>OX387189.1:24149030-25450466 GCA_947561395.2 Buxus sempervirens
TGGGATATATGGAGTTTTTAAATGTGCAATACCTGAAATATCATTTGGTAAACGAATAAAAAAAGACTTAATGATATTTCAAGGCAGTGTCAAACTTTGACTTTTAAGATAATCTTGATGTTCACTACCTTAATGTAAATTATTTCTGAAAAGTTTCCAACAAAGAGGCCTTTTCGATGGGTATTTTTGTAAATACCATATAAAAAGTGCTCCTGGATAAAAACAATCGCAAATTTAACAAAATTATTACTGTCTTTTAAGTCACTATAAGTCTTATTTAATCTTATGTGGCATATTTGATCGTGTATTGAGTTCTTTGAAGTTGAAATTTGCATTTTTGCTGAGATTTTACATTAAATTGATAAGAAGTCAAAAATTTTAATGAGTTAAAAATATTATAAATCCATTAAATAAAAAAGTCATGTGTAAATAAAAAGAATAAATAACAAAAACACCTATAGAAATGCTTTATTTAAATGCAAAAAAGTAATACAGCTTGTCTATTTTGATAACAGTCGTGAATAAATAAAATTATTACTTATAGGTCACAAAAAGACTAGGTTAATTCCATATCATGAACAGAACCAATGGTAATTGCATTTTTATCTTATTGTTATTATCAATATGAAATTTACAGCTTCTACTGACGGGCAAAGACTGCCGCTAAAGACCAAATGACCGCCACTAAGTATAACAGGTCCGCTGTTAAGCACGCCCCTAAAAGCATCAAACTCAAGCAAATTGGTTAAGTATTGCCGTTGTGACATTTGCTTGCACCCCTAAGAGTTTAGCATGTGAGTTGCAAGTAGCCAAATTCATTGAACCAGAGTTGATGATCGCACAAATTTGCATGTCTGAGACTGTTTTCAATTCTCCAAATGTTTCTCCTGATATATGCAAGAGAATTTTGGTTCCAATTTGTTAATAGGAGATATAATTTAATACGAAATGGGAACTAAGCACCACCTCATGTGGCAAGAAAACTTTAGGAATTATTCTGCAGAAAAGAAAAAAAAAAGTATGTATATTTGGCTCAATTGAGAATTCTTTTCAAAATGTTTCTTGTTATAAAGCTAAATTTTATTTTGAGGAAGTAGGGAAGCGGGTAATAATCTGAAGTCCCATGAAAGATTTTAATTTTGAATTGGTGAAGCTTGATAATATTTCAAATTGTGGATTGTACATCAAGGATGGACTGGTTTGACCAGATCATTTGGCTGAATAATAGGGAAGCAGTAAGGGAGATTGAAAATTTTCAATTGTTCTAGTCACAATGGTCCATGCCTTTGTTCATTTTTACCCACAGCTAGAATCGACATCGTTTGGGTTGATGTGTTTGGTCAATCTCTTGGATTTAATGGTTTAGTCTTTGTTTTAAAACATTGAACTCAAATGTCTAGAAAAAAGGAAATTCCATGGGTTTGTATTGCTTTTTATTTGATAACTTTTTTAGTGTGGGAGGTTTTGGGACTCAAGGTATATGCAAATTATGCATTCTGTGATCACTTAGGATCTCATAATATTACAAAGTTCAAAAAAAGGGAAAAAAAGAAAGAAAAAAAAAGGAGTAGTAATAGTAGTATAGAAGCAGATATCCAATGTGCCAATGATTGATGACCAGTTAGAGATGAGGTGAAAAGTGCATAACCATCCTCCAGTCATCTTGAAGAATGATATTTACCACAATACCAAACTCTGAGCAACTAATTAAGAATAACTGAACTATTTTCAATCAGTTAGACAAGAAGAGAAAGAGACTATTCCCAACATAAAACGAATTAGATAAGTGGCGGGGATGTTGGGCCAAAATCCAGCATGCATCCTGATATGGTATAAGGAACTAAAGTTGCGCTTTAACCAATAACTTATTGGTCAAGTGGTAAGCGCTTGATCCTAACAATAAGAACAATATTCTTTTGTGGAAAAGAAAATTGAACTGTTGGCTTAGAGCAGAGTATTACATAGGAAATTCATCGAACATGTATCACATGAATAGAATGCTGGCGGTGTGTGAGGAAAAAGTATGATAGGAAAACCAACAAATTCAAGGCTCTGTGAGAGTAATTGTTCATCTTCTTTGCATAGAAAATTCATCAAATGTGTAGCAAACAGAATGAAAAAGAAAGACTTTTACTTAGAAGGAAAAAGATGTTAAAGATGGGAAACATTCTCGGTAATCCCAGCCCAACTGACTGCAAGGAGCATTCAATCCAAAAACACTTAGCATCAAAAAACAAAGACGTAAATAGAGAAAGATTAATCTATTAAAAAACAGAAGAAAGGAAAAGAAAGAGGGAGTTAATGGTAACAGAAAGATAAGAATAAGACCCAAAGACACTCTTTAAAAGTAGACTATTGGTTCAAAGCAGAGGTTCAGGAACTTCAGCAAACATGTAATGACAACCCAAACAAAGTAAAAGTATAATTACAAAAACAAAGGAAAATAATCAAAATAGAGGAAATATAAGGTGAAGCGTTAAAAATAGAGATTGCTACAAGATTCAGCTTTTGAGGTCTAGAGCTCTCGTGTAAAGGAGAAAAATTCTTTTGCTCTATAATTCTTTTGCACCAAGAATGAGGCAACATGTGGGGTTGTTGAAGAGGTGCCATAATGGACCTCAGTGGGTTTTCCATTAATGAGAGCACCTCTGTTAAGGGCTTATTGTTTGAGAAATTACAGCTTCTTCTCAGGAGAGCATGAGAATCGTGAGAAAACATCTGTTGTTTAAGGTAAGGGAATGGACGTTATTATTAGAGGCATTTTTGGTGGAGTCATTTCTTTAATTTGATTGTGGGACAGGTAAGGTGCCACATCAGCAGTGATGTGGAGCTACCAAAGTTAAGATATTGTAGTTTGAATTCTTCTCGCAAATTCAACCAAAAACACCTTTTGCTATATATTATACTAGCAAACACCCCGTGCGATGCACGGGTATAGATTATAGCAATAGGGATACAGAGTGTCACATAAATAATTGTTTAGTTTAGAAAAATTGATTTTAGTATGTTTTGGTCAGTAATTTCGACAAATAGAATATAAGTCAAGATGTGAATGGTTCATTTGAAGTGCTACAAATTCCTTGAAGAACAGTTTGCATGGGCTCTTAGCTATTTAACCTTTTTAATTACAATCCTTTTTCAGAGTAGATAAACTGGTGATAACATTGCCTTATATTGGAGTATATATCTACCTGGGATATACCGCATGGGCGTACTGTTGACTTAGCAAAATGTAGGTAAAATGTGTCACTTACATGAATTTAACTTGACATTTATGAATTTTAGGTATATTATGCCTTCAACTTAACATTTGGCATTTGCTATTTTTCTTGACTTTTTTAACACATCAAAGTATGTCGGTTCCCATAATTGTTTGCTTGTAAGCTACGTTAACTATACCATGTTATAAGTACTATAAAGATAGAAAGTTATAATATCCTTAATATTGTTATTAAATAAATATGCAAAATCATTGGCAGAGACAAAATTAATTACAGTATAAAGTAAATATTGAAACCAACACTAATGAAAGCTTAAAAATTCAAGGGTTAATCCATCTCACTAACACAAAAGAGGTGTTTCCATTTTAACTGAATGAATTATGGTACGGAACCCAATTATAATGATCTAAAGGATTACTTTTAACTGAAATATTTAAATATTATATTAAAAAATTAATAGAGAATTAGAGGGAGCGATATTTTTGTGTTTGAGGGCTTTTGTAAATATTGAGGTATATTAAGAGAAAAGTAAATCCAAATCAATATATAAGAGCATTTGATTCTTCGATAAACTATTTGATGTGAGACAAAATAGATTAGCAGTATAAAGAAAGTGATGCTTCATAGCATGTAGGTGTAAAGTGAACCTATCCATTGACAAAATGTTGTACTTTTTTGTCCCTCAAGAAGAGCATCAGGTGATGTCTCAAGAGACATTAGTGGGTTGGAGGATTTAATTGTGTTTTTGGAAGCAGATTTTTGTTTGCAAGATCAAATAGCCTTAGGAGAAGGAAATTCAAGTAAATGGAGTGAAATTTTTGTATTAATTTTCAGGATCTACAAAAATATTGGAATCTTTAGCTATTCTAAGATCTATCCATTGCAAGAATGAAATAAGTGAATAAGAATGAAAAAAAATAAATATTGGTATTCCTGATATACACACACACCTTTTTTCTTTGAACCAAAAAACAAAATAATCGTTTCTGGATTGATGTATAAAGGTTTTTTACCTTACAATTAGCTTGTATATATAATCTAAATTTGGTTGTAAGGCAGTTTTTTCCAAATAGTATTTGTTTTCTAAACCTTGTTTTTAACACAATATACTAAAATACCCGTTAACACCTCATTATGTTCAGTAGCCAGTGGATCACAGAATTAATTCCATATTTAGACCATTTAATATCCTAAGAATTCCATCAATTTTTATCTAAAATGTAGAGATGTTACTTGTTAGTTGAGGTAATTACATCATTAAAACCAAAAAAAAAAAAAATGGCTTCATAGAACTATCTTTGTATAAAAATTTCAATTAATTACATCATTGATTTTTGTCATCATTGCTAAGCCCTAAACAAAACCTGAAAATTCCATTGTTACTTTGCCTCTAAGGACTCACTCAAATTAAAGCCAACTGTTACAATAGATAATCAGAGTTATATTTGCATGCAAGGATTCACTCAAATTAAATCCAACTATTACAATAGATAGTCTCAGTTACTTTAGTAAATTAACTCTACATAAAGAAGAACTCTTCAACGTTTCCGATGGTGAAACGACCTGCAATTTTTCTTTAAAGCAAGGCTTCCCAAGTTCAAGAGGACCTTTTTAGTCGAGCCACAATATTCATGGTGTTCTTTCCACAATTGAATTAAGTTCCCAATTATGCCAACTGCAAGATATAACACCTAATAAGACAATACTTCCCAGAAAAGAAGTTTATCATCTCTCATTAAGCATTAATGCAATATATTTATTTTAATTAAACATCAAGCCATGAAAAGTAGTCCAACATGCTAACTATTTAGTGATAATGGGTAATGGTTTAGTAATCCTATTTGCAAGAGTAATCCAGAAGGGAATTCAAGAATGACAATAACAGAGTGCCAAAACAAAGCAAGAAAATAGTTAGCATAAAAACAACAATTCAGAAGGGGAGAGGAAAAGATTCTTCTTCCTTAAATTCATTACAGAATTTTATATAATAATATAATATACATAACTTTTTATCCATCCCCGTGCAAGGCATGGGTGTTTGCTAATTATTTGGTTTTCAGAATAAAAACAGCAATTCAGAATGGGAGAGGAAAATATTCTTCCTTAAATTCTAATATCCTACTTCTTGAAGGATTACAATTAGAGACAATATCTAATTTAATTTTCAGCATAAATGAAATCATTACAGTTTTGAGAATTTTGTGTACAAAGGATATGCAACCATGGTTCTGAAAGTTTGATGAATCACTAAATCAGTATAACAATTTCTCTAAACCTTTTACAACAACTTTGTAGTGCTCCATATGGTCAATGATGCTGCCCAAATTATTTTAGTAATTTGAAAGGATAATTTTTTTTCCATGAGAAAATCTAATTTATCAATAAAATAAAATATCTTTTCATTATATATTTGCTTCAAAAAAAAAAAAAAAAAACTTTGAAAGGAAATGAAGAAAAGGAATAGATTCCATTCATCCAAGAAATATATCATGACACTTAAAAGAAGAAAACAAACCATGCATTAATGAATAGAAGAATAAAGCGCAAATGCCAAGCTCCCATTTCAAAAGCAAACAAGCTTTTCCTCCAAATGTTGGGCTGAATTTGAGCCTGTCAATGCTATTGTATCTTGTTTAAGTTTTTAGTTTGATGAATATATTTTTCTTTCATAAAGGAGAGTAATATTTGATGAGAGCTCGTACATTGAATTTCAATTGATTTACCTTATAATATAGAATAATCCATAATAGCCACTGAATCAACAACATAGTAACCCTATACTGACCGAGAGATTGTCTGGACCCAAAGAACCTAAGCCAAACTGCGCATTCATGGAAGTGACAACAGTAGAAAGATACAAGTAGAAGAGGAAGATAGAAAGAGGGTAGTAAAAGATGGAAAACTTTGAAACATCCAAACCAATGTTGAGGGATATGGTGTATAGTTGATAACTAATAAATGTGGTTTAAGACAAATAGTTTCTATCAAGACCACATGTATGTGATTTTATCATATATTGTTTTTTGGGTGTTGGGTGGTGGGTGTGGGTGGGTGGTGTTGGTGTGTGTGGTGTGGGAGATGGGTTGCATGCAACACTATATTATAAGACATGAAACTATTTCTTGAAAGATATGCTACAGCAAACACACAACAGAACAAACAACATTTATTGGTTTAATAGTCATTAGAAGCAAGAACAAAGTTCTAATCTCTGATGACTTGCTAATCAGGTAACTAAAGATGTGGATGGTAACACTACATCCTCCAATCGTTCTCTTATTGAGTCCATTGAGCTCCTAATCCCCTCTTGTGGCCAACTGTTAATGTCTTAGCATGATATGGTCATCTTTCTATCTTCATTTGTTTTGCTTGCTATCTCTCATACATATGTTGAATAATTGGAGAAGGAATAAATAGTTCAATATATGTTGAAATGCAAAACTATAATTCAGAAATTGTTACCAGGTGAAGTAAAAACCTGAACTATATCAGCTTTCACAAAAGCAAAAACCTGAATTTTATTGGTGCCAAAACTATAAAGTTTTCTTCTTCTTTCTTTGTCCTTTTGTATCTTCATCTTTCTTATGTGTTAATGTTCCCAAACAGTATTATTCTCCCTCTTTTTTTTTTTCCTTTTCTAACAAATGCTTCATGAAAGATTTTAAGTCTACTAACCTAACTGGTTTAACAGTAATGCAGATAGGAAAATGAAGAAAGTAAAAGCCTTAAAAAACAATCAAGTATGCATCAATGGAAATAAAGACATTGAAAAAGACCTAAAAGCAGTAAGAATAACATCAGAAGGTGACGATTATAGAGAACTCCATGAGAGTGGAGGGCTTACTATATCAAGACAAACAGAAAATCTGCAAATGTGTATAAATATATCACTTTCAAATAAATGTTTTATATTTGAGTTACACACTAAAATTGAAATCCAGTAAAAAAAGTTGTTAGAAGATTAGGTATATCTATCTTATATCTAATGAATCAACATATCATACAATGAAAGCTCAAATATCTTCTCCATTTGTTAAATAACCATTTCATCAAAGTTAGGCCATTGAGTTGGTTTTTTGTTTAATTTTGGAACAAAAGAAATGTAGGCACGTGTTAGATAAGAACAGGTGAGATTTTATGTTGTTCTAGCAAGCGTCCAAGTGAGTATTTTCAGGGGATGAGTCTTTAAAAAAAAATCCGTTTTGTACTGGCAAGATGCACAAATGTTTTGAACGAAGAGAGAGGGTGACAGTAAAAGCACAACATTCTTTTGTTCCAAAATTAAACCAAAAACCAACTCAATGGCCTAACACAACATTCTTTTGTTCCAAAAAACCAACTCAATGTCCTAACTTTGATGCCATGACACAACATAAATCCATCATGAAACATACAAAAAGCCATAACGATAATGGTCAATTAGCTGCATCTTCTTCTGCTGGTAACATCAGTTATGGTGCATGACCAGAGAGTTAACATAGATAATGGAATAAAAGTTGAATCAGATTTAAATTTTATGACTTCTTACATGGACCACAAATTGGTACTGGTGGAATTTAAATTGTTCAAGTTGCTGTACATCAACAAAAAAGGGATAAAAATGCAATGGAATCAACAAAAAGTTAAACAAGGACACAAACAGGAAAACAACAATACATAAAAGAGGCACAATTTTTACCTTCAAAGAAAAGAGGAACAATCTCTTAAAAGATATTCCACTATTGAAGCAGGTTATTTCTGAACTGTAGTATCATATGCCGACCAAGACGAGCCCCATTCATCCGAAATAGATACATCATTCCAAGAGATGAAACAAGTCAACAGAGCAACCACAAAATAAACCTATTATATTCTACAATGTAGTACACTAAGTTGGTTGGCAAACCATGGAAGTTACATCGTTTATCAACTATTGAAGTTGCCTTAGCCATGGATCTAATTCAAATTATCTTTCCTGAAAGGGGTTGATGGTGTCCAAGTTCTCCATTTCTATTCTTTTTTGATGCGCTGCTATCCAAGTATCATTTAGAATCAACGATTTGCTTTGGATAATTATATATTATTCAATGTGTAGTTCCAATATCTGTCCGTTGGTTGGATGGATATTTATCCTAAGCTTCATATAATGTTACTGAGTAACTCGTTGCTTTCTTTATTTCCCATTTTATTGAATTACACCTTTTGATATAAAAGTTTAAACTGTTACATGAAATTTCTGAAAAATTGGCATAAAATATATCAATATATATCAATATATGTTTGTGTTCTCCTTCATGGAAATCAAGACCCAATCTCTGCAGCAACTATACAAACAGCTCATCTGCATGAATGCAACAAGCAGAGCCGCCAAAAAAAAAAAAAAAAAAACACACCAGAGTAAGCATGAGAGCACAAAAAAAATTTTTTTTTTAAAAGAAAAACCCACTAAGGCAGGAATAACCTTAGTGGCACTCCATTGGAGGGCTAAGGCAGACCTTGACCTGTATATTAAATCCAATGTACGATTTACACAAGCACGGGGGGGGGGGGGGGGTGGTGGACTTAAAGCCTTACCCTTGCGATACAGTAAGATAAAAAAATTATTTCCTGAATGCATGAGAGCATAATTGAACAATGTTGTCTGAGGATTAATTAAAGTTACGAGTTAGCAACAGGATACGAGATAAGACCAGCAATGAACCTTTAGAAATTACGTAGACTAATAGCTTACAGAAGATCGATCCTTCTTCGTGATCCAATCCTATAAAAAACGTGTAACGCTCCGGATTCGAGTTACGTAGCGAAACCGTAACTCATCTCCAAAGGATTATCTTTTTCATCCAAGATCGATATACCAGATCGATCTCGTCCTCAGTCGATTGGAAGCATCGACGCATGCAAGCCCACCTGTAACAACATTGGTTGTCCTCCCTACAGCCATACCATCTCCACCATCCAAGACTCCGTTGCCCCCGCCATTATCGGATCCTCCGATACACACTCAGTAGGCATCTCGCTCATCAACTTGTCCAGATAGGCGTCACTGACGTCTTCTCTATTCCCAATGATTTCAACCTCATCCTCCTCGACCATCTCATTGCGGAGCCATCACTTAACCTCATTGGTTGTTGTAACGAGCTCAATGCCGGATATGCTACCGATGGCTACGTGAGGTCCCATGGCATCGGCACTTGTGTCATCACCTTCACCTTCGCCGGCCTCAACGAAATTGCCAGTGCTTACAGTGAGAATCTTCCCCTCATTTGTATCGTTGGCTATCCCAATTCCAATGACTACGGCACCAACAGAATCCTCCATCACACCATCGGATTACCGGATTTCAGCCAGGAGCTCCGATGCTTCCAAACTGTTATGTGCTATCAGGTAATTAAACTCATTTATCTATTTTTTTTCTTAAATTTCATGAGAGGTATTTCTACCGAGATTTTCACCAATTTGTTTCAGTAATTTTCAAACATGTAAGTTTTGCTGATGGTGATATGTTCTGTTCAATCGTGTTTGTAGGCCATAGTGAATAACTTGGAAGACACCCATGAAATGATTGACTAATTATCCAGGTAAAGCTGACTGCTCTTCCTGCTGTTAACAGCGCTTTACTTTTCTCTTTCGGAGCTGTCAGGCCTAGCTTGACACGGCCATAGGGAACGCTTTTGTGCTAGTGTTTGGTTTTTTTTTTTTACCTCGACAAAACCCTAGGTCCTCCTCTTCTATCAGTCCTTCCTCGCAACTTATCTATTACAGAGGAATCGTTTCAAGCTTTTCATTGGAGGAAAAATTCTACTTTCAAGTCTTCTCTCCCTTTGGTTTTATTACTTAACTTAATCTTGTCCTATTTACATTTAATGTTTTGGATCTCTCGATTCTGGTTCTAGATTTGTTTTTGTGTGATGAGATTCAAGATCTTGTGTGCAGATAGCTAGATTTGAGTAGGCTCTGCTAAGAGGAGCTTGTATCTTTTTTTATTCTTGGATTTTGTGGCAGTGAACAACAATGGAAGCTAATTAAAGGAAGAAAAAACATATAATTTTGTAACTAAATTTACAAATCACTATAGCCTTTATTCTGTGGGATTTGGGTAGATGAAGTGGTTGCAACAGGAAGCCAAAGTTGTTGCCACATATCAAAACATCATTTACAATTATTCCTAGATTTTATGAGAAGAATCTAGCTTAATGGTTTATTATTTTTACAAAGGTCTGCTTTCTCAAATTTTATGAGAAGAATCTAGCTTAAGATTAGCCAATATGAGCAGCCACTACTTTAACATTTGTGGCTCATATGATACATAGGTCAGTTGTGTGACTACTAGTTGGCCCAAAATTGTGTTCCGCCCTTGTGCCATGGAAACACATGATCTTGACTGAAGTGTTTCTGCGTGTCATTAGTTCATCTGTGAGGTAAATGCTTATTGGATAATTTTCAAGTGAGGTAAATGCCAAGAGCTGGTGAGACTGATAATTAAGAAGGGACCTTTCTTTATAAGCCAAACTCTTGTAATGAAATTAGCTTGAAATCTGGAGGGAATGATTTTAGAAGGGAGAAAAATATATATGACATGATTGCTGAAAAGTAATCTAGTCCAATTAGGTAGTGGTGGTCTAGCCAGAGATGAGGGATCCTATATCAGAGGTTTCACAGCAAACGTTGGCATTGCTTCAACGACCATTGTCTAAGTTATGGGATCAAGGAGGACTAAAAGCATTTCCAAAACAATAGTGGTGGCCATATATTGCTTCAACCTGTAAAAAAAATGCAATTAAGAATATTAGTTGCTGTTCATGTAGTTTTCTGATTTCCGTATGTGGTTGAATACTAGTAGGGATAGGGAATCATAAGTGAAGCAGGTTGATAAGCTTCCTAAATGCTATCTTTTATGTTTAGTTTTAATTTCTAGAATGTTAATCTATCAAAAGCACTTATGATAATGCTTAGGAAGTGACCTTTTTTATTGGTTGACTGCCGGAGAGAGGAAGAGGGATATAATGTACAGGGGCCACTGGCATTTCTAAATTTAAGTGATGTTCTCTGTTTAGTGCTGAAAATGAAATGTTTGAATGAGGCCTAGTCCTTTAATCCTTATATGTGTTATTAGTCCCTTGTTTAATTAGGATATGATCTACAACCTGCACTAGGGTGATCATGATAATGCCTGTAGTCATTAGTGCATTTCTTTTTCTGGATACCTTTATTTTATTTTTATTTTTCCTTTTTTCGGGGTAGCCAACATTTTTAGGATCATGATATACTGATATGATAAACTGAAATTTGTTGCATCCTGAAATGTTTGAAATTTGTTAGATTTGATTATATAAGTACATATAATTAGAGCTTTGTCTCTAATACACCTGACTTATTTTAGCCTCGAAAAAAGTTGTAAATGATATTTAAGCACATAAACAATGTTTTTGATTTTATAACTAAATGGTGGGTGCCAAGAATCCATTTGATCCCCTTCAAGTTTGCAATTCTCAACACAATAAAAATGCTGCCACCAAAGGGTGAAACCTTTATCTAGATACCTGATTCTATGTTCAATATGGAATTTGATCTATTAGCCCGAATAAGTTATTGGGAAGAAAATCTTAATGTTTCCTTAAGTTATTGGAATTTGATCCAAGGCATCAGAATTGCGTGTCATAACTATGTTTTACAGATGAACAATTAGTGTACATTTTGCAATTAAAAGAAAATCATTGATAAGAAAATCTTAATGTTTCCTTAAGTTATTGGAATTTGATCCAAGGCATCAGCATTGCGTGTCATAACTATGTTTTGTGGATGGACAATTAGTGTACATTTTGCAATTAAATGAAAATTAGAATCTAATCTTCTCTGTTTCCTAAACTGATAGTAGCCTTGTTCAACAATTCTTAGGTTTACACTTCTACAGAAGTCTTATTGTTTAACTTTTTTTCTACAGAAGTCTTATTCTCTTGCTGATCTTGATTATATCTTTGGTGTATGTGGATTGCTGATCTTGCAGCTTAAGGTTTTGCTTTGATATGATGCTGGCATATTATGAGTGCCAAGGGCATCTATAAAAGTTATTATAGAAAAACGTGTTCTAGAACTTTGTTGTGGTTGCTACCGATGGAGATACAACGGCATTGGACTTGCTAAGCCATATCTCCCCCGTTTGCAACTGCAAAGGAGCTAATTTCATCTAACCAAGGCCTGAAAGAGGACCAGAAAGCAACTTTAGTTCTCTGCCATGTTTTTCGCCGTGTATATGAGTCATCCATACTCTTAGCTGCTTCTCACTTTGGTTTCAACCTTGTTGATATATGGACTGCAGGAATGCCAATCTCTTCATCTCATGGAACCATCGGCTCTTGGTTTATGGAAAGCAATTCATATAGCTTGCAATTTTTTGTTTATTTTCTTTGTTAATATGAAGAGGTTATTTGTATTGACATTGATTTGGAAGAATTGAGAAGCTTGTTTTAATTTGTTGAATGTATTATTTTGTGGTGGTGGTTGGAGTTCTATTGGATTTATTAGTTAATTAATTATTACATGTTCAAAAGAAGCTAAAATATGATTTTTTTTTAAAAAAAAAAAAAAGAGAATTTAAATCTATAGTCTTGCACATTTGTTTGTCATTAAATAACACTTATCGCGGCATTCACAAGTGTGTCAATAAATTAAGCAAATCGCGACATTCATATGTGTCGCTAAAAAAATAAATAGCAGCATTCATATGGGCGTCGTTGTACTACATTTACAGTGGCAAACATAGCGACACTCATAGAATGCCGCAAATGTTCAGCTTTGGCGATGAACTCAAAGAACGTGGGCAAATTATTTGTGACACAGCCTTTGGCAACAAAAGTAAGTTCACCGCAATGTTTGTCGCGAATAGCTATAGTGACATTCATTTTAGATTTTGCAACATTCTTATGAACCCCGTAAAAAACCTAATTTTTTGTAGTGTCGGATCTCAATGTTCTTTACGTTGACCATGGATTATGCTATTGCTAGCTAGGAAATTCCAGAATCAGAAATCATTTTAATGTCCTCATATTGTATGCACTTTGGGGGAGATGCAGTCACATAGAGCATCTTAAGGTCCATAACTATTTTTTACTTTTTCTATTCAAAAATTATAATTGGTTTCTGAGGTCAATAACCTCTGATACAATGAAGAAAACAAAATTTATAATTGAAGACTAACCCTATTGGAATCACAACGAGTAACGGATCCATTTTGGAAATTGGCAGAGACTTTATCAATGACTTTGTTAATGAGTTTTATGTGCTATTATACAAATGCAAGACCCCCTTATCTGGCTGACATTTTATACTCGAAACGCCTTTTATATGTATATTTTTTCAAATTAACTCATACTAGAGGAATGCATGCAATATACGCGTAGCAAAATAATTAGAGCAGTTAGTTATGACACGTGCCTGAAATGAACAAAGTATTAGAGCAGTTAGTTATGACATGTGGCTGTAACAAACCAAGTATTAGAGCAATTAGTTATGACAAGTGGCAATAACAAACCAAGTATTAGAGTAAAATTGAAAATAATTAGAGAGTATTTTAGGAAGTGAATGTCAACCAAAAAAATGTGGGTTGGCTTTACATATAGTATAGGTACCTACTTTTTTTTTGGAAAGTAAGCTGTTTGTATTGATAGGTAAGATTGTACAAGATTTACATCCAACGGAGCACTAAGACAAAAGTGCTATCCTCATTTACAAAGGAGATACAGAAAAAAAAACATACAAAAGTGAAATGAAAAAGTCAAAAAGTGAAATTGACGATCAGCTCCTAATTTTCAATGATAGCTCTATTTGTGTGGTTATCTTTGACAGTTGGCTTCTCAACCTCCACTTTGCATTGAACATCCCTTTGCACACGCTTAAGGATTTCTTCCTTGGGCAAGAAACAGTTTTGGAATCTCCTTCTATTCCTCTCTAACCAGATGTGATATATCATTGATGAGAAGGATAGTTTCCCAATCCATGCGATAGCTTCTTTACCACAAAACTTATGAACGAACCATGTGATTTCTTTTGTCCAAGTTTTTAGGTTGCGATGGTGGCCATTTAGTCTCATTATCTTGGCCCAAATCCATTTAGAGAATGAACAATCAAAGAATAGATGCGGTATGGATTCTCCCCTCCGCGCACCCCCCCCCCCCCCCCCCCCCCCCCCCACACACATCATGGCAGAAAATACAGCTTGAGGTAGCTATAATACCAAGGGAACACAACCTATCCTGGGTCAAGAGTCTCTCTTTGATGGCTAACAAAGAAATCATCGAATGCGCAGGGATGTTTCTATGATACCAAATCAGCTCACTCCAAATAACAAGAGGCTTGGATTCTCTAATTGCATCGTAGGTATCCTTTATGTTGTACATACCTGTGGAACTAGGAGTCCACGAAATCCTGTCAGGCTTGCTTGAATCAGGCATGGGGATTTGATCAAGGTATTGCCATGCTTCTATCAAGAGTGGCGAGAGAGCTGCTGGAGTGTCCCAATCATTACCTAAGATGATGTCCTGTACTTTTGTTGCTATCCCAAGCCTAGAGTCATAGATGATTCTTCCTCCAAATTTTTTGAATAGAGGTCCACAAGGTAGCCAGTGATCAAACCAAAGTGAGGTGGCCATGCTGTCACCTATCTTGTGATGGAGGAGTCGCTGACATTGATCCCTTGCTTTCAATATTTTTTGCCAAGCCCATGAAAACGAACTTGGAGCCTTCAATATCCAGAAAATTCTGCCTTTGATCAGATTTTTGTATACCCATGAGACCCATAGTGAGTTTTTCTAAAGTACCAAGTCCCATACTCTCCTCATTGTTGCTGCCTTATTCCATTCTATAATGTCTATTAAGGTACGCCCAGCTTCAATATTTGGAGAGCATATCTGATTCCAGCTAACAAAGGCGATCTTCTTTGGTCCACCACCTGTCCAAAGGAAAGAGCAACACATCTGGATTGTTGTCTTCAGCACACTTTTTGGGATAATGAAGCAGGATAACCAGTAGATTTGGATTGAAAAAAGAACTGATCTGATGAGTTAGGTTCGTCCAGCATAAGATAGAAATCTAACTTTCCATGACTGAATTCTTGCTTTAATTTTCATGATAAGACTCTCGCAATCAATATGTGTAAGCTTCTTGGAGATAAGGGGCACTCCAAGATATGTTATCGGCAAGCATCCTTCCTTAAATTTTGTGGCATTAAGGATCTTATCTTTCAAATCCGTAGGGACTCCACAGAAGAAAATATGAATTTTGTTCTCATTGCAGCATAAGCCCGTGATTCTTTTCACCTGTTGCAAGGCAAGTAGGATTGTTCTTACTGAAGTCTCATCCGCCCTTGAAAAGAGGAAGATGTCATCCGCAAAAGCAACCATAGCGATCTTGGGGTCTTCACATCTAGGATGGAGCTGGAAATTTTGCTTTGTTGCTTTCATGATGATTCCCTGGAGCAGCTCCATGAGAAAGACAAAAAGATAGGGTGAAATAGGGTCGCCTTGCCTGAGACCTATTGCACCCTTGAACCAACCATGAGAGGTGCCATTCAGAATTATGGAGAAGGATGTGGTAGTGATACATTCTTCGATCCACCGAATAAAGTTTGAAGGAAAGTTCATGCTTTGGAGAATTCTTGGGACTATACTCCATATAACTGAGTTAAAGGCATTTTCTAAATCCACTTTGAAGGCACACCAGGGCTCCCCTTTATTAGTGTGATAGCTGTGAACCAATTCATGCACAAGCAAAATGTTGTCAATAATCGTTCTCCTTGGAACAAATGCTGTTTGGTTTATGCTCACCAAGTCATCCATTACATTCTTCATTCTGTTGGCAAGGATCTTCGAGATGCACTTGTATATAGTTCCCATACAAGAGATTGGCCGGAAATCATTGACAGAGGTTGGGTTCTGGGTTTTCGGAATAAGGTTTATGAAAGAGTGATTTACCTATTTGAGAAGGGAATTGGAGGAAAAGAAACTCAATACAACATCTTCAACTTCTGTTCCAACAATACTCCAAGCCTCCTTGAAGAAACCTGAAGTGAAGCCATCAGGCCCCGGAGCTTTGTTTTCAGTCAAGCTAAACATTACTTTCTTGATCTCCTCCCTAGTGATTGGTTTCCCCATATCATTCATCTGTTGCACATTCAATCTTTTGTCAATAAGATCATGGAAGCTATCAAGAGTAAGGTCTCCAGCTACAAACTTCTTCCCAAGCAAGTCTTGAAAATGGTCTAAGAATAGTCTTTTAATCTCATTAGGATTTTCAACCTTGTCCCCCCAATCATTGTATATGTTGTTAACCCTATTAAATGATCTCCTTGTCATGATAGATTGGTGGAAAAAGGATGTGTTACTATCACCAGACTTGAGCCATTGGATTCTTGATTTTTGCTTTAGTTGCTCTTCATGGATCCGGTTTAGTCTTAAGACTTCTCTCAGGCGATCCTTCTCCTTTAAGGCCATGCTCTCATTTGTTGGGTTTGCATCAAGAGACTTTTGACAAACAACAAGCTCAGTTTGTGCACTTAAAAACCTGCCGTAAACATTGTAGAATTTCTCACGACTCCATGCTCTTAGTCTCTTCTTGAGATTTTTTAGCTTAGTAACCAGTCTGAACATCGGCGTACCCATGAGTTGGATGCTCCATTCTTCTATTACCAAGTCAAGAAAGTCATCCTCCTTTCCCCAGGAGTTGAAGTACTTGAAAGGTTTGGGTGTAACGGCCAAGACCCATAACTAGCAATATATTGTCTGCTCTGGGCCCACGGGCCCTCACGGATTTGTTTTTAAGGATTCTTAAGGATAACACGAGAAAAATTCCCAGGGGTCACCCATCCTAGCAGTGCTTCCATCCGAGCACGCTTAACTTTAGGGTTCCCAGGGGATTTAGTCCCGTGTAGCTCCTTAAAAGGCCTCTTGTTAATTTGGGGGTTTTGAGACTACTTATAGCATCCCCGAGCGTTGTGAGATCCCAACCATATGCACATTCTCGCTTGGTAGCTCGCCACTATGGTAGCTCGCTCAGGTCTCTCACCCTGCCCACATCATAGCCGCCCACTCAGATAGCCAGGATGTCACATACTCCCCTCCATGGGACAACGCGTCCTCGTGTTGGGCCGAACCCCTACACTTTCCGGTCGGGGCAGTCTCTGATACCATTTGTAACGCCCAAGACCCATAACTAGCAAGATATTGTCCGCTCTGGGCCCACGGGTCCTCACGGATTTGTTCTTAAGGATAACACGAGAAAACTTCCCAGGGGTCATCCATCCTAGCAGTGCTCCCATCCGAGCACGCTTAACTTTAGGGTTCCCAGGGGATTTAGTCCCGTGTAGCTCCTTAAAAGGCCTCTTGCTAATTTGGGGGTCTTAAGACTACTTATAGCATCCCCGAGTGTTGTGAGATCCCAACCATATGCACATCCTCGCCTGGTAGCTCACCACTGTGGTAGCTCGCCCAGGTCTCTCACCCCGCCCACATCATAGCCGCCCACTCAGACAGCCAGGATGTCACATTGGGACCTTTGTGCACTTTAGTACCCAGTGAGATAACACAAGGACTATGATCAGAGATCCCTGGAGGTAGGAAATCTGCTTCTGAGTCCTGGAATGAATGTATCCATGCACAATTGATGAGAGCCTTGTCTAGTTTACAAGATATTCTATTATCCCCAGCACTACAATTACTCCAAGAAAAGTTATTCCCTTTGAACTTCATATCCAGTAGCATGGCATTTTCAATGAAGTTGTTTAGGTCCTACATAGAACTGTCTTTAGGCCTTCTCCCACCATGCTTTTCATTGATGGATCTAACACAATTCAAGTCTCCAAGCACAAGCCATGGGTTTGCATGTGTGATTCCTCTCAGGTCTCTCCACAACTGTTTCCTTAAGACAGCATTATTTTGAGCATAAACAAAGGAGATGTAGCAAGTGTGTTGAATCTGGGCACTTTGCACGCTATAGTGGATTACCTGATCCGTTATAGTGATTGGTGAGATATGAACCTGAGCTGAATCCCAACAGATAATAATTCTCCCCTTTAGAGCATTTTTTTAGTTATCTATACAACTCCATGTAGGACAAATCTGAGCACAGGTTACTACTTTGTTCACTTGCCTTATCTTTGTTTCTAACAAGCTTATTACACTGATGCAGTGCTTCTCAATGAGACCTCTAACGTTCCACTGTTTCCTCGGGTCATTTAGACCTCTTATGTTCTAGTTGGCTATGTTTAACATGGAGAATGGTGGGTTTTAGACAGGCCTGCCAACACCTTTGTCTTGAGTCTAGCATCCCTCATTGCGACTTCGTTTACCAGAAGTTTCTTTTCTCCCTTTTGTTTCTTCTTCTTTTTCGAGCTATAGGAACCCTGGCTAGTAAATGTTTCCTTATCCTCGATTGCATTCGGAGAACTGTATCTATTCAATGAAATTACTTCGCCACTTTGTGTCTCTTCAGGTGCCGAAGCATAGTGAATGTCATGGGAAGAGATCCCATGGGCAGCATTGGACATAGGTTCTTGAGGTATTGCTAGAGAGACACCCTCCACTATATCTTCATGTGCATTCACTGGAACTTTGTTGTGAAGAACCACTTGCCATTCAGATCCATCCCCCATACCAAGCTGCCCAGAGATGCTAGAGTTATGCTGGACCAAAGGTTGTAGAGGAAATATGATGGACAGCTCACCCCCTATTTCATTGCCCACTTAGAGATCAAAAGGAATCTCATCATTGTGCTCAATAGTCTTCAAAGATAGGCAAACATCTCGTTCTTCGCTTCCAGCAACCTTACTTGCTTCACCTAGGCATTCCCTTGGCACACATTCAATCACTGGCAGCATTGGAACAAGTTCACTAGTCTCTACATGATTAACATCTCTTTGTCTTTCAGAACTCACTATTATCGGCTCACATACTTGATCTCCTCTCTTCTGTTTGCCCTTTGCCATAACAGTAATCCAGTACCAACTATGTCTTTGTGAGAACCATCTTGCTCTGGAGGCAACCCCCCAAACCTCCACCATCATCAGTGAATGACCTACCAGTAGGCACCCAAGCCTTTGCCGGAGCATTAGGACACTTATTCTCAGAATGACCGAAGAGCTTGCAGTGCACACACTTTATAGGTTTCCATTCATACTCCACTTCGACCTCAATATCATCTTCAGCTTCTCCATTGTCACCTTGGACATTAAGGAATAGAAACTCAGGGTAGTTGCAATCCAAATCAATCTCCACACACACCCTAGCGAAGTTCAATCTTGCTGTCCTCTCAGTTGCTTCATCAAGGCATAGCGGCTTTCCTACACTTGCCAAGAAACTCAAACCTGCAGGTGTCCAATATTCCATTGGCACATTATACAATTTAATCCAGATAGGAAGCTTAGGTGAAGAAGCCTTCTGCAATTGCATATTGGGCTGCCAATCCTGCAAAACCATAAGCCTCCTTGCAAAGTGCCATGGAGCATGTTGCATTACTCTGCTCCTGGTAGCATCATTTGCAAAACGAAAAATGTAGAAGTCTTTTCCTGCCACCGAAACTTGTACATTCCCTTCCCTTCCCCATAGCTTTTTTGCAATGCTTTGGACCACTGCTAATGGCAATTTCTTGTCAAGAAAGTGCCCTACCAAACTCCCATTCCATAGCTTAATGCCTTCATTTGCAACATCTAATGGTGGGGAAACCACAACCTGACCCTCTACTATAGAAGGAGGATAGTACTGTAGCTTTGTTCTAGAAGTTGAGCCACTACCAAATAGCGCAGACCAAGGCTTTGCTGCCTCTAAGGACCTTACAGAAACAAGTATGGATGCCTGACCTCCATTAGGTGAAGAACCCCTATTACCATGGCCTGGACTGCCCTCTACAGGGCGAGAAGAAGAATGTGGATTTGAATTCCCCAAAGGTGGGAACTCCAAATTCAAATCAGAACCCGATGCCATGGCCATGGCCGAACAACAGACAGGCAAATCCCGAGCCTTGTAGAAACACACCACCAAAGCACACTCCAACTATCCCTACGAAGCTCAAAGCCCCAAGCTGGGAGAACTTCAGCATTCGCCTTGAAAACCCTTGCACCCCAATAGAACACGAGAGCCTTCAATCAGGAACCTTGCCCAGATGGGAACACCTTAAGAAGCCTCTTGCAACGTACCTGGGAATACCCCCAACAAGTACCTGAACAGACACCTAGGGACAGGGGATTCCCACCTGATGAGACAAACATCCACGAACAGGGGATTCCTTACCTGCACGAACAATAGCACCCGCCAAGGGAGCTCCTTAGAATGAATGTACCCAGGGATGGTCGCCGGTGGCACACCGGCGAACGAGCAGAACGGACACTTTCAAAAACGGCGAGCAGAATGGACACCTTCAGAAACAAGGACACCTTCAAAACGGACACCTACTTGTTAACACCATTTTATGACTTAGTACACTACAAAATACTAGGGTTCAGATGACGAACCTTTACCGGTGGTAGCAAAATCCCGCCTCCAAAACACGTATAGTTGCGGTAACAAGAATTGCGGCCTCTACAAGCTAAAAAAAAAAAGGAAAGTGCCCGGGAGAGACATGGCACGAGCTATTTTGGCGCGATAAGATACATACCGGTGGTAACTTACCGCCGATATTGGTTTTCACCAGTGGTAAATATTGTACCACTGGTAATAACTTGGGCGTCAAGCTTAAATGCACATGTTAGGTCTTCACAGGCGGTAATATTGCCGTCGATGATAATGTTTTTGCATTGGCCATTTTGTCCCGCTGCTAAATAGTGTAATCAACGGCGGTTCCGCTGAAAATATTTAACCTAATTTCACGCACAGTAACATTTCTCTTTCATTTTTATTGTGCGCTGTTAAGGGTTTTACCACTGCCGATATTTCGTCGCCCATCGCCGTCGCCGTTGCATTTCCTGTCACTCGTTGCCATTGCCATCGTTTTCGCCAGTGTTGCTATTCTTTGTTAAGTGTGCCTTGTAGAGGATATTTGCCACTGCTGTGGAGCATCGCCGTGGTTCCTTGCCGTGATTCCTCTCCTTTGGAGGTCGTTGTCGTCGTCGTGTTGGTGTAGGATATTTGCGGCCGCCTTCGTTCACTCAGGTAAGCCATTAATTTTTTTTGTTTGGGAATGCTGCCATCGTCTACTATAGAAGATGGGGGTGGGATTAATGTGTGGATGTGTCTGGAAAAAGAAAAGATGCCAAGATTTGTGGACCATGCTTTTCAGATATGAAGCTTATAGGAGTCCTTCTTATATATGTCTAATACTCAAGTTCACACTATGCAGAAGATGGGTTTGTTTTATTTGAAAACTAGGGGGCTGCACGCGCTATGCGCGTAGAAAACGTGAGCCTACTTTGATAAACAGCCAAGGTAGTTACAGTAGTGGGGGATTGTTTTGTTTGGGGAGGGTAATGCTTGGAAAAAAAAAGGGGGGGCCAGAATCTAGAAGGAATATTCCCCCCTCTTCTCTTTATATATAGTATAGATAAAATGAAAGATAGTATAGAGACACAAAAGATGGCTTTGTTTCCTTTAAAAAGAAAAGAGGAAAAAAGGAAGAGATGTTTAATTTGTTTCCTTTTGCCATATAGTTTCTAAGCATAGATGCTATGAGGTTGGAGACTGTCGTACATTGTCCTTTGCATGTCTTAGTAAAGATAAAGAAATAAAAGCCTCTTTCTCATCCTAAGGTGTGTGCCGGCCAGCTACCTATTATAATTTAATGCAAGTTCAAATTTAAATATTTCATTCTTTAATCTTTGTATGCGGGCACCCTGATTATTAGCCTTTATAGCTAGGTTAGAGCACCTGGGGAGAGGTTTTGTATTCAAGTCACAATGAAAGCAATTTAAGTTAATTTCCCTTTTCTTCTACAACTTTGTATCATAATTTTTCTACAGCTATTTATATTCACGCATTTTTTTTATGATCACATTCGAATGAGCATTTTATGGTATAAGGTTTCTTTCTTTTGTTGCTTCTGTCATGGTTTTTGTTTTTAGCTTCTTAGATGATTCTACATTTTTTTTCCTATTTAGAACTTGCTTTGTGCTTTTAGTTTATATCATGGAATCAATTTTGTGATTTTCAGGATAAAAGCCTCTAGAAATTTATTTAAATAAAAGAAATAAACTTAACAGCTAAAGATCACATGGGAAAGTCTACTGCAAGACATGGTGAAGCAAACAAATAACACAACAGGGCAAAAAAAATCCTATTGTATCCAAATGTAGAATAGTTTCCTCATTATAAAACAGAGAGTATCAAAGCAAAGGAATCCAATAGGGTCTGTAACTATAATCTAGTGGCACAACATAGAAAGATGTATTCCAAAGCAGGAAAGCTAAGACATATTAATAATAAAGCAATCAAGAAGAAAGGCAATTAACATATTCCTCTCAGGTTTATTGTAAAGCAATATTATTCCAAACCATTAGCGCATAAAAGTCCCAGATTCAATACCTATATTAGATCAGATGCACACTTGAGCAAGGAAGAATCTTAACAATGTGGGGCTGGTGGCCTCTAAAGAAGAGCAAAGAGCCACAGACGAAATCTTCCCAAGTCCTCAAACTCTAACGTATTTCAAGTCCCTTTCATGAATTAAGTGCATATTCCCACTTGCTTGATGCATTTGTTTATTATACTAGTTTGTAAGTTGGAATCCTTGTAAAAGCCCAAACCCTAGTTGGGTTGATGAAGGAGAGCTTTCCAATACTTTTAGAAGTGCATGATTTCCAGTGCAGACGATTTGATGCTCAAACGTTTTCCTCTTTTTCCTTTCCTTCAAATCATAATATATATTTGAAACTAGGTTTGGTTAAAACCTAATGTCTCTTCTTTTGTTCCCTTCTCTCTTTTGTCTCTTCTTACCTAATGTTTTTCTATTTCTTTTAACTTGTCTAAAACCAGTTAAAATGTTTGTCTAAACACAAATTTCACAATGAACTTCAATTGGATTCATATTAGTTTTTCTTATATTCCATTTCATGCAATTAGGTTAATTTGGTTGATTTTTCTTTTATTTTTTCCTTTTTAATTGGCTAGGGGAGAGAAATGAAGTGCTTGATTCATTATTAACTAAAAATGAGAAAAAAAAAACAAGTAAATTAATTAGTGATTGATTCATTGAACTTAGGAAATGACTGAATTTCATATTTTCTTGAATTGCTGAGAAAGAAGTAAGGTTGAAGTACTTTTCGCTGTAATCTTTTCTGGATTCAATCAACTTGGTTTTTGTTAATATTTGACACTTTTTTTTCTTCTTTCCAATTTAGTAATCCAGGGTTGATTGCCACTTTGTGGTCATTGCATTCAGAGATTAGTCTGGTATTGAGCTATGGACTAGCTTCACAAGCATTTTTCCATATTTAAAGTGAATCATAGAAAACCATCATAAATTTGTCACTTGATACATTAACTTTGTTATACAATTAATGGATAACTTACTGTATATATATATGGTGACTGATCCTAACGGTGCATGTTGGAATTTCTTATTGATATATTCTCATTAGCATTTCATATTGAAGCCACGCAGAAGGGTAATTAAGTTTAAATTCAGATTTGAAATTGAAAAGGGAGGAAAGTATGTAGAATGACATTTTATGTTTGATTAAATCGTTAACACATCGACCATGTGTAGATATGGTTTCCATCCAATAACGAACTATCCATGTATGTGTTTTTTATAACAAAAACTAATATTTTTACATGGAACTTCTGGTGATCTTAGCTCCAACTGAGCAATCACATCTATTCTTACCCCCAGATGATAATTACTATCTTAATAAGTATCAGAAAATGTCTGATTTTATTACTATCACAAGTGCGCCTGCATCGAGTAATTTCTCGTGAAGATGCAAGTTGGATATACCATATTTATCATTTATTCGTCTCATAGATTCTACTAAAGACATAAATAATTGTACTCCCTTCTGCTTCAAAACACGATTGATAGAAAAGCTTTTAACACAAAGTAGTTGTAATCATTATCACTTATGGAAGAAAATCCTTTTACCATGGGATGAAAATAAACAATTATAGAAGATGTTCTTCAAAACCCTTTTACCATGGGGACAAAGAGAAACAATTATTGAAGTGTTCTTCAATGTGAATTGCTTCTGATATTTTAGAAGTTCTATTTCAATAATTTTTTGCCCATTTTCCTATTTCAGATTCCATTAATGACTATATGTTCTGCTGTCTTGGATCTATCATCCACTAAGAAGGACAATGGTGTTGAATTTGGAACTAGTACCATATGGTTTAAGTGGAGAGGTTCTTATAGAATATTTTGTGATTGATGGACTCACGTCTGGTAGAAAAGGTGATGTTTTATATGAGCCATTCATCTCTAGGATACTTATTTTGACATGTAATTCATTAAATCTGTATTTGCAAGTTCTATAGATTTTAGACCATTTGGGGTTTGGTCAACCCTTCATTTTTAGATGCTGCCGAAATTTTGGCTCACACTAGGGTGTGCTTTTTATTAAATTTTATTTCTTTTTCTTCTCTTTTTTCTTTTATGTTTATTTTCTAAGTTTTTGGGTTCAAGAGGTGCCATGCCTTATTTTCTCAAATGATAATGGAAGGCTTGAAACAAAGACTTTCTTCTTGTTCACTTAACTTATTTAGAGTTCTTGTTTTCAATATAAAGCCAATAGCTTGCCCATATATATCTTGTAATGTTAAATATTATATACATGTGCATGTATGTGTGTGTCTGTATTTACGTATATGAATGGTTATTTAGTATTCATTTTAAATAGGTTAGTTGGAGCTTGAGTATTAAGCTTGAAACCAACTTAAAGTAGGATTTATGGACTGGTTGCATAAAATTAACAAATAGACATCAACCTTGGTCAAAACATGGATGAGTTATACTTCTGCATCATTTTCATGTAGGAATTGTCAAGGCGAGCAAATACCTTTATCCATATGCATCTACGGAAAGACGGTACCCCGGTTAATGAGGTTGCTGCAAATAAGATTGTATGTTGAATTAAAATTAAGAGTTAATTATATGCAATAATTTCATGAAAAGCGTGTTCTTATCGTTGTTTTTTTATTATTTTGGCAGGAACAAATGAGGAATCTTATAGTTGCTGGCACAACTAATGGTACCTCTCGTGACGACATCTACACATAGGTCATGGGGCCTGACACCCATGGTCAAGTTAGATGTTGTGGGATGGGGGTCACTCCCATTAAAATGTGGGGCCCCTCCTCAAGCCGTTCAACTGATTCACAAGAATTAAATAGAGTGAAGGAACAATTGGAAGAGGAGAGGCGACTACGAGAGGAACAGATGGAGCGGGTTAACAGAGAGATAGCAGAGCTTCGGTGCTTATTCAATTCATTTGTAGGACAAGTAGTACACATACAATAATTAAAGTGATTTTTACCTTTTTACATTATCTTCGTATGCATAATAATTAATCTTTGTTACTTATACTATAGGCTGGACAATCATCCGAAGCTGACAATACTCCAGACCAGATGCTAAACAACCCTCCTGATCATTGATAGATCTTGTTATTTGAGGTTAGTAGTTGCTAAATTGAATGTTTATCTCTTATTTTTTCTTTTCATTTAACGTTTTTTAAAGTGCATAAAATTCAAAGTACAATTAAATACTAATGAATTTTTAATTTCATGCAGGGATGCAAATCATGTGCTTAATTGGAGACCTAATTTTTAGTTCAAATGATTGTGTTTTGATATTTTGGATGTTGATAAATTACTTTTCTTGTTTCCTTTTTGCATTTAGAGTAAACTTGGATTATATCTTGTGATTAGTTATGCTTTCAACACATTTATATTGTGATTTTAGTAATTGTCTTACTAATCACAGGTAATACAGGTGGACTTGTATTATGAATGAAAGGAAATTTCAGGAAAACCTAACAAATCTTGGTTTTGTACAGGTGTTAGTTTTAGCAGCGGTAGCTATTACCGCCTCTAAAAGTATCAATTTCCAGTGGTAGAAACCGACGTTGTATACTTCGCATTTATAAAAATGGACTTTTACCGGCAGTAACATTTACCGCCTCTAATAAATAATTAACACCGGTGGTAAACTTCAGCCGCTAATATATATTCATCAACGGCACAATCATGCCTTTGTTTGTTTTCCAATACCGATGGCTGATCAGTACCGCCTGTAAATAATAAAAATAATGTCGGCGGTAGATAATTACCAATGCTAAATACCAATTATTGGTAGCGGAAACAGGCGGCCGTTGTGTTTTGCTTTGTTTTACTGGTGGTAATGTTTTATCGCCACAATTTTCGCCGGTAAAAGAATTTGCGACTTTATTGCTTGCGATAGGAGGTATTCTGCCGGTTATTCCTTTATCGACGGTAGCTGAGCTTTTTCCAGCGATACTCTACCGCCAGTGAATGCCTTCCCTTTTGTAGTGGTAATTGTATAACTAGGGGCAGAGCTTCATAGTGCTGTCTAACCTAAAATTACAAAAACTTCATAAGGCTACTTATATCAATAAATTTTGCCCCATCTAAAATTTTTAAATTGCCCATCCACTATCTTAATTCTGACAATTAATCTAAGCCATTTCTTAATTATGGTTTACTCATCAAACAACAAGCTTATAGGAGTTCGATGGGGTTTTGTTCACTATCTGACCCTAGCCTAAGCATTCTTTGGTTCTCCATATCTATTCAATAGTCATAGAAAAGAAATTAGAAAAATAGAAAAAAGATTTGGGTTCAACTAGGAAGAATACTCGAGTGCACTTGTAGTTTTTTCTTCTTCTTTTAGTTATATCAACTATTTGCTTTGATCAATCAGAGGAAAACTACACTTTTTTTTATCAAGATCA
Source organism: Buxus sempervirens (assembly GCA_947561395.2). Classification (NCBI taxonomy): domain Eukaryota; kingdom Viridiplantae; phylum Streptophyta; class Magnoliopsida; order Buxales; family Buxaceae; genus Buxus; species Buxus sempervirens. The sequence goes on from OX387189.1 coordinate 24,176,112, forward strand.
TTTTAATTTAAAGTTTTATTCCGCTAACCCTAAATAAAAATACCGACTACATCACTGTGTATAAAAATCTATACTCAAAACGTCATTTTTTTTTCAATTTACGCTTGTACACTCCCCTGCTGTAGAAGATGTCCATGCATCCCCTAGTGGCGTTCAGCATTTGTTCGAAGCTTTCAGTGTTTGTTCTTTTTTTCTAATTTAAAGCCATTTCTTTTTTTTTTTTCCTTTTTTTTTTTACAAAATAATATCTTCTCGCCATGAGAGAAGCTTGAATCTGAAATATAAGAACTCCTCCTTCTGTGCTACGATGAATACTACACACAGCATTTCATTAATTCCTTCGCTTGCAGCCACACCCAGTTGGCCTTTCCACAAGAATTCAAGTTTATGTTTCAAAGGAAGAGAACCCATTAACAAAGTCTGCCAATTTCCAAAATGGATCCGTTACTCGCAGCGAGTCATTCAATGTACACGTACAAGTGCCGGAAAAAGTATAGAGTTTATGATCATTTGTTTGATTCAAAGTAGACAATTGCAGATCACAAGCAGACGAAACAACTGGAACTTTCTTGTTTAACATTGTAGAATTTCATAGAATTCACACCTCATATTCGACGTAAGAAGCAATGGACCCCATGGAAGACCAAATCCCCCTGCCTTGCAATCCACGCGGGTTATGGATATATTCTTTGCAAAAGAAACAAAGAACGTAGTAGTTTAAAACCGCTGTATAAATGATTATATCGCTAGACAAAATCAGACAAAAATTATCAGACGAGGGAAAAAAGCAATCTGATTTGAACTTACTTGGATGTGTTTCTGAGTCTACAATGCTTCACTTCCCATGATGATTTCTCACAGTTTTACGCACGACAGTTTAGCATTTCATCTGTTTTGAGTCCCCTCTGCCAGTGAGTTTGTCTCTTCATGGCAGAAGATACAGCACACCTGGCTGGAACTAGAGCAGTTATATTTGTTATTGGATTCATCTCATGTAAGCTTTTCTTTAATGCCTTTTCGCTTTGGTCCAATTGATGTAACAAAAGATGGTGATTAATTTCTGATGTCTAATTGGTTTGCTCTTCTTGATCTTTGCAGTACTTGTCATAGTGAAGATCTTAATGGTCATTATTGCATGCATTAAAGGGGAACAGATACAAAGCGGTGATGTCAGTTTGGACCCGAGGTTTCTGACTCTTACCATGGACAAATTCCTTACTGACATGGAAAGAGAGAAGCCTATAAGATTTTCGTCCCAGAAACTGAGGATTGCAACAGATAATTTTAGCCATTTACTAGGTTCCGGTGGTTTTGGATCAGTTTACAAGGGAATTTTTACTAATGGGACACTGGTGGCAGTGAAGGTTTTAAATGGGACTTCTGACAAGAGAATTGAGGAGCAGTTCATGGCAGAAGTAAGTACCATTGGCAGAACTCATCACTTTAATCTGGTTCGGCTTTATGGTTTTTGTTTCGAGCAGAATTTGAGAGCTTTGGTGTATGAATACATGGAGAATGGTTCGCTTGACAGATTCTTATTTCGCCGAGAAAAAGACCTAGAATTCAATAAGCTTCACGAAATTGCGATCGGGACAGCTAAGGGGATTGCATACTTGCATGAAGATTGCCAACAGAGAATTATCCACCATGATATTCAGCAAGGAAATATCCTCCTTGATGCAAAATTCACCCCTAAAGTAGCTGATTTTGGTTTGGCAAAACTGTGTAACAGGGATAACACGCATGTGACCATGACAGGAGGAAGGGGCACTCCTGGATATGCTGCACCAAAGCTGTGGATGCCCTTCCTAGTTACCCACAAGTGTGATGTTTACAGTTTTGGGATGCTTTTGTTTGAGATTCTTGGTAGGAGAAAGAACCATGATATCAATCTTCCAGAGAGCCAAGAATGGTTCCTCAAATGGGTTTGGAACAAGTTTGGAAAGAGAGGACTTGGGGAGTTGATGATTGTTTGTGACATAGAGGAGAAATATAGAGAGCAGGCTGAGAGGATGATTAAAGTAGCCCTCTGGTGTGTTCAGTATAGGCCTGTGTGCCCACGTCCCGCGAGGTGCCGCACTAAAATGGGAAGGTATCGGAGTCGCCACTGCCTGACGGGGTGCAGGCAGACACCTGAGTGCCTATACAGGTCTACTGGGATGGTCTGCGGCTTTTAGAGATCCTGGTTAGGGTCTCGGTTACGGTTCGGGGAAATCCGAAAACACCCCGGTCCGCCTCGTCGATCTGACGGGTCCCTCGGGTCTCCCTGGTTAGAGTCAACTTAGTCTCACCCTTTCCTAGTCTAGCATGCTTGTTTATTTAGTCTGAGTGGGGACCACTAAAGGTGTAGGTCCCCTTTATTTTAATTGATTTTTATCTTTTTAGCATTTAATAAAGTGGGTCGGACATAGGTCCTGTTGGAAGGCCCATTGGATTCCGAGTTGGGCTTAAGTCAAACCCAAGGCCCATTAGGGTTATTGGGTAACCCTTTTTGGATTTGGTTATTTGATTTTTGGTTTAATTATATTTACAAAAATCAGTGGGTTAAGGATTTTAGGGCCCAATAGGCTTTGACTTGACCCATGGGTGACTAATCAAGTGGCCTGGAGACCCATTTATTGAAATGGGCCTTAGTTTGGGCCGGACTGGATATGGGCCCCGTTGGAAGGCCCACAATACCTCATTGGGTCCAAGTGGACCCAGGTCACTAAAAATGGGCTTGGGTTAACCCAAAAGCCATATTGGTTCAATTTATTTAATAACAGGTCAAACCGAATTGGATTTCATGGGTTTTGGTGGATAAAATGGGTCTGACTGCACTTACCCTGCAGTTTAGGTATAACCGCAGAACCAGTGCGGTCCAGACCTGACCGCACATGCTATGCGGTCAGGCCTGAATAGCCCTGAGTATCTGGTTCGACCCGGATCTCGAAAAATGGCGAAAATTAGCCCCGGGCTCTTCTTGTCTGCTTCCTAGTGACATCCGAAGGTTATTGTGAGTTCCAGAGTAAACTCACAGTGGCTTAAATATTAATCTTTGGCTTTAACAAGTTTTCTTTATTGAATTATCCATACATGCCTTAATCTAATCAATGAAAAAGCAAAAGAGTTATCCATATAGATGCCATCATACATGAGAAAGATGTTTGAAAGGCACTTAAAGAACAACAAATGAAATGAATCATCATAAAAAAAATTAAACGTGTCTTGGAAAAGGAGTTAAAAATACTAGAAGTAACCTAAAATGTGTGTGCTTATGAGGATGAAATCATGAAACCAATCTTCACAATAGAGAAAAAAAAATAATTTAAAATATATTCAAAGCACTATGAGTAAATATGTGCAGGAAAAGTTCATTCGCTAAGAAAAACATTTAAAATTCTTTAAATCTATTGTGGAAACATATATTTATTTTTATAAAGTAAGTAGAAAAATAATTAAGAGAAAACTAAAAACTACTCATGTATTTATCCCAGATTTATTTCAATATGTGTAACAAACATGCTAAGCTATACATGATCATAAGATATCAAGCCGTTTACTCTAATAGAAAGGGAAGAGGGAGAAGAGAATAGGGGTACAACAGTTCTTTGAGGAGGACAAACCCCTTCTTAATAAATCGACATAAGGTGATGAAACCAAGAACATCTCCACCTTTCTATTTACTTTTACCTCGAACTCTCCTCCCATCTTATTGTGTAGGGAGTTCCCCTTTACCATGGGAACTCCCATATCATGCCAAAGAGAGACAAATGGTTAGAAGGTCAACAAGCAATAAAACCAAGAGTTAACAAAGAAATATACTTCTAGAAATTTTTATACGTGGGGTAAAGTATATCAAATACACTTACACTTATATTACTTCCTCTTCTGAACTGATGGAGATCCTCAAATGGAAATGGACAGCACCTAAGAGTGCTTCTTTTGGTTCCAAAAATGATGTCTTGTTGGTCTCCAAGAGGTTAAAAGAAGTAGGGAAGTTGAAAAGGGAATGGTTAAGAGGGTAATATGGGAATAAAAAGGGTTTTAAGGTGTAGACACCCCAAAATTGCACGATTTTTGATACATCTTGAAGAAGATAAATATTATTAGAATTTTCAATTCTTTGCATTGGATTTGAGATCCTTAACCCATTTGAATCCAAAACCACAAAGGAAAATGTCCGAATTCAACCTTTTGTGCAAAGTCAAACTTTTCCGGTTGAATTTTGTTGACTTTTGACCCCAGAGAATGAAATATTTTTTAAAGCAAGATTTCAAGATAATTTTCCTGGTAATCAAGTTTTTAGCAATGTTATTGCATAAATGAATTTTTTGGGATTTTAAATCTTGACGAATACCTTGGTATTAACATATTGAACCTTTTTACCAGACCTGAAAAACCGGAATTTTGCCTTGAACTAAAAAGTTGACTTTTTATTCACTTGGAATTTGGGTCTGGAACTATTTTTAATGGATTCAAATGGGGAGGGGGGGGGGGGGGGTATTTGCTTATTTACATGTAATATCTTAAGTAAATGGAGATTAAAAAATACGAGGACATTTACTTAAATGATATTACATGTAAATAAGTACTGCCTGTGCAGGCAAGGGTCAGTGCCATGCAGAAACTATGCAGAGAAGCTTTTTTTTTTTGTATCCAACATATAAAAAAATACGAGGACATTTACTTAAATGATATTACATGTAAATAAGTACTGCCTGTGCAGGTAAGGGTCAGTGCCATGCAAAAACTGTGCAGAGAAGCCTTTTTTTTTTTTTCTGTATCCGACATTATATGTCGGATACAAGCCTTTTGCTTTGTATCCAACATTTTATGTCAGATACAAAGATTTTGTTTGTATCCGACCTGAGTTGTCGGATACAAGTGCTTTGCTCAAAAAATGAGAAAATTTCGAGAGTTTTCACTTTTTTACTGTTTTACCTTTGTTTAAGAAGTGGAAATCTCGAAAATAGCCTTAGGGTTAAGTGTGGGGGATTCTAGACATCATTTTGTGTCTAGCATTATGCAAACCCTAACCCTAACCTTTGCCTATAAATAGGAGGCCTCTCCTCAAGCAAATGGCCATAAGTTGGAGATTGAAGAGCTCCGAGTGAAGAAGGGAACCGCTGCCGCATTGCTTCCAGAAACCCAGGTAAGCCTAAAACCCTATTTATTTTTCTGTTCTTACATTCTAGGGCTAGCTCTTTCTTCTACCTTTCTGTAGAATAATGGCCTACTGATTGTGTATGCAACCCCTTTCCCTACTCAAAGTACCTCGAGAATCCCTTTAGCCGTAAAACGTGAAGAGGGATTTAGGGGAAACGAGACTGGGGATTGATCCTTAGTCATAGAACCCTTTTGAATAGCCTTTTGTTGTGTGAAAACCATTATATACTCAAAGTACCCCAAGACTATTTTGAAACCGTAAAACGGGGAGAGAGAACTAAGGGAAATGAGAATGGAACGGAACCATAGGTTTTTTAGAACCCCTTTTGATTAACATGCTTGGAATGCTATATGTTGTATGTATGTGTTTAGAGAGATGATTTTTACAAATGCACACATAGCACCCGTTTTGTCGGAATCGGCTTGTATTTTGGATCTATTGCCTTTATTGTGATAGATCTAAAATAAATAGCCCCAAGCATTTCTGGGATATTTCTTATTGATTTCAAACAAGCTTATCTTGAGTATTGAAGACCTCTAAGTCTAACCTCTCGGATTTGGGCATTTTTGCTCCATTTTAGGGTTTTGGCATATTCTCTTCAATCGAAGAGAATGGTGAGCCAAATTCGTGCCTATTTCCTCCTGGAGGTTTCTTAATACTTTTTCAAATGATTTTGATTTAGATTTCACGGATTCCACACACTCAATCATTGTTTTGGATTGATTTTATTTAAAAATGGCAAAATTGGACAGCATCTGTACCCTAACTTCGGACACTCATAATTTCATCATCCGGATGAATTTTGGAGTGATTCCAAAGACATGTGAAAGATGAGACTGTATAGTTCATGTCTGTAAAATTTCATTAATTTTCATGGTGTGGTTTTTTGACACCATTCAATCAAAGTCAACAGGTCAGTTCAGGTCAAACTTTTGAACCTGTCACTTTGAATGAGCACCATCTGCTCGTTTTAAATCCGATTCCAGTGATTTTGATTTCTGGGTACTCCTTTATGAGTCTAATTTCAAATCTAGTTGGTTTCAGAATTTTTTGATTTCATTTGTGTCGTGGGTGACTGATTTACTCAGAATTGCTCAACAACAAATTTCTGGGCTTATCTGTGATCCTCGGGGCCTGTTTGGGAGGTCACCCAAGGCACATCCGAATGAAGTTTGGTATAGGGCTAATTTCATTTGAAATATGGCCCTACAGATTTCATTTATGCAAAAATTCACGGATTTACATGAAGCCAATTTTCCTAAATAAACTTCCAAAGTTGCCCACTTGTTACTTTTACTGATTTCCAACAGCAGATTTCAAAGGAGAATAACTCTTAGGGTTTTTACCGGATTTAATTGAAACTTTGCATGAGTCTTCTATTTATCATAATCTTTCAAAAGAATTTGGTTTGATTCAATTTGAATTTGATTTGAATGATTTATGGTCAAATGGCTCCATTTTTTAATCTAATTTTCCGGATTTGTCTTAACCTATTTGTGTTCAAGTTTGGCATTGATTTCTATTTAATAGTGACGTCCTAGAAGTGATACTTACATAAAAGAGGATCTGGAATTCATTGGACTTCTCATGTGGAGGTATCATACATGTGTTTAATCTTTTTTAAGCCTTTTTGATTACTTTAACAAGCCTTCTTTATTTTGAGCATGAACAACACTTGGCAACCACCTTGTGTGGGTGAATGGGGGTGCCTAACACCTTCCCCCGTTTATAATCTAATCCCCTTACCCATCTCTGGATTTTATTTTCAAGTAAGGTTATTTTTACCCTAGTTTTGCCTTTTTTCTTATTTTGATGATTTTTGGTGTCTATTCACACCTAAAAATTGAATGGTGGCGACTCCTCCCATTTTTTCTGAGCCCGTGTGATGATGAAGGGGATCACCTAGGTGATTTTTCCATGTCTCACATAAGGTGAAAACAATGGACAAGGAGGTTGCTGGTTTTGGACAATGCAAGTGGGGATGAAAGGGGAGAAGGAAATGGAGGGGGAGTGGGAGAGAATCTCCTTGGAATGGGGGAAGGGGAACCTCCTATTTGTAAAAAAAAAGTGTCCAAATTTTAATTTTAATTTATCTTTTTTACTTTTTATCAAATAAACATTGAGTGATACGTGGGTTGTTTTTCAACCAAGTCATTTTAACGCATTCTCCATATGGGAGAATGCGTTGTCACCTTCCCATTATTTTATTTTATTTTTTATTTATTTTAATTACTTGATTTTTATGTTTTTACTATTATTTTATTCTTTGATTTTTTTGTTTAGACACACATGTGTCTTCAATTTTCTTTTATTTTTTATTTAATTTAATTAATAGATTTTTAAGATATAATATTATTTTATTGTTAGATTTCTTTTTTGTCTTTTCTTTAATTCTTGCCACGTGTGCAGATTTGCCATAACTTTGACTGCTTATAACTCCTTCATTTGGTGTCCGATTTTAGCAAAGTCAGTGGCGGTGAAATGAGCATAAGCGTAAGCGTAAAACTACTAGCATAAGCGTAAGCGTAAAACTATTGGGCCAGAGTTTCACAGAAAATTCAGACTTTTAGCATAAGCGTAAAACTACTACCCCGGAGCCAGTTTTGCTCATATCTCTCTATCCGGGACCCCGATTCCAGCAAAATTGGTTATGTTGGAATCATGTCGAGATACTCTATCTGCTGGTACCAATTTAGGCAGTTGATCTGGGAATTAGTAGAAAGCCAATTTCTGCTATTTCCAGGTTTGACCGGCCCATAACTCCTTTATTCGGACTCCAATCCCAGCAAAATCAGTTGCGTTGGAGTCGGTCGAGATGCTCTATCTATCGGGATAAAATTGAGCCGTTGATTAAGCTTTTAGCAAAAAGTCAAAACTGCTCTCTAGGATTCGGTTCTGCTCATAATTCTCTATCTGGAACCCTGATTTCAGCAAACTTGGTTGCGTTGGAATCGTGTTGCAGTGCTCTTTCTGCTGGGACCAGATCGGACAGCTGATCTGGGTTTTTGCAGAAAGTTGATTTTTGCTATTCCCAGTTTTGACCAGCTCACAACTTCTTCATTTGGACTCCGATTTGGACAAACTTGGTGTTGTTAAAATCGCATCGGAATCCTCTATCCAATGGTATGAAGTTTGGTGGTCAATTTGCATCGGACTAAAAAGTCAACTTTTGACCTTTCTGGGTTTGACTTTCCAATTTAAATTTTCATTTTTTGACAGCCTGTATCTAGACCTTCCATGGGTGTTGTGGTGAAGATGTTGGAAGGAGGACTGGAAATTCCTCCACCCTTGAATCCATGCCATTTCAACACTTGGTGAGACTCCACCTGCTCAAAGTTGCTCCCTGTCCATTGATACATGGACAGGGAGCAACTTTGATTCAATTTCTTCTCATATGACAATAGGCCCTACTTATATGAGCTCAACACCTATAGTGAGGAAGTATGGGATTGAAATGGCTTCTTCTTAAGGTAAGTTAAAGCAGTAAATGTAAGTCTGTTTCTCCTTTACTTTTGTTATCAACAATCAATTTCTAGTTCCATTTGGAACTACTTTTAATTAGAGTTCACAAATTAACAATGGGTATGTCTTAACACATGAATATAGAAACAAAGAAAACAATACAATTCAAGTTTTTTCCTCATAAACTATGGCCATCTAGCTCCAATGATTTATTCATTGGAATTACAAGCCGTAGTATGAAATCATTGGGAACAGTGCTGAAATAAAGGCTAAGAAGAAAAACATTTCCAAACAAACAATAAATTCATTTTTTTTCCTCATAAACTATCCCATCTCCAATGCTTTATTCATTGGAATTACCATGAAATCATTTGGAGTAGTGATGAAATAAAGGCCAGAAAATTTTTTGGGAGTAGTGTTAAAAAATTCATTTGGGTTTATACCAAGAATGTTCACTATGAAAACAATCTTCATACTTAGATAATTTACGAAGAGTTTAGAGGGATGAAGGGTGAGCTTCATTTTTTTTTTTGGTAATGAGGTGAGCTTCATTTGATTTTTATTGACTTTGAAAAAGCTCATGATTAATTCTCGAAAGAGTTTTTTTTATTGAATTTTATAGAAAGGGAGTATAAATAAAGTATATTGAAGTTTTTGAAGACATTATTAAGGGATATTTATCTAGAGTGAGAAACGTGGTTAATGAGACAAATGAGTTTCCAGTTATAATATACACTACAAAATTTTGAGGGAATTAAGGGCCAATTATTACCAGCGCTTTCAGGAAACCGCTGATAATAACACATACTAGGGAGCTCTTACTCCGAGCGCCCGAAAAACAATGTGGATTCCGTTTCAGGGGCTTATATAACGACACTTGTTTGGGGAAGCGCGCCGTAAATGATTTTAGATTTTTTTGCAAGTTTGATCCTGATCTTTGCAATCTTCTTCAACGTTCAAACCCCCTTGTTGTTCTCCTTTATCTCTCTCTCTCTCTGCTTCTCAACTTCGTGTTTGCCATCTGACTTAAATCTCACGATCATTCTCTTGGCTGATGCATACAACATGGCGCCATGATCGGGAGCTGGTTATGGTTATCTAGTTATTGAAAGCTTATTCATCCTCCAAGTCTGGTATTTCCAAATCTGAAGCATAGAGAGAGAAAATAGCATCTTGTGGAGCCTGAAAGCTAGAAACGCTAAAAACCCTAACCATTCTACGGCAAGCATAGATACAGATCCTCTCTTTCCAGTCCTCATTTTTAGGTATTTCATCTTCTGATTTTCTATAGACAATTATAAATAAAAATTGCCTCAAGAAAGGGCACTCGAGGTTGACTTTTACCACATGCGTTGAGGTACTGCAATCGAGATTTTTGTTGCTTTTGCTGTCAAACAATAAAATGTCAAGATTCATCTTTGTTCCTGTTTTTTATATGTTTTGATTGCATAGATTTGAGCCAACTGCATCTAATCTAAGCATACTTCTGAGCTATTTGTCCTCAACTGTACAAGGAGCTTCGAAAAGCGACATTCACATAATTCAGATTTCGGTGCCTTATGGATCTTAGGTTTTGGTTTTAAATTAAGTAAATCGAGTTGTATTTCCGTGAGGCCTGATCTAATAGTTACCGATTGTGTTCTAATTTGTCGATCTTTTTCATATGTTTAAGCAATTTCATGAGTAGTTGAGAAAATTCCATGCAGAGATTAAAATCTCTTTTTATTTTTATTTTTATTACAAACAAAAATATGGATATTCATCAGCATTGTCAGTTCATGAGATCCAGTGTAGTTTTGCTGGAGCATATTTTCGTTTAATTTCGCTGAAAACCTTTGTTGCAGAACATCTATTGATAAAAAAAGAAGGGTTGAAAGTCCATTGATCCATTTGGATAAGCAACTTGTTGATTCTGGATCCTCACTTTCCTGTTAATGTTCTGAATTTTATAATGGGATACTGGTTAGAGGTTAGAGCTAGAAGTTTCTTTCATCATTAGCAATGCAATTGCTTCTGTCCTCTTACTACGTTCAGTGTGGATCTTAAGCAATTACATTGTTGGTTTGCAAATCGTTAAATTTTCAGGTGAGAGATTCTAATGAAAATGCTACAAGTTGTGGACCATGTAGGAGGTGGCCATTTCTTCATTTTTCCAAATTTTCAAGTCCTTGAAGGGGCCTTTTGCTTCTCATCAATTCATTGTTTCCCTGCATCTAATATTATTTTCAGGTTGAACTTTTTCACCAGCAAATACTTATGAGGTGTGAATTCAACAAGCTACCTTTATTGTAAAAATTTTAATTTGAGAGTTTATATGATGTTTTGTAGTCTGTTGGTGATACATTTAGCATTTGGATCTCATTTATACAGATAGGACTTATAGTACAATGATCAGTAACAATTTATGATCTTCTATATTTACTTGATTAACTTTGCTTATAATGTTCCTTTATTTTCCATAAGCAGCTCATGATTGGATTATAACCAGGGACATTTATGTGATCAAGTGGTCATGGTTTAGCATTTTCCAACATTTACTGTCATGATAGTTTCGGTAGACACTAAATCATTGTTATCTTCGTCATGCAAGCTTCTTTTTATACACATACTTGTATTCACATGCATACAATTTTATATGAATGTGTGCAAAGCTAAACACTCACCCTAAACCTTGTTGTGAGCTTTTACTTGTTGGAATGTTACAAATGTTATCTGAATCGTCCTAAGGAGAACTATACCCAAACAAGGTCTCTGTTTTGTCCTTCATAAAATATAAAGTAAACACATCCATCTGATTATTGAACTTTTATCATTGTTAGAAGTTCTTACTAAAGAAGCATAATCATTTGTATAGGGACTTTTATAGTATGTGGATATGTTAAAATGATTTTTTGAGGCTGCCAGTTTTTGGTTTATACATGTTATTTTAATCAAGAATCCTTTTGACAGAATATGGGTAGTGCCTTAAACTAAAGGTATAACAAGGACAACAAGAATTGGAGATGAAAAGCTAAACTTAGTTTCAGACGGTTGTGATCCTAGAGTTGTGAGTATCCTTAACCATTTAAGGCTAATCAAGGGTTCTGTTCGTAACTTTAGTGGTCGCATTGAAATTCTACAGGTGTTGTTTTTGTATATTGACATGTTCCACACTATATTTATGGCTTGTTTTTGTATATTGACATGTTTCACTCTCTATTTATGGCTTAAAAATGTCATTTTTCAATATCTTTTAGGTTCTGCAGGTGTTGTTCGATAGCTTGGATCCATGCTTATAAGAAGCCAATGATAGAAGGGAGTCGGTTGCTGCACAAAGCTGCAACTGAGAGTTTCAAATGCCACTTGTGACTAAAGCTTATGCTAAGTCAATAAGCATGAAGTTTTCTAATACCACATCAAGTGATTGGTCCCTCTCACACATTGGTCCTGTTCCTTATTGTGGATTATATTGATATATTAAAATATATCATTTTACCATAGCAAGCAGTGGTGTGAGACATGGGAAAAAATCAATTCAATGACTTCCTCAATCATCATACGGGATTGGTTAAAACCAAAGAGTCGCCACCATTCTGTTTAGGTGTGAATGGACACCAAAATATCAAATAAGCTCAAAAGGCAAATTTAGGGTAAAAATAACCCTCTAAAAAAAACAACCAGAGATAGGTAAGGGGATTAAGTTATGAACAGGGGAAGGTCTTAGGCACTCCTATTCATCCACACAGGGTGGTTGCCAGGTATTGTTCATGTTAAAATAAAGGAAAAAGGCATGCTATAAAAATCATGAAAAATCACAAAAAGACAAAAATGTATGGTTTTTTCATACGAATGGTCTGATTGATCTAGAACTTTAAAAAATGACCATACCATTCCTAGGGTTTCATGATCAAAATAAAATTGAGGTAAAATCAAATAAAACCAATCTAAAGTGAAATCTTCAAAAATCTGGTTTCAAGTTAAATTCTAGAAATCTAGAAAAATATGATTTTTGTAAAATATTTCAGAATTGAACTTGAACAGTCCAGGATATAGGTATAGCCCAAATTTCACATTAAATCAAAAAATCAAAACCAAAAATACCCACGTTGATGAAGAACATCAAAAGGGGAGAACTTAGACCGTAGGGTCTTCTCTCAATAATGAAAAACGATTTAAAAACCATATCATGAAACCCTAGAAATTACTTTCAGGCTTCTGGATTCAGATCTATCATATTTATCATGATAGATCTAGGATCTTAGCCTAATATCACGAAAACAGTGCTGTAGGTGCAAAAGTGGTGAAAATCTCAATTTTAGGAAAAGTGGGGATATCATGCTATAAACATCATGGATTCATATGATTCATTCAGATTCAATTAAAACATGATCAAGATATTCAAAGCAGCCACATCTCACAGATTTGAGCACATGGGGGTCTACCCTACGGATCCACCTGTTCTCTTTTCCCCTAGCTCTCTCTTCACGTTTTATGGCTAGAGAGGATTCTTGAGGTACTTGGAGATAGGTTTGGGTATACAAACACAATCAAAGGCCTTCTTCTATGAAAAAGAGAAAAACAGATTATAGGGTTCTATTCTAGGGATCCACCTGTTCCCCTTTCCCCTAGCTCTCTCTTCACGTTTTACGGCTAGAGAAACTCTTGAGGTACTTAGAGACAAGCTTAGGAATACAAGATAAAAGATGGCCTTATTCTACAGCAATAGAGAAGATCCTATTACTTCTAGAATTGAAGACAGAAAATAAAAGGGAAAAAGGACTTACCTGGATTGAGCAAGCAGAGCAGCAGGGATTCCTCTCTGCTCTTGGAGCTCCTTAAACTTCAAAATTTTGTGGCCTTTTGCTTGAGGAGAGGCCTCCTATTTATAGGCAAACTCAGGGGCATGGTTGGTCCAAGGTTTGGCAAGATAGAGTTTCAGATTGAGCTAAACACAAAGATAATGCCAATCCTTTGCCAAAGAGGATAACAAGAGATTTCGAAGAGATAAATAAGAGAACTCTCATATCTTAAAGAGATATTTGGGTACAGATAAGGCTCAGAAATCAAAAAATGATAAATTCGCACAAAAACCCTCGTGCTTGTATATATATTATGGGCGCGGCCTGCCTGTATTATTAATATGGGCACGCCGTGCCCGTATATCAACTGCGGGCATGACTAGATCGTAAACAAAATACGGGCATGACCAGTTTGGCCAGATTTTATACTTTTTTGATCTGTTTAAAATCCCAATTAATATTTTCAATTATTTTCTCATTTTTAGTGCAATTTGGGGTGCTACAGCTGCTCCCTCTTTGCTAGTGATTGGAACCAATTACCAGCAGAGAGTAAAAAGACCCACAAATTGCACTTTTTTGAGATTTTGTCTAAATAATTGCAATTTGCAAGGATTAAAATGATGATTTTGGAAAAAGAATTTGTGTGGAGGATTTGCTGAAAAGTCCCTAACCTTATGGGCCAAATCCTCCTCTCTAGTCTCACTGAGCACTCGTGGCTATGAAGTGAGATTTGAGACAAAATTTATAAACAAAAGTGGGTAAGGTGGCAATCCTTGCAACTTACAACTAATATAAACATTAATCTCCTGAAAAGTGTGGAGAAAATGATGAAAAAGGCAATTTTTCTGAGTGGCCTGCCGTTGTAGCACAATGAACAGCAAGGAACAGACACAACTCAAAATTGCATCTTTGAAAGACATCTCATTAATTGAACTTGCTTTGGTCAAACAAAGAAATGATAAAAACATGGATTCGAAGATAGCCAATGAAACCCCTGCTTGAAGTCTGACGGGGTGGCATCTCTTCCTTATCTCAGATTTCTTGGAGCTCTCGTGGTTATGAAAAGAAATATGAGACAAGAAAATTTTGAAAAGAATGTGGATTTAAAATTGACCACTGCAAACTCAATTGATTTTGATGTTTTTCACTTTTTGAATTTTCCTGATTGATTTTCTTATTTGATATACCTGGGTGCCATTTGATGCCGGAACCTGTGCTTGAATATTTTGCAACTTGCTTTTGCTTCTTTATCTTCTTGCTCTCTCAATAACAATGTATGGGCCCTTACTGCCCATAACCTGTCTTCATGCTTTTTAATTGCCCAAGTGAATGCCCTCATCTTGATTGATGGATCATGATCTATTGATCTAACCTTATGCCTTTACAACCCATGATCTGTCTTTCATGCCTTCTTGCTGCCCCAGTAAAATCCTTCTTCATGATTGAAGAATTGGGAACCCTTGTTTAACGAAGAAAACATGCCATTGCTTCGAAGCCTTTTTTTTTTCTTACAAATTCGAAGACTAAAGCTTGACTGCTTCTTCTAGATGTTGGAATTCATTCCAAGGAAAACCCAGAAGGAAAGACACTGAGCATGCCCCGGTTTTGATTGTTTGAAGAAGTATTTGCCCCTCAGTAGAGATGATCCTCTTTTTTCCTTTTTCTCTTTTTTTTTTCTTCTTCTCTCTCTTTTTTTTTCCTCTTTCTTTCCTTTTTTTTCTTTAACCTTTGCCAAAAAGAAACCCTAATAGAAGAATGCAAATGCAAACATAAGAAAATATGTTTTATACTAGTGGCCTCAGAATTCTCTAATGCTCGCAAAACCAATGTTTTATGAAAAGATATAGATTCTCATCATAGGCCAAAAATATAGTTTTTTGCTTTTTGTGCCCCCTTTTTTTTTATGAAAAATGATCCAATCACTTATTAGCATATAGTCCAAAAGAATTAAAATCAAGTTGAATAATGAGAAGATTATTTCAGAAAATGAAGAAAGACCAAAAGCAACCTTTGGAACCTTTAGAATCATTCCCATGACCATCGGCTTGTCAATTGATGCTCCTGATATGACAAATCTTTCAATCTGACTATTTTGCCCCAGTCTAGAAAGACATCTTCCTTCATCCAATTGAAGAACAATTGTTTCTCCATTGTATCCATGGTATGAGAATTTATGACTTCAACTTCAGTAACAATTTCCTAATGGCAATTTTGATGGCCATCAACTTGTTCACAGATGATTCATATCATAGTTCTGATTATGTTGCTTCAGTCTTGAAAAGATAATTTTCCTCAATCACTTGAAGAGTGACTGTATCTCAAAATAACCACCAACATGAAGACTTCACCTGGATCTATGCCAATTCTGGACTTTCCTCTCTGACGATTTCCTTTTTGTAGATAGCTAATTATTTGCCATGTAGCGCCCTTCCGGTTTTTCACTACATTTTCTCCATTTTTTCCTTTTTCTTTTTTTTTTCTTCTTTTTTCTTTTTTTTTCTTTTTTTTTTATCCTTCATCATCAGCAACCATGTAGTCAAAATTGCCTTAATTCAAAATTTCTTAATCAAAGAGGACTTATGAATGGGACGAAACAAAGGTTTGGTGTTAGTTTAGAAAGAAAAGGAATAAAAGGCTCAAATACCATATGATCAAATGGGTTAACTGAAATTGTAATTTTTAAGGCATTTCTTCCCTTGGAATGAATACAAAATTGCCCCAGTAATGAAGTTCTTCCCTCAATTTGATTTCTTCATTTGAAACTTATTCTCCAGTATTGAACTTCTTTTTTCCATTCTTTTCTTCACAATTTTGAAGACATTCTCCAAATGGCATTTGATTATCTTTTTTTTCTACCTTTTTTTTTTCTTTTTTTTTCTTTTTTTTTTTTTTCATTTCTTTGCCCCATTTTCTGAAAACATATTCAAAATCCCTTTTGAACTTCAATAATTGTCCCTTCATTCCTTTTTTTTATGCCTTAATAAATTTGCCCCAGTGTGGGGTTACAATTCTCAGTTTAGGTTACTTGGAAAAATGTAACAAGCTCAAAGGGTCTAATTAGGAATTTCAAAATTATTGGGGATATAAGAAAGAAAGGCCTCTTATCATTTTAAGAAAAATTTGAATTTTAGACTTGGTAGAGTTGCACTACATGACTGGCTTAGGATTTTTTCTTCTCTTTTTTTTTTCTTCTTAATCACCTTTTGTCAACATGAAAGCCTCTTTAAATAGAACTTCTGTTATAAACAAGTTCTTCACCTTTTGATCAATCTTATGAATTTGGATTCTTTCCATCAAATGATGCCCAATTCTATTTCCAACGAAAATGTCAGATTCTCCAATATTTTCAAGTGCAAAGCCCCAAAATTTCTTCAAACAATATTATCAACCTCCCTTTGAACGAATCAGCAAGTGGTGCGATCCTTTTCTGAATTATAATGAAGGAGCTTCAAATCTTCTTTTATCTTTTCTGTTGAAGACTGTGGGTCATCTTTGGTTCCTGTGAGACATGGGAAAAAATCAATTCCTTGACTTCCTCAATCATCACACGGGATTGGTTAAAAACAAAGAGTCGCCACCATTCTTTTTAGGTGTGAATGGACACCAAAATATCAAATAAGCACAAAAGGCAATTTTAGGGTAAAAATAACCCTCTAAAAAAAACAACCAGAGATAGGTAAGGGGATTAGGTTATGAACAGGGGAAGGTGTTAGGCACCCCTATTCATCCACACAAGGTGATTGCCAGGTATTGTTCATGTTAAAATAAAGGAAAAAGGCTTGCTATAAAAATCACAAAAAATCACAAAAAAGACAAAAGTGTGGTTTTTTTCATACGAATAGCCTGATTGATCCAGAACTTTAAAATATGATCATACCATTCCTAGGGTTTCATGATCAAAACAAAATTGAGATAAAATCAAATAAAACCAATCTAAAGTGAAATCTTCAAAAATCTGGTTTCAAGTTAAATTCTAGAAATCTAGAAAAAATATGATTTTTATAAAATATTGCAGAATTGAACTTGAACATTCCAGGACATAGGTATAGCTCAAATTTTACATTAAATCAAGAAATCAAAACCAAAAATACCCACGTTGATGAAAAACATCAAAAGGGGAGAACTTAGACCGTAGGGTCTTCTCTCAAAAATAGAAAAGGACTTAAAAATCACATCATGAAACCCTAGAAGTTACTTTCAGGCTTCTGAATTCAGATCTATCGTACTGATCATGATAAATCCAAGGTCTTAGCCTAATATCCCAAAAATCACGAAAACAGTGCTGTAGGTGCAAATATGTGGAAAATCCTAATTTTAGCAAAAAGTAGGGATCTCAGCTATAAACATCATAGATTCATAGGATTCATTCAGATGTAACATAAAAACAATTAAAATATGATCAGGATATCCAAAGCAGCCACATCTCACGGATTAGAGCACATGGGGGTCTACCCTATGGATCCACTTGTTCTCTTTTCCCCTAGCTCTCTCTTCACATTTTACGGCTAGAGAGGATTCTTGAGGTACTTGGAGATAGGTTTGGTGATACAAACACAATCAAAGGCCTTATTCTAGAAAAAAGGAGAAAAACAGATATGGGGTTCTATTCTAGGGATCCACCTGTTCCCCTTTCCCCTAGCTCTCTCTTCACGTTTTATAGCTAGAGAGACTCTTGAGGTACTTAGAGACAAGTTTAGGAATACAGAATAAAAGATGGCCTTATTCTACAGCAATAGAGAAGATCCTATTATCTCTAGAATTGAAGACAGAAAATAAAAGGGAAAAGGGACTTACCTGGATTGAGCAAGCAGAGCAGCAGAGATTCCTCTCTTCTCTTGGAGCTCCTTGGACTTCAAATTTTCGTGGCCTTTTGCTTGAGGAAAGGCCCTCTATTTATAGGCAAACCCAGGGGCATGGTTGGTCCAAGGTTTGGCAAGATAGAGTTTCAGTTTGTGTTAAACACAAGATAATGCCAATCCTTTATCAACAAAGGTATTTCGAACGAATAAAAGATATAATTCGCTCATTTAAAGGGATATTGGACTAAAGATAAGGCTCAGAAATCGAGAGAAGAATAAAACTCACACAAATCTAATGTGCCCGTAAATGATTTACGGTCCAATGGTGTCCATATATGTATTACGGGTGCTGTGTGCCCGTATATAAAATTCGGGCGCACTTAGCCCATAGATACAATACGGTCAAGGCTCAACTTATTGATTTTCATGCATTTTTGGCCTGTTTTAAATCCCAATTAATGCTTTCACTATTTTCTCATTTTGTAGTGCAATTTTGGGTGTCTACAACTGCCCCCACTTTGCTAGTAATTGGAACCAATTACAAGTAGAGAGCAAAAAGACCCACCAATTGCACTTTTTGAGATCTTTGTCTAACTACTTGCATTTTGCAAGGATTAAATGGATGATTTTGGGAAAAAGAATTCATTGCGGAAGATTTGCTAAAAAGTCCCTCACCTTAAGGGGCAAATCCTCCTCTCTCCTCTCACTGAGCACTCGTGGCTATGAAGTGAGATTTGAGACAAAATTTTTAAACAAAAGAGGGTAAGGTGGCAATCCTTGCAACTTACAACTAATATAAACATTAATCTCCTAAAAAGTGTGGAGAAAATAATAAAATATACAATTTTCTGCTTCGCCCGTATTTACATTACGGACAGATGTTGCCCGTAATTTGAACACGGGCGAAGTGGACCGTATTACCTTCACGGGCGGCTGCTGCCCATATTGCTTTTATGGAATTTGCCTTTCTTCTTAATCGCGGCCGCGACCAGTTCTTCATTTCTGTCCGCACTTCATCCCTAATTTCTTTGCCTGCATTCTCTCTTACGGTCTTCTTCTCAATCTCCGTCCACACTCGTCTTCAATCTTCGGTGACCTTTGTTCACTCCGGCGATTCTCATATTCACCGGCGACGACCGATTCCTCCATTGACTCCGGCGACAATGAGCTTTTTCTGTTCATTGTATCTCATTCTGGTGAGGCACGTTTTGGTTTCTCTATTTGAAATCCTCTACTTTCACCAGCAAATAGGTATGTTCCCTACACCTCTCAATTGCCAAATGTATGATGCCATTAAAATCTTGATTGCATTCTTTTTGATTGGCATGAAATACTGATTTTGAACTCTGATTTTCAATTGGCCGTATGATACTTGCAAGATATATCTATTTTGGCCCTTCTCTGAATATTTGGGTATTTTGCTAGTTGACTTTTGAATTGTCTGTTCTGATTGGTAGAAATTTTGACCTGTTTCATGATTCAATATCTGATTTTTATGCCAAATTCATTTGGAAATTTTCATGACTATTTGCATGACTCTTGGCTAATCCCCAATGCATACTTGGTCCATGCTTGAGCTCTTTGAATTTCTGACTTGCTGATTATTGGGAATCCCTGTTCTGATTGAAGAAAATCTTTGCATTGCTATATTTGCTTCGTGTTTTAATACCCAATTGCACTGTCCCTGATTTACTTGAGGCTTGTTACCTGTGTATTTGCATGACTTTGAATGCCTTTCAATCCCTCCATGCAATTTCCTGTTCTTGAGCTGATAACTGGCTTGCCTACTGCTCTTTGCATTTTCCTTGTTAATGACACCTCTGAAATATTGCTTGCACTTTTTTTGATTCTTGTCTGAAAATCTGAGGTTCTTGTCCTTGGATGGCTAGCGTCTTATTGAAGTCCATTATCTTGGCACGACCAATAGCTTTATGACTCTGTCATCCCAGTATCAATACAAGTAGGCTTGAACTTCTATCCTGAAACCGAAATACAAAAGATAAAATTAAAATAAATCCTTAACACATTAATACACATTTTCTTATTTTATATAAAGAGAATATACAAGAAGCCTAAACTCCATATATATAATTTTTATATATTTTCTTGGTTAAAACAAAGACAAGGAAATATCTCAATTAAACTCCTTCAGTTGACTTCTGATATTATTAGGAGTTTCTGAAACATTTTATTCCATTTTCCATCTTTTTCTTGCAAATCAATTAAACTTGGTTAAAAATCAAGCAATAAAATTTTTAACAAGAATAATTAAACATCTCCCTGATTTGAACCATAGATGGCCCGCCCTCGATTGGCTTCCAGGGATCCTGCAGATGAGCCTTCCTCCTCGAGGGTTAGGCGGGATCATGCTGATGTGGCCTCGTCTCCGAGGGCCGAGAGGGATTTTGATTCTGATATCCCAGATCTCCCTTCTAGGGATTCGCGTGAGGCGACCCCAGAGATATAATCTAACCTTTTTGAAATTTCATATTCCTTCACAAAGTGCATCACCCTGATTCTTTCTTCTCTCCAATTGTTTCTTTAGCCGGAAGTTGAGGCTTCAGGTTGAGATAGGAGCCGTAGAGGGCGCCGCAGTGGAGGCAGAGATGGAGGCCATGATGAGGGCCGTAGAGGAGGCCGGGGCAAAGATGAGGCTAGGACCAGGGTTGAGGTCCCTGAGGAGGTGGTAGCTCAGATTAGGGATACCGATCTTTTGCATGGCTTGAGGACTCATCCCTCAGCGTTTATTAGGGCGGATATCCCTTTGGAGTATCCTATGGCTCATTATAAAGGGATCTGGGCCAGCTTTATCAGATTTATTGGAGATTGCAGTTCAGCCTATCACCAGGAGCTAGGCTTGTATGGCTTTGGCCTCTTCATCACCATTCCGGATGTGCGCCTGGATCGGGCCCTTATTGCTGCGCTGCTTGAGAGATTCTTCCCTGAGACATTGAGCTTCCATTTTCCAGATATCGAGATTGGGATCCGGCTGTCTGACTTCACGCTTATCACCGGGATTAGGATGATCGATGACATTATTCCCGAGATGGTGATGCTGGATGCCGAGGAGATCGCCTCTTATCTAGGCTATATTGTGCTGCCTCCGGAGGCATGGGATAGAGGGAGAGCGAGATTGTCTTTGACTTGGTTGAGAAAGACTTTCTGGGGGAGGCAGCTTGGCCAGCTTGCCGCCGGTGATCCAGCTTTTCCATTTGCCTTTCGATTCATTTTTCTGTATATGATGGGCTCCTGCTTCTTCCCAGAGGACACGACTTCAGTTAGTCCTCATTTTTTGAGCCTATTGGGAGATCTTCATCAAGCGAGGAGGTATGCATGGGGCCCGCTCATTTTTGGTACCATTCTGGCCGGCCTGCGTCGATCAGTGAGCAGCCTTTCTACTTCCAGAGGAGCTGGAGTTGGGTGCAGATTCTTCTGGCCCTTCCTGTAGGTAAAATATCTATTTCTCTTCTCTTTCTCTCTCTTTCTTTCCTTTTTCTCCTTTTCTATTCTTCTTGACCCTTTTTCTTCTTTTTGCAGATTTTTGCTAGGGTGTATATCCCCTATTTCCGCCCTACCTCTACAATGCCAGAGGAGACATATCCTATGGCTCGTAGATGGTGTCATGTGGAGCACGACTCTGAAAAAAGTCGTCCTAGGTCTGCCTGGGCCTACCTGGACAGGCTATATCGGTCTGAGGTAAGCTGCTTTAATTCCTCTTCTCTTTCTCTTTTTTTTCTTCTGGATCACATGTCTAATATCCCCTTCTGTTTTCTAGCTGTTCGTTCCCAGGATGGAGGACATTCACGAGGTGCTGGCCCTGCATGCGGCTAGGGATGATGCTTTTGCCCCTGACCAGAGACGTCAGCGCTACCAGTTTTTCATCGGTCAGATGGGTAGCATCTGGTATTGCGGCGAGCGCTTCTTTTATCAGCATGTTGGAGAGCCTAGGATTCCTGCCATTCCTCCAGATACTACCCCCTCCTTTCCTCCTATGCCTGTTGATCTTGCCCAGTTCCTAGATTGGATTGAGGCAAAGACATTATTAAAGGAGGGTGCTATGATGCCTAGTTCAGGCAATCTTCAATTGGGTGCCTCATGCCACCTATGCATGTCCGTGGCAGAGTCACTGAGATTGGAGGGGTAGTGATTAGGGCCTATGATACGACGGTATGCCTTCTCCCTTTTCATCTTCCATTCTTATACTTTATTTGAACTTGGCATTTTCTGACACCTTCTTTTCTATTTCAGGAAGCTCAGTTGGCAGAGATCTGGTCTCGGTATGCTGATTTAGAGCGCCAGTGAGATTCTGCTATTGCCGAGCAGGACGCCCTCTACATTACTATCTCAGACCTCCGAGGACAGCTTGCCAGGGCATAGGGCCAGGCGGGCCCTTCTGGTGCACAGGACCAGGCGAGTCCATCTCATACCTAGGTTAATTCTTTCACCTCTTTCCATTCCTGTTTTTATATCTGTTTATCCTGTTCTGATTAAAATTTCCTTTCTTATTTTCAGGATGACACAGCCGGCCCTTTTTCACCTGCTTCACCTGTGCCTATGTATCTTCGTGGGGAGGTATTCTCTGTGGCACGGGTGGAGTTTGTGACTTCTCCTAGATCGGTAGAGGCACCTGCAGCAGAGCCTGAGGTTGAGGCTGAGGTTGCACTTGCTGTTGTGGATGTGCCAGAGTCTGCTCCAGCACCTGAGACCACTCATGATGTGTCTGCAGATATGGATATGGAGCTGGTCAGGGATGCCGCCGTGGTGGAGCCTATCGAGGAGGCTGTGGTTATAGAGGAGGCTTCTGTTGATCCTGTGGAGCCTATTCATGATGCTGATATTGATGCTACTAATTCTGAGCCTGTCTATACGGATTCTGATACCGAGTCTACGGGATATGTAGATACTTCGGGGTACGTTCCTCCTGATCATCCCACTGCTGGCCTTGTGCCTTTATATATGTGGCATGATATTCAGTCTGTTTTGAGCAGGATGACCCGTAGTACAGCCCGTAACATCGTACGACATGTTTTTGAGCCCCGACGATCTTCAGGTCGTGGTCGAGGCAGAGGACGTGGCCGTGGCTGTAGGGGTGGTCCTGTGTAGACAGTAGATTAGGATTCTTTATGTACATATATTTTGACAAACTGATGTATCCCTTCATATATATAAAAGAAATTTGATTCATTTTTATTCATTTGTGCTCTTTTTTCTTTTATTTCTAGCTTTTCTTGCATGATATATGTTAAAGCAGGGACAGATGAAACTTAGGAAACCAATGAAATTAAAATTTCTCACTTTTTGGCATTTTCCTGAAGGAACCGTAATTAGGTTACGAGCAAGCCGTGCCCGTAATATTAATATGGGTGCACTCTACCTGTAAATTTTTCATGGTCACAGTGTGTCCGTATTCTTTATACGGGCACGCTATGCTCGTATTATAATTACGGATTTTACTGCCTTTTCGAATTTTCTATATAAACTCAAGGGGGACGTCATTGTGACACTTTTAAAAGTTTGAAAACTCCCTGAGCCTTCCGTTTTCTGCTTTCTTTGTCTTCTTTGGTGCTTTCATGGCTTCCCTCGCCCCTTTCTCTTCTGTCGATGGATCTTCTCCTGCAAGACAACTTGTTAAATCAAAACCTCCTAATCTCACCAGGTACAATGTTGTGGATTCATTCTATGATAGGTGGGTTAACTCCATGACCCTTGATGAAGAAATTTGTTGGGATTCCATCCACTTAGGCCATATCCTACACATCCCTAAAATTCCCTTTAAGTGGGAAATCATTGAAGCTTTGATTGGACACTGGGTTCCTGAATTGAATCTCTTCCGCTTTGATGACAAAGAGATGACTCCTACCATAGAAGAAATTGAAACCATCCTTGGCCTAAGGTTTTTTGAAAAAGTTGTGAACCCTCCCCTAAAGCCTAGCTACAAAAAGGAGGCCTCCACATTTTTGGGTATAGGGAAGAAGGACTTAGGAAATTCTGATACCCTATTGACCTTGTCCAAGACCTTTTTGACTGAAAACTTCTAAGGAGTGGGGACAAGGATGCCAGGTTTAATGCTTTGACTCTGATAGTGGTCAATCAGTTACTCTTTCCACGGGGTGATGACCAGGTTGACTTGGCTCTCATCTCAGTTATCTGCTAGGTTAGGGAACGTGAGAGATTGGCTCCTATGATCTTAGCAGAGATATACCAGGCTCTGACTGACTGATATTTCAGAAAGAAGAAACGCTTCCTTGCCTGCGCCCCTATCCTACAGGTAAAAAAGAAATATTTTTTTTTCTTTCTCTTTTTTTTTTCTTTTCCTTCTTTTTTTTTCTTTTCTCTTCCTTTTTTTTTCTTTTGAAATTCTCCCTTTTTCTGTAGCTTTGGTTGCTTGACCACCTGAGTCAAGTTGAAGAGATAACTTGCCGTTTCTTTCCAAGATTGAAAGTTCCTATTTTGATGAGCCACAGGGGGTGTCCTAACATCCAAGGCGGCAAGCAGGGATGGTTCACTTTCTTGGGTACTCTTCAGGATGATCAAGTGAGATGGCCTGGCACTTATCAGCCTAATCCAGAGACAGTGATCAGCTTCAGAGATAGGAACTTTTTGGTCCTGACAGGCTTGAAATCTGCTATTCTCTATCTTCCTTTGAGGGTTCTTCGGCAGTTTGGAGCGACCTAGGGAATTATGATCCCAACTGGCTATGAGAGCCTTGTAGGGCCACTTACATCAGCCACCATGGGGCTAAATGCTCAATTAATGAATGAGTGGTCCTATGTTCGCTTTCTGCGGGGTCCAGTATTTTCTGAGTCCCATGTGAAGGACTATCATTTCTGGATCAAAGAGCAGGTGCAGAGTCATGCCCCAGTACCAGAGGATCCTCCTGCAATTCTTCCCCCTACTTATGAGGATATTCTGGAGTCTGAAAGGGCGACCCACAAGCAGCTTCAACAAATTTGGGTACGAGAAGCACAAGAGCTTAGGATAAGCGGTATTGATCTGGAGAGGCAACTTGAAGAGCAAAGGTCTTGCCGCATTGCCATGGAGAAGAAACTTGAAGAATAAAGGCAGGCTCCTCGCTTTGAAGTCCGAGCGATTCAGAAGAAATATCAGGATTCCTTGGCTGACCTTAGGGCGTTGAAGATCAAGCATTCTCTTTCAGACGAGATCATCTCCTTTTTGAGCGATCTTGATGCAGAGGGAGCTTCTGGAATCATTGCAACTCAGGTAGCTCAGATTAGGGAGCTTGAGGAGCAGTTGGAGAGTAGGGATTAGATTCTTTTATCTCTTTTTTTTTTCTTTTTTTTTCATACTTTTATACAAAAGCAAACTCCATTAGTGGAAAGACAATAGATTAAATTCAAAAATAGGTTTTATATTATTGGCCTCAGAATTCTCAGATGCTTGTAAAAACAGAAGTTTTATGAAAAGTATTTGATTTCTCATCACTGGCCAAAGTATAGTTTTTTTTTTAAAGCAAATCCACGACACTTAATCACATATAATCAAAGGAATTAAAATTAGGTTGAATAATGAAAAGGGTAATCCAAGCAATAGGGAGGGACCAAATCTGTCTACCCTGTGGCCTTTAGAATCATCCTCTAATGGCTTTTTCTTCATGACTGACCCTGCTAATCTGATTAGTTTCCAGTACTCATGCTGACTTCAAACTTGGACCACATGATCAACTCAGCCTTTGATTCCTTTTTTTCTTTCTTTTCTCTTTTTTTTCTTTTCTTTTTTTTTTCTATTTTTTCTTTTGCCCCTATTGCCCCTAGCGCCAATTACTTTTTTCACTAGGGCCGGCTTCTACATTCCGTCATCACCAATCTTACTCTGAAAGTTACATACTAAAATCACCAAGGGCTTAATAATAGGATGAAACAAAGGCTAAGCTGGGTTTATGAAAGAAAAGGCATTAAAGGCTCAAAATTTTCTAAGTGTGAAAATGGGTTAACCAAACTTACAGTCATGATGAATTCAATCCCATTCCCCTTCTTTTGTATTTGGTTTTCATTTGCCCCTATTTTTTCTCTTTTTCTTTTTTCCTTTTTTCCTCTTTTTGCCCCTATTGGCTTTGCCCCTATTGGCCTTGTCTCAGTATAAGATTGTAAGTCCGATTTAGGTTTATTAAAGAAGACAAACAGGCTCAAATTGGCTTGACTAGGGATGAAAATTTTGGGAAATATAGAAATATGGCCCCAGATCATTTCCTAGTAATATTCATTCAAGGAAAATATCTCTTTACTGCATCAGAGTTAATTGGCTCAGGAAAATCTTTTCCATCCATTTCTGTTAAGATGAGAGCACCCCCTGACAGGACCTTTTTGACAACATAAGGCCCTTCCCAATTTGGTTTGAATTTTCCACGAGGGTCTTCCAAAAAGGGTAAAATTTTCTTCAATATTAAATTTCCTTCTTGGAAAGTTCTGGGCTTCACCTTCTTATTGTAAGCCCTGGTCATTCTCTTCTGATACAATTGGCCATGACAAAGCGCCTTCAAATGCTTTTCCTCTATTAAATTGAGTTGATCATGTCTTGACTATATTCATTCAGCTTCTTCTAATTTAGCTTCCATTAGCACTCTTAATGAAGGTATTTCTACTTCCACTGGTAACACCGCTTCCATCCCATATACTAAAGAATACGGGGTTGCCCCTATAGAAGTCCGAATTGAGGTTCTATAAGCATGTAGACCAAGTGGCAACATTTCATGCCAATCTTTGAAACTCACTACCATCTTTTGAATGATCTTCTTTATATTCTTATTCGCTGCTTCCACTGCCCCATTCATCTTTGGTCTGAAAGGAGTTGACTTGTGATGGCTGATCTAAAACTGCTCACACATTTTCTTCATATCTTTGTTCTTAATATTTGAAGCATTGTCTGATACTATGGCACTTGGCAAACCGTAGCGACAAATGATGTTGTGCTTCAAGAATTTTAGAACGTGGCTACTTGTAATGTTTGCATAAGAAGCTGCTTCTACCCACTTGGTGAAATAGTCGATTGCTACAAGTATAAACCTGTGTCTATTTGATGCCTTTGGAGAGATCATTCCAATGACGTCTATACCCCACATGGAGAAGGGCCATGGAGATGTCATGTTGTGCAATTCACTTGGGGGTGCATTCTTGTTATCAGCATACACTTGGCATAAATGACACCTTTTGACATGTATATAGCAATCGTGCTCCATGGTCGACCAGTAATATCCCAATCGCAAAATCTTCTTGGCAAGCATGTGCCCGTTCATATGGGGTCCACAAACTCCTCCATGTACAGTTTCAACTAACCTTTTTGACTCGGACTTGGCAACACATCTAAGTAGTATATCGTTGTGTGATCTTTTGTACAACTGCCCACCACTTAATAAGAACTATCCTGCCAACCTCTGTATTGTTCTTTTCTCTGTAGAAGTGACATTTTCTGGCAAACTCCGATCATTTAGGAAGTTCTTAATATCTTGAAACCATGGTACTTCTTCTTCTGGGGTTTCTTCTAGAACAAGGCAATAAGCTGATTCATCTCTGACTTCAATTTCCAGTGGTCTGATTTTTGGCTCTTGGCATATAATTGAAGGAAATTCGAATGAATTTGGTGCTTATTTCTTCCAAATACTGGTGATAGGGGATCAGTTTGTGATCCTTGGTCTTCCATTCACTAGTTGTTTGGAAGATTATAAGACTCGAATCCCCATATACGTCAAGTTCCTCCACTTCATGGTCTAAGGCAGCTTGCAACCCAATTATGCATGCTTCATACTCTGCAATATTGTTTGTGCATTGGAACCTCAGTTTCACTGCGATTGGGATGTGTGTCCCATCTAGCTTGATCAAAACTGTCCCTATTCCATTTCCATTCATATTGGCGGCCCTATCAAAGAACATTTGCCATAAGCTTTCACCTTTTTCTTCTTCAGTAAACAGGATTGCCTCATTAGGGAAATTAGTCTTCAAAGGTTGGTATTCTGGTAAAGGGCGTGCAGCTAAGTGATCGGCAATGGCTTGACCCTTAATGGCTTTCTGTGTGATATAGGTGAGGTCAAATTCAGAGAGTAACAACTGCCACTTTGCTGTCCTGCCAGTTAAAGCCTGTTTTTCAAATAGATACTTCAAAGGGTCCATTCGGGATATCAATAAGGTGGAATGACTAAGGAAATAATGCCTCAGTCTCTGAGTTGCCCATACTAAAGCACAACAGGTCTTTTCCAAAGGAGAGTACTTTGCTTCATATTTTGTAAATTTCTTGCTTAGGTAGTAAATCGTCCTTTCCTTTCTGCCTGTATTGTCATGCTGCCCCAAGACACACCCCATTGACGTCTCCAAAACTGACAAGTATAAAATTAATGGTCTTCCTAGAGTTGGTGGCACTAGCACAGGTGGGTTCAATAAATATTCCTTTATTGTGTCAAAGGCTTCTTGGCAATCGTCATTCCAGACCGTCGGGTTATTCTTTCTCAGAAGCTTGAAAATTGGTTCACAGATAGCGGTGAGCTGTGCTATGAACCGGCTTATGTATTGAATCTTTCCAAGAAAACCACGAACTTCCTTCTCCGTTCTCGGTGATGGCATTTCAATGATTGCTTTAGCTTTAGTTGGGTCAATCTCAATTCCCTTTCTGCTTACTATAAAGCCCAATAATTTTCCTGATGTATCCCCAAAGACACATTTTGCAGGGTTAAGCCTTATACTGTATTTCCGGAGCCGGTCAAACACCTTCTTCAAGTTGATCAGGTGGTCTTCTTCTTCACATGATTTGGCTATCATATCATCCACGTAGACCTCCATCTCCTTATGGATCATATCATGGAATAAGGCTGTCATGGCCCATTGGTAGGTTGCCTCGGCGTTTTTAAGCCCAAATGGCATGACAGTATAGTGGAAGGTACCCCAAGGTGTAATGAAGGCTGTTTTTTCTTGGTCCTCCTTAGCCATCTTAATTTGATTGTACCCAGAAAACCCGTCCATGAATGAGAACAGGCTATGTACAGCAGTGTTGTCCACCAATATGTCGATGTGTGGAAGTGGAAAATCATCCTTTGGGCTTGCCTTATTCAAGTCTTTGTAGTCTACGCACATTCTGACCTTTCCATCCTTCTTTGGTACTGGTACTATATTTGCAAGCCATTCAGGGTACGTAGAGACCGCCAAGAATCCAGCTTGGAATTGCTTAACCACTTCATCTTTGACCTTCAATGTCCATTCAGGTTTCAACCTTCTGAATTTTTGCTTAACTGGCTTAACATTTGGTAGAATTGGTAGCCTGTGCACAACCAGTGTCTAACCCTGGCATATCCCGATACGACCATGCAAATATATCTTCATAATCAGCCAAGAATCGTATCATTTCATCACGTTGTACCTCAGATAGACATATCCTAATCTTCACTATTTTTGGGTCATCTTCGGTCCCTAGGTTTATTGATATGGTCTCTTCAATATTGGGTTGGACCCCCTTTTCATGACACTCCAATTGATATGTGATTTCTTTTGGAGGGTCATCTTCTTCGTCCTCGGTCTCTTCTTCAACCCCCATTAGGTCAAAGTTGAGCTCGAGGTTGAAGTCATACTCAACCTGATCCAATTCCGTTTGCTTATATGGTTCATAAGTGGTTTGGATCTTTTTGAAAAATTTATCTTTTCTATAAAAAATTGAAAAATCTTTTCCTGAAGACGAAGGCTCATTAAAACCTTTAGGAAAAGGGCATTCCACTAATGGAGTTTTTTTTTGGGAAGCCATGTCTGTTTGCCAAACAAACGCGGCTTCAAAAGTAAGGGGAGTTTCCTCCCAATTGTTCAGAATAAAAGAATCTGGGGTAGGGATACAAGCCTGCTCCTCAAGCTCAGGGTCCGCACATGAAATCACCAGTACTGGGTGAGTTGGATCGCCTGCTTCTTCGGTAGGGCTGGTTCTAGATGGAAGTTCTACTGCAGCCCAATCAATAAAAGGTAGCTCCTTTTCTCCTTCTTCTTGGTTGCCTTCAGTCATGGCAGAAAAGGCTCCCACGTCCTCAGAGAAATCCTGCTCCTGTTCTGCCTGTGGCCCAGGCCCACCCAATGCTTGTGAAGGTGGGGGTGGAACATATGGTTGCACGGTTGAGGCCTTGGGTTTCTGGAATGGGTTGATGTTATAGTATGGGGGTTTGGACATATCTTGGGGAGGAGACAGCTGAATCATGTGGGAAAGCTTAGGAAAAGTTTCCCTGATGTGAGGGAATTTCATGTCCTCCATCTGCATCTGTCTTTTCCAATTCCTTGGCTTGGACCCCAATCCTGCTCTATGGACTATCTTCTTAACCTTTACCGGTTCTATCCTTCCTTGCAGGTTAACCCCCAGACCTTTTCCAGGGTGAAAGTTGTACTTTTCCAGCACATTCTTGACCATTTTCTCAGCACAGGTCAATTTCCCTTCTTTTTCCTGATACCCCCTGTAGACACCCCAAATTGCACTGCCAAATGAGAAAATAATAAAAACATGTAATTAGAGCTTAAAACAGGTCAAAAAGGCCTAAAAATAGAATGAACAGGCTTTGCCCGTATTAGCTTCACGGGCCCATTGCGCCCGCAAATTATCTACGGACAGGCGCGTCCGTAGTAACTATACGGTCCCCATTGGACCGTAGTGTATTTACGGGCATTAAAGACACGTGCAAGTTTTGTCATTCTCTCGATTTCCGAGCTTTATTTGAAGTCCAATATATCTTTAAGCGAGCGGATTATGTCTTTTATTCGCTCAAGTCACCTTGGTTGGCTATGGATGGGCATTATCTCCAATTTTCTCTCTATCCTGAGAATCAGGATATATCCTTCTGGACCAGCCTTGCCCCTGGGTGTGTCTATAAATAGAGGCTCATTCCTCTAGCTTAGGGCCACGAAATTTTGAAGAATCAAAAGCTCCAAGAGAAGGAAAGGAATCCCTGCTGCTCTGCCTGCTCAATCCAGGTAAGTCCCCTATCCTTTTTTATTTTCTGTCTTCAATTCTAGAAGTAATAGGATCATCTCTATTGCTGTAGAATAAGGCCATATCTGTTTTTGTATTCCTAAACTTGTCTCTAAGTACCTCAAGGGTCTCTCTAGCCGTAAAACGTGAAGAGAGAACTAGGGGAAAAGGGAACAGGTGGATCCCTAGAATAGAACCCCATATCTGTTTTTTTTCTTTTTCTTTTAGAATAAAGCCTGTGATTGTGTTTGTGTAACCAAACCTATCTCCAAGTACCTCAAGAGTCTCTCTAACCGTAAAACGTGAAGAGAGAACTAGGGGAAAAGAGAACAGGTGGATCCGTAGGGTAGACCCCCATGTGCTCTAATTTGTGAGATGTGACTGTTTTAAATATCTTGATCATGTTTTAATGCTTTTTATGATATATCTGAATGAATAACATGAATCCATGATGTTTATAGCATGAGATCCCCGCTTTTTGATAAAATTTGGATTTTTGCCACTTTTGCACCTACAGCACTGTTTTCGTGATTTTTGTGGTTTTAGGCTAGTATCTTGGATTTATCATGATCAATATGGTAGATCTGGATCCAGAAGCCTGAAAATAAATTCTAGGGTTTCATGAGATGATTTTTAAATTGTTTTTCATTATTGAGAGAAGACCCTACGGTCTAAATTCTCCCCTTTTGGTGTTTTTCATCAATAAAGGTATTTTTGGTTTTTATTTTCGGATTTAATGTGAAATTTGGGCTTTATCTATGTCCTGGACTATTCAAGTTCAATTTTGAAATATTTTATAAAAATCATATTTTTCTAGATTTCTAGAATTTTGACTTGAAGCCAGATTTTTGGATTTTTCACTTTAAATTGATTTTATTTGATTTTATCTCAATTTTATTTTGATCATGAAACCCTAGGAATGGTATGATCATATTTGAAAGTTCTGGATCAATCAGACTATTCATATGAAAAAACCATATATTTTTGCCTTTTTTGTGATTTTTGTGATTTTTATAGCAAGCTTTTTCCTTTATTTTAACATGAACAAATACCTGGCAACCACCTTGTGTGGATGAATAGGGGTGCCTAACACCTTCCCCTGTTCATAACTTAATCCCCTTACCCATCTCTGGTTGTTTTTTTTAGGAGGGATGTTTTACC
Source organism: Buxus sempervirens (assembly GCA_947561395.2). Classification (NCBI taxonomy): domain Eukaryota; kingdom Viridiplantae; phylum Streptophyta; class Magnoliopsida; order Buxales; family Buxaceae; genus Buxus; species Buxus sempervirens. Next base: position 24,208,397 of record OX387189.1, read on the forward strand.
CTAAAATTTGCCTTTTGTGCTTATTTGATATTTTGGTGTCCATTCACACCTAGATTGAATGGTGGCGACTCTTTGTTTTATTTAATCCCGTGTGATGATTGAGGAAATCATTTAAATTGATTTTTTTCCCATGTCTCACAACTGGCAACTCTGCTGGGGATTTGAGGATTTGAGCCTTTTGGTGTTTGTTCATGTTTTTGATTTTTTGATTCGCTTGCTATTTTGTGTTCTTAAGCATGTTGAGTATGTTTTAAATCTGAATTATTGCTTAAGAATTCATGGGGGTAGAAACATGCTTAATTTTTATTTATAGGATTGCTTCTACAAACATGCGTAGGGGAGGTCCGTTTTGATGAACCATGCTTATTTCTTGCTATATTTTTATGATAGCATGTTTTAATTTTCAGCATGATCTCCATGATGACTTTGGGTGTATAACATGATCATATGTTTGCATGATAGATGATTTTTTTTATGAGCATGTTTTAGGTGCTATAGGATTGCTTTATTTACTTGTTTATTTTAAATATGCTTTCCTATTATGCCTTGGTTTGTTTATGCATGGCTGCGAAAAGAGTGGCAAGGGTTTGGGACGTTGTGAATGTGACCTATTTTTACAATGCACTGTGCACCTTTTATTTTTTACACAGCCTACCCTTAACCTATAGGAAGTTGAACCCGAATGTGTGTAGCTTGGCGCAACGAGGTCGATACTTCGGAAAGCGAAAGTGAAAACATTCACCTTAGAACTTTGAGCTAATGATGTGATGATAACGTGGATCTGGGATTCTGGTCATCACTAGGCTTGAGTGCTAAGTTGCCATTAAGCCAAAACCCAAAACCCTACGCTTGAAGGTGGAGTTACACGTTTTTGGCTAAATTACACAATTACGTGGGAATATGGGGTTGTATGATTGTGGGAAGGCCGTGTGCATGGCTTACAAACCAGGGCATAATGCGGATGCTATATTCAAGGTAAACAAGGTAACAAGGTAATCCTATTGTTTTGCATTATTTTCATGTCATAGGGGTGTCATGGTACCCATGGGTTTGGGATAAAATTGGTCCCAAAATATGCATATGTTCTAAAAGTTGGTGCAGCCCATAGGAAGAGTTTCTAACTCTGTTTAGAATCAATCCTACCCTATGTACACACAAGAGGCAACAAAAGGGTATCAAATTCTTGAGTATGATGTCAATTTGGAGGGTACACGTGTCCTCCTAAGCATGTGTTTTAGCAAAAAGGCCAAGGTCCACTTTGGGACAGTTTAGAAGCTCTGCAATGGGTGAACCGTACGTTTGGATGAACAATGAAAGTGACCAAACTATGTAAAAACTGAAAAAATATAACAAGGTTCCGTAAAACCGCATTTAGTACACGGGCTGGGCTGGCCCGTATTGGTTATACGGGCAGGGTTCGCCCGTGGATTCCATACGGTCACGGCTGACTCGTAATTTGAATACGGGCATGGCTGGACCGTACTGTGTATACGGTTTTATCGGAAAATTAAATTTTAATCAGTTTTTCCCACTAAAATATTCTTTCGACCTTTAAATAATGATAAAGGGAAACAAGTTTGAATAAAATGCTTCAAAAAAAAAAAACAAACAAAATAATTGAATAAAAAAAAATGTGAGAGAAAGGTTCCTTGGGCTTCTGAAAGCCTTTGAATTTCAGACTTTTTCAAAACTCTTGGGCTTCTGAAAGCCTTTGAATTTCAGACTTTTTCAAAACTCTTGGGCTTCTGAAAGCCTTTGAATTTCAGATTTTTCAAAAAAAAAAAAAAAAAAAAATCCCTGGGCTTCTGAAAGCCTTTGAATTTCAGATTTTTCAAAAAATTCCTTGGGCCTCTGAAAGCCTTTGAATTTCAGACTTTTTCTCAAAAAACTTTTGGGCCTCTGAAAGCCTTTGAATTTCAGACCTTTTTCTTTTGGGCCTCTGAAAGCCTTTGAATTTCAGAACTTTTGGGCCTCTGAAAGCCTTTGAATTTCAGACCTTTTTCTTTTGGGCCTCTGAAAGCCTTTGAATTTCAAAACTTTTGGGCCTCTGAAAGCCTTTGAATTTCAGACCTTTTTCTTTTGTGCCTCTGAAAGCCTTTGAATTTCAGAACTTTTGGGCCTCTGAAAGCCTTTGAATTTCAGACCTTTTTCTTTTGGGCCTCTGAAAGCCTTTGAATTTCAGAACTTTTGGGCCTCTGAAAGCCTTTGAATTTCAGACTTTTATCAAAAAAAAAAAAACCCTGGGCCTCTGAAAGCCTTTGAATTTCAGACTTTTATCAAAAATCCTTGGGCCTCTGAAAGCCTCTGAATTTCAGACCTTTTCCAAAAATATCCCTGGGCTTCTGAAACCCTTTGAATTTCAGACCTTTTTTCAAAAACCCCGGGCATCTGAAAGCCTTTGAATTTCAGATCTTTCTCTCTTTTGTGGGACCTGTTGGAAGCCCTAAAATATTCCAACAATTCAATTCAAAAAAAAAAAAAGTAAAAGAAAATAAAAAGAAATAAAATAAAAATAAATAAAAAAAAAAGAAGCAAATAAAGAAAAATCCAAACTCGTGTTCACCCAGCTTGCACATAGGCATTCTTAGGCATGTGAATGAGATTAATTGAGCATTGATATCTTTTCCTTTATCTTGTATCCAGGTATAAATACACTTGCAATCATAGCTCGTGTAACCAGATCAAGAGCTCGAGCCATGAATCCCATTGAAGATGAAGTTGATGCTCCTCATCCAGATGTCGTTCTACTCCAAAAACAAGTGGCAGGACTAGCCCGAATGCTAGAGAACATACTGTCAGTACAAGCCCAACAAGTGCAGGCCCAACAAATGCAGGCCCAAAACCAATCATCCACATCCAACCCTGCACCTCCACCCCAAGTCAATGTTCCACCTCCAGTGCAACCAACTCCTGAACCCGTCTATGAGCCCACCCCTGAACCTATACTGACCAGGGATGAGACAGCTGAATCAAACAAGGCTAAGGAAAAGGAAAAGATAAGGGAAGAGGTTGAAAGAAAGTTCATGCATAAGCTAGAAATGATCCAAGATGAACTTAGGGAAGTCAAAGGGGTAAACAACTTTGGAGGCACCAATTTTGAAGACCTGTGCTTATACCCCAATGTTAACCTGCCGGCCAAGTTTAAGTGCCCAGACTTGGACAAGTATGATGGCACTGGGTGCCCTATGAGCCACCTAAAGTTATACTGTGGTGCCCTATGCCAGTTTGGGCAGGATGAAGGTGTTCTAATCCAACTTTTCCAAAGGAGCCTGACTGGAACCGCATTAAGATGGTTTGCTACTCTGGACCATGGGAAGATCAAAAGATGGAAGGACCTAGCCGATGCCTTCCTGGCTCAATACCGGTTCAATTCAGAGATCATGCCAGATAGGTACGACGTCATGAGAATGAGCAAAGGAAGGGAAGAGACTGTAAGGCAATATGCCAAGAGATGGAGGGAGACAGCCTCCCAGGTCAGGCCACCCATGCTAGAACAGGAAATGATTTCTACATTCATAAGCACTTTGGGTCAACCATTCTACAGTCACTTGGTGGGTCAGACCACCACTAATTTTGCAGCTTTGGTTCAGGTGGCTGACTGAATTGAGGATGGAATAAGGTCGGGTAAGATAATTGACCACTCTGCCATGGTTAGCCAGCAGGACCCCAACCTAAAGAAAGGAAGCGGGACAAAAAAGAATGGGAACAAGAAGGAGGGTGAGGTAAACATGGTACAGCCACCATCTGGCCCTAACAAGCCCATACAAATCAACGTACCCGCTCATTTTCCTACTCCATCTCCACCTACCCAGGCCCCTATGAGGGTTAATGTTCCAACAGCACCTTCAGACCAAAAAAGGGTTTTTACCAAAGAGGAAAAGGACGCCTATTTTGCAGCAAGGAGAAATAGGGTCTTCACCCCTATTCCAATGACTCCCTCTCAATTGCTGCCCACTTTATTGCAAGGAGGGTATATCACCTTAAGAGAACCTAATCCGAATGCATCTAAGGGGAGAAATTTTGACCCCTCCACCACTTGTGATTACCATATGGGTGCACCTGGGCACCCTACAGACAAGTGCTGGCCTTTGAAACATGCCATCCAGGATTTACTGGACCAGAATACCCTGTCTTTCAATACAGGGGCTCCCAATCCTCCAAGAACCGATATTGGACAAAACCCACTGCCTCAACATCACGGGGCAGGCCCATCTAATGTCATAGGAGTCATCTCTTCTGACAAAATAACCTTTGACCCATCTCAATTAATTGCTCCCATAGGGACAATGGTCAAAGTATGTTTTGACAGGAGAAATGAAGACAAAGAAATAAATATGATTTCAAAGGGGAATGATAATGCTGCAAAGAACATTAGCTCATCTTTAGACCGGGTCTCATCCCTCATGGCCCAGATGAACATCACCAAGCCACCTTTGGTCATTAATTGCCATCCATCCACTTTTACTCCGCCCATTCAGTCTAAGCCACCATTGGTCATAAATTGTGACCCCCTTAGTGCATCAGTCACTTCTGCAAACCCCCAACCAAAACAACTTCCTCCATTGGTTGTTAATGTTCCTATTACTCAGACTTCCATCGCCAAGTCCAAACTTCCCCCATTGGTGGTGAATGTCCCTAAGCCTTCCTACATTGAATCGGCTGTACCATGGAACTACAGTGAAGCATTTACCACTACATGCCCTGCAGTTGAAAGCAAGGAAGAAGTAAACCTTATGATGAGGTCAGGAAAGTGTGTAGGGATGGAAGAAAAACAGAAAGAGACAGAGAAGGATAAAGAAGAAGAAAGAAATAAAGGCAAGGCCAAAGTAGGGGAAGAGGCCCCTCAGGTAACTAACAGTGAGGCTGCTGACCTCATGAAGGTAATAAAAAAAAGTGAGTTCAATGTCCTCGAGCAATTGAACAAAGTCCCTGCCCAGATTTCAATACTGGGCCTATTGTTAAATTCAGAAAAACATAGGGACTCCTTGTTAAGGATACTCCAGGGGGCCCATGTGCCTAAAAACATTGAACCAGACCAACTAGGCCGGATGGTTGGGCAAATATTATCTCATAATGTTATAACCTTTTCTGAAACGGAAATTAGTCCAGCAGGATACCATCATGTGGATCCATTGCACATTGCTGTGCTCAGTAAGGGCTGCATGATAGCCCGGGTCTTGATTGATAATGGGTCAGCCCTCAATGTCTGCCCATTAGTAACCTTTGTTAAGCTCAATCTGGAGCGAAACAAAATAAAACAAAATGGAAGAATTATAAGAGCATTTGACAGCTCTAAAACACACTCCCTAGGGGAGGTTGAACTGCCGGTCACAATTGGACCGTATATTTTCAACATCACATTTGAAGTGATGGATATACCTGCGGCTTTCAACCTACTCCTAGGAAGGCCGTGGATTCATACAGCTAGGGCTATACCATCTACTCTCCACCAAAGAGTCAAGTACATTAGAGGGCAAAAGGTGATTACCGTCCTGGCCGAAAACTTGGTTCCCCCCATGTGGTCCCCTGATGTACCCTGTATTAACACGGAAATGACAGCAGATAAAATGGCGTTTCACTCTTTTCAATTTGAAGTTGTGAATTATATACCTGGGGGGTATCAGCAAAAAGAAGGAAAATTGACCTGTGCTGAAAAAATGGTCAAAAATGTATTAGAAAAGTACCATTTTCACCCTGGAAAAGGTCTGGGGATTAACTTACAAGGAAGGATAGAACCAGTTCAGGTTAAGAAGATGGTTCACAGAGCAGGATTGGGGTCCAAGCCAAGGAAATGGAGAAGACAGGGGCAGATAGAAGCTATGAAATTCCCGCACATCAGGGAAACTTTTCCTAAGCTGTCTCACATGATTCAGCTGTCTCCTCCTGAGGATCAGGCCAAACCCCCATACTACAATGTCAACCCATTCCAGAAACCCAAACCCTCCACAATACAACCATGTGTTCCACCTCCTCAGGCATCTGGTGGGCCTGGGCCACAGACAGAACAAAAGCAGGATTTTTCTGAGGACATAGGGGCATTCTTTGCCATGACAGAAGGCAACCAAGAAAAAGTAGCAGAGGAGCTACCTTTTATTGATTGGGCTGCAGTAGAAGTTCCATCTGGAACTGGCCCTACCGAAGAAGCAGGCAATGCAACTCACCCAGTACTGGTGATCTCAGATGCAGATCCTGAACCTGAGGAGCAGGCTTGTATCCCTGCCCCAGATTCTTTCATTCTGAATAATTGGGAGGAAACTCCCCTTACTTTTGAAGCCGCGTTTGTTTGGCAAATAGACATGGCTTCCAAAAAAAAACTCCATTAGTGAAATGCCCTTTTCCTGAAGGTTTTAATGAGCCTTCGTCTTCAGGGAAAGATTTTGTAAAAGGCTCTCAAATAACACAAAAAGATTTTTCAGTTTTTTCTAGAAAAGATAAATTTTTCAAAAAGGTCCAAACCATTTATGAACCATATAAGCAAACGGAATTGGATCAGGATGAGTATGACTTCGACTTTGACCTAATGGGGGTTGAAGAAGAGACCGAGGACGAAGAAAACGACGTTCCAAAAGAAATCACATATCAATTAGAGCGTCATGAAAAGGGGGTCCAACCCAATATCGAAGAGACCATATCAATCAACCTAGGGACCGAAGATGACCCAAAAATAGTGAAGATTGGGGTATGTCTATCTGAGGTACAGCGGGATGAAATGATACGATTTTTGGCTGATTATGAAGATGTGTTTGCATGGTCGTATCGGGATATGCCGGGGTTAGACACAGATATGGTGGTGCACAGGCTACCCATTCTACCAGACTCTAAGCCAGTTAAGCAGAAACTGAGAAGGTTAAAACCTGAATGGACATTGAAGGTTAAAGATGAAGTGGTTAAGCAATTCCAAGCCGGATTCTTAGCAGTTTCCACATACCCCGAATGGCTTGCAAATATAGTGCCAGTACCAAAGAAAGATGGAAAGGTCAGAATGTGCGTAGATTATAGAGATTTGAATAAGGCAAGTCCAAAGGATGATTTTCCACTTCCACACATAGACATCTTGGTGGATAACACCGCTGTACATAGTCTATTCTCATTCATGGATGGGTTTTCTGGGTATAATCAGATTAAGATGGCTAAGGAAGACCAAGAGAAGACAACCTTTATCACCCCTTGGGGTACCTTCCACTACACTGTCATGCCATTTGGACTTAAGAACGCTGGGGCAACCTACCAGAGGGCCATGACAGCCTTATTCCATGATATGATCCATAAGGAGATGGAGGTTTATGTGGATGATATGATAGCCAAATCATGTGAAGAAGAAGACCACTTGATCAACTTGAAGAAGGTATTTGACCGGCTTAGGAAATACAGTCTAAGGCTTAACCCTGCTAAGTGTGTCTTTGGGGTTACATCAGGAAAATTGTTGGGCTTTATAGTAAGCAGAAGGGGAATTGAGATTGACCCAGCTAAAGCTAAAGCCATCATTGAAATGCCATCACCTAGAACCGAGAGGGAAGTTCGGGGTTTTCTGGGGAGGATTTAGTACATAAGCTGGTTCATAGCACAGCTCACCGCTATCTGTGAACCAATTTTTAAACTTCTAAGAAAGAATAACCCGACAGTCTGGAATGATGAGTGCCAAGAAGCCTTTGACACAATAAAGGAATATTTATTGAACCCACCTGTGCTAGTACCACCCACTCCAGGAAGGCCACTAATCCTATACTTGTCTGTTTTGGAGACATCAATGGGGTGTGTCTTAGGACAGCATGACGAGACAGGCAGAAAGGAGAGGGCGATTTACTACCTGAGTAAGAAATTTACAGAATATGAAGCAAAGTATTCCCCTTTGGAAAAGACTTGTTGTGCTTTAGTATGGGCAACTCAGAGACTAAGGCACTATTTCCTTAGTCATTCCACCTTATTGATATCCCGCATGGACCCTTTGAAGTATCTATTTGAGAAACCAGCTTTAACTGGCAGAACAGCAAAGTGGCAGCTGTTACTCTCTGAATTTGACCTCGCCTATATCACACAAAAGGCCATTAAGGGTCAAGCCATTGCAGATCACTTGGCTGCACACCCTTTACCAGAATACCAACCCTTAAAGACCAACTTCCCTGATGAGGCAATCCTGTTTGCTGAAGAGGAAGAAGGTGAAAGCTCATGGCAAATGTTTTTTGATGGGGCCGCCAATATGAATGGAAATGGAATAGGGGCTGTATTGATCAAGCCAGATGGGGCACATATCCCGATCGCAGTGAAGTTAAGGTTCCAATGCACGAACAATATAGCAGAGTATGAAGCATGCATAATTGGGTTACAAGCAGCCTTAGACCATGAAGTAGAGGAACTTGACGTATATGGGGATTCGAGTCTTATCATCTTCCAAACAACTGGTGAATGGAAAACCAAGGATCACAAATTGATCCCCTATCACCAGTATTTGGAAGAAATAAGCACCAAGTGTACTCGAATTTCCTTCAATTATATGCCAAGGGCCAAAAACCAGTTTGCAGATGCTCAGGCAACATTGGCTTCAATGGTCAGTATGCCAGAAGGGATTGATATTAGACCATTGGAAATTGAAGTCAAGGATGAACCAGCCTACTGCCTTGTTCTAGAAGAAACCCCAGAAGAAGAAGTACCATGGTTTCAAGACATTAAGAACTTCCTAAATGATCGGAGCTTACCAGAAAATGTCACCTCTACAGAAAAAAGAACAATACAGAGGTTGGCAGGACAGTTCTTACTAAGTGGTGGTCAGTTGTACAAAAGATCACACAATGATATACTACTTAGATGTGTTGCAAAGACTGAGTCAGAAAGGATAGTTGAAACGGTACATGGAGGAGTGTGTGGACCCCATATGAATGGGCATATGCTTGCCAAGAAGATTCTGCGATTGGGATATTACTGGTCAACTATGGAGCATGATTGCTATATGCACGTTAAAAGATGTCATTTATGCCAAGTGTACGCGGATAACAAGAATGCACCCCCAAGTGAATTGCACAGTATGACATCTCTGTGGCCTTTTTCTATGTGGGGTATAAATGTCATTGGAATGATCTCTCCAAAGGCATCAAATGGACACAGGTTTATACTTGTAGCAATTGATTATTTTACCAAGTGGGTAGAAGCAGCTTCATATGCAAACATTACGAGTAGCCATGTTCTTAAGTTTTTGAAGCACAACATCATTTGCCGCTATGGTTTGCCAAGTGCCATAGTAACAGACAATGCTTCAAACCTTAAGAACAAAGACATGAGGAAGATGTGTGAACAATTTCAGATTACCCACCACAAGTCAGCGCCTTACAGACCAAAAATGAATGGGGCAGTGGAAGCAGCAAATAAGAATATAAAGAAGATTATTCAAAAGATGGTGGTGAGTTTTAAAGATTGGCATGAAATGCTGCCACTTGCTCTACATGCTTACAGAACCTCAATCCGGACTTCTACAGGGGCAACCCCATACTCCTTAGTCTATGGAATGGAAGCAGTTTTACCAGTGGAAGTGGAAATACCTTCACTAAGAGTGCTAATGGAAGCAGAATTAGAAGAAGCTGAATGGATACAATCAAGACATGATCAACTCAATTTAATAGAAGAAAAACGTTTGAAGGCACTTAGTCATGGCCAATTATATCGTAAGAGGATGGCCAGGGCTTACAATAAAAAGGTGAAGCCCAGAACTTTCCAAGAAGGAAATTTGGTATTAAAGAAGATTTTACCCTTTTTGGAAGATCCTCGTGGAAGACCTTATGTGGTCAAGAAGGTCCTATCAGGGGGTGCTCTCATCTTAACAGAAATGGATGGGAAGGATTTTCCTGAGCCAATCAACTCTGATGCAGTAAAGAGATATTTTCCATGAATGGATATTACTAGGAAATGATCTGAGGCCATTGTTCTTTATATCCCAAAGTTTGAATCCTTAGCCAAACCAATTTGAGCCTGTTCGTCTTTTTGTTTTTTGTTAAACCTAAACTGGACTTACAGCCTTATACTGGGGCAAAGCCAATAAGGGCAAGGCCAATAGGGACAAAAAGAAAAATTTTGAAAAAAAAAGAAAAAAAAGAAAAGAAAAAAAATAGGGGCAAATAAATGCCAAATACAAAAGAAGGGGAATGGGATTGAATTCACCATGACTGTAAGTCCAGTTGACCCATTTTCACACTTAGAAAATTTTGAGCCTTTAATACCTTTTCTTTCATAAACCGAACCTAGCCTTTGTTTCGTCCTATTATTAAGACCTCGGTGATTTTAGTATATTCATTCAACTTTCAGAGTAAGATTGGTGATGATGGAACGCAGAGGCCAACCCTAGTGAAAACCGTAATTGGCACTAGGGGCAGGAAGGGCAAAAAGAAAAAAAAAAGAAAAAAAAAAAAGAAGAAAAAAAAAAAAGAAAAGAATCAAGGGTTGAGCTGATCAAGTGGTCTAAGGTTCAAATCAGCATGAGCACTGGAAACTGAGCAGATTAGCAAGGCCAATCATGAAGGAAAAATCATTAGGGGATGATTCTAAGGGTCACGGGGTAGACAAATTTGGTCTCTCCCTATTGCATGGACTACCCTTTTCATTATTTAACCTGATTTTAATTCCTTTAATTATATGTGATTAAGTGTTTTGGATCAGCTTTCAAAAAAAAAAAAAACTATACTTTGGCCAATGATGAGAAATCAAATACTTTTTCATAAAACTTCTGTTTTTATAAGCATCTGAGAATTCTGAGGCCAATAATATAAAACCTATTTTTGAATTAAATCTAATATCTTTCCACTAATGGAGTTTGCTTTTGTAAAAAAGTATGGAAAAAATGAAAGAAAGAAAAAAAAATGATGAAAGAATCTAATCCCTACTCCCTAACTGCTCCTCAAGCTCCCTAATCCTAGCTGCCTGAGTTGCAATGATTCCAGAAGCACCCTCTGCATCAGGATCACTCAAAAAGGAGATGACCTCATCTGAAAAAGAAAGCTTGATCTTCAACGCCCTAAGGTCAGCCAAGGAATCCTGATACTTCTTCCGCATCACACGGACTTCAAAGCGACGAGCCTGCCTTTGTTCTTCAAGTTTCTTCTCCATGGCAATGCGGCCAGACTTCTGCTCTTCAAGCTTCCTCTCCAGAACAAGGACTTTTATCCTAAGTTCTTGAGCCTCCCGTACCCATATTTGTTGAAGCCGCTTATGGGTTGCCCTTTCTGACTCCAGAATGTCCTCATAAGTAGGAGGAAGAACTGCAGGAGGATCCTCTGGTACTGGGGCATGACTCTGCACCTGTTCCTTGATCCAGAAGTGATAGTCCTTCACATGGGACTCAGAAAAGACTGGACCCCGCAGAAAGCAAACATAGGACATCTCTTTCATTAATTGAGCATTTAGCCCCATGGTGGCTGAAGTAAGTGGCCCTATAAAGCTCTCATAACCTGTGGGAATCATAATTCCCTGGGTCGCTCCAAATTGCCGAAGAACCCTCAAAGGAAGATAGAGAACAGCAGATTTCAAGCCTGCTAGGGCCAGAAAGTTTTTATCTCTAAAGCTGATCACTGTCTCTGGAGTGGGCTGATAAGTGCCAGGCCATCTCACTTGATCATCCTGGAGAGTACCCAAGAAAGTGAACCAGCCTTGCTTGCCACCTTGGATGTTAGGACATCCCCTATTGCTCATCAAAACAGGAACTTTCAATCTTGGAAAGAAGCGGCGAGTTATTTCTTCAACCTGGCTAAGATGGTCAAGCCACCAAAGCTGCAGAAAAAGGGAGTATTTTAATTTATTTCCAAAAAGAAAAAAAAGAAAAAGAAAAAAAAGAAAAAAAGAAGAAGAAGGAAGAAAAAGAGAGAGAAAAAGAAAAAAAAGAGAAGAAAGAAAAAAGAGAAGAAGAAGAAAAAAAAAAAGAGAAAAAAAAAAGGGAAAGGAAGAATAGAAAGAAAAAAAAAATAGAAGAAAAAAAAATACGTGCATATTTTACCTGTAGGATAGGGGCGCAGGCAAGGAAGCGTTTCTTCTTCCTGAAATAACAATCAGTAAGAGCCTGATATATCTCTGCTAGGATCATAGGGGCCAACCTCTCGCGTTCCCTAACCTGACAGATAACTGAGATAAGAGCCAAGTCAACCTGGTCATCACCCCGTGGAAAAAGCAGCTAATTGACCACTATCAGGGTCAATGCATTAAACCTAGAGTCCTTGTCATTACTCCTCAGAAGTTTTTCAGTCAAAAAGGTCTTGGACAAGGTCAATAGTGCATCAGAATTTCCTAAGTCCTTCTTCCCTATACCCAAGAAAGTGGAAGCCTCTTTTTTATAACTAAGCTTTAGGGGTGGGTTCACAACTTTTTCAGAAAATCTAAGGCCAAGGATGGTTTCAATCTCTTCTATGGTAGGAGTCATCTCTTTATCATCAAAACGGAAGAGATTCAGCTCAGGTACCCAATGGCCTATCAAAGCTTCAATGATTTCCCACTTAAAGGGAATTTTAGGGAGGTGTAGGATGTGCCCTAAGTGAATGGAATCCCAACGAATCTCCTCATCAAGGGTCATGGAGTTAACCCATCTATCATAAAAGGAATCCACAATATTGTACCTGGTAAGATTAGGAGGTTTTGATCTAACAGGTTGTCTTGCAGGAGGAGATTCAAAGGCAGGAGAAAGCGGCGTAGGGGAAGCCATGGAAGCGCCAAAGAAGCCAAGGAAAGCGAGAAAAGACGTGCTCAGGGAGTTTTTCAATTAATAAAAGTGTCACAATGATGTTCCCTAGGAGTTTATATAGAAAAAATCGTAAGACAGTAAATTCCGTAATTATATTACGGGCAAGGCTCGCCCGTATAGGAATTACGGACACGCCTGACCGTGAAAATTTCACGGGCAAAGTACGCCCGTAATAACTTTACGGGCACAGCCTGCTCGTAGTATAAGTACGGTTCCTTCGAAAAAATGCAAAAAAATGGGAATTTTTAATTTCTTTGGTTTTCCTAAGCTTCACCTGTCCCTGTTTTAACATTCATCAGATAATAAATACTGTAAATAAAGAAGAAAGAACACAAATGGAAATAAAACAAACTTCTTTTATATATATGAATGTTTACATCACGTTTGCCAAAAAATACAAAGGTACATGGAAGAATCCTAATCTAATGGCCATGCAGGTCCGCCCCTACGGCCACGGCCTCGTGCTCTGCCTCGACCACGGCCTGTAGATCGCCTGCGCTCAAAGACATGCCGCACAACATTGCGGGCCGTGCTACGCGTCATCCTGCTCAAAACAGACTGAATATCATGCCACATATGTAAAGGCACAAGGCCAGCAGTGGGATGATCAGGAGGGACATACCCTGAAGTATCTACATATCCCGTAGAATCGGGATCAGACTCTGTACGGGAAGAATCCGCAGAAGGATCAACAGCAGCATGTGTCACCTCCGCATCCTCCATATCAGGACTAACAGGACCAGCAGGAGCAGATGTCCCAGGTACATCAACCTCCGGCTCCACAGGCTCAGTAGCAGTCATCCCCACCTCGGGCTCTACAAGATCAGCTGTAGCCTCCTCCATCACGGCAGTCTCCACGGTAGGCTCTACCACAGCGGCGTCCATAACCGAATCCATATCAACACCAGCAGATGTAGCAGGAGCAGTCTCAGCTACTGGGGCAGACTCTGGCACGTCCTCAGCAGCAGGTACAATATCAGCCTCGACCTCAGGCTCTGCTGCAGGAACCTCTACTGGACTGGGAGACGTCACAAACTCCACCCGTGCCACAGAAAACACCTCATCCCGGAAATGCATAGGCACGGGTGAAGTAGGTGAAGAAGGACCAGCTGTGTACTCCTGAAACTAAGAAAAAATTCAGTCAGAACAAGATAGGCTAATACAAAAGCAGGAATGGAAATAAAAGAAGAAATTAACCTGTGCATCAGATGGACCCTCCTGGCCCTGGGCTCTGGCTAGCTGCCCCCGGAGATCGGAAATAGTGATATAGAGGGCGTCCCGCTCAGCGATCGCTGCATCACGCTGGCGCTCTAAATCAGCATAGCGAGACCTGATCTCTGCCAACTGAGCCTCCTGAAATAGCAAAGAAAGAAGTCAGAAAAAAATGCTAATGAAATGGAAATAGAAGATCAGAGAAGGAAGAAGGCATACCGTGGTGTCGTAGGCCCTAATCACTACCCCTCCTATCTCCGTGACTCCGCCACGGACAGGCATGGGTGACATGAGGCACCCAACAGAAGCTCGCCTGAACCAGGCATCATAGTCACCTTCCTCTAATAATGTATCTGCCTCAGTCCAATCTAAGAACTGGGCAGGATCAATAGGCATAGGAGGATAAGAAGGAGTAGTGTCTGGCGGGATGGCAGGAATCCGCGGCTCTCCCACATGCTGAAAGAAGAAGCGCTCGCCACAATACCAGATGCTGCCCAGCTGACCAATAAAGAACTGGTATCTCTGTCGTCTCTGGTCAGGGACAAATGCATCATCTCTGGCTGCCTGCAGGGCCAACACCTCATGAATGTCCTCCATCCTGGGGACAAATAGCTGAAAAACAAAACAAGACATCAGATATGCGATCCAAGAAGAAAAGAAAAGAAGAAGTAGAGGAATTAAAGAAGATTACCTCAGACCGGTATAACCTGTCTAAGTGGGCCCGGGCGGACCTGGGACGACTCTTTTCAGAGTCATGCTCTACATGACACCATCTAAGTGCCATAGGATACGTCTCCTCAGGCATCGTAGGGGTAGGGCGGAAATAGGGTATATAAACCCTAGCAAAAAACTGCAAGAAAAAAGAAAATAGTCAGAAGAATAGAAAAGGAGAGATAAGGAAAAGAGAAAGAAAAAAAAAATAAAACCTGCAAGAAGGGCCAGAAGAACCTGCACCCAACTCCAGCTCCTCTGGAAGTAGAGAGGCCACTCACTGATCGGCGCAGGCCAACCAGAATAGTACCAAATATGAGTGGGCCCCAGGCGTACCTCCTCGCCCGCTGCAGATCTCCCAGAAGACTCAAGAAGTGAGGACTAACTGAGGTCGTGTCCTCTGGAAAGAAGCATGATCCCATCATGTACAGAAAGAGGAATCGGAAGGCGAAGGGGAATACATGATCACCGGCAGCAAGCTGGCCAAACTGCCTCCTCCGGAAAGTCTCTCTCAACCATGTCAGAGATAATCTAGCTCTCCCTCGATCCCATGCCTCAGGAGGCAGCACAATGTATCCAAGATAACCAGCAATCTCATCGGCCTCTGGCATCGCCATCTCAGTAATAACATCACCGATCATCCTAATCCCAGTGATGAGCGTGAAATCAGAAGGCCGGATCCCAATCTCAATATCTGGGAAGTGGAAGCTCAAGGTCTCTGGGAAAAACCTCTCCAATAATGCTGCAATGAGGGCTCGATCCAAGCGAACGTCCGGGATGGTGATAAACATGCCGAAACCGTACAATCCTAGCTCCCGACGATAGGCCGAACTGCAAGCTCTCAAGAATCTAGTAAAGCTGGCCCAACTCCCTCTATAATGGGACATAGCAAAATCCAAAGGGATATCCGCCCTAACGCATGCTGAAGGATGAGTCCTCAAACCATGCAGAAGATCAGTGTCCCTAATCTGGGCAGTCACCTCCTCAGGGATCTCAACCCTGGTCCTGGCCTCATCTCTGCCACGGCCCCCTCTGCGGCCTCCTCTATGACCCTCATCAAGGTCTCTATCTACGCCTCCAGCTCGACGCCTGCTACGGCTCCTATCTCTGCCCGAAGCCTCAACTGCCGGCTAAAGGAACAATTGGAAAGAAGAAAGGATCAAGGAGATGTTTTTGTAAAAGAATGTTAAATTCAGAAGGGTTAGAGAATACCTCTGGGGTCGCCTCACGCGAATCCCCAGAAGGGAGATCTGGGACATCAGAATCTGAATCCCTCTCGGCCCTCGAAGACGAGGCCACATCAGCAGGATCTCGCCTAACCCTCGAAGAGGAAGGCTCATCCGCAGGATCCCTAGAAGCTGATCTAAGGCGGGCCATCTACGGTTCAAATCAGGGAGATGTTAATTATTTCTTGTTAAAATTCCATTTGATTTTCATGGTTACCAAGTTCACAAGAAAAAGAAAAAATGATTGATCAAAGAAAATTATCTTTTTGATTTCAAGAAATGTTTAGGAAGTTCAATCATCTTATAGTGGCTTATTTAGTTACTTATGCTTAACCATCTCTTTTTGTTTCGTTTCAGGACAGTCAAGTCAGGAACGAGAATCCAAGCCTATCAGGGTAATAGAGAAAATACCTAACAAATCTGGGTTTGTTCAAAGAATCATTTCATAAACAGGCTATACAAGTGTTCAACTTAAGATAAGGTGCAGACAGCATGCTAAGAGAAATTGAGTCACTCAAGAACAAATCAAAACAGGCAAAGCATGGTTCATGCACATTTTCAGAATAAAACTGACAGGAGCAAAGGTCAAAATAATACGAGCAATGAGCAAATGTGCAAAACAAGTAGAAGAAGTGCAAGCATGATTTAGTAACTCAATAGTAGTATGGTTTGGATTACTACTTAAGTGTGGAAATAGAAGTCCAAATAAGAGACAAGCAAAATAACAAGGAATTGCAGAACAAAGATGATTTCGGCCACTCAAGAAGCCAATCACAGAAATGACAAAGCAAAAAAAAAAAAAATGCAGCAAAAGAAAGTCAAACAGGAATTGAGAATTTTTCAGAAATTTGGCAGCAGAGGAACACTCCTGGTCGTATAGATTCATGTAAAATTCTCAAACAGTGAATAAAAAATCCTTAACAGCAAGTATAAATTCGTGCATGAACCACATTCGTCTAGCATAAAGAAAAGATGTAGAAATTGGGCATGAGTTGAACATGAATTGGATTCATTCTTACAGAAAAAAGATCAGTCTAAGCAAGACCCCAAATTGAAGATTCGTATAAGCATGGAATGCAGGAGAATTACAGATTTTCCAAAGAATCAGTATTTGCAAATATAGGTGGAACAGCAAGGAAAAAACAAGGTTCGGCCACACCTGTTTTTCCGAAATGAGGATTGTTGCAGAGAGTCACGGATTGGTCTCACCCGAGTTTCCAATTTGTTCACCCACAGAAGAAGGTCGAAGTAACTTGAAATGCCGGAGAAGATGATTATCGCCGGAAAATGAGAAGCTCGCCGGCGAAGTCGTGTGAGATGTCGGACTGTTGGAGAAGAAGAGGCAGGGACCGGAGAGAAGAATACGGGCAGCAGAGAATTAGGGCACAGTGCGAACAGAAGAGAAATGGTCGCGGTCGCGAGCTTAAGAAGTAGAGTAAAATCCGTAACATCAGTACGGGCATCAGACACCCGTGAAAGTACTACGGTCCCAGTCGCCCGTGAACCCTCTACGGGCAGGGTCTGTCCGTAAGCACCATACGGGCAAAGCCAAATATTGCGTATTTTATCATTTTCTCACAATTTTTAGGAGATTAATGTTCATATTAGTTGTAAGTTGCAAGGATTGCCACCTTACCCATTTTTTGTTTAAAAATTTTTGTCTTAAATCTCACTTCATAGCCCACAAGTGCTCAGTGAGAGGAGAGAGGAGGATTTGGCCCTTAAGCTGAGGGATTTCTTAACAAATCTTCCACAATCAATTCTTTTTTTTCAAAAATCATCCCTTTAATCCTTGCAAAGTGCAATTGATTAGACAAAAATCTCAGAAAGTGCAATTGGTGGGTCTTTTTGCTCTCTGCTCGTAATTGGTTCCAATTACCAGCAAAGAGGGGGCAGCTGTAGACACCCCAAATTGCACTGCCAAATGAGAAAATAATAAAAACATGTAATTAGAGCTTAAAACAGGTCAAAAAGGCCTAAAAATAGAATGAACAGGCTTTGCCCGTATTAGCTTCACGGGCCCATTGCGCCCGCAAATTATCTACGGACAGGCGCGTCCGTAGTAACTATACGGTCCCCATTGGACCGTAGTGTATTTACGGGCATTAAAGACACGTGCAAGTTTTGTCCTTCTCTCGATTTCCGAGCTTTATTTGAAGTCCAATATATCTTTAAGCGAGCGGATTATGTCTTTTATTCGCTCAAGTCACCTTGGTTGGCTATGGATGGGCATTATCTCCAATTTTCTCTCTATCCTGAGAATCAGGATATATCCTTCTGGACCAGCCTTGCCCCTGGGTGTGTCTATAAATAGAGGCTCATTCCTCTAGCTTAGGGCCACGAAATTTTGAAGAATCAAAAGCTCCAAGAGAAGGAAAGGAATCCCTGCTGCTCTGCCTGCTCAATCCAGGTAAGTCCCCTATCCTTTTTTATTTTCTGTCTTCAATTCTAGAAGTAATAGGATCATCTCTATTGCTGTAGAATAAGGCCATATCTGTTTTTGTATTCCTAAACTTGTCTCTAAGTACCTCAAGGGTCTCTCTAGCCGTAAAACGTGAAGAGAGAACTAGGGGAAAAGGGAACAGGTGGATCCCTAGAATAGAACCCCATATCTGTTTTTTTTCTTTTTCTTTTAGAATAAAGCCTGTGATTGTGTTTGTGTAACCAAACCTATCTCCAAGTACCTCAAGAGTCTCTCTAACCGTAAAACGTGAAGAGAGAACTAGGGGAAAAGAGAACAGGTGGATCCGTAGGGTAGACCCCCATGTGCTCTAATTTGTGAGATGTGACTGTTTTAAATATCTTGATCATATTTTAATGCTTTTTATGATATATCTGAATGAATAACATGAATCCATGATGTTTATAGCATGAGATCCCCGCTTTTTGATAAAATTTGGATTTTTGCCACTTTTGCACCTACAGCACTGTTTTCGTGATTTTTGTGGTTTTAGGCTAGGATCTTGGATTTATCATGATCAATATGGTAGATCTGGATCCAGAAGCCTGAAAATAAATTCTAGGGTTTCATGAGATGATTTTTAAATTGTTTTTCATTATTGAGAGAAGACCCTACGGTCTAAATTCTCCCCTTTTGGTGTTTTTCATCAATAAAGGTATTTTTGGTTTTTATTTTCGGATTTAATGTGAAATTTGGGCTTTATCTATGTCCTGGACTATTCAAGTTCAATTTTGAAATATTTTATAAAAATCATATTTTTCTAGATTTCTAGAATTTTGACTTGAAGCCAGATTTTTGGATTTTTCACTTTAAATTGATTTTATTTGATTTTATCTCAATTTTATTTTGATCATGAAACCCTAGGAATGGTATGATCATATTTGAAAGTTCTGGATCAATCAGACTATTCATATGAAAAAACCATATATTTTTGCCTTTTTTGTGATTTTTGTGATTTTTATAGCAAGCTTTTTCCTTTATTTTAACATGAACAAATACCTGGCAACCACCTTGTGTGGATGAATAGGGGTGCCTAACACCTTCCCCTGTTCATAACTTAATCCCCTTACCCATCTCTGGTTGTTTTTTTTAGGAGTGATGTTTTACCCTAAAATTTGCCTTTTGTGCTTATTTGATATTTTGGTGTCCATTCACACCTAGATTGAATGGTGGCGACTCTTTGTTTTATTTAATCCCGTGTGATGATTGAGGAAATCATTTAAATTGATTTTTTTCCCATGTCTCACACCCCCCAGGTATAAAATTAACAGTTTCAAATTGGAAAGAGTGAAATGCCATCTTGTCAGCAGTCATTTCCATGTTTATGTAAGGTACATCAGGGGACCACATGGGAGGAACCAAGTTTTCAGCTATGACAGTAATGACCTTTTTCCCTCTAATATATTTGACTCTTTGGTGGAGGGTAGATGGTATATTCATCACTTCAAATGTGATGTTAAGAATATACGGTCCAATAGTGACCGGCAGTTCAACCTCCCCTAGAGAGTGTGTTTTAGAGCTGTCAAATGCTCTTATGATTCTTCCATTTTGTTTTATTTTATTTTGCTCCAGACCGAGCTTAACAAAGGTTATTAATGGGTAGACATTCAGAGCCGAACCATTATCAATTAAAACCCGGGCTATCATGCAACCCTTACTGAGCACAGCTATGTGTAAAGGGTCAACATGATGGTACCCTGCTGAGCTGATCTTTGTTTCAGAAAAAGTTATGACATTATGAGATAAAATTTGCCCAACCATCTTGCCTAGTTGGTTTGGTTCAATATTTTTAGGCACATGGGCCCCCTGAAGTATCCTTAACAAGGAGTCCCTATGTTTTTCAGAATTTAACAATAATCCCATAATTGAGATCTGGGCAGGGACTTTGTTCAACTGCTCGACAACATTGAACTCACTCTTTTTTATGATTTTAATGAGGTCAGCAGCCTCACTGCTAGTTACCTGAGGGGCATCTTCCCCTACCTTGGCATTTCCTTTATTTTTCTCTTCTTCCTTTTCCTTCTCTGTCTCATTTTGTTTTTCTTCCACCCCTGCACATTTTCCTGACCTCATCATGAGGTTCACTTCTTTCTTGCTTTCTGCCTCAGCTGCAGGGAATGTAGTGGTGTAGCGTTCACTGTAGTTCCATGGTACAGCCAATTCAGAGTAGAAAGGCTTGGGGACATTTATCACCAAGGGAGGAAGTTTGGACTTATATGATGAAGTCTAAGTAAGAGGAACGTCTACAACCAATGGTGGACACTGTTTTGGTTGAGGGGTTGCAGAAGTGACTGATGCATTAAGGTGGTCATAATTTATGACCAATGGTGGTTTTGACTGAATGGGTGAAGTAAAGGTGGATGGACTACAATTGATAACCAAAGGCGACTTGGCTATATTCATTTGGGCCATTAGAGATGAGACCCGGTCCAGAGAAGAGCTAATGCTCTCAGCAGCACGATCATTCCCTTTTGAAATCACATTTATTTCTTTACCCTCATTTCTTCTGTCAAAATACACTTTGACCGTTGTCTCTATAGGAGCAATTAACTGGGATGGGTCAAAGGTTATTTTATCAGAAGAGATGACCCCTATGACATTAGATGGGCCTGCCCCATGATGTTGAGGCAGAGGGTTCTGTCCAATATCTGTTCTGGGAGGATTGGGAGCCTCGGTATTAAAAGACAGGGTTTTTTGGTCAAGCATATCTTGAATGGCATGCTTCAACGGCCAACACTTGTCAGTAGAGTGCCCAGGTGCACCCATGTGGAAATTACAAGTGGTGGAGGGGTCATAATTTCTCCCCTTGGATGCATTCGGATTGGGTTCTCTTAAAGGAATATACCTTGCTTTTAATAAAGTGGGCAGCAACTGAGAAGGAGTCATTGGAATATGGGTGAAAACCTTATTTCCCCTTGCTGCGAAATAGGCATTCTTTTCCTCTTTAGTAAAAACCCTCTTTTGGTCTGAGGGTGCTGCTGGAACATTAACGCTCATGGGGGCTTGGGTAGACGGAGCAGATGGAGTAGGAAAATGAGCAGGTATATTGATTTGTATAGGTTTGTTAGGGCATGACGGTGGCTGTACCATGTTTACCTCCCCTTCTTTCTTGTTCCCATTCCTTTTCAACCCACTTCCTTTCTTTAGATTGGGGTCCTGTTGACTGACCATGGCAGAGTGGTCAATTATTTTACCTGACCTTATCCCATCTTCGATTCGATCAGCCACTTGTACCAAAGCCGCAAAATTAGTGGTGGTGTTACCCACCAGGTGGCTATAGAATGGTTGACCCAGTGTACTGATGAAAGTGGAAATCATTTCCTGCTCCAGCATGGGTGGCCTAACCTGGGAGGCCGTCTCCCTCCATCTCTTGGCATACTGCCTCACCGATTCGTCCCTTCCTTTACTCATTCTCATTACGTCGTACCTATCTGGTACGTTCTCTGAATTAAACCGATATTGAGCTAGGAAGGCATCTGCTAGGTCCTTCCATCTTCTGATCTTTCCATGGTCTAAGGTGGTGAACCATCTCAACGCAGTTCCAGTTAAGCTCCTTTGGAAGAGCTGAATCAAGATGCCTTCATCCTGCCTGAACTGGCATAGGGCACCACAGTACAACTTCAGATGGCTCATGGGGCAGCCCGTGCCATCATACTTGTCTAGGTCTGGGCATTTGAACTTAGTTGGCAGGTTAGCATTAGGTTACAGGCATAAATCCTCAAAGTTGGTGCCCTCGAAGTTGTTCACGCCTTTAACCTCCCTCAGTTCGTCTTGGATCATTTCAAGTCTGTGCATGAACTTCCTTTCCATTTCTTCCCTCATTCTTTCCTTTTCCTTGGCTTTGTTCGATTCTACTGTCTCATCCCTGATCAGTATAGGTTCAGGGGTGGGTTCATAAATGGGTTCAGGAATAGGTTGAACTGGAGGTGGAATATTGATTTCGGGTGGAGGTGCTGGGTTGGAAGTGGATGCTTGGTTCTGGGCTTGCACTTGCTGGGCCTGCACCGATAGTATATTTTCTAGCATTCGGGCTAGTCCTACCACCTGCTCCTGTAGCAGGACAATATCTGGGTGAGGAGCATCAACTTCAGTTTCAATGGGATTCATGGCGCGAGCTCTTGATCTGGTTACAGGAGCTATGATTGCAAGTGTATTAGTACCTGGCAAAAAATAAAGGAAAATATCAGTGCCCATTTAATCTCATTCACATGCCTATGAATGCCTATGTGCAAGCTGGGTGAACACGAGTTTGGATTTGTTTCTTTATTTGCTTCTTTTTTTTAGAATTGTTGGAATATTCTAGGGCTTCCAACAGGTCCCACAAAAAGAGAAAAGGATATGAAATTCAAAGACTTTCAGAGGCCCAGGGTTATTTTTGGAAAAGGTCTGAAATTCAAAGGCTTTCAGAGGCCCAGGGATATTTTTGGAAAAGTTCTGAAATTCAAAGGCTTTCAAAGGCCCAGGGATATTTTTGCAAAAGGTCTGAAATTCAAAGGCTTTCAGAGGCCCAGAGATTTTTGGTAAAGGTCTGAAATTCAAAGGCTTTCAGAGGCCCGAGGAAAAAGATCTGAAATTCAAAGGCTTTCAGAGGCCTGAGGAAAAAGATCTGAAATTCAAAGGCTTTCAGAGGCCCAAAAGATCTGAAATTCAAAGGCTTCCAAAGGCCCAAAAGATCTGAAATTCAAAGGCTTTCAGAGGCCCAAAGGAAAAAGATCTGAAATTCAAAGGCTTTCAGAGGCCCAAAGGAAAAAGATCTGAAATTCAAAGGCTTTCAAAGGCCCAAAAGATCTGAAATTCAAAGGCTTTCAGAGGTCCAAAAGATTTGAAATTCAAAGGCTTTCAGAGGCCCGGAGATTTTTTGAGAAAAAGTCTGAAATTCAAAGGCTTTCAGAGGCCCAGGGAGTTTTGGGAAAAAGTCTGAAATTCAAAGGCTTTCAGAGGCCCAAGGAGTTTTGAGAAAAAGTCTGAAATTCAAAGGCTTTCAGAGGTCCAAGGAGTTTTTGGAAAAGGTCTGAAATTCAAAGGCTTTCAGAGACCCAAAAGATTTTCTCTCACATTATTTATTTATTTTTTTTGAAGCACTTTATTCAAACTCATTTTCCTTTTATCATTATTTAAAGGTTAAAGAAACAAGATTTAGTGGGAAAAATTGATTAAAATTGAATTTTCTGCTAAGACCGCATACACTGTACGGTCCACCCCTGCCCGTATTCAAATTACGAGCAAGCCGTGACCGTATGGAAAACACGGGCGAGCCCAGCTCGTATTACCAATACGTGCGAGCCCAGCCCGTGTACTAAATGCGGTTTTACAAAGCTCTTTTATGTTTTCCCAGTTTTTACATGGTTTGATCACTTTGATTGCTCATCTAAACATACGGTTCACCCATGCTAGGCTTCTAAACTATCCCAAAGTGGACTTTGACTTATTTGCAAAATACATGTTTAGGAGGGCACATGTTCCTTCCAAATTTGACACCATATTCAGGGGTATGGTACCCTTGGGTTGCCTCTTGTATAAACATTGGGTAGGATTGATTCTAAATAGAGTTAAAACTCTTCTTATGGGCTACACCAATTTCAGGAAACATGTCTATTTGGGACCAATTTTATCCCAAACTGATGGACACCATGACACCCCTATGACATGAAAATAATGCAAAAATTAAGGTTACCTTGTTACCTTGTTTACCTTCAATATGGCCTCCGCATTATGCCTTGGCTTGCAAACCAATCAAACGGCCTTCCCATAATTACAAACCCATATCCCCACGTAATTGTGTATTTTAGCCAAAAACGTGTATCTCCACCATCAAGCGTAGGGGTTTTGGGTTTTGGCTTAATGGCAACTTAGCACTCAAGCCTAGTGATGACCAGAATCGAATCATAGATCCACATTATCATCACATCATTGGCCCAAAGTTCTAAGGTGAATGTTTTCACTTTCGCTTTCCGAAGTATCGACCTCGTTGTGCCAAGCTACACACATTCGGGTTCAACTTCCTATAGGTTAGGGGTAGGTTGTGTAAAATAAAATGTGCACAGTGCATTGTAAAAATTTGGTGCATTCACAACGTCCCAAACTCTTGCCACTCTTTTCGTAGCCATGCATATACAAACCAAAGCATAATAGGAAAACATATATAAAGTAAACAAATACACAAAGCAGTCCCTATAGCACCTAAAACATGCTCATAAAAATCATCCAATCATGCAAACATCTGATCATGTTATACACCAAAAAATCATCATGGAGATCATGCTGAAAATTAAAACATGCTATTATAAAAATACAGCAAGAAACCAGCATGGTTTAGCAAAACGAACTTCCCCTACACATATTTCTAGAAACAATCCTATAGATCAGAATTGAACATGTTTCCACCCCCATGAATTCTTAAGCAATAATTCAGATTTAAGACATACCAAGCATGCTTAAGATCACAAAATAGGAAGCAAAACAAAAATATCAAGAACATGAACAAACACCAAAAGGCTGAAATCCTCAAGTCCCCAGCAGAGTCTCCAGTTGTGAGACATGGGAAAAAATCAATTCCTTGACTTCCTCAATCATCACACGGGATTGGTTAAAAACAAAGAGTCGCCACCATTCTTTTTAGGTGTGAATGGACACCAAAATATCAAATAAGCACAAAAGGCAATTTTAGGGTAAAAATAACCCTCTAAAAAAAACAACCAGAGATAGGTAAGGGGATTAGGTTATGAACAGGGGAAGGTGTTAGGCACCCCTATTCATCCACACAAGGTGGTTGCCAGGTATTGTTCATGTTAAAATAAAGGAAAAAGGCTTGCTATAAAAATCACAAAAAAGACAAAAGTGTATGGTTTTTTTCATACGAATAGCCTGATTGATCCAGAACTTTCAAATATGATCATACTATTCCTAGGGTTTCATGATCAAAACAAAATTGAGATAAAATCAAATAAAACCAATCTGAAGTGAAATCTTCAAAAATCTGGTTTCAAGTTAAATTCTAGAAATCTAGAAAAAATATGATTTTTATAAAATATTGCAGAATTGAACTTAAACATTCCAGGACTTAGGTATGGCTCAAATTTCACATTAAATCAAGAAATCAAAACCAAAAATACCCACGTTGATGAAAAACATCAAAAGGGAAGAACTTAGACCGTAGGGTCTTCTCTCAAAAATAGAAAAGGACTCAAAAATCACATCATGAAACCCTAGAAGTTACTTTCAGGCTTCTGAATTCAGATCTATCATACTGATCATGATAAATCCAAGGTCTTAGCCTAATATCCCAAAAATCACGAAAACAGTGCTGTAGGTGCAAATATGTGGAAAATCCAAATTTTAGCAAAAAGTGGGGATCTCATGCTATAAACATCATAGATTCATAGGATTCATTCAGATTTAAGATAAAAACAATTAAAACATGATCAGGATATCCAAAGCAGCCACATTTCACGGATTAGAGCACATGGGGGTCTACCTTACGGATCCACCTGTTCTCTTTTCCCTAGCTCTCTCTTCACGTTTTACGGCTACAGAGGATTCTTGAGGTACTTGGAGATAGGTTTGGTGATACAAACACAATCAAAGGCCTTATTCTAGAAAAAAAGGAGAAAAACAGATATGGGGTTCTATTCTAGGGATCCACCTGTTTCCCTTTCCCCTAGCTCTCTCTTCACGTTTTACAGCTAGAGAGACTCTTGAGGTACTTAGAGACAAGTTTAGGAATACAGAATAAAAGATGGCCTTATTCTACAGCAATAGAGAAGATCCTATTATCTCTAGAATTGAAGACAGAAAATAAAAGGGAAAAGGGATTTACCTGGATTGAGCAAGCAAAGCAGCAGGGATTCCTCTCTTCTCTTGGAGCTCGTTGGACTTCAAATTTTCGTGGCCTTTTGCTTGAGGAAAGGCCCTCTATTTATAGGCAAACCCAGGGGCATGGTTGGTCCAAGGTTTGGCAAGATAGAGTTTCAGTTTGAGTTAAACACAAGATAATGCCAATCCTTTATCAACAAAGGTATTTCGAACGAATAAAAGATATAATTCGCTCATTTAAAGGGATATTGGACTAAAGATAAGGCTCAGAAATCGAGAGAAGAATAAAACTCGCACAAATCTAATGTGCTCGTAAATGATTTACGGTCCAATGGTGTCCATATATGTATTACGGGTGCTGCGTGCCCGTATATAAAATTCGGGCGCACTTAGCCTGTAGATACAATACGGTCAAGGCTCAACTTATTTGATTTTCATGCATTTTTGGCCTGTTTTAAATCCCAATTAATGTTTTCATTTTTTTCTCATTTTGTAGTGCAATTTGGGGTGTCTATAGTTCCAAAGGCAATAAAATTGGTCATTTCATAATTTTGAAAAATATTCTTCTTATGACACTTAGAAAGATTTGAATTTTCACATAAAATGTCTTTTTCTTCGATTTTGGTCTCAAAATTGAGCCCAATGTCAAAGTCATATTCAACTTAATGAAATTCAATAAGAGATATGATTCATAAGTAAAAGGACCTTGCTGAAAACTTTTTTTTTTCTAGAAAAATGTTAAAGGGAAAAATCTTTTTTTTTTTTTGAAGAGCCTTTATTGAAATTACTTTCTGAGAACAAGGCTCTTTAGGATCCTCAGGAAATGTGCATTCTTTTTATGAGGGTTTCTTTTCAGAGAACGTGGGAGTTCGAAAACTGCCCCTGTTCTCAAAGGCAAAAGCTGACTTTTCTTTGCTTTTTAGAAAATATCTTTCTCCTAGTGAGTGAAGCAAACCTTCATGATTTGGGATGATCTCCTTCCCTGGGGCGTTGTGCTTAGTCTCTGAAAGAAGTGACATTCCTTGATATGGAATTTGGATAGCAGCCCAATCAATCAATGGAAGCTTAAACTTAGCCTCAATCTTTTCATTTGAATCTTCTTCTTTCTTTTCTTGGGATTTTCCTTTTTCAATTACTTCCACTTCATTTTCTTCTTGTATGAAGAGTGATTCCATACCCTTCGGACAATCATTATCGTCCATACTGAATTCCTGTTCATCATTCAGTGCTAGGCTATTTGTTTGCTCAAACTGCTCAAAGGGAATTGTTTGCGCCTGTGCCCTTTCACCTGTCATTTCATTTTCTTTCAACTTCAGCTTAAAATCTGCCCCTGTGTGAGTCTCTTTCTCCACATGGCCCCATTCATCTTCTTTTTCAAAATAAACCCGGACTATGGTACCAACTGGAGCAATAAGTTGAGAAGGGTCAAATCTTTTTTTCCTGAAAAAATTGACCCTATTGCATTTGAGCTACTTGCCCCATTGTTATCGGTAGGTGGGATGGGTGTAACTGAATTGAATGATAAGGAATTATTATCCAACAAATCCTGGATTGCATGCTTTAGGGCCAAGCAACGATCTGTGTTATGCCCTGGAGTGCTCATATGATAATCACAGATTGCAGATGAATCATAATTCTTCCCCTTGCTTGGATGAGGATTTGGCAACCTCAAAGTCATATAACCCTTTTGAAGTAAAGTAGGCAAAAGCTCAGATGGTCTCATAGGCAGTTTAGAAAATTCCCTTCTCTTCCTTAATTTGTTTCCTCCTTCACAGGTTGTGCAGAAGGGACATTAATTTGGATAGGCAGCAAAGGAACTTGATGGGTTGGCTTGATAGGAGGTGGATGGACATTGATTTGATAGGGTTCCCTAGGAAGTTGTACCATATTCACTTCTGCTTCTCTCCTTTCTTCATTCTTTATTCTTTCATTACCATTCTCCTTTTTCTGTGTAGAGAAAGTGGTGGAAGCTTCCTGGTTCAACACTGTAGAGTAATCAGCTATTTTCCTAGACTTGATCCCATCTTCAATTCTATCTGCCACTTGCACTAGGGCAGCAAAGTTGGTGGTAGTTTGACCCACCAAGTGACTATAAAATGGTTGCCCCAATGTCACGATGAAAGTTGAAATCATTTCTGGTTCTCCCACGGGTGGCCTGACTTGTGCAGCTAACTCCCTCCACCTTTTGGCATATTGCCTTATGGTCTCATCATTTCTCTTCGCCATCCTCATCATATCATACCTATCTGGTATAATCTCAGAGTTAAACCTATATTGTGCCAAAAAGGAATCTGCTAAGTCTTTCCATCTTCTGATCCTTCCATGGTCTAAGGTGGCAAACCACCTCAAAGCAGCTCCAGTCAAACTCCTTTGGAAGAGATGGATCAGTATGCCATCATCTCGACCGAATTGGCATAGGGCCCCGCAATACAACTTCAAGTGGCTCATAGGGCAGCCAGTGCCATCGTATTTGTCTAGGTTTGGGCACTTGAACTTGGCCGGTAGGTTAACATCTGGGTATAGGCACAAATCTTCAAAGTTGGTGCCCCCAAAGTTACGTATCCCTTTCACCTCCCTCATTTCATCCTGGATCATCTCCAACCTGTGCATGAATTTTCTTTCTATTTCATCCCTCATCCTCTCTTTTTCTTTTTCTTTTTCTAACTCAACTGTCTCATCCCTGATCAGTATAGGTTCAGGGGTGGGTTCATAAACGGGTTCAGGAATAGGTTGAACTAGAGGTGGAATATTGATTTGGGGTGAAGGTGCTGGGTTGGAAGTGGATGCTTGATTCTGGGCTTGCACTTGTTGGGCCTGCACCGATAGTATGTTCTCTAGCATTCGGGCTAGTCTTGCCACCTGCTCCTGAAGCAGGACAATATCTGGGTGAGGAGCATTAGCTTCATTCTCAATGGGATTCATGGTGCGAGCTCTTGATTTGGTTACAGGAGCTATGGTTGCAAGCGTACTTGGTACCTGGAAAAAATAAAGAGAAAATATCAGTGCCAATTTAATCTCATTCACATACTTATGAATGCCTATGTGCAAGCTCGGTGAACAGATTTTGGATTTTTTTTCTTTATTTGCTTCCTTTTTTTGTGTTTTTGTTTTTGAATTGTTGGAATATTCTAGGGCTTCCAAGTGTCCCACAAAGAATGAGAAATGTCTAAAATTCAGAGGCTTTTAGACGGCCCAAAAAGATTGATATTTGAAATTTAGAGGCTTTCAAATGGCCCAAAAGGATATGTGTCTATAATTCAGAGGCTTATAGACAGCCCAAAGAAATGATTTGTCTAAAATTCAGAGGCTTTTAGACGGCCCAAAGACATGATTTGTCTAAAATTCAGAGGCTTTTAGATGGCCCAAAGGATATGTGTCTATAATTCAGAGGCTTATAGACGGCCCAAAGAAATGATTTGGCTAAAATTTAGAGGCTTTTAAATGGCCCAAAAAGGTTGTGTCTAAAATTCAGAGGCTTATAGACGGCCCAAAGAAATGATTTGTCTAAAATTCAGAGGCTTTTACATGGCCCAAAGAAAAAGATCTGAAATTCAAAGGCTTTCAAAGGCCCAAAGAAAAAGACCTGAAATTCAAAGGCTTTCAGAGGCCCAAGCAAAGGTTTGTTGGAATATTCTAGGGCTTCCAACACGTCTCGAAAAGGAAAAAGGATCTGAAATTTAAAGGCTTTCAGAGGCCCAGAGGAAAAGTCTGAAATTCAAAGGCTTTCAGAGGCCCAAAGAAAAAGACCGAAAAGGAAAAAGGATCTGAAATTCAAAGGCTTTCAGAGGCCCAGGTGAAAAGTCTGAAATTCAAAGGCTTTCAGAGGCCCAAAGAAAAAGACCTGAAATTCAAAGGCTTTCAGAGGCCCAAGCAAAGGTTTGTTGGAATATTCTATGGCTTCCAATAGGTCCCACAAAAAGAGAAAAAGATCTGAAATTCAAAGGCTTTCAGAGGCTCAGGGATATTTTTTTGCAAAAGGTCTGAAATTCAAAGGCTTTCAAAGGCCCAAGGATATTTTTGCAAAAGGTTTGAAATTCAAAGGCTTTCAGAGGCCCAGAGATTTTTGATAAAGGTCTGAAATTCAAAGGCTTTCAGAGGCCCAAAGGATATGTGTCTATAATTCAGAGGCTTATAAACGGCCCAAAAAATATGTGTCTATAATTCAGAGGCTTATAGACGGCCCAAAAAGGTTGTGTCTAAAATTCAGAGGCTTTTAGACGGCCGAAAGAAATGATTTGTCTAAAATTCAGAGGCTTTTAGACGGCACAAAGGATATGTGTCTATAATTCAAAGGCTTATAGACGGCCCAAAGAAAAAAGATTTGAAATTCAAAGGCTTTCAGAGGCCCAAAGGAAAAAAGATCTGAAATTCAAAGGCTTTCAGAGGCCCGAGGAAAAAGATATGAAATTCAAAGGCTTTCAGAGGCCCGAGGAAAAAGATCTGAAATTCAAAGGCTTTCAGAGGCCCAGGGATATTTTTGAAAAATGTTTGAAATTCAAAGGCTTTCAGAGGCTTGGGGATTTTTGAAAAAGGTCTTAAATTCAAAGGCTTTCAGAGGCCCAAAGGAAAAAGATCTGAAATTCAAAGGCTTTCAGGGGCTCAAAGGAAAAAGATCTGAAATTCAAAGGCTTTCAGAGGCCCGAAGGAAAAAGATCAGAAATTCAAAGGCTTTCAGAGGCCCAAGGAGTTTTGAGAAAAAGTCTGAAATTAAAAGGCTTTTAGAGGCCCAAGGAGTTTTGAGAAAAAGTCTGAAATTCAAAGGCTTTCAGAGGCCCAAAGAGTTTTGAGAAAAAGTCTGAAATTCAAAGGCTTTCAGAGGCCCAAGGATTTTTGAGAAAAAGTCTGAAATTCAAAGGCTTTCAGAGGCCCAAGGATTTTCTCTCACATTATTTATTTATTTATTTATTTATTTTTTGAAGCATTTAATTCAAACTCATTTTCCTTTTATCATTATTTAAAGGTTAAAGGAACAAGATTTAATGAGAAAAACTAATTAAAATTGAATTTTCCGCTAAGATCGCATACACAGTACGGTCCAGCCCTGCTCGTATTCAAATTACGAGCAAGCCGTGACCGTATGGAAAACACGGGCGAGCCCAGCCCGTATAACCAATACAGGCGAGCCCAGCCCGTGTACTAAATGCGGTTTTACGGAGCTCTTTTATGTTTTCCCAGTTTTTACATGATTTGATCACTTTGATTGCTCATCCAAACATACGGTTCACCCTTTGCAAAGCTTCTAAACTCTCCCAAAGTGGACCTTGACCTATTTGCAAAAACACTTGTTTAGGAGGGCACATGTTCCCTCCAAATCGACACTATATTCAGGGGTATGGTACCCTTGGGTTGCCTCTTGTATGAACATTGGGTATGGTTGATTCTAAACAGAGGTAGAAACTCTTCCTATGGGCTACACCAATTTTAGAAAATATGCATATTTGGGACCAATTTTATCCCAAACTGATGGACACCATGACACCCCTATGACATGAAAATAATGCAAAAATTAAGGTTACCTTGTTACCTTGTTTACCTTCAATATGGCATCCACATTATGCCTTGGCTTGCGAACCATGCAAACGGCCTTCCCTCAATTACAAACCCATATCCCTACGTAATTGTGTACTTTAGCCAAAAATGTGTATCTCCACCTTCAAGCGTAGGGGCTTTGGGTTTTGGCTTAATGGCAACTTAGCACTCAAGCCTAGTGATGACCAGAATCGAATCACAAATCCACATTATCATCACATCATTGGCCCAAAGTTCTAAGGTGAATGTTTTCACTTTCGCTTTCTGAAGTATCGATCTCGTTGCGCCAAGTTACACACATTCGGATTCAACTTCCTATAGGTTAAGGGTAGGCTGTGTAAAAAATAAAATGTGCACAGTGCATTGTAAAAATTGGGTGCATTCACAAGGTCCCAAACCCTTGCCACTCTTTTTGTAGCCATGCATATACAAACCAAGGCATAATAAGAAAGCATATATAAAGTAAACAAATACACAAAGCAGTCCCTATAGCACCTAAAACATGCTCATAAAAATCATCCGATCATGCAAACATATGATCATGTTATACACCAAGAAATCATTATGGTGATCATGCTGAAAATTAAAACATGCTATTGTAAAAATACAGCAAGGAATCAGCATGGTTTAGCAAAATGAACCTCCCCTACGCATGCATCTAGGAACAATCCTATAAATCAAAATTAAGCATGTTTCTACCCTCGTGAACTCTTAAGCAAAAAATCAAATTTAAAACATACCAAGCATGCTTAAGATCACAAAATAGCAAGCAAATCCAAAAATATCAAAAACATGAACAAACACCAAAAGGCTGAAATCCTCAAGTCCCCAGCAGAGTCGCCAGTTGTGAGACATGGGAAAAAATCAATTCAATGAGTTCCTCAATAATCACACGGGATTGGTTAAAAACAAAGAGTCGCCACCATTTTGTTTAGGTGTGAATGGACACCAAAATATCAAATAAGCTCAAAAGGCAAATTTAGGGTAAAAATAACCCTCTAAAAAAAACAACCAGAGATAGGTAAGGGGAATAAGTTATGAACAGGGGAAGGTGTTAGGCACCCCTATTCATCGACACAAGGTAGTTGCCAGGTATTGTTCATGTTAAAATAAAGGAAAAAGGCTTGCTATAAAAATCATAAAAAATCACAAAAAGACAAAAATGTATGGTTTTTTCATACGAATGGTCTGATTGATCCAGAACTTTCAAATATGATCATACCATTCCTAGGGTTTCATGATCAAAATAAAATTGAGATAAAATAAAATAAAACCAATCTAAAGTGAAATCTTCAAAAATCTGGTTTCAAGTTAAATTCTAGAAATCTAGAAAAATATGATTTTTATAAAATATTGCAGAATTGAACTTGAACAGTCCAGGATATAGGTATAGCCCAAATTTCACATTAAATCAAAAAATCAGAACCAAAATACCCACGTTGATGAAGAACATCAAAAGGGGAGAACTTAGACCGTAGGGTCTTCTCTCAATAATGAAAAACGATTTAAAAACCATATCATGAAACCATAGAAATTACTTTCAGGCTTCTGGATTCAGATCTATCATATTGATCATGATAGATCTAGGATCTTAGCCTAATATCACGAAAACAGTGCTGTAGGTGCAAAAGTGGTGAAAATCTCAATTTTAGGAAAAAGTGGGGATCTCATGCTATAAACATCATGGATTCATATGATTCATTCAGATTCAATTAAAACATGATCAGGATATTCAAAGCAGCCACATCTCATAGATTTGAGCACATGGGGGTCTACCCTATGGATCCACCTGTTCTCTTTTCCCCTAGCTCTCTTTTCATGTTTTACGGCTAGAGAGGATTCTTGAGGAACTTAGAGATAGGTTTGGGTATACAAACACAATCAAAGGCCTTATTCTATGAAAAAGATAAAAACAGATTATGGGGTTCTATTCTAGGGATCCACCTGTTCCCCTTTCCCTAGCTCTCTCTTCACGTTTTACGGCTAGAGAGACTCTTGAGGTACTTAGAGACAAGTTTAGGAATATAAGATAAAAGATGGCCTTATTCTACAGCAATAGAGAAGATCCTATTACTTCTAGAATTGAAGACAGAAAATAAAAGGGAAAAGGGACTTACCTGGATTGAGCAAGCAGAGCAGTAGGGATTCCTATCTTCTCTTGGAGCTCCTTAAACTTCAAATTTTCGTGGCCTTTTGCTTGAGGAGAGGCCTCCTATTTATAGGCAAACTCAGGGGCATGGTTGGTCCAAGGTTTGGCAAGATAGAGTTTCAGATTGAGTTAAACACAAAGATAATGCCAATCCTTTGCGAAAGCGGATAACAAGAGATTTTGAAGAGATAAATAAGAGAATTCGCATATCTTAAAGAGATATTTGGGTGTAGATAAGGCTCAGAAATCGAAAAATGATAAATTTGCACAAAACCCCTCGTGCTCGTATATATATTACGGGCGCGCCCTACCCGTATTATTAATACGGGCACACCATGCCCGTATATCAACTGTGGGCATGACTAGATCATAAACAAAATACGGACATGACCAGTTTGGCCAGATTTTATACTTTTTTGACCTGTTTCAAATCCCAATTAATATTTTCAATTATTTTCTCATTTTTAGTGCAATTTGGGGTGTCTACAAGTGGCTCAAATGTTAAATTTTTAATTAATGTGTATGCTTTTCTGTATTGGAGTTCATTTATTTTCTTTATTCATGAAAAAAAGGCCAATCCTCATTGTACAAATTTCTTTCAATATCTTTTCTATGTGAACCACGAAAAGGTCCCAAAAAATGGTAGCTGGTGAGGCAAACAAAAAAAATCCCCAAAAACTATAATTAGTGGCGGTTTTAAAGTACTAGATAAAATGAGACTATTACCAGCGTTCAAAAGCTGCCAGTAATAATTGTTATCATTACTGGGGTTACATAAAGCGACGCATGAAGCGCCATAGATAAAATCTGCGACGCTTCATTCTGCGGCAGTTGTGGAAATGCCAAGAAAGGAATTACTGGCGGTCTTTTTCTTTTACCGGCGGTTTTAAAACCGCCAGTAAAAAGCAATTTTTTAGTAGTGAGATTTTATAACTATATAATGTCAGTTATATATATGAGCCCAATATATCTTTTTGATTTAGTACTGGATGAATTTTAACTGCCCATATCCAAGAGAAGTTATCTTTGTATATATTATATATTTTGCAGATCATATAGTTTTAGTGAACCAAGCTAGGGAAGTGATAAATGCAAAATTAGAGCTCTTGAGGAATAGTTTGGAATCTAAGGGTCTCAAAATAAATCGAACTAATGCTGAATATATAGATAGTAACTTTAATACAAATAATGGTGGAGGTAAAGCAACAATCAAGGGATTCCTAAAATGATTTTAGTTTGAAATTATAGAGGGTGTTTGGTAACGTTTTTCAAATCTGATTTCATTGATTTTAAAAACAAAAAAAACAGCACCATTTTCAAATCATATTTGTGAAAATCGATTGAAAAACAGGGTCAATGTAAAAAACGGAAAATTCCAGTTTTTAAAAACAAAGAATCGTGTTTTCTTTGATTCGGATGGCATTTTTGTAATTTTGTTTTAAATGAATTCTTTGAAACATATATACAGAATTATAAGTATTTTGAATTGAAAATAATGTGCTTGTAAATGTAAAAGATAATAAAAAATTTAAAACACCAACTCGGAAACTCTTTCGAGACCCTTTCTTTGTATATTTGATCAATCCAAGTCCAGAAAGTCTTGTTTTTTGTCTATTTCAACCCAACTTGGGCCGATTCGACCCAGTTACCAAGATTAAATGCACCAACATGTTTGATGCGCAGGTTGACGCTACCAGCTTTGCATTGAATTAGCTAGGCTTCAAGGAGGTGGAAGTTATGATGCCAGAGACAGGGTGGCCTTACAAACAAGATAGCAACGAGGTTGGACCCACTATCAACAAGACCAAAGCTTGTAATCATAATCGCCTACCTTTGATCGATGATCGGTACTCCTTTGAAGCCAAGGAAGTTTGTGGATATATGAATGAGGTACCAAACGCATTTTTGTTGATTTTTAAAATTGTAAATGAATTTAAATTAATTGTTACCAAATGGGTTTCTTTTCAATTGTTTCTATGCAAAACACAAAAACAATGTGAAATTTTTTTAGTTTTCAAATTGTTTAAAAATAAAAAAGTTACCAAACAGCCTTCTAGTTTTAAACATTAGCGGTGGGAAATATCATAAATATTGTGAAATCAATATTACAAAATGAGTAGTTTTGTACCACCGGTAAACAACAATAAAAATTGTTTTCGTTTAAATTTTATTGGCGGGAATTCCCACCGGTGAAAGTCTATTTAAAAGTATTTTTAAATCTCCTTTAGTGGCGTAATTGATCGTCACTAAAACATTCATAAAAGAAAAAATAAATAAAAACACCAGTTGTCTGGTGTTTTTAATTAAAAAAAAAAAGAATTTCACTGGCACTCGGTAACTGCCATCGGTGAAAAGCCAAAATATTTCTGTCATTTGGCGAAAGCAAGGAGGCAGGAATTTTCCTGCTTTGAGTTTTACATGGTTGCAAAATCCGCCAGTAAATATTAGATTATAACCGGCAGGCTTAACCGCCAGTAATTTTCATATTTAATTTAATTAGTAATTATCGATGGTCAGAATTGTTAGTAATTATTAATATTTTTGGAGATTTTGCAACTGCTAGTTTAATTTGAGTTATTTATTCTTTCACTGGCATTATTGTTTGACCGTGGGTAATAATCAATTCTCGGGTAGCTCCTACAGTTGGTAAAAGATTTGTTTTGAGCTTGCATTTATCCCGCCAACTTTTCCCCATGTTTCTTTGAATTTTACCGGTGAGAACTGGATTATAACCAGTAAAAACTTTTTTTTTGGCGGCAATATGTGATTACCGCCGCCTTTTTATCTTTGGAGAAGCTCCCACCAAATTTTAGTAATGATTTCTCGCGCCATTGCTTTGTGTGAAAAAATGTCATGCTATTTTTTTACCGGTGGGAATAGGTTTTTCAACCGGTAAAAAGTCCCTTATTCCTTCGTGTTTGTTAGTGCCTTTCAGTTTTTGGAAACGGAGTTGCATGCGCATTGTGACGTGTAGTTGGCTCTTTTCAGAGACCGTTTCACTTTATGCCCGCTCGGTGAATGAGAGTGAAACGGACGGATTAATGCCTACGTAAGGAGGGAAAGCGAATCTTTTGCTACGCATAAGTTTACTACGCACATTACTGCGTTTCAGACCCGGTTATACTTTTACTCATTTCGGTGCTAACCATGGTTTGCAACCCGCCATTCATCTTACCGGCAAAAGAATACACTTTTCCGGCGGACTCACCCCGATTAAAACATTTCATCTTTTCCGCCTCTTCCAGATTTTCGATTGCAGAGGAAACTTGCAGAGGAACCTTGGGTCTCTTTCCCGCCGATTCATTTTCGATTGCAAAGGAACCTTGGGTGCAGAGGAAGACTTAGACATTAATTTGGTTTTACCCATTTCAGTCCAACTTTTACAGATCAAACCCACGAACTAGATTCCTTTGACCAGAAATTTACAGCATGGTTTATGTATGCTTTGAGTCTGGTTCATTAAGGCTGCACATAACGAGTGTCTCTCCTTCCGTTTTGCTAGAAAAGAAACAAAGTCTTCATACGTTTTGTGGTTTCCGGAGTTGTGCTTTTTCGCTATTTGGGGTTTTATAGTCTGGCTCTTTTGCATTTGACTGCTTGTCTGAGGAGAGGAGAGATCAACCAAACTATGTTTGTCCCTGTTTTCGGTTTGAGGGGAGAAGTTGCAATATTTTTACACATTTTCCTTCCAAAAAACAAATGTATTTGTATAAAAATCGTAGTTCCTGTTCCATTCATTTCCTACGGCTAGATCCACAATTTTTGCCGATGTCAACATAAAAGGGTGCGAAGCAACTCTCAAAGATTTCACTACTTGTAATTTCT
Source organism: Buxus sempervirens (assembly GCA_947561395.2). NCBI lineage: Eukaryota > Viridiplantae > Streptophyta > Magnoliopsida > Buxales > Buxaceae > Buxus > Buxus sempervirens. The sequence goes on from OX387189.1 coordinate 24,246,031, forward strand.
CTTCTGGTAAGGTGGTTTCTCCGCATTCAACAGTGGAAGGGGAAGTACCTGACACTGATGACGAGCCATAATAGAACCAGAGGCAGGGAGAAACTGTAATGTAGAAGCCTTTTTGAAATTCATTCATTAGCTTGCTGCCCCATTTTACCTTTTTCTTTTTTTCTAAGAACTGGAGATTCTACATCTGCTACCAAGCTGGTGGTGCTGCTTCTTCTTCTTCCTCAAGGATGCAGTTCCTCCATCGGAAATTCCCGAGAAACTCCCCACAGCTCCCATTGACCTATCGGGCTCCTCCGTTGTACAACCAAAGTGTCTCACCATCAAGATAGCAAGTGCGCGCAGACAACGAACCCAGTAAGGCAACTCAAACTCCCTTGTTAATTTCCCATTCAGATTTGCTTTCTCTAGGCATAAGGAGTTCAATTGAATCGTCTCCATACAACTCTCCGTCATCAGCCTTTGTTTCTGCTTTACAGTCACCTTACATATCCCCAAGAGCCTTGGTCCCGCCACCTCCTGAGAACTCAACTCCGGTGACACACACACATCCATCACCTCCCGTCTCCTACTGCGGCTTGCAATCGGACGACGTCCTAAGCACTTCCTACACTCCCCCACCTGAAAGACTCGATTTTTTTGTTGGCACAACTAATCAAAAGCTCAAATTTGTGACCTACGTTCCAGTTCCAGACCCTGCTCCTCCTCGAATCTCATTCTCTTTCCCTGTCCCTCGGATTTCCTTTGCAAAAGGTTCCATCTCTCCCTCCTCCAATGCCAAACTTAGAAGCTGTGATCCTCTTCCGGTGGGTTATGAGTTGGGTAACAAGTTAACCATAGTTGGTTAACCTGATAAAGGTCTGCCACATGTCGCGAACACATTAACGTAGTAATGTGCGTAGTAAACTTCTGCGTAGCAGAAGATTCGCTTAGTAGGGGTAGATCTAAGGTAAACATAACAGACTTTAAAGGCACTCCAGGGTATGCTGCGCCGGAGGTGTGGAAGCCATAACACCCACAAATGTGATGTTTACAGCTTTGGCATGCTTCTGTTTGAGATTGTAGGGAGAAGAAGAAATTTTGATGGTAATGCAAGCGAGACGAAACAATGGCTTCCTAGATGGACTTGGAAGATGTTTGAGAAGGATAAACTACTTGGGATGTTGACAATTTGTGGTATAGAAGAGAAAGACAGAGAGAATGCAGAGAGAATGTGTATGGTTGCTTTGTGGTGTGTTCAGTACTGGCCCGAGGCCAGGCCGCTTACGAGCAAAGTGGTGAAAATGCTGGAAGGAGGAGTTGAAATTGTTAGACCACCAAATCCATTTGAGCATCTTGAGTCCATGTGGTCCTAAACTCCTTATTTGGCTGTACGCTCAATGGAAGTAAAGGAGACTTGAGTTCTTCAGCATCAACAAGAACAACTTCAAAAAAATCTGTGTTCATCACAACGATGAAAGCATTGGAGATGGAGATTCCTCGTGATGAAGAAACATAAATTTTCTTTTTATTTATTTCTATGGAATTTTTTTTTCTTTAATCAATAAACACATTTAATGCGCGGGTTTATTTGACTGCCTCTCTTCTGAGTTTGGTCAATCTTCTGAAGGAGCTCTTCTCTTTCCCCAACTGTCTTCTGAAGCCAACCAACTTCTTTGTTGACTGTTTCTCTTGTCGGTTTGTTTGGAGTGGTCTATTTTCTTTTTCATTCTTCTCTCCCTCCCTCCACTCCTCTTCTTTTGCTCTGGAACAAATGGTCTGGAACAATAGCATTTTCAATCGTTGCTATTTTTTCTTTTGCTTTCTTTTCAAATCCTTAGCCAAACTGTAGCATCGTTCTCGATCTTCCTGTTTAAAAACCCAAACAAAGAGTAGCAAAATATCATGCGAAGAGTCTAGAAGTGCGGAATATTACACAATCTTTTCGAAGGGAGGAAGAGACCAGAAGCTTTGATTCTAGATCATAAATACCTCTCTCTCTTATTCAGGTCTCGATCTGAGGTCATTTCTGCAATCTACAAACTCAAAATATCATCTTACGTTCTTTCTTTTCTTTGCCTTGAAACACAATCTTCGTCCTTGTTTCCGGTTTTGTTTAGAGGAGCTTTGCACTAATGGCAGATGTAGAGACTTTTGTGCTTTTTCCTTTTAAGACCTTGGGAACTGTAACATTTCGCTGATCAACTCCGACGCTCTGGAGGACCGTTTTCTTCTGCGACGGACCCTCTTACGAATGGTCCGACATGCGTTCGGGAGACGACACGCATCCCACTCCTTTCAGCCGACGTTTTCAACCGACCTAAAGATTTTTGAGCCGCGTTCGTGAAAATGGCTCGATATTAGCCGTGTTCGACAAGTCCATTTCGTCGATCTGTCTCTGCAAAGTCAATAAAGAGGAGAGGAAAATGGTTCCCTCTCTCAGTCTCTCTAAACAGTTTCGAGTCTCTCTAGCTGTAAATCTCTCTGCAAAATGGTTCCTCCTTCAATCTCTCTGCAAATATCTCTATAAAGTAAACACTCTCTCAGTTTCTCTAGCACTTGGTTGTGCAATGGTCGTCTATGGTGAGGCCCGACTCTGTTCTCCAGACCGCCATTAAAGGCCTTTGAGCTCGTGTTGCAAAGTAAGGTAAGCTTTCATGGAGGCCCTACCCTGTATGCTTTCGAAATTGTAAATTTTCTAAATATTTGAGAAAAAGAAATGTAGCAGTTTAACATAGATCTGTAAAAGAGACGCTTTTACAGACCGATTATTCTAGGGATTTTAAGATTTTGTGGTTTTCGGTTATTATCTGACCGAGATAGGTTTCGATGCAACTAATTCGGAAAATTTAAGCTGCATAGCCGATGGAAAGAGTGAAAATTTCTTTTCCATTTTCTTCTCTTTGGTGAGATGGTCCGTTATGAGGAGTATTAGGGTTTCTTCTTCTTCATTTTCTCCCTATTTTAAAAAAAAAATATTGTATGCATGTTTCAGGATTTTACTCGCTTGTGGGATTTCTTCCATACCCACTCTTGAGTCCATCACATTCATGTAAAGGTATTTTTTTTCTTCTTATTAACCGGCTGTATTCCCTTGAGCATAATGGATATTATAAAGACAAGGACTTCAAATATTTAGAAATGCTGATGGATTGAAACATGCCATTTTTTTTTCTTTTTGTTTCTGTAAAATTTTCGGAGAAGTTCTTGCAAAAAACAAACTTTTTATTGATTGTTATGTTCATAAGTAGGCTGTTGGTTCTTTGCATATTCATTGTTCCTTTCTTTCATTTTACCTTTTATTTTATTTTATTTGAATATTTACAATGTAAATTTCATTCATTGTAAATATAAAAACACTCCAATGGAAGATTGAATATCCTGAAGAGGGCTGAGATGAATGCAATCATGTCAGTTCCCAAAATTTCGGATTGCCTGTTACATTCTCAGTGTCACCCCTGCATCCTACTAAAAATTTTCATGAGGTAAAATTTCTGTAGTAATTACATCAACTTATGTTATGAGCATTGGCTTTAATTATTGTGTTATATGACAGGCTTGATATAGATTAGATTGACTATTGAGCTTTTTGATATGGTAGACACATAGCTGATACCGCATGTTAGTTTTATGCCGTATTGGTCAATTCCTTTTTGGATTGCAGTTTTCATTTGATATGAAATAGTATCTATATAGAAAGTCTAAACATCTGATAATTGAAAAAAAAAATTAAAAGGAAGAAGAAATCAGTCAAGGAGAAAGAAGGGGAGTGAGAGAGATAGAAGAAGGGGGGGGGGGTGGTAAGGCTTATTAGTTTTCTTCTTCTTTTTCTTGTTTTTTGTTTTTTTCTTCCTGTCCTTCTTTCATTTGTTACTGTCAACAAAATCTTAGGCTTAAATAGTCCTAGAGAAAGTACTTGATGCATTGTTGGTGTATCATTTAAACTGCACAAACAGGAGTATGATATTTATCCACTGACAGTTATTAGCCGCACCTGGATATGCAAAATTAGATCTGGCGTTGAGTGCTGCTAATCTGCAGCTAAGTGGCGCCTACCGACTATCATGCACCTTATGTGAAAAAAATACTTGTATAAACATTCACCAGTGACTCAAGCAAGTGCATAATAGGAAAGAAAAGGTTCACAGTCTCCTCCTCAAACTAGAAATTCATTTGGATGTCGAAGTATGAAGCTGTAGTCCCAACTCTCATTGGGTCAAATAAGTAAGAATGTACATGCTACTGGACTAATTAAAAGACCACATATATCTGGGAAAAATAAATGTTTATATCATTTAGACACTCTAGTAACAATAACATACAGTTTCCAAATCCCCTTAATCACGGTGGCATTATTTAATGACAGAAGCAAACTTCAGGAAGTGGGAATTGGAAAAGTTGAGAGATCTTAAAATGCCATGTTGATTTGTGTTTCAAGAAACTGATAATTGAATAGGTGAAGATGAAATGTAGAAATTTGAATATGGTTTGCATGATGAGAACAAAATAAAACAAACCAATCAATACGAGTCAGTTGAATCCTTAAGCATGTTTTTATGTACTTGATTACTTATTTTACATTGCCTTTATAAGATTGCACAAAGGGTCTTGATGCATACCACACATATCTGAATCAGAGAAAGAAATTCTATAGTAAACATAGCAGAGGGATTGTTCAATGTAACGACCATGTATTACAGAAACAAGCAAAAGCATCATTGCATGTATGCAACACACACACACACACACACACACACACACATCCACACACATCTTATAAGCACAATTAACACTAAAGGACATAAAGACTTCTTCTCACTATTTCACCACTAATAACTTTGCTTTTCGTTTTTTTCTCCAAGGAAAAATCACTCACTAATTTTCTCTCTAAGAAAGCTTTCATAGTAAACTGAAATAATTCTAATGAAAGAAGACAAGAAAGCCCAAAATGAGGACTTAGAGATTTTGTTGCATGAACTACAAGTTGATCCACAAATTACCTAAAAGATTGCCACTTGCTCATTGGGAAGGCCATAAAATTCTCTTCTGTATCTCTACAGTCCTGCAAAATGGTAAAATTACCCTTTTGTGTTGAGAAGAATAACTCTGTGGTAGGCTGGCACAAATTAAAAAGTAAAGAACCTTTGATCCAGCATCCTGAAGGGCATGAATTCATCCTGTTGCTTCATCCGGACTACTTGCTCCCAACTATATAAAGTTGGAATTTGAAATTTTAGGAACTCAAAATTTATGGTTGAGAATAAACATTTTCACAAAATTTTATCATACCTTAAGCTGATCATTGTGGTTAGAAGTATTATAAAGGGTGAAAATAAAGAACACCTGCAAATTTCAATGTCAATAAGAAAAAGTTTTTTCCAACAAGAATTGTAACTTGCCAAGATAAAATTTTCCTGTTAAGTCCATACTTTTCTATGAATGCTCTCTCTCCGATTGTCCGCGACCCAAATACAGGAATCAATCATTGCACTCCTCATGGGATATCCTTATAAGAGAATCAAGTTTTTATAAATTGGCTTTTGCCTGTTACATTCTCAGTGTCACCCCTGCATCCTACTAAAAATTTTCATATGAGGTAAAATTTCTTTAGTAATTACATCAACTTATGTTATGAGCATTGGCTTTAATTATTGTGTTATATGACAGGCTTGATATAGATTAGATTGACTATTGAGCTTCTGATATGGTAGACACATAGCTGACACCACATGTTAGTTTTATGCCGTATTGGTCAATTCCTTTTTGGATTGCAGTTTTCATTTGATATGAAATAGTATCTATATAGAAAGTCTAAACATCTGATAATTGAAAAAAATAAATAAAAGGAAGAAGAAATCAGTCAAGGAGAAAGAAGGGGAGTGAGAGAGATAGAAGAAGGGGGGGGGGGGTAAGGCTTATTAGTTTTCTTCTTCTTTTTCTTGTTTCTTGTTTTTTTTCTTCCTGTTCCTTCTTTCATTTGTTACTGTCAACAAAATCTTAGGCTTAAATAGTCCTAGAGAAAGTACTTGATGCATTGTTGGTGTATCATTTAAACTGCACAAACAGGAGTGTGATATTTATCCACTGACAGTTATTAGCCGCACCTGGATATGCAAAATTAGATCTGGCACTGAGTGCTGCTAATCTACAGCTAAGTGGCGCCTACCTCCTCAGAGGTTGGCGCTAGCTTCTATTCATTATCTGATTGTAGTTGTTATTAAAGTCCAATTATGGTATTGCTTAGGGGATTTTATTTGTGGTTATTAAAAGACCTGGGCTGATTAGGAGACAATAGAAATGGGATTTGTTTGAAGTTTTAATTAATAAAAATCAGAAGCTGGTTATAGGTATGATTTATGAATTCTTGGGCAAGGGAATTGGTGAAAGTTTAAATATAGAAATATGGTTGGGGGGCAAAGTGCATCTGAGTTAATTGAAGATTTATCTAGGGTGAATTTTAGTGTAATAAGTTGCTGGTTTGTAAGAACATCAGGGTCTGCTGAGTGGCGCCTACCTCTCCGAAGGTTGGCATAAAATTGAATTAAAAGTGTTAATAAGAGATATCAATGGTCTATCCTAAGAAGAGTGAACTAGGGATAATACTCGTAGGATGAATTTTATGCTGCGGTCTCTCTGTTTTCATTACTATTGCGATTAAGTTTGTCTTCTTTGGAATTGAGTTCTTCCATCTTTGATAGGAAGAACGGCTACAATCCAATGCACATGTGCACAAGGGAAATGCGTGATAGTAACATCACACACCCAAAAAAAATCCCGGTAGAGACTTTTATCGATGCCCGAGATGGGTAAGTTTTAACTTCTAAGGAATTGCAATTTATTATGAAAACAAAATAAGTCTTTATAAATGTACTAAAAAATCAAAGATTCTTTTCTTATTGATGCAGAAAGATAATGACTGCGGGTTTTTTTTGTGGGTTGATGAATTTAAAATATGTCCTTGCAGCAAAGGTCCATGTAAAGTCTTGACCTCGAAGCAGCCGCGTTCAGTTGGACGACGCTTTTATGTGTGTCCTGCATCAAACGTCTGTCTTTATTACTTTTCTTGCTTTTAAGTAAGGATGTTTATATAGGATGTGTATAACATGCTAAACTTTAATTCTCTAATTGATAGGCTGAAGACCGAGAAGATTGTGGTTGCGGCTATTTTGGCTAGGTTAATGAAGACCGAGGAGATGCAAAGCACTTCTTCCACCAATCCTTCTTCATCCACTGACCGTGTTGAATCAATAAGAAGAATAATTGAAGTGGAGGTTGAAGCCTCGGAAAGAGTTGCAAACTTAGGTCGTCTAATTTTAGAAAAATTAGATGGACTCTCGTTAAATGGAAAGGGGAAAGAACGATGACTAACACATGTAATTTAAACACTGGAGCAGTTTGATTATGACTCTGTCTTCTTCTAAAGACTTTTATCTTCACTATATTACTTTTGCTGATTTTTTGCTCTTGCTTGTAAAGACTTCTCCTGAGCAATTGAATTTTTTAGAAATTGTGTTTTTTGAGCTATGGCACTCTTTTGGGACAGCAATGGAAAGGCATGTTGTTCTTTCCAATCTAAAACAGAAAGGAGAACTTCCCCTGCTTGGGTTGCTGAATTTCCAGAACAGGCGTCGTTATTTAGCTGGAGACTTGGTTTGATTTACTGATCAAAATTGTAGTTTGTACAATTCAACAAGTACTGTTTTGTAAGATGCAAGATGAAGTATTATACGAGAAAAATATCTGTATGTCATTGTCATGTGTACCCACCCAACCACTAGATATAAGGGAACTCACCAAGTATCTTGCATCTGCAATTATGTATCGTCTCAAGCCAATTGCTTTCGCGTTTTGAACTTAACAGTATTAAGACATTCCTCAAAGACCAGAGAGTAGAAATGAATCAGTGTGAGACATGGGAAAAAATCACCGGAGTGATCATCCCTCCGTCAACACACGGGCTCAACGCAAAAGTGGGAGAGTCGCCACCATTCATGATTTTGGGGTGAGAATGGACACCAAAGAGTTCAAAAATAAGCAAAAATAGCCAAAAGAAACATTCTAGGATAAAAATAACCCTACTTGAAAATCAAATCCAGAGATGGGTAAGGGGATTAGATTATGAACGGGGGAAGGTGTTAGGCACCCCCATTCATCCACACGAAGTGGTTGCCAAGTGTATGTTCATGCGAAAACAAAGTAAGAAAGCTTGCTAAAAATCATGAGAAACCTTGAAAAAAGGTCAAATGTATGATATCTTCACATGAGAATCCAAATGAATTTTGGGTTCTCATTTTATGTCAATATCATTTCTGGAACATTAAAGAGGTGGAAATCAAAGCACAAGTTGCTCAAAACCAAGTTAAATCAAATTCGGTAAAAGGTATGCTATTTGCCTTGAAATCATTCAAATCCAATTCTAAATTGAACCAAACCAAATCCATTTGAAAGATTAGGGTAAATAAGAGTCTCATGCAAAATTTCACTTCATTCCGACGAAAAATCTAGGAGTTATGCTCCTTTGAAGTTGCTGCTGGGGATTTTTAAAAGTGGTAAGTGGGCAACTTTGGAAAATTGTCTAGAAAAATCCACTATATAAAAATCCACGAAATTTGGTGTGATTGAAGTCTGTATGGCCATCTTTCCAGAGAAACTAGCCTCATACAGAAATCCCTTCGGATGTGCCTTGGGTGGTCTCCCGAACAGGCCCCGAAGATCACAGATTTACCCAGAAAAGTGCAAATGAGCAGTTCTGAGTAAATCGGCTACCAATAATTTAAATGGAATCCAAAAATTATGAAACCAACTGGATTTGAAAATAGACTCAAAAAGGAGTACTCAGAAATAAAAATCACTCGAATCGGACTTAAAACGAACACATGGCGGTCCGTCGAAGTGACAAGTTCTGTACTTGAACCTGAACTGTCCACTCAACTTCGACAGAGTGGTGTCAAAAATCCGCTAGATGAAAATTCATGAAATTTGGTGGGCATAAACTAGACAGCCTCACCTTTTCCATGGTTCTAGAATCGCCCTAAAATTCATCCGGATGATGAAGTTATGGGCGTCCGAAGTAAGGGTACAGGTGCTGTCAAGCTAAGCCACTTTTGAAGAAAACCAAATCCGAAAATTGACAAAAAGTGTGTGATTCATGCAAAATGAATATAAAACCTTTGAAAAACATTTAAAAACACTCCAGAATTTGATTAAGGCCATTTATTGGAGATTTATCACAATGAATGTAATAAATCCCCAAATGTGAGCCTATTCCAAAAAAAGTGTAATATGTGTGCAAAACCAAGCAAGATCAATACAACATGCATATAGATTCAACAAAATAGGTTCTAGCATAGCCTAGGGTTCCGTTCCATTATCGTTTCCCTCTGTTCTCTTTAAGATAATCAAGGGTACTTTGATTATGGAACGGTTTACAATCAATCAAAAAGGCCTTATGCTACATAGGTTCTAGCACTAGGGTCAATCCCCAGTCTCGTTTCTCCTAGATCCGCCTTCACGTTTTACGGCTAGGGGAGTCTTGAGATACTTTGAGCCGGGGAAGGATTTCCACACATACAAACAAGGCTTTACACTACAGAAAGGTAGAAGAAGAGATCTAGATCTAGGAATGTAAAGACAGAAAATAAAAAGAAAATTTGAGGCTTACCTGAATTCTGGAGGCGATTCCACAGCGGTTTTCTTCTTCTCTTGGAGTTCTTCTTTGCGAGAATTCAAAACAAGAGTTGTGTCTCATTTGCTTAAGGAGGAGACTCTTATTTATAGGCAAAGGCTAGGGTTAGGGTTGGTGAGATTGGTAGACACAACATAATGTCTATAGCCCACCAACTTAACCCTAAGGCTATTTCCGAGATTTCCCCTCATTTAATGAGGGATATGATGGTAAAAGTGAAAAGCTCTCGGAAAACCCTAATTTTGAGCAAAACTTGCGTATCCGGTATATCAGGCCGGATACACAAGGGCCTTAAGGTATCCGGTATATAATACCGGATACACTAAGCATTGCTTGTATCCGGTATCTTTCACCGGATACACAGAAGAACACTTGTATCCGGCCTGAGTTGCCGGATACAAGGAAAAAAAGCCTTTTTTCAAATTTTAACACAGGCAATACTTATTTACATGTAATATCGTTTAAGTAAATGTCCTTGTATTTTTTAATCTCCATTTACTTAAGATATTACATGTAAATAAGCAAACACCCCCCATTTGAATCCATTAAAAATAGTTCCAGACCCAAATTCCAAGTGAATAAAAAGTCAACTTTCCAGTTCTAGGCAAAATTCCGATTTTTCAGGTCTGGAAAAAAGGTTCAATATGTTAAAACCAAGGTATTCGCCAAGATTTAAAATCTCAAAAAATTCTTTTATGCAATAACATGGCTAAAAACCTGATTACCGGGAAAAATTATCTTGAAATCTGGCTTTAAAAAATATTTCATTTTCTGGGGTCAAAAGTCAACAAAATTCAACTGGAAAAAGTTTGACTTTGCAGAAAAGATTGAATTCGGGCATCTTCCTTTTCCGTTTTGGATTCAAATGGGTTAAGTATCTCAAACCCAATGCAAAGAATTGGAAATTCCAATAAAATATTTCTCTCCTTCAAGATTTATCAAAAATCGTGCAATTTTGGGGTGTCTACAACTGCCCCTCTTTGTTGGAGTTGTAGCACAATGAACAGCAAAGAACAGACACAACTCAAAATTGCACGGTTGAAAGACACCTCATTAATTGAACTTGCTTTGGTCAAACAAATGAGTGATAAAAATATGGATTTGAAGATAGCCAATGAAACCCCTGCTGTGTATAGTCTGACGGGGTGGCGTCCTTTCCTTATCTCAGATTTCTTTGAGCTCTCATGGCTATGAAAAGAAATCTGAGACAAGCAAATTTTGAAAAGAATGTGGATTTAAAATTGACCTCTGCAAATTCAATTGCTTTTGATGTTTTTCAACAATAAGGAAGGAAATATTTTATTGAATTTTCCTGATTGATTTTCTTATTTGATTTACCTGGGTGCCATTTGACGCCCAAACCTATGCTTGAATATTCTGCAACTTGCTTCTTCATCTTCTTGCTCTCTCAATAAGGTTGTATGTGCCATTGCTGCCCATAGCCTGCCTTCATTCTTTTCAATTGCCCAAGTGAATGCCTCTTCTTGATTGATGGATCATGATCTGTTGATCTAGCCTCATGCCCTTACAACCCATGACCTCTCATTCATGCCTTCTTGTTGCTCCAGTAAAATCCTTCTTCAAAATTGGAAACCTTTGTTTAAAGGAGGAAACATGCAACTGCTCCAAAGCTTCTTCTTTTTTTCTTTCAAATCCGAAGACTAAGGCCTGACTGCTTCTTCCAGATGCTGTAATTTATTTCAATGAAAACCCAGAGGGAAAGGCGCTGAGCATGCCCCGGTTTTGATTGCTCGAAGTAGTATTTGCCCCTCAACAGAGATGATCCTCTTTTTTCCTTTTCTTTTTTTTTTTCTTCTTTTTTTTTTCTCTTTCTTCTTTTTTTTTTTTTAACCTTTGCAAAAAGAAACCCTTATAAAGGAATGCAAATACAAAAATAGGTTTTATACTAATGGCCTCAGAATTCTCTAATGCTTGCAAAACCAATGTTTTTATGAAAAGACATAGATGCTCATTATAGGCCAAAAATATATTTTTTGCTTTTTTGTGCTTTTTTTTTTTTTGAAAAATGATCCAATCACTTATTAGCATATAGTCCAAAAGAATTAAAATCAAGTTGAATAATGAGAAGATTATTTCAGAAAATGAAGAAAGACCGAAATAAGCCTTCAGAACCTTTAGAATCATTCCCATGACTATCGGCTTGTCAATTGATGCTCCAGATATGACGATTCTTTCAATCTGACTATTTTGCCCCAGTCTAGAAAGACATTTTCCTTCATCCAATTGAAGAGCACTTGTTTCTCCATTGTATCCATGATATGAGAATTTATGACTTCAACTTCAGCAATAATTTCCTAATGGCAATTTTGATGGCCATCAATTTGTTCACAAATGCTTTATACCATAGCTCTGATTATGTTTGCTTCAATCTTGAAAAGAAGACTTTCCTCAATCACTTGAAGAGTGAAAAATAACCACCAACCTGAGGATTTCACCTGGATCTATGCCAATTCTGGATTTTTCTCTCTGACAATTTCCTTCTTGTAGATAGCTGATTATTTGCCATGTAGCGCCCTTCTAGGTTTTCACTACATTTTCTCCATTTTTCTCTTTTTGTTTTTTTTTTTGTTTTTTTTTTTTATCCTTCATCACCAGCAGCTATGTAGTTAAAACCGCCTTAATTCAAAATTTCTTAATCAAAGAGGACTTATGGATGGGACGAAACGAAGGCTTGGTGTTTGTTTAGAAAGAAAAGGAATAAAAGGCTCAAATACCATATGATCTAATGGGTTAACTGAAATTGCAATTTTTAAGGCATTTCTTCCCTTAGAATGAATACAAAATTGCCCCCAGTAATGAAGTTCTTCACCCACTTTGATTTCTTCATTTAAAACTTATTTCCCATTATTGAACTTCTTTTCTCATTCTTCCCTTCACAATTTTGAAGATATAGCATTTGATGATCTGTTTTTCTTCTTTCTTCCCTCTTTTTTTTTCATTTCTTTGCCCCCTTTTCTGAAAACATCTTCAAAATCCCTTTTGAACTTCAATAATTCCCCCCTTCTCTTGTCCCTTCATTCTTTTCTTTTTTATGCCTTAATAAATTTGCCCCAGTGTGGGGTTGCAATTCTCAGTTTAGGTTACTTGGAAAAATTTATCAAGCTCAAAGGGTCTAACTAGGGATTTCAAAAATTTTGGGATATAAGAAAGAAAGGCCTCTTATCATTTGAAGAGAAATTTGAATTTTTAGACTTGACAGAGTTGTACTACATGACTGGCTCAGGATTTTTCTTTTTCTTTTTCTTTTTTTTTTTTTTTGATCACCACCACCTGGGAAGATAAAATTTCAACCATAAAACATCCTTCTCATCGGATCAGCCTCTTAAATCGCAATCCAAATCTTTCCATATTTTCCGATGGAGAGTGCAAACTAGGAGTCATCTTCAAATGCAAAAATTTCATCTTTCAGTTTCTTCTCCATCTGCTTTTCCTTGATGAGCAAGTGATGCGATCCTCTCTGTATTTTTATGAAATAAATCTTTGTACTTGCTGCTTTCAAGTGAAAACTTCGGGTCATCTTTGGTTCTAAAGTCCATAAGATTGGTCACTTCAAAATTTTGCAGAAATATTCTTCTCATGACACTTAAAAAGATTTGAATTTTCATATAAAATGTCTTTTTCTTCGATTTCGGTCTCAAAATTGAGCCCAATGTCGAAGTCATATTCAACTTAATGAAATTCAATGAGAGATATGACTCATAAGTAAAACAGGACCTTGTTGAAAACCTTTTTTTTTTTTAGAAAAATGTTAAAGGGGAAAATCTTTTTTTTTTATAACAAAAATCTTAAAGGAAAACTCTCTTTTTTTTTTTTTGAAAAAGCCTTTATTGAAATCACTTCCTGAGAACAAGGCTCCTTAGGATCCTCAGGAAATGTGCATTCTTCTTTAGGGGGTTTCTTTTTAGAGAACAAGGCAATTTGAAAATTGCCCCTGTTCTCAAAGGCAAAAGCTAACTTTTCTTTCTTTTTCAGAAAATTTCTTTCTGCTGCTGAGTGAGGCAAGTTTCTCTTTTCATGATTTGGGATGATCCCCTTCTCTGGGGTATTGTGCTCAGTTTCTGAAAGAAGTGACATTCCTTGATACGGAATCTGGATAGCAGCCCAGTCAATCAATGGAAGCTTAAACTTGGCCTCAATCTTTTCTTTTAAATCTTCTTCTTTCTTTTCTTGGGATTCTTCCTCTTCAATTACCTTTGCTTCATTTCCTTCTTGTATGAAGAGTGATTCCATACCCTTCAGACAATCCAATTTGTCCATACTGAACTCTTGCTCAACATCCAGTGCTATGTCATTTGTTTGCTCAAACTGCTCAAATGGAATTGTTTGCACCTCCTTTGCCCTTTCACCTGTCATTTCATTTTCTTTCACCTTGGGCTTAAAATCTGCCCCTGTGTGAGTCTCTTTCTCCACATGGCCCCCTTCATCTTCTTTTTCAAAATAAACCTGGACTATGGTACCAACCGGAGCAATAAGTTGAGAAGGGTCAAATCTTCTTTTTCCTGAAAAAATTGACCCTATTGCATTTGAGCTGCTTGCCCCATTGTTGCTGGTGGGAGGAGGAGTGGGTGTGACTGAATTGAATGATAAAGAGTTATTATCCAGCAAATCCTGAATTGCATGCTTTAGGGCCAAGCAACGATCTGTGGTATGCCCTGGAGTGCTCATATGATACTCACAGATTGCAGATGGATCATAACCCTTCCCCTTGCTTGCATGAGGATTTGGCAACCTCAAAGTCACATAACCCTTTTGGAGTAGGGTAGGCAAAAGTTCAGATGGTCTCATAGGCAGTTTTGAAAACTCCCTTCTCTTCCTTACTTCTGTTTCCTCCTTCACAGGCTGTGCAGAGGGGACATTAATTTGGATAGGCAGCAAAGGAACTGGATGGGCATTGATTTGAGCGGGTCCCTTGGGAAGCTGCACCATATTCACCTCTGCTTCTCTCCTTTCCTCAGATTTTTTCTTTTCATTACCATTTCCCTTGTTATGAGTGGAGTCTTGTTGACAGATCATGGTGGAATAATCAATTATCTTGCCAGATTTGATCCCATCCTCAATCCGGCCGGCCACTTGTACCAGGGCAGCAAAATTGGTGGTGATCTGACCCACCAGGTGATTGTAGAAGGGCTGCCCCAGTGTACCCATGAATTTTGAGATCATTTCAGGTTCCAGCATAGGCGGCCTGACCTGAGAGGCAGCCTCTCTCCACCTCTTGGCATATTGCCGCACAGATTCATCTTTGCCCTTGCTCATCCTCATAATGTCGTACCGGTCTGGCACAATCTCCGAGTTAAATTTGTATTGGTCTAAGAAGGTGTCTGCCAGGTCCTTCCATCCTCTAATCTTCCCATGATCAACTGTGGCAAACCACCTCAAGGCCGATCCTGTCAAACTCCTCTGGAAGAGTTGAATCAGTATGCCATCATCCCGACCAAACTGGCACAAAGCCCCGCAGTATAGTTTCAAATGGCTCATAGGGCAGCCTGTGCCGTCGAACTTGTCGAAGTCCGGGCACTTGAACTTGGCCGGTAGACATACGTCAGGATACATGCACAGATCCTCGAAAGTGGTGCCTCCATAGCTATTTCCCTCTTTCACTTCTTTCAGTTCTTCCTGGATCCTTTCTATCCTGAGCAGCATTTTCCTTTCAGTTTCTTCCCTGGCTTTTTCCTTCTCCAGTTCTTTCTCGGATTCTGCTGTATTTTCCCTGATAAGAATGGGTTCAGGGACTGGTTCAGAAATGGGCTCAGGCATGGGTTGAGCCGGAGGCGGAATGTAGGCCTGAGGTGGTGGTGCTTGATGGGAAGTCGATGCTTGGTTTTGGGCCTGGGCCTGTTGGGCCTGAGCCGCCAGTAGGTCTCCCAGCATCTTGGCCAGACCAGCCACTTGCTCCTGCATCTGAGCAAAGTCTTGAGCGGGTACGGTGGCTTGGGCTTGGTTCTCTTCAGTGTTCATAGCTCTGGCTTTGGATCTGGTCACGGGAGCAATGATTGCAAATAAGTGTACCTGGGTAAGGAAAAGCAAAGAAACATGTCAGCTCCCATTTAATTTGAGTCATACACCTATAAATGTAGATAAGTGGGTTGGGTGAACACAAGTCCAGATTTATTTGTTTGTTTTTTTTATATTTTTCCATTTTTTTGTTTTTTTTATTGTTGGAATATTTTAGGGCTTCCAAAGGTCCCAAAGAATGAGAAATGTCTAAAATTCAGAGGCTTTTAGACGTCCCAAAGGATACGTGTCTATAATTCAGAGGCTTATAGACGGCCCAAAAAAGTTGTGTCTAAAATTCAGAGGCTTTTAGATGGCCCAAAGGATATATGTCTATAATTCAGAGGCTTATAGACGGCCTAAAAAGGTTGTGTCTAAAATTCAGAGGCTTTTAGATGGCCCAAAAAGGTTTGTCTAAAATTCAGAGGCTTTAGACGGCCCAAAGGATACGTGTCTATAATTCAGAGGCTTATAGACGGCCCAAAAAGGTTTGTCTAAAATTCAGAGGCTTTTAGATGGCCCAAAAAGGTTTGTCTAAAATTCAGAGGCTTTTAGACGGCCAAAAGAGGTTTGTCTAAAATTCAGAGGCTTTTAGACGGCCAAAAGGATATGTGTCTATAATTCAGAGGCTTATAGACGGCCCAAAAAAGTTGTGTCTAAAATTCAGAGGCTTTTAGATGGCCCAAAGGATATATGTCTATAATTCAGAGGCTTATAGACGGCCCAAAAAGGTTGTGTCTAAAATTCAGAGGCTTTAGATGGCCCAAAAAGGTTTGTCTAAAATTCAGAGGCTTTTAGACGGCCAAAAGAGGTTTGTCTAAAATTCAGAGGCTTTTAGACGGCCAAAAGGATATGTGTCTATAATTCAGAGGCTTATAGACGGCCCAAAAAAGTTGTGTCTAAAATTCAGAGGCTTTTAGATGGCCCAAAGGATATATGTCTATAATTCAGAGGCTTATAGACGGCCCAAAAAGGTTGATGTTTGAAATTCAAAGGCTTTCAAATGGCCCACAAAATTCAATTGATTGGTACGAAAAAGACCAACCAAAGGTTTTTTGGAATATTCTAGGGCTTCCAAGTGTCCCACAAATGTTTTGATTTGATTGATAAAAATAACCAATCAAAGGTTTCTTGGAATATTCTAGGGCTTCCAAGTGTCCCACAAATGTTTTGACTTGATTGATAAAAATAACCAACCAAGGTTTTCATGGAATATTCTAGGGCTTCCAAGGGTCCCAAAATTTTTTGATTTGATTGATAAAAATAACCAACCAAAGGTTTCTTGGAATATTCTAGGGCTTCCAAGTATCCCACAAATGTTTTGATTTGATTGATAAAAATAACCAACCAAAGGTGTCTTGGAATATTCTAGGGCTTCCAAGTATCCCACAAATGTCTTGATTTGATTGATAAAAATAACCAACCAAAGGTGTCTTGGAATATTCTAGGGCTTCCAAGTATCCCACAAATGTTTTGATTTGATTGATAAAAATAACCAACCAAAGGTGTCTTGGAATATTCTAGGGCTTCCAAGTATCCCACAAATGTTTTGATTTGATTGATAAAAATAACCAACCAAAGGTGTCTTGGAATATTCTAGGGCTTCCAAGTATCCCACAAATGTTTTGATTTGATTGATAAAAATAACCAACCAAAGGTTTCTTGGAATATTCTAGGGATTCCAAGTGTCCCACAAATGTTTTGATTTGATTGATAAAAATAACCAACCAAAGGTTTCTTGGAATATTCTAGGGCTTCCAGAGGTCCCATTTTTTTTGACTTGATTTGATTGATAAAAATAACCAACCAAAGGTTTTTTTTTTATTTTTTTTATTTTTTTCAAATTTGCTGAATTTTCTCAGTTTTCAAGTTCAAAAGTTTGACTAACACATGTTTGAGTTGAGTTGGTGTCAAAAAATATGACACCTTGGTTTCCTCTTTGATTTTCAAACTTAGGTTAAATCCTGAAAGAATATTTTATTTTATTATTTTTGTTTTTGTTTTTTTGTATTTTGGAACATTTTTTATGTTCTTTTCGGGGTGCCTAAGGATGATCCACAGTGTTTTAGGCATTTTATTCTAAAAATTTGGGCTGAACAGCCAATTTGTGCATTTTTTGAACGTATCCGGTATAATATACCGGATAAGGATATGCCTTATGGTATCCGGTTATCCTAACCGGATACGCGCATATGCCTTTGTATCCGGAAATACATACCGGATATGAATAGAATTGTTATTAACCGGCCTGAGTTGCCGGTTATTGCCGAAATGGCCCTTTTTGACTCATTTTTTCACCAGATTAGTTTTTTTTCATTCCTACTTGATGTTCACCTTAATTTGACCTCCAAAACTTGCCCCAAATTGGGCTTGGACACCATACTTGCAAAATTCCCCAAATTTAGGAAAAGAACATGGCTTTACCTTGCCACCTTGTATTACCTTCATTCAATATGGTATTCACATTATACCTTGGCCTGTAAAACATGCAAACGGCCTTCCCACATTTACACCCAATTCCCCAAACGCAATTGTGTGCTTTTAGCCGAAAACGTGTTTCTCCACCTTCAAGCGTATGGTTTTTGGGTTTTGGCTTAATTGGCAACTTAGAACTCAAGTCTAGTGATGCCCGGAATCGAATCACAGATCCCATTGTCATCACATCATTGACCCAAATTCTAAGGTAAATGTTTTCACTTTCGCTTTCCGAAGTCACGACCTCGGTGCGCCAAGCTACACACATTCATGGTTCAACTTCCTAATAGGTAAAGGGTAGGCTGTGCAAATTGTTTCAAGTGCTCAAGTGCAATTTTAAATTGTGGTAACATTCATAACGTCCCAGCCCCTTGCCACTCTTTTTCGTAGCCATGCATTCAATTTCAAGCCAAGGCATATATGACAAAATAATGAAACTAAATACAAGCAAGCAAGCACCAAAACAACTAAATATGCACAAAAAATATTACATGCCCAACAAGTGTTATACAAAACATGTCATTTGTACAAACAAAAATTAAATCATGTAAACATGCTTGAAACCCAAAAGCATTCCTAAAATTCCAGATTTCATGCTCTTTTTCATGCTCAAAGTGTACCATTTCTACCCAAATTGAAGCCTAAAATTTTAGCACTACTTGGCATGGTTCCAAAGTGTCTCAATGAGGTAAAATATGCTTGAAATCTCCCAATTCATACACTAGAATTTCCAGATTTTTTTTTATTGCTTTCATGCTCAAAGTGTATCACTTATACCCCCAAATTGATGCCTAAAATTTTAGCACTACTTGACATGATACAAGAAAGGTTTTGATGGTAAAACATGCTTGAAAACCCCCAAATATACACTGAAATTTCCAGAATTTTCATGCTCAAAAGTGCTTCCCTTATACCCCAAATTAATGCCTAAAAATTTAGCAACTACTTGACATGATACAAAAGTGTTTTAATGAGGGAAAACATGCTTGAAAACAATCCTAATGGCTACTGTATTTACAGATTTTTGCTCAATGTTTTCATGCTCAAATCATGGCACTAAGAACCTCCTAACACAAGGCAAACAAAAAACAAGTAGGCATGTACAACAAGGTAAGGCCCTAAACATGATCCTAAGCATATCCAACATACACACATGCCTTTATCAGTGTAAAATTTAAAAGCATCCCAATCAGATTTAGAATACAACAATATGCACAATAAAGTAAACAAAATAGCAAGCATTCAAAAGTAAGAAAAAGCATGAACAAATACACAAAACGGCTTAAATCCACAGGTCCCCAGCAGAGTCGCCAGTTGTGAGACATGGGAAAAAATCACCGGAGTGATCATCCCTCCGTCAACACACGGGCTCAACGCAAAAGTGGGAGAGTCGCCACCATTCATGATTTTGGGGTGAGAATGGACACCAAAGAGTTCAAAAATAAGCAAAAATAGCCAAAAGAAACATTCTAGGATAAAAATAACCCTACTTGAAAATCAAATCCAGAGATGGGTAAGGGGATTAGATTATGAACGGGGGAAGGTGTTAGGCACCCCCATTCATCCACACGAAGTGGTTGCCAAGTGTATGTTCATGCGAAAACAAAGTAAGAAAGCTTGCTAATAATCATGAGAAACCTTGAAAAAAGGTTAAATGTATGATATCTTCACATGAGAATCCAAATGAATTTTGGGTTCTCATTTTATGTCAATATCATTTCTGGAACATTAAAGAGGTGGAAATCAAAGCACAAGTTGCTCAAAACCAAGTTAAATCAAATTCGGTAAAAAGTATGCTATTTGCCTTGAAATCATTCAAATCCAATTCTAAATTGAACCAAACCAAATCTATTTGAAAGATTAGGGTAAATAAGAGTCTAATGCAAAATTTCACTTCATTCCGACGAAAAATCTAGGAGTTATGCTCCTTTGAAGTTGCTGCTGGGGATTTTTAAAAGTGGTAAGTGGGCAACTTTGGAAAATTGTCTAGAAAAATCCACTATATAAAAATCCACGAAATTTGGTGTGATTGAAGTCTGTATGGCCATCTTTCCAAAGAAACTAGCCTCATACAGAAATCCCTTCGGATGTGCCTTGGGTGGTCTCCCGAACAGGCCCCGAAGATCACAGATTTACCCAGAAAAGTGCAAATGAGCAGTTCTGAGTAAATCGGCTACCAATAATTTAAATTGAATCTAAAAATTATGAAACCAATTGGGTTTGAAAATAGACTCAAAAAGGAGTACTCAGAAATAAAAATCACTCGAATCGGACTTAAAACGAACACATGGCGGTCCGTCGAAGTGACAAGTTCTGTACTTGAACCTGAACTGTCCACTCAACTTCGACAGAGAGATGTCAAAAATCCGCTAGATGAAAATTCATGAAATTTGGTGGGCATAAACTAGACAGCCTCACCTTTCCCATGGTTCTAGAATCGCCCTAAAATTCATCCGGATGATGAAGTTATGGGCGTCCGAAGTAAGGGTACAGGTGCTGTCAAGCTAAGCCACTTTTGAAGAAAACCAAATCCGAAAATTGACAAAAAGTGTGTGATTCATGCAAAATGAATATAAAACCTTTGAAAAACATTTAAAAACACTCCAGAATTTGATTGAGGCCATTTATTGGAGATTTATCACAATGAATGTAATAAATCCCCAAATGTGAGCCTATTCCAAAAAAAGTGTAATATGTGTGCAAAACCAAGCAAGATCAATACAACATGCATATAGATTCAACAAAATAGGTTCTAGCATAGCCTAGGGTTCCGTTCCATTATCGTTTCCCTCTGTTCTCTTTAAGATAATCAAGGGTACTTTGATTATGGAACGGTTTACAATCAATCAAAAAGGCCTTATGCTACATAGGTTCTAGCACTAGGGTCAATCCCCAGTCTCGTTTCTCCTAGATCCGCCTTCACGTTTTACGGCTAGGGGAGTCTTGAGATACTTTGAGCCGGGGAAGGATTTCCACACATACAAACAAGGCTTTACACTACAGAAAGGTAGAAGAAGAGATCTAGATCTAGGAATGTAAAGACAGAAAATAAAAAGAAAATTTGAGGCTTACCTGAATTCTGGAGGCGATTCCACAGCGGTTTTCTTCTTCTCTTGGAGTTCTTCTTTGCGAGAATTCAAAACAAGAGTTGTGTCTCATTTGCTTAAGGAGGAGACTCCTATTTATAGGCAAAGGCTAGGGTTAGCGTTGGTGAGATTGGTAGACACAACATAATGTCTATAGCCCACCAACTTAACCCTAAGGCTATTTCCGAGATTTCCCCTCATTTAATGAGGGATATGATGGTAAAAGTGAAAAGCTCTCGGAAAACCCTAATTTTGAGCAAAACTTGCGTATCCGGTATATCAGGCCGGATACACAAGGGCCTTAAGGTATCCGGTATATAATACCGGATACACTAAGCATTGCTTGTATCCGGTATCTTTCACCGGATACACAGAAGAACACTTGTATCCGGCCTGAGTTGCCGGATACAAGGAAAAAAAGCCTTTTTTCAAATTTTAACACAGGCAATACTTATTTACATGTAATATCGTTTAAGTAAATGTTCTTGTATTTTTTAATCTCCATTTACTTAAGATATTACATGTAAATAAGCAAACACCCCCCATTTGAATCCATTAAAAATAGTTCCAGACCCAAATTCCAAGTGAATAAAAAGTCAACTTTCCAGTTCTAGGCAAAATTCCGATTTTTCAGGTCTGGAAAAAAGGTTCAATATGTTAAAACCAAGGTATTCGCCAAGATTTAAAATCTCAAAAAATTCTTTTATGCAATAACATGGCTAAAAACCTGATTACCGGGAAAAATTATCTTGAAATCTGGCTTTAAAAAATATTTCATTTTCTGGGGTCAAAAGTCAACAAAATTCAACTGGAAAAAGTTTGACTTTGCACAAAAGATTGAATTCGGGCATCTTCCTTTTCCGTTTTGGATTCAAATGGGTTAAGTATCTCAAACCCAATGCAAAGAATTGGAAATTCCAATAAAATATTTCTCTCCTTCAAGATTTATCAAAAATCGTGCAATTTTGGGGTGTCTACAATCAGTAAATGGTGAATCAATTGCTTTCACATTTTGAACTTACAGTAGACATTCCTCCAAGACCAGGGATCATAATTATGCGTGCATGCGTGAGTAGGTAATGTTCTCAAAGACAACTGTTGAAAGTGCTGTGGAGGTTCTCAGATGCATTTTACACACAACAGTAAAATTCTCTAGTACTAGGCTTTAGTCATATAACATAACTCACATAAAGTGGCAAAGGGCAAAGGAAATTATATAGGCAAACACTCTGTGTCAAATAAATTTGGAGCTTGGTTCCATCAGTTTGTAGCCCTACAATGTGATTGCCTCATTTTCCGGCCAATTTAAATAAACAACAAGATTAGGTTAAACTAAATTGCAAATTATGAAAAATTAGTTAACAAGAGGAGCATCAAAAGTCTTATTTAGCAATCTCTTCATCATCATTGCTTGCAAACTGCCCCTTACGGCTCACTAGAGCATGCTGCCTTAAGATAAAGGCCATAAAAAAACCACAAGCCTGGTCATAAGATCAAAGGGTAAAGCACCCATGCTAGCTCATGTTTCCCTATTATCAAAGGGTAAAGCACCCATGCTAGCTGGAGACTCGGTTTGATTGACTGATCTATAGGTAGATAATGGAGACAGAAACAGCAACAGCTTGCCTCCATTATAAATCACTGCAAATAACAAAATATTGGATTAGAAACTTCTAGATTGCAGTCAACACATCAAGAAGCCACCAAGGAATTGAAAGCACATAAATCAAGATCAATTAAATTTAACAACATTAAAAAAACCCAAATTCCTCAACCCAGATTGAAGGATAACCCCAACAAGCCACCAAGAAAATTCAGGCCTGACCAGTTCGTTCAGGTGAATCCAAACAATATAAAATATTCAGCGTAAAGAAGTTGCACATCTAAGGCCACTGGGTAGGTCATACGAGAAGGGATCAATGCGCTATGTCTCCCTATTCTTCGGTACCAAGATAACATAATCCAGTACAAAAAACTATTAAAAAGTTGCTTTCATTTATTTTTTTCAGTCCCCACCTCAGCAAGCAACCTCTAGACAAATAATGCCTTTGGCTTAGGTTATGTCCAGTTTTAGGTGCATCGAGATGTCAAGAGCCAGCTAACTATCTAGTTGAACCAAAGGATCAGTAACAAACAGTATACCAGTCATGCACAACATAAGAATGATCCAAGTCCAGAAAGTGAACAAATCCTGAACAAAAGTTAAAATTTGTTTTCTTTTAATGATGCAGAAGAGGAAATACCGAAGAAACCTGTATCAACACATGACCATAAAAAAAAAACCTGTATCAACACATGAAGAATATGTGCATTCATATTTTGGGGAAAAAAACAAGAGCAATAATGTAAGTACACCAGTAGATTGGGCACAACCATGAACTCTCGGATGTGGCTTCTGGATCAAATCCAACACAAAAAGCATGGTACCTATCATGTTTAATAAATTGAAACTTTAAATGACAAAACAAAAAATCCATCTTTTGTGTGACTTTGTTTTTCTGCCTATACACAAATTTTTCATGAAAGTACAATTTTTTGGGTAATCATGGAGTTAAGAACTGTAAAACCCTGAATTTTCCTTAAATAATAAATTAAATTAATAAATAATATTAGTGAGAGTTATAATTGATAGAAATAATTTATTATTGTAGGGGATGATTTAATTAGTGGAGATCCAGAATTGGACACAGATTTGACCGTCCGATCATGAGATATCGAGGTATGTATTCTGATTGGGCATGTGTATGGAGTTTGGTGTATGTGAGATACATGGGATAAGTATTAGTTTAATAACCTAAATTTATACTTCGTATTCTTGCTTGTATTGAATAGCCGCAAGCGACAGCCTTGAGCGAATGAGCAACCGAAGGAGAAGAAGAAGAAGAGGGAGAAGAAAAGCTTGGGTTTTTGAGTTCTTCGTCATCTAGAGTGTTGCTGGGTGATAGAGAATCATTGTTGAAAGAAGAGAGGAAGAGGAACATTCGTTCAAGAGGTAGGTGACACCGTTTTCCTTCGTTTTTGGCTTTACATGTGATTAATTGACAAAAGTATGTTTTTATGATCTATAATGATGTATATATATTGATAATCATGTTATATATATGTTAGAATGAGTTTAGACGAGAAAAATCATGTTTTGGAACTGATTCTGATCGTTTTCGAACGACCGCCAACCTTGACTATGCTCGGTGATCGTCGGTGATCTTAGGCGCTCGTATTAAATTTCAGACCACCGTAGACCGCTTGAAGACGTATCGTCGGCGTTCGATTTTGAACTACCGCCGACAACAGACCGCCGGGGCGATCCTAGGCGCTCTGTTCAGATTTTGCAGATTTTCATAATTTTACACCCTGATTCAATTCCAAACTATTTTTAGACAATTTTAATGATTAAATAAGATGTTTTAAGACCAAAATAAACTATCTAATTCCCTGTTTTACAGAAAAATAAATTAGGAAGGTATTTAGGACATTAGTTGCCAAACTTTGAAAGAAATGGAGAAACCTAGTTTTTGGAAAACCTAAACTGTATTTAATTACTAGAACATCTTCTAAATGACATTATAAGTTAGAAAACTTTATAAAGAGAATTCAGAATTCAGATGACCGAATATTGAAGTAAATTGATAGATTTAACCTTTATATGCCGCTAGGCACCAACCCTTATAGAAATATTATATTTTAGGGAATTTTGGAGTCTAGTGGGCATAGCTGGTTATGGATCCATAGTTGTAGCTAGATAGCTGAGGGATATGTCATTTGGGTTGAGTTACTCCTATATGCGACGCGCTTCCTTTGCAAGTTAGTTTGTCTGGGAAGGTCCTATGTCTGGAGGAACACCCCGGTGAGCTGCTGGAGATTCCCTGTACATGTGGAATAGCATTTAGTCGAGTGTCATCTCAAATACTTATCATCTTTGTGAGTCCTGCAATGGCACGTGTTTTATCGCTTTTGTCGGTTTTACCTCGTTAACATCAAGATTACTGGTATTTATACATGTTCATCTATTTTATCGCTTTATTTGGAATTGCCATGGATAACTTGGGATTACTCATCTTATCGTTGATTAATCGAATACCTCATGACTATTTGCTTATATTGGACTGTTTCTAATTTCATGCACCTGCTACTTGCTGAGATGTAAATCTCACTCCGTTTTCCCCTATTTTTCAGGTTGCTTGGAGAGATCGTGAAGATGGGGTTTTAATTTGATGGGGAGAATTATAATTGGTATTAATGCCACCTGTTGATCAGATAAACTTTATTGTAAACAGAATTGATATTATTGAATAAAGAATTGTTTTTATTGGCCACCATAACTCTGATGTAATTAATTAGTAAATTTTAAAATTATTGTGAATCTTGGTTTGTATCTGGCCCCAGCTTCGTGGTAACACCTCGGGTTTGGTTGTTGAACCGGACTTGGGTTGTTACAGTAGCGAACCGGGTTTGGGTTGGGTGCCGGTTTGCACTGACCCGGGTTCGGGGCGTTACAGAGATGGTATCAGAGAAACAAGATCTAAACCTAGGAACTAAATTCTTAGGTGGGTAGTGGGATTAAGTGCACGTTAGTTAAAAGCATGTTATTTTAGGATGAGAGGCTTTAATTTTATTTGCATGTTGTGAATGCTATTGTTTGATGATATTGCTATGCTATTGATGTTATTATTAGTATTGGATGGTATATTATTAACCAAAATAAATTAAAATTTTGCAATATTAACCTATGCTTATAAACAGATAAATTTCCGCATAAGAAAAATAAAGAGAAATTGCAATAGACAAAATTTAGCAAAAATGATCTGATGTATATATCTGTAAGATGAACAAGAACAAAGTTTGAAGTAGCTGTATCCTCAATAGGATAAAAGACCTAAGAACTAAATACAACCAATAGAATCAAAAAGTGTATACACATCTGTCCCAAAAGTGAAAAAGAAAGAAATAGAAAATACAATTCTCTAAACAAGAAAAATAAAAATCAGCTAGATGGTCGAGCACCATCTCCTCTATGTCCAGCATCCTCCCCTGTGTAAGTGTCTCCATCTCAAGTCCTAGTAGCTCCATCATCATCATCACCATCTCCTCCCTGGTCCCCATCACTGGTAGCATCAACCCCAGCCTGCACGTATGCTTGGAAAATCCTGTACACTTTACAATGGGACGCATGCATATGGTTTATCCGAGTGTACATGTAAGACATCTGTGACCGCATCGTCTTCTGTGTCTCCACCATAGAAGCCAACTGCTGTAGGATCAGAACCATGTGCCTAGCCACCAAAGACACCATATCCCGAGATCCTGCATCACCTATAAAATCGGGAAGGGAAGTAGTAGAGCTAGAAGGAATAGTAGGAGGAGCAGTAGAACTAAAGGGAATAGATGAAGGAGGAGCATCAGCTGTAGAAGTAGGTGGAAGGGAAGAGGAATGAGAATATGGAATAAGAAAAAAAAATGATAATAAGGAAATAAGAAAATACAAACACACCCAAGAGAAGTTAGGAACAAATTGCACAAATAATTCAACAAAAATTAAAAAATCAAACTAGGATAAAGGTGTGTAATAATGGACTAGGAAAGTGCTAAAACAGGTCCTAAATTGAAACCATTTGAAGGAAATTGAAAGAGAAACAAAATTGCAAAAATCAGGCCAAGCGCCTAAGACCGCTAAGGATCGCTCAGGGCGATTTGGTTAGCACTAGTGTTCTGCCATGAACAGAAATTTGGGGTTCAAAACTTAATGCAATAAATGATCAAATCTTTAACTAAAACATGTTCCAATCAATAATATGAAGTAGTTGGAAGATAAATGAACCATTTTTAAACTAATGACCTAAAGATTTGAGCATCGATTGGAAATTTTTCGAAAAATCAAGCCCTAGCCGCAAGGTGTTGAATGAAAAATTTTAAGAAGTAAACTAGAAGTAGAAGAGGGATAAGAGCATACCTGTTAGTGTCGTTTGGAGATGAGGAGGAGCTGATTGAGGTCGTAGAAGTTGAACGCCAAGGAGAATAGGCCGAGCGCTATTGAGCGTTAGCTTTAGGTTGCCTTTAGCGTGCGTTTAAAACTTTATAAGCCTAGCGCTAAGGAGCGCGTGGCTTAGGGTTTTAGACCCAAGTCAGCCTTTTCAGCCATCCTTAGCCATCCTTAGCGCCCTCTGATCGCAGCACTGAGTGCCCAGTTGCTTGAGTAATCAATAAAATAAAATTTTAATAAAATAATCGAGATAATGGTAATTGAATAATAACTAGAGTAAATTATAATATCCAACGATTATAAGGAACATTAATACAACAAATATGAATGCAGCAAAATCATTATATTTCGAATCATTAGGGAACACAGAAAAATTTAAAAACCTTATTTGGAATAATAATCAGAGTAGGAAGATTTTCCGAAAATATTTGTAGATTCCAAATCAACACTTTTAACACTTATACTGTCTCACAGAAACCTAATTTGAAATTATTAGCATGTAAGATATTATATTTGATCGTATAATTATATCTGAGGTCGAATGTATACTTAATTATTATTGTTGAATATTGGTTGTTGCCTGTTAGCCAGTTGCACTAGGACATGCCAAGGTGTGGTGAAGCAGTGTACAATGTGGAATTGCACCTGGGTGTGAAACCTTATGCAATATGGGATATGTATTAGTACAACTAGGTGTGTGTAAGTATGTATTGAAAATTTGCAGTATTTTGATACAAGTTAGACTAGAAGAAACCAGTGATATTCTTCTCAAGCTTGCATGTAAGCGGACGGGTTTATATGTATAGATTGATGATAGGAGATTGGTAGTGTTCTTCTACAGTATTTTGAAGTTAAAATTATATTTTGAAAAATGGAATTGAGATGATGAAAATTTTAAATTGTTTTGAACTGTTGATATTTTGTGTTGAAATATAGAATAAAGATGATTGTTTTAAATTTCGAGGTCGAAATTTTTGTTAGGTGGGTAGGATGTAAAACCCCAAATTTCCACCTAATAAATAAATAAAAGAAAAATGAGTTAAGTGAAGATTTAGAGGTAAGTAATTCAAACAAGTCATAAATTGTAAATAAAGAAAGAATTTTCAATGAAATTAGCCTAAAAGAATAAAAAGGGTATTTTGGTAATTTTCAGAAAAAGGGTAATTAATAATTAGATCAATAAATAATAACTAGAATTAGAAAATAGAAGGAAATAATTTATTTTGACAATCTAGGAATTAAAAGAAATTAATAAAAGCCTAAAAGTGGGAAAAAGGGTAATTAGGATATTTCACGTCTTAATTTGGAGAAAATAAGGTTTTAGGTGATAATAATGTTTAATTAAATATTTTGCACGAAAATAGGTTGTAAATAGGAGTTTAGATAATAAGAAACTTAATTAGTATTGTTTAAGTAGAAAAATAGAAGGTGGAGAAAAAGTAGGAATTAAATTAGAAGGATTAGACTTTAACTAGACCATGGTTGGGTTAGCCCAAATTAAATTAGCCAATTAGGGTTGGTTTAGGATTTCTAAAGCCTAATATAAATAGAAACTAAGGTTAGACAGGAGGGAAATTTCGTGGGTTTATTATTAAGAGAAAAGAGGGAGAGAAAGGAAGAAGGTGGCTAATGGACGTGTCTGACCAGCCATCATCAAAATGCGATCGAGGAAAATCCGTACGGTGGATCGCCTTCAAATGTGGAGGTTTTGTTCTTCACTGATGGAACTACATTGTGTACGGTGGAGATTTGAATTAGAAGAGTCTAGCTTGGTGCGTTTGGGAGCAAAAGTCTGGTCCAGAATTAGAAGGTTCAATGGAAGAAGGATTTAGCGTATAAGGCAAGTAGTAACCCTTGGAAAACGTGAGGAATTGCATGATTTCGTTTTTTGTGATTTAATATTGATTGAACGGATTAGTCGGAAAAGTATTTACATGGAATCAAATGGGTTATATGTTATTGATTGGTATTCTTGAAGGATTTGTTAAAATAAAGAAGAAAACTTGGTTTAATCATGAAAATAATTATAGGATGGTATTCAATTAAGAAGAATTAATCTAAAGGGCTTTAGGAATGTTTTAGAATGTTATTAGATTAATTTAGACCAAGGAAATATATGGCAAAGGCATAAAAATCCAAACTTTAGAAATCTGGAAATTTCTGTTTAATTTTGCACGAGCGCTTAAGATCGCCCAGCCCTGTAGAGGTAGGCGCTCTGTTCAGATTTTGCAGATTTTGGGAATTTTGTAATAGGAATAATTATCCAATAAATTTTCTGATTAGTTAAGCATGTTAGCATCTTTATAAGGACCTAATTAGGCTATAAAAATTATAAAATTAATTTGGAAATATTAAGCAATAAATTGAAGGTTATAATGAAAGGATTGTTTATAAAAGAGTCAAAGGGTATGGATATTGTTAGAAATAATACTACTGAAATTTATAGCTTATAAACATCTTTTAAACTTCATTCTAGGTCTGTAGAACATGTTGGAAAAATAAAATACTGAAAATTCAAATAGAAACTAGCTTAGGTGCTAAGGTAGGAAATTGGATTCTAATAAAAGGGATTAATAAAGAAAACTCTAAGTAAGATTGGATTTACTTTATTTTGAGCTTTAAATAGGAATATTGGCTACTGGAATTGCATAAACTCAGATTTTATCGGATTTATGATACTTGAGTTTTATTTTGAATATAATTGGAAGAATTGCATATGTTATTCTGAAAATGCCTATAATTGGATTTGTTATGATTGAATCATGATTTTCACATGGAATGGAATACTTGGGTATGGATTGGTATGTGGTATGATGTTGTTCTCTTTAATTTTACGATTGGGTGATACGGCTTTTGTGGTTGAGTTGATACCAACTTTTACGGTAGAGATGGGTAATCCTTTGTGTAGAGATGTGTAATCCTTTACGGCACTACAAAAAAGGACACTTTTACCGGCGGTAAGCTACCACCGGTAAAACAACAATTACCGCCGCTAAAAACATTTCCGGCAGTAAACCTTCTTGCCGTAAAAGATGCCGTCACTAACGCTTATAGCGGCGGTAAAAAACTTACCGCCGCTATTGCTCACTCATTACCGACGGTAAGTTACCGCCGCTATTGCCCATTCATTACCGGTGGTAGATTATTGCTGCTATTGTTATCACTCATTACCGGCGGTAGATTACCGCCGCTATTGTTATTAGTCATTACCGGCGGGAATCACCGCCGCTAAAAATGGTATTTTAAAAAATAAAAAAATGCCATCATGACTTTTAGCGGCGGGAAATTCCCGCCGCTAAAAATCATATTAAAAAATAAAAAAAAATTTGCTGCTGTCCTTCAGCAGCATACATACCGAGAGAGAGAGAGAGAGGGGGGAAAGAGAGAGAGAGAGAGAGAGAGAGAGAGAGAGAGAGGGAGAGGGAGAGAGAGAGAGAGATAGAGAGAGAGATGGAGAGAGAGAATGAGATATGTAGAGGGAGAGAAAGAGAGATAGAGAGAGAGATGGAGAGGGAGAGAAAGAGATAGAGAGAGAGAGAAACAGAGATGGAGAGAAAGAGAGATAGAGAGAGAGACAAAGAGAGATAGAGAAATAGAAAGAAAGATATAAAAGATAAAGAGAGAAACATAAATATAAAGAGAAGAAGAGAGATTGAGACATACCTTGAAGAAAAGAAGAGACTCAGCGGGGTATTTATAGACTCGAGTTTTACCGGCGGAAAGTAGATTACCGCCCCTAAACCTTACATTTTAGCGCGCCTGCGAGCTGAATTAAATTTGAAAATACCGCTTAAACTTTTAGCGGCGGTAATTACCGCCCCTAAAAGTTCAGTCAAAATTGCAACGGCGGTAACTGGCTTACCGCCCCTAAAAGTAATTTTTGGTTTTTTAATAAATGGCTTTTAGGGGCGGTAATGGGGTTACGGCCCCTAAAAGTAATTTTTGGTTTTTTTAATAAATGACTTTTAGGGGCGGTAATGGGATTACGGCCCCTAAAAGGGGACTTTTCGGGGCGGTAATGGGGTTACGGCCCCTAAAAGTAATTTTTGGTTTTTTTAATAAATGACTTTTAGGGGCAGTAATGGGATTACGGCCCCTAAAAGGGGACTTTTAGGGGCGGTAACTAGCTTACCGCCCCTAAAAGTAATTTTTGGTTTTTTTAATAAATGACTTTTAGGGGCGGTAATGGGATTACGGCCCCTAAAAGGGGACTTTTAGGGGCGGTAATTAGCTACCGCCCCTAAAAGGGTTATTACCGGCGGCCACTTACCGCCGAAAACAAGTTTTTATTTCGCGCGAGGTTCCTGCCAACTTGTTATCGGCGGTAGAAAGTTTACCGCCGGTAAAACTTCCTTGAGCGGCGGTAGGTACCGCCGCTCAAGGCTATTTCGCGCTAAAAAAACTCGCGCCATATGTTTTTCGCGCGAAAAAAATGATATGTTAATTTTCAGGGGCGGGAAGTGTAATTACCGCCGGTAATAGTGCTTTTAGCGGCGGAATTTGTGTTACCGCCGCTAAAAGGTGCCGCTAATTCCTCTCATGTTTGTAGTGCGGGTAAAAGTGTGTATGCCTCCTACATTAGCGTGTCCTCCCGTATGTGGTTTTATCGTGGTTTGTGTTAGTGGGCTTAGTTGTATATGGATCCATAGTTTTGGCTAGTTAGCTAAGTGGTATTTAGTTTGGGTTGATTTACTCCTATATGCGAGCGCGCTTTCCTTTGCAAGTTAGTTTGTCTGGGAAGGTCTTATGTCTGGGAAGGTCTTACCGCCGAAAACAAGTTTTTATTTCGTGCGAGGTTCCTGCCAACTTGTTACCGGCGGTAGAAAGTTTACCGCCGGTAAAATGATATGTTAATTTTCAGGGGCGGGAAGTGTAATTACCGCCGGTAATAGTGCTTTTAGCGGCGGAATTTGTTTTACCGCCGCTAAAAGGTGCCGCTAATTCCTCTCATGTTTGTAGTGCGGGTAAAAGTGTGTATGCCTCCTACATTAGCGTGTCCTCCCGTATGTGGTTTTATCGTGGTTTGTGTTAGTGGGCTTAATTGTATATGGATCCATAGTTTTGGCTGGTTAGCTAAGTGGTATTTAGTTTGAGTTGATTTACTCCTATATGCGAGCGCGCTTTCCTTTGCAAGTTAGTTTGTCTGGGAAGGTCTTATGTCTGGAGGGACACCCCAGTGAACCGCTGGTGATTCCATGTACATGTGGATAAGCGACCATCTTCATGTATTGATTCTGGTGCTGCATGCTGGTGGTACATGCCAACTCTAATGGGTACGTGTGTAATAAGTCAGTGACTACGACTCTTGTCTAAGCTGCGCTGCATGGGACTTGAGTATCATTAGTAGCATTGCTCCTAAGTCGCACGGTGGTATAGCAATTGGTTGAGAATCATCTCAAAAGGTTTATCTATCTTTTTGAGTCCTACAATGAAACTGAAATCACAACACTTGATATTATAATTGAATACATGCTGGAGGCATGTGACAGGGATATTGATCGGATGTTACTGCTTAGTGCATCCTAGCGAAGTGTGAATCATGTTATTGATCTTGATATTGGATTCTTATATTAAAACTTGCTGAAATTCATTTCTAGAACTGTTTATCAAACTATTTTGTATTCATGAATGATATGAATGATTATACGAGCCTGATTAGTCGATATTGCTTAATCGTGCATGAACTGTTACTTTACTTATATGAACTGTTTAACCATGCATGTGTTACCTACTGGGATATTCGTATCTCACCCTACTTTTATTTCATTTTTCAGCTGATACGCGAGAGGGGGATCTTAGTGATTTCCAGGGAGAGATAGCTGAATATACACCGGAGGATTACTATTATCCGGATCTTGTTTGAGGTGGATGAATGACATAGACTTAGCCCTTTTGATTAGATTATTATTATTCATTTGGATTTGAGGTATTAGAGAGATTAGAGAGAGATAGTAACCAGTTTATTTTACTAGACTTTGATATTAATGATTGATGATCAAACTATATGTTATTTGAGGATTTTAAACTACACTTCCTCATATACTTGTTTCCGCAACTCTGATAGTATAATAAGTTGAATGGATTTTAATTCTTTGGTCTGGTATATTATTGATGATGTATTTGATATGGGCCAGTAACACCTCGGATTTGGTTGTTGAACTAAATTCGGGTTGTTACAGTAGCGAATCGGGTTCGGGTCGGGTGCCGGTTTGCACTGACCCGGGTTCGGGGCGTTACAAGAACAATAAAAAGTAATTTTTTCATTCAGCAAGATGACTCTAATTTGGACTCAAACATGATCTCTTCCCTTAATGTACAAGTATTCTCAAATTAATTTTCTTTAAGATTAGAAGACACCTGTCATGAACACATCACAATATTTCAGCATCATGAAAGCATAGTCTCTTACCAAAATGAAGGAATAAAAGTAAATTAGTGAACAATTCTCACATGTATTTAGGTTCTCATTCTATTACTATAGCATGATGTTAGATCTTGGTAGCTAAAGTCACTTCAAGATGTGCCAATCAAATGTTCTAGGTTTCACTTTTGTAGCTTGTTACCACAAACAGTAGAGTAACATGAACTGAAAAGAAGAACTTATTTTTTAGAAATTGTTCTAAGATCACAAAGGATTAAATACCTTTCCATCTCCATCATAGAATAAAAAAATATCATTAGTACAAGTTAAATGAGTCACAACTACATTTGTCCTAGTCTGTGTGGTGGTTACTGCTAATGAAATTGCAAATGTCAAAAGGCCCTTGATGCCTTTGTACAGCATGATAGCGTGGACTGTCAAATCAATAGTATCTACTCAGGATTGATGTAGTTGGGAAAAACATATACTTCATACTAGACCTTTTTTTTTCATTAGTAAATTGGAGGATAATAATGATTCCATGATAGATGAGTTGTTAAGAATAGATGTTGCTTTTGTTCTTGATACTGAGCCAGAGAAGACAAATTTATTGAAATTAACATCTAGGATTTGAAAAGCCTGGTGAAACAGAGGGTATGTCCAGACTCCAAACCACGATAGATGCAAAACCACCAACTTGTAATGAATGTGCTTTAGAATTTGGGGTAAATAGAAGGGTTCATATAACTTAATTTGCACCATCTGATAGTTATAGTTGAATTTCCTTGGGACCAATCGGGTACTCTAATATTTTTGGTGTACCATATGATGACTATTACGGATTCTATTATTGAATTTTGATGCATTTCTTTGGGCATTTTGTTTGTGGGATTGCATGTAGATGTAGCCTATTAAAAACATCAAACATTGTAAAAACCACAAATAACTCTTGGATCCTTGCTAATGGTGTCATCAAATTGAATTTCAGTCTTAGAATTTTCATGTAAGCAGATTTTTGGTTTTGATTCTTTATGATTGTTCCAGCTTTTAGGAGATTATGTTATTCTGACAATCTTAATTCTTATTAGCCATATCCTTCTGGCTAAGTTGAATTTCTTTCTTAGATCATAGTAGATAAGTAGAGGATAAAACCCAAGCCAGAAACTTCTGCTGTTTAGAGCATGATTCATGGATACAAGTTATTGATGTTTTATTGGTAGATGGGCATGTAGAGAAGCTGCTGTGCTGGAGAAGGATGAGCTGCAAGCTATGAAATTTTATTGTCATGGATTGAGATACCCTTAACAGTGAAACAGAGTTATAATATTGTTCATGGGGTTTTCAGCTTGTTCAGTTGATCATATGATGTATGCTCATCAATGCTTTTCCATACACATCTTGGTGGTTTTCGGACCACTGATGGAATCTCTAAACAATGCATTCCTCCCCCTCCCACCCACATGATCGATCTTGAGACTGATTTCCAATATCAAATTCCCAAAGGACATCGGATATACTTATTTTACCAATGTGAAAGACTAAAAGGAGAGCAGATATATATGAAAGATAAACTTAAAGAATTAAGCACACTAACGCAAATGAGAATTAAAAGAATTAAAAGCATGCTACGAAGGATAAAACCTTATACGAGATGGCCACATTGAGTCTCTCATTTTGCATTCGGTGGATTGCCATGGGGGAACACAAATGGCTGCGAAAAGCAAATGTATATTTAATGAAATGAAAAGTTTGGTTTGTGAATCAATCAATTTGAGCTATTACCTGTAGCATTTGAGTAAAGCCATAATTGCCTTGAAGACCCTGCGGCAAAATGCTATGATCACCAACATTACCTTGCAACACTTGGTTGGAGGCCAAAAATGCCTGCATAATTTGTCAGTTGAATTATACAAAACAATACTACTATCGATGTGTGCAAAACGAAAACAATGAAGTAAAGTATACCTGAAATGCTGGAGTATGTTGAATCAATGGGCTAATGGGCATCATAAAGGCATCCCTCATATATGGTGGTGGTGGAGTGAAAGAACTTTGAGTGAGTTGGCTATTAGAGGTAAATGGGGTGAAAGTTGTTGCAACTTCTGTTTGGTTATTGCTTTCTTGTCCTGACACATTACAATCTACATTGCCGGCTCGTTTACCTTTCTTCGTTGTATGCCTGATAGATTGTTCCAACACACCTTTTGGCCTACGGACACTTGTTCCAACACGACCACCCCTTACCTTTTGTTTAATACCTCTTGCCCTTGAAAGGATTTCTGTGTCATCGCCACCACTAGCATGACAATCATTGTCCCCAACACTATCTATGAATGTGCAATTCGGCTTCGAACTTGTTTGTGAAACGTTGACCCTTCCAACTTCACTTCGAGTTCCCTCTTTTCGGGAGGCATCGTCCAAACCGCTTGCTTTGTTCTTTTCTTTCAGTATTCTATTCACCCCACATTCAATTTGTTTAACCAGATCACTAGCAAAATTGGAGGAGTCTGGATTCAGTGCAGCCTTTCTTGCAGTTTGGACAAACGTGCGACACAATTCCCTAAACCTCCTCCCAATTGCCACTTTAGGGTCCCCCTCAACAACAACCCCTTGTTCATATGCAGTGAAGCCACTCTTTCCCTCTTCATCAGGTATCTTCTTGATCTTATTAAAACAAAGAATATAAAATTCATGACTGCACAATATTCCACTGAATTCAAATTTTTTATAGCTACAGTTGATTGCAGTAGTTGAACGATTGAATGTCACTGTATGCTCATGAACCCTTCGCGTGGATTCATTAGTGACTTTATACTGAACCACTTCGCCAACTTCCCACAAACGTCCATCTCACAATTAAGAACACCTTCAAGTATTTCTTTGCGAACTAATTCATAGATTTCTTCTGTGTAGACATTTCTTGCACATTCCAACATTTGATTTCCCTCGATTGGCAATGCAGGAGTACTGTTCATCATCTTGCAATCAGCCTTCAATTCGTCATACCGTTTATCATCCAATAATTCATAAAAGCAACCCAAGAATTGTAATAAATCCTTTTGGCTTTGTTGATGAGTTATTAGTGATGCATTCATGCTCTCAGACCTTTGTGTCGTATTCATGTTTGCACAGAACGTGTTCCTTCCATATGCTTGAGACCATTTCTCTTTTTCCTCAAACTTTGCTTGCAACCAGCTATGCAAGGATAAATCATACTTGTTAATCATTGTGTTCCATGCTTCTATAAATTCCTCCTCCTCTTCATACTCATAAACACATCTACTAAATCTTTTGTGAATGATTTCTCACGGTTAAACACATCACTAAGATGCTTTGCAGCATTTTGGAATATGTGCCAAATACAAAAGCGATGGTATGTATCTGGAAGCACCTTTGCAATTGCACTAGTAATAGCTTGGTCGTGATCCGTGAGAATTGTCTTCGGGCTCTTACCAGCCATAGCTCTTACAAAGCTTTCAAATAACAAACAAAATGTCGGAATGCTTTCATCATATAATAGGGCAGCACCAAAGATTTTTGTTTGTCGATGATGATTAACACTAAAAAAATAACCCAAATGTTCTACCATGCTTGTTTGTTTTATATGTGGTGTCAAAACAAACCACGTCACCAAAATAACTATAATCTCCCATCATCCCAGAATCAGCCCAAAATATGTTACTAATAAGATCTTCATTATCTAACTGAATGGCATAGAAGAAGGATGCATCTTCCGATTGTTTTCTCTGAAAATATTCCAATAAGGCTCCTGAATCTCCCTTTTCCATCGCGATCATACGTTTAGACTGCAAATAATTATGACAGTCTGCTCGCATGAATCCTAGAGATTCAACACCACCTGCTTCCCTTCTCATCATTTCAACAGTTCTCTTCGGTTGTATCCTTGTCGAATCTGCTATATCAATTTCAGCTGCCTAGGCCTCTGTTACTTTTCGATGCGAGCATAACATATGAACCATCATTGGCAAAAGCAACTCATGATTATGCTTCTGCTCGAACTGTGTAACAATATATTTTCCACTCGCTCCCAAGCCAATTTTTATTCTTGCCATACAACCAGTCCTAGTATCTGCACGATGTTTTACAACCATGCTATCCCTTTTATCCTTCTGACGATACCCTTCCTTAGAGCGACAAAAAACCCTATCTAGGACTATGCTTGTGTGTTGATGCTTATGCATTACGTCTTTTCTCGTTCCGAATCCAGTACGTCTTGCATATTCATTATAAAACTGATGTGCATTGTCTTCAAAATCAAACTCCATCCCAATCTTTGGTAAATAATCAGTCTGTGTTGATTCTTGCAAACCATCTATGTCCTCATTGATGGTGTCTTCAATACCATCAATTGATCTACATGACATCTCCTCCCCAATATCCATTTCCATTGTGTTCTTTGTTTAGATATAAAACTCACATCAAATCTCCAACTGCTAAACTCAATTCAAACTTTTCATATTGGCATGTATGCGGGTCACTAAATAGGACTTGATAACAAAGGTTACCTTAATAAAATATACCTCGTAGTCATAAGACTAGTCAACAGTACTCGGTTAAGGCTGTGGGGTTTCGGCCGTTGCCCTGTAGCCTATAACCACAGGGTCGACTTTACTAGCCACAGTGTTTACCTAGAGGGATGAAGATTGTAAACGAAATAAAAGGACTAAGAAGTATACAAAACATGACAAAACACTTTAAATCTGATAAATACAATGAATGTAAATATGTATACAACAATTTCAGTATTAAAAGAATAATACTAATTGTAAGCATGAATGTTACAATTGAAGTCATAAGAACAAAAGTTATGAGATGTATATGGATTGCAAATAGTACTATATACCATATGATATAGGAGCAAAAATCTAAAATCTCATAAATGAATTGGGCTAAGGACTAGGCTACCTGAGTTTACCAAAGGTCAAAATCTTGGGTTAGGCTTTTTAAGAAAATGAGCCTTTTTCAAAGCTCAAGTTGCAAGCCTAATTATGGAGCTCAACGAATTCTCTCTGGAGTACCCTGTTCAGTTACTTTATTGGAGAATGCCCCCTCATAAGATATGAACACATGTCATGGGAGATGCACTTGACTAAATTTAATTCTAATTGATTTATAAGCAAAAATATGACTGAGATCTAAGAGAGTTATGCATTTCCTTTTGTTCTCTTGAATTATTTTCTATTGTCATTCCTGTGATTGTAACATGGTAACTATGCCATGCCAAAGGCCTAAGTAAACTTCTGTTAAAGTTTAGAAACAATAGAGGAAACAGACTGACCTGTCAATTGTACTGGTATCAATCTCAACACTCAGTTTCAACTGGGATGCAACTTCCTCAACTTCTTCTCTCCCAACGATCGTCGCCTTTGAAATTCTTTCGTGGCCAAGCTTTTCAGCAATACACCTAATAGAATTTAGTGAAAAGAATAAAAATGTAGCTTAGACAAAGTCATGTTTTATTACACGAAAATGGCAAGGCCTTTAAAGAAAATTTATTAGGATTTAACGAACATTTTTTGGGGAATTCTTATCAGGAAGTATTTTCATTTGGCAAAATGAAATTTAATATCTGCACTTTTCTTTTCCTCTTTACACAACTACTTTTCAGATAAACTAATTAATTTGAAAGCATGTGTCATATTGTAGTAGACTAGTCCCCAAACAAGATCAGGAAAATGATGGTCCACATACAAATTTAAGACCTGCCAACTAATAGTTAAATCAATCAACTACAGAGATAATACAATGGTGATGCATGATTTTCAAACAAAAAGTTAAATCGATCAACTATTTTGTCAAAGTCAAAGATGATGATCTAACAGTGCTTTTAGGGAACTTTCCGTAGTGGGTGATTGATTGAGAAATAAAAAAAAGAGATAAAGATGTAGAAAGAGTAGTCACATGCAATATCAGAATTTGATGTTCTCCTTTTATATTGCAAAAGATTCCCAATAAGAGTACAATATAATCTGAATGTCAATGCAAGACTTTAAACAACAACAAGAAGGAAAGACTCTGGCATTCTTTTGTACAAGTTCAGAATTGCTCCAAAGACTGTTAACATTACTGTAATCTAGAAACCCTCAAAAACTGTTTGTATCCAACTAAATATAAGAAAAGGATCAAGCACACATAATCTACGAATGTAAAGGACACAGCACTAATTGAGACTAAAATTTCATGTTATTATTCTTTAGTTATCGTAGGAATCCACTAAAATCTAGCTTGTCATTCCTAGTGAAAGAATGCATAGGATAAAGCTCATTATTCTTAATTCTTTTATGGATCCTTCAAAAACCAGCTTAGCATCTCTTTCATTAAGTTTTAACCATAGAGTAAGAGCCACATAACATCAGTAAGCTCCCACAAATTAATCCACTAAAAAAGAGTTTCTCCACAATTTCATTCTAAAAATATTCATGCATTCATCTTCTAAAGAAGCAAGCCTACACTTACTTCGAGCCTACACACCTAGAATTTTATTATCTATTAACTATCTACAAATCATTGAAGCTAAGGCTTCGAGAATATATAATAATCAAAGAATGAAGTGGGTTTCCTTTTATTCTAGATACACTAGCAAGGATAAAGGTTCAATTGGATCATAAATGAGTCAAAGTAGATATAACACACTAAAAAGGCTATGGAAGACAACCATAACCCACACAAATATGGGTTGCAGATGGTCGGGCAGGAAGGTGGACATTATAAGACTGTCAATCCAACCTAAAAAAAAAAAACTACACATGCTATAATCCATATCGAGAATTACAACCAGAATCTCAAAATCAGCTGCCAGATGAGTAATAATATTGGGCTGACTTTAGAATCAGATTCTTTAATCACCCAAGAATATACAGTTTATATACTCCAATTCTAGCATTCTAGAATCCCAACTAAATGGTGCACAAGTAAAATTAGGGATCTGGCAAAATCGAAAACAAAACATTACACACCATGCTATAAATTCCCCCAAGTAAAGCCTTAACTATTAAGCAGTTTAAACTTGCTCATTGACTTATTTCACACTAAACAGCCCCCCATATATGTTAAATGAATTTTAGGTCACTAGATTAATATCTAAATTTTTGTATCCCTGCTTTAATTGTTACCCAAAATCAATAAATAACTTATGCTTAGAACATATGGGTGAATCTGTAGACATCCCAAATTGCACTACAAAATGAGAAAATAATGAAAACATGTAATTGGGATTTAAAACAGGCCAAAAATGCATGAAATTCAATAATTTAAGCCTTGCCCGTATTGTACCTACAGGCTGACCGCGTCCGAAGTTTGTATACAGGCACGCAGCGCTCGTAATGCATACACGGACACCACTTGCCCGCAATACATTTACGGGCGCATTAGATTTGTGCGAATTTTATCCTTTCTCGATTTCTGAGCTTTATCTTCAGTCTAATATCTCTTTAAATGAGCGAATTATCTCTTTATTTCATTCGAAATATCCTTGATGGGCATTATCCCTATTTTTAACCCAATCTGGTGGGATCCTGGCATATCCTTTTGGACCAGCCATACCCCTGGGTTTGCCTATAAATAGAAGGCTTCTCCTCAAGCAAAGGGCCACGAAATTTTGAAGTCCAAGGAGCTCCAAGAGAAGAGAGGAATCCCTGCTGCTCTGCCTGCTCAATCCAGGTAAGTCCCTTTTCCCTTTTTATTTTCTGTCTTCAATTCTAGAGATAATAGGATCTTCTCCATTGCTGTAGAATAAGATCATCTTTTATTCTGTATTCCTAAACTTGTCTCTAAGTACCTCAAGAGTCTCTCTAGCCATAAAACGTGAAGAGAGAGCTAGGGGAAAGGGGAACAGGTGGATCCCTAGAATAGAACCCCATAATCTGTTTTTCTCTTTTTTTTTCTAGAATAAAGCCTTTGATTGTGCTTGTATACCCAAACCTATCTCCAAGTACCTCAAGAATCCTCTCTAGCCGTAAAACGTGAAGAGAGAGCTAGGGGAAAAGAGAACAGGTGGATCCGCAGGGTAGACCCCCATGTGCTCAAATCTATGAGATATGGCTGCTTTGGATATCCTGATCATGTTTTAATGATTTTGTGTTGAATCTGGATTAATCCTATGAATCCATACTGTTTATAGCATGAAATCCAATTTTTCTCCTAAAATTTGGATTTTTCACACTTTTGCACCTACAGCACTGTTTTCGTGATTTTTGTGATCTTAGGCTAAGATCTTGGATCAATCATGATCAATATGATAGATTTGGATTCAGAAGCCTGAAAGTAACTTCTAGGGTTTCATGATGTGGTTTTTCAGTCCTTTTTTACTTTTGAGAGAAGACCCTACGGTCTAAGTTCTCCCCTTTTGATGTTCTTCATCAACGTAGGTATTTTTGGTTTTGATTTTTTGATCTAATGTGAAATTTGGGCTATATCTATGTCCTGGACTGTTCAAGTTCAATTCTGCAATATTTTATAAAATCATATTTTTCTAGATTTCCAGAGTTTAACTTGAAGCCAGATTTATGAAATTTTCACTTTATTTTGGTTTTATTTGATTTTATCTCAATTTTGTTTTAATCATGAAACCCTAGGAATGGTATGATCATCTTTGAAAGTTCTGAATCAATCAGGCTATTCGTATAAAAAAACCATACACTTTTGTCTTTTTTGTGATTTTTTATGATTTTTATAGCAAGCCCTTTTTCCTTTGAAAAACATGAACAATACCTGGCAACCACCTTGTGTGGATGAATAGGGGTGCCTAACACCTTCCCCTATTCATAACTTAATCCCCTTACCCATCTCTGGTTGTTTTTTTTATAGGGTTATTTTTACCCTAAATTTGCCTTTTTGAGCTTATTTGATATTTTGGTGTCCATTCACACCTAAACAGAATGGTGGCAACTCTTTGTTTTTAACTAATCCCGTGTGATGATGAGGAAGTCATTAAATTGATTTTTTCCCATGTCTCACAGAATCATAATTGCAAAAATTTCTTAAATTCTCTTAATGCAAATGTGTAACATAAGATTTATTAGTAAGCTTCATCATATTCATCAATACCTGATAAGCATTTGAATCATTTAGGTAAAATAACTAGAAGTCGAATGATTACGAGTGAGAAATTAATGATAACAATCAACAATTTTGCTGCAGAATATCTAGAACTTTACCTTCCATTTAAACCTTCAGAGCAAGCAACAAATTTCACTTCATACATCTGAGAACTTAACACATTGTACATGCCATCTTCAAAAATTATGCTGCCAAGTGAAAATTTCTTTAACTATACATCTTCAGAGCAAAAAAATGTTCAACTAGCCTTCATGCATATCCACAAGATACACAGAATCTTCTAACCTATCTACCTCAGCACCATAAGATCACCTAATTGTCCCCTAATGTATTTCCAAAACTTAGGTACCACCAACTTCTTTATGGAGCAGGAAGTAGGAAAGATTACATTATTAGCTTTGGTAGTGTTTGGTCGTATCTTCATGCAGTTCTCCAGAAATAAGGGCAAAATGAAAATAAGGTCTTCGGGAAACAAAATCAGGGTAAGGTGTTTCCACTTGAGGACATCCTGACTTCCCATACTCAAATTTCATAATAAACATTGTCAATATCATTTTCGCCCACAAACAGTGCCAAAAAAAAGTAATAATAATAATAAAAAAAAATTAAACATAAAAATCCAAGAATGACAATAAGCAAATAAGATGAATTCTATCCCTAAAATCACTTATAAATAACAGCACTAATGCAAATATTTTTAGCTACACAAACAATATTTCAACAACATAGCCATCATAGGAAATATATTATTCACATGGAAGGAATGCTTACGTAAAATGATTCAGATGAATTTATTATCTACAATTTTATATTGTCATTGAAGCTATTTCTGAGGCATAACTTGAAGCCTTATACCTCTGTTTTTCCCTATGGCTTCTTTCTTCAATTTTTTCCATGAGTTTTCAACATATCTTAATTGCTGCTTAAAAGATGCTGCAATAGAATGTAGACATGTGAATGGATATAACAGGGTTCCCAAAAGGTTACAGTGAAATTCTCTGAATTTCAAGCCAAAGGGCATCATACCTTTTACCAAAACCAA
This sequence comes from Buxus sempervirens, assembly GCA_947561395.2. Taxonomy (NCBI): domain Eukaryota; kingdom Viridiplantae; phylum Streptophyta; class Magnoliopsida; order Buxales; family Buxaceae; genus Buxus; species Buxus sempervirens. Next base: position 24,289,723 of record OX387189.1, read on the forward strand.
AACCTCAGAAAAATTTCTTGTTATTATTCTTTAGTTATCAGTAGGAATCCACTAAAATCTAGCTTGTCATTCCTAGTGAAAGAATGCATAGGATAAAGCTCATTATTCTTAATTCTTTTATGGATCCTTCAAAAACCAGCTTAGCATCTCTTTCATTAAGTTTTAACCATAGAGTAAGAGCCACATAACATCAGTAAGCTCCCGAAAATTAATCCACTAAAAATACAATGAAAAAAACCCGTTACTTCCTCTTGCATCACATTTCACAATGGTGAACCAAAAAATACAATGAAAAAATTGTTCTGTGGAATTCTTTGAAATACCCATTCAAAGAATTCCTATCAACATTTCCCAAAACATATTTTCATGCTACAAGAAAAACAGAAAAAATTTCTAGTGGAATTTCATGACAACCATTTGATTCAATATGAAAGGATTTAAGATCCAGTAATGCAGGTCCGGAAATGGTTCAGATATGGTGCATGAATAATTCATAAGAGGCCCTTGAGGACATTTACAATTAGTGGATAATGATCTTACCTTTATTCCCCTTTTTATTCTCTTCATTCCTTGAATAGCCTCATTAGGACTTTAGTTCATAATGCTAAATGAAATTCAGAACATATGGTTGTTTGATATGGCATCATAAACTAACTACAAAAGGAAATAGATGCTTCTAGAAATTATACTGTTACCCAACAATTCAGAGTAAAATTCTCGTAGAAAAGCTTGGCTAGACCCAAATCATTTCAGTGAAAATTGCCTTGTGGTCATAAAATCTATGATGATAAAATTCTAAACTATGTAATTTCAGATAACCACAAAGTACAAACAATGAACTGAATTCAAGCTTCATAACATCCATCACGTATCAAGCAGGGGAATCACAGGATTTTCCAGAGACTTGAATTATAATGGCAGAGTCAAGCAGAAAATAGATAAGAGTCCATAAGCACTTCAAAATTCCAAATAGAACAGAAAGAACGAATCCCAATCACCATTTGAAGCAGCGGAGTGAAATCAACGTATACATATGAACAGTAGCATTTGAAATTCAAAGAGGGAAACACAGAGAGGAGGCGGGTGAAGAATATCCCAGAATCATGGAAAATGGAACATAAAACAGATACCCTTTATTCTAGAGAAGCAAAATGGAATAGTAGTGACATAATCCAAATTCCTTATACTGCGGAATGGTGAAGAGGAAGGAGAAGAACTAAGGAAAACTTTCTCACCTTAAAACAGCAGAGAAATGTTGAACCTTTAGTCGGGGAGAGAGAGAGAGAGAGAGAGAGATGAAGAAGAGTATGAAGAAAACTTTTTTGATATGCTTCTGCTTCGGATTTGAGAGGATTGCATTTTTTGATTTCCCGCCAACAAGAGGTGGGATTTGCATTTGCGTTCGAGCCATTTCGATGAAATGATTTTTTGAATGCGGCTCCCATCGAGCCATTTTCACGAACGCGGCTCAAAAATCTTTGGGTTGGCTGAAAACGTCGGCTGAACTGAGTGGGACGCATGTCGTCTCCCAAACGCATGTTGGACCATTCGTAAGAGGGTCCGTCGCAGAAGAAAACGGTCTCTCTTTGGAACCCTCTGCTACCCTTTTAGCACTGTTGAACGATTTAGTTCCAAACAGGTAAATTTATTTATCTTATTATGAGCTTACGATCTGCAATGTACATTTTAGCAAAAGTCAGAATAGCTTCCTCCAATCTAAAAGCAAAGAGCTTTCGCTCTGATGCCATAATCCGAGATGCCGCCTCTTTGGCAGTATTGAGGATATCTTGGCATAAGCCTTCTTCACTGATTTCGTTCGTCACCGCGGTTATCCCCCGTCAACAAATACATTCTCTGTGACAAATTTCTTCATTCGACCTGTCTATCATTTTTTCTTTAAAAGGTGAGTTCTCTTCCTCCCAATCTTTCTAGGTTATTAGCTGCAAATTATTGCTTCTGGTTTCCGGTAGTGATGGTGGTGAAGTGGATTATCGATGTTGAACGTATTTGTCTTTAAGGTGCATTTCATGTGTTTTTCAAGTGGGATTTTTGCTTTCCTATTATGAATCGTTTAGGGATATATATATATATATCTGTTTGACTGATTTGTTTAGGTTACAAGAATAGTTATCTATTATGGTCAAATATCCTGTAAATTTATGATATTTGACAGCCTTCCCCATTATGGTGTATGATTTGATTCGACCATATCTTGGGGCTAAATTCTGGGTATTTAGTCCAACGTTTATGATCACATTCAATTGTTATACTGAGAATTTGCTTGAAGTACCAAGGTTTAGATCACCATACTTCAATTATTATACTGAGAAATTGCTTAAAAATTTTGTGGGATCCTATTCACACTAAATTTCACCTTCGCAACTCTAATCCTTCTATACAAACCACTGTTTTAGGATGATGGATACATTCTGAAGCACTCTGTGCTGGAGCTTGGCCAAGTTTAGAAGTGAGATGGGTAACAGGTGGACACATCTCATCCTTCATCCACCACAATGATGAGTTCCGCAGGGCAATCGTTGATGGGCTTAATAGATGGCAATGGAAGAAATCTCCTTTGTGATGGTAGTTTCCGTATATAGGTAGGGACATTGTTATTCTTAGGCACTGATCTAGAGCCTCCTCTAATTCATTTTCACCTGTAACATGGAATCTTTATGAACGCACCCTGGATAACAAAAGGAAAAATGGGGTTGTTCTCTTATTTATTTGAGCATGTATGTTACAAGGAAGCTTTTCTAATAGAAGGAAGACGTGTACGCAAGCTTATTTGGTCTGAATTGAGCATTGGAAACAGAAATAAATTGCCATGCATGGTTCAATTCCATAGAGCCTCTCTGATCCAAAAACATGGTAATTAGCTTCAAGCCAAGGCCTAGAAGAAGCTTACTATTATTATTGTTATTATTTTTTTCCGGTAAATGCAGATTGTTAGATCTCTATATTGTCTCTCCCTAGATCTTTCATGCATCATCTAAAACATAAATTACAGGTTGCATATATTTAATCAGCGGCGTTCCACAACCCTTTCACTACGTACCCAGTAATAAATTGTACTGCGAATCCTTTGTGCCCATTAGGTGTGCCGGTTTAGTATTCCGCCTATAGGCACAAGCCATGTGGAAGAGAGAGTGTGTTAACGCCCTCTTCCTTCCTCTGTTGGCACACAGTACCGGCACACCTAATGGCACAGAGGATTGGCAGTATTTTGAGACCTCTAGACTCTTTATCATTTCCAAGAATAATAAATTGATATCCTTATTGGATATCAACAATAATAAATTGGCATCCCTTCACAAAATATCCTTTCATTTGTCCTTGAGGGGCGTCCATGTTTTATTAACCCTCATATAACGAATATTGCTCAGCTTTCCAGTATTCAGGACGCTGATAACTATCGTTTCTCTTCATTTCTTGTATGGGCACAGATGATCGATCTACCTAGGGCTTACTTTGAGGAATCGGTTCTCCGCCGTTTAGCCTCGTCATTTGGCACGTTCTTGGTGGTGGAAGTGCCTCCTACTGCAACGGTTGGGGTTAAATGGGAGATCTCTTTAGATCAACCTTTACCGGCTGGTATGTATGTGAAGACCTTCATCAAAATAAGGTTTGGGTCACATTCCCATTTGAAGGTATACCTGCTTTTTGCTTCTACTGTGGTTATATAAGTGTTCCTCTGAAATTGGGCCTAGTTGGACACGTGGCGATGTTGATGATGCGTCTTTGCGCGGGCGTGCCAGTATCAATGGATACGAACACTGAAATTGGGCCTAGTTGGACACGTGGCAATGTTGATGATGCGTCTTTGCGTGGGCGTGCCAGTATCAATGGATACAAAGATTTTGGGTCAGGTCTTGACCCTAGGCACCTGTTCTGAGTCTAAATCGGAGTCGGTTCAGCCGTACTGCAAGTCACCTGTAATAAAACTGGTCAGGCGATAGAATGAAGACTAGGGGTTCAGTCTTCATTTGGGTTCTTATACGTATTTGAAAGATAAAGAAATCGATGGCGTAGCACTTTATTATAAACTCGGCCGGTAAAGCACGATCGTAGATTATAATAGATAATCCTCAAAGTAACCAAGGAAATAAAGACAAAAAAGAAAACCAACCGAGATCACAGGACTGGCCTATCCTGACCTTATAGCCGTAATCGGAGTATAAGGGTAGGAGGAAGGGGTAGTTGCTAACAAAGTCAATTCGGTGGTTCACCTAGGATTGCTATTTAACCAAAAGTCCATGAGTCACCTGGCTTGATCAAAGTCGGTCTTGGGATTGGCTGCTCAGGATCCTATAGCCGTAATCGGAGTACAGAATCGTAAGTCAAGGGCAGCCTCAACCTACTTGCCGGTGGCAGGATTCTGACGTCAATTGGAGTAAACAGGGGCCTAAGGTGTCACTACGACTGGAAGCAGTGAGAGAAGTCATAGTTTATCCTTCTTGCTACAATTTAGGGTGTAGGAGACGGGATAAAGATCATGGATGATCAAATAACATTATAATAACAGGTTGCGGTTGAGTGGATTTTGTCCTCAAGCTCTTCGATTTTGTGCCTTTTATAGACATTTGCCGACGATTGCTCAACATCCCACTTTTGCATGATCTTTATGGAGGTTATTCATCTGCAGTTTTCCATTCGTGAGAAAGAACTGCCCGGCCACGATAACAAATTGGCTAACTTCTTTGCTTATAGTCGCCCACTCTATAATAGACTACTTTCTGCTGATGGTGACATGTGATGTTTTGCAAGTGCACGAATTCGTAACAAGTAATAAAGTGATGAAATAGAGTGTCAAACCCACAGGGAATTATAGCTACTAAATACTGAAATTACTATCCTAAATTCTATTTGGATAATCAAAAAATTGAGATGGGTTTTGAACTAGTAATTAAAATTATTAACTACGAAAATATAAGAGTAAGATTTAATAAGAGATTTAAAATACTAAGGCATTTGATTTCATCATAAACAAATCTGAATTAACTCTTGAATACATATGCTACTGAATTTTATAATCCAATTTGAAAGCGAAAATCCCTATCCTATCCAATGGTCTCTCTCGAGCACCAACGAACTTACCTCCCCACGTTAACTCACGATATCTCTATGTGAATTTAAAGGCAAAAAGGCACATTAAGATCTGTGGATTTTCATGTATAAAAACACAAAGCTACATAAACCATGCCAATATCTCTATCAACATATAGAATATGGTATTTTATCACAGGAACTAAAATTGTATATCTCCTCTCGGTCTCAATACAACTACCATATACAATTGAATGGTGATCAAGTACTCAATTGGGTTAAGCACAATAATAAAATACTCAAAGAATGAATCATAAATCCTTTAGCAATAGTATTCAAAATTAAAACATCATGTTCAGATTACATCAAAGCCTTAGTAATAAAAGTTAGTTCATGATTGAACTAATAACAACCATCAAAAACAGAGTATAATGAAAGAAGAAGAACAAAAGAGAAGAAATAAACTAATGATGATCCAAGCTCTGATCTCTTGATGTTCCAGCTTCCTTCTCACGTTCCTAGCACCAACTCCTTTCTTTTCACGTTCCAGCTCCTTCTTTATAGAAATCCCATTAGCTTCCCAAAAATCCCTTCAAGAGAAAATAAGAACTTTCCTTCCAAAACTCCTAAGGAAGAGAGAACTTCCTTTTCTTGTATATCCACGACTTAGAAGTCCAAAAACGACCTAATCTCCTCAATTAGAAACCCCTAAAAATCATCCTAAAAGCTAGAAGAAAATCCCCAAGAAAAAGGAAACAAATCCGCAAAGTTCGGAATTTTATAACAGGTTTTTGCTACTTGATCGTTCGAACGACGGTCGAACGCGGGTCGAACGCTCAAGTTAAAAAGCTGTTTCCTCTTCTCTTGTTTGAACGTTCATCGAACGGCCAGCGAACGCTGCTCTTGGGTTTCTCTGCAGAACACCAACGTTCGAACGACAAGCGAACGGTCAGCGAACGTTGGTCTCAGGTTTCTCTGTAGATTACCAACGTTCGAACGACAAGCGAACGGCCAGCGAACGTTGCTCTCGGGTTTCTTTGTAGATTACGAACATTCGAACGACAAGCGAACGGCCAGCGAACGTTGCTCTCGGGTTTCTCTGTAGATTACCAACGTTCGAACGACAAGCGAACGGTCAGCGAACGTTGGCCATAACTTCTGCAATTTGACTCTGATTGTTACGCCGTTTGAACCGTGGCTTCTATAATCACCAAGAGTATATCTACGTCAACAAATTAGGCTAAATTTAGACAATGAAAATAAAATACAAAGATCAAAGACTTTGACAATTTCTAATTAAAATTGGGAATTAAATATGAAATAAAGCCAGATAAGTCATAAAATTAATGTGCTATAATGTGGTATTTTCATGACTTATCACACCCCCCAACTTACTTTTTGCTGGTCCCTAGCAAAACTAACTAAAACAATTAAAACTAAATGTCCTAACTATACCACTTTCGCTGGCACTCTCGATTGCATTTAGCATATGCAACAAGCCTTTAAACCCCTAGGTGCCCCTAGTGGACGAGTTATAGTCTCGTGAGGGTTTACCAAGATGATACCCACAAACATGAAATTTAATTCAACCACATGCTTTCAAAGACAATAAAAGCAACACCCAGAACAACTGTTAATATTCAAGGATAACTTAATATTTGAAACTCCATGTTCACGCTCTTAAGAAATCAACAATGAGCCTAATCACTTATACTTAGATAGTGGAACATCACAAGTGCCTTTGGTGTAAAGTGATCTAACACATCATTATGAGGCTTCAAAATAATTCCATAATAAAGGTTCTAACAAACCCAAATTCAGAGGACTCCTTATTTGATGAAACAACCAAAGCATGACATTTTGACTTTCATTTTTTTTTATTTCTTTTTTTCTTCACAACATGTGGACTGTACAATGTCTAGCTTCCTTAAGCTTTCTAATTGACCCATTTATCGAGTGTTGGACCAATGACTCCCGAACCAGATGGCTCAAAGGGCATTAGGTGTGAAGACACCCCTACAGGTTTTATTAACTCGAGTCAAAAAGGCTACGAAGCTAAACTAGCCACATTATCAACCATTTAAGACTCCTTACCTTTTGACGCGAACACTCATTGCTTAGTGAGGCAAGAGGCCCGGTTACTTAGTAAAAAGGAGCTCAAAATCTCTTAGCACTGTTTGTTACTCAGAAAAAAAATTTTTTTTTTCTTATACCACAATTATCATACCAAAGTTGTCCATCTATAAGTCAATCAACAGAACTCAAGTTATCAAAACTTCTATGAATGGTTTCGGTTCTCATACCCCACATATAATGCATTAGTGTGCTCGTGCTAAGTTCAAAGTGAGACAAATGAAATCACACTATCCAAAGATAAGTAATAAAGGCCAACATTTAGATCTTCCAGTCATGTGATTATGTGTTCAACTGTTTAAGCTTAATCAAGAATATCAAGCTATCGATTGCTAGGCATGAGCTAGAAATTCACATCACAGAGATAACTATCCTACCAGTAGGCTATTCAGCATATCAAACAAAAATTCTGGGCTTGAGATCACCAAAACAGAGGTCAACAAAACATGAGATTTCAGCACGACTCCCCCCAACTTGAATCTAACATTGCCCTCAATGTTCAAGAGTAAAATGAAAATAAAGAGAAAGGGACAAAATACTCCCCAGATTTTCAGATGTTGAGATGGATTGTAAGATGGGCTTGTATGACTGTGAATAACCTTCAAGAATGTGAAAAAAAATAATAAAAAATAATAAGTAGAATAAAAATAAAATAAAAACACTTGGGTTGCCTCCCAAGAAGCGCTTGGTTATAGTCATTAGCTTAACTGAAAACCATCTTTTATGTTGACGGGTGGAGCAAATAGGAAGACTTGTAGTTCTCGAAGTCCTCATCAACATAAGGCTTTAATCTCTGACCATTGACCTTGAAGGTGCCTTTTGTATCATGATGAATCTCTACAGCTCCATGGGGGTAAATTTTCACCATAGTGAAAGGGCCAGACCAACGAGAACGAAGCTTGCCCGGAAAAAATCTCAGCCTAGAGTTGTAGAGTAACACTTTCTGGCCAACTAGAAACTCCTTCCGTTGAATGTGCTTATCATGCCAGAGTTTTGTTCTGTCCTTGTAAATTCGAGCATTCTCATAAGCATGAAGCTGAAATTCATCCATCTCATTTAGTTGTAGAAGCTTCTTCTCTCCAGCTGCCACAAGATCAAAATTCAAAATTTTCATTGCCTAGTAGGCCTTGTGTTCTAATTCTACCGGAAGATGACAAGCTTTTCCATAGACAAGTCGGTATGGAGACATTCCAATTGGTGTTTTGAAAGCAGTCCTGTATGCCCACAATGCATCATCAAGCTTCTTTGACCAATCCTTTCTTGATGAGTTAACTGTCTTTTCCAATATGCGCTTTAGTTCCCTGTTGGAAACCTCAACTTGACCACTTGTTTGGGGATGATAAGGAGTGGCAACTCTATGTGTAACACCATATTTACGTAAGAGTGCCTCAAAGTGTTGATTGCAAAAGTGTTTTCCCCCATCACTAATGATTGCTCTTGGAGTGCCAAACCTGGTAAAAATCTGTTTTCTCAAAAAATTCAACACAACTTTAGAATCATTTGTAGGGAGGGCTACTGCCTCTACCCATTTGGAAACATAATCAACAGCAACTAAAATGTATTGATTTGAGAAATATGAAGGGAATGGTCCCATAAAATCAATGCCCCAAACATCAAATAATTCAACAACAAGATTATTGTTTAGAGGCATTTCATTTCTTCTGGAAATATTTCCCCTTCTTTGACATTGATCACATGCGGAAACAAAAGCAAAAGCATCTTTAAAGAGGGAGGGCCAATAAAAACCTGATTGTAGCACCTTAGCAACAGTTTTGTTTGGTCCAAAATGACCTCCAACTTCGAGTGAATGACAATGCTTTAAGATATTCTCCATCTCTTCTTCAAGTACACATCTCCTAATGATTTGATCTTTGCAATGCTTGTAAAGGAAAGGATCTTCCCAAAAGTAATGCTTTACATCCGAAAAGAATTTCTTCTTTTGTTGATATGAGAACTCCGGATTGACCACATTGCTAGCCAAGTAATTCACAAAATCTGCATACCAAGGAACTTCTATTAATGAAAAGGCAAGAAGTTGTTCATCAAGAAATACCTCATTGATTGGGATGGATGTGGTGGCTTTTTCATCTTCAAGCTCAAGTTGAGAGAGATGATCAGCTACTTGGTTCTCGGTTCCCTTCTTGTCTTTGATTTCCAAGTTGAACTCTTGCAAAAGTAGAATCCACCGAAATAGCCTTGGTTTTGCTTCCTTTTTGGCTAGCAAGTATTTGAGAGCTAAATGGTCAGTATATACAATAACCTTGGAGCCAATCAAATAAGATCTAAACTTATCAAAGGCAAAAACTACAGCCAATAAATATTTTTCAGTTGTAGCATAATTGAGTTGAGTATCATTCAAGGTCCTACTAGCATAGTAAATGACATGTAATAATTTATTTTTTCCGCTGTCCTAAAACAGCTCCTCAAGCATGATCACTAGCATCACACATCAACTCAAAAGGTAGCTCCCAATCTGGTGCACAAATTATTAGGGCTGAAATCAGTTTTTCCTTCAAAAGTTCAAAAGCATGCAAACAATCTTTTGAAAAAAATAAAAGGTGTATCCTTGACCAATAAGCTACAAAGGGGTTTAGTGATTTTAGAAAAATCTTTAATAAAACGACGGTAAAACCCCGCATGTCCAAGAAAACTCCGTACACCCTTGACTGTTGTGGGTGGAGGTAATTTTTCAATAACCTCCACCTTGGCTTTATCCACTTCGATCCCTTTGGATGAGATCCTATGACCAAGCACTATTCCTTCCTGCACCATAAAGTGACATTTTTCCCAATTTAACACAAGGTTAGTTTCTTCACATCTTGTCAATACCATAGATAAATGATTCAAACAAGCATCAAAAGAGAAACCGAAAACAAAGAAATCATCCATGAAAATTTCCAGAAACTTTTCCACCATGTCAGAAAATATTGCCATCATGCATCGCTGAAAAGTGGCTGGAGCATTGCACAAACCAAAAGGCATCCTCCTATAGGCAAATGTTCCATATGGGCAAGTGAAAGTAGTCTTCTCTTGATCTTCTGGTGCAATTTGGATTTGGTTGTACCCTGAGTATCCATCAAGAAAACAGTAATAAGCATGACCAGCAAGCCTTTCCAACATTTGATCAATAAAAGGGAGTGGAAAGTGGTCTTTTCGGGTGGCATCATTGAGTTCCCTATAATCTATGCACACCCTCCAACCTGTTATTGTTCTTGTTGGAATAAGCTCATTGGTTTCATTCCTAACAACTGTAATACCACCTTTCTTTGGTACTACTTGAACTGGACTTACCCATGAACTATCAGAAATTGGATAGATGATACCTGCGTCCAGCAACTTGAGAACCTCTGACCTTTCCACTTCTTGCATGCCTGGATTGAGCCTTCTTTGTGGTTGTACCGTGGTCTTGTGGCTCTCCTCCATAAGGATTTTGTGCATGCAAATTGAAGCACTAATTCCTTTGATATCTGCTATTGACCAACCCAATGCTGATTTGTGAGCTCTTAACACCCGAAGTAGTTTCTCTTCTTCAAGACCTGTCACAGAGGAAGAGACAATTACTGGAAAAGAATTTTCAACTCCTAAATAAACATATTTTAAATGAGAAGGTAGAGTTTTAAGCTCAAGCTTGGGAGGATCAGAAGTCAGTAAATTCTGTTGAGAGGTTTCTTTCTTATGAAGATCTTCAAAATTTGGCGTCTTCTTGTGAGTGTAATGTGGTGAAGCCTCTAAATAGAGTGCACACTCTCTAATGCTCATGTCTTTAGAAGAAATACTCCCTGATTTGGTAATGCATGCTTCTAGTGGTTCCCTTGGATTATTTTCATTGAAGGTGTCTTCCACCAACTTGCTGATGGTATCAATCTGAAAACATGAATCACTTGTGGAGGGATGCTTCATAGCTTCGAACACATCAAACACAATCTGTTCCTCTTGCACTCTAAGTATAAGCTTCCCTTGTTGGACATCAATAAGAGTTCTTCCTGTAGCTAAGAATTGTTGGCCTAGGATGAGTGGAATTTCTCTGTCCTCCTCCATGTCCAATACAATGAAATCTGTAGGAAAAATAAACTTTTCAACCTTAACAAGAACATCTTCTATGATTCCTCTTGGGTATTTGATGGATCGATCCGCCAGTTAGAGAGATACGGTTGTTGCCTTAGCTTCACCAATCCCCAATTTCTGGAAAACAGAAAATGGCATTAGATTTATACTTGCTCCTAAATCACATAAAGCTTTATTGAAGTGAGAATTTCCAATTGTGCAAGGAATAGTAAAACTCCCTGGATCTTTTAGCTTTTGTGGAAGTTTATTTTGCAAGATTGCTGTACATTCCTCGGTCAGCATCACCGTTTCATGCTCTTCCCATTTTCTCTTGTTAGACAACATCTCCTTCATGAACTTGGCATAAGTAGGCATTTGTTCCAACGCATATGCAAAAGGGATGTTAATATGCAATTTCTTAAAAATATCTAGAAACTTAGAAAATTGCTTGTCCAACTTATTTTTTCTCAATCTTTGTGGAAAAGGAATAGGAGGAACATAAGGAGGAAGAGTTTTAGAAAGCAAATCTGTTTTTGTATTTTCTTTGTGCTTCTCATTTTCCTCTTCTTCATCTTCTTTTCTCACTTCTTGCTGAATTTCCAGATTTTTCCCACTCCTTAGGGTGATGGCTTTAGCATGTTCTCTTGGATTGGTGATAGTATCACTTGGGAGGGACCCTTGAGATCTTTCTGCCAATTGCTTTGAAAACTGCTCCATTTGGTGTTCAAGGTTCCGGATGCTATCATCTTGGTTTCGGAAAGTAGTCCTTGCTTCTTGCATGAATCCTGAAGTGTCTTGCATGAACTTGGTAAGCAATTCCTCCATATTTGGCTTCTTTTCTTGTTGTTGGAACCCGGGAGGTTGCTTATTGATATTTTGAGGACCACTCTAAGAAAAATTTGGATGATTTCGCCATCCGGGGTTGTAAGTATTTGAATAGGGATTATTTGGGCGTTGAAAGTTGGAGACATAATTGGCTTGCTCGGATGCACCCATGGCAAAAGAGTTTCCAACTTGACATTCAACACTTGAATGATTCCCTGCACAAATTTCACAAACAAAGTGAGTAGATTGAACAGCATTCACATTAATATTATCTACTTTCTTCGACAGTAAAGCAACTTGAGAAGTTAAAGAATTTATGGCATCAATTTCATGAACTCCCTGAATTCTTCTTGGTCCCAAACGATCTGATGGCCATTGGTAGTTATTTGAGGCCATTTCCTCAAGTAAATTATATGCTTCTTCAAAAGGCTTCCCCATCAATGCTCCACCCGCTGCGGCATCCACAATTGTCCGTGTATTTGGACTCAATCCATTATAGAAGGTTTGGACTTGCAACCAATTGGGTAAACCATGGTGAGGACATCTTCTAAGCAAGTCCTTATATCTTTCCCATGCTTCATATAGTGACTCCATGTCGAATTGAGCAAAGGTAGTGATATCATTCCTCATCTTAGCAGTTTTTGATGGAGGAAAGAACTTTGCTAAAAATTTCTGAGCCAAACCATCCCACGTAGTGATGGTCATTGGTGAAAGTGAGTTTAACAATCTTTTTGCCTTATCTCTTAAAGAGAAAGGAAAGAGCCTCAACCTTATTGCATCATCAGAAACTCCATTGTGCTTGAAGGTATCACAAATTTCCAGAAAATTTGCAATATGAGCATTGGGATCATCATTCGGCATGCCACTGAATTGCACGGTTGATTGGATCATTTGAATGATGGCTGGCTTTATCTCAAAATTATTGGCTTTAATTGCTGGCCTTCTAATGCTTGTGTGAGCCCCGGTGACTAATGGCATGGCATAGTCTCTCAAAGCCCTATTGTTCTCCTCTTCTTCAATTTGATTTGCCATTTCAACTGGAGTGTTATTCGAAACTTGCTTCTTCTCCTTGTTTAACCGCCTAAAGGTACGATCAATTTCAGGATCACAAGGAAAGCTTTCAGCACTTCTAGAGTGTCGCATACACAAGACCTGAAATAAAAAAATAAAAAAATAATCCAAATTAAAACTGAGAATAGATAGTATCAATATTAGTAAACAAATAAATCCCCGGCAACGACGCCAAAAACTTGATGTACTTTTTCGCAAGTGCACGAATTCGTAACAAGTAATAAAGTGATGAAATAGAGTGTCGAACCCACAGGGAATTATAGCTACTAAATACTGAAATTACTATCCTAAATTCTATTTGGATAATCAAAAAGTGAGATGGGTTTTGGACTAGCAATTAAAATTATTAACTAAGAAAATATAAGAGTAAGATTTAATAAGAGATTTAAAATACTAAGGCATTTGATTTCATCATAAACAAATCTGAATTAACTCTTGAATACATATGCTACTAAATTTTATAATCCAATTTGAAAGCGAAAATCCCTATCCTATCCAATGGTCTCTCTCGAGCACCAACGAACTTACCTCCCCACTATAACTCACGATATCTCTATGTGAATTTAAAGGCAAAAAGGCACATTAAGATCTGTGGATTTTCATGTATAAAAACACAAAGCTACATAAACCATGCCAATATCTCTATCAACATGTAGAATATGGTATTTTATCACAGGAACTAAAATTGTATATCTCCTCTCGGTCTCAATACAACTACCATATACAATTGAATGGTGATCAAGTACTCAATTGGGTTAAGCACAATAATAAAATACTCAAAGAATGAATCATAAATCCTTTAGCAATAGTATTCAGAATTAAAACATCATGTTCAGATTACATCAAAGCCTTAGTAATAAAAGTTAGTTCATGATTGAACTAATAACAACCATCAAAAACAGAGTATAATGAAAGAAGAAGAACAAAAGAGAAGAAATAAACTAATGATGATCCAAGCTTTGATCTCTTGATGTTCCAGCTTCCTTCTCACGTTCCCAGTACCAACTCCTTTCTTTTCACGTTCTAGCTCCTTCTTTATAGAAATCCCTTCAGCTTCCCAAAAATCCCTTCAAGAGAAAATAGGAACTTTCCTTCCAAAACTCCTAAGGAAGAGAGAACTTCCTTTTCTTGTTGTAACGCCCTGGGTCCGAGCCACATGGAAACCCGTAACTCATACCCAGAGGTTAGTATAAAGAACAGCATCGCACTACCAGAGTAAGGAAAACATGAACTAAAATAATGCTAGGTAACAGAGTGCGCTAAAATAATCCCAAAGTGAAACTCACATGACCCAATTTCACTACCCGCAATTTCCGGCTCTCCATACGTATCTGAAAAACAAACAGAAATAAAAGAGTGAGATACGAATATCTCAGCGAGTAGCACATGCATGCAGCAATACACATCTTCTAGTTGTAAGTTTATGATCGAGTAATCACCCGAGAAAACAAGAATAACCCGGTGAAATCAGCGTCAACCTTTTTAAAATTTGTTTGACCCCAGGGGTCTAGGAAGCAATTTAAAATGTACGAAATTAACATCGGTAATTCCTTCGTCAACAAAACTCCGATCAATTCCAGAAACTAAATCATTATAACCATGCTCCAAGAAAGACAAATTCCACTATTTATTCCATAGCATCTAAAATAGATAAATAAATAATAAATCCACATGGTCAATGTCATGACTATCGTTTTGTTGATAAATTAAACATGCCAAGTAGACACTCCACACCTCCATGTACACAGTCCCGGCCTACTCAGGGTTTCGTCATCCAATGCCGGCCTACTCAGGGTTTCGACATTGACAACCAGGCCTACTCAGGGTTTCTGGCTGCTCTACACCAGTCGTGGCAACACTCCATGGCCATGGCATTACTCCAATAAAATAAAAGCATCCCATTACTAAGCTTAGACTCTGGATCCAGGACAAGCTAGACCAAAATAGTAAAACATCGTATAATCTCAGTTCCAACATTTAAAGTAAAACCATTCATTCCACATCATGTATATCTCATCACAGTTCATCACCTGTCCCTCTGGACCAAACAGTATCTCAATACTTTCAGTATTTCTCATTTCCACAAAACCATGCCATTTGAATACAAAGCACAGTTATTTATAACAAGA
The DNA here is from genome assembly GCA_947561395.2 of Buxus sempervirens. Taxonomy (NCBI): domain Eukaryota; kingdom Viridiplantae; phylum Streptophyta; class Magnoliopsida; order Buxales; family Buxaceae; genus Buxus; species Buxus sempervirens. Next base: position 24,304,971 of record OX387189.1, read on the forward strand.
CAATACATTTCAGCATTTTACAAAACAAATGAAACCAGAAGTCAATAATTTCTCAATTAGAACAGTGTATAAATTCAAGGAGAAAACGACTAAGAACTCCTAGAGTTTTGGTATCCAGCACAACATGTATAAAATAACCTACAATCATCCTTAGAAACCTTTAAGAATTTGCCACTAGAATTCTCCTAGGAATTAAATAAGAAATGCAGGTTCCAAGGTTACCAACAAGTGATTGGTGAAGTGATGTAAACCCCAAGACATCAAAATCCCCCTTGGTTCAGTCGGAAATCAAATTCGGCAAGTATAATTGGGTATGCGCTCACTTCCTGAAGTGAGCGCCAGGTGAGCGCCAGTCGGCGGATAGAAAACAGGCGAAAATGGACTATGCGCTCACTCGACGCTAAGTGAGCGCGAGCTGAATGGGAGAAAGGCACGAGAAGAGCGCAGGATAGGCGCGAGAAAGGCACATCAAATTTGAGTAGGCGCGAGCTGAGCGCCAAGTAGGCACGAGCTCGGCGCCAGATCAATATTCCTATGCGCCTACTTCCCGAAGTGGGCGCAAGTGGGCGCCAAGTGGGCAGATACCACTGCGATTTTCAAGTCTCTGTTATTACGAGATCTCCAATTCTGGCTGGTTTGTTTAGGTCTGTTATTGCTCCATTACACTCCTAATGCTCCCAGAAGACTTCCCAACCCATTTTGGATTTAATCTAAACATTTTTAGTTTCAAATAAATTTTCAATCTGCCGTTCGGACTTACGGTATTCCAGAAAAACCCAGAACTCACAATACGACCATGCAATTCAAAATACATCACGAATAAACTAAAACCTCGGTTTTAAATCAGTGCTACTCACCAGTATTGAAGACCTTCTTCAAGCTTCCGGCCATCCTTGGTGGATTTCATCTCGAGAGTTAAGCTGCTCGGCCGCCGCCCTAATTTCCTCCCGAGCAACAACCTTTTCCCGAATCCCCGAAAAGTTTGTATGAGTTACCTATTTATAGACACCGCCCGAATTAAACCTAATTCGCCCTTTACCCTCGGAATCCCCTTTCTACCCCTCATTAGTGTAGGGCTTTCCCGGATTTACAAATATTGACCTATTTCTATTTATTTCCGGGTCCGAATACGACTTACCTATTAATAATTCCACTTTATTTTCGTTAACACTGATGACCACAAATTCCTAGCAATAATAAATTTGATTTAACCTGCACCTACATCTATATGTGCATATATTTTATTTCATCTACTGTTATTATTTGTTTATTTTCCTTACTGTGAATGTTAATTTATTTTATTCTATTATTATTATTTTATTTTATTTATTTATTTATTTTTTCTACTCAAAACTGGGGTTTTACACTTGTATATCCACGACTTAGAAGTCCAAAAACGACCTAATCTCCTCAATTAGAAACCCCTAAAAATCCTCCTAAAAGCTAGAAGAAAATCCCCAAGAAAAAGGAAACAAATCCGCAAAGTTCGGAATTTTATAACAGGTTTTACTACTTGATCGTTCGAACGACTGTCGAACGCGGGTCGAACGCTCAAGTTAAAAAGCTGTTTCCTCTTCTCTTGTTCGAACGTTCATCGAACGGCCAGCGAACGCTGCTCTCGGGTTTCTCTGCAGAACACCAACGTTCGAACGACAAGCGAACGATCAGTGAACGTTGGTCTCAGGTTTCTCTGTAGATTACCAATGTTTGAACGACAAGTGAACGGCCAGCGAACGTTGCTCTCAGGTTTCTCTATAGATTACCAACGTTCGAACGACAAGCGAATGGCCAGCGAACGTTGCTCTCGGGTTTCTCTGTAGATTACCAACGTTCGAACGACAAGCGAACGGTCAGCGAACGTTGGCCATAACTTCTGCAATTTGACTCCGATTGTTACGCCGTTTAAACCGTGGCTTCTATAATCACCAAGAGTATATCTACATCAATAAATTAGGCTAAATTTAGACAATGAAAATAAAATACAAAGATCAAAGACTTTGACAATTTCTAAGTAAAATTGGGAATTAAATATGAAATAAAACCAGATAAGTCATAAAATTAATGTGCTATAATGTGGTATTTTCATGACTTATCAACGTGGTCCCTTAAAAATAAAAAGATGTTTGTCGTATGTGATTACGTGGCTCTAGCTGAGTATCTAGCCTATGTGTGTGTCGGTGTGGCTTATCTGAGTGAGTAAGGCCTACGTGTAGTTATGACGTGGCCTTCCTGATTGAGTCAGGCCATGTGGATACCACGTGGCCTCTTCTTATTTGTCGGTCTGTAGAGGGTGTAAACAATGCCTCCCTACTTACTTATTACGCCGTCATTGGTTGGTGTGATGAGTAAGTATTTATCTTTTCGAAAAACGTTTTTGTCTGTTGCTTGATACGGAAGGTTTACCTTCTTTTCACCACTTTCCCACGATCGAGGGTATTATGATCCTTTGGATTCGTCTTCTGGTGCTTTCTATATAAAATTTACTCAGGTAACTTTCATCTCCCTTGTTTCCTTCCAACTATTCTTCTCTATCTTTTTCCATGGCGGGTAATGTCATACCTTATGACTTTCCATTCGAACGCTTCAATCAATCAATAGTTATTAGCCCCTTCTTTGATGCTAATGATGCCTCTCTGGATGTTCCGTTCAAAGAGATAAAGGGACGTCTTCCTCTTAATCGCTGAAGACCTCTTGGTCGGAGTTTCCCTAACAGAGGCTGGTCGGTAGTCCATGATAATTGGGTATCCTGGGTGAATCAATTAGAGCCGCGTTTCTAGGAGCTTTGGCGAAAGACAGGTATCTATGATATGGTCCAGTTCTCAACCCATAGGATCCCTATTCATACCAATCTGCTATACACAGCTTGTTTATTTTGGAATGCCCAGATCAATACTTTCAATTTTCCATGCGGGCCGATGACCCCCACTATCCTTGATGTTTGTTTTATCACCGGTCTCCTCCCTACTGGTCTTGATGTCTGATATGGTATGACCGACCTCGGCGTGTTCTCTTACCTTCCGGGGAACATTGCCATTAAGAAGACGGAAGATAAAGCTAAAACAGTACTTTGTCCTCATTACTGGTCCTATCTTGAGGATTGTAAAGCATTTCGCCGTGATAACTTTGCTGATCCTGATGTGGCTGTCTTAGCTGCAGAGAAGGAACACTTCTTGTTTCTTCTTTATTTCTTTTGCAATTTCGTTTTTTGTGTCCAAGCCAATGGGGTTACTATGGAATATATTCCATTGGTCCGGCTGATTTTGGCAGGTTTCCAAGTAGCCATTGCTCCCTTCTTCCTATCAGCTTTGTACCGTGGCCTGTATAAGCTCATCACTAGTGACTATAAAAGCTCTGGGGGTCCTCTATGGTTTATCCAGTTCTGGTTATGTCAATATTTCCCAAATCAGTTCCTCACTTGCGTTGAGCGTCCTTTACTCGACGAGTTCTTTGGTTACACATGTCTAGATGGTGACCTAGTTCATCGTTCTATTATGGAATGTTTCCACTTCTTTTTTGAGCTCAAATATTACCCCTGGACTCCATTAAAGGTTTTTGTAACGGCACCTAGTTTCCTTTGCATGACTGACCTAATAATTGATGATTAGCAGTCTATCTGGACTAGCTTCTTGTTGGCCCGGAATCTAAATCACTCTATAACTGCCCAGCAAAATAAAAAGCCCAACTTCGAAGTCTACCTGCCAAATTGCGTTAGCAAGCAGTTTTGCTGCACTCAAGGAATCCCTAAACTTGATTCCAGTCGGTTGTTTTCAATCAACACCGAATCCCTTGTTTGAGAATTGACTTCCCAAATTGAGGCCACTGACATTTCCGCTCGGTATTCGGCTGCGGCCACCCAATTTCGTCTCCCCCATCTCCCTACTCTTTCTAGCTTTCGCCCCGACTTTATAGTATGGTGGAGGCGGCTTGGGCAGAAATTTGCTATCACTTAGAAGAAGAATATCTCCGGCGATTGGATCTTTTACTTCCTTCCTCTGCGTCGACAAAGAAAGGTATGTTTTCAATTGGTTTTTCCTTGGTTTCAAACGTTGCGGATTAAAGATGCTCCCTTTCAGATAGGTAAGGCAAAAGTCCCTCCGGCGATAGACATAGAGCCTGCTATTGCCATCCCTTCTGATGGCAGCCCACATCCTCCATCGCCCAAATGCCTACGACTAGAGGTAACTTTTTCCTTCTTTTCCCTCTCTTTTATTTATTTTCTAACTTCCTCCCTTTCTTCAGGAAGAAGGTTCTTCGAACTTGGCTGTTCGTCATGCTGGCGCTTCAGAACCTTTTACGGTGCGGTTTGCATCGGCCGTTTTAGACATCGCCCCTCTTAGCGTTGTTCCTACCATTCCCCTCTCTTCATCAAATCAGATGGACTCAAAGGTTCTCCTTGAATCGTCTGCTCCTACCAGGGGTTCATCTAGCAGCTCCACTGGGGATACTCTTGCATCGTCTTGTGATGATCCTCCTGCTACTTTGCCTCTCGGCAATTCTCCCATCAGATCTTCTTCCCCAGATTTACCTCCTGGTTTTGAAACCGTGGAGACGGAAATGGACTATGAAGCTTCTCGACCGGTCTCCCCTGTTGCTGAAACGACCACTCTTATTGTTCTTGCCGAGACGGATATCCTTCCAGGCAATTCTCTGACTGGGCCTGGGGGTAGTGTTGACCATACAAGACTTCAATCTGAAGAGGATGAAATGGAAGATGTTAGTTCAACGATTCCTCTGGCATCTGTCTTAGGCAACGTACTGTCTTCTTCCTCTGAATTCAATCCTTATTCTTTTTTGGATAACCTGCTGACCACAATCACGATTGAATTCTCTACTGATACCTTTGTATCCTCACCTTTCTGTTATACTTTCAAATCAATGCAGTCTGAAATTTTTGACCTGCTAAGTCCCGGCATTACTGGAGTTTCAACCGTTGCTCTTCACCGTGTCATGGAATTGGCCACGGAGATTCAGACTAATTTCACGATTTCAGCTTCTGCAAAGAGGGTGCTTTTACAGGCTCCCACTTTTATTCTTTAAAGGCGTTATTTGACCATGGTTCGGCCGATATTGAAGAGATAGCAGATAAGTTCAAATTTTTATCTTTTCGGTTTCAGTCCATCAAAGATTTGAAAACTGACCGAGATAAATATGAACAAAAATATTCTGAGAACGTCCAACGGCTAGCATCAATCAGTGCTGAGGTAACAGAAATCGACCGTTAGATTGGCATACTGCAAAATAAGAAGTTGGACTTGCTTCATCAGCACGAAGAAGTGTTCTAGGCCAATCCAGTGGATGAAGGTATGTTGGCGACAAAAATGCACCAATATGAAGATGCGGCTTGGGATCTAGAAACTGAAGCGAAATCTTATCACGAGTTAAGTTTGGTTCAATTCGGGTCAGAGGAATCGATATGATCGTCCGAAGAGTCTTTCAATCAGTTGTATGCAGATTTGAAAAACATTTTATTTTGAATATTTTTAATGGATTTGTATAATTTCTAAAATCCATGAGCCAATTGTCATGGCTGTCAAAATCGGCCCTTTTTTTTTTTGACAAAAATCATCTTTTCAAATCGGCATATCCGTATGATCTTTTCTTTTGACATGCCTTAACTGTAGAGATTTCAAGTCGTCATTTCGATTTTCTCGGGAAAACAACCATCTTATCGAAATCCTTTCATATTTTTCGGGAAGACAACCGTCTTATTGAAATCCTTCCCGATACTACGCATCATTGCAAATCTTTTCTCCTTTGGAATACACTCTTTCTACTGTGCTTTCTTCTTCCTCCTTTCTGCAAGCATTTCCTGTTTCGTGTCTCACATCGGCCATGGCAAACGAAAATCCCGATGATCTAAACTTGTTTGATGAAGGTGAAAACGGCATCGTTCTAGGCCCATGCACTAATGTAGAAGATCCAGACGTTCCGAACGCCCTGTCTTCTCTTTATCATTTGATTGCCTTAGATTGGAATAGATGGGTCGCCAGATTACGCCCTCATTTTATGAGCACATGGATCAGACTCGATCTGGCCGAGATAATTTTATATTCCACCTTCTACATCCCCTTCATTCCTATATTACTTGGTGTGGCTGCATTTTTCTGGTGTCGCAGCTCCAATACTTTCTCTTTTTATCATGGCCCCATGACTCCAACGATTTTGGATGTTTGCTGTATTACTGGTCTCTCGGTACTTGGTGAAGAAATAGACCACAGTCTATCTTCGTTTCCTCATTCTGTTTTTAATACCTCGTATGCCTCTTCTGCTTTCGGTACCTTTTGCTAGCAGAGAGTACAATGGATTCCGGGGCCGCTCCTTTCTTTCAGGAGCATTGCTCCTTTCTACTGATGTTTTTTTGTCAATTCTTGTGCTGTGGTCCATCTGCCTAGATGGTTAAGGAGTTTGCCGGCATTGCGGTAGCTCTTGCTCAAGGTCGTCGTCTAGCTTTGGCTCCTTTTTTCCTTGGTCAAGTCTATCGTGGCTTGTATAATCTATCTTCTAGCTGGTTAGGAGCTGTTAGTGGCCCACTTTGGTTCTTGAAGTTCTGGTTTTATGAATATTTTCCCAACTTCTTTTGTGAGGCCGTAGACAATCCTCTTCTTGAACTCTGTTACGCCGGACGTGGATGGCTTAAGGCAATACCCCGGCGGCTACCTTTTAGTAACGTTTTTCGTTACTTTTTTGAAGATATACAAGAACGCCAACCAACTTTGTTCTATCGTTTTTCTTTAGAGAAATTCCCTGGAACCCCTCTTTATGCCGCTATCAATGTCACCCCTGATACCCGCCGTCGTGTAATGGCCAGCTTTCTCATTGCTCGAGAACTTCCGTTTGGCCTATATAATCGTGATACCCCTTCAACCTCTAGAAGAGAAGGAGTCGAAATTTATTTGCCGCACCTTGTTAGTCGGCAGCTCGACTATGGCCAAGGCATTCCCCTTATTTGTTTCTCTTCTGTCAATGGCGGCTCTCGGCCGATCATCAATCCTCACTATTCATCTTTAGTCACCAACCAGTTTCGCGATCTTATCAGCAGGTTTCACAATTATCCTCCTCCTTGTGAGGTTTCAGCCGAACCTTCGTTTCGGCCATGGTGGGCTCAAGCTTATTCTTGTTGTGTCTCGCTTGACCTAATTTCATATACCGAACTCTTTCGGCCGACGAATCTTGATGTTGAAAATATTAGTAATTTTCGCGACTCCTACAAGACTCGGTTTTCTAGTAACTTTCCTTTACCAATTTGTTATTTGCTTGTCTGTATTCTGTTGTTCTAAATCAGTCAATGTACTTCAGAGGGTCATTGGTTGAGGGGTCAACCGAGCAAGAAATCAAAGGGCAAGATAAAACCGAAGGCTACCGCAACTAAGACCAAACCGTCATCCAAAAGATCACCATTGAATAAACTTCGGGTTGGTGAATGACTCAAGAGCCGGTCTTATGTTACCCGGTCTAGTATGCGATTCCAGGTTCGGCATCCGGGTGAACATATAACTGTCACAGATGATTCCTCAACTAAAGAAGAAGACATTGATCTATCTTGACCTCAATATGGTCCTCATGTTGGCTCTGGAGGTTGCGGACGGTCGTCCCCTATGCCGACTCCTCCTTGTTTGTTTGACTATCCTGTCTCCCTAGTACATCCTCCAGTAAGAGCCACTATGCCTGCTACTGGCTCAGTAACTCCTCCCGCTACCATCCGGCCGGGAGTATCCAACACCTACTTCTCGATCTCCTCCCGCCACTAAAGCTGTTCCTTCTGGTTCTTCCTTAGAAGAGTTGCCTTCTACTCCGTGTGATCCCACCACCGTGGTAGATGAGCTTCAGAATCTCCCCCACAGCTATTTCAGATTCGTTAGAGGATGGCTCAAGGAAATAGAGCCTTACCTCCGGTTTGCCGATTTTGGAGAGGAACCTCGACCGCGATTTCTCTCTGATTTTACCGATCATGAGCAACTTCATACCCTCGTCCTTCACTATCCTGAAGACTTGTTGGATAGTGAAGTCGAAGAGATACAGTCCTTGCTATGCAAAGCTATTGCGACTAACTTTCCTGGAGATTCTTTGGAATCGTCGCCTGTTTTCGATGTTTGACTTCTACAGCGCTATCCCAAGGCTAAGGGAAGCCATTAGCTTTCTCCATTCTATTGCTGTTAGATGCTCTGAACTGCGTCGGGAATTTAACATTGGTGTCTATTGCTATAAACGGATCGAAGAACTAAGACAAGTTCTCCGTAACCTATCTTTCGAGCGGGCTTCTCTCTTTATGCGTGGTCCGTCGGCATCTTCCTCAGAAGCAGACTCTTGACTGAAAGCCGAAGAAGAAAATATTTGGGCGTCTATTAGGACGGAAAGAAATGTGCTTGAGGTAAATTATTCTGGACTATGAAGCCGTCTAGAGGGTGAAAGAGAGCTGGAGGTTCGTCAAGCGGAAGCGTAGTGTCTACGGGAAAGGGCCAAACATGTTCATGCAAGGTTCAAGTCTTGGCTTCAAAGGTGAGCTTTATTTTTCCTTCCAGAAACATTGCATAACAATATACCGCTTTTTGGTATTTAACTTTCGGTGGTGCCATGTGTTTGGCATGTTTAAACTTTTCATATATTAGCTGGTTCGCCGGCTTTATTTTTATTTGAACGGTAATTTTTTGCATGTTTTGCTTAGCATAACATACTTGCCGTTTTTCTTTATATCAACTGCTAGGTACATGTAAGACAAACTGAAAAAATAATTAAAATATATTATTTCACCATTGATCTTTCATACAACCAAAGTCGATCCCTCCGGCTCTTTCATACAACCAAAGCCGATAATCCAACAGGGGCAAGAAATCTTCTAGATTTCCTCTTTTGCCAATGTCCCTAGAGATGGGGTCAGCGAGGGGCAATGAAGCAGAAGAAAAAAGAGAAGAAGGAAGAAGAAAAGTCCAGCCGGCATAAATGTTGGTCGGAGGGAGAGCTCTTGTATCTTCGCAGAACTCGGTGGGAGAAGACCTACCGTGATGGAGTCAGCGAGAGGAGATTAGTTTCTCAGAAACGAGAAACAAGTTTTTCCCATTCCGCCCATTCCTAACAACGTTCCTGGCTAAGCTTGCTTTTCTGTTTTCGATCGCCATCTTCATTGGTAATGGGCCTTCGGTCTCGTGCCATACCTCCTTCGTCATATCACCTAATTCCTTCATCTTGCTTATGACACAAATGGCTAATGGTGTCTGGAGTATTTACAGACCGAATTCTTGGTAAAAGATCAATTAAATTGAGCAAATCTCGAAAAAATATTTTATTCAGTTTAGTCTGCACCATATACTGACAGTGCTTCGATTTGACAACGCCATTATTTGGCCTTGCGTATACCGAGCCGTCAGGAATTAATTTATTCCTAGTTTTCGTCCAGACGGTTATCAATTTCGCGGCTTTCCCATAGAGTGGGATAATACCGCTTCAAAAACTTGCCATTGATAACCTTCTCATCTTGACCATCTAGTGAGTGTATGTGATATACTCCCCCGGGCAATACGTTGCTGACTTGCAATGGTCCCTCCCATGTGGGCGACCATTTCCCATATGGAAAATCCTTTTTTTCCAATTGGTAGAAGTATTTTCCAAATGAGGTCTCCTTGGGCAAATGACTTATGTTTGACTCGGTGGTTATAAGACCCGGCAACCTTTTGTTTAAGTGCCATCTGCTGGTCTAAAGCTAACCTCTCATTTCCTCCAAATTTTCCAGTTTAGCTAACATGGCTTTGGTGTACTCAGTGGGAGTGAAATTATTTTGAATAGCAACCCTCAAGGATTTGACAGTAATTTCAACTGGAATGACTGCTTCATGGCTGGAAGTAAGGGCAAACGGAGTGCTTCCGATAGATGTTTTGTAAGACGTCCGATATGCCCACAAAGCTTCAGATAGAAGCTTGTGCCAATTTCTTGGCTTGTCTTCAATTATCTTCCTCAAAATATTTTTTAACACCTTATTAGTCGCCTCAGCCTGTCCATTTGCTTGTGCATAATAGGGCGTTGATTGTATCATTTTTATGCCATATGTTTTGGCAAATTTGGTCACTGCTTCTCCTACAAAGACAGTACTAGAATCGATCGTAATAGTCTCTGGGATACCATACCTATGGATTATCTGCTCTTTGATGAACTCAATTACATCCGATTGTTCCACTTTTTTCAATGGTTTGGCTTCCACCCATTTAGTAAAATAATCGGTAGTCACTGTAATAAAGTTGTGTAACCCAGATGAAGGAGGGTATACCTTCCTTATTAGGTCCATTGCCCATCCTCTGAAAGGCTATGGTTTGACTATTGGTTGTAAATCAATCGCCGGTACCCTTTGAATGGGTCCGTGCTTTTGACACTCTTGACACCAGGCGGCAAATGCTTGACAGTCTTTTAAAATTGTAGGCCAATAATAACCATGCCGTCGCAATAACCATCGCATCTTAATTCTGGCTTGATGTACACCACAAATTCCTTCTTGTATTTCGGCCATGACTATTATGGCCTCTGTGAGACCAACACATCTGAGTGGAATGTCATCGAAGCCCTTTTTATATAGTTCATCACCCAGAAAGAAATAATTGGTAGCTTTTCTTTTAATCACTCTACTCACCCTTGTAGTAGGATCTTTAAGATACTGCCAGATCTCATTCCGCCAATCCAAATGTATTGTCTGGTTAAAACATGCATGAGAATCCACCAAGAATTTTCTTTTTACGGCTTTGGGAAGAGATTGTACGGTCACCGTTCTGGTTGGACTGTACAATCTAAGTTTGGACGCGATCTGGGCAAGTTCATTGGCTTCGCAATTTTTGTTCCTTGGCCGATGCTCGAATTCAATTCTATTGAACTGTTCAGCCAAAAATCTCGCCTTTTTCAGCAAAGGCATCAATGCTTCACTATTGCAGTTATATAGACCCTCCATTTGTTTTAGAACCAGCTGTGAATCCCCTATTATATTGATTGCAAGGGCACCTATCTCCCATAAGATTTCCAACCCTATAATCATAGCCTCGAATTCTACTTGATTATTTGTGGATTGTTCCTCTAACTGAAACGCGTACTCATGCTTTTCACCGGTTGGCGAAGTTAGGATTATGCTGATTCCGGAAGCAAATTCTGTTTTTGAACCATCAAACTCTAATGTCCATGATTGAAACTCAGAATAAAAGAATCCGACATGAAAGACTGGTATATCCAATTCTTTCTCTTGAATGTTGAATGGGTGATCGGCTAAAAAATCGACCAAAGCTTGGCCCTTTACGGCTTTCTGTGGTACATAATTGAAGTCAAACTCCATCAAAGTTTACATCCATTTACCGAGCCGGCCACTTACGGTTGGCCGAGTGAGCATGTATTTAACTACATCGGTGGCTGCAATGACGAAAATCTCTTTTGCCGAAAGAAGATAATGACGTAACTTAGTAGTTGCATAATAGAGTGTAAGACATAACTTCTCTAAATTAGTGTACCTTTCTTCCATGGGACTGAGGAACCGACTGAGATAATAGATAGCTTGCTCAAACCCTTGATCATTTTCTTGTGCAAGCAAAACCCCAAATGAGTCATCTGATGCTGCTATGTACAACTTCAGTGGTCGCTCCTTTGATGGTGGAACCAAAACTGGCGGTTTTGCTAGATATTGCTTAATGCCTTCAAATGTAGCTTGATGTTCATCATTCTAGATGAATTCGTTGGTATCTTTGAGTTTTAACAAAGGAGATAGAACCCTGGTCTTTCCGGCTAAGCTTGAAATGAACCTTCTTAAGAAATTGACTTGGCCAAGCAATAGTTGTAACTGTTTTTTATTGGCCGGCGGTTTGGCTTCTATGACCGATTTAGCTTTGTTCTTATCCTCTTCTATCCTCCTCTGATGAACAAGAAATCCTAAGAAATTTCCGGTTGAGACACCAAAAAAGCATTTCAAAGGGTTCATTTTTAACTTGTACTTTCTGAGCCACTCAAAGACCTGCTTTAAATGTTGTAGATGATCAATCCCGGTCTAAGATTTTATTACCACGTCATCAATATAGACCTCGAGTATTTGACCAATCATATCGTGAAATATAAGATTCATGGCCCTTTGATAAGTGGCCCCGGCATTTTTTAGCCTGAAAGGCATGACTACCCAACAATAAGTCCCCAATGCCCCCGGACAACGAAATGTCGTTTTAGCTACATCATCTTTTGCAATAAAAATTTGATTATAGTCGGAATGGCCATCCATAAATGATAAAAACTTATGCCATGATACATTATCTACTAACAAATCAGCTATCGGCATAGGGTGTTCATCTTTGGGAGTTGTCGAATTCAAATTGCAGAAATCTATACAAACTCTAATTTGACCATTCTTCTTAACTACTAGTACAATATTTGATAGCCAATCGGTATACTGAATGGGCCTGATAAACCCAGCTGCTAGAAGCCATTCTATTTCTATTTTTACTTTACTAATTACATCGTCAGCCATCCTTCGAGAAGGCTGTTTGAATGGTCTAAATTCAGGCTTAATAGGAAGCCTGTGCTTTACAACTTTCCGATCCAATCCCGGCATCTCCTGATAAGTCCAAGCAAAACAATCCGAGTACTCGGCTAATATCTGCTTCATATTTTGCTTGGCATTTGGCGGCAGCAACTTGCTTATGTAAATGGGCTTCCGCTCTGTTTCTGTTCCCAAGTTAATTTCTTCTAAAGGGTCTTGGGTATCCACTTTCAGGTCTTCTAACTTGGCTGGTACTGCTTGCAGATTGGCGAGCGTTATCTCATCCCGATCTTGTATCATTTCATTAGCCTATTCGTTGATGAATTCGGCCGAATTTGCCGTTGCGTAGCCATTTCCCAACCATTCATTTTCCTGTTGAAACTCCCTTACCTTTTCTTCTTGCACGTAAGCCATTATTTTTCTTAGAACGGCTTGTGCTACTTCCGATGGTTCAACCATCATTGGGTAACTCCATAAGTTTGGTGAATTCGGCTGTTTCTTCTTCTTTGAGCCGTTGTTGCACCATATTTTGCCCAGCTGAAATTGAAGCAATCGGCTGTCCATTCTTATCATATCCATCAAAAGAAATAGGTCTTATCCCTTCCCCATAAAGGGATGTGTGTGCGGCATTAAAGTCTACGGCGAAAGGCTGATTGTCGGCTTTTATTTCTTCAAGACCGTCATCCTTCCAAAAAAGCAACGATTGGTGTAAAGAAGATGGTACACATCCATTCGAATGAATCCAATCTCTTCCCAACAATGCTTTGTATCCGGCCGATGATTTTATTACAAAGAACGCCATAAGAGACTACCGCCTCCCAACCGTTAATTCGATTGGGAGGATTCCTCTAGTTCCTGTAACGCCACTTGCAAAGTTAGTAATGGTGATATCTGATTGGATCAAATATAAAAAAGACTTACCCAACTTCCTCATTGTGGAGACCGGAATAAAGTTAACTGCTGCCTCGTTATCAATTAAAACCCTGTTAATAGGGATCCCATTCATGTGAACCTTTATGAACAAAGGTTTCAAATGTTGGGTCATGGCTAAAGATGGTTTCGCAAAACATACCTTTTCAACCTGGCCGATTTGTTCTTTGTCTGCCGGTTTCTGATTTTCTTATTTCTCCTCGAGGTGTTCTGGATTAACCATGTACAATGCTACCGGATCCTCTTCGTCATTGATCTCTTCTAGTCGTGGTAACTCCATGCTCGCTCCGAAGGTTATAGGCAAAGTAAGGACCATATGACAATCGAGTGGAATTGGAGGCATTCGGCTGAAGCAAATTTCAGCTATTGAGGTGTCAACACTTAGTGGTGGTTGACTTAGTGACTGATTAAGTTGATCTTCTGGGATTTCGGGCACTACTTCCTCGGTCCCTTCTATCGTGGAGGGAGTCTACATTCTACTATATTCAGTTAGCATTTGATTAATCAACAACTGTTCCTCTTCTCCAGCAAAGTTGTTTGTCAACTCTTCGTTAGAGACCGATTTTTTGGTCCTTGAGGTCACCGTATTAGAAACAGGTTCTGGTGCCGTGTCCTGAACGTCTGATGAACTAGGTAACGAGCTTTTCCTGAGCGTTTGTGGTTTCGGTGTGCCTTTCCTAGCGGCAAACCTAGAATATCAGTATGGTTGAGAGGAGCCGGTGCTTGGTTCCTAATACCGCTCCCTGGCTTGCTGTCGCTGCCAGCGTTGCTTTTGTGTCTTGGTCATGGCTACGACGTTTTCCTGCGAATAAAAAGGGAACTTAGGATGAGTTATTTTTTCCAACGACCATCGTGAACAATAGGGGGTTTCACCATTCTAGGCTTGACCCTTTTACCATCATTTCTTGTTCATATGTCATGTAGCTGCTCTCCCAAGACGTGTTGTCACTACAAAAAAGGCGACTTTTACCGGCGGTAGCATCCCGCCGGTAAAAGTCAAATTACCGTCGTTAAAGCTTTAACGGCGGTAAACCCTACCGCCGTTAAAGCTTTAACGGCGGTAAACCCTACCGCCGCTTAATATCGAGCCGCTTAATATCGAGCCGCTAAACGAATTAGCGACGCCTACAACGGCGGTAGCAAAATTACTACCGCTATTTCGGAGAAATAGCCAGCGGAAATTTAACGGCGGTAACATTTACCGCTGCTAATACCTTCCATTAGCGGCGGTAGTTACCGCCGCTAAACTCCTCACGTGCTTCTATATGCCTTTAGCGGCAGTAATTACCGCCGCTAAAAGCCATTACCTGCATATACAAAAACCATAATTAGGTGGACCGAAAATCCTGTAAAATACGTGTAAAATATCACATTTCGTAGCAAATTTTATAACAAATAGAGCAAAACAATTTCAAAGAAGAAAGTGAATTAAAAGAGATTCTAATAAAATTAAAATACTCTAAACATTCATGTCATATAAATTAAACTAAAGAACAGTAAATTAATGGTTTCCATTAACAAGTGAAATTGCAACTGGTATCAATTTAATAGCCCTGCATGAAAATAACAATGAATCATGCGTCAGTAAAATTATAAGTAGACAAATCAATTTAGCCAATAAAAAAATTTAATATATATATAGAACCGAAGCTATCTTGTGTTACTCACCTCAAATAATAAGAATGCATGTCTGTCTAGATAAAATCCTGAGGAGGACTATCATTTGCAGAAGTTTCGCCAGGAGACTATAAATTGTAAGAAAGATCATTAAGTGTGGTATTTAAATATAAAGATGATATGAATTTGTGCTATATGTATTTTTGTAAGGCATTTATATAATACCTGTGTTTGACGGTTACTCGTCATGAAGTTTCTAAATTCTTCAAATTCTCTGGCATGCTGTGCAACAGTTGTAACGCCCCGAACCCGGGTCAGTGCAAACCGGCACCCGACCCGAACCCGGTTCGCTACTGTAACAACCCGAATTTAGTTCAACAACCAAATCCGAGGTGTTACTGGCCCATATCAATTACAACATCAATAACATACAAGACCAAAGAAGTAAATCCAATCCATATATTAAACTATCAGAGTGCGGAAACAAGTATGTGCGGAAGTGTAGATCAAAATCCTCAAACAAGCATAAAGCTTGACCATCAGTCAGTAATATCAAAGTCTGGTAGAATGAACTGGTTACTAACTCTCTCTTGTCTCTCTCATACATCAAATCCAATAAATGATAATAACCAATTAAAAATGCTAAGTCTATAACATCAATCCACCTCAGACAAGGTCTGGATAATAATAATCCTCCGGCGAATACTCGGCTATCTCTCCCTGGAAGTCTAAGAGATCCCCCTCTCGCGTATCAGCTAAAAAAATGAAATAGAAGTAGGGTGAGATACGAATATCTCAGTAGGTAACACATGCATGATTATACAGTTAATATAAGCAAAGTAGCATTTCATGCACGATTAAGCAATATCGACAAATCAGGCTCGCATAATCATTTATACCATTCGTGACCACAAAACAGTTTGATAACAGTTCTAGAAATGATTTTCAGCAAGTTTTAATATAAGAACTCAATAGCCAAATCAATAGCATAATCCAAGTATTGCTAG
The DNA here is from genome assembly GCA_947561395.2 of Buxus sempervirens. NCBI lineage: Eukaryota > Viridiplantae > Streptophyta > Magnoliopsida > Buxales > Buxaceae > Buxus > Buxus sempervirens. The sequence goes on from OX387189.1 coordinate 24,321,009, forward strand.
AATGTACTAAGCAGTCACATCCAACCAATATCCCAATCACATGCATCCCGCACGTGCACAATAGTAATCATATCAAGTGTTATGTTTTCAGTGTCATTGTAGGACTCACAAAGTTAGATAAACCTTTTGAGATGATTCTCAACCAATTGCTATACCACCGTGCGACTTAGGAGCGATGCTACTAATGATACTCAAGCCCCATGCAGCGCAGCTTAGACAAGAGCCGTAGTCACCGACTTGCACACGTACCCATCAAAGTTGGTATGTACCACCAGCATGCAGCACCAGAATCAATACATGGAGGTGGTTGCTTATCCACATGTACAGGGAATCACCAGCGGCTCACCGAGGTGTCCCTCCAGACATAGGACCTTCCCAGACAAACTAACTTGCAAAGGAAGCGCGTCGCATATAGGAGTAACTCAACCCAAATGACATATCCCTCAGCTATCTAGCTACGACTATGGATCCATAACCAGCTATGCCCACTAGACTCCAAAATTCCCTAAAGTATCATAATTCTATAAGGGTTGGTGCCTAGCGGCATATAATGGTTATATCTGTACATTCACTTCATTATTCAGTCATGCGGATTATGAACTCTCTTTATAATGTCTTATGATTTATAATGCCATTTAAAAGTGTTTAGATAGTCAAATGGTATTTAGGCTTTTCCAAAATCACATTTCTCGTTTACCTTCAAAACTTGGCAACTAATGTCCTAAATATCTCCCTAATTTGTTTTTCTGTAAAACAGGAATTTAGGTAGTTTATTTTGGTCTTAAAACACCTTAATTAATCATTAAAATTGTCTAAAAATAGTTTAGAATTGAATTAGGTTCGAAATTATGAAAAATTGGAAATTCTGCTGAGAGCGCCTGGGATCGCTCAGGATCGCTCCGGGCGGTCATCAGTCGGCGGTAGTGCAATTTCGAGCGCCCACGGTCCGTCGTCCCGCGGTCCACGGCGTCCTCGAATATTTAACCAGCGCCTAAGATCGCCGATGAGCGCCTCGCACAGTCGAGGTCGGCGGTCTCTCCAAATCGAACAGAAACAGTTCTAAATCACGATTTTTCTCGTCTAAACTCATTCTAATGTATTTATAACATGCTTAGCTAACTAAATACAACTTTACATATCATAGAAACATGCATTGCGATTAAACAGAGATAAATCCGAATATAAAACCAAAACGGTGTCACCTACCTCTATACGCGCGTTCCTCTTCTTCTCCTCTGATCAACAACCCTCAAATCTCTCTTCGGTTGCAAAGCAATGCTCTGAGCAAGATTACTTGGTCTTCCTCCCTCCTTCTCTTTCTTCTCTTCTCGGTCGTTCAACTCTCGTCGCTTGCGGCTCTTCAATACAAGCGAGAATACACGTATAAGAATTAGGTTAATTCTTTATACATATTTATACCCCTTGATCCTATGCATCTCCCATGAAACTCTTCTATACACCTTGCCCAATCAGAATACATACCTCAATATCTCACGATCGGACGGTCAGATCTGCGTCAAATTCTGGATCTCTGCTAAGTTGATCATCCCCTACAATATTAAAATGTTTCTATCAATTATAACTCTGGGCAATATTATTTACTAATTTAATTTATTATTTAAGGGAAATTCGGGGTTTTACAACAGTTGCTTCAATTGTTTGTCGTTGTCGCATCTCTTCTTCTAGCCGCTCCTCTGTACGTTGCAATTGTTCTCGCATCCTATTAAATTCATCCATATCGACATACCGAGATGACGTACTCGAGGATGCACTACCACCCCACAGCCTAGTGGGCGTGTGGCCTAACCCACAACACCGCACCCTGCCATGTGTGTCATGCCCCATGACTTGAGTATATACATCATCTCGGGCTGTCGAATCTGGCGTGCCTTGTTCCATGATAGTTCGCATTTGATCCTGAAAAAAATATTTATGCAATCATTGAGTTATCAAAATAGATGCTAATAAAGTTATTCGTATGCTACAAGTATACCTACAATAAGAGGAAATAACTTACTATCTTGTCAGCTGCTTCATCATTGATTGGCGTGCCATCTTTTCGAGTATGCGTTTTTATAAAAGTCTCAGCACGGCCCGCCAATCCCTAATGAAAAAATATGGTGTTAATTCATCATAAATCATTTAAACATCCACAAGCAGAAATTAATACAATTGACCCGATTAAAAAGATGAAGAAATATAAAAACAAAGAACACATGTAGAGATAAATAAAGAAAAAATAATAAAAATTTCGACGGCATCTCCCCTAAAAATAGAGGGTTGTCCAGACCAAATTGGTCTAAAATAAAGCCATTCAACCTGAAAAACAAAAAAGAATGCAAAACGTAGCAGTCATATACAATCCCCATTCACATAAATATCCCATCTTATCATACAAGAAAATAGAAAAGCTACTATACAACTTAGAAGAGATAAGAAAGCAATAAAATAAGATTGTACACTATGAAAACCGATCATCAAGTTGATGAGGTGACTAGATTTATAATAGTATATCAAGACATTCATAAGTGGCCATTTGTTATACCTGTTCGTTTTTTACCCTGGCAAAGCTCTTTGTCCCAGCTGTATGATTAAGGGTCTAGTTGGCACGATTAGTTTTATTCCTTGCTGACAAGTTCTGCAACATATAATCATACAAAGTCAATAAACAAGGATGCAGTAGCTTTAGAAGACATATTAACTAATTAACAAATTACCTGGGCATTTTGTGAGTTCTAGTACTCTACTATAATTGCCCCTTGCTCCTCTACCACATCTGGTGGGCGATGATTTATACGTTCAGCATTTGTTTCGTATGGATCGTAATGGTTCTGCTTCAAATCGGACTTATAGTCCTTCCATTTTTTATTTATTGATTGCAGGATAACATCACGCAACCTCTCTTCAACCTCAAACTTTTCCTACGGTGCATAACAAATTGAAATTTAAAAGTTAATACCAATTAGCTAAATATGTGGACATTTTGAGCAATGAACTACATTAAAATTTAGATTATTTACCTTTACAAGTGACCACGCTCGGTCCTTCTCCCTATCTGTGACTTCTCGCCAGCCAAAGCGATTCAAGGGTATAACACGTCCATCGCGTGCCAGTGTCTCACAAAAACTAGCCAATTTGGAGGCATTTGGTCCAATTGGCTGCCCCAATTTATCTATATCGATGTTGAACTTTTCTCCAGGTCGAAGTTTTAGTATATCAAGGCATCTAGTAGGACCTCTACCCCTCCTAGCTGGCCCACCCTCTGCCATCTAATAAAATACACTATATGCTGTAGAAAATAAAATCATACAAGTCAATAACAATCTGATTCATCATAAACGGCTATTGTTTGTTAGTTAGTTTAATAGAAGAAAATAGTGTGTCGTATTCAAGACAAAAAATGAGAATGAACATGATCACTACAATTCAAATACAATTCATTCATGGTCATCATCAGAATCCGATCCCTGTTCGTCATGAACAGGATCACTAGAAGATGCGAGCTGTTCTCTACTCGTATGAGAATGAGCATCAACTGTTGTGCCAGGTACGTCTTCCCTTGCCCAACTCAACCCATCAACCTCTTCTTCATTATTTGTTACAAGTTGGGTAGCATATGGCTCGCAATCAATGGGTTGATCATCATTCGTGACCAATTCAAACAAGTCCCTTGGCTTTGTCTTTACAACAACATTCCACTCTTCATCGATTGGATCCACCACAAAGAAAACTTGTTCAGCTTGAGATGCGAACACAAACGGATCATCCATGACATGTTGACCAGTATATAATAACCGTTTGAAGTTCACAAGTGTAAATCCTAACTCATCTGTCTTAATGCCTTTTCCTTGTGTCATGATATCAACCCAATCACACTTAAACAGTACATGTCTAAGCTGCTCTGAATATGCCAACTCGACCACATCAGTCAGACGCCCGTAAAAGGACATATAACTTGTTATTAGATTTTTATCTTTCGTACTAGCGTAGTTAGTAGTGCTTGCTTTTACCACAACACCGCTATTCTGACTTTTTGAGGATTTCTCTTTCTCCATCGTGCAAAAACGATATCCATTACTTATGTATCCCTTGAATTTGTTTGCCATTGATTGTGGCCCCTGTGACAACAACATAATGTCCTCGGAGACGGCACTATTTGATGCTTTTAGTGTCTCGGCCTATAAATAAGGGGCCAAGTAGGTTAAGAAATGCAATATTAAACAACACATGTGGAGCTAAAACTCTATAAATGAAACAAGGTGTCTTACATGTTCTTTAAACCACTGCATGAATTCATTATTATGTTTCTTTTGTATGTCATGTTCCCTTGCCCTTGGAGTTAACATCTTAAGAAGGCTTAGATGACACCTGTAATGTAAAATACAATGATTAATTCAAAGAATATGAAAATATTGTAATACAGAAACAAATGGATGAGGTAAGCAAGTAACTTCTTACATTCGAAAACTTGCAACCCTATCGTCATTGAAAAGCACATAACGATGCGCTTGTGCCCACTCAATATTGGATAATTTATATGGTTGGGCACTTCCAATTGCAGTTTCATCATAGTTTCTTTGTGGCCGATTAGTTTTTGATTCTACGTTAGGTAAGTATCGGGAACAGAATATCGTACATTCTTCCGCAATATACCCTTCTGCAATTGAGCCCTCCGGTTGTGCTCAATTGCGCACATATGGCTTTAGGGTGTACAAGTACCTATTATGAAAAACAAAAAATCTTGATAATCAAGATGATTCGACGGCGAAATACAAGGAAACACATTTAATAAGACTGTTGTAATACGTACCTTTCAATTGGATACATCCAACGATATTGGACAGGCCCCCCTTCCATAGCTTCATTTGCTAAGTGAATTGGCAAATGCACCATAATATCAAAGAACAATGGGGGGAAAATCCTCTCCATCTGGCATAATACTTGTGCAATACTATCTTGAAGGCGCTTCAAGTCATCAACTTCACAAACTTTGGAGCACAATTGATGAAAAAAGTTGCTTAACTCTATCAATACGGATGCTACATTCTTCGGCAACACTTTCCGAATAGCAAGAGGCAATAGTTGATGCAGCAACACATGGAAATCATGACTTTTAAGACCAAATGTCTTCCGTTCTTTACTACTCACTCGTTTAGCAAAGTTGGACGAATAACCATCTGGAACCTTTATACTTTTCAGCACTTTGCAAACTATATCTTGTTCCCGTTTGTCTAGTGAGAAGCATGCAGCCGGCAAACATGCTTTCTTTCTATCTGGTAACATCTGTGGATGAAGTGCGTGTCTAATACCCATGTCAACCAAATCCAAGCGCACCTTAAAGTTGTCCTTCGTTTTTCCATCAATATTTAACAATGTACCAAGTATACTATCACAAACATTCTTCTCAATATGCATCACGTCCAAATTATGTTTCAACATAATATCCCTCCAATATGGTAATTCAAAAAATATGCTCTTTTTCTTCCAATTAAAGGGCATCGCTCCTTTACCAGTGTTTTTAGAGTACTTCTTACTGGTATGCTTCCCGAATACATGTGAACTGTCCCTTAAGTGATCAACAATATCCCACCCGATTAATCCTATTGGAGCTTCCCTTGTATCTGTGGTACCATCGAAGGATTGTTTCTGCTTTCGAAACTTATGATCAAGAGGTAGGAATCGACGATGACCCATATAACAGTGCTTCCGGCTATGACGCAAATACTTAGAACACGTGTCTTTATGATAAGAAGGGCATGCAAGTTTCCCTTTAGTGCTCCAACCCGAAAGCATAGCATACCCAGGGAAATCACTAATCGTCCAAATTAACCCTGCACACAAAGTGAAGACCTCCTTTCTTGACGCATCATATGTCTCAACCCCAGAACCCCATAGGTCTTTTAACTCTTCTATAAGAGGGCGCAAGTACACATCAATATCATTTCCCGGCCCCTTCGGCCCTGGTATGAGTAAAGAAAGGATCATGTTTGGTTGTTTCATGCACAACCATGGTGGCAAGTTATATGGAATCAAAATGACTGGCCACGTGCTGTGAGTGATACTCATTGATCTAAATGGATTGAAGCCGTCAGATGTTAAGCCCAGTCTAACATTACAAGGATCAGAACTGAACTCGCTATTCATAACATCAAAATATTTCCAAGTCATAGAATCCGCAGGATGCCTTAACTTATCATCATCAGTACGACCATCCACATGCCATCTCATATCATCGGCAATCTTGGAAGACATATACAATCTTTGAAGACGTGGCTTCAAAGGAAAGTGCCTTAATATCTTTGCTGCCTTTTTCTTTCCCTTTTTATTGGAATGACTGTCTTCGGATTTCCATCTAGAAGTACCGCAAATATCACATTTTTGTTTTTCACTAGTTTCATTCCAATATAGCATACAGTCATTTGGGCACGCATTTATTTTGTTATAATTAAGACCCAGGTCCGATATCATCGTCTTGACCTGTGAACTTGTTTCTGGCAATTTTGACACAAACGGAAATGTCTCTCTCAACAACTCAAGCGTCAAAGTCAATGACTTATTGCTCCATCCACTTAGGCACTTTATATGAAATAGTTTAACAATGAACGACAATTTCGTGTGGCTTTTACACCCCGGGTATAACTCTTCTCCAGCATCATGGAACAGTTTCTCAAACTGTGGATTATTACAAGTTGGGGTATCATCTGATGGCCTATGTGAAGAACTCGCAGATACGTCCATTTCATCCTGCACCCCATAAGCTTCTTTAACCATGAGCCTAACTTCATCACCCACAAATTGTGCATCATCTACAATGGGATTAACACGGGGGGGGGGGGGGGGGGGGTTGTGAATCGAGAATATCCTCCCCATGATAGTACCATTTTGTGTAGTTTTGATCAAATCCATTGCAAATCATGTGTTCGTATGCGACTTCTTGACTTTGATACAACACATTATTACATTTCGGACAAGGACACTTCAACAACCCATTAATATTTGCCCCGCGAGAACATGCGAATTTGATGAAACCCAAGACTCCATCTTGATAATCTTGACTAGCCCTATTCCATCCATAGTAAACGTAACCTATTTAGTTAATAAATATAGATACACACCCTTCATCAAAACATTAAGACATTAACATAATAAATACCTAGATCTTTTCATCCACCTTCGATCCATCTATTAGTATGTTGTGAAAGAATTTACCCGTCGCTTTTGAATAAGATTACTTTCTGCAAAACATACTCTATAAATGAATCTAGATAATAGCAAACGGTACTTATGTTAGTTTTAAAATTTATGCTTGGTTTTACCCATTTAGGAATACCAAATACATTACTTGTTTGTCATAAGATTCATATATTTCTCCACGAATTTCAGCAGCATCTCTGCGCAGTTCTTCAAATACGTAAAGTTTTCTGACGTAGAGTCAATAAAACTACGTATTTGAAGAACAAAGAGATAAAACCAAAATTATAAGTAGAGATATATATAAATCACATGTCAACAAGTAACATACTTGATATCCCCAAACTGTCAATATGACAATCCAAGATGTTACATGTGCAAATCTATGCCTTCATATTTAAATACTAAGAATTATTGCAAACTTACTGCGAAGATGCAATATCTTCAAAGTACACAAAACATGATGGGCATAGTTACACATGTAACCTCTCAGACGGGTATTTGAATTGTTCCCACTTTTTTTATGAGATAAATAAATATAAAAAACAATAACCAGGTTAACCAAAAAATAGAATAAAGAAATGCTAATCATAATATCAATGCTATTGAACAGCATTAGAACAGAAATATCACAACAAGGAACTTAAAGAGATAAATAATGGTTTAACCATTATTTATCTCCCCTAAAAATTTCGGCAGCATCTCCCCTAAAAATAGAGGGTTGTCCAGACCAAATTGGTCTAAAATAATAATGGTTTAACCTGTAAAGAAAAGATTCGTCGAAATATTGCATTCATATACAATCCAAAAAGAGCATCCACATCCATGTCCACCACGATATTTATCATAAGAAAATAATCAAATAAGTGGCTTAGATACTTCATTGCCAACATTTGGAACAGAGATGGCATTAGGTTGGTTATTATTTACATTGTCTCTAGTTGGTCCCTGGTGGTTTATCCCAAGCTAATGATTCTTTGTCATATAATTCCATAAAATTTTCTCAGGCCTTGGAGTTCCTTGCAAAATCACATCTTCAAAAAATGGGGTGGGAACTGTGCGCGTGTGGGAAACGCAGCACGGGGTGATTTCGGAGTCGCCACCGCCTGATGGGGTGCAGGCGGACACCTGGGTGCCTAATCTTGTCTATTTAGGTCTTTGGTCTGCGGCTTTGAGATTCTAAGTATGGTTCTCGGTTGTGGTCTGGGGAAGTCCGTAGACACCCCAGTCCACCCCGTCGGATGACGGGTCCCGTGGGTTCCCTGATTTGAGTCAGCTTTTCCTATTTTTGGTTCTCACCCGATTCCTAATCCAGCATGAATTTTTTGTTAGGTCTTGGTGGGACCGCTTGAGTGGTGTGGGTCCCTTTAGTTGATTTTATCTTTGCTTTATCCTTAAGTGATCTGGGTTTGTTTGGGTGGGCCCCGTTGGAAGGCCCATGGTATCCTTGGTGGGCTTGGGTAAGCCCGTGTGCCCTTGGTGGGCCTCTGTCTAACCCTGGGAGGCCCTGTGGGCTTTGGTTAATGAGTTGGTTTTTTATTAAGGTTCAAGTTTGAAGCTTAAATGGTTTTCATGCAAGTGGTGGGCCGGATTGGTTTGTGCGCCCACATGGTGGCCAAGTGATTTTGCATCTTTTATCTTCGTTGGTTTGCCAAAGTGGGCTGGTCATTGGGCTTGGGGCCCGTGATCCAGGCCGTGGGCTTTGAAAGCCCAGCTCCTTGGAGTTTGGGGCTTGCACCCTAACTCGGTTCGGTTGGCGGGCTTTGGCGGGCCCGAAAGGCCCTAGCCCATGGTCTCGGCCAAACCACACAGTTCATGCACTCATTTCACATGGCAAGGCTCGGGTGGGCCGCTTTGAGTTTGGCCCAACCAGTTTAATTAGTTCACTTTTGATTAGTTTGCTTAATTGCATGTTTCCGGGTTCATTAGGCTTGGTGGGCCCCGTTGGAAGGCCCACTAGTGTGCCAAGCTGGACCGGTTGGTCCAAGTCCCATCTTGGGTTTCTGGGTGGCCCGGAAACCCTGTTGGTTCAATGGTTTTAATATAAATCATCACAAAATTCAGCAAGGTATCACCAATATGTAGAAAACCACATTTCAGTGTGTATCCGGCAACTCAGGCCGGATACACATGGTCTACAGGTGATCCGGCCAGAGTGGCCGGATACACAGGGGCCCTAGGTTATCCTGCCTTGATGGCCGGATATGCTAAGGCCTCAGGTGATCCGGCCTGAGTTGCCGGATCACCCTGGAATGGCCTTTTTTGGTCTTTTTGCCATTTGGGGTGTTTCCAGGGGGTTCCTAGGGTCTCTATGGGTTGTGTGGGCCCCTGTGAGGGCCCACGTTGGTTCAGATTTGGGAGAAGCCCCATTTGGCTTCTCCCCTTGGATCTTTCCAGCAAAAGCAAAGGAATGCGAAGTAATGGGGGAGGGGATCATGCTTGTACAAAACAGTATTTCAATGGGGCAATTTATACATGTTAACAAGGCGGGAACATGAACAGCGAGCATGCATGTGTATGATAACTAAAATCAGCACTGGTAAGCATGTTCATGAATGAGGAGATAAAGTATGGCCTAGCATGCATTTTCCACGCATCACCCTGATATTTAGACTCACAAGTCCATGCTTGACCTTAACGAAAACCAGACGAAGGGGAGAGAAGGGGGTTTAAAGGGAGTACAGCAGATTATATTAAGAAGGAACATGCTCCTTCTGGAAACTACTTGATGTAAACCTATGGACAGCAGCTAAGAGGGATTAAAAACATGTTAAAATAAGACTCCCATGCTTCCTTAACATAGCCTACGTGACCCTCATACTGATGGACGCATTCATGCTATGAGAAAGGTGGTAAAAAAAAAATGGTTGCACCACCATGCATGTGCTCATGCCAAGCAAGAGGAAAACAGGAGGAAAAATGGTAGAAAAATCTAGTTTTAATATATGTTAAGTGCAATATGGTGAGGAGTCTTACCTGAGGTCCTTGACCTCTTGTGCAAGTTGGTGGTATGCCTTGGGGGTGGTACAGCACCTGGAGACCTCCTTGGAGCACCAACAGCAACTCAAGTCCTTCTTGTTTCAGTAGGGATAGAGAGGAGAAGGAGAAGAGAGGAATGGCTTGGGATGGTATGGGGGCCAAAAGGGGTTGAAGAGGTGGGGATTCGTGTGGGAGAAAAGTGGAGGGAGGAAGCTCAGAACAGCCAAAGAAAAGCCAACCTCGGAAATGAGCTGCTGGTTTGCTATTTATAGAAAAAATAATGTATCCGGCAACTCAGGCCGGATAAACTATGCTCTGCCCTTATCCGGCCTTGAAGACCGGATACACTGGCCTTCCTTTGTATCCGGCAACCCAGGCCGGATACATGACTTAATCATTTCAAAATTTAATGCCGCCGCGAATTTGTCGGCCAAGTGGCGCAAATCTCGCGCGAATATCTTCATGTATCCGGCCTTCAAGTCCGGTTATGAAGGGAAGCTAGTGTATCCGGTATATGCGACCGGATACAATTTGGAAAATTACAAAATTGCCCTTCGACTTGACCAATTCGACCAATTTGACACTTTTGGATATCTACGGATCGCCCGTACAAATTTTTTATATTTAAGATTTAGTCCCTGAGATATTTTGCTGCGTTGGCTGCCACGTGTGCAGTTTCCGGCTTTGCTGCTCGGAAACTTCGACAGATCATATCTCCTTCATTCGAACTCCGATTTGAGCAAACTCAATTGTGTTAAACTCGTATCGGAGCCCTCTATTTAATGACATGGGGCTAAGCACTTGGCACGGATTCCGAGGAAAAGTCAACTTTTGGCCTTCCCTTAAGTTTGACTGCCCTTAGAACCCTCATCCGGACTCCGATTCCTGCAAACCCAATTGCGTTGGAACCGTGTCGCGATTCTCCATCCATTGAGATAAATCGAGGCATTTGGCACGAAATTCAAGGAAAAGTCAACTCTCAGCTTTCCCTCAAGTTTGACTGCCCTTAGAACCTTCATCCGGACTCTGATTCCTGCAAACCCAGTTGCGTTGGAACCGTGTCGAGATTCTTTATCCAATGGTATAGATCAAGGTGGCCAAATTTTATCTGATTAAAAGGTCAACTTTCCACCCCTCAGGGTTTGACCTTTTAGCCGGGCTTTGCATTTCTGGCCTTTCGGGAGCGCAAAAATGAGGTGCTTACAGGAACTTTTATCATTTCAAAGCTTTCTTTATTCCAAGGTGGGAGGATATTCAAAAAACTCGAGCTCATAAGTTCATGAGTGCTAGGCTTTAGGACGACATACTGCCTTGATTTCAATGCCAAAATAATTTAATAAAATTATTAAATTATTAAATTATTAATATTATAATATGATGACAACAATAATGGCAAAAGAGATGGTTGGACAAGAGAACTTTCCCACCCCGTCAATTACCTTTTCAGGTTTAATCAGAATGATGCAGTTACTCAGACTCATCTTTGTTCTATCCAGTTGTTCATGATGGACATTTGCATGACAAATAGTTTCACCAGAACTTAATAGTTTGACTTGAAAGTTGTAATTATTGGTAGAAGGCATGTGACAATCAAATTGACAGCAATAAACAGACAATGTCGAAAAAATGAACAGCATTAAAAAACCAGAGTACTGGAAAATATATGAGTGGTGATCATCAAATTCTGTTTCCTCAATTTGCAAGCTCCAATTATGAGAACTAGAAACTTGCCATATTACCAGTTAACTTGTATTGAACAACTCGCAAAGATCAGATCTAGATCAGTCACAAGCTATGGAATGATAGAGGTAAGTTCCATGGACAGTAATCCATGAGGGTTGTGTGGGCAAAGACCACCCACTATATGCTCAAATAGCTAGAGAACGGAAAATAGGAAAGGCATAAACAAAGAAAAAAAGGAACAAAATCAAAAAAAAAAAATCTGTCCTGTTATTGTCGTATGATTATCTAGTGCAGACATAAAATCTTAAAGTCACCAAAAGATCTGTCATGTGAAGAGAAACAATACGGAGTTAAGACAATCCTTTTGATTGAGATTGGAAGCATGATTACTGACCCCAATAACATCCTTTTGATTGAGTTTTATGGCTGTTCCTTTGAGAAGCCTAACCATGAGAAGATAGGAGAGAACTGATAAATCATGAAGATTAATGTATGGTAAGTACTAATTCTGACATCGCTGGGCAACTGGCCATCTTCCCAAAAATAATTTAATAAAATTCGAAACCAAAACAGGCTTTATAATTGTACTGTTCTAAAGTCTCAACCACTACGCATAACCAAGAAAAAAAAAATCTAAATGATCATCAGTATTCTTACTTATAAACCAACCACTATTCAACTACAAACAAATAAAATTAGATCAAGCCAGAATCTAAAATGCATACCTTCTTTTTTTTTTTGGTGAAGTTCTTAGAAAAAAAAACACGTAACCAAAGAAAGGATCAACTATGATCGGTGAGAAGAAAAAAGAAGAAAAAAAAAAAGGAAAACACGTAAGAAATGGTTATGAAAGTGCAGCAAAATTTCCATGTGTCTATTAAAGCATCAGATCAACCGATGTATCCATAAATAAGATACGCACGCCTGATAATTTACACAAAGACAACATGTATCAGTTTTACCAAGTCTTCCATCATCCATAACCAAATCAAAACCCAGAACCGGAAACATTATGTAATACATTCCAATCGCATAGCTACCTCCAAAGAATCATGAGAATGCGTAACCCGAAATAAATAAATAAATGGATCATACACACAAAACAAACATCCACGGCCTTATAATCTGCATTCAAAATCAAAATCTCATCCACCATAATCAATAAGGGAAATGGATCAGAAAAAACCAAAGACACTCTCTGCATTCTTGAAATAGGAATCAACGCAAAGATTGTCCAATAATAGGAATCGCGCCTCAACAAATCCATGCATTTGAAGATTGGAACAAGCAAATTCAAGCGAATGAAATACGGAAAACAAGAAAATGAAAGATCAGAATACACGGCTAAAGAAACAAATTGGAAAGTGTACCGATCAAACATATGAAAGCAACACCGTAACATTAAATCATTCGAAACAGTAGGCATCAGAGAGCGAAATGCAGTACCAGCCACCCAAACTCGAGAAGTGACGCCGGCGGCTTCGTGACGGAGAACGGCGCCGGCGGCTTGGCAACGGAGAACAGAGACGGTAGTTGGTGACGACGACGAACGAACGGCGGTGAGCGAACGGCGGTGAGCAAACGGCGGTGAGCGAACAGCGGTGACTGAACAACACCCCGGCAAGAACAGGAAATTTTCGCCCAGAGAAGAAAACACCAATTGCGCGAATTGGGGATTTATAGCCTTTTAGCAGTGGTAATTAGTTACCGCCGCTAAACGTCCATTTCGCGCGAGGGCATATGGCCTCACGCGGAATGGGTTTTAGCAGCGGTAACTAATTACCGCCGCTAACAACCCATTCCGCGTGAGGGTATATGGCCTTTCCGCGGCGGTAATTAGTTACCGCCGCTAAAAGCCCATTTCGCGCGAGGGATATAGCCTTTTAGCGGCGGTAACTAATTACCGCCGCTAAAACCCATTCCGTGCGAGGGCGTATGGCCTTTCCGCGGCGGTAATTAGTTACCGCCGCTAAAAGCCCATTTCGCACGAGCGGATATAGCCTTTCCGCGGCGGTAATTAGTTACCACCGCTAAAAGCCCATTTCGCGCGAGCGGATATAGCCTTTTAGCGGCGGTAACTAATTACCGCCGATAACAACCCAATCCGCGATCGGAGGGCATTACACTCCGGTAAAAACACGCGCCAAACCTTTGCGCAAAAACTGAGTTGGCGCCATTCTTTTTTAGCGGCGGTATGAATTTACCGCCGCTAAACACTTGTTTCAATGGCGATACACATGTCTTCCGCCTCTTAAATGAAATTATGGGCTTTTAGCGGCGGTAATGGCCTACCGCCGCAAAAACCCCGCCGCTAAAGCTCCGCTTTTTTGTAGTGTGTATGAGGATGCCATCTTTGTCAGCAACCATGCTGAAACTTGTCTACCAGAGGTCAAATGAATCTGCCTCTTGCCCCCCCCCCCCCCCCCCCCCCATGTTTGAGACGGGCCTTCAAAACTTGAGGATCTTCCCCTACCTTGTTGAGTATGGTAAGGAACTGTTACCACCTTTTGTCTACATTCGCCACATAGCAAGTCTAGTTATACCTCAATCATTGTTTGGCTCCTGGGGGCAATTTTATGAGAAAAAGAAGAGGCTTCAGAAGAATTTGCAGCCTTCTTTGGCCATTTCGTGATTGCCACCTGAGTGGAAGAAAACTTAGAGGATAATGATGACCGTCTTTCCACTGCTGTTTCCTTACGCCCTTCCTTATCATATATACCTTGGTCGGGTATAGGCCTCGGTTTGTGCCATCATTCGCCCCAAATCTCGCCCCGCCTCTCATGACGTCATGTTCGGCCTTCAGTGGCTGGATACCTCCAGTTATTCCTTGGTCGCAAGTTTAACTGACTTTGGCTCGGTGATATTTTATATTCCAACTTTCCTGAAGCGGGTTCACTCAGATCAATTTTTATGGCCGGAGTTTGCTTTGGTACGTTCTTAGGGAACAGTTGTGTGTCCACCTCCATCTTTTCCTTGTCCGTTTCAACAAATTTCAAGAGCCCCTTGTCGATATTCTCCTGTATCACATTACACAACACAGTACATTTGTTAGTTTCATGGGTTTTTATTCCATGCCATTTACATGATTTACCCTTAGCCGCTACATTGGCCGGGATAAAGGGGTGGTCTCTGGTTAACTGGAAAAATCCATGTTTCAAAAGATAATCAAATATTTCAGCCGTTTTATTTATATCAAAAGAATAATTTTGGTTAAATGTATTCATTTCTTTTGTCTCTCTGACATCCTTAGATTTTTGGAGAAGGATTGGGCAAGTAACCGGTTGTTCTACGACTCCATATTCGAAATTCGAGTCCCTATAATAGGTCTCGTAGGATGAAGTTTTCTTTTCGCCATCCTCCTGCAAAAGCCATTCATACTTAGTGGCTCTAGTGGACAACTCGAATAAGTCTTCGAATTGTTCGCCTTCAAATTTCTTTCGAAGTTCAAAATCTAATCTGTTTAACGCTAAGTTCGCAAATTTTGATTCAGGTAAAAGAATTCGGCATTTGTTCTTCATGCGTTTGAATCGGGTGATATAATTATCGGTCGATTCCCCTAGTTGCTGTCTTAACCGGGCAAGATCAACCATGGTTACTTCACGTTCTGTCCGATAAAATTGAGAATGGAATTTTTCCTCCATTGTTGCCTAACTCGTAACGGAGTTAGCCGGCAGTGTGATGTACCAAGTAAAGGCCTATCCGATTAATGAGTTCCCAAACAGCCTAAGTCTAAGGAAGTCATTACCGGACGCCTCCCCACATTGAACCGTAAATCGGCCAATATGCTCGATGGTAGATTGTTGGCCTTCGCCAGAAAACAAAGTGAACTCAAGAATCTTATAACCCCTAGGAAACTCAAATTGTTGGTCAATCCAGGCTGGGTATGGTTTCTGGTATACTAGCCTAGTCATTCGTCGGTGATACTGATTTCCGACTATTTACTGAACTACATTCTAGATGTAATTTCGGTTTATGGCCATATTCCTTACACCAATATCCTCCCTATGATTTTCATGTGCCTCCCTTTGCTCTCCCGGGTGTGCCTCAGGGGGAGGCATATTATGGGGAACTGGTATATTAGAGGGTTTTCCCCCCCAGCGGCGGCAACGTTGGCCATTCTATTTGGGCCATTACCGCCGATGACTAGGGGTGGCGGTTGTTCTGGGATATTCATCCTTTCAGGAACATTCGACCTCGCAGCCGATGTCTCGGCTCTTTCGGCTATCATGGCCGGCCTTGCCATTGTAGAAAATCCTTCCTGTAATACTGCTAGGATTCTATCGTTATCGGAAGAAATTTTATTAATACCCTGGCCAAATCCTGCCATTTGCTAGCTAAGACCTTGTATGGCCTGGATTTGCCGTTCATTAAGATCTAGTTGAGAACTTGAAGGTTCTTCCGGTACTCCTGAGACAAAAAAAGGATTTACCTGAGATTCGGCAGGTTCCTCTGGTATCACGTTTTCAGCATGCCGAGTACTTCTTCTTGGCACCATTACTGCTTTTTCAAATACGAGGGGTCCCACCAGGCGTGCCAAAAAAAGATCTTCCTCCGAAATTGGGCCTGGTTGGACACGTGGCGATGTTGATGATGTGTCTCTGCGCGGGCATGCCAGTATCAATGGATACAAAGATTTCGGGTCAGGTCCTGACCCCGGGCACCTGTTCCGAGTCTAAACTGGAGTTGGTTCAGCCGTACTGCAAGTCACCTGTAATAAAACCGGTCAGGCGATAGAATGAAGACTAGGGGTTCGGTCTTTGTTTAGGTTCTTATACGTGTTTGAAAGACAAAGCAATCGATGGCGTAGCACTTTATTATAAACTCGGCCGGTAAAGCACGACCGTAGATTATAATAGATAATCCTCAAAAGTAACCAAAGAAATAAAGACAAAAAAGAAAACCAACCTAAATCGCAGGACTGGCCTATCCTGACCTTATAGCTATAATCGGAGTATAAGGGCAGGAGAAAGGGGGCAACTGCTAACAAAGTCGATTCGGTGGTTCACCTAGGATTGCTATTTAACCAAAAGTCCATGAGTCACTTGGCTTGATCAAAGTCGATCTTGGGACCGGCTGCTTAGGATCCTGTAGCCGTAATCGGAATACAGAATCGTGAGTCAGGGGCGGCCTCAACCTACTTGCCAGTGGTAGGATTTCGACGTCAATCGGAGTAAATAGGGGCCTAAGGTGTCACTGCGACTAGAAGCAATGAGAGAAGTCCTAGTTTATCCTTCTTGCTACAGTTTGGGGTGTAGGAGACGGGATAAAGATCACGGATGATCAAATAATATTATAATAATCGGTTGTGGTTGAGTGGATGTTGTCCTCGAGCTCTTCGATTTTGTGCCTTTTATAGACATTCGCTGACGGTTGCTTAACGTTCCACTTTTGTACGATCTTTATGGAGGTTATTCATCTGCAGTTTTCCGTTTGTGAGAAAGAACTGCCCGGTCATGATAACAAAATAGCTAACTTCTTTGCTTATAGTCGCCCACTCTATAACGAACTACTTTCTACTGATGGTGACGTGGTCCCTTAAAAATAAAAAGATGTTTGTCGTATGTAATTACGTGGCTCTGGCTGAGTATCTGGCCTATGTGTGTGCCGATGTGGCTTATCTGAGTAAGGCCTACGTGTAGTTATGACGTGGCCTTCTTGATTGAGTCAGGCCATGTGGATACCACGTGGCCTCTTCTTATTTGTCGGTTTGTAGAGGGTGTAAACAATAGGCTATGAAGCCACTACATGTCCAAAAATACCTTATGGGAAAGTATTATGCATGCTCTCTTTTGATTTTAAACCACTTTATTCTCAAGCTAACAGAACTGTCTGCAAGAGAAGACAAAATGTTTTGTTGCAGAAAAGCTTGAGAGGGAAGACAACCGAGTTACCATTGTTCAACTCAGCAAGCAAGGGTACTGATTCATACAGGAACGCTGAGTTGCTTAATCCAGACTTGGATCCGTCTTCGGGTCCGACATGGGTATATGAACCAAGCCTAGTGACTGGAACGATCTCTTCAAATTCAGGCCCACAAGAGAATCTGCAAGTTACTTCCAACAAGCCCAGGTACTGACACTGGGATGGGCCCAATCCAAGAAGGATCGATAAATAATAGTTCAACAGAGCATATGGCCCATGAATCTTCAGTCTGCTCGAATCCAAACATAAATCAAAGCTGTGGCCCAAGCCCGCCAAGTCCAGTGGATCACTCAACGTTATCCAACTTTTAGTTTTCATCAGAAGTTCAACCCTTCACCTCCGTAAATTCTTTCCATTCTTCTTCCCACCTCTGTGTTTCTACTCTCCACCGTACTTTAGGGGCTTTCCGGTCTCAATCGAACAATCCAGGGAGAAGGCATCAACCGGTTTCTCATCATTTATCCATCCAACAACCTCCCCATGAGAACCTTGAGATCAAATTAGTCAATCCCCCTTCCAAAAAAAGGAAACTTCCGTCATCCTTTGTACAGAACCATTCTGATCAGATAGACTCTTCCAGGAGTCTAGAAGAATGAAAATATTATTTTGGAACTGTCGTGGGCTTGGTCGACCTGCGACACAGGAACATCTCAGAGACCAAATTAGATCCCATAATCCAGAAGTTATTATGTTATCTGAGACCTTTGTTAATGAAAAAGTTGCTCTTAGAGTCTTTCGCTAATCGGGTTATCAGTCCTATTATGTTCAACCACCTGATGGTCGCTGAAATGGCTTCCTAATTTTATGGTCAAAATATGTTTCTCTATTGTTCTTGTTCTCCACTATGTGGCTTCTGGAAATGCAGCTATCATATCAAGATAAATCTTGCTACGTTATATTTATCTATGCAGAATCCAAGCTCGGAGTACAGGAGAAACAGTGGGATTTAATTGAATCCATTCAACGCCACTACACTTTGCCATGGATTCTTATTGGCGACTTCAACGCAATGCTGAATTCCGCAGACAAGAGAGGGGGCAATCCACTCAACAGGAGACAGTCATAGGCATTTGCTTCATTCATTGATAATTGCAATCTCTGTGAACTGCCTATAAAAGGACCACAGTTTACCTGGACGAATGGACAGTTGGGTCTACGCTGCATGCATCTCAGAAAAGATAGACTGAGGGTTTGTATCACCTGACTTTTTTGATGTTTTTCCTTCACCATCTTTATATTCTCAGGTTATTCAAGGTTCAGATCACTGCCCAATGCTTTTGGAGCTGATCCCTACCCAACGAAGACGGCATCAGCCATTTAGATTTGAAGCTCTATGGATTCAAGAAGATTCTTGTTCTTCGGTGGTGGCTACATCTTGGCAGGGGCAATTGTCTTCTATGCAACTTTGTACCAAATTATCAAGATTGGCTTTTGACCTGAGGAAATGGAATAGAGAAACCGTGGGTAATATCCATCATAAACTGCTTAAAGTGAAGGTCAAACTTCAGGAAATTCAGGAGGTAGCATCTCTGCAATCAAATGCAAGTCTGGATCAGGAAGAAAAAGCTCTCCAACAGGAATATCTTAAATTATTGAGGCAGCAAGAACTTTTATGGTTTCAAAAGTCCCATATTCATTGGTTGAAATGGGGAGATTTGAATACCAGTTTTTTCCATAAAACTACAATGCTGCGTCGGCAAATTTTTTTTATATATTCTCTTCAAGCTTCTAATGTAGAAATTGTCGATCAAAAAGAGCTAGAAGCTCACATAATAACTCACTTTCAATCTCTTTTTAGGGTGCAGCCATGATGGAAGGATTTGGAGCTACCAAACTTAATACCATGCCATCTCAATGAGGTACAAAATTCTTCATTTTGCAGGGTACGTTCCTTCTCAGGAGGATATTTGGGATGTCATTAAATCAATGGCTCCATTTAAAGCACCGGGACTAGATGGGTTCCCAGCACTTTTTTATCAACAATTATGGGATATCATTGGTAAGGATGTCACCTCCACTATTCAAGGCTTTTTTGAATCTGGTGTTATGCCTGCTCAGTTTAATCATACTTATATCACATTGATTCCAAAAGTGGCCCACCCTAGAACTTTATCTCATTACTGGCCCATCAGTCTATGTAATGTAGTGTGCAAGATCATAGCTAAATTGCTTGCTAACCGAATGCGACCTCTCTTGAACCATTTGGTTTCACCCAACCAAGCGGCGTTTGTGCCTGGTAGACACATTACGGATAACATTCTTCTTCACCATGAAGTAACTCTCTTTTTTCAAAAATCTAAAAAGAGGAAGAAGAAGCATGGTGTACGCACCTCTCATAGGTCGAGAACAGATCAGGGGTTCTATGCTTTAAAGCTTGACTTTTCTAAAGCCTACAACAAGGTAGATTGGGAATTTTTGAGTTCAGTCCTTAAGGCTTATGGATTTACTGAAAAATCAATCCACCTTATTATGCAATGTGTCCAAACAGTCACATTCAGCATTCTGTTTAATGGAACCCCTGTTGGCAACTTCCATGCTCAGAGATGGTTGAGGGAGGGGGATCCCCTCTCACCCTATCTCTTTATTTTGTGTCAACAAGTTCCCAGTTTGGCTATCAATAGAGCTGCATTATATCAGAGATTTCATGGTGTAAAGTTATCCCATCAAGGTCTTTCTTTGACACATTTGATGTTTGCTGACGACATCGTCATATATGGGCTTACACATGATCGAGAGGCACATGGTCTACTTCGGATTCTACACAAGTATTGTGCCGAATCTGGTCAGGAAGTGATCGAATTTCAAAAAATCAGCTATTAACTTCAGCAAAAACACCTCTAGATTGGTTCGGCAGAAGATTCGGCACATGTTCAATATTCCAGGCACTTCAAGCTATGATAAATATTTGGGTTTACCTGTTATCCACAGGAAACCATCAGTAAAGGACTATCAAGAACTGGTGGAAAGAGTAACTAACAGATTATCAGGCTGGAAAGCTCTTCTACTATCCCAAATGGGTCATACAACATTAATCCAATCTGTTCTTAGTGCTTTACCAAATTATTTCATGTCTTGTTATATGCTCCCTAAAACAATTTTATGCAGATTGGATCAGCTAGCTCGTCAGTTCTTTTGGAGAAAGGGTAGGGAAGCGCAAGCAATGCCATTAGTTTTCTGGAATCAAATAACATTACCTTGGCGAAATGGTGGATTGAACATAAAGAGGCTGGAGTTAATGAATATAGCACTTTTACTTAACGCTGCTTGGCGACTGCAGTCAGACCACACAAGCTTATGGACTCAAACGATGGGTAACCTGTATTTCCCAAATTCTACATTTCTTCAAGCAACTTCTAAATCAGGCCAATCTTATGTGTGGAAACAACTTCAAGGCCTAAAGGATCATCTAAGGAAAGGAATTTACTAGGTAGTGTCAAATGGATTTAAAATCCATCCCTTTCAGGATTGTTGGATCCAAAATCAAATGCAGCTACAACTTCCACAAGTAGCATCAGAGGAGGATCAGTTAACTCGGGTAAGTCAATTGATTTGTTCTGAAACTAACACTTGGAATTCAAATTTAATTAATCGATTGTGGCCAATCCAAATAGCATCTGCTATCTATGCCACTCCTTTGTCTCCTTTACTTCAAGAAGATAAACAGGTGTGGCGATATACGACACATGGTAACTTCACTGTGTTTTCTGCTTACCGTCTTCTCTTAGGCAACCTGATTGAAGCTACTGATTCCCTATGGCTAAAAATATGGCATTTAGAAGTACCAGCTAGATGCCGTCTGTTTCTATGGAGGTCTTTGAAGAATGCAATTCCTACAGCAGCTATGGTATACCAGCGTACTCAAAGAGGAGAGCCAAACTGTATTTTCCGAAATACAGAGGTTGAAACAGTTGAACACCTTTGGCTCCACTGTCCCTTTTCAAGAGCCGCTTGGCTTCAATGTTTGGGAGGTTCAATACAATCCTTTGGGCCGCAGCATTCATTACAACAGTGGCTTACTGCAATTCTTTCTTCTTCAAGGACCATATCTCATTTTAATCTTAAGGAAACTCTTTCTCATATTTCCATTTTTGGTTGGGTATTTTGGAACCATAGGAATAAAGTCTTGTTTGAAAATACTGAGGCCAATGTATTTCAGGTTATTCACCAATTTCGAAAGCTACAACAAGAGTTGCAGGTGATTCAACAGTCTTCTCCACCAAACTTAGTTGATACAGCAATGAGACAGGTATCTTGGAACTATCCTGTGGAATCATACATCAAAATAAATTTTGATGGAGCTTGGCGCAAATCTTCAGGTCGAGCAGGCATCGGTGTGATAGCAAGAGACCATATTGGAAAATTCCTAGCAGCAGTCACGCATAATTGTGAAGTTGAAAGTGCGATCCAAGCGGAGGCTTATGCGGCTTTAAAATTGGTAGTGGCAAGGAATTATCACTAGATTGTGCTGGAGGGAGACTCTCAAACTCTCATTCAACTGATCTAGAAGACTTCCAATGGTCCCCTATGGCGTTTAATTGCAATACTAGATCAAATACAATCTCTTTGGTCAAGATTTCATGAAGTCCAGGTCAGCCATACTCTACGAGAAGGGAATAGGGCTGCTGATATGTTGGCAAATTTTGCGATAGATAAATATGCATGTTTTTGGGTTAATAGTCCTCCTTTTTTGTCTTCATGTATTTTTGATGATGCTAGACTTGTATCTTTTCCTCGTAGTAAACAAAATTTCTTCTTTCTTTACCAAAAAAAAAGGACTATTGTATAGGCATATATAAAGCTCGGCCTGAAGTTGAACTAATTTAGATTTAGCTTGATGTTTGTTAGGTTTAATATTTTAGTTTGGCTTAATTCAGTGTCAAAGTAAGTGTTCAAGGTGTTTAATTCGTTTGGAATAGGTTATAGGAGTTATGGTTCAAACGGCGTCAAAGTCGGAGTCAAATTGAAGAAATTATGATGAACATTAGATAACGTTTGAAGCACCGTTTGACTGTTCAGTGTAAAGATCAGTTGCAGACAAACCTGAGAGTTGCGTTCGAGAGCGTGCAATGTGGCGTTTGACCGTTCAAGGTTTGCAGACAAACCCGAGAGTTGCGTTCGAGAACGAGAGACTTGTCGTTCGAATGTTCAGTGCATACAGAGAAACCCGAGGGTAGCGTTTGCCAGCGTTAGACTCGACGTTCGACTATGTATGTTGTTTAAACCCAATGTGAGGCTTTCGTTCGAACGAGAAGAGGTGAATTAGTCTTACATATTGAACGTTAGAGCCGCGTTCGATGAACGTTCGAACGTTCAATACGGAAAATCACTTATACAATTCCGATCTTTTCTGATTTGTTTCCTATTCCTTCTAGATTTCTTTCTAACCTATATAAGGATTGTTCCTTTAGGGTTACCTAAGTCGTTTTTGGAACCCTAAATAGTTGTGTGTGAGGAAGAGAAACCTCTTCCTTTCCTTTCTTCCTTTGAGCCATCAAACCTTCTATTCTTCCTTGTTCAAAGCCTTGGAGTTCCGGGCTAGGGAGACTGATCGTGGGAGTTCCTATGGATAATGTAAGCACCTCATTTCTGCACCCCTCTAAAAAGCCAGAAAGCTAAACCCTAAAAGACAGGTCTAAACCTTAAGGAGCAAAAGATGATTTTCCCTCTGAGTCTAAATTGATTGCTATACCCTATCCCAATGGATATAGCATTCCGACACGGTTCCAACGCAATTCAGTTTGCAGGAATCGGAGCCCGGATGGAGAAGATATGAGCAAAACAGTCGCAGGGGCAAATCCGTCAAAGTTAAAATATCTTAATTAAATTTAATTAAGATAAATATGAAGTGCGGTCAATTTTTCGGCCACTGCCCGCATAAGCCAATCAGAGCAAGCGGCACGCGAAAAGTAACTATACTTACAGTAAGGTTGCATGGCGCACCAGACTGCGCCTGACCAATTTGTCCCCCTATTAAATGCTGAAAAGATGGGGCCAAAACCGCACATAACCTACAGTCTCGACCAAACCGCGCGGTATGTGTGGTTACTGCTCATTTTTGGCAAAACCGCACTGAGTATGTGGTTTTGCCCCAGTGTGCTATAAAAGCAAAATCCGAGCATGGGACTAAGGATGGTTTGTTTTACACTGTTCCTTCACCTTCTTCCCTGCTCACTGAACCTCTGAATTTCCCTTGGAACCTCCTTGCTTCCTACATCCCAAAAAACCCATGTTTAAGACTCTTTGACCCCTCCTCCTTTCTGTCCCCTCCCATCTTCACCTGAAACCGATCCAAGAACTTGTTGTTAGTGTTGAAAGGAGGTGCTCCAGCACTGGCTTTGATTCAAGGAGGTGTACATTCGTCACTCTAGGATCACCCAGCCCCCAAGGTAATGTTCTTTGGTACTTTTGCTTTACATATACAAGAATGGGTTTGTATTAAGGAAGTCTCATAGGCCTTGATCTCTACTGTTATGGCATGCTTTTTTACATGTTTTTCCACTTCATCCCCTTCCCATTTCTATCATATAGGACCTCTAAGTTAAGAGGATCCATACGTGGTGTTCCAAGGGAGTATGAGTGACACTTTCACATACTCTTAAGGTGTTTCTAGGTGTTGATATACCAGATTTTTGTTCATTTAAGGAGGGAGGATGTTCCCCCTGTATTCATTCTAATGTATCCTCATGTAAACCCCTCTCCTATCATTTCTTTCACTGGTTTATCTTGTTTGCATGTCATGCTATTTCAGTGCCTTACAGTTCATGGGTCATGCATGCTTTAAATTCGGATTTCCCACCCATTTCAATGTTGCGTGCTCCCCCTCCCCCCACTGGGATTCGGTCATGGGTGTGAGCACCAAGCAACCCTTTCCCCTCTCACATAGCTGCTGTCCGTTGTCTCACTGCAGCATGTGTGCTTTATTTTCTTCATTTTGTGCATACATGACATGCCTTCTTGTTTGACTATTTTGGATGCATGCATGTGCATATGTAAATCCCATCACCATGCTTCCCCCCTACCCGATTGCTTGGCTGCTGGTATGACCATTAATATGCTACTGTTATGTGCACAAATAGGCCCCCTCCCTACCCTTCCTTTATGTTGTTTCCAGCCTCCAACAGCATGCCCAAACCCCTGTAAATATTGCTGTTCCCAGCAGGTTTACTCACCCCCGTCATTCCTAAGACACCCATTAACTGTCTTACATGAAGGCTGACCCTTTCCCCCAACTCCCCCCACAATTCCTACACTTTCTTTGCATAGATATCCCCCATGACAGCTGCTGTACCTATTTACTGCAGCATGTCTACTCTGTTCCGTGCTTGTGCTTACATGAGATGTATTATTGTTTTACTACTTTGAATGCATGTATGCACCCACCCCCACCTTAGTAGCATGCTAGGGCACTCACTGTAGACACCCCAAAATTGCACGATTTTTGATAAATCTTGAGGGAGAGAAATATTTTATTGGAATTTTCAATTCTTAGCATTGGGTTTGAGATCCTTAACCCATTTGAATCCAAAGCCGCAAAGGAAAATGCCCAAATTCAATCTTTTATGCAAAGTCAAACTTTTTCGGGTT
This sequence comes from Buxus sempervirens, assembly GCA_947561395.2. NCBI lineage: Eukaryota > Viridiplantae > Streptophyta > Magnoliopsida > Buxales > Buxaceae > Buxus > Buxus sempervirens. The sequence continues at coordinate 24,346,368 of OX387189.1, forward strand.
GAATTTTGTTGACTTTTGACCCCAGAAAATGAAATATTTTTTAAAGCAAGATTTCAAGATAATTTTTCTCGGTAATCAGGTTTTTAGCAATGTTATTGCATAAATGAATTCTTTGAGATTTTAAATCTTGATAAATACCTTTGTATCAACATGTTGAATCTTTTTACCGGACCTGAAAAACCGGAATTTAGCCTGGAACTGGAAAGTTGACTTTTTATTCACTTGGAATTTGGGTCTGGAAATATTTTTAATGGATTCAAATGGGGGGGGGGGGGGGGGGGGGTGTTTGCTTATTTACATGTAATATCTTAAGTAAATGGAGATTAAAAAATACGAGGACATTTACTTAAATGATATTACATGTAAATAAGCCTGGCTTGTGCAGTTAAGGCTCAAAACCAACCAAAAATGTGCTGACCGCAGTATATGTGCGGTTTTGGTTAATTTGGTCTAAACCGCCCTGTGTGTGTGGTTTCGACTGCGCACACAGTGCGGTTTGTGTTCATGCTTCTTGCGTGAGCTGCCACGTGGCTTCTAGAAGCTTTGGCCATTCGGCCACGTCGACAGCAATCATGACGAGCGTAACCGAGTTGAAACCGCCTTGTATGTGCGGTTGAGGTGAATTTGCATAAAAACAGCATTTAGAGTGACGGTTCTGTGGAAACCACACTATGTATGCGGTTTTGCTTGTTTCGGGGATTTGAGAAAAGGCTCGATCTCTGAGCCTTATTTACGCATATTACCTCTCTCTCAGGGACTTGAACTCCCTATTTTACCCTCCGAAACCTCTAGATTTACATCAATTCAAGGCTTTAACTTGAATTGGAACAATCTAGAGAGATTTTTGGGCATACCCTTGGGACTTTATTGCCCTTGGCTGTGCCTATAAATAGATGGGTCCTCCTCTTGCAAATGGCTAAGAATTTGAAGCTTGGAAGCTCTGTAAGAAGAGGGAAAACTCTGCTTGATTGCTGCCTCAAGTGTTCAAGCTACCAAAGGTAAAGCTCCATTTCATTTCTTGCTTCTCCTTTACATTTTAACTCCCAACTTCTACCTTTCTGTAGTGTAAGGCCATTTGGTGATTGTTTGCAAGCCCCAAACCTCTTCCAAAGTACCTGGGAATCCTCTCTAGCATTTGTGCGCATCTAAAAAACGATTGCACTGGTAGAAAACGGGAAATTGGAGTTGCCACCGCCTGATGGGGTGCAGGCGGACACCTGGGTGCCTAAGTTACTCTAATTGGTTGGTCTGCGGCGTGAGATTCTAAGTAAGGTCTCATTTGTGGTTCGGGGAAGTCTGTAGACACCCCGATCCACCCTGTCGGTTGACAGGTCCCAAAGAGCTTCCTAGGTTTGAGTCAGCTGTCCATTTTGGTTCTCACCCGGTTCCTAATCCAGCATGCCATTTTATTTAGGTCTCGGCGGGATCACCTGAGTGGTGTGGGTCCCTTTAGTTGATTTGATCTCGCTTAAATTAGGTGATCTGTGTCTGATGGTGTGGGTCCCGTTGGAAGGTCCACGGTGTCCTTGGTGGGCTTGGGTAAGCCCATGTACCCATGTGGGCCTCTGTCTAAGCCTAGGAGGCTTTGTAGGCTTTGGTGAAGTGAATTGATTTTTCCTTAAAGTTTAATTTGGGCATTTATGTGGTTTCCCTGTAACAAATGGGTCTGCATTGATTTGCGGGCCCCTAGGTGGGCCCCCATGATGGTTGCCAAAACGTTTTCAAATTATCTTATTTAAATTCACCAAAGGGTTGTGGACATTGGGGCTTGGGGCCCGTAGTCCAATTTTAGGCTTGCAAGCCCATGTTCCTGAAGTTTAGGGTTTTAAACCCTCACTTGGTTGGTTGGTGGGCTTTGACGGGCCCGATAGGCCCTTGCCCTTGGTCTCGGCCAAACCACGCAATTTAAACATCATTCCACAAACAAAGTTAGGGTGGGCCGCATTAGGTTTGGCCCATCCGATTTGATTGGTTAATTTCACTTAATCTTGCTTATTTGCATGCTTTCCGGTTCATCGGGCTTGGTGGGCCCCGTTGGAAGGCCCACGGATGTTCCAAATTGGACCGAGGGTCCAGGTCCCATGTCGGGTTTCTGAATGACCCGGAAACCCTATCGGTTCACTTGGTTCACTTGTGAGGTTATTCAAATTAACAAAAACCAAAAATCACACCCAACCATGCATTTTTAAGGGCTTTGCAATGGGGGTGGTTTTTGGGCTTCCTAGGAGGTTTCTACAAGTTGTGTGGGCCCCTAGGTGGGTCCACATCGGTTCGGGTCATGGGGGAGGCATCCCATGCGATTTGCCCTGGGTTTCTCAGCAAAATGAGAGGTGAGAAGATGGCATTGGGGTTGCTGCCCCTCTCCCTTCCCTTCAATAATTCCAGCAGCAGTGGGATAGTGGTCTTGGGGAGGGTTAGAACAGCAAAATTGGAGAGATAAATGGGATCACCTTCCTGGGGGCTGCACATACATGGGCATACACTTAAAAGAGCTAGGCTACCAAGCATGTCATATATATATTACTAAAAACAAGTGATAACACCTGCTGGGAACAGCAACTATCCTGGGGTTCTAAGCCAGCTAGAAGGGATTGGAAAAGCATGGAGATTAGGGGGAAGTGGAAGCATATCAATACCCCAAAACAGCAAACTACTTAAGTAAGCAAATTAACCTATTCATGCATTCAAGAAGTAAAAAAAAAAAAAAAGAGAAATTACTGTAGAAAGGTTGGGACGGCCACTGTGGTGAGGGGACTGCTATCATGCATGATAGCTGCTATAGTAGCAAATGAGATGAATGCCACCAAAACAGAAGTTTTGTGCATAACAGAAAAAAAACAAACCTGAACCTAAACATGCGTCCAACCCACCCAAGGTGACACTTTGAAGCAAGGGAATGAGTGGGACTGCACTCCCACTTGGCGTTTGGGGTGGGGCTGCCCTATGGTTCAGATGAATAGGCAAACCTGCTGGGAACAGCAGTAAACCAAGGCTTACTGTCGTTCCCAGCAGCAGTCTATGCACCTCACTACAAGGGGGTTTATAGGAGGTGGTGGGAGCATGCTTGGGTTATCGAAAAAACAGTAAAATAACAAAGGACAGGGAGGCATGAATCAAGGCATAGGGTAGCAACATGTTAGCTTGGTGGACCAAAAAAAAAAAAAATCAAAGCAGCAAGTGAACTTGGGGTGGGGATCATGCCCATACGACAAAAAAAAACATCAAGGAAGGAAGGGTGAGGGGAGCATGCTAGACTACAGCCGCAAGCAGCAAGCCATGGGTGGTACGGCCAACATAGGAAACCCAACAAAAATGTAAGAAGAAGTGATACAAAACAACACACAAAACAAAAGAGAAAGCAAGAAGGGTGATGGGGGGTATTACTGGGGTACATGAGACATGCGAAAAATGGGAGAACATACTCTCCTCAATAATCTGAAAGTAACAAGAATGGAGGAAAGATGTACTTAAACGACTCTTTATACGCCGTGGGTCGGGCTCTCCTCCCACCTTTCTATCGTAGTCATCTCCCCTTACCATAGGATTTCGTCCTCATGGAGAGGAGAAGAAGTGGAAGAGAGAAGAAAAAGATAGGAAACAGCAAGTAAAGAAACAACAAGGCATATGGAAAACCAACTACCTCAATATGCTCATAACCCCTTTTTCTCCGACTATGTTAAACAATACATGGTAAGAATGCTTACCTTAGTGATCTAAAGTCCTCCTTGAGTGTGGTTGAAGCTCCTTGAGAGTAGGGCAGCACCTTGAGCTCACCTTATTGCTCCACCAAGCTCTTCAAGTGCATTCCTTGGTCTCCAAGTAGAGAGGAAGGGAAAAGAAGAGACTTGAGAGAGGGATCCTTTTGTGTCTTGGGGATTCCAAGGGGGTAATGGGGTGGTAAGAGATGAAGGAGAGGAGAGGCTTTTTGGGAGGGAACGAATAGGAGAGAGGTGGGAGAGATGGGAGAGAGGTTGGAGAGTTCGAATGGGAGCTTTTTTTTTTCAATTCTTGGAGAAAAATTCCTTTTAAATCTTGGAAGATGGATGGTTGTCTTGGGAAGAGCCAAGGTCTTATGGGGAAGTCAAGAGTCTTCTTGGGAGGTTAAGAGTCTTATGGGGAAGTTCAAGGATTAATGGGAAGATGAAGAGTTAATGGGAAGATGAAGGGTTTTTGTTGGGAAGATAAAGGGTTAATGGGAAGATGAAGGGTTTTTGTTGGGAAGATAAAGGGTTAATGGGAAGATTAAGGGTTGGTGGGAGATGACACGTGTGAAGCATGCATTGGGTCCATGTGGCATCCCATGTGGAGTCCCCATGTGCACACGTGGCATCCCATGCGAGCACTCCTTGTGCACACGTGGCATCTCATGTAGCATCACTAAAATTCCAATAATGCCCCCAGCTTTGACTGCTCATATCTTCTTCATCCGGACTCTGATTTGAGCAAACTCAATTGCGTTGGAATCGTATCGAAGTCCTCTATCCATTGGGATTGGGCTAAACACCTGGCTCGGGGTTCGGCAAAAAGTCAACCTTCGGCTCATTCTCAAGTTTGACCGGCTCGAAGTCCCTCATCCGGACTCCGATTCCAGCAAACTTAGTTGCGTTAGAACCGTGTCGAGATTCTCTATTCACTGACATGGAGCAAGATGGTAAATTCTCACCTGATCAAAAAGTCAAAATTTCCCCCTTAGGGTTTGACTTTCTATCCAGGGTTTGCATTCCCGGCACTTCCTGGAGCGCAAAAATGAGGTGCTTACAGCTGCCCCTCTTTGCCGGAGTCACTTTGCGGATGAACGGCAAAGAGAAAAAAGAAACTCATTTTTGCGCCTGGCATTTTTGTCGACATGGTCGACGAGCTTAGTCCTTTGAAGTCTTTATGAAGAAAGGGAAGCGTCCAAATGATATGGAGTCGCTTCCAGGCTTCGGAGTTTCCTTATCCTTTGATTTTCGGGTTTTTGCGGGGCAACTCTTTAGCATTTAGTTTATGTTTGAAAGAGATTAGATTGGACTTGAGCTCGCCAACCTGTTTCGGCGTTGATGCCAGGCACTTGACAATATTCTTCTTTTTCTTGTTTGTTCCTTTAAAGCTTTTAGGTGTTTTCGGAATTCTTTTTTTTTTTTAAAAGCTGTTGGCCAGGAGATGATTTTAGACGCGGAAGGAGTGAGAGGAGATGGGAAAGAGAGAAGAGGAGGAGGTGCTGCTGCCGGTGAGGAGGAGCTCTCAGCGCTGTCCAGTACTTCCAAGAGGTTCTCACACCTGCTCTACTCTAATTACAAAAGTGTGAAAGCAAAAATTACAACATGGGCCATCTTGCCCGATTAGATCTTCATTTCTGCTTATTTGTCTTCATGTCTTGCTGCTTCCAGTGTGCCTTGTGGTTCTCCTTCGGAGTAGGGGCCTCCTTGTTTGGAGTGATTGCTACTGGTGATTAAGTAGGGACCCCTGCTTCGCGGTCTTCTCTCGCTCTTGACATGTGTGAAGGTTCCCTTGGGGAAAGCTGCCTTGCTGGGGATAAGTGTGGTCCCTTACGCCACCATTTTCCTTGTGAGGCCTTTTCCTTCTGCCCGGGTTCGAACTCATCATCCTGCTCGTCTGAGCTCTTGTTGAGTGTGGAGGAGCTTTGCAGTGGTTTGGCGTGAGTCCGCCTTATTTCTGTGTTGCTTTTCTCCGTGAGGCCGACCTCCTCAGACTGGGTGAGGCTTGGGAGAATTGCATCCTTGATCATCATTTCTTATTGTTGACAGGACTCCAGTGTGGTTGGTGGAGATCGCCCTCCATTCGTTTGAAGGAGCTTCATTGGGGATCTGGGAGAGAATATCCACCTTCTTATTGTTGCCGTACCTGTGAGGGTTGGCAAGAAACAATGCATTAGCTGAGGACTAGCCGGGGAATGCAAGCACATCCATTTTCTTTTTCTTTTTCTTTGCTTCAGGTCATTTTTCCCATTGCAGCTAGAGGTGGCCTCTACCAACGTTGAGAGACTCATCAACTAAGGTTAGTGGCACACTATGGTACTCAAAAACAGTTAAACAGAACAATTACAGAGAAACAAGTGTGTAAGTGTGTGTCCGTGTTTGCAATATCACAAGTAGTTTCCCAGGTCAGACAGGACTTGGAGTGCTTGGTGCTCTCAGTAGCATTGTCATCACAGGCCTCTGTGGAGTTTCCTGTTCAGGCACAATCTGCCGGTCTGGATCCTTAAGACTTGTCCATCATTCTCTACTCATAGTTTGCCATTGTTACTGCCCTTTCTGTTCCTTGTTCTGCCCAATTTGGATGTGACTAGCTTTCTATTTTTTTTTTTTTTAACTGACCGCCTTTGTACACAGTGCCCCTTTTTCGGGTTTTCACCATGTCCGGTCCTTCCAAAACTTTGAATTCCATCATTGCCAACGAATGCGGACCTAACTGTTTGCCCTGATCATTCCTTTTGGGATCCGAAAGGTCTTAGAGATAGGACAAAATGTAGGCTTGGTCTTGGTTATGAAAGAAGGGTAAGTGGCTCAAAAGGCTTAGACTTCTAGGTTTATCAAGTGTGCTACTTTATTGATGGTGAGACTTACATCCTGGCTTATTTGCATTTCCCCTTTTTTGGTTAGGTAAGAAATTTCCCAATTTTTTCTGTTTCCTTTTCTTCCTTTTTTTTCACTTTTTTTTTTTTGAAGTTTTTCGGGGCATGGGTGCCCCATTTCTTCTCTTTGCTATGCCAGGAATGCCCTATTTGAGGTGTAGAACACTTGTGATGGGTTGAAAGAATTTCAAGGCTCAAAATTGTCTAACTAGGGGAGAATTTGGGGTACCTGAAGGGGTTTATGGGCTAAAGGAGGGTCAAGGATGGCCTCTCTTCATTTCCAAATTGGAACGATCTCAGGCATAGTACAGTTTGACTGCGTCTGCATTTATCGGCTTAGGAAAAACTGCCCCGTCCATCTCTTGTAGGATGAGTGCTCCTCTAGACAAGACTTTGTGGACTACGAACGGCCCTTCGTAGTTTGGCTTGAATTTCCCTCGGTTGTCCTCTTGATGGGGAAGGATCCGTTTCAACACCAGATCTCCTACTTTGAACTGTCGTGGCTTTACCTTCTTGTTATAGGCTCGCGCTACTCTTTGCTGGTAGAGTTGGCCATGACACAAAGCCTTGATCCTTTTCTCATCCAATAACTGCAACTGGTCAAATCAAGACTCTTCCCACTCGACATCACTGATCTCGGCTTCCTTTAGAATTCTGAGTGACGGGATTTGTATTTCCACGGGGAGGACTGCTTCCATTCCATATACCAAGGAGAACGGGGTTGCCCCGGTCGATGTCCTGATCGACGTCCGATAGGCGTGTAGTGCATAAGGTAACTTCTCGTGCTAGTCTCTGTAGATGACCACCATTTTCTCGAGGATCTTCTTCAGATTCTTGTTGGTAGCCTCTACTGCCCCGTTCATCTTGGGTCGGTATGCTGTGGAGTTCAGATGTCTAATCTTCAAATCTGCACACATCTTTTCCATGTCCTTGTTGTTCAAATTCTTTGCATTGTCTGTGATGATCGCCTCAGGCATGCCATAGCGACAGACTATGTTGTTTTTGATAAACTTGAGCACATGGGTTCCCTTCACATCTACAAAGGACATGGCTTCTACCCACTTGGTAAAGTAGTCGATTGCCACTAAGATGAACCGGTGCCCATTTGAAGCCTTCGGATGGACCTGGCCTATCATATCAATCCCCCAGATGGCGAACGGCCAAGGCGACGCCATGGAATACAGTGTGTTCGGTGGTGCATGGATATTGTCGGCATAGATTTGGCATAGTTGGCACTTTCTGACATGAGCGTAGCAGTCTGCCTCCATGGTCATCCAGTAGTAACCCATCCTTAGGATCTTCCTGGCTAGCATATGCCCGTTCATGTGTGCCCTGCACAACCCGCCATGAACTTCCTCAATTAGCTTCTGAGCCTCGTCTTCTTTGACACATAGCAGTAGCGAATCATTGTATGATTTTTTGTACACTCTACCTCCACTGTAGAAAAATTGCCCTGCCAACCTCTGAATGGTTCGCTTCTCTGCAGTTGTGGCACTTTCTGGCAAGGTCCTTTCCCTTAGATATCTCTCAATGTCCGCATACCAAGGTTCTCCTTCGGGAGCGAGTTTCTCAATGCTAAAACAATAGACGGGATAACGCCGAATCTCTATCCCCAAGGGTTGCACCCAGGTGTTATCAGTGATGGTGGCCATTGACGCCAATGTTGCTAGCGCATCTGCGAACCGATTCCCGTCACGTGGCTTGTAGTCAAAGGTCACACTTTCAAATTGCTCTTCTAATTCCTTGACCAACTCTTGGTATGGTACCAACTTTGCATCTCGGGTTCTCCACTCCCCCATAACTTGATAAATGATGAGACATGAGTCACCGAACACCTTCAGCTCTTGTATGCGCATTTCAATTGCTGCCCGCAGACCTAACACACATGCTTCATACTCAGCCATATTGCTAGTGCAATTGAACATAAGTTTTGATGCTATTGGGTGGTGGACACCATCTGGGGAGATTAGTACTGCTCCAATTCCTTTTCCATTTACATTGACTGCCCCATCAAAGAACATCTGCCATTTGGTTTCTTCTGTATCCTTTGCAGATTCTGTGCACATCACATCTTCGTCCGGGAAGTGAGTCAAGAGTGGTTAGTAATCAAGTAGGGGATGCTCTGCCAAGTGATCCGCCACTGCTTGCCCCTTTATCGCCTTTCTAGTTGTGTAGACGATATCATATTCTGATAAAAGCACTTGCCATCTGGCGACCCTACCCGTGGAGATTGGCTTTTCAAAAATATACTTCAACGGATCAAGATTTGAGATTAACAGGACCGTGTGACTGAGTAGATAGTGCCGAAGCTTCTGAGCTGCCCAGACCAGGGCGCAACACGTCCTTTCAAGTATCGTGTATCTGACCTCAAAGTTGGTAAACTTCTTACTCAGGTAGTAGATAGCTTGTTCTTTTCTTCCGTTCTCATCGTGTTGCCCTAGTACACAGCCTACAGCCGTCTCCGAGACTGTCAGATACATGATCAAGGGTCGTCCCGGAACCGGTGGTACCAACGTCGGTGGACTCATCAAATAAGCCTTAATCTTGTCAAACGCTGCTTGGCAGTCTTCATTCCAAACCACAGGGTTATCCTTTTTCAGTAGCTTGAATATAGGTTCACACACGGGAGTCATCTGTGCGATGAATCTACTGATGTATTGCAGTCTACCCAGGAACCCTCTCACTTCCTTTTCTGTCGATGGCGGTGGCATTTCCAGAATCGCCTTGGCCTTGGCAGGATCAACCTCAATTCCTCGCTTGCCTACTATGAATCGGAGCAGTTTGCCTGAAGTGACTCCAAACACACACTTGTTTGGGTTGAGTCGGAGCCTGTGTTCCTTCAGTCTGTCAAACACTTTTCCGAGATTTACCAAGTGGTCCTCTTCCTCCTTTGACTTTGCTATCATGTCGTCCACATACACTTCCATCTCTTTGTGCATCATGTCGTGGAACAACAAGGTCATTGCACGCTGGTATGTAGCATCCGCATTCTTCAGTCCAAATGGCATCACACGGTAGCAGTAGGTGCCCCAGTGCGTGATGAAAGATGTTTTCTCCATATCCTCAGGTGCCATCCTTATCTGGTTGTAACCAGAAAAGCCGTCCATGAAAGAGAACATCGAATGCGTGGCTGTATTATCGACCAGTACGTCTATGTGTGGCAACGGGAAGTCATCCTTTGGGCTTGCTCTATTCAAATCTCGGTAGTCCACACACATACTAACCTTTCCGTCTTTCTTGGGAACTGGGACAATGTTGGCCAGCCACTCAGGGTAGTGAGTCACTTGTAAAAAACCGGCATCCAATTGCTTGGTAACCTCTTCCTTAATCTTCAGGGCCCATTCAGGTTTCGTGCGCCTAAGCTTCTGCTTCACAGGGATTGCCTCAGACTTTGTCGGTAACCGGTGCACAACCAAGTCCGTGTCTAACCCGGGCATATCTTCGTATGACCATGCAAACACATCAGAATAAGATTTCAGAAAATCAATCATCTGTTTTCTCAATAATTGTGACAGTTTTTTACCAATTTGGAGTATCCTTGGTTGTGCCATGTCACCTATGTCAATTGGCTTTGTTTCCTCGATATTTGCCTGGAGACCCTTTTCATGTCTTTCCAATGCAAATTGGATTTCCAGCGGGGTCTCCCACGATTCATCGTCGTCCTCATGCTCGAAAGGCTCACAGGGGACAATGTTTGAATCTCCTTGCTGCGATGGGCTGGTGTCGCGATCTGACTTGTCGAGTCCTTGCTCGCTTTCAGGATTGGACACCAGCTCATGCTCTTCATTTATTGTTGCCATTTGCATTGGCTTTTCAATTTTTTTTGTTCTTTTTGTTCCATTATGGCAATCCTATTATCTATCCCGTGCCCCAGCTCTTCCGGGTGTGCGTCGGGATTGACACTAAGGTTGCGATGCTTAAGTTGATTATTTTTGTTATTTTCATTTTTTGACAGATGCAAATAGTAGAAAGAGTTCAGATATTCATTAAAAAGTTCAGCAGTAGCTACAACAGAAATTTCAGAGGTGACAGAAACCCCCTTGAAAGTGTTAGCCCTGCTAGTTGCGAAAGGTTTGGCGCTCCAATTCTTCAGTGGTGCCAGGTCTTCCTTGTTGATGACAGCTGCCTTCTTCAGTTCCTCAGTCAGCACCATATTGGTGCTCTCATCAGATGAAATGTAGATCGGATCAATGGCCGCGCCTCCGATTGGCTTGTTCTGGCTCCTTTCAGACTGGGGAGCACTGTCTGATGATACCCTCACCCATGACCCACTGAGGGAGATTGCCGTTGGTATCTCATCTTCAGGCAGCACACAGGCGATGGTGACTTCGTCGGCTGGGTCAACTCTGGGCGGCACAAATGCTATAGGTATTCCGGTTGGTGTCCCCGGAGTAGTAGAAGAGTGAGCCGGTGGTGCCCATTTTCCATAAGCTGCGTGGTACACTTCTTCGGGCACTGGCCCTAGCACCTTAGGCATGTTGCGGAACATCCAGTTCAGGCCGTCACGAGTCCCTGGGTGTGGGACATAAGGAGGTGGAGGAGGCGACCTTGGCCTGCGGATTGGGGTCCCTGAGCTGTCTTGCCCTTCCATCATGCAAATATACATGGCAGGGCCTTCTTCCTCTCTGGATTCTTTGACGGGAGCAGGTGGCGGTGCTTCAACTGCAATTGTAGGTGAGACTGGTATTCCCTCAAGGATGAACGGCTCTTCTGGTGGAGGGAAGGCCAAGGTAACTTCATCAACAGATTCTAGAGCGACCAACGCTGGAAGATTACCTGGCGACCCTTCCAGTGCCAGCGGGTCCACCTCCACTGCATTTCCGATCATTTCTAGGGTTGGCGGCTCTTCCCAAAGCATCTGTGCTAGTCCTTCCAAATAGTCTTCTTCCGTATCTGGGGTGTCCTCAAACTCGTCACCCCATCCCTGTGGAATGATGTTCTTGAGGGACTGAGCCGCTTCACGCTCCATATTGGTGAAGTGATGATACAGCTCACCATGCACACAGATCGGCCAATGCGGATCCCTACCTTCAGCTCTGGCTCTTTTCCTTTCTGTGAGGTTCCTGAAAAGTCATGCATAGTCCTCTGGCTGCGGCTTGAATCCGAGTCCAAATCCCACAGTCTGCTCATAGGGTTGGACAGCGGTTGTGATGCCCTGTTTGTACTTGCCAAGTCCTTCACCGGCCCAGAGACCCCAGTCTGCACACTCTACTGCCCCAAACATGGTCACTCTTTTCTTCCTTGGGAGTCACTGCCCCCTTTCAGATGCCGGGATTTGGTTTACTTGCACCATTTCCACAGCTTGGAAACTGAGTGCGTTGGGTAATTCATAGTCGACATAGGGCACTCCGACCCTTTCAAATTCACGGTGATCTTCAGCATACACCGTTATCAGTTTGCTGCCTGAGATGAAACGCACCATCCTGTGCAAGGAGGAAGGCATAGCCCCTGCCTGATGTAACTAGGGCCTCCCAATCAATAGGTTGAAGGACGAGTTGATATCCATTAGTTCAATGTCCATGGTGAAGGGCCTATCCACTATCACAACCGCCAAAGTGATCTCCCCCAGTGACTCTCTCCTAGCATTGTCAAAGCCCCTGACGTTATGACCACTTGGCTTGATTATTGACAGATTCAACTGCAGACTATGGAAGGTTCTCATCTGGCATATGTTCAAAGCTGCCCGTTGTCGATCATGGCACGCTTTACGATGAGATCGACACATTTCACCGTTATGTAGAGCGGTTCTGTGTGATTACACCCTTCAGGTGGTAGATCTACGGCAGAGAAGGAAATAGCCTGGGGTGCCATAATCACTGACACAACTGCCCCTAACTGCTCAGGGTCGATGCTCTCCGGGACATGTGCGTCACCCAGAACCCTCATCAGCACTGCCCGGTGCTTTTCTGAGTCAATCAGAAGCCGCATGATGGAAATTTGGGCCGGCACCTTGTTCAAGTGCTGGAGCAGATCGTACTCTGGAGCGTAGAAGCTGTGGTGCAAATCCGTGATCTCTTCGTCCGTGGCTTTCCCTTTTTTCTTGAGGGTCTGTGGCAGTTCTGTAGCCACTTCCTTCCCTTTTTCTTTTCTCTTTTCTTCCTCGGTTGCTCCTCCCTCTGGTGCAGGTGGGGGGTCTGTGTTTACATATCGACCGGATCGGGTGATTCGGTCAATTTCTGCTTCAAGGGTGGTGGTAGTGGAAGTGGGGTAATGTGGGGGCACAGAATTGTATGAAGGTGGTTCCAATTTGATTTGTGAGAGGTTGAGGGTGAGTGGTTCAAATGAAAGTGAGAATGGGTCCTGTGGAGGTGAATCCATGATGTCGTGGATGCTGAGGGTGGACGGATTGGTGAGGGGGGTTGGGTAAAAGAAGTCTTGGTCTTCAGGTGGGTGGAAGTGCACCAGAGGGAAGCTGGTATGGGAGTCATCGCCCTCCTCTTCAACGTAGTTCACTGTCTTACTCGCCCTTGCTGACGTTTCTTCTGAGTCTGCGTCGTCGGATTCATCTGAGCTCTCATATAGTTCAGGCGGGTTTGCGAGTTCAGGAATAGCTGGCGGCTCATCCTCTCCTGCACCGTGAGGGTGATTGAGCCAATCCCGTATGTCATATGGGAAGGGGGCGGTAGGACTGGACTCAAGTGATGATGAGTCAGAAGAGTATTCCCAGTATAGGTCTGGCTCCGATGTCGCGAACATACATTCTAGCGGCCATGCGGTTGACAACTGGGGGAGGTACCTTTGAACTATCCACTGATTCTTCCGAGATCTGAGGTCCATCTTGGACCTAGAGTCCATTGGAACTGCCTGCTCCTTCTCTGCGTGGAGGGGACGGAGAGTCGCTAATCCACCCACACTGCATTGGTTTCCACGGGCCGATGACTTCTTCACTGCTCTGGGGTTCATCTTCGATGGCATGGACATAGCTGTCTGCATTTTCCTTAGGCAACAGGGGGTGCACCTTTACGGTCTTTCCTGGCTGCCCAATCAGCACTGAAGGGTCAAATTGCCCGGTGCCTTGGTCACTACTCACTTGATTTATCGTCTTGCTAGTAGAGGCCTTTGTGTGATCAGGGAGAGGATTGGTGGTCACTCCGGCTGCTGGAGTTTGAGCTGGTGGAGCCGAGGGGTCAACCGTGATGCGTTTGCCATCAATCAAATCTTGGATATCGTGCCTTAGGTCCCAGCACCGATTAGTGTGATGCCCTGGGGCACCGGAGTGGTACTCGCACCGCTCGGCTGCATTGTAGCTCCTAGCATTGACCAACCTGGGGTTCAGGGGCTTGACTTGCACGTACCCCTTCTTCAACAAAGTAGGCAGCAACTCTGCTAGTGCATACGGGAGTGGAGTGAAGACCCGCTTCATCCTAGCTTCCATTTCTTCTCTCGTCCTTCTTACCCCTTGGTAGGCAGCCTGCCCTGTTCCTTGGGCTGCCATTGCCTCTGGTCTTTGGGAGAAATGGTGGGGCTGTGCCGGGTATACATAGTTCACAGCTTGCTGCTCTTGCCTTCTGGGCTCCTGCCCCTGATTCCTGCTAGTTTGCCCAGTCACAGGCCTTCTTGGTGGGGCACTCTGCCCGCTGCCGTCAATCTTTCCGGCTCTTACTGCATCCTCTATTCGATCTGCCGTCAGGATCAGGTCATTGAAATTCGACGTGCTCTGCCCCAGTAGCAGAGAGAAGAAGGGCTGACCCAATGACGCAATGAACAACGACTTCATTTCTTGCTCTAGCAATGGTGGCTACACAAATGCTGCCAGCTCCTTCCAGCGCTTGGCATATTCTCTTACTGATTCCTGGCTCTTCTTAGCCAGCCTCTACAATTCTGCCCTAGTCTGCACAATTTGACTGTTCAGGCGGTACTGTTGGATGAAAACAGCTGCCAGATCATTCCATGTCTTGATCTTACCCTTATCCAAACTCAGGAACCAGGAGTAAGTGGCCCCAGTTAATGACTTCTGGAAGAACTGCACCATGATCCGTTCTTCCTTAGCGTACTGACACATGTCGCCTGAGTACGACCTCAAGTGGTTTAGTGCGCACCCGGTGCCATCGAACTGGTGTAGCTCAGGGCACTTGAACTTGGCCGGGAGTTGGATGTCTGAAAAGAAGCAGAGGCTTTCCAGGGTAGCCTCACTCTGCACTGTGCTTGGTTGGAGCTGTTTGAGCTGTTCCTTCAAGGTGGCCATCTCTGCCCTGTTCTCTTCTCTCACTGTTGTCAGCTTCTCCTCAAATTGTATCTCCTGGGTCCTGTACCAATCCTCATCGCCTTGCCCCAGTTGGACAGGCAGAAACTGATCTGGTTGGGGAACATGGAATGGCACCGCCGGTGGTGGTGGTGGTGCTAGGGGAGGGGGGTTCGCTGGACGCGACGGTGGTGCTACTTCTGCTTGTGGCGGTTGCTGGGCAACTGGTGCCACGGTGGGGCCTGTCTTAATTCTCTCAGCTCAGCCATTAGTTCCTGAATGATGGAACTCATGCCGTCAATTCTCTGTTGCATCTCATTGACTACTTGTGCGTGACTAGGTTCTGCCGGATGCTGCCCTGTCGGCGTCTGCTCTCCTTGTCGGTTCATTTCGAGCCTTCTCTTCAATCTTAGCAGGTACAGACTTCTGAAAGCAATTTTGGGTACCTGGTAGCAATTCGCAGGCATTAGTGCAATTTACATGAATCATTCATTGCAATTTATTTGACATAACTTGTTTATTTGATTTATGCTGATTTCCTGATTGGATTTGAGTTCACTGATCTATTTTAGCTACCCAAAGGCAACAAGGTAAGAGAACCTGAACCTTGATTAAACTGATCTATTTTAGGTACCTGCAAGTACTCGGGGAAGAGAACCCTAAGTGACTTCTAAAGACTGATCTATTTTGGCTATTCTAAGACAACCGGGGAAGAGAACCCCAAATAACCGAATCTGTTTTAGCTACCCATAGGCAGCAGGGGAAGAGAACCTAATTTCTTTCAACTGATCTATTCTAGGTAACCCGTAGGTGCCTGGGAAAGAGAACCCTAGTTTCACGAATACTGGTCTATTTTAGCTGTATGAGAGCAGCTGGGAAAAGGAACCCTGTGAACCTGGTCTATTTTAGATACCCGCAGGTACCTGGGGAAGAGAACCCAGTTTAACTGGTCTATTTTAGTCGCTTAAGCACGCCAAGGGAAGGGAACCTTTTAGTACAGGGGTTTTTATTGAGCTTAGAATCACAAGGTTGGACCAATCAGGGTCTCAGAAAGAGGGGCTGAAGAACAGCACTCAGGATTGCCTTGACCAAATCCTGACTCAATCGTCGGTGGTCTCAGCGACACGAAGATTCGGCTAGTAGTACCCGGACGCTCCGCAGCCAATATCCGATTCACTCACCGGCGGCTTTGTTGTCACTAAAAGGGGTAGGCTATGCCAGGACGCTCCTCCACCAATATCCGACTCAACCGTCGGCGGTTTCGGTGCCCTAAGAATTCGGCTAGTAGTACCCGGACGCTCCGCAGCCAATATCCGATTCAATCACCGGCGGCTTTGGTGCCACTAAATGGGGTAGGCTATGCCAGGACGCTCATCCACCAATATCCGACTCATCCGTGGGCGGCTTCGGTGCCCTAAGAATTCGGCTAGTAGTACTCGGACGCTCCGTAACCAATATCCGATTCAATCACCGGCGGCTTTGGTGTCACTAAATGGGGTAGGCTATGCCAGGACGCTCCTCCACCAATATCCGAATCATCCGTCGGCGGCTTCGGTGCCCTAAGAATTCGGCTAGTAGTACCCGGACGCTCCGCAACCAATATCCGATTCAATCACCGGCGGCTTTGGTGTCACTAAATGGGGTAGGCTATGCCAGGACGCTCCACCAATATCCGACTCATCCGTCGGCGGTTTCGGTGCCCTAAGGAAATTCGACCGAATGATCTTGGGAAAGATACAGACGGGTGTGATTTGAGCTCGAATTCTTGGGTGTTTTAAACACTTGCTGGTTTTTAGGATCTTAATGAAAGAGATGCAATTAAAAGAGTTAGGGGTCGCAGTGACCAGAAATTCTGCAATTTATCGAGAGAGATGGTCTATTGGAGACCGAGTTGCCCTATTAGTTCTTTTATTTCAGGTTCTTGCTTTGTTAAGTTTGAACACATAACAGAATAGACAGGCAATTCATGCTTAAAAAAAGGTGCCGCAGCGGCTCACAGTACATTAGCATATTCATCAAAATACAACAAAACCAAAGTCTAGCTAGGTTGGTCATCATCATAGTGGGAGGACACGTCGTGACTTCTCAAGGCGCGCAGAAGCTTGTTCCGCAGACGTCGGTCCTCCTCGGCGCGTTTGCGCACCAATTCCAATTCATGTTGCAAGGCCGTATTGGCCTGCCTACTCTCCCGTTCCAAATCCACGTAAGCTGAATGGATACGGGAGTGAGTCTCCTGTAGTTCGGCCACCCTGTCCCTATATGTGTTAGGGGGCGGAACTGGAATGTCGCTTGAAGCGACAGGCTGAAGAGGTGGGGGGCCGTTGTGGCCAAATTCCCGAGCTATCCACTGCTCGTAGTCTGGAAAGTGTAATTCGGTGAAGACGTCCTCCCGGTATACGCACACCGTTTTCCACTCTGCCAGCAACTGTCCTCAGTCCCTTAGTGAGTGGACCAATCAAACCGCTCAGGTTGTCTTGGATCGGGATTCCCTGCGGTTTCCCAAACTGTCTAAGAACCCGAATCGGATAGTACGACACGGCCTAGGTAAGGCCTATCAAGGCAAGTCCCTCTCTTTTCTTGAAAGCTATGATGGGGGTGTAGGGGATGTTGTATGTACCCCACCATCTAATGTCCGTTTCTCCCTTCAGGTGGAGAAAGTGGTTAAACCAATCCTCACGAGCGGGTAGGTCTGGTTTGATCTCTCTTTGAGCCAACCAATAGATGTTGTTGCCGGTTGCCTTGTAATATGCACTGACAGGTGATGACACCATCAGGTGGTCTTGCAACCAAATGTGGAGAAGGGGAGCGCACCCTTGAAACCTCCGAGTTCCGTTTGTGGACAAAGTCAGGGAATGGAATAGTTGAGCTAGGATCAGTGGCATGATTCGGCACCCTGCCCTGAGTTGATCCACAATTTCCATGAGGGCCAAATTAATGGTGTCTCCCCCAGTTGAAAAGAAGATTTGCGACAGAACCACAAAGGTGAATGTGTTAAACCAAGCTCGGGGTCTTTCCTGCTTTTTGTTTCTCATTTTCTCAGCTAGGAATGCTTTAGAGACCCGAGTAAATGATTTGTCACCTCCTAAGGTCTGGAATTCTCCCCTTGAGAGGCCAAAGAAAACGCAAGCTTCATTCTTGTAGCTTTCTTTGAGACTTGGCCTAGTGGGTTCTCCTAAGTCGCAAAATCGGAGGAACAAGTCAAGTTCCTCAATTGTGGGAGTCAACTCATTGATCCCGAATCGAAACACTGAAAGCTGGGGATCCTAGAAAAGCAGGGCTGCTTGGATCATATCCCAGTTGATCGGCACATGTAATAGGGACAACGTCTGTCCCATACGGTATTTGTGCTCCCATTCAATCTGCTCACTCCCTTGGAGCTGCCTGGTCCAAGAACGGATCCAAGGGGTATCCCAGGCACACTTCTCTATTCTAGGGAAGCGGATTCTCTCAGATGAGGATGACGATGCCATGCAAACTATCCAATCGAAATTCCAAATCAATTCAGGTTCCACACCAAACTCTAAATCAGTCCTAAGACATGCGTAATTTAAAGCAAAAGACCAATCACTAGTAGTTCTATCATGCTTCACCAAATAAAGCAAAAAACAAAACAGTGCGGAATTTAACTCAGGCACACATGGTGTGTGGTCCTAGGGGTTGGCGCCAGTTAAGGCGCGACTCCTGGACATACTTGTGTAGAGGAGCACATTCAAGTCCCGATCAGTCTTTCTGTCTTTCATCTGTTCTTTCATCTGCTTCCAGTGTCGGACCACAGCAAAAATTACAACTTGCCATCGAGGGTGAATTTTTACAAAAATATTTACAAAGTTGTAAAGAATTCATCCTTAAGGCTATTGGGAGCCAAAAGGGAGGATACAAATTGCTTTCTAAGCGGGTAGGTTAAAAAAAATTCCTAGATCTAGGGTTTTGTGCCCATGTTCCGATCTGGCATGCTTTCATCTGTTTTTCTGATCTGGCCGGCTTTTGTCTGCTCTAAAAGACCAATCTAGACTTAAAGTGCTCCCAGCGGACTCTAATGGGTCAAGACCCATAGCATACAGGACTCAATGCATGGATCTGGGGTGATTCCCCTGATCATAATTAGGTGAGCTTCCTAAATTAGGGCTGAGGTCGCCCATGATCTAGGGTTTCCTCCATTTGATGCAAAAAGCGGGGGTTGCTGCCCCTAATGGACTTTGGATTTTATTCATCATTCACATCCTACTCACCCTCTCATGCTCAACGCGAGGTTCATTCAGAAACGTTAGGTGGGGAAGGATACCCAGCCCGAGACATAAGCCTACAAGGGTCTGGACCAGTACTGGATCCTCGCGTGCCACGGCAAGAAACCGGTGGTGCTAATGGACTCCAGAAAACTGGGGGATGGGTTTACCCTGCTTTCCCTGGCAAGCCACGGGAGCGTAGGTGCTAATACCATCCCAAAGATCAGTTTGTAGGAATCAGAAGGGTAGGCTGCTAGAGAGGTCTAAGTCTTGGTAAAGAAGATGCAATTTCCGTAACTCTCATTCATTCTGGGTTGGATCATCCACGCATCCTCCCTCGTGCGTGTCACCCCACGCAGTTTATGCAGTTCATAAGGAAATACGCCATCCACGGTGTGGTGGTGTGCTCGTGTGTGCAGGTAGGTTGCGTACTGTGTCTAATCGGGTGAGTTTTGTCTGGATTTGGTTGGTAACGGGATTATTACTGCCTCGTATAGTAAAGTACAGAATTAGCACGCAATACGAGGTTCCGGGAGAGTCCCCAGGTAAGTGGGGGGTCACAAGGGACCGCTTAAATCCCCCTTGCCTTAGGCAATTATCGCGTCCTTTTGACAGGACTCCCCAGAATACGTAGTTACGCGTATTCTAAGTTTTACTAAAAAGATAGTAAAAAACCCTAAAACCGACTAAATCCCTCTTGTGTTGACTCATTCTAACTTAGGGTCCTAACGGGTCGAGAACTCCCCAGCAGAGTCGCCAGGCTGTGCGCACCTGAAAAACGATCGCACTGGTAGAAAATGGGAAATCGGAGTCACCACCGCTTGATGGGGTGCAGGCGGACACCTGGGTGCCTAAGTTAGTCTAATTGGTTGGTCTGCGGCGTGAGATTCTAAGTAAGGTCTCATTTGTGGTTCGGGGAAGTCCGTAGACACCCCGATCCACCCTGTCGGTTGACAGGTCCCAAAGAGCTTCCTAGGTTTGAGTCAGCTGTCCATTTTGGTTCTCACCCGGTTCCTAATCCAGCATGCCATTTTATTTAGGTCTCGGCGGGATCACCTGAGTGGTGTGGGTCCCTTTAGTTGATTTGATCTCGCTTAAATTAGGTGATCTGTGTCTGATGGTGTGGGTCCCGTTGGAAGGTCCATGGTGTCCTTGGTGAGCTTGGGTAAGCCCATGTACCCATGTGGGCCTCTGTCTAAGCCTAGGAGGCCTTGTAGGCTTTGGTGAAGTGAATTGATTTTTCCTTAAAGTTTAATTTAGGCATTTATGTGGTTTCCCTGTAACAAATGGGTCTGCATTGATTTGCGGGCCCCTAGGTGGGCCCCCATGATGGTTGCCAAAACGTTTTCAAATTATCTTATTTAAATTCACCAAAGGGTTGTGGACATTGGGGCTTGGGGCCCGTAGTCCAATTTTAGGCTTGCAAGCCCATGTTCCTGAAGTTTAGGGTTTTAAACCCTCACTTGGTTGGTTGGTGGGCTTTGACGGGCCCGATAGGCCCTTGCCCTTGGTCTCGGCCAAACCACGCAATTTAAACATCATTCCACAAACAAAGTTAGGGTGGGCCGCATTAGGTTTGGCCCATCCGATTTGATTGGTTAATTTCACTTAATCTTGCTTATTTGCATGCTTTCCGGTTCATCGGGCTTGGTGGGCCCCGTTGGAAGGCCCACGGATGTTCCAAATTGGACCGAGGGTCCAGGTCCCATGTCGGGTTTCTGAATGACCCAGAAACCCTATCGGTTCGCTTGGTTCACTTGTGAGGTTATTCAAATTAACAAAAACCAAAAATCACACCCAACCATGCATTTTTAAGGGCTTTTCAATGGGGGTGGTTTTTGGGCTTCCTAGGAGGTTTCTACAAGTTGTGTGGGCCCCTAGGTGGGTCCACATCGGTTCGGGTCTGTAACGCCCCGAACCAGGATCAGTCCAAACCGGCACCTGACCCGAACCCGGATCGCTACTGTAACGACCCGAATTTAGTTCAACAACCAAATCCGAGGTGTTACTGGCCCATATCAATCACAACATCAATAACATACCAGACCAAAGAAAGTAAATCCAATCCATATATAATCCATCAGAGTTGCGGAAACAAGTATGTGCGGAAGTGTAGATTAAAATCATCAAACAAGCATGAAGCTTGACCATCAATCAACAGTATCAAAGTCTGGTAGTATGAATTGGTTACTAACTCTCTCTTGTCTCTCTCATACATCAAATCCAATTAATGATAATAAACCAATTAAAATGCTAAGTCTATAACATCAATCCACCTCAGATAAGATCGGGATAATAGTAATCCTCTGGAGAATACTCAGCTATCTCTCCCTGGAAGTCTAAGAGATCCCCCTCTCGCGTATCAGCTGAAAAAATGGAATAACAGTAGGGTGAGATACGAATATCCCAGTAGGTAACACATGCATGATTAAACAGTTAATATACGGAAAGTAGCAGTTCATGCACGAATAAGTCACATCGATTAATCAGGCTCGTATAATCATTCGTATCATTCGTAAATACAAAACAATATACTAAACAGTTCTAGAGATGAATTCCAGCAAGTTTAATATGAAAATGCCATAGTCAAATCAGTAATATAATTCATACATTGCCAGGATGTACTAAACAGTCACATCCAACCAATATCCCAAACACATGCCTCCCGCACGTACCACAATAATAACAAGTTTTATGATTTCAGGGTCATTGTAGGACTCACAAAGTTAGATAAACCTTTTGAGATGATTCTCAACCAATTGCTATACCACCGTGCGACTTAGGAGCGATGCTACTAATGATACTCAAGCCCCATGCAGCGCAGCTTAGACAAGAGCCGTAGTCACCGACTTATTGCACACGTACCCATCAAAGTTGGCATGTACCACCAGCATGCAGCACCAGAATCAATACATGGAGGTGGTTGCTTATCCACATGTACAGGGAATCACCAGCGGCTCACCGGGGTGTCCCTCCAGACATAGGACCTTCCCAGACAAACTAACTTGCAAAGGAAGCGCGTCGCATATAGGAGTAACTCAACTCAAATGACATATCCCTCAGCTATCTAGCTACGACTATGGATCCACAACCAGCTATGCCCACTAGACTCCAAAACTTCCCTAAAGTGTCATATTCTATAAGGGTTGGTGCCTAGCGGCATATAATGGTTATATCTGTACATTTACTTCAATATTTACTCATCTGAATTCAGTATTCTCTTTAGAAAGTATTCTGATTTATAATGTCATTTAGAGGTATTTAGATAGTCAAATGATAGTTAGGCTTTTCCAAAATCACGTTTCTCATTTACCTTCAAAACTTGGCAACTATTGTCCTAAATATCTCCCTAATTTGTTTTTCTGTAAAACAGGGGTTTAGGTAGTTTATTTTGGTCTTAAAGCACCTTAATTAATCATTAAAATTGTCTAAAAATAGTTTAGAATTGAATTAGGTTCGAAATTAGGAAAAATTGGAAATTCTGTTGAGAGCGCCTAGGATCGCTCAGGATCGCCCTGGCGGTCCCAGGTCAGCGGTCGTGTATTTTCGAGCGCCCGCGGTCCGTCTTCTCGCGGTCTACGGCGCCCTAATTTATTCAACCAGCGCCGACGAGCGCCGAGCACAGTCGAGGTCGGCGGTCGTGCGAAATCGAGCCGAAATAGTTCTAAATCACGATTTTTCTCGTCTAAACTCATTCTAGTGTATTTCTAACATGCTTAGCTAACTAAATACAACATTACATATCATAGAAACCTGCATTTGCGATTAACCAAGGAAAAATCCAATTTCAAAACCAAAACGGTGTCACCTACCTCGTATACGCGTTTCTCCTCTTCTCTTCTGAACAGCAAACCCCCAAACCTCTCCTCAGTTGCAAGGCAAGGCTCTGAGCAAGTCCCCTTGGTCTTCCCCCTTCCTTCTCTTTCTTCTCTTCTCGGTCGTTTCAACTCTCGTCGTTTGCGGCTGAATAATACGAGCGAGAATACGATTAGGTTATTTAATGCATATATATACTCCCTGATCCCATGCATCTCCCATGCAAACTCTCCCATACACCTCGCCCAATTAAAATACGTACCTCGATATCTCAAGATCGGACGGTCAGATCTGCGTCTAATTCTGGATCTTCACTAAACTGATCACCCCCTACAAGAATAAAATATTCCCATCGATCATAACCCTCAGTAATATTATTTACTAATTTAATTTATTATTTAAGTAAAATTCGGGGTTTTACAGGGTCATGGGGGAGGCATCCCATGCGATTTACCCTGGGTTTCTCAGCAAAATGAGAGGTGAGAAGATGGCATTGGGGTTGCTGCCCCTCTCCCTTCCCTTCAATAATTCCAGCAGCAGTGGGATAGTGGTCTTGGGGAGGGTTAGAACAGCAAAATTGGAGAGATAAATGGGATCACCTTCCTGGGGGCTGCACATACATGGGCATACACTTAAAAGAGCTAGGCTACCAAGCATGTCATATATATATTACTAAAAACAAGTGATAACACCTGCTGGGAACAGCAACTATCCTGGGGTTCTAAGCCAGCTAGAAGGGATTGGAAAAGCATGGAGATTAGGGGGAAGTGGAAGCATATCAATACCCCACAACAGCAAACTACTTAAGTAAGCAAATTAACCTATTCATGCATTCAAGAAGTAAAAAAAAAAAAAAGAGAAATTACTGTAGAAAGGTTGGGACGGCCACTGTGGTGAGGGGACTGCTATCATGCATGATAGCTGCTATAGTAGCAAATGAGATGAATGCCACCAAAACAGAAGTTTTGTGCATAACAGAAAAAAAACAAGCCTGAACCTAAACATGCGTCCAACCCACCCAAGGTGACACTTTGAAGCAAGGGAATGAGTGGGACTGCACTCCCACTTGGCGTTTGGGGTGGGGCTGCCCTATGGTTCAGATGAATAGGCAAACCTGCTGGGAACAGCAGTAAACCAAGGCTTACTGTCGTTCCCAGCAGCAGTCTATGCACCTCACTACAAGGGGGTTTATAGGAGGTGGTGGGAGCATGCTTGGGTTATCGAAAAAATAGTAAAATAACAAAGGACAGGG
Organism: Buxus sempervirens; assembly: GCA_947561395.2. Lineage (NCBI taxonomy): Eukaryota > Viridiplantae > Streptophyta > Magnoliopsida > Buxales > Buxaceae > Buxus > Buxus sempervirens. The sequence goes on from OX387189.1 coordinate 24,370,415, forward strand.
AGGCATGGATCAAGGCATAGGGTAGCAATATGTTAGCTTGGTGGACCAAAAAAAAAAAAATCAAAGCAGCAAGTGAACTTGGGGTGGGGATCATGCCCATACGACAAAAAAAAAAAACAGCAAGGAAGGAACGGTGAGGGGAGCATGCTGGACTACAGCCGCAAGCAGCAAGCCATGGGTGGTACGGCCAACATAGGAAACCCAACAAAAATGTAAGAAGAAGTGATACAAAACAACACACAAAACAAAAGAGAAAGCAAGAAGGGTGATGGGGGTATTACTGGGGTACATGAGACATGCGAAAAATGGGAGAACATACTCTCCTCAATAATCTGAAAGGAACAAGAATGGAGGAAAGATGTGCTTAAACGACTCTTTATACGCCGTGGGTCGGGCTCTCCTCCCACCTTTCTATCGTAGTCATCTCCCCTTACCATAGGATTTCGTCCTCATGGAGAGGAGAAGAAGTGGAAGAGAGAAGAAAAAGATAGGAAACAGCAAGTAAAGAAACAACAAGGCATATGGGAAACCAACTACCTCAATATGCTCATAACCCCTTTATCTCCGACTATGTTAAACAATACATGGTAAGAATGCTTACCTTAGTGATCTAAAGTCCTCCTTGAGTGTGGTTGAAGCTCCTTGAGAGTAGGGCAGCACCTTGAGCTCACCTTATTGCTCCACCAAGCTCTTCAAGTGCATTCCTTGGTCTCCAAGTAGAGAGGAAGGGAAAAGAAGAGACTTGAAAGAGGGATCCTTTTGTGTCTTGGGGATTCCAAGGGGGTAATGGGGTGGTAAGAGATGAAGGAGAGGAGAGGCTTTTTGGGAGGGAACGAATAGGAGAGAGGTGGGAGAGATGGGAGAGAGGTTGGAGAGTTCGAATGGGAGCTTTTTTTTTTTCAATTCTTGGAGAAAAATTCCTTTTAAATCTTGGAAGATGGATGGTTGTCTTGGGAAGAGCCAAGGTCTTATGGGGAAGTCAAGAGTCTTCTTGGGAGGTTAAGAGTCTTATGGGGAAGTTCAAGGATTAATGGGAAGATGAAGAGTTAATGGGAAGATGAAGGGTTTTTGTTGGGAAGATAAAGGGTTAATGGGAAGATGAAGGGTTTTTGTTGGGAAGATAAAGGGTTAATGGGAAGATTAAGGGTTGGTGGGAGATGACACGTGTGAAGCATGCATTGGGTCCATGTGGCATCCCATGTGGAGCCCCCATGTGCACACGTGGCATCCCATGCGAGCACTCCTTGTGCACACGTGGCATCTCATGTAGCATCACTAAAATTCCAATAATGCCCCCAGCTTTGACTGCTCATATCTTCTTCATCCGGACTCTGATTTGAGCAAACTCAATTGCGTTGGAATCGTATCGAAGTCCTCTATCCATTGGGATTGGGCTAAACACCTGGCTCGGGGTTCGGCAAAAAGTCAACCTTCGGCTCATTCTCAAGTTTGACCGGCTCGAAGTCCCTCATCCGGACTCCGATTCCAGCAAACTTAGTTGCGTTAGAACCGTGTCGAGATTCTCTATTCACTGACATGGAGCAAGATGGTCAATTCTCACCTGATCAAAAAGTCAAATTTTCCCCCTTAGGGTTTGACTTTCTATCCAGGGTTTGCATTCCCGGCACTTCCTGGAGCGCAAAAATGAGGTGCTTACAGCAGTAAAATGTGAAGAGAGAGACTTGGGAAAAGGAAGATAGGATGGTTCCTTTAGGCTAGAACCTACCTTGAATGATTTGCATGTTATTTCTATATGCTGATTATTTGTGTTATTTGAATCTGGAGTGAATGAGTAGGAGACTACTCTACAGGTCCTCGATCTACAACAATTATGATCTTAACAATACGGAAACATACACACAGAATTTATACGAGGAAACCTGAATCCAGATCCAGGAAAAACCTCGAGTCTGTATGAGGCGACTAACCCTTAGAATCTCCACAATTAAATGAAAAGCAATTACAAAGGAAAACTCACTTAACCTTTACAATTGAACTCACTTAACAGCAATCCACAGCTCGAATCCACGAACTATAACACAACTTGAATCCACAAGCTGCAATTCACGATCAATCCAGATCCACAGCTCGAATCCACGAACTGTAACACAACTTGAATCCACAAGCTGCAATTCACGATCAATCCAGATCCACAGCTCGAATCCACGAACTATAACACAACTTGAATCCACAAGCTGCAATTCACGATCAATCCAGATCGTAACAATCACCTCAGAGCCCACTGAGATGATCCAATGCAATAGGAATCCACCTATGCATCCATCAAACTCGATCACCAATCCAGGAGATCATACGATCATGTGAAGTTCCGAAATGAAGAAGAATCCTCAAACTTCAATTCCAGGAGATCTCTCTCAGATCTCCCCCTCACTCGATCACCGACTCTCTAAAGATGAATTGATTGAATCTCGAACACCTCAAGATCCAAATCGAATTGATCAAAAGAAAAAGTCATTCTAAAAAAATACAGCTCGTCTATTTAAAGAAGAAAAACTCAGATCGCATCGAGCGCTGGTGGCGTCGTCTTGCGATCAGGGTAGACGGCTGGACGCGAACTCAAGTCCCGCTCAAATCCAAATTGACCCAGTTAAGGGCGCGCTGCCAGCGAACTGCTAGCGGGAGGGAACGCGGCATGAGCACAACTGATTTTTAGATTCTTTAATCTTGCTTTGTGCTACCAGCGGCGTGTCGGCGTCGCCTTACGACGCAGGTGCGCGTTCTTTACTTTCAAAGCACTGCATGACTCATGCGCTGTCAGCGGCATATCAACGTCACCTTACGACGCAGGTGCGCGCTCTTTATTTTCAATGCGCTATTTCATTTATGCGCTGCCAGCGGAGTGGTAGCGGCGTTGTTCCTTGCAAGTGCCTTTACGAAATATTCTTTATTTAGAAAACCTTACATTTCCTTGAGCTACCAGCGAAGTGGTAGCTGTGTGGCAGCATCACCTTCCTCTTTACTAAATTCACAGAACTTACATTTTGATTCTGCACATCTTGAAGATTATTAGAAGATATAATTTGTCAAACATTTGCCATATAAGGAGTGTGAGTTTTCACACTTACAATCTCCCCCTTGGCAAATGTCTGACAACAAACTTAAAACATTGCTTAATATCAAATTCAGATAATATTGATTTCCATTTAAACATTCAAAACACAATGATAAGGGAGAACTCAGAATTTCATTCATTTCCAAAAAAATATACATTGTTCAGAAGATATATATACATTCAACCAAAAAAACTCCCCCTTAAACCAACTTCCAGAAAACACAAAAACAATAAAACAAACAAAACTTGTGATCATCAACCAGCAGAAAACTCCCCCTTTCTGGGAGGTGGTTTTGGTTCCCAAGTTCTTGAAAAATTTATAAAATGAGTTTGAACTATTCTTCATGAAAAAAATCATACATCTAAACACAAAGCTAAGATTTTAATTGAACTAAAAATCATCCAGATAGTCAACTTTTATTCAATCCAAGAAGTAATCATCACAAAACTGATTTTGAAGAACCTATCAAGGTTAATTCAGATGTGATACATTTCATATCTATGGCAAAAATTTCCTTCATGGTTTCTCATACTATAAATTTTCTTCAAGATATTGAGCACACATGCATATCAATGAATCAATGCTTGTGTAGTGTGTGAAATACATTTTTGACTTTTACACTTTATACATATGGAAGGCTATTTTAGTGTAATCATACTTGGAAAGTATAGACATACCCTAAACTTCATTTTGGTGGCTTTCGCACATCAGAGATAAGTAGCCTTTTCTGATCTCTTTTCCTTTTCTTTTTGTAGAAGGCATTGACCCTTAAAAAACTTGAGTTTACAGTTCATTCCAAGAATATACCTTCTTTCTCTTTTTCTTTTTGAGAATTATAGTGGCTTTCACTCTAATCTCTATGGCAGCCATTTCCAAAACTTTTCTTTTCATAAAGGTGATAGCCTATAGATCCCAAGCTTCAACACACAATAAACTTCAATACACAAAGGTGTTTAAGACAAAATTGATTGTTGATTACAAGACATTTCTATCAATATGCATAGACTCAAGCTTCCTGAATTAAGATTTTAGTATCAAGAACACATAAGTTCATTTTGAACAGACATGTAAATCATTTTACATCTAAATTAACTCAAAACAGAACCTGATTTTCAGTTTTGAGAGCATACTCCTAGGGATTTCCTAAGAGTTTCAAATCTGTTCTGATCTAAAGGTTTAGTGAAAATATCAGCCAACTGTTTTTCAGTAGATATATATTCAATCATAATAGTTTTGTCTTCAATTAACTCTCTTATAAAGTGATGCTTGATGTCTATATGTTTAGTCCTTGAGTGTTGAACAGGATTTTTGGAAATATTTATGGCACTTTGATTGTCACAGAAGAGAATCATTTCATCCTGATCTAAACCATAATCAGATAGCATTTGTTTCATCCAAATTAGTTGAGTACAGCTGCTACCTGCAGCAATGTGCTCTGCTTCAGCTGTACTCAGTGAAATTGAGTTTTGCTTTTTGCTTAACCAAGCAATGAGGTTATTACCCATATAAAAGCAACCACCAGAGGTGCTTTTTCTATCATCCATACACCCAGCCCAATCAGCATCAGTATATCCAGTAAGATATGGGTTTGTTTCTTTGGAGAACCAAATTCCCAGATCAACAGTTCCATTTACATACTTTATAATCCTTTTCACAGCATTTAGATGAGATTCTTTAGGATTAGCCTGATATCTTGCACAAACTCCAACACTAAAACTTATATCAGATCTACTTGCTGTTAAGTACAGAAGACTTCCAATCATCCCTCTATACAAGGTAGGATCTATATCCTTCCCAGATTCATCTTTTCCAAGCTTTAAGCTAGTACTCATAGGAGTCCTAACATGTTTTGCATGAATTAAACTGAATTTCTTGACTAGATTTCTTGCATATTTTGCTTGAGAGATAAAAATCCCTTGTTTAGATTGATAAATCTGAAGTCCTAAGAAAAAATTCAGTTCACCCATCATACTCATCTCAAATTCACTCTTCATTAAGTCTCCAAAGGAATGAGCATGAGTTTCAGAAGTAGATCCAAACACTATATCATCAACATAGATATGAGCAATCAAAATATGCTTGGACTCTCTTTGAATAAAGAGAGTTTTATCCACATTTCCTCTCATAAATCCAGATTCAAGTAAGAAGGAGGTGAGTCTCTCATATCAAGCTCTAGGAGCTTGTTCGAGTCCATACAAGGCCTTGTTCAGCTTATAAACATGTTTAGGATAATTTGAGTCCTCAAATCCTTTAGGTTGCTCTACATAAACCTCTTCATTCAGATATCCATTCAAGAATGCACTCTTAACATCCATTTGAAACAGTTTAAACTTCAAATAGCATGCAATAGACAAAAGCAATCTGATTGACTCTAACCTAGCTACAGGAGCAAAGGTTTCATCAAAATCTATTCCTTCTACTTGGGTGTATCCCTGAGCAACAAGCCTAGCTTTATTTCTGGTTACAACCCCATTCTCATCAGATTTGTTCTTAAAAATCCATTTGGTTCCTATCACATTCAGATTAGAGGGTCTTTTAACCAATTCCCATACATTGTTTCTAGTAAATTGGTTTAGTTCTTCATGCATAGCATTTAACCAAGAGTCATCCAACAAGGCATCTTTATAAGATTTTGGTTCAAATTGAGATAAATAAGAAGAAAATCTTACCTCATTATGTAATTGATGTCTTGTTCTTACTCCATCTGAAATATTTCCAACAACTTGCTCAATTGGGTGGTCTTTGAGAGTTTTTGTCAGAGGAAAAACTTCATTGCTTGAGGAAGCATCTCTGATTTCATCCTCTTCATCTACAACCTGCAAAAATTCACAGTCAATTCCTTCATCATCTATTAACACATTAATAGACTCCATTACAACAGATTTTTGCAAGTTAAAAACTCTGTATGCTCTACTTGAAGAGGAATATCCTAGAAAAATTCCTTCATCACTTCTAGAATCAAATTTTCCTAGATTTTCTCTGTCCTTTAGGATATAACATTTACTTCCAAAAACTCTAAAATATTTCAAGTTTGGCTGTTTTCCTTTCCAAATTTCATAAGGAGTTTGTTTCCACCCAGATCTGACATATACTCTGTTACTTATATAACAGGTTTTTTTTATTGCTTCAACCCAGAATTTTGTTGACACTTTCTTGGCTATCATCATGGTTCTAGCCATTTCTTGCAAAACTCTATTCTTCCTTTCCACAACTCCATTTTGTTGTGGGGTCTTAGGAGCAGAAAATTCATGTTTAATTCCTTGTTCTTCACAAAACTTGGAAAACATCTGATTTTCAAATTCTGTCCCATGATCAGATCTTATTCTAACAATCCTCCCTATTTGCAAGTTCTTTTCAACTTGAATTTGACAGCACAATTGTTTAAAGCAATCAAAACATTCAGACTTTTCTCTTAGAAAATTTACCCAGGTGTATCTACTGTAGTCATCTACAGCAACAAAGATATACCTCTTTCGTCCAAGACTTTCAGTTTTTGTAGGTCCCATCAAGTCCATATGAATCAGTTCTAATGGTCTAGAGGTTCCTGCAATGTTGGTTTTCTTATGTGTGGCTTTGATTTGTGTGCGCACCCGATTTCGGTCGCACGACGAGGCGCACGCGTAACGATGCGTGCCTCGGGATTTGTTTGGAGTTGCCACTGCCTGATGGGGTGTAGGCAGACACCTGGGTGCCTAAGTTCTTCTATTAAGGTTTTTTGGTCTGCGGCTTTGAGATTCTAAGTAGGGGCTCGGTTGTGGTCTGGGGAAGTCCGTAGACACCCCAGTCCACTCTGTCAAGTGATGGGTCCCATAAGTTTCCTTGGTTTGAGTCAAATTTGGTCTCTCACTCACCCGATTCCTATTCCAGCATGTAATTTGATTAAGTCTGGCTGGACCGCCGAAGTGGTGTGGGTCCCTTTACTTGGTTTTATCTTTCTTAGCTTAGGGTGATGTGAGTTTGATTGGGTGGGCCCCGTTGGAAGGCCTGCAGATTCCTTGGTGGGCTTGGTTAAGCCCACATGTCCCTTGGTAGGCCTCAGTCTAAACCTGAGAAGCCCTTTGGGCTTTGGTTCAAATGAATTGATTTTTATTTGAAGTTTTAAGTTTGATTATTTAAGTGGATTCCATACCAGAGTGGGCCGGAATTGCTTTGTGGGCCCTTGAGTGGGCCACATAATTTGTTGCCAAGTGGTTTGAGTTATCTTTGATTAATCTTTGCCAAAAGGGGCCAAGCATTGGGCTTGGGGCCCTTTACCTGGGTTTAGGCTTGAAAGCCCAAGACTTCTTGAGTTAGGGTTTTGACACCCTAACCTTGGTTTAATAGGCTTAGTGGGCCCGACAGGCCCTGCCCGTGGTCTCGGCCAAACCACAACCTACTTTAAGCATGCATGGCCCAAATAGGGCTTGGGTGGGCCTCAAATGGTCTGGCCCACTCAAATCTCTCATTTATCTTAGTTAAGCATGAATGAGTTGGTCGGGCTTGGTGGGCCCCGTTGGAAGGCCCACCGGGAATCAATTTGGACCGGGTCGGTCCATGGCCCATTTTGGGTTTCCAGGTGACCCGGAAACCCTGCCGGTTTGCCCGGAGTTGATCAAACAAACCAAAATATTGCACAAAATCATAAAGATGACAAAAAAAGAATTCTGGCAGTGTAGCCGGCCTGAGATGCTGGTTACACACAGGTCACTGTGTATCCGGCATCTGTTGCCGGCTATACACTGGTCTCTGTGTATCCGGCATCTATTGCCGGCTACACACAGGCTTATGTTGATCCGGCCTGAGTTGCCGGATCAATGCACAGAAGCCTGTTTTCGGATTTTTGGCACTGGGGTTGGGTTTTCATGCTTCTTGGGATGTTCCAGGGATGATGTGGGCTCCTGTGTGAGCCCACATTGGTTCAGGTGAGAGCCACTTGGCCCTCTTGAAGATGTTTTCCAAGCCAAGGCCAAGAGAGATGGATGAGGGTCCAATTACCCTCCCCTTTAGACCAAACTCAGCAAATCAGCAGGGACCTGAGTGTCCCTGCTTTGGTTCCCTCTCACTCCGAAGCCATAGACATCATCAAACAGACCTAAATAAACATGGAGGTCATCAACTATAATTATGTGCAAGAAAATAAAGGACCAAATATATCAGATAATACTCCTACCACAAACATGCAAGACCAAATCACGCACCTAGCTAAAAAGGGTCTAATGAAGGGAACAGGGGGGATTCGATCGGGGTACAATGGATAATCATGCTAAGGGGGAACAAGCTCCCCCACAAGTAATCAAAACAAAGCCCAAACAGCAACTTAGAAGACTCTCATGCTCACTGATATGCTTAGAAAACATCCATTTTCATATATGTGCAAACCAAGATGATAAGAGTCAATACCTAAGGGTTTTAGAACCCTTTTGGTTGAGTATGGAGCTCTTCTTGAAGCTCGAAAAACTGCTGGAGCAACACCTCCCCCCTCCACCAACAGCAACTTCTTCTCTTGGTTGTGAGGAAGTGGAGAAAAAGAAGGAGAAAAGGGGTTGGGTAGTGTTTTGGTGGTGTCTTGGGTGATATGGGGGCAATGAGGGGTTGAATGGGTGGTTTTCGGAGCAGGAGTCGTGGGGGAGAAAGGGTGGAAACCAAGCAAAATGAAGCCAGCCCCGGAAATCAGGCTGCTGTTTCCTTTTTATAGGCACCTTAATGTATCCGGCAACTCAGGCCGGATACACTAAGGCCTCTCCTTATCCGGCCTTCATGGCCGGATACATAGGCACTCCTTTGTATCTGGTCTTCAATGCCGGATACAAAACATAATCATTTGAAAATTAAATGCCCCCGCGAATTTGTCGGGCGATCGGCGCGAATTCTCGCGCGAAAATCTTCTTGTATCCGGCCTTGGAGTCCGGATATACACAGGGGTATGTGTATCTGGCATATTTGACAGGATACAAATCAAAAAATTACAGATTTGCCCTTCGACTTGACCGATTTGACACTTTTGGATATTTACGGATTGCACCATACGAATTTTTGATATTTAAGATTTAGTCCCTGAGATATTTTGCTGCGTTGGCTGCCACGTGGGCAGTTGCTGCGCCACGTGTGTAGTTTCTGGTTTTGCTGCTCGGAAACTTCGACAGCTCATATCTCCCTCATCCGAACTCCGATTTGAGCAAACTCAATTGCGTTAGACTCGTATCGGAGCCCTCTATCCAATGACATAGGGTTAAGCACTTGGCACGGGGTTCGAGGAAAAGTCAACTTTCGGCTCTCCCTTAAGTTTGACCGGCCCGCAGAACCTTCATCCGGACTCCGATTCCAGCAAACTCAGTTGCATTGGACTCATGTCGGGATTCTCTATCCATTGAGATAAAGCAAGGCGGCTAATTATCACTTGATCAAAAGGTCAAATTTCGACCCCTCAGGGTTTGACTTTTCTGCTAGGGTTTTTATTTTCAGCACTTCCAGGGGTGCAAAAATAAGGTGCTTACAATTTGCTTTCCTTGATTGCAAGGACAACACATTCATTTCTTTTTATTGTTCCCAAACTTGGGAATTCCTCTAACCAATTCAGACTTAGAGATTTTTGACAAATCTCTATAGTTAATGTGACCAAGTCTTCTATGCCACAAATCAATTTCATTGCATATAGAGGATTTTAAAGAGCTTTCATTGTTTCCAATGATTCCATAACAATTGTCACTTGTTCTTACACCTATAAGAACTGTTCTACCAGAATTATCCAAAATTTTACATTCTTTTCTGGTAAAGTTGACAAATAATCTTGAATCACATAACTGGCTAATACTAATTAAGTTTGCCTTCAAACCAGATACAAATAACACATTCTTTAGACAAACTCCATTAGGACCAGTTACTGTTCCTTTACCTTTGACTTGAGAAGTGCTTCCATCACCAAATGTTACACTTCCACCAAAATATTCTTCAAAGGTACTAAACATAGACTTATGTCCACACATATGTCTTGAACAACCACTATCCAAGTACCACATGTTGACATCATGAACTTTCAAAGCTATATGAACCACATTTGCAACTAAGAAGTCTTTTCTAACCCAAATCTGTTTTTCATGTGTTTTCTGAGAAGTACCTTCATCAACAACTTGAGATTTTGAAGGAAGTTTCTTTGACAGATTTGTAACTTCCTTATTTAATGATTCAGTCAATTTTAACAAGGAATCAAATCTCTTATGTAAATCCAAGGACTGACTTTGATTTACTTTCCTCTTACTGTCAAAATATCCCTTGGGAAAACCATGCAAAACATGACAATTTGGTCTTATATGACCTCTTTTATTACAATGATGGCACACAGGTATGAACCTATATTCAGAAGAATCAAAATTTCCAGATTTGACAGTATTTCTAAACTGTACAGATTTAGATTTTTCAGATTTTGAAGATTTACCTGTTGAGCTTACTTCTCCAGCAGAAATTTTCTGTGAAAATTCCTTATTTTGATTACTTACATCAAGCTTTTCAATCATTCTCTTTTCAGCAGAATTTGAGCTTTCAGTAACTTCCTTTGAAGTTGATTCCTCATCAATTTGATGATTTCCTGCAGAAAAATTTGAAGCATTAGATTTAATTGAATTTGACAATTTCTCAAGTTGAATAACTTTACCTTGAACTGCAGAAATTTGAACTTCCTTTTCTTTTAATTTTTCAGTTTTTTCAGTCAAAGAAGTTACCAGAAAATTTTCTTTGACATGTCTTTCAAATATCTTCTTGTTTATTGAATCTATTTCTGCAAAAGCTTTATTTTTCTCTGTTTTTGACTCCTTCAATTTTTTACTCAGTTTCTTGACTTTCTTCTGAGCTCTATTGAATTCCTTATATAGCTGATTGTAGGCTTCTTGTAATTCTTCTTCATCATCAGATAAACTTTCTTTATTATCTCCTACAATGTCAGAGATTGAACTACCAGAAGAAGATGAGTAAAAGGAATTGAAAGCAGTAAAATTAGCAGAAATATCCTCATCTGATTGTGAAGAATTATCAGTATTACTGTCATTCCAAGTAACCTGATAATTTGTCTTTTTCTTTTTATCCTTTGAGGGACATTCAGAAGCAACATGTCCAAATCCTCTACATTTATAGCATTGAACTTCATCGTTCTGAGAAAATTTCTTCTCCTTTCTTAGATCAGAAATTTTCTTATCAGATCTTCTATTAGATCTGTCCATGGATAATAAAGGATTAGATTGTCTCTTTTTAAACATTCTCTTGAACTTTTTAGCTAAGAGAACTAATTCATCCAGATCTACTTCTGAATCATCTGATTCTTCATTATTTACAGATTTTAGAGCTATTCCTTTACTCCTTTTAGGAATATTCAGATCTAGCTCGTAAGTCTGTAAAGATCCTACAAGATCTTCAATTCTCATGGTATCCACATCTTTTGCCTCTTGAATGGCAGTAACGTTTGGTCTGAATTTTTCAGGCAAAGATCTCAAGATCTTTCTAACAACCTTGGATGTAGAGATCTTTTCTCCAAGGTTAAAGCTCGAATTAACAATATCCGAAAGTCTAGCATAAAATTCATCAAAGGACTCATCATCTTTCATGTATAGGGTTTCGAAAGATGTTGTAAGTCTTTGAAGTCTAGACAGCTTGACAGCTGAGGTTCCTTCATGAGTGACCTCAAGAATGTCCCAAGCTTCCTTACCTACTTCACATGAGGAAATTCTCCTAAATTCCTCAACACTTACAGCACAAAATAAGGCATTCATTGCCTTGTTGTTCCATCCACATAGATCAGATTCAACTTTACTCCACTGATCATGAGGTTTAGGCATCACAACACCTCCTTCTGTTGTGATTCTGGTGGATGATAACCATTACATACCGAGAGCCAGACACGCTCATCGACAGATTTCAGGTAAGCTCTCATCCTTGCTTTCCAGTAAGGATAATTGTTACCTTCGAATAATGGAGGTCTAGAGGCAGATCCTCCTTCTTTTCCAAAGTCCATGCTATAGATCTAGATCTAACTTTGTATAACAATTCAAAGTGAATAGGCTCTGATACCAATTGAAAGAGTAGGAGACTACTCTACAGGTCCTCGATCTACAACAATTATGATCTTAATAATACGGAAACATACACACAGAATTTATATGAGGAAACCTGAATCCAGATGCAGGAAAAACCTTGAGTCTATATGAGGCGACTAACCCTTAGAATCTCCACTATTAAATGGAAAGCAATTACAAAGGAAAACACACTTAACCTTTACAATTGAACTCACTTAACAGCAATCCACAGCTCGAATCCACAAACTGTAACACAACTTGAATCCACAAGCTGCAATGCACGATCAATCCAGATCCACAGCTCGAATCCACGAACTGTAACACAACTTGAATCCACAAGCTGCAATTCACGATCAATCCAGATCGTAACAATCATCTCAGAGTCCACTGAGATGATCCAATGCAATAGGAATCCACCTATGCATCCATCAAGCTCAATCACCAATCCAGGAGATCATACGATCATGTGAAGTTCCGAAATGAAGAAGAATCCTCAAACTTCAATTCTAGGAGATCTCTCTCAGATCTCCCCCTCACTCGATCACCGACTCTCTAAAGATGAATTGATTGAATCTCGAACACCTCAAGATCCAAATCGAATTGATCAAAAGAAAAAGTCATTCTAAAAAAATACAGCTCGTCTATTTAAAGAAAAACTCAGATCGCATCGAGCGCTGGTGGCATCGTCTTGCGATCGGGGTAGACGGCTGGACGCGAACTCAAGTCCCGCTCAAATCCAAATTGACCCAGTTAAGGGCGCGTTGCCAGCGAGCTGCTAGCGGGAGGGAACGCGGCATGAGCACAACTGATTTTTAGATTCTTTAATCTTGCTCTGTGCTACCAGCGGCGTGTTGGCGTCGCCTTACGACGCAGGTGCGCGTTCTTTACTTTCAAAGCACTGCATGACTCATGCGCTGTCAGCGGCGTATCAGCGTCGCCTTACGACGCAGGTGCGCGCTCTTTATTTTCAATGCGCTATTTCACTTATGCGCTGCCAACGGAGTGGTAGCGGCGTTGTTCCTCGCAAGTGCCTTTACGAAATATTCTTTATTTAGAAAACCTTACATTTCCTTGAGCTACCAGCGAAGTGGTAGCTGTGTGGCAGCATCACCTTCCTCTTTACTAAATTCACAGAACTCACATTTTGATTCTGCACATCTTGAAGATTATTAGAAGATATAATTTGTCAAACATTTGCCGTATAAGGAGTGTGAGTTTTCACACTTACATGGAGAAATAAACATGATCCATGCTCTCAATAGCAGTGGATTTTAATTTTCTCCTAAATATGTGTTTTTACCAATATCACACACTTTTTCACTGTTTTGCATCAAATAGGCTAGATCTTGGATTCTCCATGCTCAATATGGAAAATCTGAGATCTCTGGCCTTAGAATGAATTTCTAGGACTTCATGAGTTGTTTTTCATGATTTCATGTAGTTTTGGTTGAATCCACTTGCACATATGCACTGATTTTGGCTTTTTATTTAAAAATCTTCAAAACAGGGCAGCATCTGTGACCTGTCTTAGAATGCTTATAACTTCATCCTCCGGATGAATTTTTGAGTGATTTTAAGGACATGTGATAGATGGGAAGGCCTACTTTGTATCTGGAAATTTTCGTTCATTTTTATGGAGCCAATTTTTGACACCATCTGTTCAAAGTCTATAAGTCAGTTCAGCCCAGATTGCTGAACTTGCCGCTTTGATGGTGTACCATTTGCTCAATTTTAATCAGTTTTTAGTGATTTCAGTCTCTGTGTTTTCTTTGAGGAGTCTATTTTCCATTCCAATTGGTTTCAACAGATTTTGATCTGATTTGTGGCTTGTGTGCTTGATTGACTCAGAGTGGCTCTGTAATATAGTTCTGGGTTAATCTGTGATCCTCTAGGCATGTTCAAGAGGACACACAAGTCACAAATGGATTGAGTTTGGTGCAAGGCTTATTTTGTTTGAAAGATGACACCATATACTTGATCCATGCAAGTGTTTACAAATTTATATGGAGCCAAACTCCACAAATAGAGTTTCAAAAATGCTTACTCGCCGCTTTTCTTTGAGTTACAACAGCAGATTTTCATAGAATATTTCTCTCTTGTTTTAAATCGGAATGAGCTGATTTTTTCATAGAATATTCTACTTCATAGTAGTTATCAAATGGCCTTGGTTTCATTTGATTTGGATTTAAATCAAGTTATTTATGGTTGATCGAAGTCTTCAAGTTCTTATAACATGATTTTTCCAGATTTATCTTAGCTTGATTTTTCTTCATTTTTACTTTGATTTTCATTCACTCATGAAGTTGTAGAAGTGGTATATCCATGAGGAGAGTCCAAATTCATTGGATTACTCATGTGGAATAATCACATACATTTTGCTTATTTGAAGCATCCTTTGTTTATTTTTTATTAGCAAACAATCCTTAGCATGAGCAAGCATGTGGCAACCATCTTAGACGGATGAGTGGGGGTGCCTAACACCTTCCCCCACTCATAAATAATTCCCCTTACCTGATCTCTAGATTTTTCTTTGTATTAGAGCTACTTTGGCTCTATTTGACATTTATGATCCCTTTGGTGTCCATTCACACTTTAACTTGGATGGTGGCGACTCTTTATTTTTATCGATCCCCGCGTGACGATATCGGAAGTCATTTTAGGTGATATTTCCATGTCTCACTACTGGCGACTCTGCTGGGGACTAGTGGAATTGAGCCATGTTTTGATTGCTTGATCATGCTTTGATTGACTTTATTGATTGATTGCTGTTTGTTTGTTTGTAATAAGCATGTTTGATTTGTGAGGTTCTGTTTTAGAGAATATGAGACCCATGAGAATAGGGTATGTGATGTATGCTTGGTTGTGTTTAGAACCATGCTTAGGAAGGCCTAATTAGTCTTACCATATTAGATCTTTATGTTTCCATGATAGCATGCTTTGATTTGTGATTAAATGTCATGAGCATGAGATCTGAATTTTTTGAGAGTTGTTTTGAATATGTTAAGTATGCTCACCATGATTGATTGCTTTTTTGTATAACATGATACCATGCTCCCATGTTTGTATGATGTCTTGTGTGAATGCATGTTTAGATTGAGCATGCTAGGTGTTTTAAAATTGCCTTGATATACTTGTGCTTACTTATCTCATATATGATTTCTATATCATGCCTTGGTGAATGTGGTTGTGTATGCATGGCTACGAAAAAAGAGTGGCAAGGGTGGGACGTTGTGATGAATGTGACCCACTTATTTCAAATGCACTTGTGCACTTTTTTTTATTTTTTACACAGCCTACCTATCACCTATAGGAAGTTGAACACGAATGTGTGTAGCTTGGCGGACCGAGGTCGTTACTTCGGAAAGCGAAAGTGAAAACATTCACCTTAGAGCTTCGAGCCAATGATGTGATGACATGGTAGATCTAGAATTCTGGTCATACACTAGGCTTGAGCTCTAAGTTTCCAATAAGCCAAAACCCAAAACCCTCATGCTTGAAGGTGGAGAAACACATTTTTGGCCAATGCAGACCAAATACGATGGGGAAATGGTTTGTAATTGAAGGAAGACCGTTTTGCATGGCTCAGGTGACCAAAGGTATGATATAGATATCATTTTGAAGGTTAACATGATGTACCAAGGTAATGTCAATTTCATTTTTATGATTGCCTTTGTATCATGCAAAGCCAAGTTCATGGTGTCCATTTTGTTGGGATTTTGTTTTTCCCAAATAATTGCTGTATCCTAGGATTGGTGTAGCCCATAGGAAGAGTTTTAACTCTTCTTAGAGGTCATTCTACCCAAATGCCCATAGAAGGCAACCCAAAGTCCAAATTCCATGCATTGGGTGTCCAATTTTGGTGGGAACATATGCCCTCCTTTATATGAATACTACTAATCCTATTTTTGCAGGAAGAGGGAAGGAAAATGACATCCAAGAGGTGCTGCTACAGAAGGCTTTGTTTTTCTGATTTTAGTTTAAGAATTTCATCTTGGTTTTCAAGCCTAAGAAGGCGAAGTTGTAATCATTTCTTGCCCTTGAAGACAAATTTGTATTTCTTTTCTTGGCTTTTGTTAAAGACATGAGAAGGCTTTTTCTGTACATATGTGTTGTATATTTTTTATCAATTATACAAGTCACACTGAATACATGCATCTTTTCAAGCATTTAATGTGTCAAATGCCCAATTTGGGGCAGTCCAGCCCCAAATTGGGCATTTGACACCATTTGTTCAAAGTCTGTAAGTCAGTTCAGCCTAGATTGCTGAACTTGCCGCTTTGATGGTGCACCATTTGCTCAATTTTAATCAGTTTTTAGTGATTTCAGTCTTTGTGTTTTCTTTGAGGAGTCTATTTTCCATTCCAATTGGTTTCAACAGATTTTGATCTGATTTGTGGCTTGTGTGCTTGATTGACTCAGAGTGGCTTTGTAATATAGTTCTGGGTTAATCTGTGATCCTCTAGGCATGTTCAAGAGGACACACAAGTCACAAATGGATTGAGTTTGGTGCAAGGCTTATTTCATTTGAAAGATGGCACCATATAATTTGATCTATGCAAGTTTTTACGAATTTATATGGAGCCAAACTCCACAAATAGAGTTTCAAAAATGCTTACTCACCGCTTTTCTCTGAGTTACAACAGCAGATTTTCATAGAATATTTCTCTCTTGCTTTAAATTGGAATGAGCTGATTTTTTCATAGAATATTCTAATTCATACCAGTTATCAAATGGCCTTGGTATCATTTGTTTTTGGATTTAAATCAAGTGATTTATGGTTGATTGAAGTCTTCAAGTTCTTATAACCAAATTTTTCCAGATTTATGTTAGCTTGATTTTTCTTCATTTTTACTTTGATTTTCATTCACTCATGAAGTTGTAGAAGTGGTATATCCATGAGGAGAGTCCAAATTCATTGGATTACTCATGTGGAATAATCATATACATTTTGCTTATTTTAAGCATCCTTTGTTTATTTTTTATTAGCAAACAATCCTTAGCATGAGCAAGCATGTGGCAACCGTCTTAGATGAATGAGTGGGGGTGCCTAACACCTTCCCCCACTCATAAATAATTCCCCTTACCTGATCTCTGGATTTTTCCTTGTATTAGAGCTACTTTGGCTCTATTTGACATTTATGATCCCTTTGGTGTCCATTCACACCTTAACTTGGATGGTAGCGGCTTTTTATATTTATCGATCCCCGCGTGACGATATCGGAAGTCATTTTAGGTGACATTTCCATGTCTCACACTCACACACATTGATACCATCTCCTCTAGCATGAAATTGAGCCCGGATACCTGCTGCCCCCATGTAGGGTGTATGTGGAATCATGAGTATGCATTGTTTTGGATTGAAGCATGAGTTGAGCCCTTGTTGACATGATCACAGTTTTGATAATGTAATGTATCTCTTTGTCTCCCCAATATTTGCTGTTCCAGCATGCTCCTTCAACTCCCATATACCCCCAGGTCCAGCCTATCATCACCATGCATGAGGGATGACTTTCCCTCACTCTTTTTTTCACTGTAACCAGCCCTTTAATCATGGCTAAAGCCCTTATTGTAGGTTGCTGTTTTAAATTCTTAATAGGCTCTTTTTTCCTCCAAAGCACATAACCAAATCCAATAAACGGGGTTATCCAACATAACCCCAAATGGGAATTGGGCTTAGCCTAAGCCCTACTTGGCATTCCATGGACCTTCCAACGTGGTCCACATCAGACCAACATCACTTGGATAAAAAAGATAAAATCAACTAAAATAAAAGGGACTCACACCTTTGAAGGTCCCATTCAAACTTAATAAGTGAGCGTGCAGGTTTAGGACATAAGGGTGAGTTGAACCAAGATTGACTCGAACCAGGGAAACCCATTGGACCCGTCAACCGAAGGGGCAGACCGGGGTGTCTACGGTCTTCCCCGGACCGTAACCGGGATCTTAACCGGAATCTCAAGCCGTAGACAAAAATAGACATCCTTAGGGCATCCAGGTGTTTGCCTACACCCCATCAGGTAGTGGCGACTCCTATACCCCCGTTCCCTCGCATCGCGCATCTCTCGACGTGCGTACAGATACCAAGGTGAGTTCGTTTGGGTGATCGTGTGAGAAGATCTTCAGAGTTCTGAGGTGTTGCTGTGGAGCAAATCTGAGAAGTTCTTCAGATACTTTCAAGTCTGTGAGTTGTAGAGTCTGGCATAGGGATGTTGAGTAGTCTGAACTACAGGTTCTAAGTCTTCTTTTCATATTGGATCTTTTAGGTGGCTCCTGCATAGCCCGGAGGGTTTTTCTCTAGTGAGAGTTCTCATAGAGTTTTCCCTTCGTCACCAAATTGCTTGTCTAGTTTATTCCTTTACATGCTTTATTTGTTTTGCAATTTGGGTGGCTTGATAGTTAGTAATTATTTTGAGTATTTGTTCATGCCTATTAATTGAGGAAAAGGGTATGGGGAAGTGTTGAGAGAGGATGGACTCCACCCACTATAACTGTAGATGGTGAGGTTAAACCCAAAAATCCAAATCAATATACCAGAGAAGAATTGATTGAAGTAAATCAGAATAGTAAGGGTGTCAATGCACTCTTTAGTGCAATATCTGCTGATGAATTCAAACGGGTGTCCACATGTCAGACTAGTAAGGAAATTTGGGATATTTTAGAAACCACTCATGAGGGAACTGTCCTTGTGAAGAATTCCAAATTGCAGATGCTAATCACTAGGTTTGAAGAATTGAAGATAGGGGAGGATGAAACTTTTGATGTATTCTATGCCAAACTCAGTGATATAGTAAATTCTAGTTTCAACCTAGATGATAGTATTCCTCAAAATAGAGTGGTTAGGAAAATTTTGAGATCCTTACCCGAGAGGTTTATACCAAAGGTAACTGTCAGCACCTCATTTTTGCACCCCCGGAAGTGTCGAAAATGCAAACCCTAGCTGAAAAGTCAAACCCTGAGGGGACAAAAAGTTGATTTTTTGATCAAATGAAAATTGGTCACCTTGCTTTATCTCAACGGATAGAGAATCCCGACACGAGTCCAACGCAACTGAGTTTGCTGGAATCGGAGTCCGGATGAAGGTTTTGTGGGCCGGTCAAACTTGAGGGTGAGCCGAAATTTGACTTTTTTCGAACCCCGAGCCAGGTGCTTAGCTCTATATCGTTGGATAGAGGGCTCCGATACGGTTTTAACGCAACTGAGTTGCTCAAATCGGAGTTCGGATGAAGGAGATATGAGCTGTCGAAGTATCCGAGCAGCAAAACCTAGAAAACTGCACACGTGGCAAAAGCCGCACACGTGGTAAGTGGCGCAAGAAAATATCTCGAGGGGCAATCCGTAAATATCCAAACATGCAAAATATCTCAGGGTTTAAAGCAAAATTTCACAGGGACCAAATCTGTGAGTATTTGAGAGTATCGGATGAATCTGCGAATATCCAGGGGCAAATCTGTAATTTTTTTATTTGTATCCGATCGAATATGTCGGATACACGCACCCTTGTGTATATCCGACACTATTCATCGGATACAAAGAGATCCGCCCGCGAGATTCGCACCGATTCCCCGACAAATTCGCGGCGGCATTTAATTTTCGAAATTATTATGTCTTGTATCCGACATAATATGACGGATACAAAGGAAGTGTAGTGTATCCGACATTAAATGCCGGATACAAAAATGTTTCTATAAAAAGGCAACAGCAACCCCATTTCAGGGGTTGGCTTCTTTTTTGCTGCTTTCCCCTCTTCTTTTCCATTGTTCCTGGTACGAAACCCTTCGCTCTCACCTCTCCTTGCCTCCAAAGCCACCCAAACAACCTTCTAGGACTGTTCTAGCCCTTCCTTGCCTCTTCTTCTTCATCTCCATTAAACAAAAGCTTGGAGGAGGAACTTGGTGATCTTGGGAAGAAGCTGCTCCAGCAACTGTATTTGCTTCAAAGGGAACCTCCACATTATACAAGGGCTTCAAAGCCCCAAGGTATTGTTCCCCATAACCATTTACACCATATATATGAAAATGAGCCTCTAGCATGATTTTTAGAAAAAGTATGTTCTCTCCTTTCTTTTGAGTTATTTTCTCGCATGATCTCCATGTATTTTCTTTCCATTGGTATCACATGGAGTTCTCCAAGGTGAGAGGATTCACAGGTGTGGTTCCACCGGAGAGGGTGAGAGATTTTCGACACCCTATCAAGTCATTTGAGCTGCTGGAATTTCTGTTTGGCCATGATTATCGTCTTATTTGATAGAGGAGCATGTTCCTCTCATCTAATCTAATGTACCCTACGAGTAACCCCCTTCTCTTCCTTTCTTTAAGAGCTTTTTAGATTGATTGGTGGAGTTAGAATGAGGTGAGCATGCTGATTTGGTTGTTTCTACTTCACTTGCACATGACTTAGCTGCTACTTTGGACATGCATGAGATCCTCCAGCATCCATCTACATTTGGGAGCCACATGTCATTGCCATATAACCTTGCCATCCCCTTTTGTTTGCTGTTTTTGTGCGTTTACCATGATTCCCAAGTCCACTTTAGGTAGGAATGGCAGGTGCACTCTCACATACACTTTGGTAGGTAGTTTGTGCTTTACATTCTATAATGAGTCCAATTTATGTGGGTGTTTGGGTCATTGGTTCTCGTGGTAAGGAAGGAACCACAGCAAGGACTCTATTTGGTCCTTGTTCCACCATTGAGTTGAGCCACCAGCAGTTCCCATTAACCCCCTGCAGTAGCTTGCTGTCCAGCTAGCTCATTTGCTATCCCAGCCCCATCTTTTCCCTTTGGTTCTCAAAATCCCTTCAAGAGAAGCCAAGTGGCTCTCATCTGAACCACTGTGGGCCCACCCAGGGGGTCCACATCATTGCTGGAACACCCTAGAAGACCCAGGAACCCAAGCCTAATGCAAAAATAAAAAAAACCAAGTTTTTTGGTTGATCCGACAACTCAGGTCGGATCAACATGGGCTTGTTCATGTGAGACATGGGAAAAATCACCGGTGTGATCATCCCTCCGTCAACACACAGGGCTTGAAATAAAAATGGGAGAGTCGCCACCATTCATGATTTTGGGGTGAGAATGGACACCAAAGGATCAAAAGTAAGCAAAAAGTGAAAAATGGCAAATTCTAGGGTAAAAATAACCCTACTTGAAAATAAAATCCAGAGATGGGTAAGGGGATTAGATTATGAACGGGGGAAGGTATTAGGCACCCCCATTCATCCACACGAAGTGGTTGCCAAGTGTATGTTCATGCAAAAATAGAAAGCTTGCTAAAATCATAGAAAACCTTGAAAAAAGACCAATGTATGATATTTTCACATGAAGATCCAAATGGATTTTAGATCTTCCCTTATGTCAATATCATTTCTGGAATACCACAAAAAGATGGAAATCAAAGCACAAGTTGCTCAAAACCAAGTTGAATCAAATCCGGGAAGTTTGGTAAAAAGTATGCCATTTGCCTTAAAATCATTCAAATCCAATATTAAATTGAACCAAACCAAATCCATTTGAAATATTAGGGTAAATAAGAGTCTCATGCAAAATTTCACTTCATTCCGATAGAAATCCTAGGAGTTATGCTCCTTTGAAGTTGCTGCTGGGGATTTTTAAAAGTGATAAGTGGGCAACTTTGGAAAATTGTCTAGAAAAATCCACTACATAAAAATCCACGAAATTTGGTGTGATTGAAGTCTGTATGGCCATCTTTCAACAGAAACTAGCCTCAACCAAAAATCCCTTCGGATGTGCCTTGGGTGGTCTCCCGAACAGGCCCCGAATATCACAGATTTACCCAGAAAATCGGCTACCAATAATTCAAATGGAATCAAAAAAATATGAAACCAACTGGATTTGAAAATAGACTCATAAAGGAGTACTCAAAAACAAAAATCACTCGAATCGGATTTAAAACGAACACATGGCGGTCCGTCGAAGTGACAAGTTCTGTACTTGAACCTGAACTATCCACTTAACTTCGACAGAGAGGTGTCAAAAATCCGTTTGATGGAAATTTATGAAATTTGGTGGACATAAACTAGACAGCCTCACCTTTCCCATGGTTCCGGAATCGCTCCAAAATTCATCCGGACGATGAAGTTATGAGCGTCCGAAGTAAGGGTACAGGTGCTGTCAAGCTAAGCCATTCTTGAAGAAAATCAAATCCGAAAATTTATAAAGTGTGTGAAATTCGTGTGAGATGAATCCAAAACCTTTGAAAAACATTTAAAACACTCCAGAATTTGATTGAGGCCATTTATTGGAGATTTATCACAATGAATGTAATAAATCCCCAAATGTGAGCCTATTCACCAAAAAAGTGTAATATGTGTGCAAGAGTGAAAAACCAACCAAGATTAATACAACAACATATCATGCATATAGATTCAACAAGATAGGTTCTAGCATGGCCTAGGGCTCCGTTCCATTATCTTTTCCCTCTGTTCTCTCTCCCCGTTAAACACGGTTCTTCAAGATAATCAAGGGTACTTTGATTATAGAACGGTTTTCAATCATTCAAAAGCCTTATGCTACATGGGTTCTAGCACTAGGGTCAATCCCCAGTCTCGTTTCTCCTAGATCCGCCTTCACGTTTTACGGCTAGGGGAGTCTTGAGATACTTTGAGCCGGGGAAGGATTTCCACACATACAAACAAGGCTTTACACTACAGAAAGGTAGAAGAAGAGATCTAGATCTAGGAATGTAAAGACAGAAAATAAAAAGAAAAGTTGAGGCTTACCTGAGTTCTGGAGGCGATTCCGCAGCGGTTTTCTTCTTCTCTTGGAGTTCTTCTTTGCGAGAATTCAAAACAAGAGTTGAGTGCCATTTGCTCAAGGAGGAGGCTCCTATTTATAGGCAAAGGCTAAGGTCATTGGTAGACACAACTTAATGTCTAGAACCCCCCAACCTTAACCCTAAGGTTATTTCCGAGATTTCCCCTCATTTAATGAGGGACATGATGGTAAAAGTGAAAAGCTCTCGGAAAACCCTAATTTTGAGCAAACTTAAAGTATCCGGTATATCAGACCGGATAAAAAAGGGCCTTAAGGTATCCGGTACATGGTACCGGATACACTAAGGCTCACATGTATCCAGTATGAGTATCCGGATACGGGAAAGGGTACTTGTATCCGGCCTGAGTATCCGGATACAGGTAAAAATTTATTTTCTTCCATTTCTGTGCTGGCTTTCCAAGAGATAATGATTTTTGATGATTGTTTGTGCAATTTGGGGTGTCTACAGTTCATAACCGGCCAAAGATGTCGGATACACTGGTCCTTATGTGTAACTGGCATCTCAGGCCGGCCACACTGCAGAAATGCCCATTGCTGCTGTTTTGTGATCTTTTGCTATTTTTGTACCTTGTTGATCAATCTGGATGAACCAGAAGGGTTTTTGGGTCAACCGGAGACCCAAGATGGGCCTTGGATCTACCCAGTCCAATTTGATTTCCAGTGGGCCTTCTAACGGGGCCCGCTAAGCCCGATAAACCCACTTTTGTTAAAATAAAGGTAATTAAATTGATTGAGTGGACCAAACCCAATGAGGCCCACCAAAGCCCAATTCGGGGCATGCATGCTTAAATTATGTTGTGGTTTGGCTGAGACCAAGGGCAAGGCCTGTCAGGCCCACTAAGCCCATTGAGCAAAACAAGGTTAGGGTTTCCAAAACCCTAACTCAAGAAGCCTTGGGCTTTCAAGCCCAAGCCCAGGTAAAGGGCCCAAAGCCCAAAACTTGGCCCATTTTGGCACAGTTAATCAAGATAATCTCAAAATCACTTGGCAACCAACTGTGTGGCCCACTCAAGGGCCCACAAAGCAATCTCGGCCCATTTTGGCATGAAAATCCACTTAAATAATCAAACTTGAATTTCAAAATAAAATCAATTCATTGAACCAAAGCCCAAAGGGCCTCTCAGGCTAGATTGAGGCCCACCAGGGGACACATGGGCTCAACCAAGCCCACCACGGAATCCTTGGGCCTTCCAACGGGGCCCACCCAATTAGACCTATCTCACCTTAAGCTGAAAAGATAAAATCAAGCAAAGGGACCCACACCACTTTGGCGGTCCTGCCAGACTTAACCAAATTGAATGCTGGATTAGGAATCGGGTGAGTGAGAGACCAAAGTTGACTCAAACTAGGGAAACCTATGGGACCCGTCATTCGACGGGGTGGACTGGGGTGTCTACGGACTTCCCCGGACCGCAACCAAGAACTTACTTAGAATCTCTAGCTGCAGACTAAGCCTCAATAGACAAATATAGGCACCCAGGTGTCTGCCTGCACCCCATCAGGCAGTGGCGACTCCAAAAAATCCCGAGGTCAGGACCCAACCCGAAATCATTGTATCAAATGATACTAGCACGCCCGTGTAGAGACACATCATCAACATCGCCACGTGTCCACACCGGCCCAATTTCGGAGGAACAGCAGCAAAGGAAGGAGAAAGGACTATACTTCAACTGTAATGAGCGGTATACACCTGGCCACCGGTGTGCCGTGCCGCGGTTGTTCATTATCAAAGCTGAAACGGAGGACACTAATAGCCCAAAAGAAGAAGCAGTTTCCTAAACTCGACCTTGAGGACAAGGTTCGTGTTCAAGAAGGGGCGATTGATAGGGAGCGTACGCAAAGGGAAAGGAGACCTAATCCAAGGTATTTGGATTAGCTCCAAGAGGTGGATAGAAGGAAGAGAAGAGGGAGATAAGGAAGAGAGTTATCTCTAGGAGTAACTATGTTATCATTATCTGTTTTGTTATCTTTATTCGTATATCTATTAGTATTCATAGTTTAGCCTTATCTTGCTATTATATAGCTGGGGAGTTAGAGATAAGGTAGGAGTAGGAGTGTTAGCCTATTTAAATAAGACTTAAGGTCAAGAGATGGATATCTGATTATTAAACCCAAAACACGTATGTGTAAGGTGTCTTCTACCTCAAGTGAAGAATCTATCAATTCATATTTCATTCCATTAATACTTTCGTCCCTCAATTCATATATCCCCGAGTTCGTAACCTATCAATAACACCATGTCTTGTAGTAGACTTTCGCATGTGATCTTTAGTTGTTAAGTTTATTTTCTTTTATTTTAATAAATTTCCAGAGGCTTTTATCCTAAAAATCACAAAGTTGATTCCATGATATAAACTAAAAGCACAAAGCAAGTTCTAAATAGGAAAAAAAATGCAAAA
This sequence comes from Buxus sempervirens, assembly GCA_947561395.2. Lineage (NCBI taxonomy): Eukaryota > Viridiplantae > Streptophyta > Magnoliopsida > Buxales > Buxaceae > Buxus > Buxus sempervirens. The sequence continues at coordinate 24,395,718 of OX387189.1, forward strand.
TCATCTAAGAAGCTAAAAACAAAAACCATGACAGAAGCAACAAAAGAAAGAAACCTTATACCATAAAATGCTCATTACAATGTGATCATTAAAAAATGCGTGAATATAAATAGCTGTAGAAAAATTATGATACAAAATTGCAGAAGAAAAGGGAAATTAACTTAAATTGCTTTCATTGTGACTTGAATACAATACCTCTCCCTAGGTGCTCTAACCTAGCTATAAAGGCTAATAATTAGGGTGCCCACATACAAAGATTAAAGAATGAAATATTTAAATTTGAACTTGCATTAAATTATAATAGGCAGCTGGCCGACACACTCCTTAGGATGAGAAAGAGACTTTTATTTCTTTATCTTTACTAAGACATGCAAAAGACAATGTACGACAGTCTCCAACCTCATAGCATCTATACTCTGAAACTATATGGCAAAAGGAAACAAAACATCTCTTCCTTTTTTTTCCTCTTTTCTTTTTAAAGGAAACAAAGCCATCTTTTGTGTATCTATACTATCTTTCATTTTCTTTTCAAAGAAAACAAAGCCATCTTCTGTATACTGTGAACTTGAGCATTAGACATATATAAAAAGGACTCCTATAAGGTTCATATCTGAAAAGCATGGTCCACAAATCTTGGCATCTTTTCTTTCACAAGCTACATCCACACATTAATCCCACCCCCATATTTTGTAGTAGACAATGGCAACATTCCCAAACAAAAAAATGAATGGCTTACTTGAATAGACAAAGGCGGCCGCAAACATCCTACATCGGCACGATGATGACGACGAGCTCCAAAGGAGAGGAATCACGGCGAGGAACCACAAGGACGCTCCATGGCTGCACCAAATATCCTCTATAGGGCACACTTAACAAAGAATAGCAACACCGACAAATAAGATGGTGACGAGTGACGGGAAATACAACGGCGATAGCGATGGGGAACGAAATATCGGCAGCGGTAAAACCCTTAATAGGGCATAGTAAAATTGAAAGAGAAATGTTACTGCGCGTTAAATTAGGTTAAATATTTTTAACGGCGGCAACTCTTACCGCTGTTGATTACACTATTTAGCGGCAGGACAAAATGGCCGACGCCAAAACATTATCATCGGTGGCAATATTACCGCCTGTGAAGACCCAACATGTGCATTTAAGGTTGACGCCCAAGTTATTACCAGCGGTACAATATTTACCGCTGGTGAAAACAAATACCAGCTGTAAGTTACCGCCAATGTATATCTTTTAGTGCCAAAAATAGCTCGCGCCATGTCTCTCCCGTGCACTTTCCTTTTTTTTTAGCTTGTAGAGGTGGCAATTCTTGTTACCGCAGCTATATGTTGTTTTAGAGACAGGATCTTGCTACCGCCAGTAAAGGTCTTGTAAAACCCCGATGTGCGCACCTAAAAACACCTAGATCGCACACGGGGCACAAGTGGGTTCGTGCGTGCCTCGGGACATTTCGGAGTCACCATTGCCTGAGAGGTGCATGCAGACACGGGAATTGCCTATCTGGGTCTAATTCTGGTCTGCGGCTTATTAGAGATCTAGCTAAGTCTTCGGTTACATCCGAGGAAGTCCGAAGACACCCTGGCCCGCCCCGTCGGTTTGACGGGTCCCTCGGGTCTCCCCGAATTTTGAGTCAAATTCACCCTTCCTAGACCAGCATGCTTTCTTTTGGGTCTGGTGGGGCCCTCTGGAGGTGTGGGCCCTTTTTATTCCATTTTTTATCTTTTTACTTAAGTTGTCTGGGTCGGATACAGGCCCCATTGGAAGGCCTGTGGGTTGCCAAGTTTGGGCTTGGGCCCAGTAGGGTTATTGGGTAACCCTATTTTGGTTTAGGTTATTTAAGCAATTATGTATCTTAATGGCTTAGTGGGTTTGGATTTGGCCCAATAGCATTTAAGCAAAGGCCTTGGGCCCATTTGTTGAAAACGGGCTTGGTTTTGGGCCGGTCAATATGTGGGCCCCATAGATGGGCCCAGGAGGCCTTGGTGGGCCCATATAGGCCCACAGTTCACAATGGGCTCAGGATAGCCCAAACAATCTTATAGGGTGGGGTTAGGCCGGCTCAGGTCGGAGCAGATCCAACCGGGTCAAAAAATTCTATTTTTTAAGTTATTTCAAAACTGCCCGTATTTGCTATACGGGCTGGCCTAGCCCGTAAATGTAATACGGTTTAGGCCTGCCCGTATAGTAAATACGGGCACGCCCAGACCGTACTGTAAATACGGGCTCTATCCAATTTCATGTTTTTGCACCAATTTCGGCCAGGATCAATTTAGTTGGCTTCTTGGGGTGTTCCGCAGCCTTTGTTGTGGTTTTTCGGTTATCTCACAATGATGAAATGCCTTGTTTTTAGTTTTACATCTTCACTTTTTCTTTTCGATATTTTGCCAAAAGGAGTGATCCTATCCTTTCCCTGTCAATTTATGCTGCTTGCAAACCTACATGGGTAAAGACCTAAGAAGGGAGAGAGGGGAAGAATCAAGGGATACAACATGAATATTAAGGAGGACAAACCCCTCCATAAAAAAGTATGAAATAAAGACAGCTAAACATAGCTTATTCATGAAATCCCTTAGCTATTTTACCAACGTAGCTCTCCTCCCATTCTTGTGTAGAGATCCCCACCTTCCGTGGGGTTTCTCATGGCATGCAAATGAAGAACAGATAAGTTAGCAAAGATATAACAAAATAAATGCTAAGAAGAACTTAAAAGCAAAGTGGCCAGAATATCCTGATTCTTGTATATGTTAAATACAAAGTTGTGGGGAGGCTTACAGTGCTATTACTACTGAGGTGTGAAGGTTCTCCGAGAGATTTTGGCAGCGCTTCCGCACTCCCGTTGATTTCCCAAAATGGAGTTGAAGAGTGTTCGGTTGCCTTTAGTTAGATAGGATGGAAGAAAGGAGACACTGGTAGGGTATAAGGGCAAAATGGGTATTTTTCTGGGTTGGCGGGGTTTTGGCAGAGCTTGGGCAAAGGTTGGACGTGGAAAAGGCAGAAGAAAAGGGGGAGAGAGCTTGGAGGGCCAGCTTATACAAATGAGGGGGGTGGCCCCCTATTTATAGGCATTTTTTCATGCCCGTATTTGAAGTGCGGGCATGCCTTGCCAGTAATTCAAATACGGGCATGCCTTGCCTGTAATTCAAATGCGGGCGAAAAAATCACGTTTTCAAATCTCGCCGAATCGGCCAATTGTCGCCGTATGGGACGCGTGTCCTACTTCTAGAAGGCTTGCCCGTATTTGAAGTGCCGGCATGCCTCGCTCGTACTTAAAATACGGGCGAGCACATTTTTTAAATGCTGGATTTCAAACCACTATTCAATTTGGTTTTGAGCAAAGATTTCATCCAATTTTTTCTTTTATTTTTGATTTATTTTAATTCCAAAAATAAGATATTTTAATGAATATCATTATTTTAATCAAGAATTTTATTTTTGTTGTCTTTTTCTGCTTTTGCGCCACATGGGCAGTTTTCTTGAAATTTCAACTGACCATAACTTTTCCGTCTGGTGTCCGATTTTGGCAAACTTAGTGTTGTTAGAATCATCTCGGAACCACCTATCCATTGGAATTAATTTGGGCAGCTGAATTGGGGTTGAGCAAAAAGTCAACTTTTTGCTCCTTAAAAGTTTGACTGGCTCATAACTTTCTCATCCGGACTCTGATTCCAGCAAACTCAGTTGCGTTAGAACCGCGTTGAAATGCTCTTTTCTATAAGATGAAGTTTGATGGACAATTATCCTTAGATTAAAAAATTAATTTTTGACCCCCTCAGGGTTTGACTTTTTATTTTCTTTCTTTTGGGGGTGCAAAAATTAGGTGTCTACACCTGAAATTTTGTATAATAATAAAGACATTAATAAATAAAAGAAAATAGGGGTGTGAGTATAGTGGAAATAAAAGAATGAAAATTTAGAGGATTGATAATTCAAATAAATAGTAATTCGTAAATAAAAGAGAATTTTCAAAGGAAATCAATCTAGGAGGAGAAAAGGGTATTTTAGTAAATTCCAAATGGGCAATTGATGAATTAAATTACTAAATAAGTAATAGAATTGGAAAATAGAAGTTTAAAACTTATTGGGTTAGGTTTGAAGTTGAATAGTAATAACTATAGCATAAAAGAAGGGAAAAAGGGCTATTGGGTAATTATACTTAATTAGTGGCCTTAATTTGGAAGAAAAGTGACTAAATAGGGTGTTTAGGTAATATTTAGAAATAGATATAAAATATGAATGAAAATTTGATAAAGGAAGGAGTTTAGTTAGTAAGGGACTTAATAGGTAAAGTACTAGAAGAGAATTAGGAGGAGAGAAAGTAGGAATTAATTAGAAGGTTTCTTAATCCTAATTGAACTCCTCTAAGGTTGGTCTATTTAAGCAAGTCATTAAAGCAAGTTTAGGGTTTCTTTTAATCAAGTTATATAGGAGGAAAAGAGGAGAAAAAGGTAGCTCCCATGTTTGGAGAGTAAAGAGAGAGAGAGAGGAAGAGAAAAATAGAAAGATCATAAGAGAAAGGAGTTGTTGCAAAAACCTCCAACCAGTAGCCATTAAAGTTAGATCGGGAGAAATCCAACCGTTGAATCGACCTCAAATTTGGAGATTTATTCACGATAGGTAGGACCAAGGTTTACAATTTCGGTACAAGGACCCCCGGCGATGCGTTTCGCCGGGGGAAATCGTTCTGGGTGCATCGCCAGCAACTCACCGAAATTTCGACGATTTGTCACCTGTACGAGCGGCGTGCCGAGCGGCACGGATGAAACAGAAAAAAAAGCAATTTTTATACATGAAATGGAGCGGCATGGAGTGGCGTGCCAACGAAATTTCCACCGGCACGAAAAAAAACCCGATTTTTGCCTTTTTAATTTTCCGCCGTTTCGGCGTGCCGCCGAAATTTCGTTTTGGCCGATGGGCGGCACACCCACCGACACCGAAACGTAGAACCTTGGGTAGGACTACAATCTAAACGGTGGAGATCTTGTTTGTAGAACCGAAAATTGGTGCGAAAAATAACAGGAGTTCGGATTCAATTTGGGATAAAAGAGAAGATGGATTTTTGCATGATAAGGCAAGTAGCAATCACTTGAAAACTAGAAGAACTACATGATTTCTGTGTTTTTGATTTATTTCTGATTGATTTGATTAGACGAAAATATATTTCATGGATACATTTGGTTTTCATCGATGAGTTTTTATGTTCTTGAAAGATGAGTATTAAAGTATTAAAGAATATAGGTTTGATCTTTGTAGATGACCAAGGAATTGCAATTAATTGATACAAATAAGTCTAGGGTATTGTAGGTGTGATTTAAGTTCATAAGAAATAAATTTAGAACAATTAAAACCAAAGAAATAACCCAAAAATCAGAAAATTGGAAAATCTGAGAAATCTACTGAAATTTGTACGAGCGCTCGACAGGTCGCCTGAGTGACCATGCTGAGCGACCTAATCCAAATTTCAATAATTGGGGATTTTAGGTATAAATTAATGATTAATAATTTTTCTTAGTAATTTAATTATTGTAACACCTGTATAGGAGTTAAATTGAGGTATAGCAACTGATGGAATTTAATTTAGTATTAAAACTAATAATTTGGAACAATAAATGTAAATGGGTGTCTTAAAGGGCAAGGTTGTGGAAACAGTGGATCAGATTAAGTTAAACATAAAATTGGGGATTTGAACCAACCCTTAAGCTTCAATATGGGTCTGTGTAATCTGTTGAAAGTGAAGAATAATAGAAATTACAAAATGTAATACCTTAAGTGTTAAATATAGAAGTTGGGCATTAACAGGTAATTTAATTAGGGAAGTTTTAGTCAAGTTATAGGAATCCTATTTTTGCTCATGAATGTGAATTGTAACCTGTCTAAACTTTTAATAATTATGTTTTGGGTGCGTCAATATTTATGGTATTTGATTTGGAGATTTATTCGTGGCTTTGATTGTGTTTTTCTCAACGAGATTGATTTGGGGTTAAGAAGATTGAGATATGTATATCACTTGAAATTGAGTTATGTTAATTGATTTGAGATCATGGTTTACGGATATTGCATATGAATTGGTAATCATTTGTAAACAGAATAAATTGTTTTACGTGTGAGTTGTGTCTAGTGAGCATAGCTGTATATGGATCCATAGGCTAAGCTAGATAGTGGAGGGGTACTTATTTGGGTTGATCACTCCCATTTGCGCTCGCACTTCCTTTGCGAGTTAGTTTGCATTGGGGCGTCTTCATGTCTGTAGGGTCTCATTTCGAGTTTTTATATTGCCGGTGAGTACCTTGCATATGAGGATAAGCGGTCATCTCCATGTATTGATTAAGGTGCTGCATGCTGGTGGTACGTGCCAAACTTTGTAAGTTTCGTGCGCAATAAGTTGATGTCTAAGCCTCTTACTGTTAGACTAAGATTCGGGTTTGAGGATTTTCGTAGCTTTACTCATAAGATGCATGGTGGCATAGCAATAAAGAGTATCTTTTCAAAGACTTATCTTGCTTCATGAGTCCTGTGATGTCACATGTGGTGTTTTATGTATATTTTGTCGTTTATGTTGAAATTGCTTACATGGACTTGAATTATTGCTTTTGCTTTGGTTTATTGTTATACCTCATGAATATTTCTTAAATTAGACTGTTTAATTGCATGCACCTTGCTACTTGTTGATATGTAAATCTCATTTCTGTTTTCACCTATTTTTCAAGTACGCTTGGAGAGATCGTCATGACTGGGGTAGGAAGCACATGGGTTGAATTGTCATTGTAAATCTAGAATTATTTCAGAATAAAGAGATTCTCATTGTAAATTAATTTGATTAAAGTGAATTCAATATGTTCTGCTTTCAATTGTACTCTAATATAATTAAAGGTTTTAAATTACACATAAATTTTAGTTTGTTTTGACCCAAAATTTGAGTGACACTCTGGGTTTGGTTGTTGAACCGGATCTGGGGCATTACAAGTCCGTCGTCTAAACCCTAGTATCTTGTAGTGTACTAAGTCATACAGTGGTGTTAACAAGTAGGTATCTATACTATATAGCCAACCCACCTTTTTCTGGCCAACATTCACTTCCTAAAATACTCTTCAATTATTTTCAATTTTACTCTAATACTTGGTTTGTTATGGCCACATGTCATAACTAATTGCTCTAATACTTAGTTTGTTAAAGCCACATGTCATAACTAACTGCTCCAATACTTTGTTTGTTTCAGCCACGTGTCATAACTAACAGCTCTAATTATTTTGCTACGCGTATAGTGCATGCATTCCTCTAGTATGAGTTAATTTGAAAAAATATATATATAAAAGGTGTTTCGAGTATAAAATGTCAGCCAAATAAGGGGGTCTTGGATTTATATAATAGCACATAAAACTCATTAACAAAGTCATTGATAAAGTCTTTTCCAATTTCCAAAATGGACCTGTTAGTCGTTGTGATTCCAATAGGGTTAGTCTTCAATTATAAATTTTGTTTTTTTCCTATAACTTTTGAATAGAAAAAGTAAAAAAAAGTTATGGACTTTAAGATGCTCTATGTGGCAGCATCTCCCTCAAAGTGCATACAATATGAGGTCATTAAAATGATTCTGATTCTGGAATTTCCTAGCTAGCAATAGCATAATCCATGGTTGAAGTAAAGAACATTGAGATCCAAGAAATAAACAAACTCCACCCTTTGTTTGAGTATAGCCAGTTCATAATTCGTAGCTGCAATTTATGGCTGGTAGGACAAATTATTTAAGTCCATTCGACTAATTCTTAAACCATCTCTTAGGCCTTTAAAACCAAAGTGATGGGTCAAACTGGTTGAATCATGACTTGACCCGTTATAAATGGAATTATTCAGCCATTGACCGGTAACAATCTGGGTGAAATTTCTAGGGGAAATGCACGTGCATAATAACAAAAGAATTAAATAAATGATTGAAATTAATTGGAAGATAAAAGAAAAAATAAATTGAAGGACATCTTGGGGAATAGAAGTAGTTATATGTGCAAGGATATAAAAGTAAATAAAATTAAATATAAACGACATTTTGAATAATATAAGGTAGTTTTATTAGTGTAAGTGTAGACATCCAAAATTGCACTACAAAATGAGAAAATAATGAAAACATTAATTAGAATTTAAAACAGGCCAAAAATGCATGAAAATTAATAATTGAAGCCTTGCCCGTATTGTATCTACGGGCTAAGCGCGCCCGAATTTTGTATACGGGCACGCAGCGCCCGTAATACATATATGGACACCTTTGGACCGTAAATCATTTACGGGCACATCAGACTCGTGCGAGTTCTGTTCTTCTCTCGATTTCTGAGCCTTATCTTTAGTCCAATATCGCTTTAAATGAGCGAATTATATATTTTATTCGTGCGAAATATCTTTGTGGATAAAGGATTGGCATGATCTTGTGTTTAACTCAAACTGAAACTCTATCTTGCCAGACCTTGGACCAACCATGCCCCTGGGTTTTCCTATAAATAGAGGGCCTTTCCTCAAGCAAAAGGCCACGAAATTTTGAAGTCCAAGGAGCTCCAAGAGAAGAGAGGAATCCCTGCTGCCCTGCTTGCTCAATCCAGGTAAGTCCCTTTTCCCTTTTATTTTCTATCTTCAATTCTAGAAGTAAAAGGATCTTCTCTATTGCTGCAGAATAAGGCCATATTTTGTATCTAGTATTCCTAAAATTGTCTTTAAGTACCTCAAGAGTCTCTCTAGCCGTAAAACGTGAAGAGAGAGCTAGGGGAAAAGAGAACAGGTGGATCCCTAGAATAGAACCCCATATCTGTTTTTCTCCCTTTTTTAGAATAAAGCCTCTGATTGTGTTTGTATAACCAAACCTATCTCCAAGTACCTCAAGAATCCTCTCTAGCCGTAAAACGTGAAGAGAGAGCTAGGGGAAAAGAGAACAGGTGGATCCGTAGGGTAGACCCCCATGTGTTCTAATCTGTGAGATGTGGCTGCTTTGAATATCTTGATCATGTTTTAATGGTTTTTATGATGAATCTGAATGAATTATATGAATCCATGATGTTTATAGCATGAGATCCTCACTTTTTGCTAAAATTTGGATTTTCCACATATTTGCACCTACAGCACTGTTTTCGTGATTTTTGTGATTTTAGGCTAAGATCTTGGATTTATCATAATCAATATGATAGATCTGGATTTGGAAGCCTGAAAGTAAATTCTAGGGTTTCATGATGTGGTTTTTAAATCGTTTTTCATTATTGAGAGAAGACCCTACGGTCTAAGTTCTCCCCTTTTGAGGTTCTTCATCAACGTGGGTATTTTTTGTTTTTATTTCTTGATTTAATGTGAAATTTGGGCTATATCTATGACCTGGACTATTCAAGTTCAAATCTGCAATATTTTATAAAAATCATATTTTTCTAGATTTGTAGAATTTAACTTGAAACCAGATTTGAAGATTTCACTTTAAATTGATTTTATTTGATTTTATCTCAATTTTATTTTGATCATGAAACCCTAGGAATGGTATGATCATATTTGAGAGTTCTGGATCAATCAGGCTATTCATATAAAAAAACCATATATTTGTCTTTTTGTGATTTTCATGAATTTTATACCAAGCTTTTTCGTTTATTTTAACATGAACAATACCTGGCAACCACCTTGTGTGCATGAATAGGGGTGCCTAACACCTTCCCCTGTTCATAACCTAATCCCCTTACCCATCTCTGGTTGTTTTTTTTAGGAGGGTTATTTTTACCCTAAAATTGCCTTTTGTGCTTATTTGATATTTTGGTGTCCATTCACACCTAATTGAATGGTGGCGACTTTTTGTTTTATTTAATCCCACGTGATGATTGAGGAAGTCATTGGATTTGATTTTTCTCATGTCTCACAGTAAGTTAGTTAAAGGGAGATGAAAGTGAATACAATAAGATGTGAGGGGTAGTTTAGATATCAAATGTCAGCTAAAAAAAGGTAGGTTGGCTTTATATAATAATAGTATAGATGCATGTCTATGGATGGGTTTCATGCGTCCCAAATCAAACGCAAAAGGGTATGGCCAATAAGTAAGATATAATTAGTTGTTTTACTCGCACCACAAGAACATATTGTTAAATAATTTAAAATAGCTATACAATCTATATATATATCTATACTATATACTAAAGTAAACTGCTTCGGGCTGACATGTCAGCCTCGGGTGTTCGAACCTCTAGTCATCCCTCTCCCTCTCTCTCTGCCTCATGAACAAAATTTTTAAAATCCCAAAATCGTTAACTATCCAAAATTTTTAGGGAACCTCTAATCGTTTTTTTCTCCTAAAACGATTAGAAAGTAAAATTTTTAGGGATTTTATCCGAAAACGAGAAAGTGGAGTCATCAAAATTTTAAAATCCTAAAACATTATCTCCCGAAATTTTTTAAGGAAACTCTAATCATTTATTTCTCTTAAAACGATTAGAAAGTCGTTTTGTTTTTCATCAGATATATATAGAGTAAATAAGATCTATTCCTAAAACAGAAAGTAGAATCACCGAAGAAAACGTTGCTCCTTTTGACGACACCTTTGATTGAAAGCAGAATCATCAGAGCCTATAATATTATAATTAATTTATAATATAATTAAATTTCCAATCTAAAATTATTTATTTTTTGCATATTAATTTATAATTATGTTATTAATTAATTATTCCACTAATATTTTAAGAATTGTGTTAAGTGGCATAATAAATTCTATATGTGATGCACGGGCTGCCCGCTAGTATAATATATAGCAAAAGGTGTTTTTGCTTGAATTCGCGAAAAGAATTCAAACTACAATATCTCAACTTTGGAAGCTCCACATCATTGCTAATGTTGGACCTTACCTGTCCCACTATCAAATTAAAGAAATGACTCCACCAAAAAGGGATGAAACCGTCTACCGCAAGACTGTGCGGTAGACATTGCAGCGCCATGAGATGTTGCCATGTGTAACATGTCACGGCCTGTATTTTTCATGTTAAAGTGTCTTTTCACATTAAAACTGTGAAAAGACACATGCCGTGAGATGTTGCACGTGGCAACATCTCACGGAGGCTGCAAAGTCTACCGCACCACCTTGACGTAGACGATTTCAACCCCACCAAAAATGCCTCTAATAATAACGTCCATTCCCCTACCTTAAACAAAAGATGTTTTCTCACGATTCTCATGCTCTCCTGAAAAGAACCTATAATTTATCAAACAATAAGCACTTAACAGAGGTGCTCTCATTAATGGAAAAAAACCACAGAGGCCCATTATGGCACCTCTTCAACAACCCCACCTGTTGCCTCATTCTTGGTGCAAAAGAATTAAAGAGCAAAAGAATTTATCTCCTTTACATGAGAGCTCTAAACCTCAAAAGCTGAATCTTGTAACAATCTCTATTTTTAACTATTGCTTCTCTCAAATCGTCCATTCACGAGCCTTAGAGTTGCTGGTATTCTTGTTGCAAAGCAATTGCATTCCCTTCGATCTACAAAGTAAAGTCGGAAACTCTTCATCTTATATTTCCTCTATTTTGATTATTTTCCTTTGTTTTTGTAATTATACTTTTACTTTGTTTGGGTTGCCATTACATGTTTTCTGACGTTCTTGAACCTCTGCTTTGAGCCAATAGTCTACTTTTAAAGAGTGTCTTTGGGTCTTATTCTTATTTTTCTGTTACGATTAACTCCCTCTTTCTTTTCCTTTCTTCTGTTTTTTAATAGATTAATATTTCTCTGTTTACGTCTTTGTTTTTTGATGCTGATGGCCCAATTTGTTCGCGGAATTGGGGGTGGAATTGGGGTAAGAATTGGAATTGGGTTCCCAATTCCAATTCTTATGATTGGTTAAACATTTGGAATTTGAATTGAAAGCTAATTCCATAGAATTAGCTTGTAGGCTATTTTTGAAGTTACCTAATTCCCTACTGAATTGAGAGAATTGGGGATACAAGATAGAGAATTAGAAGCACAATAGAAGCTTGATAAAGAAGCTACCAAATCTCGTTCTCCTCTTCCTCGTTGGTGCAGAGACTGGTACGTATCTTCTCCCTTCTTCTCTCCTCTCTCTCTCTCATCTCTCTATCTCTTCTATTTCCTCTCTCCACCTCTTCTATATTTCTCTCTCCCCTGATTTCTCTCTTCCATTTCCTCTCACCTGCAACTCTTATAAGAACCATGATTCCGTTCTTGGAATACCCAACCGAACGTAATTAAATATATAAACTATACATACAGTAAGCTCAACAAAAATCACAAAAAACAAAACCCACACAACCATGAATCGATCAGGAACCTCTTCCGTTTCCTCTCTCTCTCTCTTTCGTTTCCTCTCTTCTTTGCTCTCTCTCTCTCTCTCTCTCTCTCTCTCTCTCTCTCTCTGTTGATCGGTTGAAAGGAAAAAAAAAGGCCAAAGGTTATTATCGTTCTCCTCCCTTCCCAATTGAAATGTAATTCCTTCTTTCATGCTTGATGCCTTTCTTGGTTTTTCAGTTAACCTGCACTTGTGGCGTAGAATAGTAGACGGCTTTAACTTGACTTAACTCCTCCGATGGAGAGCAATTTGAGTATACCGGAGAATATCAAGAACCAAAGCTCCTTGAAGTCTATCTTTCGAGGTGGCAGAAAGTCCGGCAAAGAGGCCACGAATGATCCCTCGCTCAAGATCATACCTCAGATCTCTTCCATCACTAATTCTGTTGTTGCTCGATGTTCCCAGTAATCCCTTCTTTCCTTTCACCATACCCATGCACATCACATTCTACCAACATTAGGGTTTCTTTCCCTTCAATCAATCTGATCTAGATTTGTTGGATTCTGATGTTAATTCGTGTGATTATGAATATCTTGCTTTTTCTTGAATTGGTGGATTTTTAGGGATTTGATTTATTCTGTTGAAATTAATCGGTTAATGTGTTATTTATTTATCCTTTTTAGTGGATTATAAACGGTGATGCTCATGTGTAAATCTTTCCATCTTTTATGAAGCATAATTACAATGTGCATGATTAATATGTTCTTTAATATTCAATTTTTTGTTTGACAGATGGATAATAGATTGGTTGGTACTCATGCTGAAAATGATACAAAAGAGAAGAAGAAAAAACTTCTTTTACATGCACTTGTTTGTACTGTTACAGCAATTACAATTTGGCATTATGAAAAATATATTGCGAAAGGGCCTACAGGAGATAATGAGATTTTAAGAGAACTATATTTAAAACATTTGTATGGTGCAAATGATATAATGTGTTATGATAATTTATGTCTTACAAAAAGGGCATTTTATAAGCTATGTGGAATCTTATGTGGAAGGGGAGGATTATATGATACAAGGCATATCAATGTAGAAGAATCAGTCGCAATGTTCTTACATGTATGCCCATGATGTCAAGTTTCGTGTAATTAAGGGTACTTTCACTGTTCAGGAGAGACAATTAGCAGACATTTTGGTTTTGTCTTAAGGGCAGTGCTCAAACTAATGAAGGATTTCATAAAAGCAACAGATAATTTTGGAAATGATTCTAAAGATGACAAATGGAAATGGTTTAAGGTATATAAAAAATTTGTTCACAATACATAGTTACATTAGTGGTTTACAAATTAAGAAAACTAATTTCTTACTATTTTCCTCAAAATTGCCTTGGAGCTTTAGATGGAACATATATCCAAGTAACCGTTCCACTTCAAGATCAAGGTTGATATTGAAGTAGAAAGCAACAGATTGCTACAAATGTCTTAGGAGTATGTGACCACAACATGAAATTTATATATGTATTACCTGGTTGGGAAGGATTAGCTTCAGATTCTAGGGTGTTAAGAAATGCCTTTACAAGATCTTGTCCATTATTTGTTCCCATTGGTAGAAATTCCAACAAATAAAGCATTGGAGATAGAGGTTGTGACATATGCTAGTTCAATTCTAGCATCTTATGGGTTAAACCACAAAATTACTAGAATTGGTATGCTGGGCAACAAGTAAATCCAAACCTTAATTAGGAAACAAGATTTATAAGGTTTGAAATCACTCATCTAAGACATATTGTAAGACCCCGAAAATTTCTTAAATAATAAAATAAATTAATAATTAATATTTCTTGAAGATTTTATTGATGAAATAAATTTATAATCATAGGTGATATCATTGATAATGGAGATCATGAGTTTGGCGCAGATCAGACTGTTGGATCGTGAGATATCAATGTAAGAATTAAATATTTTGATGCTGTATTTCGATTGGGTGATTGTATTGTGGGTGATAGTGTGTGTTGCGTAGGATCATGGGGTATAAAATAAATATGGTTATATCCTAAGGAATACGATTAGTATTCCAATTATATTTTCTGTGCGTATTGCGGTTGGAGGAAAACGAGTGACTGAAGAAAAAAAAAACCAAGGAAGAAGAAAAGAAGAAGAAGAAGGAGAGAGAGAGAGAGGACATTGGTCTTGGATTTCTCATCATCTTGAGAGTGCCTTGCATCTGTGATCATTGCTAGTTAGAGGGAGAAGTAGGAAACGAATGATACAGGTAGGTAGCACACTCGTTTTGTCTTTCGATCTCTGTTTTTCTTGTTATGCAATCGCAATGCATGATTAGTAGATGAATATGTGTATATGTAGTTTGAATTTAGTAGAATATATATGTCAGATTTGATCAGAACGATGAAAAATACAGTTTTGGAACACGGTTTGCTGCCATTGATAGGGCGCCTACTACGACCGCCTAGGCAATCGTAGGCGCCCGTGTATTGGTTATAGGCCGCTCACCCATCGCCTAGGCAATGGGGGTAGGCATTCAGAAATTAAACGGGCGCCTAGTGGGACCACCTAGGGGTTCCCTGAGCACCCGTTGAAACTAAAAATTCTGGAAAAATTTAACTAGCGCTTAGACAGGCCGCCTAGGCAACCTGTGCTAGGTGATCTTAACAGAAAAAAGCAAATTCTAATCATTTGATTTCTAATTCAAAATAAAATGATTTTAAATAGATTTTATCAATTAAATTAGATGATTTGAGACAGAATTAATTACCAAATTACCTTGTTTTCCACAAAAATATTTAGGGATTTATTTTAGGTTTATAGTTGCCTAAATTTGAAAATAATAAGGGATTTGAGATTTTATACTTCAAAAAATTGTTGAATTGAGATATTTAATTTAAGAAATATTTATTTTATACATCATAAACCAAACTTCTACAGATAGAAACTGTAACGCCCCAAAACCAGGTTACGTAGAAAAAACAGTAACTCGTTCCCCAAGGGTTACTTTTATACACAGGATTTCTATATCAGAGTAAGGAAAACATGAAATGGCAATCACAAAATCAGAGTCAACTAAAAGTTTCCCAAACTCACCTGAACCAATCATAAACCCGCCTGTATCGTCCTCTCTGAGATCTGAAAACAAAACAAAACAAAAGGAATGAGATACGACTATCTCAGCAAGTAGCAATGCATGCTCAAACATATTTAATTTAATTTCTAAAACATGCACGACTAAAATATACTCAATGACTAACCACAAATAAATCGATTAATCTGACTAATCCGGCAAAACAATATCAAACCACATAATAAGGTGGGACTCGTGAAATTTGACCACTTTGTAAGGTTAAATTCTAGCTCCAAACAGTTTCAATCCGAGAACCTTTGCCAAATCTGATACCTCTGTAAATTGATTCCAATATATCGTCTCTTGGTGGAAATCACAAGACCTCACCCTCCTCAAGGGTGGAAACGGATATCAATCCAGTCTGAGAACCACTGTCGTAACTGCTTCCAATAATAGATCTCACCCCCTCATGGGGTGGAAACGAAGCTGCTGCAACACATCCCTTATGGAAGGCCTCTTTATATAGAGGAAATGCGTAAAATAAATCCCTCTTAGTTCGCAGCACTTCCCTCATGGAAGGCCTCTCTACATAAAGGAAACGCATGAAGGAAGCTAGACTTTAGCCAAACAAATTAGACAGACTTCACTTACTAGCTAAATTATGGATCCATAACGTGCTATGCCCTAAATAGTTTAAATGATTAAACCAACCATTAAAGCAAGGAATTCGATTCAAACAAAAATATTTCAACATGCAAACCATTATACAACTGAGCGCAAGCAACATATTCATGGCTACTCAGGGCCAACTTACTCCCTCATGGAGTTTCCCAAAATATTTCTCATGAAAATCCAAGAATGAATCAAAATGAATTAGACAATTGAAGCACAAAAACCCTTTTTATTTAAAACTGTCTATATTTACTAAAAATTAACTCAAGTCAAATCAAAATAATGCTCAAGCAAATGAAGTCATTAACACTACCAAATTCAGCTCAACAATCCACTAGAATTCTCAACAATGAAAAATTCCATAATTTGACACAATCGGTAAAAGTACTTTATAAATTAACCAAAATTAGAAACCAGCAATCTTTCAAAGAAAACATAACCAATTTCTAATCAGGTCACAAATAGAGAACAGCAAATTTAATATTATTATAATCAGGTCAAGAACTCTCCGATTAGCAAAATTTATTTTACATATTTCCAACATAATCTCTCCTTCAAAAATTTATACTCAACTTTACTTTTCGTAGGGTTCTATTAGTTCTGAAAATCCTGTTTAGAATTTTGAACAAATCAATTTAAGCAACTAAGAGAATGGACATAATCTGAAATATTAGAAAGTATAAAGTTTTACTTAAATTCCAAATCTGCCACATATGCATTAGTACTATTCAATCCCCAAAACTGAATCAATTTTAGACCAAATCCTCTAAAATATTGTTAGTTAGTTTCCTCACTCACCCTTTTTCATCACCTAATAACAGTTTCTATAGAACTACTGTGATTAGAAAATTATGTCCAAACAAACTACACTTTCCAGAAAAATCTGTGCAGATAGGTTTACAAAGAAATTGTATTTTAAATTACCAAACAGTGAGCTTATATTAAATATATATTTTTAAATGAATCTAGACCCAAAACCCTACAATTCTCATGAAGACCATCTTACCCAAATCCATCGTTTGATACCTACAAAAATTCACTTTTGTGGAAAATTGGGTGCAGTCCCAAAACAGACATTTCCGCAACCTCTAAAGTTAGAATTCAAAATTCACATGGACTGATCTAAATAATTCACATTCAAACTATTTCTAGAATATTTCTAATCCTCTAAATAGTGTTCTTACACAGGTTTGAATTTAATTGAATTGATCAAACAATTTCTACAGAAATATACACTCCAGTTCCACCCAAAACAGACATTTTAGCAATCTCTAAACGTAAACTCTCCAAGATGTAAAAATACCTTAAAATCTAGTCTCTTATTAATCTGGGAATTTCCAGAATATAAAACAAGCCTAAATCCATCTTAAAATATAATCTATTTATTTTCTATTGAATTTTAATCATAACTATATCAATTCTGTGTTTTCTGACCTAGTGAGAAACAAATTCCCATAACTCATTCATTTCTTAACAAAATAACATGAAATCTGGTTTGTTAGACTTCTAACTCAATACACTAAAATAACCTATAGCAGTTTTGCAAAATTCCTCTTGGTTAATTAATTATAAGTTTTCAAAATCACCTTTAATACAAAATCTGTACAGACCAACAGCTGTAATAATTCGATTAACATTACTAGATCTTAGGTTTTTATCCCAGAATATATTTTTCAGTGAAAATAGAGAAATAATGGAACAACTTTCATTCAGAAACCGAAACCTAAATATATCTCCAAATTAGTCTAAAAATTCCATCTTTCTGAAAATTTCTGCAGAATCTGGGTTTTAACAGATTCTATCAATTTCGTTCAATTCAAAACTAAATTTCAGGATGTCCACAAAACACACGAAAATCATGACATTTGAAAGGGCTACTTGCCTAATTTGTTGATGAGTCAATCTCCACAGAACAATTTGCTGATCTGAAAAATTTTCAGCGAACATAAATCCCTTGACGAATTGAAAATCTGCAGAAATTTTTCAGAATTCCGATCCTTAATGTCTGATCTAAATCTTTGTTGTAAATTTGATAAAACCTAATCAAAACTAACTAAATCTAACACATAAATGTCCTTAGCTGGTCTGAGATGAGAAAGGGACGAAATTCTGTTCATCAAGATCAGTTACACTCCCTTTATGAACTGATCTCTCCTCACTTGCCTCAATTCTTCAGATTTGATTTAACTCTCCACCCACCTGCTGCTGTTCCAGCTTTTCTCCAGCAACCAGAAGGACTCCAAACATCCTCTTCTTCTCTCATTTTCCCTCTCCTCTCCTCCTTTCTCCCTTGGCTGGACACCCTTCCCCCTTTCTTCTTCTTCCTTCTCCCTTGTTTCCTTCTTCTTTCTTTTTTTTTTCTTTCCTTTCCTCCCCAGCTTAGGGTTCTGGACGTCCTCCCATCTCCCTTGGCTCTTCCTTGCTTGCCAAGCTAAGCAAAATGTCTCTTGGACTCCCTAAACCCCTTTCTAAGTTAAACTAACTCTTAAGCACTTAATCCCTTAACCTTCCTACTTATTTTAAGTGCTTTTATGATTTCATGAAACTTTTACTTCTCAAGATATTTTGTAACTTATTCCCATACAACCCTAATCTTTCTAATTAATAAAGAAATTATTCTTGATTTATATATATGCTACTTGCATGAGCCATTGTATTCCTTATTTAAGTATAATTTGTCCTTAATATAATTTATATTATTTTAACATTATTTGCATGCCTCATATTTATATAATTGATCATTAAGATAGTAACCTACACCTATTAATAATTCTACATAGCTTTGCTTAGATTTAATTTCTTTTATCTCCCTATAATCCAAATACAAGTCATAAAACAATTTAAATCACATCTTAAGAACACCATTCCAAGTAAAGTACAAAAATAATGATTTATGATAATTTCACATCATGCTTATATATATACATATTAAAGTTTATTAGATCATACCTTGAATTGGATATTTTAACTTCCCCATCTTCGTGATCAAATGAAGCGCCGCTTTACCGAAAATCCTACACCTTCACTCTTTTAACCTTAGATCAAATGATTTGCCACCCAACTAAATACAAAACTCTTTACTTATATCTGATACAATTTAAATAACGCTTATTATTATTATTATTATTATTATTTTATATAAGTAGGATTTTCCACCTGGATTCACTCGAGAACTCCGGTTTGACCGCTCAATCTCTTTTTCTAAAATTTCCATTAGTTAATTAAATTAATAAAACTTAAAATCCAATTTTTAATATTATTAAAAATTTGGGGTTTTACAGAAACTTTATATCAGAGAGTCAATCCAGATAACCCAATTTTGATAAAGTTCTACAAATCAGACTTTATATGCCACTAGGCACTATTATTTTACATAAAGACGAGTCCTTAGAGATTTTGGTGTCTAGTGGGCATAGCTGAATATGGATCCATAGAATAAGCTAGATAACTAAGGGGTATTTCATTTGGGTTGATTTACTTCCATCCGAGAGCGCGCTTCCTTTGCAAGTTTGTTTGCTCTGGAGGGTCCTGTGTTTGTATGGTCATTTCAAGCCTCGCTGGTGATTCCTGTACATCTGGATCAGTGACCTTCTCCATGTATTGATTCAGGTGCTGCATGCTGGTGGTTCATGCCAACTCTATGAGTATGTGTGCAATAAGTCGATGACTACGGCTCTTATCTTATGAGATGACTCGGGTTTGAGTGTCACAGTAGCTTCGCCAATAAGACGCATGGTGGCATATCATTTGATGAGTGTCTTCTCAAAGTCTTATCTTTCTTTGTGAGTCCTACAATGACATTAATATCATGACACATTAGTTACTATTACATTGACACATGCGAGATGTATGTATGTGTTATTTTATGGTTGGATGTGATTACTTGGAACATCCCAGTTATATTGGAAATGGAGTTGTAAAATCCCGAATTTTTAATAAAATTAAAAATTTGATTTTATGGTTGTTAATTTATTTAATAAATTTTGATTTTATGGTTGTTAATTAGTGGAAAATTTCGGAATTGGAGAAAAGGAGGTTAATTAGAGTAAAATTTTAGAATTTAATATGATGAAAGGTTAAAATGGAAAATTGGTTATTTAAGTTTTATGGGTTAGGTTTTGGTGGATCGGTAGTGTAGCAAGTAAAGGGCATTTTGGGGATTTTATAAATTAAGTTAGGAAGGAGGATATGTAAATGAGCATCATAATATTGGTCTAAATAATTTAATAGTAGTGTCTTAAATTTATTAATAAAATTGGGTGCTGGTGCTAATGCCGGCAAGTCGGTGTAGTGGCAAGCATCTTAGCATGAGGATAAGAGGCTGAGTATGTAGGGTGTAAGTGTGGTGGAGCAGGTATGGGATTGTGAAAAGAGTGAGATTGTTGGCGGCAAGTTATAAATAGGAGTTGTGGTTTTAGAATCTGGTTCCGCACGAATATGATCGGAGAAAGATTCAAGGACGCCAGATTGTGAAGAGGAGCAGATTATCGGAGAGGCTGTTTGAATTGGAGGATTTGCAGAGCTTTGATCTAAAGGAGAATAGTAATCATCCGAGATTTGAACATTAGTAGCTGTGTTCTCATCTAGATCGAGAGCAACTCTGAGAATGTCCAGGTTAGTGAAATTTGATTTAAATTCAGGACTAATTGCCTGAGGAATTAGATTAGGTTCCAGATCTAATTAGATCTGGAAATTTCGGTTGAGCAGTATCTGAGCGGCAATCGAATCTGAATTCTGATGTGCTGCCATTTGTGATCAAACGAGAATTTTGGAGTAGCTAAAGCAAAGGAAATTCAGATCAAGTAAGTATCACACCTTTTTCTCATGGATTTGCAACCGAAATGTGTTTTGAAAGGTGTTTAATCTGCTGAAAGAGAGCTTAGAAGTATATTTTACGAGTTAATTTCTGAAATCGAAGCATGGTTTCGTTGAATTAAATCTAAATCTCTGAAATAAGTTTTAGAGGAATTATGAGAAGGATTAAGCTGTTATGAAGTTTAAATCTAGGTTCAGATCTTGTTATAATTGAATTAATATGGATTAAAGTGTGTTCGGAAGAGAGAGGCATTGGGGGCTGACCACGGCTGACTGACAAGTGGCAGCGGTGGTCAGCCTTAGTACAAAAATTGAGATGGCTGAGTGGGGCTGACCACGGTTGACCTGTAGGAGGTCAGCACCCATTTAATCCCATATGGTCAAGTGCGGCAGACCTTATAGAAGCTGTGTTTTAGGATTTTAGCTTATAAATACTGGACTAAGTGATTTAACTATGTGATAGTGATAGTATATAAAGATTACTAACTGCCTAACATGTAGAATAAAGGAATCAAAGAGGATTAATGGAAGCTGGAGCAGAATTCTATAGAGGGCCTAGGGGTGCCAACCATGGCTGACCTAGTGAGGTTGGCGCCCAGCTCATTATACTTAACCAAGTGCGGCTATGGTGGGAGAAGTGATGTTTCAGTTTTTTAATCTTTTCTTGCTATTGTAAAGAGATTAATTAAGTGTTATAAGGTTGCTGAAGTAGTTGTTAGTTATTGAAGTGAAAGAAGACTAAAGGTAGTAAAATTTAGAGAGCTTGGTAAGGTAAGTTGCTGCTGCTTACTACTGCTTACTTAACAACATAAAAATCTGGTTTCCATCACCTGGTTATCATTTCATAGAACTTAATCAAGCTTTAATCAAGACCTGAAATGGTTGTTAATCATAAGAATTTTACAGCTACAGATATGTGAGAATGAAAATAAATGGAATGGATATTAAGAAATGAAAAAGGAAATCTATATACGTATTGTTATAAGTAATTGATTAGAATTTTTGCTGTTGTTATTTTATTTTGTAGCCATGTTCTACTACTGAGATTACAGCTTTGTGACACTAATTTAACTGAGTTTATTTAACTTAAACTTGTTGGACAGAATTCTTATAAATTGGTTTCTTTTGAGTTAATTGCATACAAAATTGTTTTAATATTGGTTTTTGGTTTATAAATTATATTTGAAACCTCCACATAGGGGAATTGAGAACCTAAGGACTGTTTGCTAATTTAAGTTAAACCGAAGTTTTTCGATACTTGTTTGGTTATCGTATAATGTGTTTTATTCTGAAAAATTCAGTTTTTGAAATCATATTTATTTTGCTGGGATTTATTTTACAATTGTTCATAGTATACTCCAGAAATGATTTACTCGAATATTGTTTTATATCAGTGGCCAGTTTAGAATCAGTTCTGGGAAATTTACTTGAGAGTTATACTTTGAGGACTCCATGATGGAGCGAGCTGGTCCTAAGTGACCCATGATAAATATTGGTTGCGGTTTAATCGTGGTGGCATGAGATGTTGGTTTTACATAGTGGGTTACACATTGAGTTGAGTGGCTGAGTTTATTTTTGTTCAAGGTCTAGCTTGTCCTGGATCCAGAGTTTAAGCTTAGTAATGTGATGTGTTGACTTTATTGCTGTAATTGCATGGCCATGGAGTGTTGCCATGATCAGTGCAGAGCAGCCCGTATCCTCGGTAGGCTGGGTTGTCAGTGTCGATACCTGGAGTAGGCCAACATTGAGTGGCTGGTCCTTAGAGGAGGACGTCATTTAAGAGTGCCGGGACTATGATTAGACCGGACTGTGTACATGAAGGTGTGGATGTCGTTTTGGCATGCTGAATTACCCAATTAAAGTAAACTACATGACATTGGCCTATATGTTTTGTTTTATCTGTATTTGTATCTCCACCCCGGTGTAGAGCAACACCGACACCATGAGTAGTTTGGTGTTGTCAATGTCGATACCCGGAGTAGGCCGACATTGGATGACGATACCTAGAGTATGACGTCATTTCAGTATCCGATCCTTGGTAGGTGGATATACACATGGATGTGTGGACTTGAGCATGATGTGATTTTATCAATATTGACAGTTGACTTGATTTGAGATATATCTACTGGACTGTTATGAAAACTCGATTTCATCAAGACATGGTCTTATGATTATATTGGATTTCGTGATTATTCAGGTTAGTTGACATCGATATTACAGATTGGACTTACATGCTGGTCTTCATTAGCTATATTATCTTTGTCTGCATAATTATTGTGTGCTTATTCAAATTAATCGTGTTATCGCCATCATTACCTGCTTATTATTCAATCTATGTTTTATAACTATGAAAAATGTATTTGTGCATGCATGTGCTGCTTACTGGGATATTTGTATCTCATTTCGTATTGTTTTGTTTTGTTTTCAGTTGCTCTTGGAAAGGGCGATACCAGCAGGTAGTTGCTCGGTTATGTGAGTTTTAGAGTTGTATTACTGTGTTTATTATTTTGGTTTGGGATTGTATTGCACTTTGATTATCTAGTTATTGTTCATTCATGTTTTCCTTCACTCTGATATATCGATCTTGTGTGGAAATTTAACCTTCAGAAATGAGTTACGGTTTTATTACGTAACCCAGATCTGGGGCATTACAGGAGTTAATTACTATTGATTTGGATTATGCTGTATTATTCTGGACTTGATTCTCATCGTGATTTATCTGATACATTACCATAGAAATGATTAAATGATGGTTTGTGTTTCACGATTGCTATGACTCTTTGAACAAGACCTGCTTATCCGTGTCAGTTTTATCGTGCATAAATGATTACTTTTATATATATAAACTGTTTAGCATGCATCGTGTTACCTACTGAGATATTCATATCTTACTCTTTTTGTTTTGTTTTGTTTTCTAGCTGATACCCGAGAGGGGGATCCTAGTGGTGATATTCAGGGAGAGTTTGCTGATTTTTTGCCGGAGGATTACTATTATCTGGATTAAGCTAAGGTTGAGGAGAGATGACTTTATGAATTATTTGACAGTTTATTTTATTATTGGACTTGATGTATTGAGAGAGTGAGAGTGTTAGCACCTTTTGATTTACCAAACTTGATTAGTTGGATTTGAGGATCATTTATTTCATTTTTATATTTATGATGATGATAGTGTGAGACATGGAAAAATCACCGGAATGATCATCCCTCCGTCAACACACGGGGCTCGAAATAAAAGTTGGAGAGTCGCCACCATTCATAATTTTGAGGTGAGAATGGACACCAAAATGTTCAAAATCATTAAAAAGTGCAAAAATGCCAATTCTAAGGTAAAAATAACCCTACTTGAAAATCAAATCCAGAGATGGGTAAGGGGATTAGATTATGAACGCGGGAAGGTGTTAGGCACCCCCATTCATCCACACAAAGTGGTTGCCAAGTGCATGTTCATGCAAAAATAGAAAGCTTGCTAAAATCATAGAAAACCTTGAAAAAGGACCAATGTATGATATTTTCACATGAAGATCTAAATGGATTCTAGATCCTCTCTTATGTCAATATTGTTTCTAGAATATCTCAAAAGATGGAAATCAAAGCACAAGTTATTCAAAAACCAAGTTGAATCAAATCTGGAAAATTCGGTGAAAAGTAATGCCATTTGTCTTGAAATCATTCAAATACCATTTTAAATTGAACCAAACTAAATTCATTTGAAAGATTACAGTAAATAAGAGTCTCATGCAAAATTTCACTTCATTCCGATAAAAATCCTAGGAGTTATGCGCCTTTGAAGTTGCTGCTGGGGATTTTTAAAAGTGATAAGTGGGCAACTTTGGGAAATTGCATAGCAAAATCCACTCTATAAAAATCCACGAAATTTGGTGTGATTGAAGTCTGTATGGCCATCTTTTAAAAGAAACTAGCCTCATACAAAAATCCCTTCGGATGTGCCTTGGGTGGTCTCCCGAACAGGCCCCGAAGATCACAGATTTACCCAGAAAAATGCCATTGAGCAGTTCTGAGTAAATCGGCTACCAATAATTTAAATGGAGTCAAAAAATTATGAAACCAACTGGATTTGAAAATATACTCATAAAGGAGTGCCCAGAAACAAAAATCATTCGAATCGGACTTAAAACGAACACATGGCGCTCCGTCGAAGTGACAAGTTCTGTATTTGAACCTGAACTGTCCAATAAACTTTGACAGAGAGGTGTCAAAAATTCGTTAAATAGAAATTTATGAAATTTGGTGGACATAAACTAGACAGCCTCACCTTTCCCATGGTTCTAGAATCGCTCCAAAATTCATCCGGACGATGAAGTTATGAGCCTCCGAAGTCAGGGTACAGGTGCTGTCCAGTTAGGCCCTTTTTGAGTAAAACCAACTCAAAACTGTGATAAAGTGTGTGAGATTCGTGTGAGATGAATCCAAAACCTTTAACAAATCACTTGAAAACACTCCAGAATTGATTGAGGCCATTTATTTGAGATTTATCACAATTAATGTAATAAACCCCAAATATGAGCCTATCCCGTCAAAATGGTGCTATGTATGTGCAAATGTGAAAAACCATATAAGATCAATAGAACAACATAGCATGCATCAAAATAAGGTTCTAAAACAACCTAGGGTTCCGTTCCATTATCGTTTCCCTCTGTTCTATCTCCCCGTTAAACACAGTTCTTCAAGATAATCAAGGGTACTTTGAATATGAAATGGTTTACAATCAATCAAAAGGCTTTATGCTACATAGGTTTTAGCACTAGGGTCAATCCCCAGTCTAGTTTCTCCTAGATCTCGCCTCCACGTTTTACGGCTAGGAGGAGTCTCGAGATACTTTGAGCCGGGGAAGGATTTTCACACACAAAGAAGGCTTTACACTACAGAAAGGTAGAAGAAGAGATCTAGATCTAGGAATGTAAATACAGAAATTAAAGAGAGGTTTGAGGCTTACCTGGATTCTGGAAGCACTCCCGCAGCGATCTCCTTCTTCTCTTGGAGTTCTTATTTGCGAGAATTCAAAACAAGAGTTGGTTGCCATTTGCTTAAGGAGGAGTCTCCTATTTATAGGCAAAGGCTAGGGTTAGGGTTGGTGAGAATGGTAGACACAACATAATGTTTATAGCCCACCAACCTTAACCCTAAGGCTATTTCCGAGATTTCCCTTCATTTAATGAGGGATATGATGGTAAAAGTGAAAAACTCTCGGAAAACCCTAATTTT
The DNA here is from genome assembly GCA_947561395.2 of Buxus sempervirens. Lineage (NCBI taxonomy): Eukaryota > Viridiplantae > Streptophyta > Magnoliopsida > Buxales > Buxaceae > Buxus > Buxus sempervirens. Next base: position 24,421,758 of record OX387189.1, read on the forward strand.
GAGCAAAACTAGCGTATCCGGCATGTCAGGCCGGATACACAAGTACCTTAATGTATCCGGTCTATGATACCGGATACACTGAGGTCTACTTGTATCCGGCATTTTCCACCGGATACAAAGAAGGACACTTGTATCCGGCCTGAGTTGCCGGATACAAGGAAAAAAGCCTTTTTTTCGAATTTTAACACAGGCAATACTTATTTACATGTAATATCGTTTAAGTAAATGTCCTCGTATTTTTTAATCTCCATTTACTTAAGATATTACATGTAAATAAGCATTGCCTGTGTTAAAATTCGAAAAAAAGGCTTTTTTCCTTGTATCCGGCAACTCAGGTCGGATACAAGTGTCCTTCTTTGTATCCGGTGGAAAATGCCGGATACAAGTAGACCTCAGTGTATCGGCATCATAGACCGGATACATTAAGGTACTTGTGTATCCGACCTGACATGCCGGATACGCTAGTTTTGCTCAAAATTAGGGTTTTCCGAGAGTTTTTCACTTTTACCATCATATCCCTCATTAAATGAAGGGAAATCTCAGAAATAGCCTTAGGGTTAAGGTTGGTGGGCTATAGACATTATGTTGTGTCTACCATTCTCACCAACCCTAGCCTTTGCCTATAAATAGGAGACTCCTCCTTAAGCAAATGGCAACCAACTCTTGTTTTGAATTCTCGCAAATAAGAACTCCAAGAGAAGAAGGAGATCGCTGCGGGAGTGCTTCCAGAATCCAGGTAAGCCTCAAACCTCTCTTTAATTTCTGTATTTATATTCCTAGATCTAGATCTCTTCTTCTACCTTTATGTAGTGTAAAGCCTTATTTGTGTGTGAAAATCCTTCCCCGGCTCAAAGTATCTCGAGACTCCCCCTAGCCATAAAACGTGGAGGCGGGATCTAGGAGAAACGAGACTGGGGATTGACCCTAGTGCTAGAACCTATGTAGCATAAAGCCTTTTGATTGATTGTAAACTGTTTCATATTCAAAGTACCCTCGATTATCTTGAAGAACCGTGTTTAACGTAGAGAGAGAACAGAGGGAAACGATATTGGAACGGAACCCTAGGTTGTTTTAGAATCTTATTTTGATGCATGCTATGTTGTTCTATTGATCTTATATGGTTTTTCACATTTGCACATACATAGCACCATTTTGACGGGATAGGCTCATATTTGGGGTTTATTACATTAATTGTGATAAATCTCAAATAAATGGCCTCAATCAATTCTGGAGTGTTTTCAAGTGATTTGTTAAAGGTTTTGGATTCATCTCACACGAATCTCACACATTTTATCACAGTTTTGAGTTGGTTTTACTCAAAAAGGGCCTAACTGGACAGCACCTGTACCCTGAGTTCGGATGCTCATAACTTCATCGTCCGGATGAATTTTGGAGCGATTCCAGAACCATGGGAAAGGTGAGGCTGTCTAGTTTATGTCCACCAAATGTCATAAATTTCTATCAAACGAATTTTTGACACCTCTCTGTCAAAGTTTATTGGACAGTTCAGGTTCAAATACAGAACTTGTCACTTCGACGGAGCGCCATGTGTTCGTTTTAAGTCCGATTCGAATGATTTTGGTTTCTGGGCACTCATTTATGAGTCTATTTTCAAATCCAGTTGGTTTCATAATTTTTTAACTCCATTTGAATTATTGGTAGCCGATTTACTCAGAACTGCTTAATGGCATTTTTCTGGTAAATCTGTGATCTTCGGGGCCTGTTCGGGAGACCACTCAAGGCACATCCGAAGGGATTTTTGTATGAGGTTAGTTTCTTTTGAAAGATGGCTATACAGACTTTAATCACACCAAATTTCGTGGATATTTATGAAGTGCATCTTTCTATGCAATTTCCCAAAGTTGCCCACTTATCACTTTTAAAAATCCCCAGTAGCAACTTCAAAGGAGCATAACTCCTAGGATTTTGATCGGAATGAAGTGAAATTTTGCATGAGACTTTTATTTACTGTAATATTTCAAATGAATTTAGTTTGGTTCAATTTAAAATGGTATTTGAATGATTTCAAGACAAATGGCATTACTTTTCACTGAATTTTCCAGATTTGATTCAACTTGGTTTTTGAATAACTTGTACTTTGATTTCCATCTTTTGAGATATTTCAGAAACGATATTGACATAAGAGAGGATCTAGAATCCATTTAGATCTTCATGTGAAAATATCATACATTGGTCCTTTTTCAAGGTTTTCTATGATTTTAGCAAGCTTTCTATTTTTGCATGAACATGCACTTGGCAACCACTTTGTGTGGATGAGTGGGGGTGCCTAACACCTTCCCGCGTTCATAATCTAATCCCCTTACCCATCTCTGGATTTGATTTTCAAGTAGGGTTATTTTTACCTTAGAATTGGCATTTTTGCACTTTTTAATGATTTTGAACATTTTGGTGTCCATTCTCACCTCAAAATTATGAATGGTGGCGACTCTCCAACTTTTATTTCGAGCCCTGTGTGTTGATGGAGGGATGATCATTCCGGTGATTTTTCCATGTCTCACAACTGGCGACTCTGCTGGGGACTTGTGGATTTAAGCCAATTTTGGGTGTTTTGTTCATGCTTTCTTTACTTGTGAATGCTTGCTATTTTACTTATGTTATTTGTGCATATTGTTGTATCTTGAAATCTGATTGGGATACTTTGAAATCTACATGGATAAAGGCATGTGCATATGGTTGGATTATGCCTAAGATCATGTTTATGGTCTTATTTTGGTGTGCATGCCTACTTGTTATATTTTTGTACCTTGTCTTGGGAGGTTTTTAGTGCCATGTTTTGAGCATGAAAATGAAGTGCATGAATTCAGTAAACTCAATGGGTATATGTTGAGAGTTCCAAGCATGTTTTCCCCAATTTAAACCTTTCTTATGCCATATTTTAGTGATTGAATTCCTAGGCTTTGATTCGGGCATGAATGAAGCATGTCAAGTAGTGCTAAAATTTTAGGCATCAATTTAGGGGTATAAGTGATACACTTTGAGCATGAAAGCAATAAAAAAATAATCTGGAAATTTTAGTGTATGATTTGGGAGATTTCAAGCATATTTTACCAAATCAAAACACTTTTTGGACCATGCCAAGTAGTGCTAAATTTTTAGGCTTCAACTTGGGTAGAAATGGTACACTTTGAGCATGAAAAAGAGCATGAAAATCTGGAATTTTAGGGAGTGCTTTTGGGTTTCAAGCATGCTTCCATGGTTCAATTGTTATTCAAATGACATGTTTGTATACCACTTTTTGGGCATGTAATACTTGTGTGCATATTTGGTTGCTTTGGTTCCCTTGCTTGCTTGTATTTAACATCATTATATTGTCATATGTGCCTTGGCTTGAAATTGAATGCATGGCTACGAAAAAGAGTGGCAAGGGGCTGGGACGTTGTGAATGTTACCACAATTTTAAATGCACTTGAGCACAATAAACACTTTGCACAACCTACCCTTTTACCTATAGGAAGTTGAACCATGAATATGGGTAGCTTGGCGCACCGAGGTAGTGACTTCGGAAAGCGAAAGTGAAAGCATTCACCTTAGAATTTGAGTCAATGATGTGATGACAATGGGATCTGTGATTCGATTCCGGGCATCACTAGACTTGAGTTCTAAGTTGCCAATTAAGCCAAAACCCAAAAACCATACGCTTGAAGGTGGAGAAACACGTTTTCAGCTAAAAGTACACAATTGCGTTTGGGGAATTGGGTGTAAATGTGGGAAGGCCGTTTGCATGCTTTATAGGCCAAGGTATAATGTGAATACCATATTGAATGAAGGTAATACAAGGTGGTAAGGTAAAGCCATGTTCTTTTCATGAATGTATGAATTGTGGCAAGTATGATGTCCAAGCCCAATCTGGGAAAGTTTTGAGGGTCAAGTTAAGGTGAACATCAAGTGGGAATGAAAAAAAACCTAATCTGGTGAAAAAATGAGTCAAAATGGCCATTTCGGCATTAACCGGCAACTCAGGCCGGTTAAGAACACTTTCCTTCATATCCGGTATATATTACCGGATACAAAGACATATGCGTGTATCCGGTCATTGTTACCGGATACAATAAGGCATATTCTTATCCGGTATGTTATACCGGATATATTCAAAAAATGCACAAATTGGCTTTTCAGCCCAAATTTTCAAAATAAAATGCCTAAAACACTGTAGATAATCCTTAGGCACCCCGAAAAGAACATAAAAAATTTTCCAAAAAAAAAAATAAAACCAAAAAAAAAAGAATAAAATAAAATATTCTTTCAGGATTTTGCCTAATTTTGAAAATCAAAGAGGGAACCAAGGTATCATATTTTTTGATACCAATTTAACTCAAACATATTTCAATTAAGCTTTTGCATTTCAAAACTGAGAAAATTTAGAAGAAAGAAACGTTTGGTTGGTTATTTTTATCAATCAAAGTCAAAAATTTTTAGGACATTTGGAAGCCTCAGAATATTCCAAAAACCTTTGTTTGGTCATGAGTACCACTCAAAGTCAATTTTTTTAGGACCTTTGGAAGCCTTAGAATATTCCAAAAACCTTTGTTTGGTCACGAGAACCACTCAAAGTCAAACCTTTTTAGGACATTTGGAAGCCTCAGAATATTACAAGAACCTTTGTTTGGTCACGAGAACCACTCAAAGTCAAAAATTTTTAGGACATTTGGAAGCCTCAGAATATTCCAAGAACCTTTGTTTGGTCACGAGAACCACTCAAAGTCAAAAATTTTAGGACATTTGGAAGCCTCAGAATATTCCAAGAACCTTTGTTTGGTCACGAGTACCACTCAAAGTCAAATTTTTTTAGGACCTTTGGAAGCCTCAGAATATTCCAAAAACCTTTGTTTGGTCACGAGTACCACTCAAACTCAAAAAACTTTAAGGACATTTGGAAGCCTCAGAATATTCCAAGAACCTTTGTTTGGTCACGAGAACCACTCAAAGTCAAAAATTTTTAGGACATTTGGAAGCCTCAGAATATTCCAAGAACCTTTGTTTGGTCACGAGAACCACTCAAAGTCAAAATTTTTTAGGACATTTGGAAGCCTCAGAATATTCCAAGAACCTTTGTTTGGTCACGAGTACCACTCAAAGTCAAATTTTTTTAGGACCTTTGGAAGCCTCAGAATATTCCAAAAACCTTTGTTTGGTCACGAGTACCACTCAAAGTCAAATTTTTTTTAGGACCTTTGGAAGCCTCAGAATATTCCGAAAACCTTTGTTTGGTCACGAGAACCACTCAAAGTCAAAACTTTTTTAGGACATTTGGAAGCCTCAGAATATTCCAAAAACCTTTGTTTGGTCACGAGAACCACTCAAAGTCAAAACTTTTTAGGACATTTGGAAGCCTCAGAATATTCCAATCAAAAAAATAAATAAATAAAAATGAAAATAAAAATAAAAAAATAAAAAAAAATTTTTGACTGGTGTTCACCCGACCTACTTGTCTACATTTATAGGGGTGTGCTTCAAATTAAATGGAAGCTGACTGGTGTCTTTGTTTTTCTTACCCAGGTACAATTATTGGCAACCATTGCTCCCTGTGCGCGCGTGGGAAACGCGGCACGGGGTGATTCGGAGTCGCCACCGCCTGATGGGGTGCAGGCGGACACCTGGGTGCCTAATCCTGTCTATTAGGGCTTTTTGGTCTGCGGCTTGAGATTCTAAGTCTGTTCTCAGTTGTGGTTCGGGGAAGTCCGTAGACACCCCGGTCCACCCCGTCGGATGACGGGTCCCGTGGGTTCCCTAGTTTGAGTCAGCTTACATTGGTCTCACCTGATTCCTAATCCGATATGCAATTTGGTTAAGTCTTGCGGGACCACCTGAGTGGTGTGGGTCCCTTTAGTTGCTTTTATCTTGATTACTTAGGTGATCTGAGTCTGGTTGGGTGGGCCCCGTTGGAAGGCCCACGGTATCCTTGGTGGCTTAGTGAAGCCCGTGTACCCTTGTGGACCTCAGTCTAGCCTGAGAGGTCCTTTGGGCTTTGGTTAGTTCAATTGATTTTACTTTAAGTTCAGATTTGAAGATTAAGTGTTTTTCATGCACAAGTGGGCCGGACCGGTTTGTGGGCCCCTAAGGTGGGCCCACATGGTGTCCAAGTATTTTTTATTGGATTTATCTTTTTAATTTTGCCAAAGTGATTTGGACACTGGGCTTGGGGCCCGTAGTCCAAATCTGGGCTTGTAAGCCCAAGTTACCGAAAGTTAGGGTTTGCACCCTTCCTTGGTTCGGTTGGTGGGCTTTGGCGGGCCCGGTAGGCCCTTGCCCTTGGTCTCGGCCAAACCACGCAATTCATGCATCAATTTCACATAACAAGGCTCGGGTGGGCCGCATTGGGTTTGGCCCGCCCGGTTCAAATTGTTCATTTTACTTAAGTTATTTTAATGGCATGCTTTGGTGTTTATTGGGCTTGGTGGGCCCCGTTGGAAGGCCCACTGGAAGTCAAGTTGGACCGGGAGTCCAAGTCCCATGTCGGGTTTCCGGGTGACCCAGAAACCCTATTGGTTTATCCGGTTCGGTTCAGAAATATCATTCACATCTAACAATAATCACACAAAAAGACACAAGATAGACACTCTATCAGAGAAAAAAAACTGGCTCATTGTGCTGGGTCCAAGGGGAGGTACCCGGGGGCCTTTGCCTATAAATAGGAGACTCCTCCTTAAGCAAATGGCAACCAACTCTTGTTTTGAATTCTCGCAAATAAGAACTCCAAGAGAAGAAGGAGATCGCTGCGGGAGTGCTTCCAGAATCCAGGTAAGCCTCAAACCTCTCTTTAATTTCTGTATTTATATTCCTAGATCTAGATCTCTTCTTCTACCTTTATGTAGTGTAAAGCCTTATTTGTGTGTGAAAATCCTTCCCCGGCTCAAAGTATCTCGAGACTCCCCCTAGCCATAAAACGTGGAGGCGGGATCTAGGAGAAACGAGACTGGGGATTGACCCTAGTGCTAGAACCTATGTAGCATAAAGCCTTTTGATTGATTGTAAACCGTTTCATATTCAAAGTACCCTCGATTATCTTGAAGAACCGTGTTTAACGTAGAGAGAGAACAGAGGGAAACGATAATGGAACGGAACCCTAGGTTGTTTTAGAACCTTATTTTGATGCATACTATGTTGTTCTATTGATCTTATATGGTTTTTCACATTTGCACATACATAGCACCATTTTGACGGGATAGGCTCATATTTGGGGTTTATTACATTCATTGTGATAAATCTCAAATAAATGGCCTCAATCAATTCTGGAGTGTTTTCAAGTGATTTGTTAAAGGTTTTGGATTCATCTCACACTAATCTCACACACTTTATCACAGTTTTGAGTTGGTTTTACTCAAAAAGGCCTAACTGGACATCACCTGTACCCTGAGTTCGGATGCTCATAACTTCATCGTCCGGATGAATTTTGGAGCGATTCCAGAACCATGGGAAAGGTGAGGCTGTCTAGTTTATGTCCACCAAATGTCATAAATTTATATCAAACGGATTTTGGACACCTCTCTGTCAAAGTTTATTGGACAGTTCAGGTTCAAATACAGAACTTGTCACTTCGACGGAGCGCCATGTGTTCGTTTTAAGTTCGATTCGAATGATTTTTGTTTCTGGGCACTCCTTTATGAGTCTATTTTCAAATCCAGTTGGTTTCATAATTTTTGGACTCCATTGGAATTATTGGTAGCCGATTTACTCATAACTGCTCAATGGCATTTTTCTGGGTAAATCTGTGATCTTCGGAGCCTTTTCGGGAGACCACCCAAGGCACATCCGAAGGGATTTTTGTATGAGGCTAGTTTCTTTTGAAATATGGCCATACAGACTTCAATCACACCAAATTTCGTGGATTTGTATGAAGTGGATTTTTCTATGCAATTTCCCAAAGTCGCCCACTTATCACTTTAAAAATCCCCAGCAGCAACTTCAAAGGAGCATAACTCCTAGGATTTTTATCGGAATGAAGTGAAATTTTGCATGAGACTCTTATTTACTGTAATCTTTCAAATGAATTTAGTTTGGTTCAATTTAAAATGGTATTTGAATGATTTCAAGACAAATGGCATTACTTTTCACCGAATTTTCCAGATTTGATTCAACTTGGTTTTTGACTAACTTGTGCTTTGATTTCCATCTTTTGAGATATTCCAGAAACGATATTGACATAAGAGAGGATCTAGAATCCATTTAGATCTTCATGTGAAAATATTATACATTGGTCCTTTTTCAAGGTTTTCTATGATTTTAGCAAGCTTTCTATTTTTGCATGAACATGCACTTGGCAACCACTTTGTGTGGATGAATGGGGGTGCCTAACACCTTCCCCCGTTCATAATCTAATCCCCTTACCCATCTCTGGATTTGATTTTCAAGTAGGGTTATTTTTACCTTAGAATTGGCATTTTTGCACTTTTTAATGATTTTGAACATTTTGGTGTCCATTCTCACCTCAAAATTATGAATGGTGGCGACTCTCCAACTTTTATTTCGAGCCCCGTGTGTTGACAGAGGGATGATCATTCCGGTGAATTTTCCATGTCTCACAGATAGGTATTACACATCCGCACATTTTATTATTCCGCACTCTGATAGTCTCAAAATAAATTATTTAATTTTAGTCTGGTTTAAATTGTTGATGATATATATATATATATATATATATATATATATATATATATATATATATATATATATATATATATGGGCCCAGTAGCACTTGGATTCGGGTTCGAATGCCGGTTTTGCATTGACCTGGGTTCGGGGCGCTACACATATCCTGTCACCTGATAATCCAAATAATCCATGTCTATAACATATATCAGAGTGTGCCATAAAAATTTTAAACCATCAATAAACCACTAGAGAAAACTAACCCATAAAGTATCATCTCAACGAAAATACAACTCCAAAATACCTATATATAGCGGAAGACAAATATATACAACACTAAATTGAAAGGTAACTAGAAAGGAGAATTCCCACAACTCGAGAATCACAAAATATATAGACTCTGACTGAAAATAAAACAAATCCAAAAGACGTCATCATCGATACCCAGAGTATAGACTAGATGTCCAACTCCTCCCAATATGACTTGTACCAGTCGTCAAAAGCGGAAACAAAACCAGGACCACTCTCAGGAACTATATCATCACCAGGCTCCTCAAGAGGAATATCTACACAGTCTATATAAATAACTAAATGAGATCGGAAATCCCAGCAAGTCATCACATGATAAATTAAAATACACATACGGATATATGTCAAATCATAGTACATCACAAGTAATCAAGTGCAAGTGAGACAACCCTATATCCCACTAAATAATTTGAATTCACAACAAGGTTCAGAAGAATTACAATAATCATCAACTGGAATATATAAATCAATTTATAACTTAGAACCAAACCAATTCGATTAATCTGATAAACCATATCATATTATATCACAAGACTAGTCAAAGTAATGTCCAGCCGGAATTATAGACATCAGCCAGGACTACAACTATAGTATTCAGATTGGGATGCACAGTCCTTGGATCGCAAGATCACTACACACAACACATTTCGGGTAAATCCCCTTCTACCGGGAAATATAAATCACATCACTCACATTGCTAGGAGGAATGACACATCTCGATTAGCCCATTACAAAACAAATGAAAACATGCCAGGAGGAATCCTCAACTCAACCAGCTTCATCACTACAATCAATACGACTCCCTTTAATCCCATACTGAAGAGCCCTCACACACTCAAGTTTTAATTATATTTTTAATATCCACACAATAATTCCATATTCAAAACATAATAAGAATCTCATTGAGATCAAATAGTGAAATTCATTTTTCTAACTTACATACCGGTAAAGTGCTAACCCATATTGATAGTAAAATTATCTCAAGGCACAAATACATTTAATTGGGGTGTAACATACTGTAGACACCCCAAATTGCACTACAGGATAAGAAAATAAAGAAAAATATTAATTAGGATTTGAAGCAGGTCAAAAAAGTGTAAAAATTGAGAAAGCCTGTATTGCCCGCATTTGAAATGCGGACTTGTGGTGACCACATTCAATTTGCAGTCATTTGGTGACCGCATTCAAATTGCGGTTATGGCATGACTACAATTCAAATGCGGTCGCGCGTGTTTTTGTAAGAGTTTGCAATTGCTCGATTTTTGATCCATATTTACCACTTATACCTTTCTCTAAGGTTTTGTCCGTCCTTTTTTACCCCTCATTAGTTCTCATATTTACTCCAACTCATGCTTCTAAAACTGAATTGGAATATTCTAGAACCTATTGGGACCACCCTTGCCCCTGGGTTTGCCTATAAATAGAGGGCCTCTCCTCAAGCAAATGGCTGAGAATTAAGACTTAGAACTGTGGCTAAGAATTGTGGCCAAAAAGTTGGAGATTGAAGAGCTCCAAGTGAAGAAGGGAACCTCTGCCTCTCTGCTTTCTGCAATCAAGGTAAGCTTCTTTTCTTTTATTTTCGGTTTTAATTTCTAGGATTATTCTATTCTTTTATTTTCTTGTAGGATAAGGCCTGTATGTTACTGTAACCCCAAACCTAAATCCAAGTACCTCAAATATCTTCTCTAGCCATAAAACATGAAGAGCGTTGTAGGGGAAAGGAGGATAGGAATGGATCCATATGAAAGGCCCCTATATGTTGAAATCTTTGATTTATTTATTTTTAATACTTTGTTTAGGTTTTATGATTATTTATTATTGAAATATGGAGGAATACCATGGATCTATGCTATTCATAGCATTAGATCTCATTTTCCTCCTAAAGTTTTGTTTTCGCATTATCTTCTCTTTTTTTGATTTTTTTATTCTTAGGCTAGGATTTTGGATCTACCATGATCAATATGGTATATCTAAAATCAGAAGCCTTACAGTAATCTCTCAGGTTTCATGAGATGTTTTTTTAGTTATTTTAATTTTTGAAAGAGGATCTTATGGTTTAAACTCTCCCTTTTTGATGTTTTTCATCAACATGGGTGTATCTAGTTTAGATCTCTCAACTAATGGGAGGTTTGGACTAGATTTGTACCCTAGAATTGTTCAGATTAATTTTTCAACATCATAAGGCAGTTTTAAAGGAGTTTTAATCTTTTTGAGAAGATCCTACGGTCTAAAATTTACCCTTTTTGATATTTCTTTTTGATTTGTTTTCTTTATCTTGATTTATGAAACCCAAGAAATGGTGTATTCATAAGAAGGATCCAAAATTAATTGGATCATTCATATGGAAAGAACCATATAGTTTCATTTATTCATTTTCTCTATTTTTAATTTGATATTAGCAAGCCTTTTTCAAAGCATGAACAATACTTGGCAACCACCTTGTGTGGATGAATGGGGGTGCCTATCACCTTCCCCTATTCATAATCTAATCCCCTTATCCATCTCTGGTTTCTTTTGTTAATTTCTATTTTTTTATATTTTTTAGTAGAGTTATTTTTACTCTAATTTTCCTTTTGTATTTTATTTGATTATTTTGGTGTTCATTCAGACCCAAAATTGAATGGTGGCGACTCCCTCTTTTTTATGGATCCCATGTGATGAGAAGAAGTCATTGAGTTGATTTTCCATGTCTCACACATACACAATCCAAACTTAGAAATACTCAAGTGTGTGTTAACCTACTCAAATATGCGTATTTTTCTAAATATAAGATATTATAGATATAAATGCAATTTAGGAATCATGATAGTGGAATTCACATGAAATATTTAATAACAAGGATAAATATCATTTTTTGAAACTTATTATCCTCACATAAGCGATAAAACTAAATTTATGATAAACAGATGCGGTTAAATGAGTCACACAATCATAGAACACATTCATGCCTAAATTCCCTATTTTTTGTTACTTTGCCAAAATTCTTTTCATGCAATATGCCAAATTGCTTCTCAACTATTACTTTTGTCATTACTGTTATGAAAATGACATTGTCCTATTTTAAAATTAATTTATAAACCCTAAAAAGCACTTTTAGACACCTTTTCATTGATTTTAAATTTTATTTCCAACGCTTGACTAAAATGCAATATTTATAGCTATATAAACTAATTGCTTAGCAATTATTCTGTTTTGTACCAAATCCTAAATAAAACAGATTTTATAACAATTTACGAGAACTTAATATTTTAATTATTAAACCAGTCCCTGATTAAAACTTAAATATTTTATAACCTACACACTTGAGATTAATTATTTTGTTTTTAATATATTTTAATGCTCACTTTTTCTATATTTTAGTACTCACGCCAACGAGGTGTTAAGCCCAATATTCTGTCCCATATTAAAATATAAATATGTTAGATACATTCACTAATTTGTAATTATAATATCATTTTTCTACTAAACCTTAATTACTGTTCTACAACTTGCCTTCCTCAATCTGAATCCAGATTTTTGCATTCTAAACTTAGAGTAAAATCATCCAAACACAAAATATTCAATTCAGAACATTATATCTAATTACACCATTTAGCATATTTAAAATGTAAGTAAATGATGACTTACCCGAATTGCAGATATCAACCTTAACCAAGACGGAACATGCTCTTTCTTGTTACAGTTCAATCACCTAAAACCAACTCAACTCACATGCATAAAAACACCGACACAGACATACAGCAACCCTTCATGGCTAACAACAATTCCACACCAGAAACTATGGAGAGTTTCTGTCTAAAAAGAATGATTCAATGGGTCGTCACTTCACCATACTATTACCTAATCAAAACCTTGAAAAGAGAATGAAGAGAGAGTAATACGGTTTGGTTATAAATGAACCGCTAAAGTCCGAATCGGTAATACCTTACAAGCATACTAGACCAATCCTTAACCAACCCAATTTTGAACTTACTTAAATATAAGACCAATAATTATAATTTTTATACCCATAATTAGCGTATTAATAGCAAAATAATTGAATACTTTTCATCTAATAAAATACCAAGTTAGTCCTTAAATTAGCAACCATACGTATAATTGCATAAATTAATTAAGAAAGAAAACCATTAAATTCAAATTAACTCCAATAAATTCTCAAATAAAAACATGATAATTAATAAAAATTACCACAATGAAAACATGCGAGATAAATTACAAATACCCCAATTAATCCAATTAATAAATATAATTAATTACAATTAAATCAATAAATCCCTCAATAATTAACAGAAAATTACCAAATTAATTTCAAGTAATCTCAAACACAACAAAACACAAGAATATCAGAAACTGGGATGTTACAGAGATAGTTTATGAGGAAAAAATGGGAACTGTCTGTTTGTTTCTAAATTTATGTGTTAAGACGTACAAATTTTTAAATTTCTACTTCACTTTTCTTATATATATACATTGAAATTCACCTTAACTTGTTAACTTGAAAAGATAATCCTTCATATTTCGTTTCGTTCTTTACGAAATCTAAAATAGAAGTTTCGAAGGGAACTGGACATTGATTGCTAATAACAAAATTTAAGTAAAAATAAACTTGCATTGACTGCTTACCCTGAGCCTTAAGAAGAAGCCATTTCAATCTCATACTTCCTCATGATAGGTGTTGAGCTCATATAAGTAGGTCCTGTTGTCATATGAGAAGAAATTGAATCAAAGTTGCTCCCTGTCCGTGTATCAGTGGGTGGTTGGGCAGGTGGAGTCCCCATCACCAAGTGTTGAAATGGATTCAAGGGTAGAGGAATTTCCCGTCCTCCATCCAACATCTTCACCACAACACCCATGGAAGGTCTAGATACAGGCACATACTGAACACACCAGAGGGCTGCTTTAATCATCCTCTCAGCCTTCTCTCTATCTTTCTCCTCTATGTCACAAACAATCATCAACTCTCCAACTCCTCCCTTTTCAAACTTTTTCCAAACCCAAATGGGGAACCATTCTTGGCTCTCAGGAAGATTGATATCAAGGTTCTTCCTCCTCCCAAGAATCTCAAACAGAAGCATCCCAAAACTGTAAACATCACACTTGTGGGTAACTGGGAAGGGCATCCACACCTCTGGTGCAGCATAGCCAGGAGTGCCCCCTCCTGCAGTCATGGTCACATGGGTGTTATCCCTGTTACAGAGTTTCGCCAAACCGAAATCTGCTATTTTAGGTGAGAATTTTGCATCAAGGAGGATATTTCCTGGTTTAATATCATAGTGGATAATTCTCTGTTGGCATTCTTCATGCAAGTATGCAATCCCCTTTGCCGTCCCGACCGCAATTTCATGAAGCTGATTGAATTCTAAGATTTTTTGTGGTCGAAATAAGAATCTGTCAAGTGATCCATTCTCCATGTACTCATACACCAAAGCTCTCAAATTCTGCTCGAAACAGAAACCATAAAGCCGAACCAAATTAAAGTGATGAGTTCTTCCAATGGTACTTACTTCCGCCATGAACTGCTTTTCAATTCCCTTGTCAGAAGTCCCATTTAAAACCTTCACTGCCACTAGTGTCCCATTAGTAAAAGTTCCCTTGTAAACTGATCCAAAACCACCGGAACCCAATATATGGCTAAAATTATCTGTTGCAATCCTGAGTTGCTGGGACGAAAATCTTATAGGCTTCTCTCTTTCCATGTCAATGAGGAATCTGTCCATTGTAAGTGTCAAAAACCTCGAATCCATTACATCACCACCTTTTGTCGCTTTTAATCTGCGTATAGCGATGATAATTGAGATGATAATGTACATCCCCACTGCAAAGATTAAGAGGAGGAAACCAATTAGACATAAAAAATCACCATCTTTTGTTTTATCAATCAGCAAATAAATGACCAAAGTGGAAAGGCATCAAAGAAAATCTTACCATAGACTAGTCCGAGAATAATAAGTACTTTAAGATCTTCCTTGAAAGAGAAATCCATGAAAGAGAAAAGCTCACTGGGGGTACTCGAAACAGCTGAAATGCTATACTGTCATGCGTGAAGTTGGGAGAAATTATAACGGGAAGTGAAGCATTGTAGACTCAGAAACAAATCCAAATAAGTTCAAATCAGATTGTTTTGTTACGTTGTCTGATAACTTTTCTGATATTGTGTAACAATATAATCATTTATATCCATAACCAACGTGGATTGTAAACTGGGCAATGAAATTGAATTTTCTGAAGCTTGGTTAGCTTTAGTCTTCCATGGCGTTCCCTGCTCTTTCTTCGAACATGAGGTGCAAATTAATTCCGTGAAATTCACGTCTTCCCAATACGTCAGACCCGTGTTGATTTTCTGTAGTATTAGGGGGTTGTGCGTAGAAAACATGGGTCTACTTTGATAAACAGCCAAGGTAGTTACAATAGTGGGGGATTGTTTTGTTTGGGGAGGGTAATGTTTGGAAAAAGAAAAAGAGGCCAGAATCTGGAGAGAATATTCCCCCTCTTCTCTTTATAGATAGTATAGATGATTAGCTTTGAGTTGAAATCCTCTATGACGCAAGAGTGTTGTGATCCCTTTGACGCAGCTCTATCTGCTGACACGCGTCCTATTTGAGTCTCAAAGCTGATTTCGACCCTAACAGCGTTAACGTCATTGTCAGAGCTGGGTTAAAACGTTAATACATGAATTAGAAGCGAATTCAACTTTCCCGCTTGAATGTGTTCTATTTTTTATTTTCTTCCTCACCTCTCCTGTGCACTTACCTCTCTCTTCCGTCTCTCATCTATCTTTGTAAATTTCTTCAACTCTCACATCGAAGCAAAAACTGAATTGAAATTTTATTTTTCTTGACAATTGGAAAAAGGTATGTTAGTATATATTAATAATATATTATTTATAAAAAAATGCTCCCGATCTTAGCACGGGTAAAACAGCTAGTTGTTTTCGTTTAACCTTTATTGGCAAGAATTCTCAACGGTAACAGTCTATTTAAAAGTATTTTTTAATCTCCTTTAGTGGTAGGGATGGCAATAGTTTGGTTTTGCAAAAAACCAAAACCAAACCGACAAGCTTACAATCGAAATCGTTGCCGTTACATTTTACTAATTTTAAAACCAAAACGGTTTAACTTTCATATTCTTAAAATCGTAACCGAACCGAGCCGAACCGTTTCACCTTTTTCGGAAGTTCAAATAGATTCAATTCATATTATTATTTTTTTTATCATGCCTACATAGGGATGTGCTAATGAAACACAGTATCAAAAGAATTCATTCCATAGAAGTACAATGAAAAAGAAAAATTCAAGTGAAATCTTTTGTTTCAATAACTATTCAAGACCATATGGATTGCAGGGTCTTATATGGGCCCTCAGGGATTAATTGGTTGAGCGTAAGCAGGCCCCGGATACCCTGAGTTCCAAAAAAAAAAAAACTATTCAAGACCATTCAACTCTAGAAGGGATACGTCATCCCTAGCAATGTTTGACTTAAACATATTCAATATCCTCATTAAAGGGAGGATGAAATGATCAGTTGTATTCATCTCCACTCTAGTAGTTACGTGATCACTAAAACCTCCATTTCATGCAAAGAGTGCAAATATATGCTTCTGCAATAAATTAATAAAAATCTCTATATTAATAAATCATGTGTCTCAATATATTGTTTGGGAATAAGAATTTAGACATCAATTTGGAAGAAAAATTCAAGATGTAGGAACTACCAAAAAAAAAAATTTTAACCATGAGCAGCAATCTTTGTACATTACCTTACTCAGATTTGTTGTCATTAATTGTAAGAACTTCTGCAAAAACTATTGATGAATTGTCTGCAAAATATTATAAAGCTCAATTTAGGTAAAATGAAAATAACAAACGTTTAAAATAAAAGAAAAATAGTAAAGATAATCTTACCAGAAATCTCAGTCCATAGCCAATTCTGAGTGCACATCAATGCCTCCAAGGTATCTGGATGCAATCTACTACGGTAATCACTAACAATCCTCCCTCCAGTGCTAAAAGCAGATTCAGAAGCAACAGTAGAGATAGGTATAGCTAATAAATCCCGCGCTAAAGCTTGAAGAATAGGATACTTCATCCAATTAGTCTTCCACCAACTTAATATGTCAAAGTTTTGTGGTACGAGGCAACACAGTTTCTTCCAAGTAGTAGGCTAACTCATGTTTTACTTGGGAATTGCTTAAGCTATCACTAACAAACAAATCAAAATTTTAAAGAAAATCATTATCCTCCATACTAGGAGAATTTGGCTGAAGTGAAGGTATAGGATCCGATCCCACTTCATTACTTTGAATACTTAAATTATGAATTTCATGCTCAGCCACAAGATCATGCAAACTTTTTTTGACAAACTCAATCTTATTCTAAGCTTCAACACTGTAGATTAGTGGGTAGTAATTTTCTACAATCTTCATTTTATACCTTTTGTAAGACCCTGAAAATTTCAGAAATTTTTAATTAAATAATAATCAGTAGTTATTTGAGGATTTTACTGATTGATTTTAATTATAAATATAGGTGATCACACTGATGGAGAAGATCCGGAGATTTAGGTAGATCTAACCGTTGGATCATGAGATATTGAAGTAAGTATGAATTTAAGGCTCTTAATTAATCTAATTGGTTATTAGCATAAGAGTTGATGGTGGTGAGATGCATGGAATCATGAGATTAAATTAGGTTAGTATTTAAGAGAATAATTCGGAGAATACTAATTGTATTTCACTTGTATTCTCTAACGGCTGAAGGAAACCAGGAAACTAGAGACCAAGAGAGAGAAGAAAAGGAGCATTTGCCGATCTTGAGTCGTTCTTCATCCTCGAAGAAGAAGATTTGTATTGCTGTAGTGGGATCATCATCTACGTTTGAGGAAGAAGGGAACTTGGTCAAACAGAGGTAGGTAGCACATCATTTAGCCATTACTTAGTTTTCTTGCGTTTTGATCGTTCTTCATGATCTGAGAGGATGTATATATGATTCTACATGATTTAGAAGTATGATATATGTGTTTTGAAGTTATTAGAATTAATCTGAATACGTAGATTATCGTTTTGATGCATAAAAAATGATTTTTGGAAGTCGGATTAGCTGCTGTTTGTCGAGCTTTTAGCACGATCCCTTGAGTGATCTAGAAGAGCGCTTTGCCTGTGTTTTTAGAAGTATTGGTTTGTTAACACAAATTTTCGTGTCTAAAACAAAAGACAAGAAAAATGTAACAAATAACAATTTGTATTAAAATGAAGAAAATGGGCACAATCTTTGTGATTCTCCTCTGATTCGATCTCCTTAATGGGTCTTTGATCCAAGGGCTAAATGAGCTTGATCTTGAATCAGACTTCAATGTTCAACTTGAGGGCTACGAGAGCTTGATCTCAAATTGGGCTTCGATCTTTGATTCGGGGGCCGTAAAGCTTTGGTCTCGAACCGGACGATCTTCCTTTGTTGTGATTGTGATTTTGTCTTCTCTTTTCTCAAAGTATAAATTTGATAAAGCGAAAACGGGGTAGATTTGGTGTAGACTTGACTGAGTTTCTCCAACTCTCTTTGAATTTCTGCAGAGTTTCTCCAAGCTTTAGGCAGAACTTATATAGCTTGAATTTGCCTTCTGATTTTTGCAGAGTTTCCCCAAGCTTTAGGCAAGTCTTCTAAAGCTTGTTCCAATCTCCATTTTTCTTCCCATTGAGGTCCTCTATTTATAGGCAAACGTTATGAGCACTTGCCTTAATATGAGGATCTCTTTTGATTGAAAATTTCCTTATGAGGGTGTGTCTCATTTGGCAACAATTTGAATTTGATTGAGCATACCATATTGAGGAATCTCTTCGCTTTGATTTTGGCATTTATTTGAATATTGAATTATTTCTTAAGATTCTATGCCATTTGTGGGGTTGTGACTTTCCTTCTTTGGATCATCACAACTTTGTTACCAAAAGACATCGATTTTGTTTTAGTAACAAATATAACCCATATCTTGCTTTGTGGAACCCATTTGAAGTTAATGGGTTGAATGTGTAGGATGCTTGTTTTGACCCATATTTCATAATTTAAGGGTCGAACCATCATTTTGTTTAACCCGGCTTATTTTTTTGGTTAAGCCCTGGCCTTGGATTTGATCTCATTTGCCAAAGTCAATTATTTGACTTGGTCAACTTTTTGACTTGATAACTCAAAATTTTCAGTGTCTAAATGGTTGCATGCCCAACCGATTGCCTGAGCGATGGGTTGAGTGACTGTAAAAAAGTCAATTTTTGGGTAGGTCGCCCAGGTTCCCATTGAACTAAAATTTTTGTTTTAATTTGAACTACCGCCCACCTAGTGTAGACACCCCAAATTACACTGCATAAAAAGATGAATAATTTGCCAAAATCATAAAAAAACAAGTTCTTTGCTTGTAACCAAAATCAAATTTTGAATAAAAGGTATTTTCTTTGTATCCGAAAATAGATTTCGGATACACACTTGTTTATTTGTATCCGAACTAATATTTCGGATACAAACATTCTTAATTGTATCCAAAATGATATTTCAGACATGAACATTTTTATTTGTGTCCGAAATTATATTTCGGATACAAAGGATTTTGTTTGTATTCGACTTGAGTTGTCGGATACTAATGTTTTGTTGCAAATTGGATAATCCCAAGAGTTTTCACTTATTTACTGTTATACCTCTGTCTGAGAAGTGAGAATTCCCGAATTTATTCTTAGGGTTAAGTTGGAGGATTCTAGACACATTTTTGTGTCTACCGTTAGGGCTCCCTTTGCCCTCACTCTTGCCTATAAATAGGGGGCCTCCCCTCAAGAAAAGGACTAGAAGATTGGAGATTGAAGAGCTCCAAGTGAAGAAGGGAACCCTTGCCTCACTGCTTTCAGAAATCCAGGTAAGCCTCAAACCCTTTCTTCTTTCTTGTTTCTAAATTCTAGGGTGAGTCTATTCTTCTCCCTTTCTTTTAGATTAAAGACCTGGTTGTGTTTGAAACCCCATTCCTGTCTCAAAGTACCTCAAGACTCTCTCTAACTGTAAAACGTGAAGAGGAGCTAGGGGAAACAAGAATGGGAATGGAACCCTAGTTATAGAACCCCCTTTTGTGAATGATGTGTATTGATGTTCATATGTGTTGATCGATCTTGTAAGTTTGATTTCATTTTCTGGAGAGAATACTAAGATCCATGCTCTTTATAGCATTGGGTTTCCATTTTCTCCAAAAATCTGATTTTTTACACAAGCACACATCTCACTTGTTTTGATGTGATATAGGCTTGTATTTTGGATCTATAGTGTTCACTATGATAGATAATAGATAAACGGCCTTAGATCAATACTTTTATGTTCCTTGAATGGAGTTTCAGTAATCACATCTTTGAGAGGATACTTTCATAGTCTAATCTCTCTAGGTGGGGTTTTTGTCCCAATATGGGTACATTCGATTCATTTTCTCCCATCATTGAGATTCATGAATCGGATCCTCACCCTAAATCCTTCTTGAGCATTTTTTAACTGTTTTTAGAAGATTTCAAGTAATCCCATCTTTGAGAGGAGATCTTCATTGTCTAACCTCTCTAGGTGGGGTTTTTATCCCAATACAGGTGTATTTGGTTCATTCTCTTCAATCAATGAGACTTATGAACCAGATCCTTGCCCAAAATCTTTTTGAGGTATTTTCTAATTGTTTTCAGAAGATTTCAAGTAAGTTCATCTTTGAGTAGAGAAGACCTCATGGTCTAATCTCTCTGTTTTGGGCACTTTCGCTCTATTTTGGGTGTTTTGGTACTTTCTCTCCAATCAATGAGAGTTTTTGAGCCAAATTCATGCCCTATATCCTTCTGGGAGTTTTCCAACTTTTTTCAAGGGATTTTTGTTCAGATCATATAGATCGTACGCTCATACCCACCATTTTGGGTTGATTTCACCCAAGGTTTTCAAATCAGGACAGCACTTGTACCCTATCTTAGAACACTCATAACTTCATCATCCAGATAAATTTTTGAATGATTCCAAAGATATGTGATAGGTGAGATTGTCTAGTTTTTGTCTGTAAAATTTCAGCAATTTCTATGGAGTGGATTTTTGATACCATCTGATCAAAGTCGACAGGTCAGTTCAGGTCAGATTACTGAACTTGTCACTTTGACTGAGCACCATTTGCTTGTTTTAAGTCCGATTTAAGTGGTTTTGATTTCTGTGTTTTCCTTTGTGAGTATACTTACAAATCCACTTGGATTCAAGACTTTTCACTTTTATTTGTGTTTTGTATGTCTGATTGACTCAAAGCTGCTCAGTAGCAGAATTTTGAGTTAATCTGTGATCCTTTACGGGTCACACAAGTCACCTACGGATTAATTTTTGTGTGAGGCCTATTTCATTTGAAAGATGGCGTCTCCTACTTGATTCATGCAAATTTT
The DNA here is from genome assembly GCA_947561395.2 of Buxus sempervirens. NCBI lineage: Eukaryota > Viridiplantae > Streptophyta > Magnoliopsida > Buxales > Buxaceae > Buxus > Buxus sempervirens. Next base: position 24,443,083 of record OX387189.1, read on the forward strand.
CAATGATTTATATGGAGCCAATCTCCGCAAATAGGATTTCAAAGTTGCCTATTTGTCATTTTTATTAGCTTACAACAGTAGATTTCAAACAAGCATATCTCTTCTATGTTTAATTGGATTTAATTGGAAATTTCCCTGAGTCTTCTACTTAACATAATCTTTCAAATGGCTTTGGTTTGATTCTATTTGAACTTGATTTGAATAATTTATGATTGATGGAGATCTACAAGCTCAAATAGCTTCATCTTTTACCGAATTTTCTGGATTTTTTTTAGCTTGCTGTTATTCAAGTTTTGCTTTGATTTTCATTTAATCATGATGTCCTAGAAGTGATACATTTGCAGAGAGGGTCCAGAATTCGTTGGACTACTGATGTGGAGGAATCATACATATGTTTGGTTCTTTTCAAGACCTTTTGGTTGTTTTGATTAGCAAGCCTTTTTCAAGCATGATCAATACTTGGCAACCACCTTGTGTGGATGAATAGAGGTGCCTAATACCTTCCCCTATTCATAACCTAATCTCTTTACCCATCTTTGATTTGTTTTTTTTTTTTAAAGTAGAGTTAATTTTACTCTAATTTTCCTCTTTGTATTTTATTTAATTATTTTTGGTGTCCATTAACACCTAAAAAGAATGGTGGTGACTCCATGATTTAATTAAGCCTATGTGATGATAGGAAGTCATTGAGTTGATTTTCCATGTCTCATACCTAGGTCGCCTGAGCGACAGGGGTGAGCGACCACCATTAAATTCTGATTTTTCACCGATTGACACACTGTTCCAAAATAAAATAATTTTAAATGTCTGAATCAATTTAATTAGGGTGTTTACAACTATTTTAAATGATTTTTGTATTTAAACCAAATTGAAGAATAATTTAGGTCTGTTTTGCAAATGGGTTGTTTGACTTGAAAATAAAATGGGATTTTCGTTTATTTAGAAATCTGAATCGATTTGATTGAAAATTCTTACTTAGGAAAATATATTATAAAGTATTATGATTTCTAAAAATTACTAGAAAAACTTTACTCCAGAAACTGTTATATAACACTATATTTGGAAAGAGTATGAGATTTAAAAAACCCTATATGCCACTAGGCACTTTTATTAAATCAAGTTTGTTTGAAATAAATTGATATTTTTTGTGTCTAGTGGGCATAGCTGCATGTGAATCCATAGGGTTAAGCTTGAGAGTGAAGAGGTTTTTCTTTATTTGGATAATCCTAATTTGCACCCGCGCTTCCTTTGCAACTTAGTTTGCATTAGGGGGTCTACATGTCTGTAGGGTCATTTCGAGCCTCGCTGGTGAGTTCTGTATGCGCGAATAAGCGGCCATCTCCATGTATTGATTCAGGTGCTGCTGGTGATACATGCCAAACTTTGTAAGTTTCGTGTTCTATAAGTCGATGACTATGCCTCTTATCTCAGTGATATACGAGTTTGAGGGTCTTGGTAGCTTCGCTCATAAGTCGCATGGTGGCATAGTGTAGACACTCAAAAATTGCACGATTTTTGATAAATCTTGAAGGAGAGAAATATTTTATTAGAATTTTCAATTATTTGCATTGGGTTTGAGATCCTTAACCCATTTGAATCCAAAACTGCAAAGGAAAAGTCCCGAATTCAATCTTTTGTGTAAAGTCAAACTTTTTCCGGTTGAATTTTGTTGACTTTTGACCCCAGAAAATGAAATATTTTTAAAGCAAGATTTCAAGATAATTTTTCCTGGTAATTAGGTTTTTAGCAATGTTATTGCATAAATGATTTTTTTGAGATTTTAAATCTTGACGAATACCTTGGTATTAATATGTTGAATCTTTTTACTAGACCTGAAAAACCGGAATTTTGCCTTGAACTGAAAAGTTGACTTTTTATTCACTTGGAATTTGGGTCTGGAACTATTTTTAATGGATTCAAGGGGGGGGGGGGTGTTTGCTTATTTACATGTAATATCTTAAGTAAATGGAGATTAAAAAATACAAGGACATTTACTTAAATGATATTACATGTAAATAAGTATTGCCTGTGCAGGCAAGGGTCAGTGCCATGCAGAAACTGTGTAGAGAAGCCTTTTTCTTTGTATTCGATATTATATGTCGGATAAAAGCCTTTTACTTTGTATCCGACATTATATGCTGGATACAAGCTTTTTTCTTTGTATCCGAAATTATATGTTGGATACAAAGATTTTTGTTTGTATCCGACCCGAGTTGTCGGATACAAGGGTTTTGCCCAAAATTGGAAAATTCCGAAAGTTTTCACTTTTTACTGTCTTATCCTTGTTTATGAGGTGAGAATTCCCGAAAATAGCCTTAGGGTTAAGTGGAGGGATTCTAGACACATGCTTGTGTCTACCATTAGGGTTCCCCCTAGCCCTAGCCTTTGCCTATAAATATGAGGCTTCTTCTCAAGCAAATGGCCAAGAATTGGAGATTGAAGAGCTCCAAGTGAAGAAGGGAACCTCTGCCTCATTGCTCTCAGAACCTAGGTAAGCCCTAACCTTCTTTTAATTTTCTGTTCTTAAATTCTAGGGTTAGTTCTTCCTTCTTCCTTCTTCCTTTCTGTAGAATAATGGCCTGAATGTGTTTGAAACCCCATTCCCTACTCAAAGTACCTTAAGACTATCTCTAGCCGTAAAACGTGAAGAGAAAGCTAGGGGAAACGAGAATGGGAATGGAACGTTAGTTCTACAACACCTGTAATGGTCTGATGTTGTGTGAAACCTCTTTCCTATCTCAAAGTACCTCAAGACCATCTCTAAGCCGTAAAACATGGAGAGAGAACTAGGGGAAACGAGAAGGGGAATGGAACAGTCATAGAACCCTCATTTGATTGAATGTTATATGTTGTGATGAACTGATGAATATTATGTATTTTGCTTAGTTTTCTGGAGAGAATACCATGGTCCATGCTCTTTATAGCATTGGATCTCCATTCTCTCCTAAAACATGATTTTTACACTTGCACACTGTGAGACATGGATTCGTCATCTCGGATGACTTCCGATTATCGTCACGCGGGGATCGATAAAATGTAAAGAGTCGCCACCATCCATTTTTAGGTGTGAATGGACACCAAAGGGTTCATAGATGTCAAATAGAGCCAAAGTGGCTCTAATATAGGGAAAAATCCAGAGATTGGGTACGGGGAATTATATATGAGAGGGGGAAGGTGTTAAGCACCCCCACTCATCCGTCTAAGACGGTTACCACATGTTTGCTTATGCTATAAATTGTTTGCTAGTAAAATTAACAAAAAGGTGCTTAACAAGCATAATGTGTGTGACCATTCCACATGAGAAGTCTAATGAGTTTAGACTCTCTTTATGGATTCATCACTTCTAAAACTTCATGAGGGATGTGAAATCAAAGTAAAAATGAAGAAAATCAAGCCAAGGCAAATCTGGAGAAATTCGGTCAAAAGAGCTTGAAAGCTTTGATAAACCATAACTCATTCAATTTAAATCTAAATCAAATGAAACCAAAGCCATTTGAAAACTGGTATATATTAGAATATACAGTAAAAAATTCAGCTCGATCCGATTCAAAACTAGAGAGAAATCCACATATGAAATCTGCTGTTATAACTCAGAAAAAGTGTTAAGTAGGCATTTTCAAAGCTCTATTCGTGGAGTTTGGCTCAATAAAAATCCATGAAAATTAGTGTGGAGGAAGTATGTAGTGCCATCCTTCCAAAGAAAAAAACCTCACACCAATCTCTATCCGGATGTGACTCGTGTGCTCTCTTGAACAGGCCTAGAAGACCACAGATGAGCTCTGGACTATGCCAGCGAGCACTTCTGAGTCAACTGAACACCCAAGACACAAAACAGATTGAAATCTGCTGAAACTTGTTGGAAATGAAAATAGACTTCTCAAAGAAAACTCAGAAACTGGAATCACATAAAACGGATTAAAACTGAGCAAATAGCGCACCATCAAAGCGGCAAGTTCAGCAATCTGGGCTGAACTGTCTTACAAACTTTGAATAGATGGTATCAAAAATTGGCTACATGGAAGTGGACGAAAATTTCCAGATATTAAGTAGACACATCCATCTATCACATGTCTTTGGAATCACTCAAAAATTCATCCGGAGGATGAAGTTATAAGTCTTCCAAGACAGGCCACAGATCTGTCCTGTTTTGCAGATTTTGAAGAGGAAACATGGAAACCAGTGCATGTGTGCATGTGGATTCGACCAAAACCTCAGAAATTAACAAAAAACCTTCTCATGAAGTTCTAAAATTCATTTTGAAGCCAATGGATTCAGATTTCCCGTATTGAACATGGAAATCCAAGGCCTAGCTTCTTTGATAAAAAGTGGTGGAAAGTGTGTGAGCAAGTGAAAATTCACTCCCTAGGAGAAGGATGGAATCCTTTGCTACTGAGAGCAAGGATCCACATATTTCTCCATGAGCAAGTGCAAAACATCAGAAAATAAACATCCATAGGTTCAAAATAACCACATAGCATGCTCTTCATCACTTGTAGGTTCTAAACCTAGAGGATCCATTCCACCTTCCTTTTCCCCAGGCTCTCTCTTCACGTTTTACGGCTACAGAGGATTCCCAGGTACTTTAGAAGGGGTTTGGGGTTACAAAAATGCACAAAGGCCTTACACTACAGAAAGGTAGAAGATGGGAGTTGGAATTGTAAAGAGAGTACTGGAAAACCAAAGGAGAGCTTTACCTTAGGTAGCTTGAGCTTTGAGTAGACAATCCAGCAGAGTTTCTCTTCTTCTTGCAGAGCTTCTATGCTTCAAATTGCCAGCCATTTGCAAGAGGAGGGCCTCTCTATTTATAGGCCAAGCCAAGGGTAGAAGAGTCCCAAGGGTAGGCCAAAAAGGCCTTCTAGATTATTCCAAATCTCCTCCAAGGCTTGAATTGGTGTAATTCAGCAAGTTTCGGAGGGTGAAATAGGGAGTTCAAGTCCCTAAGAGAGAGGTAATATGCGTAAATAAGGCTCAGAGATCGAGCCATTTCGCAAAGCCTCGAAACAGCCAAAACCGTATACTCAGTGCGGTTTCTACAGAACCGCCACTCAAAGTGCGGTTCAATACAAATTCGACCAAACCGCATATACAGGGCGGTTCAATTCAGTTATGCTTTAATTGAGTGCTGTCCACGCGGCTTAACGGCCGAAGCTTCGCGAAGCCACGTGGCCGCCAGCGCAACAAGCAAGGACCTGAACCGTGCTGTTTGTGCGGTTGCAACCGCACATACAGAGCGGTTGAAACCGAGATTATAAAAAACCGCATACACAGTGCGGTTGGCACTGATTTTGAATGTTTTTGAAAGTTTGACACATGTCAAGGCTCAAATAAGACCTTTGGGGCCTTTCTTAGTTAATCTCTTATATTGGGGTGCAATTTGGGGTGTCTACACACACATATCATTTGTTTTATTGAAATAGGCTTGTATTTCGAATCTATCGTGCTCATTATGATAGATCTGAGATGAATGGTCTTAAATCAAAATCTTTTGATAATCCTTGAATGGATTTCATGTAATCCTATTATTGAGAGGAGGTTTTCATAACCTAATCTCTCAAGTTGGGATTTTTGTTCCAATACGGGTGCCTCGGATTCATATTCTTTAATCCATAGGATTCATGAATCGGATCTTTACCCTAGATGTTTTTTTTTTTGCATTTTCTTACTGTTTTAAATGATTTTCAAGTGATCCCAACTTTAAGAGAAGGCTTTCATAGTCCAACCTCTCAAGTTAGGGTTTTTGTCTCATTACGGGCATATTCGGTTCATTATCTTAATCAATGAGATTTATGAACCGATTCCTTGCCCTAAATATTTCTTGGACATGTTCTAATGGTTTCCAAAGATTACTAGCAAGTTTTCCCTTGAGTAGAGAAGACCTCATGCTCTAGCCTCTCAATTTCGAGCATTTTGGCTCAATTTGGGGGATTTTGGTATTTTCTCTCAAATCCATGAGAATTTTGAGCCAAACACGTGCCCTACATCTTTCTGGAGGATTTTACATTCATTTCAAATGATTTTGAGTTCGGATCGCACAGATTACACACACTTGTTCACTGTTTTGGGTCGATTTTACTTAAAATGTTCAAATTAGGACAGCACCTGTACCCCATCTTTGAATAATCATAACTTCGTCCTCCAGATGAATTTTGTAGTGATTTCAAAGACATGTGAAAGGTGAGGTTGTCTAGTTTTTATCTGTAAAATTTACTTAATTTTTATGGAGTGGATTTTTGATACCATTTGATCAAAGTCGACAGGTCAGTTCAGGCCAGATTGCTGAACCTGTCACTTTGACTAAGCACCATTTGCTCGTTTTAAGTCTGATTTGAGTGATTTTGATTTCTGTATTTTCCTTTATGAGTCTAATTTCAAATCCAGTTGGTTTCAAAGCTTTTTGATTTCATTTGTGTCTTGTGTGTTGGATTGACTCAGAACTGCTCAATAGCAGAATTCTGGGTTCATTTGTGACCCTCTAGGAGTGTTCGGAGGTCACACAAGTCACATCCGAATGGAGATTTGTATGAGGCCTATTTCATGTGAAAGATGGAACTTCATACTTCATTCATGCAAATTTTCAAGGATTTATATGGAGCCAATCTCCACAAATAGGTTTTCAAAGTTGCCCACTTGTCACTTTTGTGAAATTATAACAGTGAATTTCAAACAAGCATAACTCTTAGGATTTTAATCGGATTTACTTGAAAATTTTCCTGAGTCTTCTATTTATCATAATCTTTCAAATGGTTTTGGTCTCATTCAATTTGAATTTGATTTGAATGATTTATGGTCAAATGGCTTCATCTTTTACCGAATGCTCTGGATTTGCCTCAACTTGCTTGTATTCAAATTTTATTTTGATTTGCAATTAATAATGGTGATGTGCTCGAAGTGATACTTCCATAAAGAGGGTCTAAAATACATTGGACTTCTCCTGTGGAGGGATCATACATGTGTTTAATTCTTTTCAAGCCTTTTTGATTATTTTAATTAGCAAGCTTTCTTTATTTTGAGCATGAACAATACTTGGCAACCACCTTGTGTGGATGAATGGGGGTGCCTAACACCTTCCCCTATTCATAATGGTGCCTAACATCTTCTCATATTCATAATCTAATCCCCTTACCCATCTCTGGTTGATTTTAGAATAAGGGTTATTTTTACCCTAATTTTGCATTTTCATTTGCTCTTTGATCTTTTCGGTGCCCATTCACACCTAAAATGAATGGTGGCGACTCCTTCCTTTCTTTGGAGCGCGTGTGACGACGAGGAAGTCATTGAGTTGATTTTCCTTGTTTCACACGTAGTGAATGGAGAGTTTCTTTTCAAAGTGATCCTTCTTGTCTTCGCGAGTCCTACAATGTTGTATGATAGATGATGATGGTTTAGTTGTGATCTTGCTTCTTACACTATTGTGATAGGAATTTATGTTTACTAGATACGATTATACTTGTGAACTATTTTGATTTGAGTACTGTTTAATCTGTTGAGATTGTATCGTATCTTGCTTATCTCATTTATTTTTTCCGAGCATGAAAGTAACTATCTTTTATATATAAATTGTTTATTCATGCATGTTGTTACCTACCGGGATATTCGTATCTCATTCCTATTTGTTTTGTTTTGTTTTCAGCTGATACCCATGAGAGAGACGTGGGGTTTGCTTCTGGGGGCGAGTTTGCTAATTTCCTTCCAAAGGACTACTATTATCCAGAGTAGTTAGGTTTTGAGATTGATGTTATTAATTGAGACATTCTTGATTTATTAGTTATTTTATGGTTTGATGATTATGAGAGTGAGAGTGATAGAACCTTCATTACCAAACTTGGTTTATATTTTTGATGAGATGGTTTGGATGACTTTAATCCACGCTTATTAATGGTTTTATTTAATGTTAAGAGCTCTACACTCTGATATTAATTGTTAATCGAATTGAATTTTATTGTTTGGTATTTAGAAACTTTGGGCCCGTACTTTGGATTCAGGTTGAGTGCCGGTTTTGCATTGACCCGGGTTCGAGCCGTTACAACCTTGGATCTAACACAACGGCAATAGTCAATGCAAGACATGATACATCCCAATATTTCTCAAACTTCTCAGTCATTTTTTATGCCATTCTTCCAAGCCCCACATCTGGACTAAGTATCCACTAGGTTAATGCAAGCATAATCTCACAAACTTGAGTGAAAAACAGATTTGAAGTAGGATATTTTGACCTTGAAAACAACCCTATGATATTATAAAAATGTTTTAACTTCCCACAAATATCCTTTCCAATTCTCCAGTCTTCTTGAGATGGTGCAAAAGTCTATGATGTATCACAAATTTTTAAACGGGGAAAGACATCTTTGTACTCTATAGCAGTTTGAAGCATAAAAAAAGTGGAATTCCACCTTGTTTTGCAATCCACCGACATCTTTCTACACGTAAAACATTATTTTGCTTAGTTGTTTCTTCAAAAAATTGTACCCTCTTTGGGCTAGTCGTCCAAAAAGCTATACTATTTCTCACTTTTTCAATAAATCCCTCAATGACATGTAATCCATCTTGAACAATCAAGTTCAAGATATGTGCACAACAACGAATATGAAGAAACGTTAACTTTCCACCCTATAAAAGTGAACCACAAATGAATAATTTGTCCTTAATCAAATGTATAACCCCATCATTTGTGGAACAATTATCAACAGTGACTGCAAATAACTTCCTATAAATATTCCACTCAGTTAATGTAGACATCACTGCATCAAAAATATTATCCTTCCCATGTGGTGATGGAAGATAAGCAAACATAAATATATAAAAAATAATATGTATATGTATTAAAAAAAACAGAAAAAAAAACCAATTAAAATTTATTTTAATACCAAAGCATTAACAATGTGCCTTAAAATTTCTTTCTGCATCATCCACATATCATCTATGAAGTGTACAGTAGTGGCTATATATGCTTTCTTCTAGTTCGAGGTCCACACATCAAAGGTGATTGATACTTGACTTGTTATGCTTTCAAGAAGCTTATAAGTGTTCCCCTTTTGATCATCATACACTTTCAAGATATCTTTCTTGATTGTATTTCTTGAGACAACTTTGAATAATGTTTGAATACAAGAAACAAAATTCCTAAATCCCACATGGTCCACAATAGAGAGGGGATATTCATGCAATATGATCATACATGCAATTTCCTTACTGGCCAGCTCTGGGTCAAATGAATAATTGCCTAAATTTATGGTCCCCCCATTCCTCTCGGTGATATTCAACATTTGTTGGCGTATGTCCTTATTTTTACGCCTCGGGCATATTTGTAAATGGGCTCTTAGACTTGGAAGTCCCGTGTTTACTCGATGCTTGAAGGTTAGACCCACAATGATTACAAGTTGCAATGTCCTTCCCATCACTCTTTGACTTTTTAAAGTCTTTCCATACTTCAGATGTTAATGTTCTCTTCTTAGTTGGTAAAGAAAAAGATTTTGCTTCACTGTTAGGAGGAAAGTATCAGAAGTCTGTGAAGAGCTTTGTGAAGTCATATTTTCACCCATTTCATTTTCACAAATAAATCTCTATCCTATATAGAAAAAGAAAAAACTGAAAAAATTATTATAAATAAATATCATAAACAAGAATAAAATCATTGAATTAACAATTAGTGAACCTGTCAAAATGTGTTAAAATTTAGAGAACGCCGGAAACGAAAGAGAGAGAGAGAGAATAGGCTAATTCAACTAATAAAAAAAAATTTCAAGAACCTAATTCAACGAAAGCGAAAAACAATGAGACAACACTTGAATAAATATGTATACTCACACAAGCATTAATATACTCCACACTAATCCATTAGCCAATATAAAAATAAAAACCCCAATGCTTTGAACATGATCTAAAAAAATTTTCGTAGTCTTAGAAATCCAAAAATATAACGGCCCACTCCAGAAGCATCAATATATATAATCCAAATCTCTTTGAAGTCCAAATCTCAAGTTCTTAACAGCAAAGAAAATGGTGAGTCTGAACTCACATTCACATAAAATACCTTATCAAATTAACCAATCTAAAGCCAAGTGTTTGAGTACGTGGTAAAAGTCAATCAACAATCATGAATTCAAATTATCAAGTTGACATCAGCTATGTCCCAAACTGTTGAGGATTCTCCAGAATTATCTCCTGATTCTTAGCAATCCTCCTCTCAATTACAGTTTACCTAAACTATAGTAACTGTTCCTTGATTGTAGAGATATTATTATTGTTTCCTTCTTACTGTAAAGCTATACGTGTAAACATCTCTCTATAAATAGAATACACGCTCCACCCCTAAAGGTGTGGTGGTTTCACAAACCTTATCATGGTATCGGAGCCTTTTCTGGATTGATCTCCATCTAGTTTTTTTTTTTTTTCGTTTTTCTCATCTCTCTTTCATGGCTGACCTCCTCTCCTTCAATACCATGGTTCACATGGTCACCATAAAGTTGTCTTCTACCAACTATTTACTGTGGAAAAGCCAACTTGTCCCCCTTCTTGCTTGTCAAGACTTTCTTGGTTTTGTTGATGGGTCGTACCCCTCTCCACCTACCACCATCTCTGATGACTCTTGCATTGGTTCTTCCCTACCTAATCCAAAGTACTTGGAATGGAAAACCATTGACCAACGTATCCTTAGCCTTCTTCTCTCTTCTCTCTCTGAAGAAGCTATGGCTGCAGTTGTAGGCCTCACCACCTCCTATGATGTTTGGACTGCTCTTGAACGTGTCTTCAGTCATGGCTCCAAGATGCGTGAGCTTCGTCTCAAAGATGAATTGCAGTTAATGAAGAAAGGATCCAGAACTGTTGCTGAGTTTTCTAGAGATTTCAAAAAGCTTTGTGATCAGCTCATGACCATAGGCCGTCCAGTGGATGATGTTGACAAATCCCATTGGTTTCTTCGTGGCCTTGGGACTGAATTTGCTGGGTTCTCATCCACTCAAATGGCACTCACACCGCTGCCCTCTTTCACTGATCTCGTGCCTTTGGCTGAAAGCTATGCACTATTTCAAAAATCTCTTGAAGAAACCTCTCTGACTTCTGCTACTTTTACAGCCACTCAGTCTTCATCTGGTCATGGTCGATCAACTCGATCAAATGGAAACCGACAGACTCATGGTCGTTCAAATGGTTCTTCTTCTGGCCGTTTCAACAAATCCACTAGTTTTGGTCGGTCTCGTCGTTCCTACACACCTCGTTGCCAAATCTGCAAAACTGAAGGTCACACTGCTGACAAGTGCCGGAATCGTTATGATCGTTCAGCACCTTCTGCTCAACTTGCCGAAGCATTTCAAAGTAGCTGCTCTCTCTCTAATGACCAGCTCTCTGATTGGTACCTTGATACTGGTGCCTCTGCTCATATGACATCAGATCTTCAATCTCTGGAATCTCCTGAACAATATGTTGGTAAGGACAGTGTTATTGTGGGCAATGGGGCCTCTTTACCCATCTCCCACACCGGTATTGTTCGTCTCTCTCCCGATCTTCATTTACGTGATGTGTTAGTTGTCCCTCGTCTTACTAAAAACCTTTTATCTATTAGCAAATTAACCTCTGATTTCCCATTTCATATCACTTTCACTGACTCTTCCTTTGCTATTCAGAACAAACTCACAAGAAGGGTGGTGGCAACCGGAAGATGTGATGGTGGGCTTTATGTACTGGATCGTGGCCTTTCTGCTTTCACTTCTATCCTCAATAACTCTGCTCTTAAGGCGTCATATGACTTATGGCATGCACGTCTTGGGCATGTAAACCCATCTATTATCTCCTTATTAAATAAAAAAGGCCAACTTTCTCTTACCTCTATATTGCCTAATCCTTCTTTGTGTTCTACATGTCAACTTGCAAAGAGCCACAGGCTCCCGTTTTCTCCAACCGATGCTCGATCTGACACCATTTTGGGTCTTGTTCACTGCGACATTTGGGGTCCTGCACCCCTCAAGTCCACAACTGGTTGTTCTTATTATGTTTTATTCATAGATGATCATTCTCGTTTCACTTGGCTTTATCCTATGAAATTGAAATCTGATTTCTTTGATATTTTTCTTCAATTTCAAACATTTGTTGAAAACCAACTCTCTTGCAAGATTAAAATCTTTCAAAGTGATGGTGGTGCTGAATTTCGCAGCACTCGTTTTCAGTCTCAACTTCGTTCCTCTGGCATTCATCATCAAATGTCTTGCCCCTATACTCCAGCCCAAAATGGGCGTGCAGAACGCAAGCATCGTCATGTGACTGAAATGGGTCTTGCCCTGTTATTTCACTCTCGGGTTCCTACTTGTTATTGGGTTGATGCTTTCAGTACTGCGGCTTACATCATTAACCGGTTGCCCACACCAGTTCTTGGAGGCATTTCACCTTTTGAACTTTTGCATGGTAAGGCCCCTCATTACATTGTTTTTCATCCCTTTGGTTGTCGGGTTTATCCTTATTTACGTGACTATACTCCTAACAAATTCTCTCCACGCAGTGCTCCCTGCATTTTTTTAGGATATAGTCCCTCCTATAAAGGTTTCCGCTGTTTAGACCCGCTCACCTCAAAAATTTATGTTACTCACCATGCAAAATTTGATGAAACCCATTTTCCTCTCATGCCCTCTTCCCCAAGTCAACCCCTCACGTCCTTACAACTCTCTAGCTTTAGTGAGCCTACTACCAACCCTCAATCTAGCCCACCCAATCTGGTCCCACTGCCCTCAAACACTTTGTCCACCTCATGTTTGCATGGTTCCAGTCCATGTCGCCTATGCTCTCATCATTTTATTGAGCCCATGCAGGTTGCAGCAGATGGATCCAGCTTTGATGTTCCTAACTCCAGGCCTGCATCATTGCTGCCAGCCCAAAGCACCAGTGAAGCCCAACGTGCATGTGCAAGTATTGATCCAAGCCCACTGTCTTGCATTCCTTCTTCTGCAGGCCCTTATCTTACTGAAGCCCAGCATCCCATGCAGCCCAACGAGCTAACTTCATCTCATGCACCATTGCTTGTACCAGCTCAAGCCCAGCGTGCATTACCTTCTTCTAGTTCAGCCCATGCTCCAGCATCTTGTCAAGATCCATCTAATGGTGCCTCTACCACTCAGGCTAATCAGATTATTCCCTCTCATCCAATGATTACCAGGGGTAAAGCCGGCATTTTCCGCTCACGTCACCCTGCCTATCTTAGTCAGCATTCCACTGGTCTCTTGCATGCTTTGCTCACTTCCTCTGAGCCTCGGGGGTTCAAATCTGCTGTGAAGCACCCCTCCTGGCTTGCTGCTATGGATGACGAAATTAAGGCTCTTCATGACAATCATACTTGGGATCTTGTTCCACGTCCTTCAAATACAAATATTGTGGGTTCGAAATGGGTTTTCCGCACCAAATATCTCTCTGATGGATCCATTGATCGTTTTAAAGCTCGTCTCGTCGCCAAAGGCTATACTCAGCTGCCTGGTCTTGATTACACAGACACTTTTAGCCCTGTTGTCAAGGCTTCCACTGTTCGTGTTGTCTTATCCCTTGCTGTTGCTCGCAGTTGGCCCCTACGTCAACTTGACGTCAAAAATGCCTTCCTTAACGGTATTTTACAAGAGAATGTGCACATGGAGCAGCCTCCTGGTTATGTTGATCCCCGGTTTCCTAACCATGTCTGCAAACTCAAGAAAGCACTATATGGGTTAAAACAGGCCCCTCGTGCTTGGTTTCAGCGTTTCAGTTCCTTTTTACTGAAACTTGGTTTTTCTTGCAATCGTGCTGACACCTCCTTGTTTGTTCTTCATCGTCAACAACACTTTATTTATCTTCTTTTATATGTTGACGATATCATTCTCACAGGATCTGATTCATCACTTCTCAACAATTTTATTCGGCAACTTCATTCCGAGTTTGCAACAAAAGATTTGGGCTCTCTCAGTTACTTTCTTGGACTTGAAGCCACAACAACTCCGGGTTGTTTATTTCTTAGCCAAACCAAGTATGCACGTGATGTTCTAGCTCGTGCTCAGCTTTTGGATTGCAAGCCTGTCACCACCCCCATGGTCGTTGGACAGCATCTATCTTCCGAAGGCCCTTCCTTTGAAGATATTACTCTTTATCGTTCTCTTGTTGGTGCTCTTCAGTATTTAACTATCACTCGACCTGATCTTGCTCACTCCGTCAACTCAGTTAGCCAGTATCTGCACGCCCCAACCAAGGATCATTTTCAAGCAGTTAAGCGCATTTTGCGCTATGTCAAAGGCACTATTCACTTTGGTCTTACTTTTACAGCCTCTCCTTCTCTCAGTATCACTGCTTACTCAGATGCTGACTGGGCCGGATGTCCTGATACTCGCCGCTCCACTTCAGGTTACTCGATTTATCTTGGTGAAAATCTAGTTTCCTGGAGTACCAAGAAACAACCTACTGTTTCTCGATCCAGTTGTGAATCTGAGTATCGTGCTCTTGCTTCTACTGCTGCAGAGGTTCTTTGGTTACAGCATCTTCTTCGTGATCTGCATATCTCCACATCATCTTGTCCTCTTCTCCTTTGTGACAATCAAAGTGCTGTATTCTTAAGTTCAAATCCGGTTTCTCATAAGCGCTCGAAGCATATTGACCTTGATTATCATTTTCTTCGGGAACTTGTAGTTGCTGGCACCATTCGTACACAGCATGTACCCTCATCCTTGCAAATTGCTGATGTCTTCACCAAGAGTGTTTCTCGGTCTCTCTTTGTCTTCTTCAGATCCAAGCTTTGCGTTTGCTCTAATCCCACGCTTAGCTTGCGGGGGGGTGTTGAGGATTCTCCAGAATCATCTCCTGATTCTTAGCAATCCTCCTCTCAATTACAGTTTACCTAAACTATAGTAACTGTTCCTTGATTGTAGAGATATTATTATTGTTTCCTTCTTACTGTAAAGCTATACGTGTAAACATCTCTCTATAAATAGAATACACGCTCCACCCCTAAAGGTGTGGTGGTTTCACAAACCTTATCACAAACCAACACCTTACCTAAATTTCTGAGATGTAGATTAAAAAGAGATAAAAAGAAGTCGTCAATATATTTTATCACGTTAATACCACATGTAAGAAATCTGGAACAGCACAACATGATCATTATTATGTCACCGGAATGCTACCTTATGGCTCCAGTTGTACAAACATTGCAAGAACGTGGATGAAGGTTTGTATGTTTTGTTTAGAGAATAGAGAAAATAAACTGAATCAGTGGATCAAGGGCACTGGTAAAGTGTTCTATTCCACAGGACGCCTGCGGTACTAGGAAGGGCTACGAAAGAATATGGAAATTTTACAAAAACTAAAAATCCAAAGCAGCAATAAAGAAAAAAAAAAGGGGGAAGAAGATGGGTTCAATCAATAGCCACAAAGTATGAAAGAAAAAAAGAAGAAGAAGATCTCGAAACATTCACAATGACTTACCTACAAGGCTCTCCCAATCAATGCTCTTCTCCACGTATAACTTTCCAAGGCAAAGTTTATCAGCCTCCTCTCTTCTCCAATACGTTACTCTTTCTGTTCTATCTCTAATCTCTAAAATATTTAATAAATCCCTAATGGGCTAATTAGTTAAGGGGTTGTGCAACTCAAAGCTTTTACATATAATACATAGTCCGTTCGCTTTCACCTTAAAATCATAACCGAACCGTAACCGCATTGGTTTTTAAAATCAAAAACCAAAACCAAACCTAATCCGTTTATTAAAGACCCAAAACCAATCCTAATAGGTTCGGTTCAATTCGGTTTGTTGGTTTTAACCGAACCGTTGCCATCCCTTATTTAACGGTGTAATTGGTCGTCACTAAAACATTTAAAAAAGATATAAATAAAAACACCCATTGTTTTGCATTCGCCAGACCACATGCAGAGAGAGAGAGAATAAAAAATCTAAATAAAAACACCCGTTGTTTGGCATTCGCCAGACCAAATACAGAGAGAGAGAGATGAATGGAAAGAGAGATAGAGTTAGTAAGAGAGCAATGGCAAAGAGATGAGTGCATATTTGGAACAGATCCAGGTGTTGATTAGAAGTTTTAGTAACGTTAGGATCTCACACGTCTTTAGGGAAGATAATCAAGCAGTGGCGGAACCAGGACTCCAAATCTGGGGGGGCAAAAAAAAATTTCACTTAACACTTCTCATGAAATATAGAAATTTTAATGAGTTGGGGGTGGGCAAACCAGAAATTTTAGAGGGGGTTCTCATGAAATATAGAAATTTCAATGATTTGGGGGGCAAACTAGAAAATTTAGAAGGGATTCTTATGAAATATAAAAATTTTCAATGGGTTGGGGGGGCAAACCAGAAATTTTAGGGGGGGGGGGGGGGGGGGGGGGGGCGCCACTGTAATCAAGCAGCAGATTTACTTGCAAATTTTGGGTTGATTGTTATTCTTGTACTTGGTATAACAGACCCCCACAGTGTTTAAATTCGTGTCTAATAGATGATGTAAGTGGAAGATGTATCTCACGTTTTATTTATGAATGAATCTGATTACATTTTTGTAGACACCCAAAATTGCACTAAAAATGAGAAAATAATTGAAAATATTAATTGGGATTTGAAACAGGTCAAAAAAAGTGTAAAATCTGGCCAAATTGGTCATGACCGTATTTTGTTTACGGACTGGTCATACCTGCAGTTGATATACGGTCACGGCGTGCCCGTATTAATAATACGGGCAGGGCGCGACCGTAATATATATACGGTCACGGGGGTCTTTGTGCGAATTTTACCTTTTTAATTTTTGAGTCTTATCTGCACCCAAATATCTCTCTTGGATAAGCGAATTCTCTTATTTATCTATTCGAATTATCTCATTTATCCTTGTTGGCCAAGGATTAGCATTATCCTTGTGTTTAACTCAATCTGAAGCTCTATCTTGCCAAACCTTTGGACCAACCATACCCCTAGCTCTGCTTATAAATAGAGGCTATCTCCTCTAGTAAAAGGGCCACGAAATTTTGAAGAATCAAAAGCTCCAAGAGAAGGAAAGGAATCCCTGCTGCTCTACCGGCTCAATCCAGGTAAGTCCCCTATCCCTTTTTATTTTCTGTCTTCAATTCTAGATGTAATAGGATCATCTCTATTGCTGTAGAATAAGGCCTTATCTGTTTTTGTATTCCTAAACTTGTCTCTAAGTACCTCAAGGGTCTCTCTAGCCGTAAAACGTGAAGAGAGAACTAGGGGAAAGGGGAGCAGGTGGATCCCTAGAATAGAACCCCATATCTGTTTTTTTCTTTTTCTTTTAGAATAAAGCCCTTGATTGTGTTTGTGTAACCAAACCTATCTCCAAGTACCTCAAGAGTCTCTCTAGCCGTAAAACGTAAAGAGAGAACTAGGGGAAAAGAGAACAGGTGGATCCGTAGGGTAGACCCCCATGTGCTCTAATTTGTGAGATGTGGCTATTTTGAATATCCTGATCATGTTTTAATACTTTTTATGATATATCTGAATGAATAACATGAATCTATGATGTTTATAGCATGAGATCCCCACTTTTTGATAAAATTTGGATTTTTCACATATTTGCACCTATAGCACTGTTTTCGTGATTTTTGTGGTTTTAGGCTAAGATCTTGGATTTATCATGATCAATATGGTAGATCTGAATCTAGAAGCCTGAAAATAAATCCTAGGGTTTCATGAGATGATTTTTAAATTGTTTTTCATTATTGAGAGAAGACCCTACGGTCTCAGTTCTCCCCTTTTGGTGTTTTTCATCAACGTGGGTATTTTTGGTTTTTATTTTCTGCTTTAATGTGAAATTTGGGCTTTATCTATATCCTGGACTGTTCAAGTTCAATTTTGAAATATTTTATAAAAATCATATTTTTCTAGATTTCTAGAATTTTGACTTGAAGCCAGATTTTTGGATTTTTCACTTTAAATTGATTTTATTTGATTTTATGTTGATAATGAAACCCTAGGAATGGTATGATCATGTTTGATAGTTCTGGATCAATCAGACTATTAATATGAAAAAACCATATATTTTTATCTTCTTTTTGTGATTTTTATGTGATTGTTTATAGCAAGCTTTTTCCTTTAATTTAACATGAACAATGCCTGGCAATCACCTTGTGTGGATGAATAGGGGTGCCTAACACCTTCCCCTGTTCATAACTTAATCCCCTTACCCATCTCTGGTTGTTTTTAAAGGAGGGTTATTTTTACCCTAAAATTGCCTTTTGTGCTTATTTAATATTTTGGTGTCCATTCACACCTAAATTGAATGGTGGCGACTCTTTGTTTAATTTAATCCCGTGTGATGATTGAGGAAATCATTAAATTGATTTTTTCCCATGTCTCACAACTGGCGACTCTGCTGGGGACTTGTGGATTTCAGCCTTTAGGTGTTTTTGTTCATGTTTTGATTTTTTGATTTGCTTGCTATTTTGTGTTCTTGAGTATGTTGAGTATGTTTTAAATCTGAATTATTGCTTAAGAATTCATGGGGGTAGAAACATGTTTAATTTTGATTTATAGGATTGTTTCTACAAACATGCGTAGGGGAGGTCCGTTTTGATGAACAATGCTTATTTCTTGCTATATTTTTATGATAGCATGTTTTAATTTTTAGCATGATCTCCATGATGATTTTTGGTGTATAACATGATCATATGTTTGCATGATAGATGATTTTTTTATGAGCATGTTTTGGGTGCTATAGGATTGTTTTATTTACTTGTTTATTTTAAATATGCTTTCCTATTATGCCTTGGTTTGTTTATGCATGGCTGCGAAAAGAGTGGCAAAGGTTTGGGACGTTGTGAATGCACCCTATTTTTATAATGCACTGTGCACCTTTTATTTTTTACACGGCCTACCCTTAACCTATAGGAAGTTGAACCCGAATGTGTGTAGCTTGGCGCAACGAGGTCGATACTTCGGAAAGCGAAAGTGAAAACATTCACCTTAGAACTTTGAGCTAATGATGTGATGATAACATGGATCTGGGATTCTGGTCATCACTAGGCTTGAGTGCTAAGTTGTCATTAAGCCAAAACCCAAAACCCCTACGCTTGAAGGTGGATGTACGCACCTAAAATCGGTCGCACGACGAGGCGCACGTGGTGATGCGTGTGCCTCGGAACTATTTTTGAGTCGCCACTGCCTGAGAGGTGCAGGCAGACACAAGGGGTGCCTATACAGGTCTATTTTTACTGATCTGCGGCTTTTTAGAGATTCAAGGTAAGTTCTCGGTTACGTCCAGGGAAGTCCGAAAACACCCTGGCCCGCCCCGTCGATTTGACAGGTCCCTCGGGTCTCCCTGGTTTTTGAGTCAGTTTCACCCTTCCTAGGCCAGTATGTCACTTGGTTTGGTCTGGCGGGACCCTCTGGAGGTGTGGATCCCTTTCTATTTTATTTTATCTTCTTATTTAGGCGGAGTTGGTCGGAGGCGGGTCCCGTTGGAAGACCCATGGATTGCCAAGGTTGGGTTTGAGCCCAGAAGGGTTATTGGGTAACCCATTTTAGTTATTTATCTAATTAAATTAAACATGCTAAGGGCTTAGTGGGCTTGGATTTGGCCCATTAGCCGGTTTGCAAATAGCCTTGGGCCCGTTTATTGCAAACGGGCCTGGTTTGGGGCTGGTCAAAAGTGGGTCCCATAAGTGGGCCCGAGGATGTCTTGGTGGGCCCATCCAGGCCCATGGTCTACTAATGGGCTAAAAATAGCCCAAACAGCCAATATGGGTCGGGTTAAATTGATTCAGGTCGGTTCAAACTTATCCGGGTCAAAAAATCTCATTTTTTATGAATTGACCGCATTTATTATGCGGTTTGGTCTGAACCACAGATGCAGTGCGGTTTAGACCAGATCGCATACTAAGTGCGGTCAAGTCCAGACCGCACTGAGTGTGCGGTTTCTGTCCGAACTTGCCGTTTTGCACACTTTTTTTTTGCCGGGATCGCTTTGATTGCTTTTTTGGGAAGTCCGGCGACCTATATTGGGGTTCTGTAGCATTTTCACAGGGGCACTTTTTCTTCATTTAGCCTCCAAGGCTTTCCTTTCCTTGCTTTTTTCATTCTTCAAAGGAGTGAGATCTTCTTTTAACCACCCATGACCGATATCAAGAAGGGAATAAGAGGGGAGAGTATGGGATACATGAGATAGTTTAGAAGGACAACTCCCTTCTTTAATGGCAAAA
The DNA here is from genome assembly GCA_947561395.2 of Buxus sempervirens. NCBI lineage: Eukaryota > Viridiplantae > Streptophyta > Magnoliopsida > Buxales > Buxaceae > Buxus > Buxus sempervirens. The sequence continues at coordinate 24,463,233 of OX387189.1, forward strand.
CTACCTTTTTCCCATTTTTGCATCCAAACACCTATCTTTCATGGGGTTTCTCATGATATGCCAGACATAATAAACAAATTAGTAACAATAAAGTAAACTAAGAAGAATTCAAAGTTGCTTAAACAAAGCAATTTTTGAAGAGAAAGTCACTAGAAATGTTACCCAAACACTACCTTCTTGATTTGGTTATGTGGTGGTTCTCCGATGATCTTGGCAGCGCTTCCGCACCCCCGTAGAATTCCAAGAATGGATTTGAAAAGGGATTCCTTACTTCTGGGTTGAAAGGGATGAAATGGAAAGGGGGATGGTGCAATCCAAGGGTATTTTGGGTTTTGGTTTTGAGTGGGGCAGAGTTTGGGTAGGGGTTGGACGTAGAGAAAAAGAAGGACAGAGCTAAAGGGAGGCCAGCCTCTCTTGATTGGAAATCAAGGAGGGAGAGAGAAGGGAGAGGGTGAGTGAAGAAGAGAGCAAAAGGGAGAGAGGAGAAGGGGTTTTATCCCTTTCCAAAGAATGGGGGTAGCCCCCCTTTTATAATGAAAAAAATGAACCAAAAGTAAATTCTAATCACATTTGTTGACCAAATTTTAATTTTATATGTAATGTAACTAAAACTTAAATAAGTTTTATTCTTATCTTGGACACCTCATGGGGGACACGTATCCCCCATGTGCAAAATGCTTAATATTATATTATTTCCTAATATCTTTTATTTTCTAATTATCTAAATTACAAGATATTTTTAGATTTTCTTATTATTTTATTTAGATCTTTTTGGTTTTTGAGCACATGCATGCTTTGATTTTTTTATTTTCTTTTTTCTTTATTTTAAACCTCTTAATTAGGTGTTGTATGAAAATATTATTATTTTAATTGAAGATTCTTTTCTTTTTGCTGTTTTTGCCACATGTGCAGATTTTCTGAAACTTTGACTGCTCATATTTCTTTCATCTGGTATCCGACTTCAGCAAACTCAGTGGCGTTGGAATCAGCTCGAGATTCCCTATCCACTGAACTGGAGTTTAGCAGCAAATTCGGGTTTTTTAGCAGAAGTGCAGATTCGCGTCCCGGAGCCAGTTTTGCTCATATCTCCTTATCCGGGACTCCGATTCCAGCAAACTCAGTTGCGTTGGAGTCGTGTCGATGCGCCCTTTCTGCTGATATCCAATTGAGCAGCTAATTCGGAGTTCTGCAAAAAGCCGATTTCTGCTATTTCCAGATTTGACCAGCCCATAACTTCTTCATCTGGACTCCGATTTGAGCAAACTCAGTTGCGTTAGAATCGTATCGAAGTCCTCTTTCCAATGGTATGAAGTTTTGTGGCCAATTTGCACCCGATCAAAAAGTCAACGTTTTGATCCCTTTAGGTTTGACTTTTTTAATTAGGGTTTATTCTTTCATTTTTGGAGGTGCAAAAATGAGGTGCTGACAGTGGAGTTACATGTTTTTGGCTAAAGTACACAATTACGTGGGGATATGGGTTTGTATGATTGTGGGAAGGCCGTGTGCATGGCTTACAAACAAGGGCATAATGCGGATGCCATATTGAAGGTAAACAAGATAACAAGGTAATCCCATTGCTTTGCATTATTATCATGTCATAGGGATGTCATGGTGCCCATTAGTTGGGGAAAAAATTGGTCCCAAATATGTTTGTTCTTAAGCATGGTGTAGCCCATAGGAAGAGTCTCTAACTCTGTTTAGAATCAATCTTACCCTATGTACACACAAGAGGCAACAAAAGGGTACCGAATTCTTGAGTATGGTGTCAATTTGGAGGGTACATGTGCCTTCCTAAACATGTGTTTTAGCAAAAAGGTCAAAGTCCACTTTGGGACAGTTTAGAAGCCTTGCACTGGGTGAACCGTATGTTTGGATGAGCAATTAAAGTGATCAAACCATGTAAAAACTGGAAAAATATAACAGAGTTCCGTAAAACCGCATTTGGTACACGGGCTGGGCTTGCCCGTATTGGTTATACGGGCTAGGCTCGCCCGTGTTTTCCATACGGTCACGGCTTGCTCGTAATTTGAATACGGGCAGGGCTGAACCGTACTGTGTATACGGTTTTCTCGAAATATTCAACTTTAATCCGTTTTTCCCACTAAAGTCTTCCTTTAACCTTTAAATAATGATAAAGGGAAACAAGTTTGAATAAAATGCTTCAAAAAAAAAATAAAAAAAATAATTGAAAAAAAAAATGTGAGAGAAAGGTTCCTTGGGCTTCTGAAAGCCTTTGAATTTCAGACTTTTTCAAAACTCTTGGGCTTCTGAAAGCCTTTGAATTTCAGACTTTTCCAAAACTCCTGGGCTTCTGAAAGCCTTTGAATTTCAGACTTTTTCAAAACTCTAGGGCTTCTGAAAGCCTTTGAATTTCAGACTTTCCCAAAACTCCTGGGCCTCTGAAAGCTTTTGAATTTCAGACTTTTCCAAAACTCCTGGGCCTCTGAAAGCCTTTGAATTTCAGACTTTTTCAAAACTCTTGGGCCTCTGAAAGCCTTTGAATTTCAGACTTTTTCTCAAAAACTCCTCGGGCCTTTGAAAGCCTTTGAATTTCAGACTTTTATCAAAAATCCTTGGGCCTCTGAAAGCCCTTGAATTTCAGACCTTTTCCAAAAATATCTTTGGGCTTCTGAAAGCCTTTGAATTTCAGACTTTTTCTCAAAAATCCCTGGGCCTCTGAAAGCCTTTGAATTTCAGACTTTTTTTCAAAAATATCCCTGGGCCTCTGAAAGCCTTTGAATTTCAGACTTTTTCCAAAAATTTCTTTGGGCCCCTGAAAGCCTTTGAATTTCAAATCCTTTTTCCTTTTCGGGACCTGTTGGAAGCCCTAGAATATTCCAACAAACCTTTCTTTGGGCCGTCTAAAAGCCTCTGAATTTTAGACAATCATTTTTGGGCCGTCTAAAAGCCTCTGAATTTTAGACAAATCATTTCTTTGGGCCGTCTAAAAGCCTCTGAATTTTAGACAAATCATTTTTTTGGGCCGTCTAAAAGCCTCTGAATTTTAGACAATCATTTTTTGGGCCGTCTATAAGCCTCTGAATTATAGACACATATCCTTTGGGCCGTCTATAAGCCTCTGAATTATAGACATATCCTTTGGGCCGTCTAAAAGCCTCTGAATTTTAGACAAATCATTTCTTTGGGCCGTCTATAAGCCTCTGAATTATAGACACATATCTTTTTCCTTTGGGCCATCTATAAGCCTCTGAATTATAGACACCTATCCTTTTGGCCTCTGAAAGCCTTTGAATTTCAGACCTTTCTCAAAAATCTCCGGGCCTCTGAAAGCCTTTGAATTTCAGACTTTTTCCAAAAATATCCCTGGGCCTCTGAAAGCCTTTGAATTTCAGATCTTTTTCTCTTTTTGTGGGACCCGTTGGAAGCCCTAGAATATTCCAACAATTCTAAAAAAAAAAAAAAGAAACAAATCCAAACTCATGTTCACCCAGCTTGCACATAGGCATTCATAGGCTTGTGAATAAGATTAAATTGGCACTGATATTTTTTTTCTTTATTTCCAGGTACCAAGTACACTTGCAACCATAGTTCCTGTAACCAGATCAGGAGCTCACACCATGAATCCTATTGAAAATGAAGCTGATGCTCCTCACCCAGATGTAGCCCTGCTTCAGGAGCAGGTGGCAGGACTAGCCCGAATGCTAGAGAACATACTATCGGTGCAAGCCCAACAAGTTCAATCCTAGAGCCAAGCATCCACTTCCAACCAAGCACCTCCACCTCCAATCAATATCCCACCTCCGGTTCAACCTATTCCTGAATCCATTTCTGAACCTACCCCTGAACCTATACTGATCAGGGAGGAGATGGTTGAGTCTGAGAAAGAGAATGAAAAAGAAAAGATGAGGGATGAAATAGAAAGAAAATTCATGCACAGGCTGGAGATGATCCAGGAGGAAATGAGAGAGGTGAAAGGGATACGTAACTTTGGGGGCACCAATTTTGAAGATTTGTGTCTATACCCCAATGTATGCTTACCGGCCAAATTCAAGTGTCCGGACTTTGACAAGTATGATGGCACTGGCTGCCCAATGAGTCATTTGAAGTTATACTGCGGGGCTTTATGCCAGTTTGGCCGGGATGACGGCATACTAATTCAACTCTTCCAGAGGAGTTTAACTGGAGCTACTTTGAAGTGGTTTACCAATTTGGATCATGGGAAAATAAGAAGGTGGAAGGATTTAGCAGATTCCTTTTTGGCACAATACAGGTTCAACTCTGAGATTATGCCAGACCGGTACGACATGATGAGGATGAGCAAGAGAAATGATGAGACCATAAGGCAATATGCTAAAAGGTGGAGGGAGTTGGCTGCACAAGTCAGGCCACCTATGCTGGAGCCAGAAATGATTTCAACTTTCATCATGACATTGGGGCAACCATTTTATAGTCACTTGGTGGGTCAAACTACCACTAACTTTGCTGCCCTAGTGCAAGTCGCAGATAGAATTGAAGATGGGATCAAGTCCGGGAAAATAGATGATTACTCTGCAGTGTTGAACCAGGAAGCTTCCACCACTTTCTCTACACAGAAAAAGGAGAATGGTAATGAAAGAATAAAGAATGAAGAAAGGAGAGAAGCAGAAGTGAATATGGTACAACTTTCCAGGAAACCCTTTCAAATCAATGTCCATCCACCTCCTATCAAGCCAACCCATCAATTTCCTTTGCTGCCTATTCAAATTAATGTCCCTTCTGCACAGCCTATGAAGGAGGAAACAGAAGTAAGGAAGAGAAGGGAATTCTCAAAATTGCCCATGAAGCCATCCGAATTACTACCTACCTTACTTCAGAAGGGTTATGTGACTTTGAGGTTGCCAAATCCTTATGCAAGCAAGGGGAAGAATTATGATTCATCTGCAATCTGTGATTATCATATGAGCACTCCAGGGCATACCACAGATCGTTGCTTGGCCCTAAAGCATGCAATCCAGGATTTGTTGAATAATAATTCCTTATCATTCAATTCAGTCACTCCCATCCCACCTACCGATAACAATGGGACAGGCAGCTCAAATGCAATAGGGGAAATTTTCTCTGGAGAAAGAAGATTTGACCCTTCTCAGCTTATCGTTCCTATTGGTCCAACAGTCAGGGTTTATCTTGAAAGAAATGCTCCTAGTTATGAGCAGGAAGGCTTGCCTCACTCAGCAGGAGAAAGAAATTATCTGAAAAAGGGAGAAAAGTCAACTTTTGCCTTTAAGAACAGGGGCAGTTTTCGAACTCCCATGTTCCTTCAAAAGAAACTTCCATAAGAAGAATGCACATTTCTTGAGGATCCTAAGGAGCCTTGTTCTCAGGAAGTGATTTTAATAAAGGCTTTTAAAATAAAAAAAAAGATTTTTCCCTTTAACATTTTTCTAGAAAAAAAGAAAAAAAAAGTTTTCAGCAAGGTCCTTTTACTTATGAATCATATCTCTTATTGAATTTTATTAAGTTGAATATGACTTCGACATTGGGCTCAATTTTGAGACCAAAATCGAAGAAAAAGACATTTTATATGAAAATTCAAATCCTTTTAAGTGTCATGAGAAGAATATTCTGCAAAATTATGAAGTGACCAATTTTATGGCCTTTGGAACCAAAGATGACCCACAGTCTTCAACAGAAAAGATAGAAGAAGATTTGAAGTTTCTTCATTTGAATACAGAAAGAATCGCACCACTTGCTGATTCGTTCAGAGGGAAGTTGATAATATTGTTTGAAGAAATTTTAGGGCTTTGCACTTGAAAATATGGGAGAATCTGACCTTTTCGTTGGAAATAGAATTGGGCATCATTTGATGGAAAGAATCCAAATTCATAAGATTGATCAAAAGGTGAAGAACTTGTTCATAACAGAAGTTCTATTTAAAGAGGCTTTCATGTTGACAGAAGGTGATTAAGAAGAAAAAAAAAAAGAGAAGAAAATATCCTAAGCCAGTCATGTAGTGCAACTCTACCAAGTCTAAAATTCAAATTTTTCTTAAAATGATAAGAGGCCTTTCTTTCTTATATCCCCAAAAATTTTGAAATCCCTAGTTAGACCCTTTGAGCTTGATACATTTTTCCAAGTAACCTAAACTGAGAATTGTAACCCCACACTGGGGCAAATTTATTAAGGCATAAAAAAAAGGGAATGCAGGGACAATTATTGAAGTTCAAAAGAGATTTTGAATATGTTTTCAGAAAATGGGGCAAAGAAATGAAAAAAAAAAAGAAGAAAAAGAAAGAAAAAAAAAAGAAGGAAGAAAAAAAAGATAATCAAATGCTATTTGGAGAATGTCTTCAAAATTGTGAAGAAAAGAATACTAGAGAATAAGTTTCAAATGAAGAAATCAAATTGAGGGAAGAACTTCATTACTGGGGCAATTTTGTATTCATTCCAAGGGAAGAAATGCCTTAAAAATTACAATTTCAGTTAACCCATTTGATCATATGGTATTTGAGCCTTTTATTCCTTTTCTTTCTAAACTAACACCAAGCCTTCGTTTCGTCCTATTCATAAGTCCTCTTTGATTAAGAAATTTTGAGTTAAGGCAGTTTTGACTACATGGTTGCTGGTGATGAAGGATTAAAAAAAAGAAAAAAGAAAAAAAAATAAAAAAGAAGAAGAAAAAAAAAAGGAAAAAATGGAGAAAATGTAGTGAAAACCCGAAAGGGCGCTACATGGCAAATAATCAGCTATGTACAAGAAGGAAATCGTTAGAGAGGAAAGTCCAGAATTGGCATAGGTCCAGGTGAAGTCCTCCTGTTGGTGGTTACTTTTGAGATATAGTCACTCTTCAAGTGATTGAGGAAAGTCTTCTTTTCAAGATTGAAGCAACATAATCAGAACTATGGTATGAATCATCTGTGAACAAGTTAATGGCTATCAAAATTGCCATTAGGAAATTATTGCTGAAGTTGAAGTCATAAATTCTCATATCATGGATATAATGGAGAAACAATTGCTCTTCAATTGGATGAAAGAAAATGTCTTTCTAGACTAGGGCAAAAGAGTCAGATTGAAAGAGTCGTCATATCTGGAGCATCAATTGACAAACCAATGGTCATGGGAATGATTCTAAAGGTTCCAAAGGCTTATTTTGGTCTTTCTTCATTTTCTGAAATAATCTTCTCATTATTCAACTTGATTTTAATTCTTTTGGACTATATGCTATTAAGTGATTGGATCATTTTTCCAAAAAAAAAAAAAAAGCAAAAAACTATATTTTTGGCCTATGATGAGAATCTATATCTTTTCATAAAACATTGGTTTTGCAAGCATTAGAGAATTCTGAGGCCACTAGTATAAAACATATTTTCTTATGTTTGCATTTGCATTCTTCTATTAGGGTTTCTTTTTGGCAAAGGCTAAAAAAAAAAGAAAAAGAAAGAGAAAAAAAAAGAGAAAAAGAAAAAAAAAGAAAAAAAGAAAAAAAAAAGAAAAAAAGAAAAAAGAAAAAAAAAGGAAAAAAGAGGATAATCTCTACTGAGGGGCAAGTACTTCTTCAAGCAATCAAAACCGGGGCATGCTCAGTGTCTTTCCTTCTGGGTTTTCATTGGAATGAATTCCAACTTCTGGAAGAAGCAATCAAGCTTTAGTATTCGAATTTGAAAAAAAAAAAAAAAAAAAGGCTTCGAAGCAATAGCATGTTTTCGTCATTAAACAAGGGTTCCCAATTCTTCAATCATGAAGAAGGATTTTACTGGGGCAGCAAGAAGGCATGAAAGACAGATCATGGGTTTTAAAGGCATGAGGTTAGATCAACAGATCATGATCCATCAATCAAGAAGAGGGCATTCACTTGGGCAATTAAAAAGCATGAAGACAGGTTATGGGCAGTAAGAGCACATACATCGTTATTGAGAGAGCAAGAAGATAAAGAAGCAAAAGCAAGTTGCAGAATATTCAAGCACAGGTTCGAGCATCAAATGACACCCAGGTATATCAAATAAGAAAATCAATCAGGAAAATTCAAAAAAGTGAAAAAACATCAAAATCAATTGAGTTTGCAGTGGTCAATTTTAAATCCACATTCTTTTCAAAAATTGCTTGTCTCAGATTTCTTTTCATAGCCACGAGAGCTCCAAGAAATCTGAGATAAGGAACAGACGCCACTCCATCAGACTTCAAGCAGGGGTTTCATTGGCTATCTTTGAATCCATGTTTTTATCATTTCTTTGTTTGACCAAAGCAAGTTCAATTAATGAGATGTTTTTCAAATGTGCAAATTTGAGTTGTGTTTGTTCTTTGCTATTCATTGTGCTACAACTGCAGGCCACCCAGAAAAATTGTCTTTTTCATCATTTTCTCCACACTTTTCAAAAGATCAATGTCTATATTAGTTGTAAGTTGCAAGGATTGCCACCATACTCACTTTTGTTTAAAAATTTTGTCTCAAATCTCACTTCATAGCCACGAGAGCTCAGTGAGAGGAGAGAGGAGGATTTGGCCCTTAAGCTGAGGGACTTCTTAGCAAATCTTCCACAATCAATTCTTTTTTTATAAAATCATCCATTTAATCCTTGCAAAGTGCAATTGGTTAGACAAAGGTCTAAGAAAGTGCAATTGGTGGGTCTTTTTTGCTCTCTGCTTGTAATTGGTTCCAATTACAAGCAAAGAGGGGGCAGCTGTAGACACCCAAAATTGCACTAAAAATGAGAAAATAATTGAAAATATTAATTGGGATTTGAAACAGGTCAAAAAAGTGTAAAATCTGGCCAAATTGGTCATGACCGTATTTTGTTTACGGACTGGTCATACCTGCAGTTGATATACGGTCACGGCGTGCCCGTATTAATAATACGGGCAGGGCGCGACCGTAATATATATACGGTCACGGGGGTCTTTGTGCGAATTTTACCTTTTTAATTTTTGAGTCTTATCTGCACCCAAATATCTCTCTTGGATAAGCGAATTCTCTTATTTATCTATTCGAATTATCTCATTTATCCTTGTTGGCCAAGGATTAGCATTATCCTTGTGTTTAACTCAATCTGAAGCTCTATCTTGCCAAACCTTTGGACCAACCATACCCCTAGCTCTGCTTATAAATAGAGGCTATCTCCTCTAGTAAAAGGGCCACGAAATTTTGAAGAATCAAAAGCTCCAAGAGAAGGAAAGGAATCCCTGCTGCTCTACCGGCTCAATCCAGGTAAGTCCCCTATCCCTTTTTATTTTCTGTCTTCAATTCTAGATGTAATAGGATCATCTCTATTGCTGTAGAATAAGGCCTTATCTGTTTTTGTATTCCTAAACTTGTCTCTAAGTACCTCAAGGGTCTCTCTAGCCGTAAAACGTGAAGAGAGAACTAGGGGAAAGGGGAGCAGGTGGATCCCTAGAATAGAACCCCATATCTGTTTTTTTCTTTTTCTTTTAGAAAAAAGCCCTTGATTGTGTTTGTGTAACCAAACCTATCTCCAAGTACCTCAAGAGTCTCTCTAGCCGTAAAACGTGAAGAGAGAACTAGGGGAAAAGAGAACAGGTGGATCCGTAGGGTAGACCCCCATGTGCTCTAATTTGTGAGATGTGGCTATTTTGAATATCCTGATCATGTTTTAATGCTTTTTATGATATATCTGAATGAATAACATGAATCTATGATGTTTATAGCATGAGATCCCCACTTTTTGATAAAATTTGGATTTTTCACATATTTGCACCTATAGCACTGTTTTCGTGATTTTTGTGGTTTTAGGCTAAGATCTTGGATTTATCATGATCAATATGGTAGATCTGAATATAGAAGCCTGAAAATAAATCCTAGGGTTTCATGAGATGATTTTTAAATTGTTTTTCATTATTGAGAGAAGACCCTACGGTCTCAGTTCTCCCTTTTTGGTGTTTTTCATCAACGTGGGTATTTTTGGTTTTTATTTTCTGCTTTAATGTGAAATTTGGGCTTTATCTATATCCTGGACTGTTCAAGTTCAATTTTGAAATATTTTATAAAAATCATATTTTTCTAGATTTCTAGAATTTTGACTTGAAGCCAGATTTTTGGATTTTTCACTTTAAATTGATTTTATTTGATTTTATGTTGATAATGAAACCCTAGGAATGGTATGATCATGTTTGATAGTTCTGGATCAATCAGACTATTCATATGAAAAAACCATATATTTTTATCTTCTTTTTGTGATTTTTATGTGATTTTTTATAGCAAGCTTTTTCCTTTAATTTAACATGAACAATGCCTGGCAATCACCTTGTGTGGATGAATAGGGGTGCCTAACACCTTCCCCTGTTCATAACTTAATCCCCTTACCCATCTCTGGTTGTTTTTAAAGGAGGGTTATTTTTACCCTAAAATTGCCTTTTGTGCTTATTTAATATTTTGGTGTCCATTCACACCTAAATTGAATGGTGGAGACTCTTTGTTTAATTTAATCCCGTGTGATGATTGAGGAAATCATTAAATTGATTTTTTCCCATGTCTCACAATTTTCTTTTCAAAAAAAAAAAAAGAGAAATGGCAAAGAGAGAAAAGTACATGGATTTATGCATTTAAAGAAATAGTAAAAGGAGATAAAAGAGCTAGTGAGAGACCAAAAAAAAGAGTTAGTAAGAGACATACATTTATGCATCCAAACAAAGAACAGAGTGGGTGATAAAAATAGTAACATAAAGAGAGTAAATATGAAGAGGAATATACCTTAGCAAAATTTCACAGGCGGTAACTGCCACGGTGAAAAGTCAAAATATTTCTCTCATTTGGCGAAAGTGAGGAGGTGGGAATTTTCCCGATTCGAGATTTACTCGGTTGTCAGTAATTATGTAATATTTTTGCAGATTTTGCACCTGCTAGTTTAATATGAGTTATTTATTCTTTCGTTGGCATTATTGCATTTATCCTACCAACTTTTCCCCATGTTTCTTTGAATTTTACTGGTGGGAATTGGATTATCCAAAATTTTAGTTTGCTTTGGCCCACAAATATTAACATTTCAGGTTTGAAGTAATCCGGATTCGTGGTGTTACAGTATAAGTGCAACTTTCTGAAATTTCAGGGGGTGTAAGTACAAAATTTTCCAAAAAAAAAAATTAACTGAATAAAAAAAACTATCTTTTAGAGACAGTTTCACTTGGTGCCACGACCACCTGTAGACACCCCAAATTGCACTACAAAATGAGAAAATGATTGAAAACATGTAATTGAGATTTAAAACAGGTCAAAAATGCATAAAATTACATCAATCATGCATTTCCCCGTATTTTACTTACGAGCTGATCGTGCCCGCAATTTCTATGCGGGCATGCTGCGCCCGTATTGAGGATGCAGGCAGCACTTGCCCGCAATGTATGTACGGGCACAGGGGTTTTGTGCGAATTTTGCCTTTTTCGATTTCTGAGCCTTATCTGCATCCAAATATCTCTCTGGGAATTTCGAATTATCTTATTTATCCTTCCAAATTATCTTACTTGGCCATGGATTGGCATTATCCCTATTTTCAACTCAATCTGAAGGATTTTGGTATATCCCTCTAAACCAACCATGCCCCTGGGTTTGCCTATAAATAGAGGGCAGATCCTCAAGCAAATGGCCATTAATTTGAAGTCTAAAGAGCTCCAAGTGAAGAAAGGAATCCTTGCTGCTCTACTTGCTTAATCCAGGTAAGTCCCTTTTCTCTTTTATTTTCTGTCTTCAATTTTAGAAATAATCTAATCTTCTCCATTACTATAGAATAAGGCCTTCTTATACTTGTATTCCCAAACCTTTCTCCAAGTACCTCAAGAATCCTCTCTAGCCGTAAAACGTGAAGAGAGAGCTAGGGGAAAGGGGAACAGGTGGATCCCTAGAATAGAACCCCATAATCTGTTCTTAGAGAAAGGATCCTATGGTCTAAACTCTCCCATTTGATGTTTTTTCATCAACATGGGTTGAGTTGGGGTTCTATATCTCCACTATTGAGAGATCCGGATCAGATTTGTACTCCAAGTAACTTTATTTTCCAATGATTTAATCAAGAGATTTCGATCTAGTTTTTCAACCTTTTAATGGTTTAGCCTAAAACTAGTTTTTTAGGTTTCTCTTTGGATTGGTTTTATCCGATTTTTTATCTCAATTTTATTTTAATCATGAAACCTTTAGAATGGTATGATCATATTTGAAAGTTCTGAATCAATCAGGCTGTTTGTATGAAAAAAACCATACACTTTTGTTTTTTTGATTTTTTTGATTTTTTTAAGCAAGCATCCTTTATTTTTAACATGAACAATGCTTAGCAATCACCTTGTGTGGATGAATAGGGGCGCCTAACGCCTTCCCCTGTTCATAACCTAATCCCCTAACCCATCTTTGGTTGTTTTTGTTTTGTTTTTTTAATAGGGTTATTTTTACCCTAAAATTGCCTTTTTGTGCTTATTTGAGATTTTGGTGTCCATTCACACCTAAAAAGAATGGTGGTGACTCTTTGTTTTTAACCAATCCTGTGTGATGATTAGGAAGTCATGAAATATATTTTCCATGTCTCACAACTGGTGACTCTGCTGGGGACTTGTGGATTTCAGCCTCTTGGTGTATCTGTTCATGTTTTTTATGTTTTGGTTTTGCTTGCTATTTTGTGTTCTTATGCATGTTTGGTATGTTTTAAATCTGAATTATTGCTTAAAAGTTCATGGGGGTAGAAACATGCTTAATTCTGATTTATAGGATTATTTCTAGAAACATGCGTATGGGGGGTTTGTTTAACTAAACCATGCTTATTTCTTGCTATATTTCAATAATAGCATGTTTTAATTTTCAGCATGTTCTACATGATGACTTTTTGGTTGTATAATATGATCATATATTTGCATGTTTGGGTGATTCTTGTGAGCATGTTTAGGTGCTATAGGATTACTTTGTTTATTTGCATTTATTTGTTTCAAATATGCTTCCTATTATGCCTTGATTTGTATATATGCATGGTTGCGAAAAAGAGTGGCAAGGGGTTGGGGTGTTGTGAATGTACCTATTTTTACAAATGCACTGTGCACATTTTATTTTTTTACACAGCCTACCCATAACCTATAGGAAGTTGAACCCGAATGTGTGTAGCTTGGCACAACGAGGTCGATACTTCGGAAAGCGAAAGTGAAAACATTCACCTTAGAACTTTGGGCCATTGATGTGATGACAACGTGGATCTGTGATTCGATTCTGGTCATCACTAGGCTTGAGTTCTAAGTTGCCACTAAGCCAAAACCCAAAACCCCTACGCTTGAAGATGGAGATACACGTTTTTGGCTAAAGTACACAATTACATGGGGATATGGGTTTGTAATTGAGGGAAGGCCGTTTGCATGGTTCACAAGCCAAGGCATAATGTGGATGCCATATTGAAGGTAAACAAGGTAACAAGGTAACCCTAACTTTTGCATTATTTTCATGTCATGTGGGTGTCATGGTGTCCATCTGTTTGGGATGAAATGGTTCCCAATGAGGTCTGTATTTTAAGATTTGTGTAGCCCATAGGAAACGTTTTTAACTTTGTTCAGAATTAATCCTACCCAATGTTCATACAAGAGGCAACCCAAGGTACAAAATCCCTGAATATGGTGTCAATTTTTGAGGGAACATGTGCCCTCTTGAGCATGTATTTTTGCAAGTAGGGGCAAAGTCCACTTTGGGATAGTTTAGAAGCTTTGCAAGGGTGAACCGTATGTTTGGATGAGCAATCAAAGTGATCAAATCATGTAAAAACTGGAAAAAACGAAAAAGGGCTCCGTAAACCGCATTTAGTATACGGGCTGGGCTCGCCCATATTGGCAATACGGTCAAGGCTTGCCCGCAATTTAAGTGCGGGTAAGGCCAGACCGTACTGTGTATATGGTTTTCGCGGAAAATTAAATTTTAACAGTTTTTTTCCACTAAATCTTGTTCCTTTAACCTTTAAGTGATGATAAAGGGAAATGAGTTTGAATAAAATGTTTCAAATAATAATAATAATAATAATAATAATAAAAATGTGAAACAAAATTTCTTTAAAAAAAAATCCTTGGGCCTCTGAAAGCCTTTGAATTTCAGATCTTTTTCAAAAATCCTCGGGCCTTTGAAAGCCTTTGAATTTCAGACATTTTTCAAAAATCTTTGGGCCTTTGAAAGCCTTTGAATTTCATATCTTTTTCAAAAATCCTTGGGCCTCTGGAAGCCTTTGAATTTCAAACCTTTTTCCAAAAATCTTTGGGCCTCTGAAAGCCTTTGAATTTCAGATCTTTTTCTTTGGGCTTCTAAAAGCCTTTGAATTTCAGACTTTACCCCTGGGCCTCTAAATTTTAGATCTTTTTCTTTGGGCTTCTGAAAGCCTTTGAATTTCAGACTTTACCCCTGGACCTCTGAAAGCCTTTGAATTTCAGATCTTTTTCTTTGGGCTTCTGAAAGCCTTTGAATTTCAGACTTTACCCCTGGGCCTCTGAAAGCCTTTGAATTTCATACTTTTTCCAAAAATATCCCTAGGCCTCTGAAAGCCTTTGAATTTCAGACTTTTTCCAAGAATATCCCTAGGCCTCTGAAAGCCTTTGAATTTCAAACCTTCTTAAAAAATACCCCTGGGCCTCTGAAAGCCTTTGAATTTTAGATCTTTCTTCAAAAATACCCCTGGGCCTCTGAAAGCCTTTGAATTTCAAATCTTTTTCTTTGGGCTTCTGACAGCCTTTGAATTTCAGACTTTACCCCTGGGCTTTTGAAAGCCTCTGAATTTCAGATCCTTTTCTTTGGGCCTCTGAAAGCCTTTGAATTTAAGACTTTTTCCAAAAAATATTCATGGGCCTCTGAAAGCCTTTGAATTTCATACTTTTTTCAAAACTATCCCTAGGCCTCTAAAAGCCTTTGAATTTCAGACCTTTTTCAAAAATCCCTGGGTCTCTGAAAGCCTTTGAATTTCAAATCTTTTTCAAAAATCCTAGGGCCTCTAAAAGCCTTTGAATTTCAGACTTTACCATTGGGCCTCTGAAAACCTTTGAATTTTAGACTTTACCATTAGGCCTCTGAAAGCTTTTGAATTTCAGACCTTTTTCAAAAATATCCCTGAGCCTCTGAAAGCCTTTGAATTTCAGACTTTACCATTGGGCCTCTGAAAGCCTATGAATTTCAGATCTTTTTCAAAAATCCTTGGGCCTCTAAAAGCCTTTGAATTTCAGACTTTACCTTGGGCCTCTGAAAGCCTTTGAATTTCAGACTTTACCTTGGGTCGTCTAAAAGCCTCTGAATTTCAGACTTTACCTTGGGCCGTCTAAAAGCCTCTAAATTTTAGACAAATCATTTCTTTGGGCCGTCTAAAAACCTCTGAATTTTAGACACAACCTTTTTAGGCCGTTTGAAAGCCTCTGAATTTCAAACATCAATATCTTTGGGCCTTCTATAAGCCTCTGAATTATAGACACATATTTTTGGGCCGTCTAAAAGCCTCTGAATTTTAGGCATTTCCCATTCTTTGTGAGACCTGTTGGAAGTCCTAAAATATTCTAACAACTCTTTGGTTGGTCTTTTTCGTACCAATCATTTCATACCTTGTGGGATATGTTGGAAGCCCTAGAATATTCCAACAACTCAAAAAAATAATAATAATAAGATAAAAAAATAAAAAAAAAGAGGGGGAAGAAATCCAAACTCATGTTTACCTAACCTTCCTACATGCATTTATAGGTAGGTAACTGAAATTGAATTGGTACTGATATTTATTTTTTATTTTTCCAGGTACCAATATATTTGCAACCATTGCTCCTGTGACTAGATCAAGATCTCGCACCATGAATCCCACTGAAAATCAAGCCGATGTTCCTATTCAAGACTTTGCCCAGCTGCAAGAGCAAGTGGCAGGACTTGCCTGAATGCTAGAAAACTTACTGGCGGTGCAGACCCAGCAAGTCCAAGCCCAGAACCAAGCCTCCACTTCCAACCAAGCACCCCCAGCTCAAACCAACATTCCACCTCCAGTTCAACCTATTCCTGAACCCATTAATGAACCCACCCCTGAAGCTATACTGACCAGGGATGAGACGGTTGAATCGGAAAAAGAAAAAGAAAAAGAGAGGATGAGGGACGAGATGGAAAGGAAATTCATGCACAGGTTGGAGATGATCCAAGATGAACTGAGGGAGGTGAAAGGGGTAAATAACTTTGGGGGCACCAACTTTGAAGATTTGTGCCTATACCCAGATGTTAACCTACTGGCCAAGTTCAAGTGCCCAGACCTGGACAAATACAATGGCACGGGCTGCCCTATGAGCCACTTGAAGTTGTACTGCGGGGCCCTATGCCAGTTCAGTCGGGATGATGGCATACTGATTCAGCTCTTCCAAAGGAGCTTGACTGGAACTGCTTTGAGGTGGTTCGCCACTTTAGACCATGGAAGGATAAGAAGATGGAAAGACCTAGCAGATGCCTTCCTGGCCCAGTACAAGTTCAATTCTGAGATCATGCCGGATATGTACGATGTGATGAGGATGAGTAAAAGTAGGGACGAATTTGTAAGGCAATATGCCAAAAGATGGAGGGAGACTGCCTCTGAAGTCAAGCCACCTATGCTGGAGCTAGAAATGATCTCCACTTTCATCAGCACACTAAGGCAACCGTTTTACAGTCACTTGGTGGGTCAAACTACCACCAACTTTGCTGCCCTAGTGCAAGTGGCAGACAGAATTGAAGATGAGATCAAGTCTGGGAAAATAGCTGATTACTCTACAGTGTTGAACCAGGAAGCTTCCACCACTTTCTCTACACAGAGAAAGGAGAATGGTAATGGAAGAATAAAGAATGAAGAAAGGAGAGAAGCAAAAGTGAATATGGTGCAGCTTCCCAGAGAACCCTTTCAAATCAATGCCCATCCACCTCCTATCAAGCCAACCCATCAATTTCCTTTGCTGCCTATCCAAATTAATGTCCCTTCTGCATAGCCTTTGAAGGAGGAAACAAAAGTAAGGAAGAGAAGGGAATTTTCTAAACTGCCTATGAGACCATCTAAACTTTTGCCTTACTTCAAAAGGGTTATGTGACTTTGAGGTTTCCAATCCTCATGCAAGCAAGGGGAAGAATTATGATTCATCTGCAATATGTGAGTACCATATGAGCACTCCAGGGCATACCACTGATCGTTGCTTGACCCTAAAGCATGCAATTCAGGATTTACTGGATAATAACTCCTTATCATTCAATTCAGTTACACCCATCTTACCTACCGATAACAATGGGCCAGGTTGCTCAAATGCAATAGGGTCAATATTTTCAGGAAAAAAAGGATTTGACACTTCTCAACTTATTGCTCCAGTTGGTACCATAGTCCGGGTTTATTTTGACAAAGAAGATGAGTGGGGCCATGTGTGGAAAGAGACTCACATAGGGGCAGATTTTAAGCTAAAGTTGAAAGAAAATGAAATGACAGGTGAAAGGGCAGAGGAGGTGCAAACAATTCCCTTTGAGCAGTTTGAGGAAACAAATGGCCTAGCACTGGATGTTGAACAGGAATTCAGTATGGACGATAATGATTGTCCGAAGGGTATGGAATCACTCTTCATACAAGAAGAAAATGAAGCAGAAGTAATTGAAAAAGGAAAATCTCAAGAAATGAAAAAAGAAGATTCAAATGAAAAGATTGAGGCCAGATTTAAGCTTCCATTGATTGACTGGGCTGCAATCCAGATTCCATATCAAGGAATATCAGTTCTTCTAGAGACTGAGCATAATGCCCTAGAGAAGGAGATCATCCCAAATCAAGAAATGAGAGGTTTGCCTCACTCAGCGGAAGAAAGAAATTATATGAAAAAGAGAGAAAAGTCAGCTTTTGCCTTTGAGAACAGGGGCAGTTTTCGAACTTCCACGTTCTTTGAAAAGAAAACCCCATAAAAAGAATGCACATTTCCTGAGGATCCTAAAGAGCCTTGTTTTCAGGAAGTGATTTCAATAAAGGCTCTTTACAAAGTAAAAAAAAAAAAAAAGATTTTCCCCCTTTAACATTTTTGTAGAAGAAAAAAAAGTTATCAACAAGGTCCTTTTCATTTATGAGTCATATCTCTTATTGAATTTCATTAAATTGAATATGACTTCGACATTTGGCTCAATTTTGAGACCAAAATCGAAGAAAAAGACATTTTATAAGAAAATTCAAATCCTTTTAAGTGTCATGAGAAGAATATTCTGCAAAATTATGAAGTAACCAATTTTAAGGCCTTTGGAACCAAAGATGATCCACAATCTTCAACAGAAAAGATAGAAGAAGATTTGAAGTTTCTTCATTAGAATACAGAAAGGATCACACCACTTGCTGATTCGTTCAAAGGGAAGTTGATAATATTGTTTGAAGAAATTTTGGGGCTTTGCACTTGAAAATATGGGAGAATCTGACCATTTCGTTGGAAATAGAATTGGGCATCATTTGATGGAAAGAATCCAAACTCATAAGATTGATCAAAAGGTGAAGAACTTGTTCATAACAGAGGTTCTATTTGAAGAGGCTTTTATCTTGATAGATGGTGATTAACAAAAAAAAAAAAAAAGAAAAAAATTCCTGAACTAGTCATGTAGTACAACTTTATCAAGTCTGAAAATTCAATTTTTTCTTAAAATGATAAGAGGCCTTTCTTTCTTATATCCCCAAAAATTTTGAAATCCCTAGTTAAACCCTTTGAGCTTAATACATATTTCCAAGTAACCTAAACTGAGAATTGTAACCCCACACTGGGGCAAATTTTTTAAGGCATAAAAAAAAATGGAATGAAGGGACAATTGTTGAAGTTCAAAAGGGATTTTGAAGATGTTTTCAAAAAAGGGGGCAAAGAAATGAGACAAAAAAAAGGAAAAAGAAAAAGGAAGAAGGAAGAAAAAGAGAGCATCAAATGATATGGGATATTTGGAGAATGTCTTCAAAATTGTGAAGAGAAGAATGGAAAAAGAAGTTTAATACTGGAGAATAAGTTTCGAATGAAGAAATCAAAATGGAGGAAGAACTTCATTATTGGGGGGCAATTTTTTATTCATTCCAAAGGAAGAAATGCCTTAAGAATTACAATTTCAGTTAACCCATTTGATCATATGGTATTTGAGCCTTTTATTCCTTTTCTTTCTAAACTAAAACCAAGCCTTAATTTCATCACATTCATAAGTCCTCATTGATTAAGAAATTTTGAATTAAGGCAACTTTGACTACATAGTTGCTGGTGATGAAGGATAAAAAAAAAAAAAAGAAAAAAAAGAAGAAAAAAAAGAAAAGGAAAGAATGAAGGAAATGTAGTGAAAACTTGGAAGGGCGCTAAATGGCAAATAATCAGCTATCTACAAGAAGGAAATCGTCAAAGAGGAAAGCCCAGAATTGGCATAGATCCAAGTGAAGTCCTCATGTTGGTGGTTATTTGGAGATACATCCACTCTTCAACTAATTGAGGAAATTCTCTTTTCAAGACCAAAGCAACATAATCAGAACCATGATATGAAGCATATTTGAACAAGTTGATGGCCATCAAAATTGCCATTAGGAAATTGTTGCTGAAGTTGAAAATGGTCATGGGAATGATTCTAAAGGTTCTGAAGGCTTATTTTGGTCTTTCTTCATTTTCTGAAATAATCTTCTCATTATTCAACTTGATTTTAATTCTTCGGCGACTACTGTTCTTCTCCGGCAACTCTCACCATCTCCGGTGAGCTTTCCTATTTCCGGCGACCTTCACCATTTGTTGGACTTCCCCAATGACAATGCAGCCGTCCTCCTTCTCCACTCAGGATTCCATTCGACACATTAATCTCCTTTGAATTTCTTCTATGGAAGCTCAGGTGAAGCAAGGTGTGATCTTTGTTTTCAAATTTTCCAATTTCGACTGACACAAGTAAGTGGCCGAACCTCAGAAATTTTATATACAGCATTCATACGAATTTTCTTCATTGTCCCCAATTTCCATGTTCATTGTTGGGAGATATACATGCTTCTTGTATCCATTCAACCAGAATTTTTTTTTGATTTGTCTCTTTGTCTTGAATCTTTGCTTGGCCTGAGTTACTTCTCATGTGATTTTTTGTTTGGCCGAAATTTCTCGAAACTTCTCTTGTGAGCAATACATGCAATAGTAAAATCCATGACTGAAGGAAATTTTTGCTCTTGATTGAAACAAATGCTTACTTTGTCTACATTGGTCTGATTTGATTCACAATTTCTATGTCCTTGAATTTTGGAATGATTAAAACTCCTCAACATTGGTTTGTTCATCATTGTGACATGCTGCTTTTTCTTGTGAATGATATGTCCGAAATGACACATGCAATTTTTCTGCTCCTTGAATGAGAGATGATTATCTCAAGCCACAAATTTTCTGTTATTTTTTTATTTTTATTTTTATTTTTTTGAATGCTGGGCAATTCCTCCAGATTTTCTGTTTTTGAGCCGACAACTGGTTTTCCTACTGCTCTTTGCATTTTCCTCGTTAATGACACCTCCGAAATGTTGCTTGCAATTTTTCTGATTCTTGGCTGAAAATCTAAGGTTCTTGTCCTTGAATAGCTAGCCTCTTATTGAAGTCCATTATCTTGGCATGAACAATAGCTTTCCGACTCTGTTATCCCAGTATCAATACAAGTAGGCTTGAACTTCTATCCTGAAACCAAAATACAAAAAGGAAAATTAAAATCAATCCTTAACACATTAATACAAATTTTTTCATTTTATATAAAGAGAATATACAAGAAGCCTAAACTTCCTATATATAATTTTTATATATTTTCCTGGTTAAAATAAAATTTCTCCAAACAGAAAAATAAACTCCTTCAGTTGACTTCTGATTTGATTGGGAGTTTCTGAATCATTTTCTTCCATTTTTCTTTTTCCTGCAAATCAATTAAACTTGGTTAAAATGAAAATCAAGCAATCAAAATTTTAACAAGAACAATTAAACATCTCCCTGATTTGAACCGCAGATGGCCCGCATTCGATCAGCTTCTAGGGATCCTGCTGATGAGCCCTCTTCCTCCAGGGTTCGAAGGGATCCCAATGATGTGGCGTCTTCTTCAGGAGTAGCAAGGGATTCTGATTCTGATATCCCTGATCTTCCTTCTGGGGATTCGCGTGAGGCGACCCCAGAGGTATACTCTAACCCTTTTGAATTTCACATTTCTTCACAATTCATCACCCTGATTCTTTCTCCCTTTCAATTATTTCCTTAGCCTGCAGTTGAGGCTTCGGGCCAAGATAGGAGCCATAGCAGGTGCCGAGGTGGAGGCAGAGACGGAGGCCATGATGACGGCCGTAGAGGAGGCTGCAGAGGAGGCCGTGGCAGAGATGAGGTTAGGACCAGGGTTGAGGTCCCTGAGGAGGTTGCTGCCCAGATTAGGGATACTGATCTTTTGCATGGCTTGAGGACTCATCCCTCAACGTGTATTAGGGCAGATATCCCTTTGGAGTATCCCATGTCTCATTATCGAGGGAGCTGGGCCAGCTTTATTAGATTTCTCAGAGACTGCAGTTCAGCCTATCACCGGGAGCTGGGCTTGTATGGTTTTGGCCTCTTCGTCACTATCCCAGATGTTCGCTTGGACCGAGCTCTTATTGTTGCGCTGCTTGAGAGGTTCTTTCCAGAGACACTGAGCTTCCACTTTCCAGATGTTGAGATTGGGATCCGACCATCTGACTTCACGCTTATCACCGGGATTAGGATGACTGGTGATATTATCCCCAAGATGGCGATGCCAGACATTGAGGAGATAGCCTCCTATCTTGGACATATTGTTTTGCCTCCGGAGGCATGGGATAGAAGGATAGCTAGGTTGTTTCATACTTGGTTGAGAGAGACCTTCCGGAGGAGGCAGCTTGGACAGATTGCCACCAGTCATCCAGCTTTTTCATTTGCCTTTCGGTTCATTTTTCTGTATATGATGGGCTCCTGCTTCTTCCCAGAGGACACGACTTCTGTCAGTCCTCATTTTTTGAGCTTATTGGGAGACTTGCAGCGAGCGAGGAGGTATGCATGGGGCCCGCTCATTTTTGGCACCATTCTGGCCCTTTCTGCAGGTGAAATACCTATTTCTCTTCTCTTTCTTTCTCTTTCTCTCTCTTTTCTCTTTTTCTATTCTTCTGACCCTTTTTCTTCTTTTTACAGTTTTTTGCTAGGGTTTATATACCCTATTTCCGCCCTACCTCTACGATGTCAGAGGAGACATATCCTATGGCTCGTAGATGGTGCCATGTGGAGCATGACTCTGAAAAGAGTCATCCTAGGTCTGCCCGGGCCCACCTGGACAGGCTATATCGGTTTGAGGTAAGCTGCTTTAATTCCTCCTCCCCCCACTTTTTCCTTCCTGAGTCACATGTCTAATATTATTTTTTTTTCTGTTTTTCAGCTGTTCGTCCCCCGGATGGAGGACATTCACGAGGTGCTGGCCTTGCATGCGGCCAGAGATGATGCCTTTGCCCCTAACCAGAGACGTCAGCGCTACCAGTTTTTTATTGGTCAGATGGGCAGCATCTGGTATTGCTGCGAGCGCTTCTTTTATTAGCATGTTGGAGAGCCCCGGATTCCTGCCATTCCTCCAGATACTACCCCCTCCTTTCCTCTTATGCCTGTTGATCCTGCCTAGTTCCTAGATTGGATTGAGGCAGAGACATTATTGGAGGAGGGTGACTATGGTGCCTGGTTTAGGTGAGCTTCAGTTGGGTGCCTCATGCCACCCATGCCTATCCGTAGCGGAGTCACGGACAGGCATGGGTAGTGATTAGGGCCTATGATATGCCGGTATGCCTTCTCTTTTTTGATCTTCCATTCTTATAATTTATTTGAACTTGGTATTTTCTGACACCTTCTCTTCTATTTCAGGAAGCTTAGTTGGCAGAGATCCAGTCTCGGTATGCTGATATAGAGCGCCAGCGAGATGCTGCTATTGCCGAGCAGGACGCCCTGTTCATTACTATTTCCGACCTCTAGGGACAGCTTGCCAGAGCACAGGGCCAGGCGGGCCCTTCCGGTGCATAGGACCAGTGTAACATCCCGGACCCATACCCAGTAAGATATTGTCTGCTCTGGGCCCACGAGCCCTCACGGATTTGTTCTCAAGGATAACACGAGAAAACTTCCCAGGGGTCACCCATCCTAGCAGTGCTCCCACCCGAGCATCCTTAACTTTAGGGTTCCCAGGGGATTTAGTCCCGTGTTGCTCCTTAAAAGGCCTCTTGCTTAGTACGGGATCTCAAGACTACTTATAGCATCCCCGAGCGTTGTGGGATCCCAATCATATGCACATCCTCGCCTGGTAGCTCGCCACTGTGGTCGCTCGCCTAGGTCTCTCACCTCGCCCATATCACAACTGCCCACTCAGAGAGCCAGGATGTCACATACTCCCCTCCATGGGACAATGCGTCCTCGCGATGGGTCGAACCCCCACACTTTCCAGTCGAGGCAGTCTCTGATACCATTTCTATAACGCCCCGGATCTGGGTTACGTAAAATAACTGTAACTCGTACCCAAAGGTTAATTAAAATTCCACAGGATCAAAAGAGTAAGGGAAAACATGAAATAAAATAATATAAAGATTCAAATGCATGATATCAAGGTTCACTAATTTTTCCAAACATATCCAAAAGTAATACAGGTTCATAATAACAACTCACCAAAGTAAATAAAACCAACAACTAAGATCTACTCAATAAAGTAATCCTCCTCATGATACTCCGGATAGTCCACCGGATTATCAACCCCCACGGTATCGTCCTCGCCTAAATCTGAAAACAAAACAAAACAGTAAGATACCACGATCTCAGCAAGTAGCATCTTCCATAAGTTTAGGTTTTTCATGTGGTTTATGAACATATAGAAATGTAGAATTAGATTAAACGAAATACCATATTCAAGTTCTATTTGTGGTGTTTAATCTTTTTGCTCTAATAAGGATGCTTAGAATAATTTTACAGTAGTTAAAGATGGTCAGTTAGATGATGATTCTTATGTTATGCAAGTAGTATTTTCTTTCCATCGTATGTTTTTTTCATATATAAATATATAATCGGATCATGTAAAAAGATAAAACAGTGTTGAAAGTAAAATTCCAAATTCTGTTTCATGTTAAACATTTGATTGTTTTGGTGGAGTACAATCTGGTTCTGTAAGTTCAATGGAGGTTTAATGAGTTGTTCGGAAATTTTTGTGTTGTGGCAGAAGCCTTCTTGAATGTATATTGCGGGTTCAAAAAGGAGGAATTCCACGTTATTGCATGTCTGAGAAATCACCAATGCAAAAGTGTGATAAAACTTGCGGCTGTTTGGTGTTGCCGGTTCTCTAAATTCTTTGTTATAGGAGAAGGAGATAAATCAGGGCTATGTTTTCTAAAGTTTAGGGTCTGAGGCACTATCTGAATGTTGAGATATTAGGTTCACATTGATAAAATAACTTAGCTCTTTTTCTTGAATTCGGTTGAACAGTAGAGGATGCTTTCTGAGATTAGTCGTTCTTTAGGAATAGTGGTTGATGGTTGTGCTCCTCAAAAGAAAAGAAAGTGATGTCGTGGGATAGGAGTTCATCTTGTGGGGATGTGTCTTGGAATCTTCTTCGTCATTTTCTGGTAGTTCCGATTGAGTGGGTTATTAATGAATGGGTGAGCAAGAATGTGACTCAGTGTACGTGGTTGTTATGTTATGGGTATGCATGGGAATATTTCTAGTGAAGTAATTAGAAATTGAGTTAGAGAATAAATCAGAAAAATTAGAATTCCTTTGTGTAAGGGTAGTGAATGCTAAGGGCACATACTAAAATCATATATTTTTGTTTGAGTTGTGGTCATCTAAAGAGATAGATGAATTGCTGTTTTTCTCTACCTGAAATGGATGACAAACCATGATGTAGTTTTAGTCTAATTAGAGTAAATCTGAAATGATAAAATGGTGTTGTTATGATATTTCTTATCATGGTAGATGTGTTTTAGTAGGAGGACTTTAATTCAGTCCTAGAGTTTTGTAATTGCAGCAAGTTATAAGTTTTGTAGAGTGAGAAAAATATAGGTTGGACATCTGATATATTCGGCTAGGAGAATCATTGGGGAGATATAAGTTGAGTCATGTTTTAAATTTTCTGCAGCATGAAAGCATGAACCACATTGTGCAAGTTGGAGTTTAATTATAGTTTTAAGCCTCTTAAGCTTCTTCAATTAGGTTGAGCTAGGTTCAAATTAAACTACAGTTTTGTTAAACATCTGTTGGAGGATGAATTTACGGCATTAATATTAGAGGATGGTTATGTGATTAAAGTAGCCAGTTTATGACACAAATTAGGGCAACTTGTTGTTGGTTTTCTTTGAGCTAATTTTTGTGTTCTAACTTAATATATTGTTGTTTTCTATTTTAACATGAATGGTATTTGGTTATAGTTTTTCTTTGAAGAATCATTGGTTTTCATATTTTTGGGATTAAGTAATTAAAATGGTTGTATAATATACTGCTGAATTCTTTTTGCAGAAAAGTATAGACCTTTATTAGATTGTGCCAATTTTTATACAGTTTTACTGTTGGATGGTTTAATGAGTAATTGATATTGAATTTTGCTATTGTTATCTATAAATCTGCACAGTGATTGATAATTTTGTCGGAGTACTAGGGCGAGACTTAGTGTGGATCCATAGTCGAGTTATAAGTGGAATTTGTATATTTTGTCTGGATGTAAGTCTGGAGTTCCTTCATGCGTTTCCTCCATGATGGAGAGGCCTTCGGGAAGCGCTGCAGCAACTCCGTTTCAACCATGAGGATGAGGTCATTTGAGTATTTTCCACCATGAGGGCGATGCATTGGATTGTTCGAGCTGTTGCAGCTATTAGACTGGATTGTATGGAACTCTAGTGCTTAGCCACACAAAATAGACAAACTTCACGAGTCCCAATATATAATGTTTTCCGAATCTGTTTTGGACAAAGATTGTGATTGACGATGTATTTCGAGATTAGACGGATTACCCATGGTTAATCGTCGAGTATGTTTAATCGTGCATGTTTTAGTACTGTTAGAACTATATTTTGTGCATGCATTGCTACTTGCTGAGATAGTCGTATCTCACTGTTTTGTTTTGTTTTCAGATCTCAAAGAGGACGATACAGGCGGGTATATGCTTTTTTCAGGTGAGTTGGGGAAAAACTTTAGCTGACTCTAATTATATTAGTTTTTACTTTCATGTTGTCCTTCACTCTGATAGCGATCCTGTGTGAAAAGCTAACTCCTCGGGGACGAGTTACGGTTTCATTACGTAATCTGGTTCCGGGGCGTTACAACTAGGCAGGTCCATCTCATACCCAGGTTAATTCTTTCACTTCTTTCCATTCCTGTTCTTATATCTGCTTATCCTGTTCTAACTAAAATTTCTTTTCTTATTTTCAGGATGACATAGCCGGCCCTTCTTCACCTACTTCATCACTGCCTATGCACCTGCAGCAGAGCCTGAGATCGAGGCTGAGGTTGCACCTGCTGCTGAGGATGTGCCAGAGTCTTCTCCAGCACCTGAGACCGCTCCTGATGTGTCTGCTGATATGGAAATGGAGCCAGCCAGGGCTGCCGCTATGGTGGAGCCTACTGAGGAGGCTACTGCTGATCCTGTAGAGTCTGGTCCTGATACTGATGCTCCTGGGACGTCCATTCCTGCTGATCCCGCCACAGAGCTGGCTGTGACAGAGGAGATGCCTGCTGCCGCAGATCCTGCGACTGAGTCTGCCCTTAAGGATTCTGATACCGAGTCTACGGGATATGTAGATACTTCAGGGTACGTTCCTGCCAATCATCCCACTGCTGGCCTTGTGCCTTTATATATGTGGCATGATATTCAGTCTATTTTGAGCAGGATGACTCGTAGTACGGCTCGTAACATTGTGCGGTATGTTTTTGAGCGCCGGCGATCTCCAAGCCGTGGTCGAGGAAGAGGACGTAGCCGTGGCCGTAGGGGTGCACCTGTATAGACAGTAGATTAGGATTCATTCATGTACTTGTATTTTGACAAAATGATGTACACCTTCATATATATAAAAGAAGTTTGATTCATTTTTATTCATTTATCCTCTTTTTTCTTTTATTTCTAGCTTTTCTTGCATGATATATGTTAAAGCAGGGATAGGTGAAGCCTAGGGAAGCAATGAAATTGAAATTTCCCATTTTTTTTGAATTTTTACGAAGGAACCATATTTATGTTACAAGCAAGCCGTGCCCGTAATGTTAATGCCGGCACACTCTGCCCGTAAATTTTTTACGGTCACAGTGTGTCCGCATTCTCTATACGGGCACGCCATGCTCGTATTATAAATACAGATTTTACTGCCTTTTCGAATTTTCTATATAAACTCATGGGGAACGTCACTGTGACGTTTTTAAAAGTTTGAAAACTCCCTGAGCCTTCCGTTTTCTACTTCCCTTGGCTTCTTTGGTGCTTCTATGGCTTCCTTCGCCTCTTTCTCTTCTGCTGATGAACCTCCTCCTACAAGACAACCTGTTAGATCAAAACCTCCTAATCTCACTAAGTACAATGTTGTGGATTCCTTCTATGATAGGTGGGTTAACTCCATGACCCTTGATGAGGAGATTCGTTGGGATTCCATCCACTCAGGCCACATCCTACACATCCCTAAAATTCCCTTTAAGTGGGAAATCATTGAAGCTTTGATTGGACACTGGGTTCCTTAATTGAATCTCTTCTGTTTTGATGACAAAGAGATGACTCCTACCATAGAAGAAATTGAAACCATCCTTGGCCTAAGGTTTTCTGAAAAAGTTGTGAACCCGCCCCTAAAGCCTAGCTACAAAAAGGAGGCATCCACCTTCTTGGGTATAGGGAAGAAGGACTTAGGAAATTCTGATACACTGCTGACCTTGTCCAAGACCTTTTTGACTAAAAAACTTCTAAGGAGTGAGGACAAGGATGCCAGGTTTAATGCTTTGACTCTGATAGTGGTCAATCAGTTGCTTTTTCCACGGGGTGACGACCAGGTTGACTTGGCTCTTATCTCAGTTATCTGCCAGGTTAGGGAACGTGAGAGATTGGCCCTTATGATCTTAGCAGAGATATACCAGGCCCTGACTGACTGCTATTTCAGAAAGAAGAAATGCTTCCTTGCATGCGCCCCTATCGTACAGGTAAAAAGGAAATAAATATTATATTTTTTTTCTTTTTCTTTTTTTTTGTTTTTTTTTTGTTTTTTTTTTCTTTCTTTTTTTCTTTTCTTTTTTTTTCTTTTTTTTTCTTTTTCTCTTTTTCTTTTCCTTTTTTTCTTCTTTCCCCTTTTTTTTTCTTTCTTTTTTTTTATTTCTTTTTTTTTTCTCTCTTTTTTTCTTTTCTTTTGAAATAAATTGAAATACTCCCCTTTTCTGCAGCTTTGGTTGCTTGACCACCTGAATCAGGTTGAAGAGATAACTCGCCGCTTCTTTCCCAGATTGAAAGTTCCTGTTTTGATGAGCAACAGGGGGTTTCCTAATATACAAGGTGGCAAGTAGGGCTGGTTCACTTTCTTGGGTACTCTCCAGGATGATCAAGTGAGATGGCCTGGTACTTATCAGCCCAATCCAGAGATAGTGATCAGCTTCAGAGATAGGAACTTTCTGGTTCTAACAGGCTTGAAGTCTGCTGTTCTTTATTTTCCCTTGAGGGTTCTTCGGCCGTTTAGAGCGACCCAGGGGATTATGATCCCAACTGGATATGAGAACTTCTTAGGGCCACTTACACCAGCCACCATGGGGCTAAATGCTCAATTAATGAATGAGTGGTCCTATGTTCGCTTTCTGCGGGGTCCAGTCTTTTCTGAGTCCCAAGTAAAGGACTATCATTTCTGGATCAAAGAGCAGGTGCAGAGTCATGCCCCAGTACCAGAGGATCCTCCTGCAGTTCTTCCCCCTACTTATGATGATATTCTAGAGTCTGAAAGGGTTACCCACAAGCGGCTTCAACAAATATGGGTACGAGAAGCCCAAGAACTTAGGATAAAAGGTATTGATCTGGAGAGGCAACTTGAAGAGTAGAGGTCTTGCCGCATTGCCATGGAGAAGAAACTTGAAGAAGAAAGACAAGCTCATCGCTTTGAAGTCCGAGTGATGCGGAAGAAATATCAGGATTCCTTGGCTAACATTAGGGCATTGAAGATCAAGCAATCTCTTTCAGATGAGATCATCTCCTTTTTGAGCGATCCAGATGCAGAGGGAACTTCTGAAATCATTGCAACTTAGGTGGCTCGGATTAGGGAGCTTGAGGAGCAGTTAGGGAATAGGGCTTAGATTATTTTTTTTTCTTTTCTTTTTTTTTCATAATTTTATACAAAAGCAAACTCCAGTAGTGGAAAGACAATAGATTTAATTCAAAAATAGGTTTTATATTATTGGCCTCAGAATTCTCATATGCTTGTAAAAACAGAAGTTTTATGAAAATTATTTGATTTCTCATTGTGCGCACCCGATTTCGGTCACACGACGAGGCGCACGCAAAACGATGCGTGCCTCAGGATTTGTTTGGAGTCGCCACTCCCTGATGGGGTGCAGGCAGACACCTGGGTGCCTAAGTTCTTTTACTAAGGCTTGGTCTGCGGCTTGAGATTCTAAGTAGGTTCTCGGTTGCGGTCTGGGGAAGTCCGTAGACACCCCAGTCCACCCCGTCAAGTGACGGGTCCCATAGGTTTCCCTGGTTTAAATCAACTCAGTTGGTCTCTGATTCACCCGATTCCTAATCCAGAATTCAATTTTGGTTAAGTCTGGCGGGACCGCCAAAGTGGTGTGGGTCCCTTTACTTGATTTTATCTTCTTTAGCTTAAAGTGAGATGAGTCTGCATGGGCGGGCCCCGTTGGAAGGCCCACGGATCCCTTGGTGGGCTTTGCTGAGCCCACGTGTCCCTTGGTGGGCCTCAGTCTGAAATCTGAGAGGCCCTTTGGGCTTTGGTTCAAATGAATTGATTTTTATTTGAAGTTTTAAGTTTGATTATTTAAGTGGA
This sequence comes from Buxus sempervirens, assembly GCA_947561395.2. NCBI lineage: Eukaryota > Viridiplantae > Streptophyta > Magnoliopsida > Buxales > Buxaceae > Buxus > Buxus sempervirens. The sequence continues at coordinate 24,493,100 of OX387189.1, forward strand.
TTTCATACCAGAGTAGGCCGGGATTGCTTTGTGGGCCCTTGAATTTGCCCCACAGTTGTTTGCCAAGTGATTTGAGATTTATCTTTCTTATCTGTGCAAGAATGGGCCAAGCATTCGGCTTGGGGCCCTTTACCTGGGATTGGGCTTGAAAGCCCAAGACTTCCTGAGTTAGGGTTTTGAAACCCTAACCTTGGTTGGTTAATGGGCTTGGTGGGCCCGATAGGCCCTGCCCATGGTCTCGGCCAAACCACATCCTACTTTAAGCATGCATGGCCCAACTAGGGCTTGGGTGGGCCTTGATTGGTCTGGCCCACTCAAATCTCTTATTTATCTTATTTAGGCACAAGTGGGTTGGTCGGGCTTGGTGGGCCCCGTTGGAAGGCCCACTGGAAATCAATTTGGACCGGGTCGGTCCACGGCCCATTTTGGGTCTCATTCGGATTTGATCAAACAAACCAAGAAATCACACAAGATTAGAAAAATGGCTCACAATGAAGTCTGGTAGTGTAGCCGGCCTGAGATGCCGGTTACACACAGGTCACTGTGTATCCGGCATCTATTGCCGGCTACACACAGGCTTATGTTGATCCGGCCTGAGTTGCCGGATCGACACACAGAAGCCTGTTTTCTATTTTTTGCACTGGGGTTGGGCTTTCAAGCCTCCCAGGGTGTTCTAATGATTGAGTGGGCTCCTGTGTGAGCCCACATTAGTTCAGGTGAGAGCCACTTGGCTCTCTTGAAGGGTTGTGAGGACCAAAGGGAAAAGATGGGGCTAGGATAGCAAATGAGCTAGCTAGACAGAAAGCTACTACAGGGGGTTAACAGGGACTGCTAATGGCTCAACTCAATGGTGGAACAAGGACCAAATAGAGCCCTTGCTCTAGTTCCTTCCTTACCACGAGAGCCAATGACCCAAACACCCACATAAATTGGACTCATTATGGAATTTACAGCACAAACTACCTATCAAAGTGTGTGTGAGAGTGCACCTGCCATTGCTACCTAAAGTGGACTTGGGAATTATGGTAAACGCACCAAAACAGCAAACTAAAGTGGGGGACGAGGTTATATGGCAGTGACATACCGAAATCTATCATGTTACCTAAGCATGCATCATGGCTGTAAACAAGATTGCTAATAACCAAAACAAAACAGCGAAGAAAGGATGAGAAGGGGGGTTTAAATACGGGATACATTAGATGGATGACCAAAATGGAGGAACATGCTCCCCCATGCAAACAAAATAACCAAGATCAGCCAGGTGAGACATGCTTAGACAACAAATATTATATCATGCTCAAGAGATGCTCATTTTAATATATGTTGAATAAATCATGTCAAGGAACAATACCTTGGGGTTTTGAAACCCCTTTGAAGTGTGTAGTCTTCTCCTTGAAGCAAGCACACAGGCTGGAGCAGCACTTTCCCCTAGCAGCAGCAGCTTCCTCTTCTCCTTCAAGTTTTCCAGGTGTGGAGGAAAGGAGTGGGGAGGGGTAGGATGGCCTTTAGGTGAGGCTTGGAGGGCTTAGGGAGCCAAAGGGTGGTGAGGTGAGGGGTTTTCGGAGCTGACGCAGAGGGGGAAGAAAGGTGGAAGCAGCACCAATGAGGCCAACCCCGGAAATCAGGCTACTGTTTCCTTTTTATAGGCAACTTAATGTATCCGGCAACTCAGGCCGGATACACTACGGCCTCTCCTTATCCGGCCTTCATGGCCGGATACATAGGCACTCCTTTGTATCCGGTCTTCAATGCCGGATACAAAACATAATCATTTGAAAATTAAATGCCGCCGCGAATTTGTCGGGCGCTCGGCGCGAATCTCGCGCGAAAATCTTCTTGTATCTAGCCTTGGAGTTCGGATATACACAGGGTTATGTGTATCCGGCATATTTGACAGGATACAAATCGAAAAATTACGGATTTGCCCTTCGACTTGACCGATTCGACCGATTTGACACTTTTGGATATCTACGGATCGCCCGTACGAATTTTTGATATTTAAGATTTAGTCCCTTAGATATTTTGCTGCGTTGGCTGCCACGTGTGCAGTTCCTGCGCCACGTGTGCAGTTTCTGGTTTTGCTGCTCGGAAACTTCGACAGCTCATATCTCCCTCATCCGAACTCCGATTTGAGCAAACTCAATTGCGTTAGACTCGTATCGGAGCCCTCTATCCAATGACATAGGGCTAAGCACTTAGCACGGGGTTCGAGGAAAAGTCAACTTTCGGCTCTCCCTTAAGTTTGACCGCCTGCAGAACCTTTATCCGGACTCCGATTCCTGCAAACCCAGTTGCATTGGACTCGTGTCGAGATTCTTTATCCATTGAGATAAAGTAAGGTGGCCAATTATTACTTGATCAAAATGTCAAATTTTGACCCCTTAGGGTTTGACCTTTTTAGCCGGGTTTTGCATTTTCAGCACTTCCATGGGTGCAAAAATAAGGTGCTTACACTCATCACTGGCGAAAGTATAGTTTTTTTTTTTTAAACTAATCCAAAACACTTAATTTCATATAATTAAAGGAATTAAAATCAGGTTGAATAATGAAAAGGGTAGTCCAAGTAATAGGAAGAGACCAAATTGGTCTGTCTTGCAACCTCTAGAATCATTCGGAAATGGCTTTTCCTCCATGACTGACCCTGCTAATCTGTTCAGTTTCTAGCACTCATGCTGATTTCAAATTCGGACCAATGATCAACTCAACCTTTGATTCTTCTTCTTTTTTTCATTCTTTTTTTTCTATTTTCTCTTTTGCCCCTATTGCCCCTAGCACCAATTACGGTTTTCACTAGAGCCGACTTCTGGATTCCGTCATCACCAATCTTACTCTGAAAGTTGAATGAATATACTAAAATCACCGAGGGATTAAGAATAGGACGAAACAAAGGCTAAGCTCGGTTTAAGAAAGAAAAGGTATTAAAGGCTCAAAAATTTCTAAGTGTGAAAATAGGTCAACCGGACTTACAGTTATGATGAATTTAATCCCATTTCCCTTTTTTGTATTTGGCTTTCATTTGCCACTATTTTTCTTCCCTTTCTTTTTTTTCTCTTTTTGCTCCTATTGGCTTTGCCCCTATTGGCATTGCCCCAGTATAAGACTGTAAGTCCAGTTTAGGTTTATCAAAAAGACGAACAGGCCCAAATTGGCTTGACTAGGGATGAAAATTTATGGAAATATAGAAATATGGCCTCAGATCATATCCTAGTAATATTCATTTAAGAAAAATATCTCTTTATTGCATTAGAGTTAATTGGCTCAGGAAAATCTTTCCTATCCATTTCTGTTAAGATGAGAGCACCCCCTAACAGGACCCTTTTGACAACATAAGGCCCTTCCCAATTTGGTTTGAATTTTCCACGAGGGTCTTCCAAAAAGGGTAAGATTTTCTTCAATACTAAATTTCCTTCTTGGAAAGTTCTGGGCTTCACCTTCTTATTGTAAGCCCTGGCCATTCTCTTCTGATACAATTGGCCATGACAAAGCGCTTTCAACCGCTTTTCCTCTATTAAGTTGAGTTGATCATGTCTTGACTGTATCCATTCAGCTTCTTCTAATTCAGCTTCCATTAGCACTCTTAGTGAAGGTATTTCCACTGGTAAAACTGCTTCCATCCCATTTACTAGGGAATACGGGGTTGTCCCTGTAGAGGTCCGGATTGAGGTTCTGTAGGCATGTAGAGCAAGTGGCAGTATTTCATGCCAATCTTTGAAACTCACTACCATCTTCTGAATGATCTTCTTTATATTCTTATTTGCTGCTTCCACTGCCCCATTCATCTTAGGTCTATACGGAGCTGACTTGTGGTGGGTGATCTGAAACTGCTCACACATTTTCCTCATGTCCTTGTTCTTAAGTTTTGAAGCATTGTCTGATACTATAGCACTTGGCAACCCATAGCGACAAATGATATTGTGTTTCAAAAACTTAAGAATGTGGATACTTGTAATGTTTGCATAGGAAGCTGCTTCTACCCACTTGGTGAAGTAATCGATTGCTACAAGTATAAACCTGTGTCCATTTGATGCCTTTGGTGAAATCATTCCAATGACGTCTATACCCCACATGGAGAAGGGCCATGGAGATGTCATGTTGTGCAATTCACTTGAGGGTGCATTTTTGTTATTAGCATACACTTGGCATAAATGACACCTTTTGACATGTATATAGCAATCGTGCTCCATTGTTGACCAGTAATATCCCATCGCAGAATCTTCTTGGCAAGCATGTGCCCGTTCATGTGGGGTCCACAAACTCCTCCATGTACAGTTTCAATTAATCTTTTCGACTCGGTCTTGGCAACACATCTGAGTAAGATATCGTTGTGTGATCTCTTGTACAACTGCCCACCACTTAGTAAAAACTGACCTGCCAGCCTCTGTATTGTTCTTTTCTTTGTAGAAGTGACATTTTATAGCAAACTTCGATCATTTAGGAAGTTCTTAATGTCTGGAAACCATGGTACCTCTTCTTCTGGTGTTTCTTCTAGAACAAGGCAACAAGCTGGTTCATCTCTGACTTCAATTTTCAGTGGTCTAATATCAACACCTTCTGGCATACTGACCATTGAAGCCAATGTGGCTAGCGCATCTGCAAATTGGTTCTTGGCCCTTGGCATATAGTTGAAGGAAATTCGAGTGAATTTAGTGCTTACTTCTTCCAAATACTGGTGATAGGGGATCAATTTGTGATCCTTGGTTTTCTATTCACCAGTTGTTTGGAAGATGATAAGACTCGAATCCCCATATATAGTCAAGTTCCTCCACTTCATGGTCTAAGGCAGCTTGTAACCCAATTATGCATGCTACATATTCTGCAATATTGTTCGTGCACTGGAACCTCAATTTTACTGCGATTGGGATGTGTGCCCCATCTGGCTTGATCAAGACTGCCCCTATTCCATTTCCATTCATATTGGCGACCCCATTAAAGAACATTTGCCAAGAGCTTTCACCTTCTTTTTCTTCAGTAAATAATATTGCCTCATCAGGAAAATTAGTCTTCAAAGGTTGATATTCTGGTAAAGGGTGTGTAGCTAAGTGATCGGAAATGGCTTGACCTTTAATTGCTTTCTGTGTGATATAGGTGAGGTTAAATTCAGAGAGTAACAACTGCCACTTTGCTGTTCTGCCAGTTAAAGCCGGTTTTTCAAATAGATACTTCAAAGGATCCATTCGGGATATCAGTAAGGTGGAATGACTAAGGAAATAATGCCTCAGTCTCTGAGTTGCCCATACTAAAGCACAACAGGTCTTTTCCAAAGGAGAGTACTTGGCTTCATATTCTGTGAACTTTTTACTTAGATAGTAAATCACCCTTTCCGTTCTGCCTGTATCATCATGCTGCCCCAAGACACACCCCATTGACGTCTCCAAAACTGACAAGTATAAAATTAATGGTGTTCCTGGAGTTGGTGGTACTAGCACAGGTGGGTTCAATAAATATTCCTTTTTTGTGTCAAAGGCTTCTTGGGTATCGTCATTCCAGACTGTCGTATTATTCTTTCTCAGAAGCTGGAAAATTGGTTCACAGATAGCAGTGAGCTGTGCTATGAACCGACTTATATACTGAATCCTTCCAAGAAAACCACGAACTTCCTTCTTTGTTCAAGGTAATGGCATTTCAATGATTGCTTTGGCTTTAGCTGGGTCAATCTTAATTCCCCTTCTGCTTACTATAAAGCCCAACAATTTTCCTGATGTAGCCCCAAAGACACATTTTGCAGGGTTAAGCGTTAGACTGTATTTCCTGAGCCGGTCAAACACCTTCTTCAAGTTGATCAAGTGGTATTCTTCTTCACATGATTTGGCTATCATATCATCCACGTAGACCTCCATCTCCTTATGGATCATATCATGGAATAAGGCTGTCATGGCCCGTTGGTAGGTTGCCCCACCGTTCTTAAGCCCAAATGGCATGACAGTGTAGTGGAAGGTACCCCAAGGTGTAATGAAGGCTGTTTCTCTTGATCCTCCTTAGCCATCTTAATTTGATTATACCTAGAAAAACCATCCATGAATGAGAACAGGCTATGTACAGCAGTGTTGTCCACCAAGATGTCGATGTGTGGAAGTGGAAAATCATCTTTTGGGCTTGCCTTATCCAAGTCTCTAGAGTCTACGCACATTCTAACTTTTCCATCCTTCTTTGGCACTGGCACTATATTTGCAAGCCATTCAGGGTACGTAGAGACCGCAAAAAATCCCGCTTGGAATTGCTTAACCACTTCATCTTGGACCTTTAATGTCCACTCAGGTTTCAACCTTTTCAACTTCTGCTTAACTGGCTTAACATCTGGTAGAATGGGTAGCCTGTGCACAACCATGTCCGTGTCTAACCCTGTCATATCCGGATACGACCATGCAAATACATCTTCATAATCAGCCAAGAATCGTATCATTTCATCACACTATACCTCAGATAGGCATACCCCAATCTTCACTATTTTTGGGTCATCTTCGGTCCCTAGGTTTATTGATATGGTCTCTTCAATATTGGGTTGGACCCCCTTTTCTTGACGCTCTAATTGATATGTGATTTCTTTTGGAGGATCGTCTTCTTCGTCCTCGATCTCTTCCTCAACCCCCATTAGGTCAAAGTCGAGCTCGAGACTCATCCTGATCCAATTCCGTTTGCTTATAAGGTTCATAAGTGGTTTGGACCTTTTTGAAAAATTTAATTTTTTTAGAAAAAATTGAAAAATCTTTGTGTTTTTTGAGAGCCTTCTGAAAAATCTTTTCCTGAAGACGAAGGCTCATTAAAACCTTCAGGAAAAGGGCATTCCACTAATGGAGTTTTTTTTTGGAAGCCATGTTTGTTTGCCAAACAAACGCGGCTTCAAAAGTAAGGGGAGTTTCCTCCCAATTGTTCAAAACAAAAGAATCTGGGGTAGGGATACAAGCCTGCTCCTCAAGCTCAGGGTCTGCATCCAAAATCACCAATACTAGGTGAGTTGCATCGCCTGCTTCTTCTATAGGGCTTGTCCTAGATGGAACTTCTACTGCAGCCCAGTCAATGAAGGGTAGCTCCTCTGCTCCTTCTTCTTGGTTGCCTTCAGTCATGGCAAAAAAGGCTCCAATGTCCTCAGAAAAATCATGCTCCTGTTTTGCCTGTGGCCCAAGCCCACCCAATGCTTGTGGAGGTGGGGGTGGAACATATGGTTGCACGGTTGAGGATTTGGGTTTCTGGAATTGGTTGATGTTATAGTATGGGGTTTTGGACTGATCTTGAGGTGGAGACAGTTGAATCATATGAGAAAGTTTAGGAAAATTTTCCCTGATGCGAGGGAATTTCATGTCTTCCATCTGCCTCTGTCTTTCCCAATTCCTTGGCTTGGACCCCAATCCTGCTCTATGGACCATCTTCTTAACCTTTACCAGTTCTATCCTTCCTTGCAGGTTAATCCCTAGACCTTTTCCCAAGTGGAAATTGTACTTTCCCAGTACTTTCTTGATCATATTATCAGCACAAGTGAACTTTCCTTTTTTTTCCTGATACCCTCAGGTATAAAATTAACAGTTTCAAACTGAAAAGAGTGAAAGGTCATCTTGTCTGCAGTCATTTCCATGTTTATGTAGGGTACATTAGGGGACCACATGGGAGGAACCAAATTTTCAGCTAGGACAGTAATCACCTTTTGCCGTCTAATGTATTTGACTCTTTGGTGGAGGGTAGATGGTATAGCCCTAGCTGTATGAATCCACGGCCTTCCTAGCAGTAGGTTGAAGGCCGCCGATATATCCATCACTTCAAATGTGATGTTAAAAATATACGGTCAAATAGTGACTGGCAGTTCAACCTCCCCTAGGGAGTGTGTTTTAGAACTATCAAAGGCTCTTATGATTCTTCCATTTTGTTTGATTTTATTTTGCTCCAAACCAAGCTTAACAAATGTTATTAACAGGCAGACATTCAGAGCCGACCCATTATCAATCAAGACCCGGGCTATCATGCAACCTTTACTGAGCACAGTTATGTGCAAAGGATCAACATGATGGTACCCTGTGTTAGCACCTGATTTTTGCACCCCCAAAAATGCAAAAAATGAAATTTTAATTAAAAAGTCAAACACTGAGGGGGCCAAAATTTGACTTTTTGATCCAAAGAAAATTGGCCATCAACCTTCCTTTCATTGAAAAGAGCATTTCGATACGGTTCTAACGCAACTGAGTTTGCTGGAATCGATGTCCAGATGAGGAAGTTATGAGGCAGTCAAACTTTTGGGGAAGCGAAAGTTGACTTTTTGCTTGACCCCAATTCAACTACCCAATTTGATCCCAGTGGATAGTGGGTTCCGATCCAATTCCAACGACACCAAATTTGCTGAAATCGGACATCAGAAGGAAAAGTTATGGGCAGTTGAAGTTTCAAGAAAGCTGCCCATGTGGCAAAACAGCAGCAAAAAGCAGAATAAATGAATTAAATAAACAAAAAAAATCATATGTTTATTTTTTAATGATATTTTAATAAAAGAATCTCGTTTTATAATATAATAATCAAAAAATCGGATAAAAATCTTTAAATAAATCAAATTTAATAAAGCATTTGAAATCCAACATTTTAAAAACGTGCTGGACCGTATTTGAAGTACGGGCGAGGCATGCTCGTATTTCAAATACAAGCAAGCTTCTAGAAGGGGACGCGTGTCGCTGTACGGCGGGACACGCGTCCCGTACGACCGATTTTGCGAGAGTTGAAAATGTGTGTTTTTCACCCGTATTTGATTTGCGGGCAAGGCACACCCATACTTGAAGTACGGGCAAGGCATGCCCGTACTTCAAATACGGGCACGAAAATTTTGGCTATAAATAGGGGGCCAGCCCCCCCCCCCCCCATTTGTGGAAGCCTTCCCCTTAGGCCGAATCCCTCTCCCTCCTTGAAGTTTCTACGACCAACCTCTGCCCAAATTTTGTCTCTCCCAATACCTAAACCCATTTAATACCCAAAATGCCCTTGTCATCCTAAAATCATGCCTAAACCCCCAAATACATCCTTTTAAACCCAACCTCCTACCAAACCCCTTTTCAAATTCATTTTCGAAATTCAAGGAGACGCGGAAGCGCTGCCGAAATTCTCGGAGTACCTCAACATCACCAAATCAAAGAGTTACTAGTAGGTAACACTTCTATTGTCTTTATTTTCAATATAAAAGTATGATTTTGCAATTCAAGCAACTTTGAATTTCCTTTATTTTACTCCCTTGACTACTAATCTATTTGATTTATTGTTGTTGGTGTTCTCCCCTACCAATGAGGATCCCCTTGAGAAAAGAGAAGAAAGTAGGTTTATAAAACAAAGTTCTTTGGTTCACTTTGCAAATGCAAGAGGGGACTGCCCTTTTTGAATAATCTCATGTAACCCCCTCCTATTCCTTCATTCCTTTCTTGTTTTACAAAATTAAAAGATGAAGAGAAGAAGGACTATGTACCATTGCCAAAGGAAGATAGAGAAGATGGTTTTCTAGGCCAAAATGAGAAACTAAAGAAATACGAAGGCACTGAAATCTCTACAGACGTCGCCGGATTCCCTTAGAAGATAGCCGGAGTGATCCCGGTTGAAATCAGTGTAAACCTGCAAAAATCAAGAGTGCCCGTAAACTCAGTACGGTTTGAGCATGCCCGTATTTATTATACGGGCAAGCATGAACTGAATTATATTCACGGGCAAGGCTCGCCCGTATAGCAAATACGGGCAGTTATGAAAATAATTTAAAAAAATCTAATTTTTGGCCCGGTTGGACTTAACCCGACCTGAACCGGCTTGAACCAACCTTTTAGACATTTTGGGCCATTTTTGGACTGTGGACCTAAGCAAGCCCACCAAAGCACCTTGGGCCCACTTGTGGGGCCCACTTTTGACCGGCCCAAACCGGGCCCGTTTTCAATAAACGGGCCCAAGGCCACTTGACTCTGGCTAATGGGCCCATTCCAAGCCTGCTAAGCCCAAATCTAAGGTGTAAATAAATAAAATTTGAATAAATAACCAAATGGGTTACCCAATAACCCAATTGGGCCCCAGGCCCAATCATGGCAATCCATGGGTCTTCCAACGGGACCCGGGTCCAACTCACTTCACCAAATAAAAAGATAAAATCAAATAAAAAGGGGACCCACGCCTTCAATGGTCCCCACTTAGACCAAATAAATGTGCATGCTGGCTTAGGAATTGGGTGAAAACTAAGTTGACTCAAACCAAGGAGACCCATGGGACCTGTCAATCGACGGGGCGGGCTAGGGTGTCTTCGGATTTCCTTAGACGTAACCAAGAACTTGCTCAAAACTCTAATAAGCCACAGACCAGAATAATTAGGCCCGAATAGGTGCCCTCTTTTGTGTTTGCCTGCACCTCTCAAGCAGTGGCGACTCCAAAACAATCCCGAGGCGAGCATCACTTCGCGTGCACCTCGCGTGCGATCTGAAATCTGGTGCGCACAGCTTGGCGACTCCACCGGGGACCTCTCAGCTCAATTGGACCTTGGTTAGGAAATGAGTCAACATAGGAGGATATGAGTAAATTTAGGAAGAACCTTTTGTCCAAATTTAGTGAGGTATGGAACGCTTGCAATTACGTGATATTGGGGGATCCTGTCAAACGGACATGATAATCGCCTAAGGTAAGTGGTTTTTAACAGGGACTGATGTTACCCGCCCACTTACGTGGGGATCCACCCAGACATCGTATTGCATGCTGTTCTATATTTTCACTATAAAAGTGACATTAAGGAACCCTTTATTAGCTCATTATCCGAGAATCACCCAAATAGACACAGCACTTTGCCCCACTGCACACACAGGCACTTCACTACACCGTGAATGATTTTTTAACTGCATGGGGTGACACGCACGAGGGGGTCTGAGTGAATGATCCGCTTTGAATAATTTGATGAAATGCTACTCTTCCTCACCAAAACCTAGATCTCTCTAGCAGCCACCCTTCTCAAACGATGAACTTACTTTTGGGATGGTATTAGCCCCACGCTCCCGTGGCTTGCCGGGGAAAGCAGGGTAAACCCATCTCCCCAGGTTTCTGGATTCCTTAGCGCCACTGGCTTTATGCTGTGGTACACGAGGGTCTAGTACTTGGCTCAGACCTTTGTAGGCAAATGTCTCGGGATGGGTATCTTTTCCCCACCTATTGTTTCTGATAAACCACAGCTTTGTGAATGCAGCGTGAATGAGATATGAATGATTAAAGTGAAGATGGGTAAAATTAATTCAAAATCCAAGAGTCCATCAGGGGCAAATACCCCCGCTCTTTTGCATTGAATTAAGTGAACCCTAGATCGTGGGCTGCCTTAGCCCTAATTTAGGAAGCCAACCAAATTTTGATTGGGGGAGCCACCCCAGATCAATGCATTGAGTCCCGTGAACCATGGGCCTTGACCTATCAAGTCCATTGGGAGCACTCCGAGTCCAGGTCGGCCTTTTGAGCAGACGAAAGCAGGCCAGATCAGACAAACAGACTGAAATAAGCCAGATCAGATCAGGGGCATAAAACCCTAGATTTAGGAATTCAGCCTACCTACCTTGAAGTAAATTTGTACCCTTCTTTTGGGTTCTCAAAAGCCCTTAAGATGAAATTATGCAGATTTTAATTATCATTTGGTCTGACACCTGAAATCAGAGGTAGAAGAAAGAACAGATGAAAGAAGGCTGATCTGGACTCAGATGTGCTTCCATACACAAGTATGTCTAGAAGTCGTGCCTCGAGGGGCACCAACCTTTTTAGGACTATGCACACACTTTTTAATTATGCAAAATGGTAATGTTGGTTCTAATTTTGTGTACGCATCTTCAAGCATCAAGTGCACACACTTCAAGATCATCTGCATAAGCATGCCTGATTAACATATTTCAACAAAAAAAAAAACAACAAAAAAAAAAAAACAAACAAAAAGAAAACAACAAAAAAATTTTTTCAAAGATTTAAATTGTCTCTAAGTGTACATTAAATTTTCCTTAGGGCAAACAATGGTTTCAATCCCTTGTGCTTAAACCAAGTTTCAATTGGCTGTGAAACAGCCCAAAAAAAGGAAGAAAAAAAAAGTCAAGGAAAAAGTTTGATTTTTGCCGATGGCCATCGGAAAAAAAATTAAAAAAAAAAGAGAAAGAAAAAAAAATCTTAAAAAACAAAAAAAAAATCAGCCAATTGGGAAATCGGGTGCGCACACCCTGCTGGGCTAATTTCAGTCTTAGAAAAAGTTATAACATTGTGGGATAAAATCTGCCCAACCATCTGGCCTAGTTGGTCTGGTTCAATATTCTTAGGCACATGGGCCCCCTGAAGTACCCTCAACAGAGATTCCCTATGTTTTTCAGAATTTAACAATAAGCCCAGTATTGAGATCTGGGTAGGACTTTGTTCAACTGCTCGACAATGTTGAACTCACTCTTTTTAATCAGCTTAATGAGGTCAACAGCCTCACTGTCAATTAGCTGAGGGGCATCATCCCCTACCTTGGCCTTTCCTTTATTTTTCTCTTCTTCCTTCTTTTCTTTTCCGATTTCTTTCTGTTTTTCTTCCTCCCCCATACATTTTCTTGACCTTGTCATGAGGTTTACTTCTTTTTTGCTTTCAGCTGCAGGGAATGTAGTGGTAAAGGCTTCACTGTAGTTCCATGGTACAGCCGATTCAGAGTAAAAAGGCTTAGGGGCATTTATCACCAATGGAGGAAGTTTGGTCCTGGATGATGAGTTCTGAGTAGGAGGAACATTTACAACCAATGGTGGACATTGTTTTGGTTGAGTGGTTACAGAAGTAACATAAGCATTGAGATGGTCACAGCTTATGACCAATGGCGGTTTTGATAGAGCGGGTGAGGAATGGGTGGATGGATTGCAATTGATTACCAGAGGTGGCTTTGCAATATTCAATTGGGCCATGAGGGAGGAGGCCCGGTCCAAAGTAGAGCTAATGCTCTTAGCAGCACGATCATTTCCTTTTGAAATTACATTTACCTCTTTATTGCAACTTCTTCTGTCAAAAAAAACTTTGACCGTTGTCCCTGTTGTAGCAATTAACTGGGATGGGTCAAAGGTTATTTCATCAGAAGAAATGAACCCTATGACATTAGATGGGCTTACCCCATGATGTTGAGGCTGAGGGTTTTGGCCAATGTCTGTTCTGGGAGGATTGGGAGCCCCTGTATTGAAAGACAGGGTATTCTGGTCCAGTAAATCCTGAATGGCATGTTTCAACAGCCAACATTTGTCAGTATGGTGCCCAATTGCACCCATATGGAAATCACAAGTGGTAGAGGGGTCAAAATTTCTCCCCTTAGACGCATTCGGATTGGGTTCTCTTAAAGTGATATACCCTGTTTGCAATAAAGTAAGTAGCAACTGAGATGGAGTCATTAGAATAAGGGTGAAAACCCTATTTCTCCTTGCTGCGAAATAAGCATCCCTTTCCTCCTTAGTAAAAGCCCTCTTTTGGTATGAGGGTGCTGCTGGAACATTAACCCTCATGGGGGCCTGGGTAGCTAGAGCGGATGAAGTAGGAAAATGAGCGGGTATATTGATTTGTATGGGCTTGTTAGGGCCCGACGGTGGCTGTACCATGTTTACCTCACCCTCTTTCTTGTTCCCATTCTTCTTTATCCCGCTTCCTTTCTTCAGATTGGGGTCCTGTTGACTAACCATGGCAAAGTGGTCAATTATTTTGCTTGACCTGATCCCGTCTTTGATTTGGTCAGCCACTTGGACTAAGGCAGCAAAATTAGTGGTGGTCCGACCCACCAGGTGGCTGTAGGATGTTTGACCCAATGTACTGATGAAAGTGGAAATCATCTCCTGCTCTAGCATGGGTGGCCTAACCTGAGAGGCAGTCTCCCTCCATCTTTTGGCATACTGCCTTACAGATTCGTCCCCTCCCTTACTCATTCTCATTACATCGTACCTATCTAGCACGATCTCTGAATTAAACCTGTACTAAGCTAAGAAGGCATCTGTTAGGTCCTTCCATCTTCGGATCTTTCCATGGTCTAAAGTGGCGAACCATCTCAACGCAATTCCAGTTAAGCTCCTTTGGAAGAGCTGAATCAAGACGCCCTCATCCCAACCAAATTGGTATAGGGCACCGCATTACAACTTCAGATGGCTTATGGGGTAGCCAATGCCGTCATATTTGTCTAGGTCTAGGCACTTAAACTTGGCCGGCAGGTTAACATTAGGGTATAGGCACAAGTCTTCAAAAGTGGTGCCCCCGAAGTTGTTCACCACTTTTACTTCCCTCAGTTCATCTTGGATCATCTTCAGTCGGTGCATGAACTTCCTTTCAACTTCTTCCCTCATCCTTTCTTTTTCCCTTGCTTTTTCCGACTCCACTGTCTCGTCCCTGATCAGTATAGGTTCAGGGGTGGGTTCATAAATGGGTTCATGAATAGGTTGAACCGGAGGTGGAATATTGCTTTGGGGTGGAGGTGTTGGGTTGGAAGTGGATGCTTGGTTCTGGGCTTGCACTTGTTGGGCCTGCACCGACAGTATGTTCTCTAGCATTCGGGCTAGTCCTGCCACTTGCTCCTATAGCAGGACAATATCTAGGTGAGGAGCATCAGCTTCATTCTTAATGGGATTCATGGTGCGAGCTCTTGATCTGGTTACAGGAGCTATTGTTGCAAGTGTACTTGGTACCTGGAAAAAATAAAGAGAAAATATCAGTGCCAATTTAATCCCATTCACATACCTATGAATGTCTATGTGCAAGTTAGGTGAACACGAGTTTGGATTTTTTTTATTTGCTTGTTTTATTTTATTTTAGAATTGTTGGAATATTCTAGGGCTTCCAACAGGTCCCACAAAAAGAGAAAAAGAGCTGAAATTCAAAGGCTTTCAGAGGCCTAGGGATATTTTTAGTAAAATGTATGAAATTCAAAGGCTTTCATAGACCCAGGAGTATTTTGAAAAAGGTCTGAAATTCAAAGGCTTTCAGAGGCCCAAGGAAAAAGATCTGAAATTCAAAGGCTTTCAGAGGCCCAAAGGATAAAGTCTGAAATTCAAAGGCTTTCAGAGGCCCAAAGATCTAAAATTCAAAGGCTTTCAGAGGCCCAAAGGTTTTTGAGAAAAAGTTTGAAATTCAAAGGCTTTTAGAGGCCCAGGGATATTTTTGAAAAAGGTCTGAAATTCAAAGGCTTTCAGAGGCCCAAGGATTTTTTGAAATTCTAAGGCTTTCAGAGGCCCAAAAGATTTTTTTTCACATTTTTTATTTTTTATTTTTTTTATTTATATTTTTTGGAAGCATTTTATTCATACTCATTTCCCTTTATCATCATTTAAAGGTTAAAGGAACAAAATTTAGTGAGAAAAACTGATTAATATTGAATTTTCCGCGAAGACCGCAAATACAGTACGATCCGGCCTTGCCTGCATTTAAATTGCGAGCGAGCCGTGACCGTATAGTCAACACGGGCGAGCCCAGCCCGTATAACAAATACGAGCGAGCCCAGTCCGTGTAATAAATGCGGTTTACGGAGCTCTTTTCTGTTTTTTCAGTTTTTTTGTAATTTGATCACTTTGATTGCTCATCCAAACATACAGTTCACCCATTTCAAGGCTTCTAAATTGTCCCAAAGTGGACTTTGACCCTATTTACATGAATGCTTCATGAGGGCACATGCTCCCTCCAAATTGACACTGTGCTTGGAATTTGGTACCTTCGGTCGCCTCTCATATGAACTCTAGGCATGATCAATTCTGATAAGAGTTGAAAACTATTCCTATGGGCTACACCAATTTTAGGATACATGCCTATTTGGGACCAATTTTGTCCCAAACCGATGGACACCATGACACCCCTATGACATGAAAATAATGCAAAAGTTAGGGTTACCTTGTTTACCTTCAATATGACATCCGCATTATGCCTTGGCTTGCGAACCATGCAAACGGCCTTCCCACAATTATAAACCCATATCGCCACGTAATTGTGTATTTGAGCCAAAAACGTGTATCTCCACCTTCAAGCGTAGGGACTTTGGGTTTTGGCTTAATGACAACTTAGCACTCAAGCCTAGTGATGACCAGAATCGAATCACAGATCCATGTTATCATCACATCATTTGCCCCAAAGTTCTAAGGTGAATTTTTTCACTTTCGCTTTCCGAAGTATCGACCTCGTTGCGCTAAGCTACACACATTCGGGTTCAACTTCCTATAGGTTATGGGTAGGCTGTGTAAAAAATAAAATGTGCACAGTGCATTGTAAAAATTGGGTGCATTCACAACGTCCCAAACCCTTGCCGCTCTTTTCGTAGCCATGCATATACAAACCAAGGCATAATAGGAAAGCATATTTAAAGTAAACAAATACACAAAACAATCCTATAGCACCTAAACATGCTCACAAAAATCATCCAAACTTGCAAACATATGATCATGTTATACACCCAAAATACATCATAGAGAACATGCTGAAAATCAAAACATGCTATTATAAAAATACAGTAAGAAATCAACATGGTTTAGCAAAATGAACCTCCTCTATGCATGTTTCTAGAAACAATCCTATAAATCAAAATTAAGCATGTTTCTACCCCCATGAACTCTTAAGCAATAAATCAGATTTAAAACATACCTAGCATGCTTAAGAACACCAAATAGCAAGCACAGCAATAAAACAAGTCAAACATGCTAAAACACAAAATAGCAAGCAAAACCAAACATAAAAAACATGAACAAAAACCAAAAGGCTGAAATCCACAAGTCCCCAGCAAAGTCGACAGTTGTGAGACATGGGAAAAAATCAATTTAATGACTTCCTCATCATCACACGGGATTGGTTAAAAACAAAGAGTCACCACCATTCTGTTTAGGTGTGAATGGACACCAAAATATCAAATAAGCTCAAAAAGGAAAATTTAGGGTAAAAATAACCCTATAAAAAAACAACCAGAGATGGGTAAGGGGATTAAGTTATGAATCGGGGAAGGTGTTAGGCACCCCTATTCATCCACACAAAGTGGTTGCAAGGTATTATTCATGTTTTTCAAAGGAAAAAGGGCTTGCTATAAAAATCATAAAAAATCACAAAAAAGACAAAAGTGTATGGTTTTTTCATACGAATAGTCTGATTGATTCAGAACTTTCAAAGATGATCATACCATTCCTAGGGTTTAATGATTAAAACAAAATTGAGATAAAATCAAATAAAACCAAAATAAAGTGAAAATTTCATAAATTTGGCTTCAAGTTAAACTTTGGAAATCTAGAAAAATATGATTTTTATAAAATATTGCAGAATTGAACTTGAACAGTCCAGGACATAGATATAGCCCAAATTTCACATTAAATCAAAAAATCAAAACCAAAAATACCCACGTTGATGAAGAACATCAAAAGGGGAGAACTTAGACTGTAGGGTCTTCTCTCAAAAGTAAAAAAGGACTCAAAAACCACATCATGAAACCCTAGAAGTTACTTTCAGGATTCTGAATAGATCTATCATATTGATCATGATGGATCTAAGATCTTAGCCTAATATCACAAAAATGACGAAAATAGTGCTGTAGGTGCAAAAGTGTGAAAAATCCAAATTTTAGGAGAAAAATAGGATTTCATGCTATAAACAGTATGGATTCATAGGATTAATCCAGATTCAACACAAAATCATTAAAACATGATCAGGATATCCAAAGCAGCCATATCTCACAGATTTGAGCACATGAGGGTCTACCTTGCAGATCCACATGTTCTCTTTTCCCCTAGCTCTCTCTTCACGTTTTACGGCTAGAGAGGATTCTTGAGGTACTTGGAGATAGGTTTGGGTATACAATCACAATCAAAGGCTTTATTCTAGAAAAAAAAAAAGAAAAACAAATTATGGGGTTCTATTCTAGGGATCCACCTGTTCCCCTTTCCCCTAGCTCTCTCTTCATGTTTTACGGCTAGAGAGACTCTTGAGGTACTTAGAGACAAGTTTAGGAATACAGAATAAAAGATGGCCTTATTCTACAGCAATGGAGAAGATCCTATTATCTCTAGAATTGAAGACAAAATAAAAAGGGAAAAGGGACTTACCTGGATTGAGCAGGCAGAGCAGCAGGGATTCCTCTCTTCTCTTGGAGCTCCTTGGACTTCAAAATTTCGTGGTCCTTTGCTTGAGGAGAAGCCTTCTATTTATAGGCAAACCCAGGGGTATGGCTGGTCTAGAAGGATATGCCAGGATCCCAGCAAATTGGGTTAAAAATAGGGATAATGCCTATCAAGGATATTTCGAACGAAATAAAGAGATAATTTGCTCATTTAAAGAGATATTAGACTGAAGATAAAGCTCAGAAATTGAGAAAGGATAAAATTCGCACAAATCTAATGCGGCCGTAAATGTATTGCGGGTAAGTGGTGTCCGTGTATGCATTACGGGCGCTGCGTGCCCGTATACAAACTTCGGTCACGGTCAGCCCGTAGGTACAATACGAGCAAGGCTTAAATTATTGAATTTCATGCATTTTTGGCCTGTTTTAAATCCCAATTACATGTTATCATTATTTTCTCATTTTATAGTGCAATTAGGGGTGTTCTACAGTGGATCTGTAGGGTAGACCCCCATGTGCTCTAATCTGTGAGATGTGGTTGCTTTTAATATCTTGCAAATGTTTTAATGATCTTATTTTGAATCTGAAGGAATTCTATGAATCCATGATGTTTATAGCATGAGATCCCCACTTCTTTCTAAAATTTGGATTTTTCACACCTTTGCACCTATAGTACTATTTTCTGGATTTTGGTGATGTTTGGCTAGGATTCTGGATTTACCATGATCAATATGATAGATCTAAAACCAAAAGCCTGAAAGTAACCTATAGAGTTTCATGATGTGATTTTAAAATTGTTATTGATCTTGGAGAAAGGATCCGATGGTCTAAACTCTCCCTTTTGATTTTTTTCATCAACATGGGTTGAGTGGGGGTTCTATATCCCCACTATTGAGAGATCCGGATTAGATCTGTACTCCAAGTAATTTTATTTTTCAATGATTTAATCAAGAGATTTTAATCTAGTTTTTCAACCTTTTAATGGTTTAGCCTAAAACTAGTTTTTTAGGCTTCTCTTTGGATTGGTTTTATCGGATTTTTATCTCAATTTTATTTTAATCATGAAACCTTTAGAATGGTATGCTCATATTTGAAAGTTCTAAATCAATCAGGCTGTTCGTATGAAAAAACCATACACTTATGTTTTTTTGATTTTTTTTCTTTTTTTAAGCAAGCATCCTTTATTTTTAACATGAACAATGCCTGGCAACCACATTGTGTGGATGAATAGGGGTGCCTAACACATTCCCCTGTTCATAACCTAATCCTCTTACCCATCTCTGGTTGTTTTGGTTTTGTTTTTTTAATAGTGTTATTTTTATCCTAAATTTGCTTTTTTGTGCTTATTTAAGATTTTGGTGTCCATTCACACCTAAAAAGAATGGTGGTGACTTTTTGTTTTTAACCAATCCCGTGTGATGTTAGGAAGTCATTAAATTGATTTTCCATGTCTCACACCACCAAGTCCCAGTCAGTGGTACCACTACGGGTGCAACTCTGTCTGGTTAAAACCAAACCCAAACCGACTTCTGTTCGGTTGGGGTTGGGTTCTCAAACATTCGGTTTGGTTTTAGTCTTTAATACATTATACCAAATTAATTTGGTTTGGTTTTGAGTTAAAAGCAAAATTTAACCGAACCAAAACACTATCCCAAATTACTTTGGTTTGGTTTTGGGTTAAAAACAAAATTTAACCGAACAGAAACTGAAGATTATTAAAGTTATAATCATATCATATAATTTTGTTTAGTGCACAAAATTTTTTTCATGCCTTTGTTAATATAAGCTTGTGGTCACATTTGAAACAAATGCAAGTTTCTTCATGCCTATATAGGCAATGGGCCGGGAAGTAACCCTTTCTCAGCCGATGTGTCTTAACACCACACACAAAATGGTCAAAGATGAATGTAAAGCACAATCCAAGGCACCATGCAAGGCATGCCTTTCTTGGCCATTTTGTGTGTGGTGTTATCACGCCCAGCCTGTTCACTAATAGTTTCTTTTATTAGAAAAAAAATAGAAAACAGAAAGTATATTTAATAACTGGCTTTTATTTGACTCGAATCGAACTGATTTCATGGTTTCATTTGGTTCAGTTTGGTTTTGGGTTAGTGTTTAAAAATTTTTTAATCGCTTTTGTCTTAGGCTTGAGTAGATTGATATTTAATGCGGTTTGGTTTTGGGTTGAACAGGTCCAAGTTGCGCCCCTAGATATTGAATTAAGAGAGTATAACTTCTGCTACAATCAGTGCTACGTGCACCGATGGAGTTTATTTTAAATTAAATAATTTCAAATCCTTTTTCGTCCAATTTTTGTGGCCGATCTCTAGGGACGTGGGCAAGCGGCAACTTTCTATTCCGGCGAGACCCATTGAATGACTGCAAGGCCATCACCTTCTCTTCTCTCTATCGGCAAGACCCATCTATCGGAAGGACTGCACCCTCTCTCTCTCTCTCCAGCAAGGCCTATCGCCGTCTCTATCTATCTTTCTCGCAATTACTTTCGTCTTTCTCTTGTGCTGCAAGGACTGTACTGAAGATCAGTGGCGAAATTCATCTTTGTATTCTACAGTAACTTTTAAGGATAGGAAAACCCTAGCCAAATGTTATGTGCCTAATCGTTGCTCGAAAACTCACAAGGCTTATGGAAACTTTGTTAGTTAAGCATTTAACATTTGAGACCGTAACATTCAACCACGCTTTTGTAGTTGACGTCCACGGTGGCCTAGTCTATCGGCACTGACACAATGGTAGTCCTTTCTCTTTTTGCGGCTCCACTCACCTATCAGTGTTCAATGACTTAGTACTATGCATACATAACACAAAGGCATTTTAATCCAGCCTAACTATAGGTCTCCTCCGAGACTCAAACTCGGGACGTAGTGGTTGGCTCTGATACTATTTGTTACATGCCTAACCATTGCTCCAAAAGCCCCAAGGCTTACAGAGACTTTATTAGTTAAGCATTTAACATCTGGGACCGTAACACCAAACCTTCCCTTCGTTGGTGCATACATCTGAATGGGTTGCCCTTGCTTTCTTCTTCCCTAAAAGACGGTCCATTGGAAAACCCGGCTGTACGTGCTTTCTTCTAAAAATGGCCAATCGGTAGATCAACAAGAAAGTATTTTGCTGCAACTAAGAATTGCTGTTATAACCCTTGTGAGATGGATATTTTCCCAAATCCAGAGATTTTCCTCAATCACATTGAGCGGAACCATTGACGAAGTAGGAAACGGAGATTTCTCGGGTTTCCATTAGTTGCTAGAATCATTTTTGGCTACATGGCTACGATCGGTGCACGTAGCACCGATTGTAGTACTATCTTCCTAACAGAAGATATGCTCCCCTCAACGTTCTTTATGCCGGTCATGGATTATGCTATTGCTGCAGCTAGTAAATTCCAGAATTAGAAATCATTTTAATGAGGACCTCATATGGTTTGAAAAATCATACTCCAATCATTCACTTTAACAAGATCACAAGGTCTGATGCGTGAATTTGGGCTAGACATTCACTTTCTCAAGCATGGAGCATCTTAAGGTCAATAATTATTTCTAATCATTTCTTTTTATTGGAAAATTATAACTTTCATATACTTGTGCACGTACAAGTATATGACCCATAATAAAAAATCCTGTATGTCATTTTCCTAAAAAATAGCTATTTTGCTAGTGTTTGTTTCAATGTAAAATATAATACCGTGTAGAACCGTTTTCCTAAAAAATAACTATTTAGCGAGAAATGAATTATAATAAAAAATCTTGTATGTCATTTCCAAAAAATAGATCATGCTCAATATGATCCATTCATATTTTCTGATGAAAGACTAGAAAATAGATCGTGTTTGGAATTGAAAGAAAGATAAATTGTCTACAATTGAGACAGGTTCTGGGAAACACCCATGACACCTTCCTAGGCGGTAGCAAGTTTTGGGCCCATAAGTTATAATTACTTTGGAGTTGTTTTCCTTTATTATTTTCATTTGTTCCAAACATAAGAAAATGAAGAATTCACATTTTCAACTTTATTTTCTAATATCCATCAAAATAGTTGAAAACTTAATTTTCCTCCCATTTAAAACATTTTCCATATTTACATCAAAACAAACGGAGCCTAAAGCTAACCATGCTTCAGAAAATCCAAGACATAGGCCTTATGTATTGGGTAGACATGAATTTTGTGGAATTCACATTGTAAGCACCTAAATTTTGCACATTAAAACTTGTTGAGCTGAAGGTAACAGTTTAGCAAAATTAAGAGGTAAAACTGAGATTTTAAAATAAGTTGAGTTGGTGTGAGATATGGAAAATCAACTAAATGACTTCTGATTATCACACGGGATTAAAACAAAAGAGGAGTCGCCACCATTCTGTTTAAGTTTGAACAAGGTTCTGCGTTTCGGTGCCGGTGGGCGTTCCGCCCATCGGCCAAAACGAAATTTCGGCGGCAGGCCGCCGGCGTGCCGCTGAAACGGCAGAAAAATTAAAAAGGCAAAAATAGGTTTTTTTGGTGCCGGTGGAAATTTCGTTGGCACGCCGCTCCGTTTCGCGTATAAAAAATAATTTTTTTCTGTTTCGTTCGTGCCGCTCCGTTTTGCTCGGCACGCCGCTCCGTGCCGGTGACAAATCATCGATATTTCGGTGAGTCACCGGCGATGCACCCTGAATGATTTCCCCCGGAGAAACGCATCGCTAGGGGTCCCTGTACCGAAATTGTAAACCTTGGGTGTGAATGGACACCGAAATCATCAAATCAAATGAAAAAGCACAAAATTAGAGTTAAAAGTAACTCTACCTAAAATAAAATGCAGAGGTAAGGAGATTAGATTATGAATAGGGGAAGATGTTAAGCACCCCTATTCATCCACACAAGGTGGTTGCCAAGTGTTATTCATGTTAGAAAAGAAAGCTTGCTACTAAATTCAATAAAAAATCATAAAAAGGACAAAAGTGTATGATTTTTCATATGAATGGCCTAATTGCTTTTGAACCTTTAATATGATCACACCATTCCTAGGGTTTCATAAAGAATCAAAATAAACATCAATGAAAATAAACATAAAGCAAAACTTAGAAAATCAACCTTAGGTTAGATAAAGGCTAAAGTCATTTGAAAAATACCTTGAAGGAAAAGACTTGAACAATTTAGGGTATAGATCTAGTTTAGATCTTTCATTAATTGAGAGAAATAAGCCAAATAAACCCATGTTGATGAAAAGACACCAAAACAGGAGAGTTTAGACCATGGGATCCTCTCTCAAGGATGAAAACAATTGAAAAAATCATCTCAAGAAACCCTAGAGGTTACTTTAAGGGTTCTGATTTCAAATCTACCATATTGATCATGGTAGATCCAGAATCCTAGCCTAATATAACCAAAAGACATAAAATCGGTGTGGTGGGTGTAGTTGTGTGGAAAATTAAAACTGTAGGAGGAAGAGGGGATCTCATGCTATGAACATTATGGATCCATAGGATTCCTCCATATTCATAATAAAACACTTATAAAACATAAAACAGAGTATAAAAAAACAGATATCAACGATTATAGCACATAGGGGTCTATCCTACAGATCCACCTGTTCTCTTTTCCCCTAGCTCTCTCTTCACGTTTTACGACTAGAGAAGAGTCTTGAGGTACTTGGAGGTAGGTTTTGGGATTCAAACACAACCAAATGGCCTTATTCTACAAAAAAAAAGAAAAGAAAAATAGACTATAGGGTTTTATCCTAAGGATCCACTTGTTCTCCTTTCCCCTAGCTCTCTCTTCCTGTTTTACAGCTAGAGAGGAGTCTTGAGGTACTTAGAGATAAGTTTGGAGATACAACCATGTGTTGGCCTTATTCTACAGAAAGGGAGAAGATTCAGACTATCTCTAGAATTAAAAAAATAAAATAAAAGGGGAAAGGAACTTACCTGGATTGAGAAAGCAGAGAGGCAAGGATTCCCTTCTTCTCTTGGAGCTCTTCTAGCTTCAATTCTCAGCCCTTTGCTTGAGGAAAGGCCCTCTATTTATCGGCAAACCCAGGGGCTTGGTTGGTCACAGGGGTATGCCAAAATAAGGTTCTAGAATATTCCAATTTAGTTTTAAAACTTGAGTTGGGGTAAATCTAAAAACCAACGAAGGGTAAAAAGGGGAGATTGCATCTTCTAGAGAGAGGTATGAGTGTAAATAAGGCTCAAAAATTGAACGATTGCAAAAACGCAAACAATTGTCCGTGACCGCATTTAGATTGCTGTCATGCCTTGACCGCATTTTAAATGCAGTCATGCCTTGACCGCATTTTAAATGCGGTCATGCCTTGACCATATACCAAATGCGGTCATGCCTTGAACGCATACCAAATATGGACAAGACCAAAAAAAGCCTGTCTGCACAGATTCTGCATAGCCTTGACCCTTACCTGCACAGGCAATACTTATTTACATGTAATATCATTTAAGTAAATGTTCTCGTATTTTTTAATCTCCATTTACTTAAGATGTTACATGTAAATAAGCAAACACCACCCCATTTGAATCCATTAAAAATAGTTCCAGACCCAAATTCCAAGTGAATAAGAAGTCAACTTTCCAGTTCAAGGCTAAATTCCGGTTTTTCAGGTCTTGTGAAACAAGGAGATTCACCTACATGATCTTCTCCTCATCACACGGGGTTTGATTAAAATAAGGAGTCGCCACCATTCAAGTTACGGAGTGAATGGACACCAAAGGGATCATAAAATTGCAAAATAGAGCCAAGGTAGCTCTACTTCAAGGAAAAATCCAGAGATCAGGTAAGGGGAATAAGTTATGAGCAGGGAAAGGTGTTAGGCACCGCCACTCATCCATACAAGACGGTTGCCATATGCTTGTCATGCTCAAAGGTTGTTTGCTAATCAAAATAAACAAGGAAGTGCTTGAAACTAAGCAAATACATGTGTGATTCTTCCATATGAGTAGTCCAATAAATATGGACTCTCTCTATGGATATATCACCTCTAGAACTTCATGAGTGAGTAAAAATCAAATTGAAGAAAGTCAATGCTAAAGCAAATCTGTAAAATTCAGACTATAAGAGCTTGAAAACTTTGATTAATCATAAATCTCTCGATTCAAATTCAAATTAAATGAAACCAAAGCCATTAGAAAGCTAGTATGAAGTAAAGTCCTCAGTAAAAATTTCAGCTCAATCCGATCTAAAACTAGAGAGAAATACACAGTTAAATCTGCTGTTGTAAATTAGAAAAAGCGGCGAGTAAGCAACTTTGAAACCCTATTTGTGGAGATTGGCTCCATATAAATCCATGAAAACTCGCATGGATGAAGTATGTGGTACCATCTTTCAAATGAAATAGGCCTCACACAAAACTCCATCCATTTGTGACTTTTGTGATCCTTCGAATATGCCTTGAGGATCACAGACTAACCCAGAACTCTGCTACAGAACAGCTCTGAGTCAATCAAGCACACAAGCCACAACTCAAAACAAAATCTCCTGAAACCAATGGGATTCGAAAATAGACTCTTCAAGGAAAACACAGAGATTGAAATCACCAAAAATGGATTAAAAATGAGCAAATGGTGCTCGATCCAGGCAGCAAGTTCAGCAATCTGGATTGAACTGACCTGCCAACTTTGATCAGATGGTATCAAAAATTGGCTCCATAAAAATTGATAGAAATTTCTAGATATAAACTAGACAATCTCATCTATCACATGTCTTTGGAATCACTAAAAATTTCATCCGGATGATGGAGTTATGAGCATTCTAAGACAAGCCACAGATGCTGTCCTGTTTCGACAACCTTGAATAAAAATGGCAAAACCAGTGCATGTATGTAAATAGATTCGACCAAAACAACCGGAAATCATGAAAACCATCTCATGAAATCCTAAAAATTCATTCTAAGGCCTGGGATCTCAGATTTTCCATATTGAGCATGGAGAATCCATGATCTAGCCTATTTGATGAAAACAGTGAAAAGTGTGTGAAGAGTGTGGAAATCACATTTTTAGGAGTAAACAAAGATCAAATGCTATAGAGAGCATTGATCATAATGTTTTCTCCAGATTCAAATAACACAAGTAATCAACACACAGAAATAATATGCAAATCATCCAAAATAGGTTCTAGCCTAAAGGATCCATTCCATCTTCTTTTTCCCCAATCTCTTTCTTTACGTTTTACGACTAGAGAGTATTTCCAGGTACTTTGGAAGAGTTTTGGGGCTACAAACAATCACCCAAGGCCTTACACTACAGAAAGGTAGAAGATGAGACTTGGAAATGTAAAGAGAAGACTAGAAAGCTAAATGGAGCTTTACCTTGGTAGCTTGAGCACTTGAGTAGACAATCCATCAGAGTTTCCCTTCTTCTTGTAGAGCTTCAATGCTTCAAATTATCAGCCATTTGCAAGAGGATGACCCCTCTATTTATAGGCACATCCAAAGGTAGAAAAGTCCCAAGGGTATGCCCATAAATCCTTCTAGATTATTCCAATTCAAATTAAAGGCATGAATTGGTGTAAATCTACAAGTTTCGGAGGTTAAAATGGGGAGTTCAAGCCTCCAAGAGAGAGGTAATATGCGTAAATAAGGCTCAGAAATCGAGCCTTTTCGCAAATGCAAGAAACGAGCAAAACTGTATACTCAGTATGGTTTTGCACCAATTGTCCCAAATACACGGTTGCAAAACAAACTGCACCAACCGCACACAAAGGGTGGTTCAAAATCAGTTATGCTCCTAATGATTGCTGCCGATCGATGTGGCCTAATGGCCTAAGCTTCTAGAAGCCACGTGGCAGCTCACGCAAGAAGCATGAACTTCAACCATACTGGGTGCACGGTCTCAACCGTATACACAGGACGATTGAGACCAAATTAACAAAAATCGTATGGGTAGTACGGTTAGCACCTTTTTTGAGTACTTTTGAGTTTTTGACACAAGTCAAAGCTCAAATAAAACATTTAAAATTCATTTTGATTGTCCTCTCACATTGAAGTACAATTTGGGGTGTTTACAGGTCCAGTAAAAAGATTCAACATGTTAATACCAAGGTATTTGTCAAGATTTAAAGGCTCAAAAATTCATTTATGCAATAACATTGCTAAAAACCTGATTACCAGGAAAAATTATCTTGAAATCTTGCATTAAAAAATATTTCATTTTTTGGGGTCAAAATTCAACAAGAAAAAGTTTGACTTTGCGCATAAGATTGAATTTGGGCATTTTCCTTTGGGGTTTTGGATTCAAATGGGTTAAGGATCTCAAACCCAATGCTAAGAATTGAAAATTCCAATAAAATATTTCTCTTATTTAAAATTTATCAGAAATCGTGCAATTTTGGGGTGTCTACAGTTAGTCATAATTTTTTTACACAATTGAAAAGAGGAAATTGACGCGATTCCAACGTCACTGACTGTGCATGAATTGGAGTCCGAACAGAAAAGTTATGGCCAAAACATCTTGAGGGCATTTTTGTAAATTTTTGTAGATTGCAGCTGCCATGTGGCATGAGTCGTGTGCACGCCACGTGGCAACAACAAAAAAGGTAGTTTCTTAAAAGGCAAAACAAAAGAATTATAAGAATAGTAAGTAATTAATAATAAAATATCAAAAGTTAATAAGTCAAAAAAATAATTAAAAAAGAAAAGAAAAAGAGTGCAGTTAGTTCATTAAAAGCGATTTAATGAAAGGCAGCGAGCATGCAGCCGAACGCTCGTCCTATCATTCATAGCACCGAAGGGTGCTATGACTTTTGGGATTGCTCTCCTCTATAAAGAGGAGAGGTTCTAGCTGAAATGGGGGGAGAAAAAAAATAGAGATGAAGAAACCTAGAAGCTGCCGAAGTGAGTTTATGAAGCCAAGCATGGGTGTCTTCACACAAGGTACAAGCTTTAACTTTAAATTGTTCTTTTTCCATGATTTCCATATGATGATCTGAACGCAATAATATTTTGGAATTCATAGCAGAATTGAATGGTAGAAGATGTGCATGAAAGAATGCTGGTTCATGGTTCGATTGTGAAAAACCTGTCTTTCTTTTCTTCTTCTTCAGTTCTATCGTTCACTAATTATCTTCAAATTCTTATGCTTTGGTTACAACACCTATTTACATGTCATTAGTAGGATTTGAAATCTAAGAAAAACACATGGTTTGCGTTCAGAATGTTGACCAAACAAAGAAGAAATAAAAACCAAAACATAACATCATCTTCTCTGTTTTCTGTAATTTTCTTTTAGTTACAGCATTCATCTCAACTGGATTGAGGCATTGCTATCCACCTGTAGCTGAAAGAAAAAGTAGAAGAAAAGTTAGTCATTAGCAAAGGAAAAAGGGAGTGAAAACAGCAAAAGAAATTAATCGGGTTTTGTTCTCATTGAATTTGAGCATGCCACGGAGTGTCGAGTAAAAGTTCTCAGATTATGCTCCACTGTGCTCAGACTCATTCTTAGATGTCGAAGATGATCTCATCAGGTATTAAAAGAACCAGGAAATGAAAGAAAAGTAGTAACCATGGAAGGTATGAACAGTTGTCAAACAAACCACTGTTTCAATTCGTGAACAGTAGTTTGCTTGACGAGTAAGTCTTTAAATTCTTTGGACATTGCCTACCTTATGCCTTGCTCGTTTTCAGAGAATAAAGGTCAATTTTCGGTGGGATAAACAAGACAACGATGAAAACAAATGACCCAGAATATGAGGAGAACAAGGCATTCGATTAACCTTGTTCGTCCCCATTTTTCAGCTGTCGATTTATTGCTCAGGCTCTTTGATGTCTAGCAAATCAATCCAAGGAGAAGGATGATAGTGGATGGAAGCGTTTAGATCTTTGAGAGGACTAGGAATAAAAAAAAAAAAGAAAAATAAAAAAAGAGGAAAACTAATAATCGGGCTCTTGTTAGTCACTCAAATTTAAATATTTGTGCATTTATTTCAATTATAGTGATTTCTTTCCTTGCATGTGTGGGTTCGATCATTGACTTTGAGGGAGAGCTATACTTTTGATATTTTATTCTATGGTCTATGTTTACTTTCTTTTATCATTTGGACAGATGCAACATTTGAACATGGCAAATGGATTTGGGATATTTAGACTGTTTGTGCAAATCAATTAACTTAATATCTTTGAAAGTTTCCTAATGGTTGAGCACATGCCATGAAGTCAAAAAAAATTAAAAAAACAAAAAAATAATTAGAATGGTTACATTTTGCTTCTTCTTTATATTACTTAGGTTTAATTTATTTAGGCTTCTTTATTTTTAAACTTGGTGACATTTTGTGTGTGTGCTTTCCCACTTTTATTTCAAAATGTGGCTTAGCAATTTCCCAACCTTTGAAACCCATGGACATATGCGGTGATTAAAAAAAAAATGAAAAAAGACAAAATATGTCGGCTTTTTAAATGTTCAACCAAATTCAAATTCATAGATGGGAACTTGGAATTAATGCAGGATGAATCGGGTGCTTTCGGACTTCTCCAAGTTATAACCGGATCATTTAGACGGACTCTTGTTCAGACCAAGTGAGCCCATGTGATTGTTTACACCCTTAAACCAATAAGCAGTGACGACTGTAAAATCAAATTGAACCCACTAAGAGCATTAAGCAAAAAAAATTAAAAAATACAAAAAAGGCTAGTTGACCTAGGCAAAACACACACACACACACATAAAAGCAGCGTCTTCAAACTCCACACTCTCTCTCCTCCACGTGGACAAGCCGCCTTTCTCCAATGGCCCTTTTGGGCCTCACTTAAAAAATAGATAATATTTGAATTTTTTGTTATCCTTAAGATGAGACTAATTCTCAATTATTTTAATCAAATATCATTAATTTCTAATTATCAAAAAGTAACCCATAACTTAAATTAAATATTTGTCTACTCATTCTCAATTATCAACCAAATCAATATTTTGTCCAACACTACGTGTATTGTCAAAATTTTTTTAAATTAATAAAACTTTTTTTTCTTATTTAAAAAGTACACTTTTTCTTATTACCTTTTTATGTGTTTTCGCACTTTTTAAATTATTGGTTTAAAATATATACTCTCAAAATTTCAAGAAAGTAATATATATTTTACATTATTTAGTAAAACATTATTTATGAAAAAAATATATCTTCCCGTGCTTACCACGGGTAAATCTAACTAGCTATGTTCAAAGAAAGAGCAGTGGACCCATGGAAGACTAAAGCTAACCATGCTTCAGAAAATCCAAAACAGTGGCCTTACGTATTGGGTAGACGTGAATTTCATGGAATTCACACACATTATGTTGAAAGAGAGAGCAGTGGACCCCATGAAAGACTAAAGCTAATCATACTTCAGAAAATCAACACTGGTGTGACGTACTGGGTAGACGTGAATTTCACGGAATTAATTCGCACCTCATGCTCGAAGAAAGAGCAGTGAACGCCATGGAAGACTAAAGCTAACCATGCTTCAGAAAATCCAAAACACTGTCCTTACGTATTGGGTAGACGTGAATTGCATGGAATTCACACATTAAGTTCAAAGAAAGAGCAGTGGACCCCATGGGATACTAAAGCCAATCCGTTTCCTCTGCCGCGTCGAGTTTTATGGGGTTTTTACAGCGTCGTCCTTAACGCGACGCGTGGAGAAGAAACGAGACCTTCGAAGGTCTCGTTCTTAATAGAGAAACGAACGGCTTAGCTGGGTGAGCCATTTGTTCTTCGACCCCAAATCAATTCGACCAACCGGTCTCCCCACCGAACGAGGTCATCAGATCGATGAAGGCTTTCCCGTGAGCATTTAAGTGCCAATATTTGCAAAAATTTCCCACCTACTGTTTCTTGGAGCAAACCATTTCCTCTACCATTTTGTTGGTACTGCATTGTGGACTGGTAGGAGATTTGAAGAGGCATCTGTTCTTGCACAACCAATTTGAATTGGGTTGAAGATTTCTGATCCTTTTTCTACCTCTGCGTTTTCTTCCTTGGCTGGACACCCTTCCCCCTTTCTTCTTCTTCCTTCGTTTTCTTCTCCCTTGTTTCTTTCTTCTTTCTTTTTTTTTCTTTTTTTTTTCTTTCCTTTCCTCCCCAGCTTAGGGTTCTGGACGTCCTCCCCTTTCCCTTGGCTCTTCCTTGCTTGCCAAGCTAAGCAAAATGTCTCTTGGACTCCCTAAACCCCTTTCTAAGTTAAACTAACTCTTAAGCACTTAATCCCTTAACCTTCCTACTTACTTTAAGTGCTTTTATGATTTCATGAAACTTTTACTTCTCAACATATTTTGTAACTTATTCCCATACAACCCTAATCTTTCTAATTAATAAAGAAATTATTCTTGATTTATATATATGCTACTTGCATGAGCCATTGTATTCCTTATTTAAGTATAATTTGTCCTTAATATAATTTATATTATTTTAACATTATTTGCATGCCTCATATTTATATAATTGATCATTAAGATAGTAACCTACACCTATTAATAATTCTACATAGCTTTGCTTAGATTTAATTTCTTTTATCTCCCTATAATCCAAATACAAGTCATAAAACAATTTAAATCACATCTTAAGAACACCATTCCAAGTAAAGTACAAAAATAATGATTTATGATAATTTCACATCATGCTTATATATATACATATTAAAGTTTATTAGATCATACCTTGAATTGGATATTTTAACTTCCCCATCTTCGTGATCAAATGAAGCGCCGCTTTACCGAAAATCCTACACCTTCACTCTTTTAACCTTAGATCAAATGATTTGCCACCCAACTAAATACAAAACTCCTTTCTTATATCTGATACAATTTAAATAATTCTTATTATTATTATTATTATTTTATATAAGTAGGATTTTCCACCTGGATTCACTCGAGAACTCCGGTTTGACCGCTCAATATCTTTTTCTAAAATTTCCATCAGTTAATTAAATTAATAAACCTTAAAATCCAATTTTTAATATTATTAAAAAGTTGGGGTTTTACAGTAAACATTCAAATTTGGAAGTTGGTACCAGTTCCAATGCAATTCCTACTCTCAATCATACTGTTCCACCGGCTCCATTAGGAAATGAACTATTCATGATCCCGTCCGATGTCCGTTTGAATCCATATACTCCTTGCATTCAGGTATTTGTTGTGTTTATTTTATTGTTTACCTTCTATTATTATGGCAAATCATTTATGTTGGATAGTTTGTGCAATGTATAGCAACTATTAGGATTTATGAGTGGGTTACAAAGCAGTGTGGATGAACACTGTAATGGCTCGACACAAAGCACGTATGACTCATCTCAATGCAGCCAGGATTCCCTTGCTGTAGACAGCCCAAATTGCACTACAAAATGAGAAAATAATTGAAAATATTAATTGGGATTTGAAACAGGTCAAAAAAATGTAAAATCTGGCCAAACTGGTCATGCCCGTATTTTATTTACAGTTTGATTATGCCCGCAGTTGATATACGGGCAGGGCGCGACCGTAATATATATACGGGCACGGGGGTTTTTGTGCAAATTTATCCTTTTTCGATTTCTGAGCCTTATCTGAATCCAAATATATCTCTAGGAGATTCGAATTCCCTTGTTTATCCATTCTAATCCTCTTGTTTATCTTGTGGTTAAATGGATTGGCATTATCCTTGTTTTCAATTCAATTTGGAGGATTTTGGTATATCCATTTGGACCAACCATGCCCTTGGGCTTGCCTATAAATAGAGGGCAGATCCTCAAGCAAATGGCCACGAAAATTTGAAGTCTAAGGAGCTCCAAGTGAAGAGAGGAATCCCTGCTACTCTACTTGCTCAATCCAGGTAAGTCCCTTTTCCCTTTTATTTACTTTTATTTTCTGTTTTTAATTCTAGAATTAATTTATTCTTCTCCATTGCTGTAGAATAAGGCCTTCTTTTATTCTGTATTCTTAAACTTGTCTCTAAGTACCTCAAGAGTCTCTCTAGCCGTAAAACGTGAAGAGAGAGCTAGGGGAAAGGGGAACAGGTGGATCCCTAGAATAGAACCCCATATTCTGTTTTTCTCCTTTCTTTTTAGAATAAAGCCTTTGATTGTGTTTGTGTACCCAAACCTATCTCCTAGTACCTCAAGAATCTCTCTAGCCGTAAAACATGAAGAGAGAGCTAGGGGAAAAGAGAACAGGTTGATCCGTAGGGTAGGCCCCCATGTGCTCTAATATGTGAGATATGACTATTTTTGATATCCTGATCATGTTTTAATGATTCTATTTTGAATCTGGATTAATCCTATGAGTTCATGGTGTTTATAGCATAAAATCCTCTTTTTCTCCTAAAATTGAGATTTTCACCATTTTTGCACCTACAGCATTGTTTTCGTGATTTTTGTGATATTAGGCTAAGATCCTGGATCTATCATGATCTATATGATAGATCTGGATTCAGAAGCCTGAAAGTAATTTCTAGGGTTTCATGATGTGGTTTTTGAGTTCTTTTTCACTTTTAAGAGAAGACCCTACGGTCTAAGTTCTCCCCTTTTGATGTTCTTCATCAACGTGGGTATTTTTGGTTTTGATTTCTTGATTTAATGTGAAATTTGGGCTATATCTATGTCCTGGACTATTCAGGTTCAATTCTGCAATATTTCATAAAAATCATATTTTTCTAGATTTCTAGAATTTAACTTGAAGTTAGATTTTTGAAGTTTTCACTTTATTTTGGTTTTATTTGATTTTATCTCAATTTTATTTCAATCATGAAACCCTAGGAATGGTATGATTATATTTGAAAGTTCTGGATCAATCAGGCTATTCGTATGGAAAAACCATACATTTTTGTCTTTTTTATGATTTTTCATGATTTTTGTAGCAAACCCTTTTTTCCTTTGAAATATATGAACAATACCTGGCAACCACCTTGTGTGGATGAATAGGGGTGCCTAACACCTTCCCCTATTCATAACCTAATCCCCTTACCCATCTCTGGTTGTTTTTTTAATAGGGTTATTTTTAACCTAAATTTGCCTTTTTGTGCTTGTTTGAGATTTTGGTGTCCATTCACACCTAAAAAGAATGGTGGCGACTCGTTGTTTTTAATGAATCCCGCGTGATGATCAAGAAGTCATTAAATTGATTTTTCCATGTCTCACACTTGCCCAAAATGATCAACCTTTTACTCAATTATTGCAGGTGCGAATACTGGAAGTTGTTGAGTTAATATCATAATATCACGTGTGTGTGTGTCGGGAGTGATGGGGCACTTGCAAGGTTGCGCATGCCTCCATTTTGGAAAATCGGGATTATCGGAGTCGCCACTACCTGATGGGGTGTAGGCAGACACCTGGGTGCCTATGATTGTCTATGAGGTGATCTGTGGCTTGAGATTTTGAGTGGGTTTCAGTTACGGTCTGGGGAAGTTTGTAGACACCTTGGTCCGCCCCCGTCAGGTGACGGGTCCCATGGGTTTCCTGGTTTTAGAGTCAACTGCTGGTTCATCTCACCCGATCCTAATCCAAGCATGCACAATTTACTTCAAGTCTGGTGGGTATGGGCGCCTTTTAATTGATTTTATCTTTCTTTATTAAGTGACTTCAGTTTGATTGGGTGGGCCCCGTTGGAAGGCCCGTGGATACCCTTGTGGGCTAAGAATAGCTCACATGTCCCTTTGTTGGGCTTTGATCTAACCCTTAAAAAAGCCCTTTAGGGTTTGGTTGATTCTACTTGCTTTTTTTTTAGGGTTTAGGTTAAGGATTAATTTAATTTTTATCCTGATGGGCTGGGTTGGTTTGAGGGCCCGTTGGGTGGGCCTCACAAGAGTTGCCTTGAAGCTTGGTTATCTTTGTTAAGTTTTCCAATATGGGCTAAGAATGGGCTTGGGGCCCATGTCTTAGGATTGGGCTAGAAAGCCCAAGACTTCCTGGGTTGGGGCTTTGGATCCCCTCCCTTATTTGGTTGAATGGGCTAAGTGGGCCCGATAGGCCCAAGCTTGCAGTCATGGCCAAACCAATCCTAATATATACCAGCATGATTTAGATTGGACCTTTAGTGGACCTCGAATGGTGCGGCCCACTCAATTGGTTTAATTATCTTATTTAGGTCCAAGTGAGTAGATTGGGTTGGGTGGGCCCCGTTGGAAGGCCCACTGGGTCCAAGACCCATCTCGGGTTCCGGGTTGACCGAAAAAACCCTGTAGGGTTGATTTGTTTGATTGACAATGGGTCAAGAAATGGGCAAATGGGCTAAAACCCTAAAATTAGGGTTTACAGGGTGTAACTGAAATCAACTTTCGGTTACACCACAATATAGTATGACCGAAATTGATTTTCGGTCATGCTATATTTATACATAACCGAAATGTTAAATAGGTTTGCCCGAACTATGTTTTTGGGCAAACACAAAAACACTGTTTTTTTAGATTTTTGGGAGGAAATTGATTCTCTGGGCTCCTTGGGATGCTTGGGAGTTGTGTGGGCCCATAGTGGTTCAGGAATTAGGGAGGAAGCCCCATTTGGCCATTCCTTGGTTCTTCACCAGCCAAGCCATGCATACATATGCTCAAATCAATCAAAAGAGAACATGGCAAACCAACTCAACACATGGTTAAAAGGTGATCCGAATGTGTGTGCATGTGATCATACTAGCATGTGCATTAGTAAAACAATATATACAAAGAGGAGTGGGGGACCTAGCATGCATTTCTAAGTGGACATGCACCTGTGTGTGTGTTGGTGTATGTGAAAAAAAGGGGGGGGGGGGGGGGGGGGGAGGGATATGCAAAGCATGAAAGAGTAAATAAAGTGGGGGAGATGGATCATGGCATGGAGGGAAACATACTACTCATGCATGCGGAAACCACTACTCATCACATTAACATCTTTCATGGAAACTCTACAAAAAAGGAACAGGGATGGAAAGCATGCATATAACATAAAAAGAAATCAAAGAATGGACTTGGGGGGTTTAAATGGGTACATGAGATGTTAAGGAAGGAGGGAACATGCTCCCCCTCATTTAAATTGAAAAGTAACTAGAGAACAACGATAACTCATGCCTTGAAAACTTACCTTGAAATACACTACGCGAACCCCTCATCCTTCCCCTTTTTGTTGACCCAAACACCTTCTTACCATGAGGGTAGTCTCACTTAAGAGATATGAGATAAGAGGGGGGACTCAATTCTAAGAAGAAGAGGAACAAGGCATGAAGAACAAAAATGACAACACATGCTCAAAACCACCACATTTTCATATATGATAAATGACACATGACAAGGAGTCTTACCTTAGGGTTTAAAGCTTCCTTTGAAGTGGTGTTGGGGCTCCTTGAAGGGGGGACAGCACCTTGAGCTCTCTCCTTGCTTCACACCAGCTTCTCTGGGTCTCCTTCAAGGCTTTTTGAGAATAAGGGGTAGGGAAGGGTTTGGAAAGGTTTAGGAAGGGTTTAGGGGGTTGGTGAGGTGATGGGGAGCTAGAGGGGGGAGTCTCGAGCATGGGAGAAGGGGAGGAAAATTCGGGAAGCAACAACCCTTGCAAATGAGCTACTGGGCATGAAAGAGTAGGAGACTACTCTACAGGTCCTCGATTTACAACAATTATGATCTTAACAATGCGGAAACAAACACACAGAAATTATACGAGGAAACCTGAATCCAGATCCAGGAAAAACCTCGAGTCTATATGAGGCGACTAACCCTTAGAATCTCCAGTATTGAATGAAAAGCAATTACAAAGGAAAACACACTTAACCTTTACAATTGAACTCACTCAACAGCAATCCATAGTTCGAATCCACGAACTGTAGCACAACTTGAATCCACAAGCTGCAATTCACAATCAATCCAGATCCACAGCTCGAATCCACGAACTGCAACACAACTTGAATCCACAAGCTGCAATTCACGATCAATCTAGATCCACAGCTCGAATCCACGAACTGCAACACAACTTGAATCCACAAGCTGAAATTCACGATCAATCCAGATCGTGACAATCACCTCAGAGTCCACTGAGATGATCCAATGCAATAGGAATCCACCTATGCATTCGACAAGCTCGATCACCAATCCAGGAGATCATACGATCTAGTGAAGTTCCGAAATGAAGAAGAATCCTCAAACTTCAATTCCAGGTGATGTCTCTCAGAACTCCCCCTCACTCGATCACCGACTCTGTAAAGATGAATTGATTGAATCTCGAACACCTCAAGATCCAAATCGAATTAATCAAAATAAAAAGTCATCTAAAAAAAATACAGCTCGTCTATTTAAAGAAGAAAACTCAGATCGCATCGAGCGCTAGTGGCGTCGCCTTGCGATCGGGATAGACGGCTGGAAGCGAACTCAAGTCCCGCTCAAATCCAAATAGACTCAGTTAAGGGCGCGCTGCTAGCGGGAGGGAACGCGGCATGTGCACAGCTGATTTGTAGATTCTTCAATCTTGCTCTGCGCTACTAGCGGCGTGTCGGCGTCGCTTTACGACGCAGGTGCGCGTACTTTACTTTCAAAGCACTATTTCACTTATGCGCTGCCAGCGGAGTGGTAGCGGCGTTGTTCCTCGCAAGTGCCTTTACGAAATGTTCTTTATTTAGATAACTTTGCATTTCCTTGAGCTACCAGCGGCGTGGTAGCTGTGTGGCAGCATTACCTTCCTCATTATTAAATTCACAGAACTTATATTTTGATTCTGCACATCTTGAAGTTTATTAGAAGATATAATTTGTCAAACATTTGCCATATAAGGAGTGTGAGTTTTCACACTTACAATCTCCCCCTTGGCAAATGCCTGACAACAAACTTAAAACAGTGCTTAATATCAAATTCAGATATTGATTTCCATTTAAGCATTCAAATCACAATGATAAAAGAGAACTCAGAATTTCATTCATTTTCAGAAAATATATACATTGTTCAGAAGTTCAGAAGATATATACATTCAACCCCAAAAAAAAACTCCCCCGTAAACCTACTTCCAGAAAACACAAAGACCAACAGAACAAACAAACACAAAGACCAACAGAACAAACAAAAACTTGATGATCGAACACACAAAAACTTGATGATCATCAACCAGCAACAAGCAGCATCTTCAAAATGACTCCCCCTTTCTGGGAGGGGGTTTCGGATCCCAAGTTCTTGAGTAATGCCGGTACGCATCTTGGGACCGGGAGTGCAGCCAACATAACTTGTGATCCATCTCTAACTGAGTTCTTCGAATGCTACTCAGAAAATGATCAGCTTCATTTTGCATGCGTTGCTGAGCAGCAACATCCCTTTGCACCTCGCCACATGCAAAATCTACATCCTTTGCAAGTTTATCCAGCTTCTCTTGGGTCTCTGATTTGAACATGCTCATCATGAGCATATGAGCCCTTACCTCAGAATTGAAAGCCTCCTGGGAGGCTTGCATGGAATTCAACTTGTCCAGGATTGCCATAGCATCAAAACTGGACAAGGAGGATTGAGAAGAAGAAGTCTCCGAAGAAGCCAACCGAAAAGGATTTGCTCGTTTGCTTCTGGTGAGGGTGGAGGCATCAATGGGAGGTTTGGGATGAATGATCAATTCAACAGGATCAAGTAGGATCCCCTGGTGAATGCACAAGTAAGAGATGAAAATCCCAAAGGGAAGAGCAGCAGTCTTGGATTTTAAATTCCGAGACTGAAGGATTTGATTGAAGATGACGGAAGGGAGACAAACACTGTCTCTGTTCCAGAGAGCATGAAGGAGTCTTGCTCTAGAGTGAGAAATCTCAGAATGATGATCTG
Source organism: Buxus sempervirens (assembly GCA_947561395.2). Taxonomy (NCBI): domain Eukaryota; kingdom Viridiplantae; phylum Streptophyta; class Magnoliopsida; order Buxales; family Buxaceae; genus Buxus; species Buxus sempervirens. The sequence goes on from OX387189.1 coordinate 24,531,810, forward strand.
AGGGAACAAGAGAAGCACAAATGAACAGATTCAAGATCCTGAGAAGATCTTGGAGAGAGCCATGAGGAAGATAGTTGGGCTTATTTTTGATGGAAGTGGGAGCACCCTGAACAATAAGAGAAGAAATGATTGACTCCATGGGAGGATCAGAGTGAGAAGCTAGAAATTCAAAGGAAGGAGAATCAACAATGGACTGTTCTAGAAGAGAGGAGATAAGGTCTTTCGAGAAGTCGAAAGAGATACCCCGGACATAGGCTTTGACAAAGCCTTGATTTGCAAGATGAAGATGGTGGAGGTTCGAATAGAACTCTCGAACCAGGTCTGGATAAGCAAAACCACTTATCAGAGCAAATTTCTTCCATCCATTGTCCGAAAACAAGGAGAAGAGGGAGGAGTCAGAAAAGGAGTCAAACTTAATGGCCCTTTCCAAAAGAAGTGGCCTGTGCTTGAAGAACTCATTAAAATCAGACAAACCATTTCCAATGAATGGTTCAGAGGAATGTGAAGGGGATGGGGGTCTCACCGGTGGAGAAGAGACAACCGGAGAGGTTCTCACTGGTGGAGAAGAGGTGGAAGGAGAATCAGTCCTAGACTTTTTCTTGGGAGGCATGATGAAAATACAGGAGAAAAAAATAGAAGAGAGAGAAGAACACAAGCAAAGCACGACAAAGCCCTAATGGCAGAACAATCTACCAAACCCTAACTTAGAAGAACGAGAGAAGAACACTATAATAGGAAGAAAAAAATGAAGAAGCAAGACGAAGACAGTAAAAAAAATTTTACCTGAACAGTGGACAAGGTGAAGGAAGGTAAGCACGAAGGCAAAGAATGACCACGATGCAAGGAGCGAGGAGAACCGCAGACAAGAAAAAAACAGAGGTAAAAAGTGAAACAGATTTCACCTTTTTATAGACAAAAAGAACTCCCTGCCAGCGTGCGTCCAGCGACGCTTAACAGGGCAGGTGCCAAAGCATGAAAGAAGGGAGAAGGCTACCAGCACGCTTCTAGCGACGTAGAAGGTGCATATGCACAATCAAGCAAAAATACAATCACAAGGCAAAAATTTATAAAAAGTGTTTGAACTATTCTTCATAAAAAATTCATACATCTAAACACAAAGCGAAGATTTTAACTGAACTAAAAATCATCCAGATAATCAACTTTTATTTAATCCAAGAAGTAATTATCACAAAACTGATCTTGAAGAACCTATCAAGGTTAATTCAGATGTGATACATTTCATATCTATGGCCAAAATTTCCTTCATGGTTTCTCATACTATACATTTTCTTCAAGATATTGAGCACACATGCATATTAATGAATCAATGCTTGTGTAGTGTGTGAAATTCATTTTTGACTTTTACACTTTATACATATGGAAGGCTATTTTAGTGTAATAATACTTGGAAAGTATAGACATACCCCAAACTTCATTTTTGTGGCTTTCGCACATCAGAGATAGGTAGCCTTTTCTGATCTCTTTTTCTTTTCTTTTTGTAGAAGGCATTGACCCTTAAAAAACCTGAGTTTACAGTTCATTCCAAGAATATACCTTCTTTCTCTTTTTCTTTTTGAGAATTGCAGTGGCTTTCACTCCAATCTCTATGGCAGCCATTTCCAAAATTTTTCTTTTCATAAAGGTGATAGCCTATAGATCCCAAGCTTCAACACACAATAAACTTCAATACACAAAGGTGTTTAAGAAAAAATTGATAGTTGAGTACAAGACATTTCTGTCAATATGCATAGACTCAAGCTTCCTGAATTAAGATTTTAGTATCAAGAACACATAAATTCATTTTGAACAGACATGTAAATCATTTTACATCTAAATTAACTCAAAACAGAACCTGATTTTCAGTTTTGAGAGCATACTCTTAGGGATTTCCTAAGAGTTTCAAATCTGTTCTGATCTAAAGGTTTAGTGAAAATATCAGCCAACTGTTTTTCAGTAGATATATATTCAATCATAACAGTTTTGTCTTCAATTAACTCTCTTATAAAGTGATGCCTGATGTCTATATGTTTAGTCCTTGAGTGTTGAACAGGATTTTTGGAAATATTTATGGCACTTTGATTGTCACAGAAGAGAATCATTTGATCCTGATCTAAACCATAATCAGATAGCATTTGTTTCATCCAAATTAGTTGAGTACAACTGCTTCCTGCAGCAATGTACTCTGCTTCAGCTGTACCCAGTGAAACTGAGTTTTGCTTTTTGCTTAACCAAGCAATGAGGTTATTACCCATATAAAAGCAACCACCAGAGGTGCTTTTTCTATCATCCATACACCTAGCCCAATCAGCATAAGTGTATCCAGTAAGATATGGGTTTGTTTCTTTGGAAAACCAAATTCCCAGATCAACAGTTCCATTTACATACTTTATAATCCTTTTCACAGCATTTAGATGAGATTCTTTAGGATTAGCCTGATATCTTGCACACACTCCAACACTAAAACTTATATCAGGTCTACTTGCTGTTAAGTACAGAAGACTTCCAATCATCCCTCTGTACAAGGTAGGACCTATATCCTTCCCAGATTCATCTTTTCCAAGCTTTAAGCTAGTACTCATAGGAGTCCTAGCATGTTTTGCATGAATTAAACTGAATCTCTTGACTAGATTTCTTGCATATTTTGCTTGAGAGAAAAATATCCCTTGTTGAGATTGATAAATCTGAAGTCCTAAGAAAAAATTCAGTTCACCTATCATACTCATCTCAAATTCACTCTTCATTAAGTTTCCAAAGGAATGAGCATGAGTTTCAGAAGTAGATCCAAACACTATATCATCAACATAGATTTGAGCAATCAAAATATGCTTGGACTCTCTTTGAATAAAAAGAGTTTTATCCACATTTCCTCTCATAAATCCAGATTCAAGTAAGAAAGAGGTGAGTCTCTCATACCAAGCTCTAGGAGCTTGTTTGAGTCCATACACGGCCTTGTTCAGCTTATAAACATGTTTAGGATAATTTGAGTCCTCAAATCCTTTAGGTTGCTCTACATAAACCTCTTCATTCAGATATCCATTCAAGAATGCACTCTTAACATCCATTTGAAGCAGTTTAAACTTCAAATAGCATGCAATAGACAAAAGCAATTTGATTGACTCTAACCTAGCTACAGGAGCAAAGGTTTCATCAAAATCTATTCCTTCTACTTGGGTGTATCCCCGAGCAACAAGCCTAGCTTTATTTTTGGTTACAAACCCATTCTCATCAGATTTGTTCTTAAAAATCCATTTGGTTCCTATCACATTCAGATTAGAGGGTCTTTCAACCAATTCCCATACATTATTTCTAGTAAATTGGTTTAGTTCTTCATGCATAGCATTTAACCAAGAGTCATCCAACCAGGCATCTTTATAAGATTTTGGCTCAAATTGAGATAAATAAGAAGAAAATCTTACCTCATTATGGAATTGATGTCTTGTTCTTACTCCATCTGAAATATTTCCAACAATTTGCTTAGTTGGGTGATCTTTGAGAGTTTTTGTCAGAGGAACAACTTCATTGCTTGAGGAAGCATTTCTGATTTCATCCTCTTCATCTACAACCTGCAAAAATTCACAGTCAATTCCTTCATCATCTATTAACACATTAATAGACTCCATTACAACAGATTTTTGCAAGTTAAAAACTCTGTATGCTCTACTTGAAGAGGAATATCCTAGAAAAATTCCTTCATCACTTCTAGAATCAAATTTTTCTAGATTTTCTCTGTCCCTTAGGATATAACATTTACTTCCAAAAACTCTAAAATATTTCAAGTTTGGCTGTTTTCCTTTCCAAATTTCATAAGGAGTTTATTTCCACCCAGATCTGACATATACTCTGTTACTTATATAATAAGCAGTATTTATTGCTTCAGCCCAGAATTTTGTTGACACTTTCTTGGCTATCATCATGGTTCTAGCCATTTCTTGCAAAACTCTATTCTTCCTTTCCACAACTCCATTTTGTTGTGGGGTCTTAGGAGCAGAAAATTCATGTTTAATTCCTTGTTCTTCACAAAACTTGGAAAACATCTGATTTTCAAATTCTGTCCCATGATCAGATCTTATTCTAACAATCCTCCCTATTTGCAAGTTCTTTTCAACTTGAATTTGACAGCACAATTGTTTAAAGCAATCAAAACATTCAGATTTTTCTCTTAGAAAATTTACCCAGGTGTATCTACTGTAGTCATCTACAGCAACAAAGATATACCTCTTTCCTCCAAGACTTTCAGTCCTTGTAGGTCCCATCAAGTCCATATGAATCAGTTCTAATGGACTAGAGGTTCCTACAATGTTGATTTTCTTGTGTGTGGCTTTGATTTGCTTTCCTTGATTGCAAGGACCACACATTCCTTTCTTTTTATTGTTCCCAAACTTGGGAATTCCTCTAACCAATTCAGACTTAGAGATTTTTGACAAATCTCTATAGTTAATGTGACCAAGTCTTCTATGCCACAAATCAATTTCATTGCATATAGAGGATTTTAAAGAGCTTTCATTGTTTCCAATGATTCCATAACAATTGTCACTTGTTCTTACACCTATAAGAACAGTTCTACCAGAATTATCCAAAATTTTACATTCTTTTCTGGTAAAGTTGACAAACAATCTTGAATCACATAACTGGCTAATACTAATTAAGTTTGCTTTCAAACCAGATACAAATAACACATTCTTTAGACAAACTCCATTAGGACCAGTTACTGTTCCTTTACCTTTGACTTGAGAAGTGCTTCCATCACCAAATGTTACACTTCCACCAAAATATTCTTCAAAGGTACTAAACATAGACTTATGTCCACACATATGTCTTGAACAACCACTATCCAACTACCACATGTTGACATCATGAACTTTTAAAGCTATATGAACCACATTTGCAACTAAGGAATCTTTTCTAACCCAAATCTGTTTTTCATGTGTTTTCTGAGAAGTCCCTTCATCAACAACTTGAGATTTTGAAGGAAGTTTCTTTGAGAGATTTGTAACTTTCTTATTTAATGATTCAGTCAATTTTAACAAGGAATCAAATCTGTTATGTAAATCCAAAGACTGAATTTGATTTACTTTCCTCTTACTGTCAAAATATCCCTTGGGAAAACTGTGCAAAACATGACACTTTGGTCTTATATGACCTCTTTTATTACAATGATGGCACACAGGTATAAACCTATATTCAGAAGAATCAAAATTTCCAGATTTGACAGTATTTCTAACCTGTACAGATTTAGATTTTTCAGATTTTGAAGATTTACCGGTTGAGCTTACTTCTCCAGCAGAAATTTTCTGTGAAAATTCCTTATTTTGATTACTTACACTCATTCTCTTTTCAGCAGAATTTGAGCTTTCAGGAACTTCCTTTGAAGTTGATTCCTCATCAATTTGATGATTTCCTGCAGAAAAATTTGAAGCATTAGATTTAATTGAATTTGACAATATCTCAAGTTCAATAACTTTACCTTGAAGTGAAGAAATCTGAGCTTCCTTTTCTTTTAATTTTTCAGTTTTTTCAGTCAAAGAAGTTACCAGAAAATTTTCGTTGACATGTCTTTCAAGTAACTTCTTGTTTATTGAATCTATTTCTGCAAAAGCTTTATTTTTCTCTGTTTCTAACTCCTTCAATTTTTTACTCAGTATCTTGACTTTCTTCTGAGCTCTATTGAATTCCTTATATAGCTGATTGTAGGCTTCTTGTAATTCTTCTTCATCATCTGATAAACTCTCTTTATTATCTCCTGCAATGTCAGAGATAAAACTACCAGAAGAAGATGAGTAAAAGGAATTGAAAGCAGTAAAATTAGCAGAAATATCCTCGTCTGATTGTGAAGAATTATCAGTATTACTGTCATCCCAAGTAACCTGATAATTTGTCTTTTTCTTTTTATCCTTTGAGGGACAATCAGAAGCAACATTTCCAAATCCTCTACATTTATAGCATTGATCTTCATCGTTCTGAGGAAATTTCTTCTCCTTTCTTAGATCAGAAACTTTCTTATCAGATCTTCTATTAGATCTGTCCATGGATAATAAAGGATTAGATTGTCTCTTTTTAAACATTTTCTTGAACTTTTTAGCTAAGAGAGCTAATTCATCCAGATCTACTTCAGAATTATCTGATTCTTCATTATTTACAGATTTTAGAGCTATTCCTTTACTCCTTTTAGGAATATTCAGATCTAGCTCATAAGTTTGTAAAGATCTTACAAGATCTTCAATTCTCATAGTATCCACATCTTTTGCCTCTTGAATGGCAGTAACTTTTGGTCTGAATTTTTCAGGCAAAGATCTCAATATCTTTCTAACAACCTTGGATGTAGAGATCTTTTCTCCAAGGTTAAAGCTCGAATTAACAATATCCGAAAGTCTAGCATAAAATTCATCAAAGGACTCATCATCTTTCATGTATAAAGTTTCGAAAGATGTTGTAAGTCTTTGAAGTCTAGATAGCTTGACAGCTGAGGTTCCTTCATGAGTGACCTCAAGAATGTCCCAAGCTTCCTTACCGACTTCACATGAGGAAATTCTCCTAAATTCCTCAACACTTACAGCACAAAATAAGGCATTCATTGCCTTGTTGTTCCATCCACATAGATCAGATTCAGCTTTACTCCATTGATCATGAGGTTTAGGCATCACACCACCTCCTTCTGTTGTGATTTCTGGTGGATGATAACCATTACATACCGAGAGCCAGACACGCTCATCGATAGATTTCAGGTAAGCTCTCATCCTTGCTTTCTAGTAAGAATATTTGTTACCTTCGAATAATGGAGGTCTAGAGGCAGATCCTCCTTCTTTTCCAAAGTCCATGCTATAGATCTAGATCACACTTTGTATAACAATTCAAAGTGAATAGGCTCCGATACCAATTGAACGAGTAGGAGACTACTCTACAGGTCCTCGATCTACAACAATTATGATCTTAACAATGCGAAAACAAACACACAGAAATTATACGAGGAAACCTGAATCCAAATCCAGGAAAAACCTCGAGTCTATATGAGGCGACTAACCCTTAGAATCTCCACTATTGAATGAAAAGCAATTACAAAGGAAAACACACTTAACCTTTACAATTGAACTCACTCAACAGCAATCCACAGTTCGAATCCACTAACTGTAGCACAACTTGAATCCACAAGCTACAATTCACGATCAATCCAGATCCACAGCTCGAATCCACGAACTGCAACACAACTTGAATCCACAAGCTTCAATTCACGATCAATCCAGATCCACAGCTTGAATCCACGAACTGCAATACAACTTGAATCCACAAGCTGCAATTCACGATCAATCCAGGTCCACAGCTCGAATCCACTAACTGCAACACAACTTGAATCCACAAGCTGCAATTCACGATCAATCCAGATCGTGACAATCACCTCAGAGTCCACTGAGATGATCCAATGCAATAGGAATCCACCTATGCATTCGACAAGCTCGATCACCAATCCAGGAGATCATACGATCAAGTGAAGTTCCGAAATGAAGAAGAATCCTCAAACTTCAATTCCAGGTGATGTCTCTCAGAACTCCCCCTCACTCGATCACCGATTCTGTAAAGATGAATTGATTGAATCTCGAACACCTCAAGATCCAAATCGAATTAATCAAAAGAAAAAGTCAACTAAAAAAAGTACAGCTCGTCTATTTAAAGAAGAAAACTCAGATCGCATCGAGCGCTAGTGGCGTCGCCTTGCGATCGGGGTAGACGGCTGGAAGCGAACTCAAGTCCCGCTCAAATCCAAATAGACTCAGTTAAGGGCGTGCTGCCAGGGCATTGCTAGCGAGAGGGAACACGGCATGTGCACAGCTGATTTGTAGATTCTTCAATCTTGCTCTGCGCTACCAGCGGCGTGTCGTCGTCGCCTTACGACGCAGGTGCGTGTAATTTACTTTCAAAGCACTATTTCACTTATGCGCTGCCAGCGGAGTGGTAGCGGCGTTGTTCCTCGCAAGTGCCTTTACGAAATGTTCTTTATTTAGAGAACTTTGCATTTCCTTGAGCTACCAGCTGCGTGGTAGCTGTGTGGCAGCATTACCTTCCTCTTTATTAAATTCACAGAACTTATATTTTGATTCTGCACATCTTGAAGTTTATTAGAAGATATAATATGTCAAACATTTGCCATATAAGGAGTGTGAGTTTTCACACTTACAGGGCAGCTTTTATAGGTAGAAATAATGTAACCGAAATAAAATTTTGGTTACACCTACTTCTGACATACAATCATGAAAATGTAGAGATTTTGTCGGGAAATCCGTAAGAAAATCCGAGACTTAACTTTATGAACCGAAATTTAATTTTGGTTATACAAATTTTGTGTATAACTGAAATTAAATTTTGGTTATTTTGTATAGAAAGATTTTCTTCTGGATTTGCCCTTGGATTTGACTGATTTTTTATTTAATTTAATTCCTAAAATCGAGATATTTTCCTAAAAACTAATATTTTATTTGAGATATTTTTATTTGGCTGTTCTTTCAGTCATTTTCCGTCATGTGGCGGGTTTATGCACATTTGTCACGTGGGCAGCTTTCTGCAATTCTGCCTGAGAGCTTGAACTGCTCATAACTCTCTCATCCGAGCTCCGATTTTAGCAAACTCAGTTGCGCTGGAACCGAGTCGAGATCTCCTATCCACCGGGATAGGGTTTTGTAGTAAATTCAAGTTTTTAGCAGAAAGTCGAAGCCGCGTCCGAAATCTTAATCTTCTAATATTTCCCTGATCTAGACCCCGATTCTGGAAAATTCAATTGCGTCGGAATCATGTCAGAATTTCCTTTATTCTGGGACAGAGAAAGCAATTGAGTTGGGTTTTAGTAGAAAGTCAATTTTTGCTCCTCCGGGACTTGATCTGCCCATAAATCGTTCATCTGGACTCCAACTCTGGCAAACTCAGTTGTGTCAGAATCGTGTTGGAATTTCCCATCCATTGATATAGGGCATGGCAATTTATCTGCACCTGATTAAAAAGTCAACTTTTGTCCCCTTAGGGTTTGACTTTTCAGTTAGGGTTTTCATTTTTGGCACTTCTGGGGGGTGCAAAAATGAGGCACTTCTGGGGGGTGCAAAAATGAGGTGCTTACAACGTGTATTTAATGCAACATTTTTATATGCAGTCGTATTTATTTCCTTTTGGAGCTCAACCAAAATCAAAGTTTTTAAGGTCGATAATTGGTAATTCCATAGGTCATACTTAGTGTTCATTTTACTTATTTTATTCTTTTATCAGAAATTATTTCGCTTACATGAACTTCTCACAGCAGTTATCTCAGCATCATGGTAACTGATGGGAGGAACAGGGGAGGCGTTGGACATACCAAGCATAGGGAGAAGCACAAGCGTAGCTTTGAGAACATTCACCTTCACGATGCCACAATCCATGACTTCTCACCTCGTCTGTGCAATGTCTTAATTGGGCGGATCTATATTATTTTAGTGCGAAGCTGTGAATTTTATTTAGTTAATTTATTATTTTTTATATCTTACGTTTGGGATGGTCTTCATTGTACTTCAAGGGTTTGTGGATTTTTGTTTTTTTGAAACAATACTTTGTGATTAACTTATTATGTCAAATGAGAAGTACTTGGAAAGCCTAATACTTCTAATATTTATGATAGTGCTTTCATTGGAAAGAGGTGATATTATGAATCAATGTCTTAGTCAATGTGGACGTGTAATGATTTTGAGGTTGGAAACAAGAAGCACTAATTTGCCTAAGTCAAGATAAATTAAATGAAACAACATATGCATTTCCAAGAAAGTAAAATAAAAATTGTAACTACAAAACAAGCATTTTAAGAACTGAGATTAGTGTGCTAAATTGGGTAAGTACAACCCACTGATGGCGTACAACCTTAAATACATATAAAAAAAGACAACGTTCGGCGACAAAGCTGTCAAATGAAGGGCACAACCAAAAACAAAAATTTCTTTCCCCTCCTTGCTTTAGTCATCCTCCATTTCTTCATCGTTATCATCCTCGTCTTCATCATCTTGATCCTGGTCATAGTGCAATTGATGTTGAGCCACTGCTTCTTGTACCTCTGAAAGTTAACGGCTATCGTCTCTTGAGTAGACCGAATCAAGGCCAAGTCTGCGCGCGATTGTTGCTGGACTTCATAAATCCTTGACAAATAATCCATAACGACAGATGGATCAATTGAAGGAGCAGCTGAAGATGAACCAGGATGGGAGGTTCCTGTTCAGGAAGCTGCTTCATGAGGGCGATGAGGACTACCACCCCGAGTAGTGGCAGTAGAATGAGCAACACTCTGTGCTACAGTGGTGGGACCAATAGGAGGTGGAAGCACTATAGGGTGCTCAGTCTCTAGAATTACGGCACCAAGTCTGTGCAGGAGTTAGGTTATGAGGCAACCGAATATAAGTTTTTGCTTCCTGTTGATGCCTTGTACAATGTGTAGCATCAAAAAAACTATATGCGAAGGGAGGTCTATTGAATGACCTTGGAGTAATGCATAAAAGAATTGAAGTCTCCGGAGTGGGAGAATATGTAAATGAGCCACTGGGGATATGTTGGTGTTCATTATTCGATGAATAACCGATCGAGGAGTTGGAAGATTATCAACCACTAGACGGGTTCCATGAAAATACGTAGTACTGTTGCGCACAAAAGATGCCATATAATTAGGTGAAGGGATGTTTGTTTCATGATAAGGATATCTAGGCTCAAGCACTCTGAGTATCCCTAATATCTGAGAAATGACATAAGGGGTGATTGAAAATGTCTGACCGCGAATATACACGGAAAATGCTAGAGGGATATTGAACCAAGGATTTATGTTTGCATAGAACTCCCGAACTATGATGGGTTGAGGAGGTGTAAGATCTTTGAGCATAGGACCCCAACCCCTAGAAGTAAAAACTGAAGTAATATCAGGATCAAGCTCCTTGATTATTACCTTCTGCTCTAACAGAAGAGGCCGGTCGTGAAGGTGATTACGAAACCTACCCTGCGCATGGCGGTCTAAAAAAATTGACTCATCTACTGGAGGAAGTGTGTTAGACCTAGACCCATTGGTGCATTTGCGTTTTTTAGGCATTTGCAAAATATATATATATATATATATATATATATATATATATATATATATATATATATATATACATATAGAACAACATCCTGTTAAAGCAATTAATAAAAAATTCATGTATTTAATTGTAAACAGGACATTGGCATATGGAAAATCACAGAGCTATGGGACTAAGTGCTTATTGAAGCCATAAAAGAGAAGGTTAGCAACAAATTGTAAATAAAATTGAAAGACAAGTTTGCTGCGAAATGAAGAATTGCAACGTACTTTAGTGGGTTATAGGGTTTTGTTAAATTTATTTCCATGGTGGGTTCATTTTTTAAGAAAGATGTTAAACATTCCAAGCAAAAGAAAATTAAAAAAAATTTGCCATAACAGATAGAATCCACTCAGAAATTTTTTAATGGAGATTAGAATTAAACAATTTTGTATTAAGTATGAGATTTGACTCTGTTTTTAATGTTAAACACTCCACTCTAACCAAAAGAAAACGAAAAAAAATTTTCCAGGCCATATCCCTTTTTTTTTTTTTTTTTTGTAAACACTCTTTCCACATCAGACTCAGTAAAAATTGTTGGCAATGTTCCTTCAGATCACTAACAACAACTGTTTGCCAATGTTCTAAGGGTCTCAATGTCAAGAATCTTCACATTTTTGAGGAGTCCAACAAGACTTGGATATTTTTTAGGGATGACAATGTGCCTTTTTGGGCAAAATTTTTTAAAGCAAATATCTTCACAATCAGGAATTTTTGGATTTTGAGTGCGAACCTACTGCGCCATGGATTTGGAAAGAGATTTATAGGATAAAAGACACTATCCACAAAAGAGTTGTGTGGAGCATTGCTAATATGAATTCAATTTCTATCAAGGATCCTAGTCGGCTCCCAATAAAGGTTAGTAGATACAATGAGCTTTTTCCTGATATTATGGGTAATTATCAATAATGTGGTTGAGCTCTTCTTGCGTGGAAAATCAAGATTAATAATTTAGAAGTCTTTTGTACCATTTGGCCTAATGATATTATAAAAGATATCCTTAGTGTTCTCATCAGTGCCCAAGGAACTCAAGCTAAGATCATCTAAAAAGCCTATCCAAATGGTCTATACTTAGTTGCCCCAGCTAATAATGGAAGAAGACTTGGAGATTAAAACAGAAAACATCACAAAACGGAAAAACATCAATAACGAGATCCCGAAATGCGGAAAGCTAAAAAGTTAAAAAAAACGATCAATTGGACATGATCGATCATTTTTTATGCATCACCCTACTCAAGTATAATAACATATAAACTTAACAAAATCAAAACTTAAAACATGAAAAAAAATTAAAAGAAATATCTCCAAATACCTTGGACGAACGCGAAAAGGCCCTATATTCGATCCCAACAAGAACTTCGAAGACTTGCGTTGAGATCTATAGGACTTGGAAGATGAATGGAAGTGAAACGACTTGGAAGATTGGAAGGCAACTACTTGGACATTGAATGGAAGTGAAACAGCGCGATGTGAATAAAATGCACCACACGAATGTCGTTAGGGTTTTATTATTTTTTTCTTTTTTTAGTTTGACACTCGAGCGAGCGTAAATCACTCCAAAATCTTCACTCTTGAGTTTTCTGTGTTTTCTTAGTTATGCCTTGATGCTCGAGCAGGTGCAAATCGCCCAAAAATCTTCACTCTCGGGTTTCTTGAGTTTTTTAAATCATTCCTTGACACTCGAGTGGCTGTAAATCTTCCCTAAAGAGGTAAAAACATCATGGGAATTGGGTTCTCCCGCTTGAGCGGTTGCAAATTGCTCAGAAATTGTCACACTTTAGAATTTTTTTTTTTTTGAGAAATCTTTTATACATGCGAGGATTTGTAACAAGGCATGAGAGGACTTGAAACCACGTATGAGTGGACTTGTAACCAGGCATGAGAGGACTTGTAACCAAGCATTATAGGACTTGTAACGAGGCATGGGAGGACTTGTAACTAGGCATGTGTGGACTTGTAACTAGGCATGAGTGGACTTGTAACGGAGCATGAACATGAGACGACTTGTAACCAGACATGAGTGGATTTGTAACCAGGCATGAGAGAACTTGTAACCAGACATGAGTGGACTTGTAATGGAGCATGAGCATGAGAGGACTTGTAACCAGGCATGAGAGAACTTGTAACCAGGCATGAGTGGACTTGTAACGGAGCATGAGCATGAGAGGACTTGTAACCAGGCATGAGTGGACTTATAACCAAGCATGAGTGGACTTTATAAGCTCTAAATTTTTTTGATTATTTAAATTTGTATATCTGGTTATTATTAGTGTAATTAATTTTAACCTTTCTAAAATTTTCTTGTCAATTAATTTTATTAATTTTTCTTTTGCTCTGTAATGATACATGTGAGTTTCCAAAATTTTATAGCCTAAAATTGGCTTTAGGAAAAAAACCAACTCCCCCACGTCAAACTAAGGCGTAGACAATCTTCGTGTTAAAGATGCTTTCAACTAACTTTATAGCCTAATATTAAGTACAAATATAGCAATGTTAATAGGAAAAGACAAAAGCCATATATTACAAAAGGTGGGTTAGAAATACAACCACATTTCATGTGGGATTATTCTCATACACGTGGGCTTGTACATAATATAAAATGGACAGAAAAAATTATCGGTCTTCCAATGTAGTTCCAAGACACTCTCCTTCGATTGTACAACAAGATTTGAGAACTAAAGAACCAATTGGAATCCTTGTTCTTCAAACTTGCCATTACACTTGGATATTCAAGATGGCCTTCAGCTTTTTCACCTTGTTATCAAGCCAGGAATGCCGGAGTTGTCAATTGTACCTATAAACAATGCAAAATAATAAACAAGTTATTAGTTTCACACAATAATTTTATTGAACAAGTGACAGATAGGTCTTACATCTTCATCTTCTTCCCCTAATTCGTGGCCGACCATCTGTTAGTTATTCATCATCTACATTGGTCTCCATACCATTGGTGTTCGCTACATTAGACAGAACGATGTCCCGCACTTGGTTTGAAGGGTGCATAACCAAGTCAACAAGGAACTTATCCCTAAATTGTACGATATGACTCTGAATTCATAGAAGCCGTACTTGTGTGTTACTGGTGAAGTAGTTGCATACTATAATTATAAAAAATCATTTAAGCTATATACGCACTTGATCAAATGTTGTACACAAGTTGCTGCCATCCCACACCTCCATGAATTTCATCATGAAGACACCACAATCATACCTAATGGTATATAATGATATAAATGTAAGAAGCTAACATATGTAATTATTGAAACAAACCTAATGTCTTACCTGTTGCTTTGATTTGGGACGTTAACGTGACGCAACTCCCATTGTAAAACTGGAAAGTCTTCACCACCTCCAAAGGAACGTAAGATGTTTTCCAACATCTTGGTCTACAAGTGACGAAACAAGTGTCAATATCATAATTGTTGTAAATGTTATGAGAAAATTTCATTAATATAAAAATTACTTGTATTGCAATTAAAGACTGATGGCCTGCATGACGTATCCCATCATACGAGTCTAGCACCTCCACTCCACGCTTTGCTAGGTGTAGAATTAAAAGAAACCAATGATTGCGGAGATGCATGGGAACAAAAATCTACATACAAGTAAGACAACCTTATAAGGAAAAACCCATTATAGACTCTGCTAAAGTAAGGAAAAAAGCATAAAAAATCTGAAACAAAGATGTGAAGGTGGTACAATTCATTGCATCCCAAGAAACTTACCTTATTGCATTTAACCACTGAGTATCCTAGTTGTTGTGTATCGAAGTAACAGTGCAACTCTTCAGGGGAACCACGAGCCGTATTCATTACCTAATCCTGCATAATATATGGAAGTTAATTTTATTCATTAGTGTGGCCTTGAAAAACAATAATTTGATATATGCTAATGACTACTAGTGTTGTCACAAAATATACTTACGCAAACATATGTCGGGCAATAATGCTTGGTGACTGTGCGATTACTCGATAATTGTTGCCTCTTTATAAGACACGCTTCGAAAGCATTGATAACCTATAGAAATATACCATGATAGATGATATGTAAAATTGAACAACCAATATATTATTCACAAGATAGGCTTTGCATACCACACTATTAATATGTTTGTTGTCAAACAAACATGCCAACTCAGATGCCGACGCATGAATGGAATCGAACTTGAATATAATTTCTCTAAAAAAATCGTGGAGGAATTATTCACTAAGAATTAAAATACATAAATAACATTTACAAGTTAGTTTAAGAATATTATCTTACTCAGAATGTTTTTTTTTTGGCAAACGTATTCTATGAGTAGGCGTCCTTCTGTAGCCAATTGAGGACGCCTACGTTGAGCAACATATGGAGTGCGATAGTGTCTCGCACGCTGCTTCACACAGGTCCCCATTCATGGTTTGTTTACCTTGGTCCCGGTGCCTTCCCTAACGGCTACTATAGTCTCCTCATCCATTTGAATTTGATCTTCCTTATCTGCAATATTTGATGATCCAGGAGCATCAGTATGATCACTGCTCTCGTGGGTACCATGATAGGAGGGTGAAATCCTTGCGTCATTAGGCACATTGGGCATGGAAGAGTCAGGCGCATCCGTATGATTAGCGCTTCCACGTGGCACGTGGATATCAGAGGGCGGACAGTTTCCCTTGACTTTACATGATTTACCATCTCGCTATACATGTCCATGATCTTCATGAGATGACCTTGAATAACCTGGGATACACAACACACAGTCGTAAACAAGGCTGATTTGTTCTTAATAAGAAAACCTGAGAAAGGTAGGAAAAAAAACCAATCTTATAGGATTTGGATCTCCACGGAATTGGCTTAGATCAATGACATCTAGTTCACGTGCTTTGCCAGATGCCTCATCTTCCACATAGCACTCGGCACAGTGCTCAAGCACCTACAATATTTAACGTGTATATTATCGAGTACATAGAAATGCTGCATTATTTGAAAATTTGAAAGGAAACCTATAATAATGAGTTCAACTCAAATATATATATTTATACCTTCCCATTCCATAACCATCGGGTGCCATTTCATCCTTCTCCCTTTGGTTAATCAACGCATCCGTCCATGCTGCCATACGTGGAGTTGTGGGAGGTGTTGCTTCACCAACAATAACTTGATCGTAATACAAAAACTAAGCAACAGAGAACTGTCATTAGAACACTCCGTTCAATGGATATAAGTTAGAGTATGGCCAATGCATGTATTAAATACTATACATACCTGTAAGAATAACAAGCAGCCACTGACGCGTTTTTGTTTGCCCTTTTGAAAATCGGCTATGTGACCATCAATGTGTCCAATAGATACTTCCCCCAATTATATCCTCTTATCTTCTCTACATCGACTAATAAGGGAAGATAGGATGCACTCACATCAATCTTTGAAGATGGATTTACTAAGGTGGGCAAAGAATATAAGACAAAAGAATGGATCCACTCATGATCGTTCTCTAGGTTCTTCAAGCTCTTCTCAACATTTTCAATTGGGATGCTTCCATTTTCCACCCCATAAAAACTATGCAACTCTGTTATATCGGGCATTTTTGATTTAGATGTATCAACATTTTTCCCCTTTATGAGTAACCCAATTATCATCTCTACATTGTGTGTGTCACGAAAATATTCTGTACCCCAACTCTGATACATCTGTCCTTAGTATCTACCCTCGGAACAATCCAATGACACAGTCGCCGATGAAGTTTTTTCACGCGTAATTTCAGTAGGTAGTCAAAACCACTATCTCTAAGGCATGTCTCCTGAGAAGCAGTGAAGTCAATGGCGTTCATGAACACAATGAACCATCCAGGTGAACAACATGTCTGTATCAGAGCTTACCAAAAACAAAGGTAGAACGAAAGAATATGTCAGTATCAAATAACTACCCACAATAATTCCAATTTTAGATAATAAATTTCATGAACATACTGTTTTTTGTGTGGCCCTTGTCGTGGGATAGCCTTGTTGTATTCGTCCCACTCAAGCCGTGAAGCTTTCTCCCTCGGCCTTATTCATTGACTTCCATGCTATAGCAGCATCCGCGAATAACTAAAACACAATAAATAAATAGATAAATTCATTTGAATATGATCAACGAAATGAAATTTATCGAAATGAAGGATTTTCCTTAACCATTACCAATGATAATGCCTACTTGCTACTTCGTGGGGATTTGTTCACCTTCGCTACAACTCTTTATTCTTTGATTTACATAATGCTCCCTAAGAAAACGAAAGAATAACCATGAACAATTATATATTAAGGATTACAAGGATGCAAAAGGAATTACAATAACCGTCATATTAACAACCATGCCCAAACCCAAACTTATAGAAAGTAAAAAAGAAATTTAGTGGATTGCTTCCATGCTTGCTTGTAGAACAAAACAAATAAAAAGTGAAGGAAACTTTACTTGAAATGTAGTCAACTGTTGCGCGGGCGTTTTATTCCTGTTGATGATGGTCCAGTAGTTTCCATTGTAGTCAAACTTGTCCTGCACATTAATAGAGGCAATTTCACAATTCTAATTTCCAGATTTAAGCAAAAATTCTCATTAAAGCAAACAACACCATGTAACAGAGGCATTTTTAAATAAAGACAAAACTCCCATTAAAAGAATTTGTATTTACAACCTTTTAGGAAAGGGTTTACACGTAGATGGAACATAAAAATTTGGCGTGGAAGATAGAAAATTAGGTTTCCTAAGAGCAGTAATCTAGAGAAGCCGAGAAGGGAGTAGATTTTGATTGAAATATTGTCGTTTTAAATCATCAACCATGAGATTGAGTTTCTTTTGTAACACTTTATCAATTATGAGTTACATTATCACCATCGTCACCTCATCTATCTCCATAATGCAATTCAATGGATTCCATATTAACTCTTGGCGAGGTTTAAGTTAAACTTTCTAATTGAAAATCCGAAGCTAGAAAATATCTAAATAATCCTTTCGCAGTCCTGCAACAAAGACGAAACCCCTACCTATCTTAGAATTTTTTTTCTTTTCTTCTTCTTCTTTTCATAATCTTTAAGAATTAATTCACCACACTGCCCTTAAGAAACATGATCCACAAATCAATTTAATATTTTCACTTCTAGAATACCCATTTAAAGATTATTTTCTTTTACAATCTGCCCTTGCAAACTCCCCCAAACAAAATGGAGCCAAATTAAAAATTATCGCCAATGTTCAAAACTCAAAGCAATCAATGGCAAAAAAAATAAAAATAAAAAAGAATTTGAAAATAAAAAAATTAATGAATATATGGTGAAACTCGTAGACGAAATAAGTTGCAAATGTACCAGTTAAGTCGTATTTCTACGAAAAAGTCTCACTCTTGCGCCCTTCGTCTGTTCGGACTGATAGTGTAATGGTGGCTTCCAATTGTTGGGTTGGGGAGGAAGGAAGTAAGTGTTGAGGCTTGAAGGCCTTCGTTTTTTCAAAATCACCTGGTTGTCGCGCCTTTCGTTCTAACAGAGGAAATGGGGTGTGATAGTTGGATTGGGAGAAAGTGACCAACTGGTTGGTCTAATGGGTTTGGGGTCTAATGTTCAAAACTCAAAGCAATCAACGGCAAAAAAAAGAATTTGAAAATAAAAAAATTAATGAATATACGGTGAAACTCGTAGACGAAATCGGTTGCAAAAGTACCAGTTAAGTCGTATTTCTCCAAGAAAGTCTCACTCTCGCGCCCTTCATTCGTTCAGACTGATAGTGTAATGGTGGCTTGCAATCGTTGGGTTGGGGAAGAAGCAAGTAAGTGTTGAAGCTTGAAGGCCTTCGTTTTTTCAAAATCACCTAGTTCTCGCACCTTTAGTTCTAATAGAGGAAATGGTGTGCGACAGTCGAGTTGGGAGAAATCGAGAGAAAGCGACCAACTGGTTGGTCTAATGGTGTAAAACCCCGAATTTTCACATAATAAATAAATAAATAATAAATAAAAGGAAACCTGAGTTCAAGTCCTAGTTAAAAAAAATAAAAAGTGAATATTTAGAGGACAAGTAATTCAAATAACTAATAAGTTGTAAATAAAGAAGGAATTTTAAGGAAAATTAGCCTAAAAGGGTATTTTGGTAATTTTCAGAAAAGTGTAATTTATGAAATAAATCAATATATAATAATTAGGGTTAGAAAATAGAAGGAAATAATTTATTAAGTCAAGTTAGAAATACAATAGTGATAATTAAAGCATAAAAGAGGAAAAAGGGTAATTAGGTAAATTCAGGACTTAATTTGGAGGAAAAGTAACTTAATAGGGTTTTAGATGATATTAAGGGTTTAAGTAATTATTATGCACGAAATTAGGCTATAAGGAGTGTTTAGATGATAAGAAACTTAATTAGTATTGTTTAAGTAGAAAAATAGAAGGTGGAGAAAAAGTAGGAATTAATTAGAATAAGTTAGACTTTAACTAGACCGCCATAGGGTTGGGTTAGCCCAATTAAAGGAGTCTATTAGGGTTGGTTTAGGATTCTTATGGCTTAGTATAAATAGTTGAAGAAGGGTTTAAAAGAGAGAATTTTCGTGGGTTAAATATTGAGAAAAAAGAGGAGGAAGAAGAGAATAAGAAGGTTGCTGGAGCTGTCCGACCAGTCTCCATCAAATCGCGATAAGGGAAAATCCGGACAGTAGATCAACTTCAAATTTGGAGATTTTGATCTTCACTGATGAAACTACAATGTGAACGGTGGATATTGGAATTGGAGAATTCTATATTGGTGCGTTTGGGAGCAGAAGTTGGGTCCAGAAATAGAAACTTCAAAAGAAGATGAATTTTTGCGTATGAGGCAAGTAGTAACCCTTGAAAACTAGAGGAATTGCATGGTTTTGTTTTCTGTGATTTATTATGGTTTAGTTTGATTATCCGGAAAGGATTTTACATGGAATCTAATGGTTTATATTTTAGAGTTTTGTATTCTTGAAGGATTTGCTAAAGTAATGAAGAAATCTTTGGTTGATCATGTAAATATTCATGGGATGGTATTTAATTGACCCAAATTAATCTAGAGTGTTGTAGGTATGATTTAGAGTGTTAGAAAATTATTTTAGACTAATTAAACCCAAAGGCTAAGCACAAAAATCGAAACTTGAAGAAATATGAAAAGTATTGAATAATCATAGGTATGATCATGTGGATAGTAATAGGTTGGAAATTAATTGATGCAAATTAATCTAGAGGGTTTTAGGTATGATTTAGAATGTTAGGGGATTAATTTATACTAATTAAACTCAAGGCAAAAGCCTAAAAATCCGAACTTGGTAAATCTGGAAATTTGTAATTGAAATTTGTATCAGTGCCTAGGACCGCCCTAGATCGCCTAGACAGCAGAGGTAGGCGCTCTATGCAGAAAATTTAGGTTTTGGGGATTTTGTAATATGATTAAATATCTAATAATTTTTCTAGTAAGATAATCATTATAGCAACTTTATAAGGACCTAATTGAGGTATAGAAAATTATAAAATTAAATTTTGTAAACAACCAAGTAGTTGGAAGTTCTAAGGATAGGTTAGAGTATGAAAATGATTAAATTGAAGGTAACAACAATAGGAATAATACTAGCATATATTTATGGATTAAAATTACCTTGTTTTAGGTTTGTAGGATATGATGGAAAATAAAAATACAGAAAATTGTAATAGATACTATCTTAGATATTAATATGAGAACTTGGATTACAAGAAGGGGATTAATAGGTAAAACTCTAAGCAAGGCTTGAATTACTTTTATTTGTGTTTTAAATGTGAATATTGGGTTCTAGAATTATATAAAATCTGATTTTCATCGAACTTATTATTCATGAGTTTTATTTGAATATAATTGAGAAATTGCATATTTTATTCTGAAAAAGGCTTTATTTTGGGTTTTTAAGGATTGAATCATGGTTTTTCTCATGGAATTGAATATTTTGGTATGGATTGGTATGTGGTATGATGTTATTTACTTTTCTTTTACGATTGGGAGATACGGCTCCTGTGATTGAGTTGATACTAGCTTTTACGGCAGAGATGGGTAATCCTCTGTTATAGAGATGTGTATTCAATTACGGGTAAAGGTGTATATGCCTCCTATAGTAGCATGTCCTCCTGTATGTTGTTTTATCGTATTTTGTGTCAGTGGGCTTAGCTTGTTATGGATCCATAGTTTTGGCTGGTTAGCTAAGTGGTATTTCGTTTAGGTTGAGTTACTTCTTGTGCGAGCGCACTTTCTTTGCAAGTTAGTTTGCATTGGGGGGTCCTGTGTCTGTAGGGTCATTTCAAGCCTCGCTGGTGATTCCTATACATGTGGATCAGCGGCCATACTCCATGTATTGATTTCGGTGCTGCATGCTGGTTGTACATGCCAACTCTGCGAGGTTCGTGCGCAATATGTCAATGACTACAGCTCTTATCTAAGGTGATGTTCACGGGTTTGAGTGACCAGTAGCATTGCTATCAGTCTTACGGTGGTATAGCATGGGTTGAGTGTCATCTCAAATACTTATCATCTTTGTAAGTCTTGCAATGGCACATGTCTTATCGCTGTTATCTCGATAACATCATTTTGCTAGTATTTATGCATGATTATCCGTTTATTCGCTTTATTTGGATTTCTATCAATAACTTGAATTCATCGCCTTATCGTTGATTAATCGCATACCTCATGACTAGTTGCTTACAGTAGACTGTTTTCAATTGCATGCATCTGCTACTTGCTAAAATGTAAATCTCACTCTGTTTTCCCCTATTTTTCAAGTTTGCTTGGAGAGATCGTGAAGATGGGGTTTTATTTGATGGGTAGAATTGTAATTGATATTATTGTCCACATTTTGATTAGACAAACTTTATTGTAAACTAAATTGATTAAATTGAATAAAGACACTACAAAAAAGTCGAATTACCGCCGTTAAATATTTAACGACGGTAAACCCTACCGCCACTTAATACTGAGCTGCTAAACGAATCGGCGACACCTACAACGGTGGTAGCAAAATTACCGCCGCTATTTCGGAGAAATAGCCGACGGGAATTTAGCGATGGTAATTACCGCCGTTAAAACTCGTTTTACCGGCGGGTTTTTCCGCCGCTTAATAAGAAATTTTTAACGGCGGAAACATTTACCGCCGCGAATACCTTCTATTAGTAGCGGTAATTACCGCCGCTAAAATCATCACGTGCTTCCATATGCCTTTAGCGGCGGTAAGTACCGCCGCTAATACTTTGTATAAGTAAAATACGACTCAGGTTTTAAGCAGCAGTAATTACCGCCGCTTAAAACTTTTGGCTTTTAGCGGCAGTAATTACCGCCGCTAAAAGCCTTTACCTGCATATACAAAAACTATAATTAGTGTCATGAAAATCCTGTAAAATACCTGTAAAATACCTCATTTTGTAGCAAATTTTATAACAAATAGAGCAAAATAATTACAAAAAAGAAAGTGAATTAAAAGAGATTCTAATAAAATTAAAATACTCCAAACATTCATGTCATATAAATTAAACTAAAGAACAGTAAATTAATGGTTTCAATTAACAAGTGATATTGCAACTCGTATCAATTTAATAGCCCTGCATGAAAATAACAATGAATCATGCGTCAGTAAAATTATAAGTAGACAAATCAATTTAGCCAAAATATATATATATATATATATATATATATATATATATATATAGAACCGAAGCTATCTTGTGTTACTCACCTCAAATAATAAGAATGCATGTCTAGCTAAAATCCCGAAGAGGACTATCATTTGCAGAAGTTTCGCCAGGAGACTATAAATTGTAACAAAGATCATTAAGTGTGGTATTTAAATATAAAGATGATATGAATTTGTGCTATATGTATTTTTGTAAGGCATTTATATAATACCTATGTTTGACGGTTACTCATCATTAAGTTTCTAAATTCTTCAAATTCTCTGGCATGCTGTGCAACAGTTGCTTCAATTGTTTGTCGTTGTCGCATCTCTTCTTCTAGCCGCTCTTCTGTACATTGCAATTGTTCTCGCATCCTATTAAACTCATCCATATCAACATACCGAGATGACGTACTCGAGGATGCACTACCACCCCACAGCCTAGTGGGCGTGTGGCCAAACCCACAACACCGCACCCTGCCATGTGTGTCATGCCCCATGACTTGAGTATATACATCATCTCGGGCTATCGAATCTGGCGTGCCTTGTTCCATGATAGTTCGCATTTGATCCTGAAAAAATATTTATGCAATCATTGAGTTATCAAAATAGATGCTAATAAAGTTAATCGTGCTACAATTATACCTACAATAAGAGGAAATAACTTACTATCTTGTCAGCTGCTTCATCATTGATTGGCATGCCATCTTTTCGAGTATGCGTTTTTATAAAAGTCTCAGCACGGCCCGCCAATCCCTAATGAAAAAATATGGTGTTAATTCATCATAAATCATTTAAACATCCACAAGCAGAAATTAATACAATTGACCCGATTAAAAAGATGAAGAAATATAAAAACAAAGAACACATGTAGAGATAAATAAAGAAAAAATAATAAAAATTTCGACGGCATCTCCCCTAAAAATAGAGGGTTGTCCAGACCGAATTGGTCTAAAATAAAGCCATTCAACCTGAAAAACAAAAAATAATGCAAAACGTAGCATTCATATACAATCCACATTCGCATAAATATTTAATCTCATCATACAAGAAAATAGAAAAGCTACTATACAACTTAGAAGAGATAAGAAAGCAATAAAATAAGATTGTACACTATGAAAACCGATCATCAAGTTGATAAGGTGACTAGATTTATAATAGTATATCAAGAAATTCATAAGTGGCCATTTGTTATACCTGTTCGTTTCTGACCCTGGCAAAGCTCTTTGTCCTAGCCGTATGATTAAGGGTCTGGTTGGCATGATTAGTTTTATTCCTTGTTGACGCGTTCTGCAACATATAATCATACAAAGTCAATAAACAAGGATGCAGTAGCTTTAGAAGACATATTAACCAATTAACAAATTACCTGGGCGTTTTGTTAGTTCTAGTACTCTACTATAATTGCCCATTGCTCCTCTACCACATCTGGTGGGTGATGATTTATACGTTCAGCATTTGTTTCGTATGGATCGTAATGGTTCTGCTTCAAATCGGACTTATAGTCCTTCCATTTTTTATTTATTGATTGCATGATAACATCACGTAACCTCTCTTCAACCTCAAACTTTTCCTTCGGTGCATAACAAATTGAAATTTAAAAGTTAATACCAATTAGCTAAATATGTGGACATTTTGAGCAATGAACTACATTAAAATTTAGATTATTCACCTTTACAAGTGACCACACTCAGTCCTTCTCCCTATCTGCGACTTCTCGCCAGCCAAAGCGATTCAGGGGTATAACACGTCAATCGCGTGCCAGTGTCCCACAAAAACTAGCCAATTTGGAGGCATTTGGTCCAATTGGCTGCCCCAATTCATCTATATCGATGTTGAACTTTTCTCCAGGTCGAAGTTTTAGTATATCAAGGCATCTAGTAGGACCTCTACCCTTCTTAGCTGGCCCACCCTCTGCCATCTAATAAAATACACTATATGCTGTAGAAAATAAAATCATACAAGTCAATAACAATCTGATTCATCATAAACGGCTATTGTTTGTTAGTTAGTTTAATAGAAGAAAATAGTGTGTCATATTCAAGACAAAAAAAGAGAATGAATAGGATTACTACAATTCAAATACAATTCATTCATGGTCATCATCAGAATCCGATCCCTGTTTGTCATGAACAGGATCACTAGAAGATGCGAGATGTTCTCTACTCGTATGAGAATGAGCATCAACTGTTGTGCCAGGTACGTCTTCCCTTGCCAAACTCAACCCATCAACCTCTTCTTCATTATTTGTTACAAGTTGGGTAGCATATGGCTCGCAATCAATGGGTTGATCATCATTCATGATCAATTCAAACAAGTCCCTTGGTCGAAATTAGATGGCCATTACAATTGCATGTTACAAGCACAAGATGAAATCATACATATTTATAGTGCATCAATAAGATTAACATCTAATGGTTATTGATACACTTGACAAAACCTAGTAATTGAGATCCTAATGACTAGCTGGCAAAAAAGAATTAGAATTTTATTTTATTTTAAATTTTTCCTAAAATTTTTGTTTGTCAACAAATTCACTACCAACATCACCACTACTACACCACTGTCACCGCCAAAACAATAATTAGCACCACAATTATCATTACAAAACTCATGTTCATTAGACTTATTAACACACTTTTACATATTTTTAGAATCATAAATGGATTTAACTAAATATTATGAGATGGATTTTTACTTCATTGCTTTCTAAAAAAGATAAAAAGAATTTGAAAAGTTTTTTGTTCTAAATTTTTTTTAAGTTACCCAATGGCCTCTAAGTTATCAACAAACTTTTCCTATTTCTATATTTATATTACTACGGCGTTGAAGTTCTTTGTAAATACTACTTAACAATAACTCCTAATTAGATAACTTAAGCATGATTTTTCCATAAATTATTTTGTATAGAATTTCACTTTTTCATGAACGTAGGCTTCGCCCAACATCCTACTAATGTTTTAAGGAAACAAATTTGCATGCTCACTGATAACTCAAGTTATTGGTGTAACAGTAAATACTTAATCTTATGCCTTGCCCTGTTTGATCATCACTTGAGATCAAAGACAAGTGAGCGGCAAGCGGCAAAATATTGAGTGGAGGCATGGGCCACCAGTCCTGTTGTCTGTGATTGTAGGAAATGATCAGGATGTGATTTAACTCAACGAATCACCTTTGACTAGATTTTAAAATTAATTTTATGCTATGGTGCATGATAAAATTATAAATATGATAATATTTTCTTTTTAGGTCACAAGCTTGTAAAATGAGATAAACTTTTTGTTAGTGATAAACTTTTTCCCCTTTGAGAGTAGGTCTCCTTCTTCAAGAGCGTTTCATCTAGTGATAAACTTTTTTTCCATACGGCTCAATCCAAATAAAAAGTAGAGAACAAAGTCATCTTCCATTGTTTCTGTCCTCTTGGTTAGATGTAGTGACGGAATCCCATTGGTTTGTACATAAATCATGTTTTAGATGCAAATTCAAATGGCCGGCCATCACATAAAATCATGCATAACCATAGTGAATCAACAATCACAGTAAAAAAAATAATAAAAATAATAATTGCACCTAAAGTAATCAAAACCAAAAGTAATTCTATTCCCAAATATAAGAGGAAAAAATCTGCAAAATTTAGAGGACTACTTTGATATTGCTTTTAGGTCTGATTCAGACCTTAAATCATAAACAAAACTCCCCCAATAGAAGAAATGATTCTTGTGTTATGTTTCACTCATCTATTCAATCCAACCTTCATGTCTTGGCCACTGTTTTGTTTCCATGGAGCCAAGTTCCAAAGAATGCGGTTCAAATACAAAAGAAAAATATCAATAGGAGTTCTAATCCCATAAAAGTCACAAGCAACCCCTTTCTGTTACTTGAATAATACTTCTCTGACAAAGTTGGGGCGAGGTTCTTCGCAAAGTAGCCAATGCTTGGGCCAAGATTAATTGTCATGGCTTGTTTGCAATCGCCATTTTATCAGTCTGTACCGTATCTAGGTTAGTGAACTTTAAGTGCTGCTCCCTAAACCCAACAGAGTACCAGACATATTCATCCTGGCATTGTTGAATCTTACTCTCCCCAAAGTATTTGGCACAAATTGAGAACATACGTCATTTACTCCAGCATACTCATTGGTTGCTGATCATTAGTATTCTTACTTAGAATGTAAACCTACGTTAACGGTGAGAACATACCTGCAACCGGCGACAGCGGCTTTGCAACGGAGAAAGGCGCCGGCGGCTTGGCGACGGAGAACAGAGATGGTAGTTGGCGACGGCGGCGAGCGAACGAACGGCGAGGGAACGGGGGCAGGCGAATGGCGGCGAGAGAAGAAAACCCCAGCAAGGAACAGCAAATTTTCGCGCAGAGAAGAAAACCCCAATCACGCGAATTGGGGATTTATAGCCTTTTAGCGGTGGTAATTAGTTACCGCCGCTAAAAACCCATTTCGCGCGAGCGGATATAGCCTTTTAGTGGCGGTAATTAGTTACCGCCGCTAAAAACCCATTTCGCGCGAGCGGATATAGCCTTTTAGTGGCGGTAATTAGTTACCGCCGCTAAAAACCCAATCCGCGAGCGGATATAGCCTTTTAGCGGCGGTAACTAATTACCGCCGCCAAAAACCCGATCGGCTATGACCTTTTAGAGGCAGTAACTCGTTACCACCGCTAAAAACCCAATCCGCGATCGGAGTATAACCTTTTAGAGGCGGTAATCAGTTACCACCGCTAAAAACCCATTTCGTGCAATCAACATTAACCTTTTCGCGGTAATTGGCATAATTACCGGCGGCACTACCGCCGGTAAAAACACGCGCCAAACCTTCGCGCGAAAACTGAGTTTGCGCCATTCTTTTTTAGCGGCGGTATAAATTTACCGCCGCGAAAGACTTGTTTCAACGGCGATACACATGTCTTCCGCCGCTTAAATGAAATTACGGGCTTTTAGCGGCGGTAATGGTCTACCGCCGCTAAAGCTCCGCTTTTTTGTAGTGAGAATTGTTTTATTCCCCACAAGAACTCTAATGAAATTAATTAGTTTTAAAAGTTATTGTGATTCTTAGTTTGTATTTGACCGCAGCTTCGTGGTAGCACCTCGGGTTTGGTTGTTAAACCGGACTTGGGTTGCTACAGTGACGAACCGGGTTCGGGTTGGGTGCCGGTTTGCACTAACCCTAGTTTGAGGCGTTACAAATGGTTACAAATGGGTTTGGGGTCTAATGTTCAAAACTCAAAGCAATCAACGGAAAAAAAAAAAAGAATTTGAAAATAAAAAAATTAATGAATATACGGCGAAAATCATAGACGAAATCAGTTGCAAACGTACCAGTTAAGTTGTATTTCTCCAAAAAAGTCTCACTCTTGCGCCCTTCCTTCGTTCGGACTGATAGTGTAATGATGGCTTGCAATCGTTGGGTTGGGGAGGAAGGAAGTGTTGAAGCTTGAAGGCCTTCGTTTTTTCAAAATCACTTGGTTCTCCTGCCTTTCGTTCTAACATAGGAAATGGGGTGCGACAATCGGGTTGGGAGAAATCGGGAGAAAGTGAGTCAAGTGACCAACTGGTTGGTCTAATGGGCTTGGGGTCAAACAAACCGGTTCGTCGGACCGATTTGTGATTTAAAAGGGAAAGGAAAGTATTGTGCATCTGACGAGACTTTTTCCCGCCTCCACGCGCTTTCTCCTTGACGCTGTAAAAACGCTGTAAATTTAAACGCCGTAGAGGAAATGGGTTTGACTTAACAAAAAAAAACGCTAATTATACTTCAGAAAATCAAACACTGTTCCGACTTTTTGGTGGACAATAGAGTAATTTTTATTATAAACGAAACTGAGGTACATGTCTTATCATCAAATCATCAAATAGAGAAGTCAAAAAGGATGGCGGTTTGTCTCCATACTGTTCTGACGTACTGGGTGACGTGAATTCCATGGAATTAATTCGCACCTCATGTTCGAAGAAAGAGCATTGAACGCCATGGAAGACTAAAGCTAACTGAGCTTCAGAAAATTCAATTTCATTGCCCGGTTTGCAATCCACGTTGGTTATGGATATAAATGATTATATTTTTACACAATACCAGAAAATTTATCAACAACGGAACAGAACAATCTGATGTGAACTTATTTGGATTTGTTTCTGAGTCTGCAATGCTTCACTTCCCATGATAATTTCTCCCAGCTTCACACATGACAGTTTAGCATTTCAACTGTTTGGAGTCCCCCCAGTGAGCTTGTTTCCTTAATGGCAGATCAGGATATCCCATTTATTCTTTTTTTATTAGTGGCAGGTAAGACTTTCTTTGATGCCTTTCCACTGTGGTCATTTATTTGCTGATTGATAAAACAAAAGATGGTGATTTTTGATGTCTAATTGGTTTCCTCCTCTTAATCTTTGCAGGGGTCGTGTTGTTCATGGTGTTCATGCTATTTATCATCGCTATATATAGAAAAATAACGATAAATAGTGGTGATGTAAGTGTGGACTCGATGTTTTTGACACTTACCATGGACAAATTCCTCATTGACATGGAAAGAGAGAAGCCTATAAGATTTTCGTCCCAGCAACTCAGGATTGCAACAAATAATTTTAGCCATTTATTGGGTTCCGGTGGTTTTGGATCAGTTTACAAGGGAATTTTTGCTACTGGGACACTGGTGGCAGTGAAGGTTTTAAATGGGACTTCTGACAAGAGAATTGAAGAGCAGTTCATGGCGGAAGTAAGTACCATTGGAAAAACTCATCACTTTAATTTGGTTCGGCTTTATGGTTTCTGTTTCGAGCGGAATTTAAGAGCTTTGGTGTATGAGTACATGGAGAATGGATCACTTGACAGATTCTTATTTCGACCAGAAAAAATCTTAGAATTCAATCAGCTTCATGAAATTGCTGTCGGCACGGCTAAGGGAATTGAATACTTGCATGAAGAATGCCTACAGAGAATTATCCACTATGATATTAAACCAGGAAATATCCTCCTTGATGCAAAATTTACACCTAAAGTAGCTGATTTCGGTTTGGCGAAACTCTGTAACAGG
Organism: Buxus sempervirens; assembly: GCA_947561395.2. NCBI lineage: Eukaryota > Viridiplantae > Streptophyta > Magnoliopsida > Buxales > Buxaceae > Buxus > Buxus sempervirens. The sequence continues at coordinate 24,561,586 of OX387189.1, forward strand.
GATAACACCCATGTGACCATGACAGGAGGAAGGGGCACTCCTGGATATGCTGCACCAGAGCTATGGATGCCCTTCCCAGTTACCCACAAGTGTGATGTTTACAGTTTTGGGATGCTTCTGTTTGAGATTCTTGGGAGGAGGAAGAACCTTGATAACAATCTTCCCGAGAGCCAAGAATGGTTCCCCATATATGTTTGGAAAGAGTTTGAAAAGGGAGGACTTGGAGAGTTGATGATTGTTTGTGACATAGAGGAGAAAGATAGAGAGAAGGCTGAGAGGATGATTAAAGCAGCCCTCTGGTGTGTTCAGTATGGGCCTGTATCTAGACCTTCCATGGGTGTTGTGGTGAAGATGTTGGAAGGAGGACTGGAAATTCCTCCACCCTTGAATCCATTTCAACACTTGGTGATGGGGACTCCACCTGCCCAACCACCCACTGATACACGGACAGGGAGCAACTTTGATTCAATTTCTTCTCATATGACAACAGGACCTACTTATATGAGCTCAACACCTATCATGAGGAAGTATGAGATTGAAATGGCTTCTTCTTAAGGCTCAGGGTGAGCAGTCAATGCAAGTTTATTTGTACTTAAAATTTTTTATTAGCAATCAATGTCCAGTTCCCTTTGAAACTTCTATTTTACATTCGTAAAGAATGTGATAGGACTCTGCTGTAGAAGTAGGATTCCAAGCCTGTTCGACTGAATCTAATTGGCTTTAATTTGTAAAAGAAGAGGAAATTGAATTCAATGAATAAAGGTAAATTCCTGTTTATTGATCGTTGAAAGGAATTACAAAAGAATTGGAAGAGAACATATTATTTTGTTGATTTTCGAGAGATCACCACTCTCCTAATTGATTCAAGCTTTTTTCCAATCCTTGAATGTCCTCCCTCCATGCGTTTCAGCAGTATAAATCAAACAATTTGCCAACTCAACCTACTCGTAACCCTACTCCGAGAAATTACAATATTCTCTCCATAACACTAATTGATTGAACCACTACTGTGCTATTGTGCAACACCAGAAACCTTGCTGCTCTTCCTTTTGGAGTAGATGAATCTCATCGGAGGTTTATCATTACTCCCCACCAATGAAAGCACCTTGTCCTCAAGGTGAAAGTTAGGAAACATATGAACAATAGTGTCATACAGCTCCCAAGAAGCTTCAAAAGCTGGTAAATGTTTCCGCTGGATTGACACCTCAGAACTAGAGTGCTTATCACTTGGTGTTGGGCGAATGTCCAGCAACTTTTTGAGTTCCATCCTCCATTCCAAGTTATCTTGTAATTCAAGTGGCAATTGTTGACAAGGAATAGTAGCACCCATAGCTTTGCGTAGTTGAGAAACATGAAACACCAAATGAAATGATGCTGAAGCCAACAATTGCAACTTGTAAGCTACTTGACCAATGTGCTGAACAACACGAAAAGGTCCGAAGAAACAAGGAGAAAACTTTTCATTACTACATCATGCCATTGAACACTGACGATAGGGACGAAGTTTCAAATAAACCATGTCGCCTACTTGAAAGGACACATCTCTACGATGTAAGTCGGAGCTTTGTTTCATACGTGCATGCCTGTGCAGCTAGCAAATGGGACTTCAATTCATCCAACATGTGATTGTGTTGCTAAAGTTGTTCTTCCACTGAACAACTAGTAGAACGAGATTGTCCATAACGCACAAGTGGAGGAGGATCACACCTATACACAATACGAAAAGGGGTGAATTTTGTGATTGTATGAAAGGATGTATTATACCAATATTCTGCCCAAGCCAACCAATTTGCCCATGTCCATGGTTGAAAGCTAGCGAAACAGCAGAGATATGTTTCCAAGCATCTATTAACCACCTCACTTTGACCATCGGCTTGGGGGTGATAAGAGGTACTCCGACGGAGAGAGGTTTGCTGTAAACAAAAAAGCTCTGACCAGAAGTGACTCATAAAAATCTTGTCTCGATCTGAAATGATGGATCTGGGAAACCCATGAAGACGAACCACTTGTTGTACAAATAAAGCAACTACCTTGACTGCAGAAAATGGATGTTTGAGAGCAATAAAATGGCTGTAATTACTGAAACGATCCACTACGACCAAAATGGAGTCAGCCCCTTGAGATTTTGGCAATCCTTCAATAAAGTCCATTGATATATCCTCCCAAATGGCTTGGGGAATGGGCAAAGGTTGGAAAAGTCCTGCTGGAGATAGTGCTTCATACTTATTTTGTTGAAATATAGAACAAGCTTCCACAAATGATTTAATGTCAGTCTTCATCCGTTCCCAAAAAAATTCAGATGTGAGTGTCTTTTATGTCTTTAGAAAACCTAAATGCCCACTAACTAGACTGTTATGGAATTCTTGAAACAAGGAAGGAATGAATGATGAAGTATGAGGAAGTGCGATCCTATCTTTGAAGCGTAATTGTCCATGGACCAAAGTCCAATCTCTTTTTAATAGAGGATCTTGTGTGAGTGCAGAAATGATGGACTGTAGTTTTTCATCATTCTTAACCTATTGAGCAATCTCTTGAAAATTCACAATAGTAGGAACAGTCAATGTTTACAATTCAGCTTTCAATTGAACACTTGATAAAAGGCATCAGTAGCCTTATTACCACTGCCTGGACGATATTGGATCTCAAAATTGTACCCAAGAAGCTTGACCAGCCATTTCTGATGTTCCATAGCAACTAACCGCTGTTCCAACAGATGTTTGAGGCTGCTTTGGTATGTTCGTACCACAAAATGTCTTCCAAGAAGATAATGGAGCCATTTCTGAATCGAAAATACGATAGCCATTAATTCTCTTTCGTAGACAGATTTAAGACGGCCCTGATTCATCAATGAATGGCTATAGAATGCTATAGGCCAACCTTGCTGGAACAGTACAGCTCCTAATCTAACTCTAGATGCATCTGTTTCTAGCACAAATGGCTTGGTAAAGTCTGGTAGTGCGAGTGCCAGCACCTGTAGCATTGCTTTTTGAGAGCATTCACGGCTGCCATTGCTGAATTTGTCCACACAAAGGCTTCCTTTCTAAGTAACTGTGTTAGAGGTGCTGCTATCTTACCAAGCACCGGTAATAGTGCGTAAGACCGAGAAATCCACGAAGTTCCTTAATATTTTTAGGTAGTGGCCACTGTTCCATCACTCTGATTTTTTCCGGATATGCTGCTACCCCTTTAGCTGAAATTATATGGCCAAGGTACTCAATTTGTGTTTGACCAAAACAACACTTTTTAGCATTAGCGTATAGCTTCTGAACTCGGAGGATGGAAAGAACTTCACGTAGATGAATTAGATGCTCTGCAAAGGATGGACTCTATATCAGTATATCATCAAAGAACACTAAAGCAGTCTTCCGAAGTAGGTGTTTGAACATTGTATTCATCAGGGCCTGAAATGTCGCCGATGCATTGGTGAGTCCGAAGGGCATCACCAAGAATTTGCAATGTCTTTTGTGCGTCCAAAACGCTGTTTTGTATGCATCTGAAGGGCGCATTCTAATTTGGTGATAACCTGACTTGAGGTCGAGCTTAGAAAAGAATTGAGCCTCTTGCAACTCGTCAATTAACTCATCAATATTTGGTATCAAAAATCGATCTGGAATTGTATCTTTGTCAAGGGCGCAGTAGTCCACGCAGAAATGCCAACTACCATCTTTCCTTTTGACTAATGACACCGGACTAGAGAACGGGCTCCCACTAGGTTGAATAATTCCAGCAGTTAACATCTCTAAAACCAATCGTTCAATCTCATTCTTCTGAACATGGGGATACCTGTAGGGTCGAACTTAAATGGGTTCAGTACCCTCCTTCAAATTAATTGAGTGATCATGGGCATATTGTGGAGGTAAAGTGGTTGGGCATTCAAAAACATCAGCAAACTCCATCACTATAGCAGAAATTTCTGGAGAAGAGGATGAAGATGATTTGGTTTCTGCAGATTGTAATACATTAAACTCTAACAATATTCCATGACCTTTGCTCCATATGGTTTTCATCACATCCTTCAAAAAAATAGGCGACTTTGAAAGACTTGGATCACCCTTTAGTTGAACGATAGAATCTCCCAATTTAATCTTCATATGCATTTGTTGCCAGTTCACCTGTGTTGTTCCTAAGGTTGCCAACCATTTGATGCCCAATATGATATCTGAGCTGCCTAAGCTAAGAGGAATGTAATCCTCAACCACCGTCAACCCTTGCAGAGATAATACCACTACTTTGCAAATCCCGTGACCTCGTATTGGTTCACCATTTCCCATCACCACTCCATAACCCACAGTCTCTACTATTGGAATTGCCAATCGACTCGCCAAGTCATTGGAGATGAAATTGTGTGATGCACCACTATCAATTAAGACTAAAACCTCAAATTCAGCTATGGTGCCTTTCAACTTCATTGTTCTCGGATCAAATAGCCCAAAAACAGAATTTAATGATAACTCTGGTTTTATGAACAGTGTTTCATCCTTTTCCGATGTGCTCTCCTCCTCGTCACCACTGAAGTCTGAATCGTTTGGATCTTCATCAACCAACATCACCTACAACTCACGTTGCTTACAACGATGCCCTTGGTGGCATTTCTCATTGCATTTAAAACACAGTCCCCACTCCTTCTTCGACTGAATTTCAGCAGCAGTTAATCTCTTAATGGAGGAATTGGACGAAATAAGCATCGATTTATTTGTTTCAGCAGTGGGCTTGGGCTCAATCCAGCCCACCAAATGCTGATTTGTTTTAAGTTGCAGAGCCATGGGTCTACAGTTGGGTCATGTCTCTCGACCCTCCATCTTCACCCGAAGAAGCAAACAGTTTCTATCTTCGATTCTTCTCGCCGTGCCCATAATCACCTGAAGTTCGGAAGGGTTGAGCACCAACAACTCCACCATCAAACCGTTAACAAACATGGCAGCTAGGGTTGCTTCATCGAGATGTTTCAAGTTGATCGATAACACCTCAAAGTGTTCTCGGTATTCTGTGATGGAGCTAGTTTGTCTGATAGAGAAAAATCACTAATGCAAGCCGCCGATTTGAGTGTCACGAAAGCGTTTAATCATCTGGTACTTGAGTTCGTCCCAAGACAACAGTGGCTGTCGAGCTTCCTCCCATTGATACCAAGAAAGAGGGACTCCCTCAAAACATATGCCTGCTGCCGAGATCTTCTTTACTTTCGTCAAGCCATTCATGGAAAATTAACGCTCAGCTCTAAACAACCAGGCGTCTGGATCTGATCCATCGAAGGTAGGTGACTCTAATTTGCGTGGCTTGAATTTGCTAATGGCTGCCAATATACGATCTCCTTTAGGCGCTGTATTTTGTGGCCGATTGTCCCTGATAGTTGTAGATACCGCCGCCGATCTAGCCGCAATGTGTTCGCCTGAATTTTCTCCATCTATTAATTTGGCTTTCAACATCAATCTAAAGCCTTCTTCCATTTTCTGTGCTAAAAGGTTCACGGAACTTTGCAAATAGGAAATCCTCTCTTCCATCTCTAGCATACGCTGTAGATCAAATTTGATTTGATCCATATGCGTCTCCATCCTGGTAGCAGGCATTCCCAAGGAAGAATCATAGGTCTCTGATACCAATTTGATAGGACTCTACTGTAGAAGTAGGATTCCAATCTTGTTCGACTGAATCTAATCGGCTTTAATTTGTAAAAGAAGAGGAAATTGCATTCAATGAATGGAGGAAAATTCCTGTTTATTGATTGTTGAAAAGAATTACAAAAGAATTAGAAGAAAACAAATTAATTATTTTGGTGATTTTTGAGAGATCACCCCTCTCCTAATCGATTCAAGATTTTTTCCAATCCTTGAATGTCCTCCCTCCATGCATTTTAGCAGTATATATCAAACAATTTTCCAACTCAACCTACACGTAAACCTACTCCCTAGAAATTACAATATTCTCCCCATAACACTAATTGACTGAACCACCACTGTGCTACTGTGCCACACTAGAAACCTTGCTACTCTTCCTTCTGGAGTAGGTGAATCTCATCGAAGGTTTATTAGAACGAAATATGAAAGATTCTCTTTGCAAGTTAACAAGTTAACGTGAATTTCAATGTATATATAAGAAAAGTGAAGTAGAAATTAACAATTTGTATGTCTTAAATTAACACATAAATTTAGAAACAAACAAACAGTTCCAATTTTTTCCTCATAAACTACCTTTTTCTCCAATGCTTTATCTATTGGAATTGCTAGCATTGACTGCTTAATCTGAGCAATAAATTGCTGATTGAATCCCATTGATAAAAGATTTAATGGCATAAGAAGCTGTTGCCAACAAAATCTTGGACAATAAATTAATTATTGGCAAGCTTATAAGCGGTAATGAACTTCCCACTTCTCATCAAGAGAAAAAGAAAAAAGAACTTCCCACTACTATATATAATCACTAGCAAACACCCAGTGCGATGCATGAGATGGGTAAAAGTTTATATATGATTTGATTGTTGCATGTTTAATCATAGACATTACGTGTTTAACATTTAAACATATCATAGTTACCAGTACTAATAATTGTTCATTTAAGACATTACTTGGATATTCTTGAGAACTGATGATGGTTGTTAAACCCAGATATTACATTGTTTGTTTTTGAGCCACAGGTGCAGATATCTGAGAAGTTGATGAGCAATGTGAAGGTAGGGACTTCATCATTTCTACTCACCATACAATATGTGTGTGTATATATATTATATAAAGGTTAGTCCTGTTGTTAGTCCACCCCTCTTAGGAGTTAGGAACCCACTTTAGTGCAACCTACATATTTTATGATCCTTTTCTTTTACGTATTTATGTATATATGTATAATACCCACACATACACCTATATCCTTTATATAATTTACAAAATTATAAATTGTTTAATAATTCTGTACAAAATGGTTCTTGTTCCAAAGTACGTATATCTGGCTCAATTGAGAATTATTTTCAAAATGTTTCTTGTTATGAAGCTAAATTTAATTTCGAGGAAGTAGGGAAGTGGGTAATAATTTGAAGTCCCATGAAATATTTTAATTTTAATGTTGCATTGGTGAAGCTTGATAATATTTCAAATTGTGGATTGTACATCAAGGATGGACTGGTTTGACCAGATCATTTGGCTGAATAATAGGGAAGCCGTGACATTTTCAATTGTTCTAGTCACACTGGTCCATGCCTTTGTTCATTTTTGCCCAGAGCTAGAATCGACATCGTTTGGGTTGATGTGTTTGGTCAATCTCTTGGATTTTATGGTTTAGTCTCGGTTTTAAAACAATGAACTCAAATGTCCAGAAAAAAGGAAATTCCATGGGTTTGTATTGCATTTTATCTGATAATTTTTTTAGCGTAGGAGGTTTTGGGACTGAAGGTATATACAAATTATGCATTCAGTGATCACTCAAGATCACATAATATTACAAAGTTCAAGAAAGGGAAAAAGGAAAGAGAAACAAGGGTGTGGTAATAGTATTATAGAAGCAGATATCCAATGTGCCATTGATTGATGACCAGTTAAAGATGAGGTGAAAAGAGCATAACCATCCTCCAGTCATCTTGAAGAATGATATTTACCACAATGCCAAATTCTGAGCAACTAATTAAAAATAGGTGAAATATTTTCAATCAGTTAGACAAGAAGAGAAAGAGACTATTCCCAACATAAAATGAATTAAATAAGTGGTGGGGATGTTGGGCCAAAATCCAGCATGCATCCTGATATGGTATAAGGAAATAAAGTTGCGCTTTAACCAATAACTTATTGGTCTAGTAGTAAGCACTTGATCCTAACAATAAGAACAAAATTCTTTTGTGGAAAAGAAAATTGAGCTGTTGGCTTAGAGCAGAGTATTACATAGGAAATTCATCGAACATGTATCACATGAAGAGACTGCTAGCGGTGTGTTAGGAAAAAGTATGATAGGAAAACCAACAAATTCAAGGCTCTGTGAGAGTAATTGTTCATCTTCTTTGCATAGAAAATTCATCAAATGTGTAGCGAACAGAATGAAAAAGAAAGACTTTTAATTGAAGGAAAAAGATGTTAAAGATGGGAAACATTCTCGGTAATCCCGGCCCATCTGACTGCAAGGAGCATTCAATCCAAAAAAGTACTTCCCTTAATAATCGTTTAATACAATATTAAAATGTTTCTTTAACATTATTCTGCCAAAGAATTTTCGATTGAGTTGTATTATCTTGCCTTGCCGTTAAAATGAAATTACCTTCTCATTCGTGTTGTGTGTATCTGTGTGTTGTTATGCATGAGAAGTTGTATAAACGTTAGCTTTGTAAATTATAACTAAAAAATGCTTGTGCTAAGAGACTCAAAAAAACCAAAGCTAAAGTAGTGGATTTATTATTGTTAATCATCAAGACTTAAATCCTATTAAAGTGTAGGGAAAAGATAATATACCAAAGATGAAGTAATATAAATGAATTTAATTAGAGAAAAAAATTAAAACGATAACCAAGCTTAAACTTAAAAATAAAATACAATAGAAATAAAATATTGATTCTTGTGAAAGCCCATGGAGTAGTTCTACCCAGCTCTATCAAGGTTGTCCATTTCTTAGGTGCCCTGATTTAAAGGAATAAACACAAATTTGGAGGCCTCACGGTCATTTTTTTTATGCAAAGGGTAGTGGGTTAGCCTTAGAGATCTACCTCTATTAAAAAAATGGTATCAAAATTTATATATAAATTATTATATATAATCATGCATTTAGTATAGCTGAGAGCATAAATCATAACCCACCTATTGAAACCAAGGGTGCCAATTATTATTTGGATGTATCCACCTTAATTTTTTTCTTTGGGATTGTATCTCAACCACTCAAAAGATATATAAATTCTTGGTTTCAAGGATACAAACAAAAGGTATCGAAGATGATAATAAAATGAAACTCAAGAAACAGCTTCTGAAGGCCATCCCCAGTTTCCAGCCTCTAGAGACGACCCAACTCGATAGGAAGCCTTGAAAACAACATTAAAACCAAGCTTAACCTTATAAACTAAAGACTGCAATATTTATATAACCTCTTTAAAATAAAAGTTAACAAACTGTAACAACAAGACAATATGCTAATAGACACCTCAAATGAGTTCCATGGATTGATATATGAGAAACTATGCTCATTAGAAAGATTAAAAAGACAAAGTTAAACACATAAAAAAGAATTGTCTTGTAGAAAGAGAAATTTAAGAATCCCATATGCAAAATAAGCTCCTAATGAACCAAGCCAAAGTGATATTTTAATAGATCACTCTAACAAAAAGGTGGAGAAAGAAAAAGAAAACTAAATAGGCAAAAAAGAGGAAGTTGATGTCTACAAAAGGGTGGCAGATGCGAGCTTTGCAGAAGTGGATCTCGGATCTTAGCTGATGCTCTTTGGAGGTGGTGATGCTGCTAGTTCAAGTATTCAATCAAAAAGATTTTCATATAAGAAAGTGAGCTTGGAAAGGGGTGGCACAGGTGGGCTCTGCAGAAGTGAATCCCGGATCTTAGTTGATGCTCTTTGGAGGTGGTGATGCTTCCTTTAATTGCTAGTTTAGGCATTCAGTCAGAAAGATTTTCGCATAAGAAAGTGAGCTTGGAAGGGTTTGTAGACAAGTCAAAGAAAAATATCTAGGAAAACTATCAAAACTGACAGAGCAACAAAATGGCTCCTAAAATCTCTTCCACCTTTTGTTAAAGTTCAAGACCTTCAATCTTTGCTTCAAAATCCTCTCACGAAAAGGGAAAATATACCGAACTGAGGGGTTCTTTCCCCTCCTTTCATGTGAGAAAACCAGTGAAGAATTATATCAAACAAGTGAAGTTTAGTTCCTCACGAAGAAGATTGCGCATTCTTATCTTTGCAGGTGAATCGAACAAGTGAAGTTCGGCTCCTCACGAAGAAGATAGGTGCATTCTTGTCTTCACAGTCTCACGATTCACCTGCAAAGATAATCAAGTCAGAAAATTTAGTAAAGGATGTTATATTCCGTAAAAGAGATTTTGGATTAAATGTTGTAAGAAATTCCAATCCACATGCCAAATGCTGCATCAATGGATCACCACATAGAGTAACGCTACCTAAAGCAATGACCTCTATATACTAAAAAAAAAGAAGAAAAACTGAAAATTTCCCCGAAAAAGATGTGATTAGATTTATCCAATCCTAGGGATCTCCGATTTCTGGTCAAAAAGGTTTGCAAAGAGATGATCTTGATCTTGGCCAGTACGGATTGAATAAGGAAACACATGGACATGATAAGGCCTTCTAAGAAGCTTCAATGGTGGGATAAGGTGCGTGGTACATGCTACTACCACTACCAAACGATTAACAATGAAAAGGTCAAGTACGGCACTGTTGATGCTTATCTGAGCTTTGCAATGGGGTCCAAGCTCCTGAAGATGATGGAAATTTCTTCTTCTTCTTCATCTTAGCCAAGCCTCCTCTCAATAGGTGACCAAGATTGCTGCTTGTACAGCGCTAGTGGCTCATAAGATCCCAATGCTCTGGTTCCGACTTGGGCCTACCACCCATCCCTTAGTTGGGATGTGCTAGGCCAGATTCTGGGTAGTGGCTAAAAATTCTCTTTTCTACCATTGAGAAGAAACATTTACAACCAAGAGTGGAAGAGACACGTTACAGGAGAGGAGGCATTGCAAGGGCAAAGACGTTTTGTGTTCATTATGACTTATGAGAAGCAAGAGAAGCGTCACCGGGAGAGGAAGAGGCAAGTGTGGCAATATGAAGAGATGTTTTTGGGTTAATTATTGACAAGTAAGCAGCCATGTAAGCAATGATGTGGAGCTACGAAGGTTGAGGGATGGAGGTTTGGAGCTCTCTCAAGAAAAACTGATTGCTATATATTATATATAAACTAGCAAACAACCCGTGCAATGCACGGGTATAGATTATAGTAATAGGGATACAGAGTGTCACATAAATAATTGTTTAGTTTAGAAAAATTGATTTTAGTATGTTTTGGTCAGTAATTTCGACAAATAGAATATAAGTCAAGATGTGAATGGTTTATCTGAAGTGCTACAAATTCCTTGAAGAACAGTTAGCATGGGCTCTTAGCTATTTAACCTTTTTATTTACAATCCTTTTTTAGAGTAGATAACCTGGTGATAATATTGCCTTCTATTGGAGTATATATCTACCCAGGATATACCGCATGGGTGTACTGTTGACTTAGCAAAATGTAGGTAAAATGTGTCACTGACATGAATTTAAGTTGACATTTATGAATTTTAGGTATATTATGCCTTCAACTTAACATTTGGCATTTGCTATTTTTCTTGACTTTTTTAACACATCAAAGTATGTCGGTTCCCATAATTGTTTGCTTGTAAGCTACGTTAACTATACCATGTTATAAGTACTATAAAGATAGAAAGTTATAATATCCTTAATATTGTTATTAAATAAATGTGCAAAATCATTGATAGAGACTAAATTAATTACAGTATAAGGTAAATATTGAAACCAACACTAATGAAAGCTTAAAAATTCAAGGGGTAATCCATCTCTTTTTTTTTGGTAATAAAGGGGTAATCCATCTCACTAACACAGAAGAGGTGTTTCCATTTTAACTGAAAGAATTATGGTACGGAACCCAATTATAATGATCTAAAGGATTACTTTTAACTGCAATATTTAAATATTATATTAACAAATTAATAGAGCATTAGAGGGAGCGATATTTTTGTGTTTGAGGGCTTTTGTAAATATTGAGGTATATTAAGAGAAGTAAAACCAAATCAATATATAAGAGCATTTGATTCTTCGATAAACTATTTGATGTGAGACAAAATAGATTAGCAGTATAAAGAAAGTGATGCTTTATAGCATGTAGCTGTAAAGTGAACCTATCCATGGACAAAATGCTGTACTTTTTTGTCCCTCAAGAAGAGCATCAAGTGATGTCTCAAGAGACATTAGTAGGTTGGAGGATTTAATTGTGTTTTTGAAAGCAGATTTTTGTTTGCAAGAGCAAATAGCCTTAGGAGAAGGAAATTCAAGTAAATGGAGTGAAAATTTTGTATTAATTTTTAGGATCTACAAAAATATTTGAATCTTTAGCTATGCTAAGATCTATCCATTGCAAGAATGAAATAAGTGAATAAGAATGAAAAAAATAAATATTGGTATTCCTGATATACACACACACCTTTTTTCTTTGAACCAAAAAACTAAATAATCATTTCTGGATTGATGTATAAAGGTTTTTTACCTTACAATTAGCTTGTATATATAATCTAAATTTGGTTGTAAGGTAGTTTTTTCCAAATAGTATTTGTTTTCTAAACCTTGTTTTTTACACAATATACTAAATTTTTTCCTTTCCTGTCAGTTACTACTAAAATACCCGTTAACACCTCATTATGTTCAGTAGGCAGTGGATCACAGAATTAATTCCATATTTTAGACCATTTAATATCCTAAGAATTCCATCAATTTTTATCTAAAATGTAGAGATGTTAGTTGTTAGTTGAGGTAATTACATCATTAAAACCCAAAAAAAAAAAAGGCATCACAGATGTGACATACACCAGTTCAATTCTAGTACCTTATGGATTAAACCACAGAATTACTAGAATTGGTATGTCCGGCGATAAGTAAATCCGGGTCTTAATTAAAATTTAAGACAATAAACCCGAATTCACTCATCTATGAACACTACCAATCATCTGATACCAACAGATAATCCATGCTCATCTAATATATCAGAGTGTAGTAAATCAAATGATGATAAAGCGGAAGACTTAATAGAATATCTAACTCGAAATCATAATCTTAGAATGTAAAAACTGAAATGAAATACAAATAAATACAATAAAGGAGGATAACTGCTATACCTCTAAATCTGGATCTACCCGAAACCAGCTGCTAACACTTTGGAATCTGCACAGTCTATATATAATAAACTAAATGAGATCGGAGATCCCAGTAAGTCATCATATGATAAATTAAATACACATGCGGATATATCTCAAATCATAATACATCACAAGTAATCAAGTGCAAGTGAAACAATCCCGTATCCCACTAAATAATATGAATTCACAACAAGGTTCAAAAGAATTACAATAATCATCAACTAGAATATATAAATCAATTTATAACTTAGAACCAGACCAATTCGATTAATCCGATAAACCATATCATATTATTCACAAGACTAATTAAAGTAATGTCTAGCCGGAACTATAGACATCGGCCAGGACTACAATTATAGTATTCAGACTGGGATGCACAATCCTTGGATCACAAGATCACCACACACAACACATTTCGGGTAAATCCCCTTCTACCGGGAAGTACCAATCACATCGCTCACACTGCCAGGAGGAATCAAACGTCTCGACTGGCTCTGTCAGGAGGAATCACATCTCAACTGACTCACATCACAAAATAAACAAAAACATGCCGGGAGGAATCCTCAATTCAACCAGCTTCGTCGCTCCAATTAGTACGACTCCCTCTACTCCCATACTGATGAGCCCTCACACACTCAAGTTTTAATTATCTTTTTAAGCATCCACACAAACTACTCAATATCCAAAACATAATAAGGATCTCTATTGAGATCAAATAGTGAAATTCATTTGGCCCTTACTAACCAGTAAATTGCTAACCCACTATTGATAAGTTAAATTTATCGCAGGGTAAAACAAATTTAATAGGTGAGTAATATACACAAACCAAAACTATAAATACTCAAGTGCGTGTTGACCTAATCAAATATGCATATTTTTCACAAGTAATAATATTATATTATAAATGCAATTTGAAAAACCATGTTAGTGGAATTCACATGAAATATTTAATAACAGGGATAAACATCATTGTTTGAAATTTATTATACATATATAATCAATGAAATCCAATTTAGAATTCTCTGATGCAAATAAATAAATCATGCAGTCACACAACCATTCACGTACAAATCCCCTACTCTTAATTAAATTGACCAAATTCTCTTTCATGCAATATGTTAAATTGCATCTCAACTATTACTTTTCTGTTTACTGTTATGAAAGTGACTTTGTCCTATTTTACAATTAATTATGAACCCTAAATCACTTTTAGGCACTTTTTCATTATTATAAATTTTATTTTCAACTCTTGACTAAAATGCAATATTTATAGCCATATAAGCTAATTGCTTAACAATTAGTCTGTTTTGTAGCAAATCCTAAATAAAACAGATTTTATAATAATTCACGGGTGTAACACTCCATATTTTAATTCTTAACCCGTCCTTGACTAAAACTTAAATATTGTATAACTACACACTTGGGTTTAGTTATTTTGTTCTTTATATATTTTAATACTTTGTCGTATCATATATTTTATATTTTAATGCTTGGCAGTTCCTTTACTAAAATATAACTGTTTTATATATATACGCTACTCTTTAATTATGATTGAAATTTTACACTAGTTTTAATTTAATTCTCTGCAATTGGTCTTAATTCTATCTTCGGAACCCAGAATTTCTTTTTTTTTTTTTTTTTCCTGCTTTCTAAAGCTAAAGTTCTAAAATTTTAGGGCATTCAATCCAGAAGCATTGTACGTATATATTTATCTTCTTTATCATGCTTTGAATCAAACAATTGATAAGCTACCATTTCACATTTCAACGAGTAAAACAAATCGAACTTAAACACGTTTAAAACTTTAAAAAAACAACTATCAAGAACTCTAGTTAAAAGCTTTTACAATACAGTAGCTATCAATCCATATAAGTACTGTTCTAAAACCAAATAGGATGATGACTTACTAGTTTTGCCAATTCCAAATTGCTGTTGTTTCCTACAATATGAAACTCCAACAATTCGACAGCAACGCTCCTTTCTCTTCAGAGTTACACACCTACTGGATACTTCCATTGACTCCACAAATTGGAACGGAAAAAAGAATGGAGAAGGAGGATAGAAAGATAGAAGAAAGAGGAGGGAAATGGGGACGAATGAAGTCGGTTCTCCCTTTCTCAGCCCTTCTACAGAATTCTACGACATTCTAGAGGCTTAGCTCAAAAATCATGATCTAGTGCTAGGAGGCCCAGCTAATCCCCTATATATCACTCTTATAAGCTAAAGCTGATTCTATGTTTTGCCGAACACAAACACCCTACACCTCAAGTACCTGTTTCCTGCCACAAGATAAAGATAGAAAGAGAGGAGATAAGGACAGGTGTTTTGTCTTTGTCTTTGATATAAGAAGGCTCTAAGATCCTACTCCCCAACACCCTTCACAAGTACTTCACCAATCCATAAGAAGACCCCTAAATTGCACATACTTAATTATGAGACCAACAATTATAAGTTTTATCTCAATAATTAGCATATTAATAGCATAAAATAATATAATACTTTTCATCCAACAAAATACCAAATTAGTCCTTAAATTAGCAACCATATGTATAAATTGCATAAATTAAGAAAGAAAAACCCTTAAATTCAAATTAACTCCAATATATTATCAAATAAATACATGATAATTAATAAAAATTACCACAACCCAAACATCAATAATCCCGCATCCAAGACATGCGAGATAAATTACAAATACGCCAAATAATCCATTTAATAATTATAATTAATTACAATTAATTCAATAAAGCCCTTGATAATTAACAGAAAATCTTTTAACTAGTCCAAATACCAGATTAGAAAAATTTAGGATGTTACAACAGAACTATCTTTGTATAAAAATTTCAATTAATTACATCATTGATTTTTGTCATCATTGCTAAGCCCTAAACAAAACCTGAAAATTCCATTGCAACTTTGCCTCCAAGGACTCACTCAAATTAAAGGCAACTGTTACAATAGATAATCATAGTTATATTTGCATCCAAGGATTCACTCAAATTAAATCCAACTATTACAATAGATAGTCTCAGTTACTTTAGTAAATTAACTCTACATAAAGAAGAACTCTTTAGCATTTTCTTTAAAGCAAGGCTTCCCAAGTTCAAGAGGACCTTTTTAGTCGAGCCACAATATTCATGGTGTTCTTTCCACAATTGAATTAAGTTCACAATTATGCCAACTGCAAGATATTACACCTAATAAGACAATACTTCCCAGAAAAGAAGTTTATCATCTCTCATCAAGCATTAATGCAATATATTTATTTTAATTAAACATCAAACCATGAAAAGTAGTCCAGCATGCTAACTATTTAGTGATAATAGGTAATGGTTTAGTAATCCTATTTGCAAGATCAATCCAGAAGGGAATTCAAGAATGACAATAATAGAGTGCCAAAACAAAGCAAGAAAATAGTTAGCATAAAAACAACAATTCAGAAGGGGAGAGGAAAAGATTCTTCCTTAAATTCATTACAGAATTTTATATAATAATATAATATGCATAACTTTTTATCCATCCCCGTGCAAGGCATGGGTGTTTGCTAATTATTTGGTTTTCAGAATAAAAACAGCAATTCAGAATGGGAGAGGAAAATATTCTTCCTTAAATTCTAATATCCTACTTCTTAAAGGATTACAATTAGAGACAATATCTAATTTAATTTTCAACATAAATGAAATCATTACAGTTTTGAGAATTTTGTGTACAAAGGATATGCAACCATGGTTCTGAAAGTTTGATGAATCACTAAATCAGTATAACAGTTTCTCTAAACCTTTTACAACAGCTTTGTATTGCTCCATATGGTCAATGATGCTGCCCAAATTATTTTAGTAATTTGAAAGGGGATACTTTTTTTTCCATGAGAAAATCTAATTTATCAATAAAATAAAATATCTTTTCATTATATATTTGCTTCAAACAAAAAAACTTTGAAAGGAAATGAAGTAAAGGAATAGATTCCCTTCATCCAAGAAATATATCATGACACTTAAAAGAAGAAAACAAACCATACATTGATGAATAGAAGAATAAAGTGCAAATGCCAAGCTCCCATTTCAAAAGCAAACAAGCTTTTACCTTTAGATTGCATAAAAAGCCTCCAAATGTTGGGCTGAATTTGAGCCTGTCAATGCTATTGTATCTTGTCTAAGTTTTTAGATTGATGAATTTTTCTTTCATAAAGGAGAGTAATATTTGATGAGAGCTCGTACATTGAATTTCAATTGATTTACTTTATAATATAGAATAATCCATAATAGCCACTGAATCAACAACATAGTAACCCTATACTGACCGAGAGATTGTCTGGACCCAAAGAACCTAAGCCAAACTGCGCATTCATGGAAGTGACAACAGTAGAAAGAGACAAGTAGAAGGGGAAGATAGAAAGAGGGTAGTAAAAGATGGAAAACTTTGAAACATCCAAACCAATGTTGAGGGATATGGTGTATAGTTGATAACTCATAAATGTGGTTTAAGACAAATAGTTTCTATCAAGACCACACCTATGTGATTTTATCATATATTGTTTTTTGGGTGTTGGGTGGTGGGTGGGTGGTGTTGGTGTGTGTGGTGTGGGAGATGGGTTGCATGCAACACTATATTATAAGACATGAAACTATTTCTTGAAAGATATGCTACACCAAACACACAACAGAACAAACAACATTTATTGGTTTAATAGTCATTAGAAGCAAGAACAAAGTTCTAATCTCTGATGACTTGCTAATCAGGTAACCAAAGATGTGGATGGTAACACTACATCCTCCAATTGTTCTCTTATTGAGTCCATTGAGCTCCTAATCCCCTCTCGTGGCCAATTGTTAATATCTTTGCATGATATGGTCATCTTTCTATCTTCATTTGTTTTGCTTGCTATCTCTCATACATATGTTGAATAATTGGAGAAGGAATAAATAGTTCAATATATCTTGAAATGCAAAACTATAATTCAGAAATTGTTACCAGGTGAAGTAAAATCCTGAACTATATCAGCTTTCACAAAAGCAAAAACCTGAATTTTATTGGTGCCAAAACTATAAAGTTTTCTTCTTCTTTTTTTGTCCTTTTGTATCTTCATCTTTCTTATGTGTTAATGTTCCCAAACAGTATTATTCTCCCTCTTTTTTTTTTTTTTTCCTTTTCTAACAAATGCTTCATGAAAGATTTTAAGTCTACTAACCTAACTGGTTTAACAGTAATGCAGATAGGAAAATGAAGAAAGTAAAAGCCTTAAATAAATCAAGTATGCATTAATGGAAATAAAAACATTGAAAAAGACCTAAAAGCAGTAAGAATAACATCAGAAGGTGACGATTATAGAGAACTCCATGAGAGTGGAGGGCTTACTATATCAAGACAAACAGAAAATCTGCAAATGTGTATAGATATATCATTTTCAAATAAATGTTGTATATTTGTGTTACACACTAAAATTGAAATCCAGTAAAAAAAGTTGTTAGAAGATTAGGTATATCTATCTTATATCTAATGAATTAATATATCATAAAATGAAAGCTCAAATATCTTCTCCATTTGTTAAATAACCATTTCATCAAAGTTAGGCCATTGAGTTGGTTTTTTGTTTAATTTTGGAACAAAAGAAATGTAGGCACGTGTTAGATAAGAACAGGTGAGATTTTAGGTTGTTCTAGCAAGCGTCCAAGTGAGTATTTTCAGGGGATGAGTCTTTAAAAAAAAATCCATTTTGTACTGGCAAGATGCACAAATGTTTTGAAGGAAGAGAGAGGGTGACAGTAAAAGCACAACATTCTTTTGTTCCAAAATTAAACCAAAAACCAACTCAATGGCCTAACACAACATTCTTTTGTTCCAAGAAACCAACTCAATGGCCTAACTTTGATGCCATGACACAACATAAATCCATCATGAAACATACAAAAAGCCATAACGATATAATACAAGGATTGAGGAAGTAAAAATGGTCCAAGCAAAGACAATCCACCAAGAAAGAAATAACGCTACTTCTTTTACAGAATTACTACAAGGCACAAAGTTGCATAAAAACAAGAAATTCCCAATTAAATTACCATCAATCTGAGATAAGCCAAGGATAAAAGTACCAGAAATGGTGGTGTAAGAAGCTGCAATACAGCCAGACAGAGGCAATAATTGTTGAGGAACAACTTTTCCCTGCTAAATCTAAGTCTGGAACCTTGCTAGAATGAAACTATGGTACCAAGACAACACATCCTCATTCAAATACATTTGCGAGTTTGGGCGTAGCACAACGATTTGTTAGACACCTGAAACCAAAGAACAGAACAGCCTGAATTCAAAGAAATCACATCGTAACATGCCTATATTTCCAACCAACTTCTCAACCTTAGGGTATATCATGACATAGTCGTGGAAGTAGACAAGCACAGAAAGGGAAGACAAACAAATGATACTATAAAAAAGGAGACTGAAGATATTAAGATAGGAAGCGTTTTCTGGTGTTCCGAGCCACCACTGAAATGTTATTCCTATTGTTTTCCCGGCATTGCAAGGAGCATTGTTGTCTCCAAGCAGAGGTTGAAACAAGAAATTTAGCAAACATTTAGCAGACTACAAAAACAAAGTAAAAAGATAATTACCAAATTCACAGGGGAACTTCAACAAACGTGTTAAAGAAAACCAAAATAAACAACCAAAACAAAGGAAATCTAACTATCTAAGAGGAATAGTCTCCGTCAAAGATCTACTAACTTAGTAAATGAGGCTATGCGGCAGCTTTCTGAAAGAATACCAGCAACTCTAAGGAACAAGAATGGCTTTTTGGAGGAGCAAGAGGTAAAAACAAAGATCTGATCGCTAGGCATTCCATTTATTTTGAGTTGTCTTCTGCTCTGAGAATATCGACAGGCATAGCTTCTGTTTACACGTTCTGACTATTTTAGTCTTCCTTTTTCTTCTGAGAAAAGGAACCAGAAGACTGAATAGTCGGTACTCTTACGTTATGCGACTCATTGTCTTCCGAAAGATATCTTCCTATTAGGCAGCCACGTCAGATACGACGTGTAACTACCAGGAGTTGGGATTAGGAGTTTGAAACTCTCTCGTCAGTTTACCAATTGCTATATATTATATATAGACTAGCTATATTATATATAGACTAGCAAACACCCCGTGTAATGCACAGGATAGGTAAAAGTTATATATAATTTGATTATTGCTTGTTTAGTGATTGACATTACATATAATGAGTAATTCGTTGCAAATAATAAGGAAAAACATAATTCATCATAAATAAATGATAAAATGGAGTTTAAAACTCATAAGAGTAAATGATTTGAAGTAGATTAGTAAATTTATTTTTTATTGAAGCGATTTTGCTGATTTTAAATTTTTCCTAAATTTTGTTGATCCATACTTGATATGTGAATACATCTTTGTCTTTCTTCTATTCCAAATGTGTGACAATGACTTCTTTACTTTTGTTGTTATTGGTTTTTTAAAAACTTAAAATTAATAAAGGTCTTTCTCAGCAAGCACCAACTAAAAAGATAGTAGCACTGATTGAGGAGGTACAAATGCAGACTGTACACAAATTCATGCTTGTGAATTTCAAATTATACTCAGGAAAAACACTTAAAAGCTTGATATTTGTCATGTTTTGTATGGAAATAAAAACACTTGAAAGCTAACCATATCAAAAATGAATTCTTAGTTCAAAATAACTGCTCCAACTTTGCATATAAAATTTCACCAATGATCAATTAGCTGCATCTTCTTCTGCTGGTAACATCAGTTATGGTGCATGACCAGAGAGTTAACATAGATAATGGAATAAAAGTTGAATCAGATTTAAATTTTATGACTTCTTACATGGACCACAAATTGGTACTGGTGGAATTTAAATTGTTCGAGTTGCAGTACATCAACAAAAAAAGGGATAAAAATGCAATGGAATCAACAAAAAGTTAAACAAGGACACAAACAGGAAAAACAGAAATACATAAAAGAGGCACAATTTTTACCTTCAAAGAAAAGAGGAACAATCTCTTAAAAGATATTCCACTATTGAAGCAGGTTATTTCTAAACCGTACAATCATATGCTGACCAAGACAAGCCCCATTCATCCGAAATAGATACATCATTCCAAGAGATGAAACAAGTCAACAGAGCAACCACAAAATAAACCTATTATATTCTACAATGTAGTACACTAAGTTGGTTGGCAAACCATGGAAGTTACATCGTGGATCAACTATTGAAGTTGCCTTAGCCATGGATCTAATTCAAATTATCTTTCCTGAAAGGGGTTGATGGTGTCCAAGTTCTCCATTTTTATTCTTTTTTGATGCCTTGCTATCCAAGTATCATTTAGAATCAACAATCTGATTTGGATAATTACATAGTATTCAATGTGTAGTTCCAATATCTATCCATTGGTTGGATGGATATTTATCCTAAGCTTCATATAATTTTACTGAGTAACTCGTTGCTTTCTTTATTTCCCATTTTATTGAATTGCACCTTTTGATATAAAAGTTAAACTATTACATGAAATTTCTAAAAAATTGGCATAAAATATATCAATATATATTTATTGAATTACTGGAAAGTGTTTTACTTGGATCAGTCATTACAATTAACAGCAGTCTCTAAAGTTGCAACCTTGCTTTTGCCCATGGCTAGGCAGTAGATGTTCATGGCTATGAAAGCATTTTCATGAGATTATTCAAGGAGAAGCGTGGGAAAACCCTTTACAAGATGCAACAGTCCATGAGATCATTAAATTCAAAAACAGCTATAAATCACAAAACAATCATACAGCCATACATTTAACCCGGATATAATTTATAACAACCACAAAAAATTTACGGATTATATTGAGAAAAAAAATTCACAAAACAATCACACAGCTATTAATTCATTCCAGATAATTTCAAAAAATTACAAAACAATTCTTAAGTTAACCAACAAGTGATCCAAGCTGCAAGGAATCCCAGAAGGATCCGAACACTCAGATTGAGCACAGTAAAAGCAATGAATCCAACAAAACTGAAACCACAAAGGAGCAAAATCTTTCAAATTAAAGACTAAGACGCAGGTTGAATTGCACACAGACTACACAAAAGGAAAAGAAGAAACAAAACTGAACAAAAATTTTCGGAGAAAAGAGAGGGGACCTCTCCTAAATGATTAAAGACGATTGTTTAAAACAAGACTACCAACCTATGTAACTGAACTGTCTGTGTTCTCCTTCATGGACATCAGGACCCAATCTCTGTAGGAACTATACAAACAGCTCATCTGCATGAATGCAACAAGCAGAGCCGCCAAAAAAAAAAACAAAACACATACACACACACTAGAATAAGCATGAGAGCACAAAATTTTAATTTTTTTAAAGGAAAACCCACTAAGGCAGGAATAACCTTAGTGGCACTCCATTGGAGGGAGGAGGGCTGAGGCAGACCCTGACCTGTATATTAAATCTAATGTATGATTTACACAAGCATGGAGGAGGGGGGGGGTGTGGGGACTTAAAGCCTTACCCCTGCGATACAGTAAAATAAAAAAATTATTTCCTGAATGCATGAGAGCACAATTGAACAATGTTGTCTGAGGATTAATTAAAGTTACGAGTTAGCAACAGGATACGAGATAAGACCCGCAATGAACCTTTAGAAATTACGTAGACTAATAGCTTACAGAAGATAGATCCTTCTTCGTGATCCAATCCTATAAAGAAACGTCTAACGCCCCGGATCTGACTTACGTAGCGAAACCGTAACTCATCTCCAAAGGATTATCTTTTTCATCCAAGATCGATATACCAGAGTGAAAGAGAACATGAAATGAACAATATTATACTAAACCAGAGTCAACTACATTACCAAACTAAATACAAAATTCAGTATCACAACTCACAACTTACATAAACCAAGCATCTACCCGTCGGTATCGTCCTTGCCAGGATTTGAAAACAAATCCGATAAAAACAAAACACGCGTGGGACTAACGTCCTAGTAAGTAGCACGATGCATGATAAGACAGTTTATGCAAGTCTTTAAACAATGCAGTAGCATGCTTATTTACTATACGATCAATCTCTAGAAAAATCATACTAAGAAGCATATCAATCTCGTATAAACAATAATTTGAACTTTATGGAAACTTAAATCACAAATAGATAAACTCAGATTAAACCAAACTGCAAGATCAATAAAATCTCAATAACAATCTCATGTCCAATTCGCCCCCTCACGACTTACAGGGAAAGATCTAGCTAGGATCACCCTTCCCAAGCGGATCACTCAAGCATGAGATATGCATGAACTGGCAAGTACAACCTAGTCCAACCATAGCAAGTTAGTGATCTCTTCCAGACCATCGAGTTAGTGATCTCTATTAGACCATCAAGTTAGTGATCTCTCATAGACCATCGAGTTAGTGATCTCAATGAGACCATCTAGTTGACTTTACGGGTTGCTATGGCACATTCTGAGGTGGATGCAAGTTCACAACTCCCGGCCCCTCACGAGCTAGGGTGAACGGCTGTCCACAACCCCTAGAACCGTGTATCACATGCTGGACAAAAGTAAAACTTTTCACACAAGTTATCCCAACACACTACCTGGCTTAGACATGGATCCAACTCTACAACCAAGCCCACTATACTATAAACCAAACCACGGTTAAACAATCTCACAATTCTGAGCTTCTGGGGTGAATTTTAGTTCACTACCCACAATGCCTCCAAGCACGTGATGAACTTAGTTCACTGCCCCTAGATTCCATGTTTGTGATGGATGCAGGTTCACTACCCCCGGCTCTTACAAGCTAGGGTGAACGGCAATCCACTACCCACAGATATAATATATTATTGTTATTTAAATACCATAGGCTAATTGCCTTTTATATACCAATTTACTTAAGTATGCCTTATGTTACACAATTTGACAATGAAACCAACTTTGACTTATCCAAACACATGAGAAACCACTTCCAAACATCTTAATGTAAGTGTTATTATGTCTAATTATTCACTAAAGATCTCTTTTCATATATAAAATGTATAATTCATGGTATAATTTAGGGTTTTCCCTAAATATTGATTTTTCTTTCAAAATATGATTAAAATGTAATTATTTATTTGGGGTCCAAACTTATTTGTTGAATTAACTAAAATCTGAACTAAAACTTAACTCTTTAAGTTCTGTGTTATAATTTATCACTAGAGTATAAGTTTTACACTAAAACTTAATTATTTCTAAAATAATACATCAATTTTAATTACTTTATGATCTTTGCACCAAAATTTAATTATGTTTCAAAACTCATCTTCTCCAACACGACCAGCGAACCAGACGGTGATTCCTATGCTTTGAAGCTTTTTCATACTCAATACAGACTTCCAAATGACCTAAAAACAATTGCAATCACCTTGGAATACATTCAACTGAAATTTTAAGCTTGGTAATTTAAGTTTAACATGATATTTCAGCATATAGAAAATCAACCCATCTTCCAAAATTGTAAGAAAACAAAAGCAAAGAAAAGAAAGCTACTTACTATTTCAGTTCAATCAACCCTCCTCCCTTCTTCCTCTTCCCTTCTCCTCTGCTTCTCTTCTTCTCCCTTCTTCTTTTTCTTCTTCTTCCTCCCTTTCTCTCCCTACACCCCCTTTCTCCTCTAAACCTTGACGAATGGAAAGAAAATGAGAACCCTCGGTTCTCTTTCTATTTGTATAACACTTTAAACAAACCACTCAAATGAACCGAAATCAAACCCAACTAACCAACTAAACCAATCCACTTAAATAAACCACTAAACCAACTAAACCCGCTTAAATAAACCACTTAAACCCAACTAGACCCACTTAAACCGAACCAAATTAAACCCAACTTGAACCCACTTCAATTTTTATAATATTTTTAAATGAACCGAACCCATGCAAATTAATTGATTAACCCAATAAACCTTTAAATCAAACCTAACTAAATAAAATAATTCGTTTCCTTTAATAAAGTAATTTAATTTAAACCCATTACACCAAAACCAATTAAATCGAATTCTAACACTTAGACATGTTCACTTGAATGAACCAATCCAACAAAACCTAATCCAATCAATTTAACCTATTCATTTAAAGCAAAATCCACCCAATTAAGCCTTTTCATTAAAATTGGATTTAAGTAACCTCATTAAATCCTTTAATCATCTATTTATCCTTAATTAAAATTTTTTAAAAATTCAGGGTTTTACAAAACGACTTGCAATTGAACCTGTAGGAATTCTGTAGCAACCGGTTATCAATGAATCTAGATCTATAATTGACATATGAGAATGCATTTAATCGGTTGGAAGTTAGAGTGGTGAAGTTGCCACTCTTCCCATCGCTCTCCGACTTTGAGAGACTATCTAAAAAATCGAGTAAAAGGGAGAGAGGGAGAAGGAGAGAAAAACAATTATCTGAAAAAAGGGAGAGGAAAACAGCCATTACATGACACACCGATATGCACGTACAAAGGCAGGTTGGGGGGGTTGTCGTCTTCGCATAGAGTATAACCGATGATGAAGCTCTTGCAAGAATCCCAAACGTAGTAAGGAATGGAACCACCAATAACCACAAGCGTTGTAAAAGGAGTCAATGTAGCAGCTTTCGAGGCAAACGCCAGAGAACAGCTTGGATGGAGGATACGTAGGATTGGGAAAAGGACCAAATGAGAGGCAGACACGTTAATGGCCATCTTTGGGGTTTAAGTGAGACACCTTTGCAAAGGCGAATAAAACAACAAGGCAGATCAAAAGACACGCGGGGTTAATTGTGTTAAAGAGCAAACGAAACGAACAATTTGTTCTCCTAACGGAGGAGAAGAAGAGCCGCGTTAGGAACACGAAGAGGCATGCGTTGCAGTTGGGAAAGACGTTTTGGGTTTGTTCCTTGGTACAAGGAAGGAGCCACGGTTTGTGACGTGGAGCTACAGGATTGAAGAACCAAGGTTTGGAGCTCTCTCAGTGAAAACCGATTGCTATATATTATATATAGACTAGCGGGCATGCCATGCATCACATGTATAATTCATTATGCCACTTAACACAATTCTTAAAAGATTAGTAGAATAATTAACTACTAACATAATTATAAATTAATATGCAAAAAATAAATAATTTTAGATTAGAAATTTAATTATATTTTAAATTAATTATAATATTATAGGCTCCAATGATTCTGCTTTCAATCAAACGTGTCGTTGGAAGGAGCAGCGTTATCTTCGGTGATTCTACTTTCTGTTTTAGGAATAGATCTTATTTACTCTATATATATCTGATGAAAAAAAAATGACTTTCTAATCGTTTTAAGAAAAAAATGATATAGAGTTTCCTTAAAAAATTTCAGGAGATAACATTTTAGGATTTTAAAATTTTGATGATTCCACTTTCTTGTTTGGATAAAAGATTAGAGGTTCCCTAAAAATTTTCGGTAATTAAAGTTTTTGGGATTTTAAAAATTTTGTTTGTGAGACGGAGAGAGAGGGAGAGGGATGATTAGAGGTTCGAACACCCGAGGCTCCCACATTAGCCCGAAGTAGTTTACTTTAATATACAATATAGATATAGATATAGATTGTATAGCTATTTTAAATTATTTAACAATATGTTCTTGCGGTGAGGGTAAAACAGCTAATTATATCTTACTTATTCGTCGTATCCTTTCGGTTTGATTTGGGACGCGTGAAATGTATCCATTGACATGCATCTATACTATTATTAATAAAGCCTACCTACCTTTTTTTGGCTGACATTTGATATCTAAACTGCCCCTCACATTTTATTGTATTCACTTTCATCTCCCCTTAGCTAACTGTCACTTATAGAACTACCTTATATTATTCAAAATGCCCTTTTACATTTAATTTTATTTACTTTTATATCCTTGCACATATAACTACTTCTATACTCCAAAATGTCCTTCAATCTATTTTTTCTCTTACCTCCCAATTAATTTCAATCACTTATTTAATTCTTTTGCTACTATGCACGTGCATTTCCCCTAGAAATTTCACTCGGATTGTTAGCAGTCAATGGCTGAATAATTCCATTTTTAATGGGTCAAGTCTTGATTCAACTAGTTTGACCCAGCACTTTGGTTTTAAAGGCCTAAGAGATTTTTTAAGAATTAGTCGAATGGACTTAAATAATTTGTCTTACCAGCCATAAATTGCAGCTACGAATTATGAACTGGCTATACTCAAACAAGGGGTGGAGTTTGTTTATTTCTTGCGCACTACAAAAAATTAAACTTTTAACGACACAAATTTTGCAACGAACATAAATATGTGTCACGATATATATCATATGGTGACATATTTGAATGTTTGTCTTTAAAGAAAAAAATATTTACACTAATAAAAATATCTTTGAAAGGTATTTGTGGCATTCACGAAAAATCGCTTTTAATTAAAAATTTATTTGCGGCACTTCTTAAGTTTCATCGTTGTAACACACCACAATACGCAGCTTTTGTTTCCCACGCCCGCTAAGAAACTTAAAATAAGAGAAGAAAATGCTTGCTCGATCGATCTAGGGCTTGCTTCCGATAAAAACTACAAACCAGATCGACCTCGTCCTCAGTCGATCGGAAGCATCGACGCATGCAAGCCCACCTGTAACAACATTGGTTGTCCTCCCTACAGCCATACCGTCTCCACCATCCAAGATTCCGTTGCCCCCGCCATTATCGGATCCTCCGATACACACTCGGTAGGCATCTCGCTCATCAACTTGTCCAGATAGGCGTCACTGACGTCTTCTCTATTCCCATTGATTTCAACCTCATCCTCCTCGACCATCTCATTGCGGAGCCATCACTTAACCTCATTGGTTGTTGTAACGAGCTCAATGCCGGATATGCTACCGATGGCCACGTGAGGTCCCATGGCATCGGCACTTGTGTCGTCACCTTCACCTTCGCTGGCCTCAACGTCATCAACGAAATTGCCAGTGCTTAGAGTGAGAATCTTCCCCTCATTTGTATCGTTGGCTATCCCAATTCCAATGACTACAGCACCAACAGAATCCTCCATCACACCATCGGATTACCGGATTTCAGCCAGGAGCTCCGATGCTTCCAGACTGTTATGTGCTATCAAGTAATTAAACTTAGTTATCTATTTTTTTTCTTAAATTTCATGAGAGGTATTTCTACTGAGATTTTCGCCAATTTGTTTCAGTAATTTTCAAACATGTAAGTTTTGCTGATGGTGATATGTTCTGTTCAATCGTGTTTGTAGGCCGTAGTGAATAACTTGGAAGACACCCATGAAATGATCAACTAATTATCCAGGTAAAGCTGACTGCTCTTCTTGCTGGTAACAGCGCTTTACTTTTCTCTTTTGAAGCTTTCAGGCCTAACTTGACACGGCCATAGGGAATGCTTTTGTGCTAGTGTTCGGTTTTTTTTTTTTTTTACCTCGACAAAACCCTAGGTCTTCCTCTTCTATCAGTCCTTCCTTGCAACTTATCTATTACAGAGGAATCGTTTCTAACCTTTTCATTGGAGGTAAAATTCTACTTTCAAGTGAAATTAGCTTCTCTCCCTTTGGTTTTATTACTTAACTTAATCTTGTCCTATTTACATTTAATGTTTTGGATCTCTCGATTCTGGTTCTAGATTTGTTTTTGTGTGATGAGATTCAAGATCTTGTGTGCAGACAGCTAGATTTGAGTAGGCTCTGCTAAGAGGAGCTTGTATCTTTTTTTATTCTTGGATTTTGTGGCAGTGAACAACAATGGAAGCTAATTAAAGGAAGAAAAAACATATAATTTTGTAACTAAATTTACAAATCACTATAGCCTTTATTCTGTGGGATTTGGGTAGATGAAGTGGTCGCAACAGGAAGCCAAAGTTGTTGCCACATATCAAAACATCATTTACAATTATTCCTAGATTTTATGAGAAGAATCTAGCTTAATGGTTTATTATTTTTACAAAGGTCTGCTTTCTCAAATTTTATGAGAAGAATCTAGCTTAAGATTAGCCAATATGAGCAGCCACTACTTTAACATTTGTGGCTCATATGATACATAGGTCAGTTGGGTGACTACTAGTTGGCCCAAAATTGTGTTCCGCCCTTGTGTCCATGGAAACACATGATCTTGACTGAAATGTTTCTGTGTGTCATTAGTTCATCTGTGAGGTAAATGCTTATTGGATAATTTTCAAGTGAGGTAAATGCCAAAGCTGGTGAGACTAATAATTAAGAAGAAGGGACCTTTCTTTATAAGCCAAACTCTTGTAATGAAATTAGCTTGAAATCTGGAGGGAATGATTTTAGAAGGGAGAAAAATATATATGACATGATTGCTGAAAAGTAATCTAGTCCAATTAGGTAGTGGCGGTCTAGCCAAAGATGAGGGATCCTATATCAGAGGTTTCATAGCAAACGTTGGCATTGCTTCAACGACCATTGTCTAAGTTATGGGATCAAGGAGGACTAAAAGCATTTCCAAAACAATAGTGGTGGCCATATATTGCTTCAACCTGTAAAAAAAAAATGCAATTAAGAATATTAGTTGCTGTTCATGTAGTTTTCTGATTTCCGTATGTGGTTGAATACTAGTAGGGATAGGGAATCATAAGTGAAGCAAGTTGATAAGCTTCCTAAATGCTATCTTTTATGTTTAGTTTTAATTTCTAGAATGTTAATCTATCAAAAGCACTTATGATAATGCTTAGGAAGTGGCCTTTTTTATTGGTTGACTACTGGAGAGAGGAAGAGGGATATAATGTACAGGGGCCACTGGCATTTCTAAATTTAAGTGATGTTCTCTGTTTAGTGCTGACAATGAAATGTTTGAATGAGGCCCAGTCCTTTAATCCTTATATGTGTTATTAGTCCCTTGTTTAATTAGGATATGATCTACAACTTGCACTAGGGTGATCATGATAATGCCTGTAGTCATTAGTGCATGTCTTTTTCTGGATACCTTTATTTTATTTTTATTTTTCCTTTTTTGGGGGTAGCCAACATGTTTAGGATCATGATATACTGATATGATAAACTGAAATATGTTGCATCCTGATATGTTTGAAATTCATTAGATTTGATTATATAATTACATACAATTAGAGCTTTGTCTCTAATACACCTGACTGATTTTAGCCTATAAAAAAGTTGTAAATGATATTTAAGCACATAAACAATGTTTTTGATTTTATAACTAAATGGTGGGTGCCAAGAATCCATTTGATCCCCTTCAAGTTTGCAATTCTCAACACAATAAAAATGCTGCCACCAAAGGGTGAAACCTTTATCTAGATACCTGATTCTATGTTCAATATGGAATTTGATCTATTAGCCCGAATAAGTTATTGGGACGAAAATCTTAATGTTTCCTTAAGTTATTGGAATTTGATCCAAGGCATCAGCATTGCGTGTCATAACTATGCTTTACAGATGAACAATTAGTGTACATTTTGCAATTAAAAGAAAATCATTGGGAAGAAAATCTTAGGGCCCGATTGGTTCGCGGAATCAGGGGTTGGAATTGGGGTAAGAATTGGAATTGGGTTCCCAATTCCAATTCTTTTGATTGGTTAAATATTTGGAATTTGGAATTGGAATTAAGGCCCAATTCCATAGAATTAGCTTATAGGCTATTTTTGAAGTTACCTAATTCCTTACTAAATCGAGAAGAATTGGGGATACGAGGTAGAGAATTAGAAGCACGATATATGCCCGACAAATAGAGTTAGCAAAATGCAACCCGATCTGACACGAGTTAAACGGGTTTGGGTTGACCTGTTTATTAATTGGGTAGGGGTTTCCCCAACCTGCCAGTAATCGGGTCAACCCGATTATGACCCAGCAACCCGACGAGTAACCCAATTTTAAAAAAAATCGACAAAAGTGTCATGTCCCGACTCGATTAACCCCCAACCCTATTTTAATCATATTTTTTGAAAAATAAAAATAATAATAAACGGGTTGGCGGGTTTTCCAACCCGCCTTAATTTAGTTTACCCTGACCCTGACCCAATTAACCCCAACCCGACCCTTTGCCAGCTCTACTGATAAAGAAACTACTAAATCTCATTCTCCTCTTCCTCGCTGGTGTTGCGAAGCTACCAAATCTCATTCTCCTCTTCCTCGCTGGTGTTGCAGGGACTAGTACGTATCTTCTCCCTTCTTCTCTCCTCTCTCTCGTCTCTCTATCTCTTTTGTTTCCTCTCTCTCCTTCTATATTTCTCTCTCTTCTGTTTCCACTTGCTTTGACCTATCGAGTTGATCATAATCGTCTGGTCTTACATGGAGGACCTGATTAAGACAAAAATATTATTAAAACCTAGTAGTATTGTTTTGGTTTTGGTTGTAGAGAATGGATTATTGGAATTCATATGTCATGATAATCAGTCATTTGTGTTATTATTAACATGGGAACGATACAAATCAATTCTTCATAAGTTCATCCAATTAGTGGAATTGGATTTTAAATCAATTCTTCATGGAATTTTAATTCCAAATTTCAATTCTCTTGCCATCCAATCACAATAATTTCAATTCTACCCAATTCAAATTCTTGATGAATTAGAATTGGAATTATAATTCTTAATTCCAATTCCAATTCATTGAACCAATCGGGGCCTTAGGGCCCGATTGTTTCGCGGAATTAGGGGTTGGAATTGGGGTAAGAATTGGAATTGGGTTCTCAATTCCAATTCTTTTGATTGGTTAAATATTTGGAATTTGGAATTGGAATTAAGGCCCAATTCCATAGAATTAGCTTATAGGCTATTTTTGAAGTTACCTAATTCCCTACTAAATCAAGAAGAATTGGGGATACGAGGTAGAGAATTAGAAGCACGATATATGCCCGACAAATAGAGCTAGAAAAATGCGACACGACCGACACGAGTTAAACGGGTTTGGGTTGACCCGTTTATTAATTGGGTTGGGGTTTCCCGAACCCGCCAGTAATCGGGTCAACCCGATTATGACCCGGCAACCCGAAGAGTAACCCAATTTTTTAAAAAAATCGACAAAAGTGTCCTGTCCCGACTCGATTAACTCCCACCCCGACCCAAACACGGTACAACCCGATCCAATTAACCCCCAACCCTATGTTAATCATATGTTTTGAAAAATAAAAAATAATAATAATAATAAACGGGTTGGCGGGTTGAACCCGTTTATTGGCAGGTTGGGTTTGGATTGGGGGGTTTTCCAATCCCCTTAATTTAGTTTAACCCGAACCCGACCCAATTAACCCCTAACCTGATTATGACCCGACCCTGAACCCCACCCAAACCAACCCTTTGCCAGCTCTACCGATAAAGAAACTACCAAATCTCATTCTCTTCTTCCTCGCTAGTGTTGCGAAGCTACCAAATCTCGTTCTCCTCTTCCTCGCCGGTGTTGCAGGGACTAGTACGTATCTTCTCCCTTCTTCTCTTTCTCTCTCTCTCTCTCTCTCTCTCTCTCTCTCTCTTGTTTCCTCTCTCTCCTTATATATTTCTCTCACTTCTGTTTCCACTTGCTTTGACCTATCGAGTTGATCATAATCGTCTGGTCTTACATGGAGGACCTGATTAGGACAAAAATATTATTAAAACCCAGTAGTGTTGTTTTGGTTTTGGTTGCAGAGAATGGATTATTGGATTTCATATGTCATGAGAATCATTCATTTGTGTTATAATTAACATGGGAATGATACAAATCAATTCTTCTTAAGTTCATCCAATCAGTGGAATTGGATTTTAAATCAATTCTTCATGGAATTGTAATTCCAAATTTCAATTCTCTTGCAATCCAATCACAATAATTTCAATTCTACCCAATTCCAATTCTTGATGAATTAGAATTGGAATTATAATTCTTAATTCCAATTCCAATTCATTGAACCAATTCGGGCCTTAATGTTTCCTTAAGTTATTGGAATTTGATACAAGGCATCGGCATTGTGTGTCATAACGATGTTTTGTGGATGGACAATTAGTGTACATTTTGCAATTAAATGAAAATCAGAATCTAATCTTCTCTGTTTCCTAAACTGATAGTAGCCTTGTTCAACAATTCTTAGGTTTACACTTCTACAGAAGTCTTATTGTTTAACTTTTTTTCTATTCTTATTATTTTGTGTGTCTCTTGCTGATCTTGATTACATCTTTGGTGTATGTGGATTGCTGATCTTCCAGCTTAAGGTTTTGCTCCGATATGATGCTGGCATATTATGAGTGCCAAGGGCATCTATAAAAGTTATTATAGAAAAACGTGTTCTGGAACTTTGTTGTGGTTGCTACTGATGGGGATACAACGGCATTGGACCTGCTAAGCCGTATCTCCCCTGTTTGCAACTGCAAAGGAGCTAATTTCATCTAACCAAGGCATGAAAGAGGACCAGAAAGCAGCTTTAGTTCTCTGCCATGTTTTTCGCCATGTATATGAGTCATCCATACTCTTAGCTGCTTCTCACTTTGGTTTCAACCTTGTTGATAGATGGACTGCAGGAATGCCAATCTCTTCATCTCATGGAACCATCGGCTCTTGGTTTATGGAAAGCAATTCATATAGCTTGCAATTTTTTGTTTATTTTCCTTGTTAATATGAAGAGGTTATTTGTATTGACATATATTTGGAAGAATTGAGAAGCTTGTTTTAATTTGTTGAATGTATTATTTTGTGGTGGTGGTTGGAGTTCTATTGGATTTATTAGTTAATTAATTATTACATGTTCAAAAGAAGCTAAAAAATGATTTTTTTTTTAAAAAAAAAAGAGAATTTAATTCTATAGTCTTGCACATTTGTTCGTCGTTAAATAACACTTATTGCGGCATTCACAAGTGTGTCAATAAATTAAGCAAATTGCAACATTCATATGTGTGTCGCTAAAAAAAATAAATAGCAGCATTCATATGGGTGTCGTTGTACTACATTTACAGTGGCAAACATAGCGACACTCATAGAATGCTGCTAATGTTCAGCTTTGGCGACGAACTCAAAGAACGTCGGCAAATTATTTGTGACACAGCCTTTGGCAACAAAAGTAAGTTCACCGCAATGTTTGTCGCGAATAGCTATAGTAACATTCATTTTAGATTTTGCAACATTCTTATGAACCCCGTAAATAACCTAATTTTTTGTAGTGTTGGATCTCAATGTTCTTTACGTTGACCATGGATTATGCTATTGCTAGCTAGGAAATTCCAGAATCAGAAATCATTTTAATGACCTCATATTGTATGCACTTTGGGGGAGATGCTGTCACATAGAGCATCTTAAGGTCCATAACTATTTTTTACTTTTTCTATTCAAAAATTATAATTGGTTTCTGAGGTCAATAACCTCTGATACAATGAAGAAAACAAAATTTATAATTGAAGACTAACCCTATTGGAATCACAACGAGTAACGGATCCATTTTGGAAATTGGCAGAGACTTTATCAATGACTTTGTTAATGAGTTTTATGTGCTATTATACAAATCCAAGACCCCCTTATCTGGTTGACATTTTATACTCGAAACGCCTTTTATATGTATATTTTTTCAAATTAACTCATACTAGAGGAATGCATGCAATATACGCGTAGCAAAATAATTAGAGCAGTTAGTTATGACACGTGCCTGAAATGAACAAAGTATTATAGCAGTTAGTTATGACATGTGGCTGTAACAAACCAAGTATTAGAGCAATTAGTTATGACAAGTGGCAATAACAAACCAAGTATTAGTGTAAAATTGAAAATAATTAGAGAGTATTTCAGGAAGTGAATGTCAACCAAAAAAAGGTGCATTGGCTTCATATATAGTATAGGTACCTACTTTTTTTTTGGAAAGTAAGCTGTTTGTATTGATAGGTAAGATTGTACAAGATTTACATCCAACGGAGCACTAAGACAAAAGTTCTATCCTCATTTACAAAGGAGATACAGAAAAAAAAACATACAAAAGTGAAATGAAAAGTCAAAAAGTGAAATTGACGATCAGCTCCCAATTTTCAATGATAGCTCTATTTGTGTGGTTATCTTTGACAGTTGGCTTCTCAACCTCCACTTTGCATTGAACATCCCTTTGCACACGCTTAAGGATTTCTTCCTTGGGCAAGAAACAGTTTTGGAATCTCCTTCTATTCCTCTCTAACCAGATGTGATATATCATTGATGAGAAGGATAGTTTCCCAATCCATGCGATCGCTTCTTTACCACAAAACTTATGAACGAACCATGTGATTTCTTCTGTCTAAGTTTTTAGGTTGTGATGGTGGCCATTTAGTCTCATTATCTGGGCCCAAATCCATTTAGAGAATGAACAATCAAAGAATAGATGCGGTATGGATTCTCGCCTCTGCCCCCCACACCCCCCCCCCCCCCCCAACCCATCATGGCAGAAAATACAGCTTGAGGCAGCTATAATACCAAGGGAACACAACCTATCCTGGGTCAAGAGTCTCTCTTTGATGGCTAACAAAGAAATCATGGAATGCCTAGGGATGTTTCTATGATACCAAATCAGCTCACTCCAAATAACAAGAGGCTTGGATTCTCTAATTGCATCGTAGGTATCCTTTATGTTGTACATACCTGTGGAACTAGGAGTCCACGAAATCCTATCAAGCTTGCTTGAATCAGGATTGGGGATTTGATCAAGGTATTGCCATGCTTCTATCAAGAGTGGCGAGAGAGCTGCTGGAGTGTCCCAATCATTACCTAAGATGATGTCCTGTACTTTTGCTGCTATCCCAAGCCTAGAGTCATAGATGATTCTTCCTCCAAATTTTTTGAATAGAGGTCCACAAGGTAGCCAGTGATCAAACCAAAGTGAGGTGGCCATGCCGTCACCTATCTTGTGATGGAGGAGTCGCTGACATTGCTCCCTTGCTTTCAATATTTTTCGCCAAGCCCATGAACACGAACTTGGAGCCTTCAATATCCAGAAAATTCTGCCTTTGATCAGATTTTTGTATACCCATGAGACCCATAGTGAGTTTTTCTGAAGTACCAAGTCCCATACTCTCCTCATTGTTGCTGCCTTATTCCATTCAATAATGTCTATTAAGGTACGCCCAGCTTCAATATTTGGAGAGCATATCTGATTCCAGCTAACAAAGGCGATCTTCTTTGGTCCACCACTTGTCCAAAGGAAAGAGCAACACATTTGGATTATTGTCTTCAGCACACTTTTTGGGATAATGAAGCAGGATAACCAGTAGATTTGGATTGAAAAAAGAACTGATCTGATGAGTTAGGTTCGTCCAGCATAAGATAGAAATCTAACTTTCCATGACTGAATTCTTGCTTTAATTTTCATGATAAGACTCTCGCAATCAATATGTGTAAGCTTTTTGGAGATAAGGGGCACTCCAAGATATGTTATCGGCAAGCATCCTTTCTTAAATTTTGTGGCATGCATTAAGGATCTTGTCCTTCAAATCCGTAGGGACTCCACAGAAGAAAATATGAATTTTGTTCTCATTGCAGCATAAGCCCGTGATTCTTTTCACCTATTGCAAGGCAAGTAGGATTGTTCTTACTGAAGTCTCATCCGCCCTTGAAAAGAGGAAGATGTCATCCGCAAAACCAACCATAGCGATCTTGGGGTCTTCACTTCTAGGATGGAGCTGGAAATTTTGCTTTGTTGCTTTCATGATGATTCCCTGGAGCAGCTCCATGAGAAAGACAAAAAGATAGGGTGAAATAGGGTCACCTTGCCTGAGACCTATTGCACCCTTGAACCAACCATGAAAGGTGCCATTCAGAATTATGGAGAAGGATGTGGTAGTGATACATTCTTTGATCCACCGAATAAAGTTTGAAGGAAAGTTCATGCTTTGGAGAATTCTTGGGACTATACTCCATATAACTGAGTCAAAGGCCTTTCGTAAATCCACTTTGAAAGCACACCTGGGCTCCCCTTTATCAATGTGATAGCTGTGAACCAATTCATGCACAAGCAAAATGTTGTCAATAATCGTTCTCCCTGGAACAAATGCTGTTTGGTTTATGCTCACCAAGTCATCCATTACATTCTTCATTCTATTGGCAAGGATCTTCGAGATGCACTTGTATATAGTTCCCATACAAGAGATTGGCCGGAAATCACTGACAGAGGTTGGGTTCTGGGTTTTCGGAATAAGGTTTATGAAAGAGTGATTTACCTGTTTGAGAAGGGAATTGGAGGAAAAGAAACTCAATACAGCATCTTCAACTTCTGTTCCAACAATACTCCAAGCCTCCTTGAAGAAACCTGAAGTGAAGACATCAGGCCCCGGAGCTTTGTTTTCATTCAAGGTAAACATTACTTTCTTGATCTCCTCCCTAGTGATTGGTTTCCCCATATCATTCATCTGTTGCACATTCAATCTTTTGTCAATAAGATTATGGAAGATATCAAGAGTAAGGTCTCCAGCTACAAACTTCTTCCCAAGCAAGTCTTGAAAATGGTCTAAGAATAGTCTTTTAATCTCATTAGGATTTTCAACCTTGTCCCCCCGATCATTATATATGCTGTTAACCCTATTAAATGATCTCCTTGTCATGATAGATTGGTGGAAAAAGGATGTGTTACTATCACCAGACTTGAACCATTGGATTCTCGATTTTTGCTTTAGTTGCTCTTCATGGATCCGGTTCAGTCTTAACACTTCTCTCCGGCGATCCTTCTCCTTTAAGGCCATGCTCTCATTTGTTGGGTTTGCATCAAGAGACTTCTGACAATCAACAAGTTCAGTTTATGCATTTAAAAACCTGCCGTAAACATTGTAGAATTTCTCACGACTCCATGCTCTTAGTCTCTTCTTGAGATTTTTTAGCTTAGTAACCAGTCTGAACATCCGTGTACCCACAACTTGGATGCTCCATTCTTCTATTACCAAGTCAAGAAAGTCATCCTCCTTTCCCCAGGAGTTGAAGTACTTGAAAGGTTTGGGTGTAACGCCCAAGAGTCATAACCAGCAAGATATTGTCCGCTCTGGGCCCACAGGCCCTCACGGATTTGTTCTTAAGGATAACACGAGAAAACTTCCCAGGGGTCACCCATCCTAGCAGTGCTCCCACCCGAGCACGCATAACTTTAGTGTTCCCAGGGGATTTAGTCCCGTGTAGTTCCTTAAAAGGCTTCTTGCTAATTTGGGGGTCTAAAGACTACTTATAGCATCCCCGAGCGTTGTGAGATCCCAACCATATGCACATCCTCGCCTGGTAGCTCACCACTGTGGTAGCTCGCCCAGGTCTCTCATCCTACCCACATCACAGCCGCCCACTCAGACAACCAGGATGTCACATTGGGACCTTTGTGCACTTTAGTACCCAATGAGATAACACAAGGACTATGATCAGAGATCCTTGGAGGTAGGAAATCTGCTTCTGAGTCCTGGAATGAATGTATCCATGCACAATTGATGAGAGCCTTGTCTAGTTTACAAGATATTCTATTATCCCCAGCACTACAATTACTCCAAGAAAAGTTATTCCCTTTGAACTTCATATCTAGTAGCATGGCATTTTCAATGAAGTTGTTTAGGTCCTACATAGAACTGTCTTTAGGCCTTCTCCCACCATGCTTTTCATTGATGGATCTAACACAATTCAAGTCTCCAAGCACAAGCCATGGGTCTGCAGGTGTGATTTCTCTCAGGTCTCTCCACAACTGTTTCCTCAAGACAGCATTATTCTGAGCATAAACAAAGGAGATGTAGCAAGTGTGTTAAATCTGGGCACTTTGCACTCTATAGTGGATTACCTGATCCGTTATAGTGACTGGTGAGATATGAACCTGAGCTGAATCCCAACAGATAATAATTCTCCCCTTTAGAGCATTTTTGTATTTATCTATACAACTCCATGTAGGACAAATCTGAGCACAGGTTACTACTTTGTTCACTTGCCTTATCTTTGTTTCTAACAAGCTTATTACACTGATGCAGTGCTTCTCAATGAGACCTCTAACGTTCCACTGTTTCCCCGGGTCATTTAGACCTCTTATGTTCTAGTTGGCTATGTTTAACATGGAGAATGGTGGGTTTTAGACAGGCCTGCCAACACCTTTGTCTTGAGTCTAGCATCCCTCATTGCGACTTCGTTTACCAGAAGTTTCTTTTTTCCCTTTTGTTTCTTCTTCTTTTTCGAGCTACAAGAACCCCGGTTAGTAAATGTTTCCTTATCCTCGATTGCATTCGGAGAACTATATCTATTCAATGAAATTACTTCGCCACTTTGTGTCTCTTCAGGTGCCGAAGCATAGTGAATGTCATGGGAAGAGATCCCATGGGCAGCATTGGACATAGGTTCTTGAGGTATTGCTAGAGAGACACCGTCCACTATATCTTCATGTGCATTCACTGGAACTTTGTTGTGAAGAACCACTTGCCATTCAGATCCATCCCCCATACCAAGCTGCCCAGAGATGCTAGAGTTATGCTGGACCAAAGGTTGTAGAGGCAATATGATGGACAGCTCACCCCCTACTTCATTGCCCAATTGGAGATCAAAAGGAATCTCATCATTGTGCTCAATAGTCTGCAAAGATAGGCAAACATCTCGTTCTTCGCTTCCAGCAACCTTACTTGCTTCACCTAGGCATTCCCTTGGCACACATTCAATCACTGGCAGCACTGGAACAAGTTCACTAGTCTCTGCATGATTAACATCTCTTTGTCTTTCAGAACTCACTATTATCGGCTCACATACTTGATCTCCTCTCTTCTGTTTGCCCTTTGCCATAACAGTAATCCAATGCTGCCCAGATACATCATGATCAGAGGCAGCTTGGCAATCTGCATTGGTACCAACTATGTCTTTGTGAGAACCATCTCGCTCTGGAGGCAACCCCCCAAAACCTCCACCATCATCAGTGAATGACCTACCAGTAGGCACCCAAGCCTTTGCTGGAGCATTAGGACATTTATTCTCAGAATGACCGAAGAGCTTGCAGTGCACACACTTTATAGGTTTCCATTCATACTCCACTTCGACCTCAATATCATCTTCAGCTTCTCCATTGTCACCTTGGACATTAAGGAATAGAAACTCAGGGTAGTTGCAATCCAAATCAATCTCCACACACACCCTAGCGAAGTTCAATCTTGCTGTCCTCTCAGTTGCTTCATCCAGGTATAGCGGCTTTTCTACATCACTTGCCAAGAAACTCAAACCTGTAGGTGTCCAATATTCCATTGGCACATTATACAATTTAATCCAGATAGGAAGCTTAGGTAGAGAAGCTTTCTGCAATTGCATATTGGGCTGCCAATCCTGCAAAACCATAAGCCTCCCTGCAAAGTGCCATGGAGCATGTTGCATTACTCTGCTCCTGGTTGCATCATTTGCAAAACGAAAAATGTAGAAGTCTTTTCCTGCCACCGAAACTTGTACATTCCCTTCCCTTCCCCATAGCTTTTTTGCAATGCTTTGGACCACTGCTAATGGCAATTTCTTGTCAAGAAAGTGCCCTACCAAACTCCCATTCCATAGCTTAATGCCTTCATTTGCAACATCTGATGGTGGGGAAACCACAACCTGACCCTCTACTATAGGAGGATAGTACTGTAGGTTTGTTCTAGAAGTTGTGCCACTACCAAATAGTGTAGACCAAGGCTTTGCTGCCTCTAAGGACCTTACAGAAAAAAGTATGGATGCCTGACCTCCATTAGGTGAAGAACCCCTATTACCATGGCCTGGACTGCCCTCTACAGGGCGAGAAGAAGAATGTGGATTTGAATTCCCCAAAGGCGGGAACTCCAAATTCAAATCAGAACCCGATGCCATGGCCATGGCAGAACAACAGACAGGCAAATCCCGAGCCCTGTAGGAACACCACCAAAGCACACTCCAACTATCCCTACGAAGCTCAAAGCCCCAAGCTGGGAGAACTTCAGCATTCGCCTTGAAAACCCTCGCACCCCAATTGAACACGAGAGCCTTCAATCAGGAACCCTGCCCAGATGGGAACACCTTAAGAAGCCTCTTGCAACATACCTGGTAATACCCCCAACAAGTACCTAAACAGACACCCAGGGACAGGGGATTCCCACCTGATGAGACAAACATCCACGAACAGGGGATTCCTTACCGGCACAAACAATAGCACCCGTCGAGGGAGCTCCTTAGAATGAATGTACCCAGGGATGGTCGCCGGTGGCACACCGGCGAACGAGCAGAACGGACACTTTCAAAAACGGCGAGCAGAATGGACACCTTCAAAACGGACACCTACTTGTTAACACCATTTAATGACTTAGTACACTACAAAATACTAGGGTTTAGATGACGAACCTTTACCGGTGGTAGCAAAATCCCGCCTCCAAAACACGTATAGTTGCGGTAATAAGAATTGCCGCCTCTACAAGCTAAAACAAAAGGAAAGTGCT
Organism: Buxus sempervirens; assembly: GCA_947561395.2. Taxonomy (NCBI): domain Eukaryota; kingdom Viridiplantae; phylum Streptophyta; class Magnoliopsida; order Buxales; family Buxaceae; genus Buxus; species Buxus sempervirens. The sequence continues at coordinate 24,602,789 of OX387189.1, forward strand.
CGGGAGAGACATGGCACGAGCTATTTTGGCGCGATAAGATACATACCGGTGGTAACTTACCGCCGATATTAGTTTTCACCAGTGGTAAATATTGTACCACTGGTAATAACTTGGGCATCAAGCTTAAATGCACATGTTAGGTCTTCACAGGCGGTAATATTGCCGTCAATGATAATGTTTTTGCATCGGACATTTTGTCCCGCTGCTAAATAGTGTAATCAACGGCAGTTCCGCTGAAAATATTTAACCTAATTTCACGCGCAGTAAAATTTCTCTTTCATTTTTATTGTGCGCTGTTAAGGGTTTTACCACTGCCGATATTTCGTCACCCATCGCCGTCGCCGTTGCATTTCCCGTCAGTCGTCGCCATTGCCATCGTATTTGCCAGTGTTGCTATTCTTTGTTAAGTGTGCCTTGTAGAGGATATTTGCCGCTGCCGTGGAGCATCGCCGTGGTTCCTTGCCATGATTCCTCTCCTTTGGAGGTCGTTGTCGTCGTCGTGTCGGTGTAGGATATTTGTGGCCGCCTTCGTCCACTCAGGTAAGCCATTAATTTTTTTTGTTTGGGAATGGTGCCATCATCTACTATAGAAGATGGGGGTGGGATTAATGTGTGGATGTGTCTGGAAAAAGAAAAGATGCCAAGATTTGTGGACCATGCTTTTCAGATATGAAGCTTATAGGAGTCCTTTTTATATATGTCTAATACTCAAGTTCAAACTATGCAGAAGATGGGTTTGTTTTCTTTGAAAATAAAACGAAAGATAGTATAGAGACACAAAAGATGGCTTTGTTTCCTTTAAAAAGAAAAGAGGAAAAAAGGAAGAGATGTTTAATTTGTTTCCTTTTGCAATATAGTTTCTAAGCATAGATGCTATGAGGTTGGAGACTGTCGTACATTGTCTTTTGCATGTCTTAGTAAAGATAAAGAAATAAAAGTCTCTTTCTCATCCTAAGGTGTGTGCCGGCCAGCTACCTATTATAATTTAATGCAGGTTCAAATTTAAATATTTCATTCTTTAATCTTTGTATGTGGGCACCCTGATTATTAGCCTTTATAGCTAGGTTAGAGCACCTGGGGTGAGGTTTTGTATTCAAGTCACAATGAAAGCAATTTAAGTTAATTTCCCTTTTCTTCTACAACTTTGTATCATAATTTTTCTACAGCTATTTATATTCACGAATTTTTTTTATGATCACATTCGAATGAGCATTTTATGGTATAAGGTTTCTTTCTTTTCTTGCTGTAACATCTGTGGATTTTTTTTTTATTAAATAAATAAGATAATTCATCTTGGGGATTTTAGAATATATATTTATTAATTGTTATTATTTATTTAGGTGATGAGATGGAAGGCCAAGATTAAGAGTTTTGTTAAAATCTAACGGTGGATGATCCATTACAAAGGTTTGTATCATTCAAAATTTTATATGGGTTGTGATTGGCTGGTTTGAGTGTGTGGTGTGGGGTGGTGAAGCATGGAATCATTCATTTAAATAAGGTTAATTAGGGTGGAGCATTCGTGGGAGACTTGGCTTTGGGGTTTGTTTGAGCTAGGCGGCTGGAGAAAAGGACGAAGAAGAGAGGAAGGAAACCTTTGTTTGGGGGGTTACTGTTCCATTGCAGGTAAGCAGTAAACCTTACCAAATATTAAAACCTGCATATTGATTCGGATTAAATGTTAAAAACTACAATGTTGTTGAGTCAATATGCAATGTTGTTGGTTTGATTTTATGCTCTGTTATTGTCTTGATCATCTGGAGGGTTTATTCATTGATTTACTTGCTTAATCCATGGGTTGGATGAGAGTATGACTGAGACAATAGCCATGCAAAAACTAGTACGGTTGTTAAGAATCACAAGAGAAGCAAATGGCTCTTTCCGAAGAGAGAGAATCGGAATAGGAAAGATGGGTTCTCAAGTTTGATTTTTAAAGAAGAAGGAGAAGATGGGTATTTTCGTATCAAACACATACCCATCACTGTAGATGAGGTCAGCCTTGCTAGTTGAAATGGAATTTTTGCTGTCCCACGGAAGAGAGAGAGAGTAAAATTGGGAAGAGGACGAAAACTATTGCTGATGTGTTCAAACTCATCAGATAAACTTCTTCTGAGTTGTGTGGTTGTTTTCGATTGCTTGTCCTCTGTTGCTGCCTCATCAAGCCACCAACATTGAAGGTATGCGTTTGGGGACTATGTTTTGTTATTGATAATATAATGAAGATGATATATATATCACATGAGCTCCACTAGTACTAGTGCTTCATGTAACCTGAGCCTCAAGAACAGGACCTGAACCCGAATGCAATCTCTAGCCCCTAGGAACTGAGAGCTAGAAATGCTTATATATATATGGGCGATTATCTGGTGCCCTCTGCTTACCATGCATGCTAATGGTCTTGCTTTGTAACAGAACCAAGATCTTACTTGTACCATTTCTAGTGCACCTTAACCATAAGTCTCTCAATGATTGGGCGGGTTATTCTAATTAGCAATCTAAGGCTATACTGACAAGCAGGTGGGGTTAGGGAGTGTTAATACAATTAAGAGGAGCTGAGACAATAGGGTGACAAGGTAGGAAGATGGAGGAATTGGTTTGCTTTGCTACGGAAGAAAGAGAAGGAGTTGGGTTCGTTGAATGGCAGGGTCTATGTTTGTAAATTAGAAATTGGTTTAGGTTAATTTGTTATTTCAAAAACTTAAAGTAAAAGGAGATCTTTAGCTCCACATTCACCCTTGTTACTCTTGGAAATTACAATTGCTAGTTGCTGATTTGAAGTTGAGAGAAAGCTTGCACCTATGTACGCCACCTGCATGATGTTTGTGTAAATAACTTTACAGGTTGTTGACTTTATTAGTAATTATTTTGAAAAGGTTTATTACATTGGAACTATTTACTTTTTGGTCATATGACTTTACTGTGCATATTTTTTATGAGCAATTGAATCACCATTGAGGTGAGATCCGTGAGTATTAAAAAGGTATTATTATTAGAATATTTGTATACTATATTAATAATAATTAAAAATGTGTACCTGAACCATATTGATATTGAATTGCAATATAATAACCCTTTAAATTCATATATTATCTGTATGTGTGGTGCGTGGGTTACTTGGGAAAGTGATGGTTTCGACTTACATAGACTTTTTATGATTGTTTTCTCACCCGTGTATCTCGGGATAAATCAGGATCCTCTCCATGTAACTTGGATTGAGGATTTGGTTTCCCCATGTATCTTGGGATAAACTCTTGATTTCCTCCATGTATCTTGGAGTTAGGTATTATGCAATGATTGACAACTTTTGAATGGATTGGTTATATATCTTGATTTTGGCTTTAGTGTCTAGCGGGCATAGCTAGGTGTGGATCCATGCGTCAGCTAGGTAATGAAATGGGCCGATCCTTGTTAGGTGAATCCCGTGTTCCATGTATGCGTACCACCAAGTATCTTGGTGAGGCCTTCTTGTATCTGGTTGTGCTGTAGCGACCCGTACCACCGTATATCTCGGTGAGGTCTTTCTTTATGTTATCATTGTAGTTTGATTGGGTTGTACTTGCCAACCCACTCCTGTATCGGGTTTGGGTGCTCCTCAATAAGTCGATGTCCGAATGTGAGACATGGATTTGTCATCTCGGATGACCTCCGATATCGTCACGCGGAGATCGATAAAATGTAAAGAGTCGCCACCATCCATTTTAAGGTGTGAATGGACACCAAAGGGATCATAGAAGCCAAATAGAGCTAAAGTAGCTCTAAGATGAGGAAAAATCCAGAGATTGGGTAAGGGGAATTATTTATGAGCGGGGGAAGGTGTTTGGCACCCTCACTCATCCGTCTAAGACGGTTGCCACATGCTTGCCTATGCTAGAAATTGTTTGTTAATGAAATGAACAAAAAAAGGGGTGCTTATAACAAGCACAATGTGTGTGACCATCCCACATGAGAAGTCTAATGAGCCTAGACTTTCTTTGTGGATCCATCACTTCCAAAACTTCATGAGTAAATGGAAATCCAAGTGAAAATGAAGAAAATCAAGCTAAGGCAAATCTGGAGAAATTAGATCAAAAGAGCTTGAAAGCTTCGATTAACCATAACTCACTCAATTTAAATCCAAATCCAATGAAACCAAAGTCATTTGAAAACTGGTATATAGTAGAGTATATAGTAAAAATTTCAACTCAATCCGACTCAAAATAAGAGAGAAATCCACATCTGAAATTTGCTGTTATAACTTGGAAAAAGTGTTAAGTAGGCATTTTCAAAATCCTATTCGTGGAGTTTGGCTCGATACAAAATCATGAAAATTGGTATGGGGGGAGTATGTAGTGCCATATTTCCAAAGAAAAAAACCTCATACCAAACTCTATCCGGATGTGACTTGTGTGCTCTCTTGAACAGGCCTAGAAGACCACAGATTAGCTTTGGACTATACCAGCGAGCACCTCTGAGTCAACTGAGCACCCAAGGCACAAAACAGATCAAAATCTGTTGAAACCAATTGGAAATGAAAATAGACTTCTCAAGGAAAACTCAGGAAGTAGAATCACTCAAAATGGATTAAAATTGAATAAACGGTGCACCATCAAAGCGGCAAGTTCAGCAATCTGGGCTGAACTGACTTACAAACTTTGAACAGATGGTGTCAAAAATTGGCTACATGAAAGTGGATGAAATTTTCCAGATATGAAATAGGCACATCCATCTATCACATGTCTTTGGAATCACTCAAAAATTCATCCGGAGGATGAAGTTATAAGCATTCCAAGACAGGCCACAGATCTGCCCTGTTTTGAAGATTTTTGGATAAAACATGGAAACCAGTGCATGTGTGCATGTGGATTCGACCAAAACCTTAAAAATCAACAAAAAACCATCTCATGAAGTTCTAAGATTCATTTTGAAGCCAATGGATTCAGATTTCCCGTATTGAACATGGAAATCCAAGATCTAGCTTCTTTGATAGAAAATGGTGGAAAGTGTGTGAATATGTGAAAATTCACTCCCTAGGAGAAGGATGGAATCCTTTGCTACTGAGAGCAAGGATTCACATATTTCTCCATGAGCAAGTGCAAAACATCAGAAAATAAACATCCATAGGTTTAAAATAACCACATAGCATGCTCTTCATCACTTGTAGGTTCTAAGCCTAGAGGATCCATTCCACCTTCCTTTTCCCAAGGCTCTCTCTTCACGTTTTACGGCTAGAGAGGATTCCCAGGTACTTTAGAAGGGGTTTGGGGCTTGCAAACAATCAAAAATTGGCCTTACACTACAGAAAGGTAGAAGTTGGGAATGAAATGTAAAGAGAGTGCTGGAAATGTAAAGAGCCTTACCTTGGTAGCTTGAACACTTGAGTAGACAATCCAGCAGAGCTTCTCCTTCTTCTTGCAGAGCTTCTAAGCCTCAAATTGTCAGCCATTTGCAAGAGGAGGACCCCTCTATTTATAGGCCAAGCCAAGGGTAGAAGAGTCCCAAGGGTAGGCCTAAAAGGCCTTCTAGATTATTCCAATTCTCCTCCAAGGCTTGAATTGGTGTAATACTAGAAGTTTCGGAGGGTGAAATAGGGAGTTCAAGTCCCTGAGAGAGAGGTAATATGCGTAAATAAGGCTCAGAAATCGAGCCATTTCGCAAATCCCCGAAACAGCCAAAACCGTATACAAAGTACGGTTTCAACACAACCGTCACTATAAGTGCGGTTTCTATGCAAATTTAACTAAACCGCACATACAGGACGGTTCAATTCAGTTACGCTCGTCATGATTGTTGTCGACGTGGCTCAACGGCCGAAGCTTCGCGAAGCCACGTGGCAGCTCACGCAACAAGCATGGATATCAACCGTGCTGTGTGTGCGGTTGCAACCGTACATACAGGGCGGTTGAGACCAAAATTATAAAAACCGTATACTCAGTACGGTTGGCACCTTTTTTGATTGTTTTTGAATGTTTGACATATGTCAAGGCTCAAATAAGACTTTTAAAATTCATTCGAAGGTTCTTTTCTATGGAAATGCAATTTGGGGTGTCTACACCGAAACCCAGAGTAGGCCGGCTTCGCACATAAGTCGTGAGGTGGCAAAATTGGAATGGATAGTCGACCTCTCAAAGAAGTCTAATTTCATGAGTCTTGTGAGATAGAAATGTGAATTGTTGACTATATTTGATATGAAAAAGGTTAGTGGATTTACACAGGATGTTGTTTTTATCTATGTAACCTCATGAAAGGTTTTGATAAATTATATGACTGCGTTTTCTTGCATGCATGTTACTGCTTACTGGGATTTCGATCTCATCAAACGTTTTCAAATGTTTTGTTTTCAGACTATCCAGGTGATAACGCTCCTGAAGGGGTAGATCATTAAAGGGTAGAGGATCGGGTTGGAGACGACTCAGGCGATCATTACTGTCAGATGTAGGGTGTCTTTTTGGACAATGCTTTATTTTATTGACTTGTTGCCTTATGGATTTTATTCCAGTGTTAGCAGAATTGGTTGGTAGTTGACCTTGTTCCAGACTATTATCGAGGACTTTATTTAGTATTGGGATATCATGTTTCTACATTTTGGTAAAGGTATTAATATATGATTTTGGATTTTGCGTACTCTAATGTATTTGATCTTAGTTTGGATTTAGTCCTTATTTTTGGCTCTCAAGGTTCACGTTTTGGGCTTGGATTTATCTTATTAAGAATAAATCTAGGTCCAGGGCGTGACAGTTGCTTCTGTCATGGTTTTTGTTTTTAGCTTCTTAGATGATTCTACATTTGTTTTCCTATTTAGAACTTGCCTTGTGCTTTTGGTTTATATCATGGAATCAATTTTGTGATTTTCAGGATAAAAGCCTCTAGAAATTTATTTAAATAAAAGAAATAAACTTAACAGCTAAAGATCACATGGGAAAGTCTACTGCAAGACATGGTGTTATAAGGTGGATAGTGTCGATTATCCATACCAGCTGTCAATGAAGCAAACAAATAACACAACACGGCAAAAAAAATCCTATTGTATCCAAATGTAGAATAGTTTCCTCATTATAAAACAGAGAGTATCAAAGCAAAGGAATCCAATCGGGTCTGTAACTATAATCTAGTGGCACAACATCGAAAGATGTATTCCAAAGCAGGAAAGCTAAGACATATTAATAATAAAGCAATCAAGAAGAAAGGCAATTAACATATTCCTCTCAGGTTTATTGTAAAGCAATATTATTCCAAACCATTAGCGCATAAAAGTCCCAGATTCAATACCTATATTAGATCAGATGCACACTTGAGCAAGGAAGAATCTTAACAATGTGGGGCTGGTGGCCTCTAAAGAAGAGCAAAGTGCCACTGACGAAATCTTCCCAAGTCCTCAAACTCATTCAAACTCTAACGTATTTCAAGTCCCTTTCATGAATTAAGTGCATATTCCCACTTGCTTGATGCATTTGTTTATTATACTAGTTTGTAAGTTGGAATCCTTGTAAAAGCCCAAACCCTAGTTGGGTTGATGAAGGAGAGCTTTCCAATACTTTTAGAAGTGCATGATTTCCAGTGCAGACGATTTGATGCTCAAACGCCTTCCTCTTGTTCCTTTCCTTCAAATCATAATATATATTTGAAACTAGGTTTGGTTAAAACCTAATGTCTCTTCTTTTGTTCCCTTCTCTCTTTTGTCTCTTCTTACCTAATGTTTTTCTATTTCTTTTAACTTGTCTAAAACCAGTTAAAATGTTTGTCTAAACACAAATTTCACAATGAACTTCAATTGGATTCATATTAGTTTTTCTTATATTCCATTTCATGCAATTAGGTTAATTTGGTTGATTTTTCTTTTATTTTTTCCTTTTTAATTGGCTAGGGGAGAGAAATGAAGTGCTTGATTCATTATTAACTAAAAATAAGAAAAAAAAAACAAGTAAATTAATTAGTGATTGATTCATTGAACTTAGGAAATGACTGAATTTCATATTTTCTTGAATTGCTGAGAAAGAAGTAAGGTTGAAGTACTTTTCGCTGTAATCTTTTCTGGATTCAATCAACTTGGTTTTTGTTAATATTTGACACTTTTTTTTCTTCTTTCCAATTTAGTAATCCAGGGTTGATTGCCACTTTGTGGTCATTGCATTCAGAGATTAGTCTGGTATTGAGCTATGGACTAGCTTCACAAGCATTTTTCCATATTTAAAGTGAATCATAGAAAACCATCATAAATTTGTCACTTGATACATTAACTTTGTTATACAATTAATGTATAACTTACTGTATATATGGTGACTGATCCTAACGGTGCATGTTGGAATTTCTTATTGATATATTCTCATTAGCATTTCATATTGAAGCCACGCAGAAGGGTAATTAAGTTTAAATTTGTAAGGTTTATTTTGTTTTGGCTATATTCCGAGTCAAAAAAGGTCTTAAAAATATTGTCAATGTATTTGGGATAGGTTAGAGGTATTGCAGTTCAAACGGGGTCTTGATCGGAGTCAAATTGAAATTGTTACGACCAACGTTCGCTGTACATTTGCCGAACGTTCGACCGGTGACGACATACAGAGAAACCCGAGAGCAGCGTGAGCTGAGCGTTCGCTGAACGTTCGACCGGTGACGACACACAGAGAAACAGGAGAGCAGCGTTCGCTGAGCGTTCGCTGAACGTTCGACCGGTGACGACACACAGAGAAACCCGAGAGCAGCGTTCGCTGAGCGTTCGCTAAACGTTCGACCGGTGACGACACACAGAGAAACCCGAGAGCAGCGTTCGCCTCACGTTCGTTGAACGTTCGACCGTTGGTGTTCCACAGAGACAACAGAGAGTAACGTTCGCTGAACGTTCGCTGGTCGTTCGAACGAGAAGAAGAAAAGTGAATTGTTTTATCGAACGTTCGAGCCGCGTTCGCTGAGCGTTCGAACGTTCGTAAACAAACTTCTTTTATAGAAATCCGATCTTTTCTGATTTGTTTCCTTTTCGTTCCTTTCTTTCTCCTAACCTATTTAAGGAGTGTCTAGCCTATTGTGAGGGTTACCCAATACGTTTTTGAGAACCCTAAAATGTGTGCAAGAGAGAGAGACCTTCTTCCTCTTTTCTCTTCTTCTTTGAGCCATCAAAACCAGTCTTCTTCTTTTCTTTTCTACCTTGGAGTTCCGGGTTGAAGAGTTTGCTCGTGGGAGTTCCTACGGTTGCTGAGCGAGTTCGTTCGGCACTTCACTAAGGAGATATTCAGAGTTCTGAATCGTTGCAAGGATGCAAATCTGAAGAGTTCTTCAGATATTTACATTGTGAGTCAGAGTCATTGTTGGGTCGTCTGAACCACTATTGTAAGTCTTCTTCTTATAGTGATTTCCAGAGGTGGCACCTCGTAGCCCGGAGGGTTTTTCTCTTTGAGAGTTCTCTTAGAGTTTTCCCTTCGTCAACAAATTGCTTGTGTTGTCTCTTACTTATTTTGCAATTGTGTGTGATGATTTGATATGTGTTCAGACTTGTGCATGCCAATTAATTAAGAACTTGTTTTTAATTGATTGATTTTTTATTCCGCAATCGGTTTCACCTATTCACCCCCCTCTAGGTGATTTAGAGTCTAAACTGTGTTTTTCAAAATTCATATTTGAAATTGAAAAGGGAGGAAAGTGTGTAGAATGACATTTTATGTTTGATTAAATCGTTAACACATCGACCATGTGTAGATATGGTTTCCATCCAATGAACTATCCATGTATGTGTTTTTTATAACAAAAACTAATATTTTCACATGGAACTTCTGGTGATCTTAGCTCCAACTGAGCAATCACATCTATTCTTACCCCCAGATGATAATTACTATCTTCATAAGTATCAGAAAATGTCTGATTTTATTACTATCACAAGTGCGCCTGCATCGAATAATTTCTTGTGAAGATGCAAGTTGGATATACCATATTTATCATTTATTCGTCTCCTAGATTCTACTAAAGACATAAATAATTGTACTCCCTTCTGCTTCAAAACACGATTGATAGAAAAGCTTTTAACAGAAAGTAGTTGTAATCATTATCACTTATGGAAGAAAACCCTTTTACCATGGGATGAAAATAAACAATTATAAAAGATGTTCTTCAAAACCCTTTTACCATGGGGACAAAGAGAAACAATTATTGAAGTGTTCTTCAATGTGAATTGCTTCTGATATGTTAGAAGTTCTATTTCAATAATTTTTTGCCCATTTTCCTATTTCAGATTCCATTAATTACTATATGTTCTGCTGTCTTGGATCTATCATCCACTAAGAAGGACAAGGGTGTTGAATTTGGAACTAGTACCATATGGTTTAAGTGGAGAGGTTCTTATAGAATATTTTGTGATTGATGGACTCACGTCTGGTAGAAAAGGTGATGTTTTTATATGAGCCATTCATCTCTAGGATACTTATTTTGACATGTAATTCATTAAATCTGTATTTGCAAGTTCTATAGATTTTAGACCATTTGGGGTTTGGTCAACCCTTCATTTTTAGATGCTGCCGAAATTTTGGCTCACACTAGGGTGTGCTTTTTATTAAATTTTATTTATTTTTCTTCTATTTTTTCTTTTATGTTTATTTTCTAAGTTTTTGGGTTCAAGAGGTGCCATGCCTTATTTTCTCAAATGATAATGGAAGGCTTGAAACAAAGACTTTCTTCTTGTTCACTTAACTTGTTTTCAATATAAAGCCAATAGCTTGCCCATATATATCTTGTAATGTTAAATATTATATACATGTGCATGTATGTGTGTGTCTGTATTTACGTATATGAATGGTTATTTAGTATTCATTTTAAATAGGTTAGTTGGAGCTTGAGAAACCAACTTAAAGTAGGATTTATGGACTGGTTGCATAAAATTAACAAATAGACATCAACCATGGTCAAAACATGGATGAGTTATACTTCTACATCATTTTCATGTAGGAATTGTCGAGGCGAGCAAAGACCTTTATCCATATGCATCTACGGAAAGACGGTACCCTGGTTAATGAGGTTGCTGCAAATAAGATTCTATGTTGAATTAAAATTAAGAGTTAATTATATGCAATAATTTCATGAAAAGCGTGTTCTTATCGTTGTTTTTTATTATTTTTGCGGGAACAAATGAGGAATCTTATAGTTGCTGGCACGCCTGATGGTACCTCTCATGACGACATCTACACATAGGTCATGGGGCCTGACACCCATGGTCGAGTTAGATGTTGTGGGATGGGCGTCACTCCCACTAAAATGTGGGGCCCCTCCTCAAGCCGTTCAACTGATTCACAAGAATTAAATAGAGTGAAGGAACAATTGGAAGAGGAGAGGCGACTACGAGAGGAACAGATGGAGCGGGCTAACAGAGAGATAGCAGAGCTTCGGTGCTTATTCAATTCATTTGTAGGACAAGTAGTACACATACAATAATTAAAGTGATTTTTACCTTTTTACATTATCTTCGTATGCATAATAATTAATCTTTGTTACTTATACTATAGGCTGGACAATCATCCGAAGCTGACAATACTCCAGACCAGATGCTAAACTACCCTCCTGATCATTGATAGATCTTGTTATTTGAGGTTAGTAGTTGCTAAATTGAATGTTTATCTCTTATTTTTTCTTTTCATTTAACATTTTTTAAAGTGTATAAAATTCAAAGTACAATTAAATACTAATGAATTTTTAATTTCATGCAGGGATGCAAATCATGTGCTTAATTGGAGACCTAATTTTTAGTTCAAATGATTGTGTTTTGATATTTTGGATGTTGATAAATTACTTTTCTTGTTTCTTTTTTGCATTTAGAGTAAACTTGGATTATATCTTGTGATTAGTTATGCTTTCAACACATTTATATTGTGATTTTAGTAATTGTCTTACTAATCACAGGTAATACAGGTGGACTTGTATTATGAATGAAAGGAAATTTCAAGAAAACCTAACAAATCTTGGTTTTGTACGTACAGGTGTTAGTTTTAGCAGCGGTAGCTATTACCGCCTCTAAAAGTATCAATTTCCAGTGGTAGAAACCGACGTTGTATACTTCGCATTTATAAAAATGGACTTTTACCGGCGGTAACATTTACCGCCTCTAATAAATAATTAACACCGGTGGTAAACTTCAGCCGCTAATATATATTCATCAACGGCACAATCACGCCTCTGTTTGTTTTCCAATACCGATGGCTGACCAGTACCGCCTGTAAATAATAAAAATAATGTCGGCGGTAGATAATTACCGATGCTAAATACCAATTATTGGCAGCGGAAACAAGCGGCCGTTGTGTTTTGCTTCGTTTTACCGGTGGTAATGTTTTATCGCTACAATTTTCGCCGGTAAAAGAACTTGCGACTTTATTGCCTGCGATAGGAGGTATTCTGCCGGTTATTCCTTTATCGACAGTAGCTGAGCTTTTTCCAGCGATACTCTACCGCCGGTGAATGCCTTCCCTTTTGTAGTGGTAATTGTATAACTAGGGGCAGAGCTTCATAGTGCTGTCTAACCTAAAATTACAAAAACTTCATAAGGCTACTTATATCAAAAAATTTTGCCCCATCTAAAATTTTTAAATTGCCCATACACTATCTTAATTCTGACAATTAATCTAAGCCATTTCTTAATTATGGTTTACTCATCAAACAACAAGCTTATAGGAGTTCGATGGGGTTTTGTTTACTATCTGACCCTAGCCTAAGCATTCTTTGGTTCTCCATATCTATTCAATAGTGTAAAACCCCAAATTTTTAATAATATTAAAAATTGGATTTTAAGGTTTATTAATTTAATTAACTGATGGAAATTTTAGAAAAAGAGATTGAGCGGTCAAACCGGAGTTCTCGAGTGAATCCAGGTGGAAAATCCGACATATATAAAATAATAATAATAATAATAAGCATTATTTAAATTGTATCAGATATAAGTAAGGAGTTTTGTATTTAGTTGGGTGGCAAATCATTTGATCTAAGGTTAAAAGAGTGAAGGTGTAGGATTTTCGGTAAAGCGGCGCTTCATTTGATCACGAAGATGGGGAAGTTAAAATATCCAATTCAAGGTATGATCTAATAAACTTTAATATGTATATATATAAGCATGATGTGAAATTATCATAAATCATTATTTTTGTACTTTACTTGGAATGGTGTTCTTAAGATGTGATTTAAATTGTTTTATGACTTGTATTTGGATTATAGGGAGATAAAGGAAATTAAATCTAAGCAAAGCTATGTAGAATTATTAATAGGTGTAGGTTACTATCTTAATGATCAATTATATAAATATGAGGCATGCAAATAATGTTAAAATAATATAAATTATATTAAGGACAAATTATACTTAAATAAGGAATACAATGGCTCATGCAAGTAGCATATATATAAATCAAGAATAATTTCTTTATTAATTAGAAAGATTAGGGTTGTATGGGAATAAGTTACAAAATATGTTGAGAAGTAAAAGTTTCATGAAATCATAAAAGCACTTAAAGTAAGTAGGAAGGTTAAGGGATTAAGTGCTTAAGAGTTAGTTTAACTTAGAAAGGGGTTTAGGGAGTCCAAGAGACATTTTGCTTAGTTTGGCAAGCAAGGAAAAGCCAAGGGAGAGGGGAGGATGTCCAGAACCCTAAGCTGGGGAGGAAAGGCCGGAAAGAAAAAAAAAAGAAAGAAGAAAGAAACAAAGGAGAAGAAAACGAAGGAAGACGAAGAAAGAGGGAAGGGTGTCCAGCCAAGGGAGAAAGGAGGAAAGGAGAGGGAAATTGAGAGAAGAAGAGGACGTTTGGAGTCCTTCTGGTTGCTGGAGAAAAGTTGGAACAGCAGCAGGCACTACAAAAAAGTCGACTTTTACTGGCGGTAGAATCCCGCCGGTAAAAGTCAAATTACCGCTGTTAAATATTTAACGGCGGTAAACCCTACCGCCACTTAATATCGAGCCGCTAAACGAATCAGCGACGCCCACAACGGCGGTAGCAAAATTACCACCGCTATTTCGGAGAAATAGCCGGCGGGAATTTAACGGCGGTAATTACCGCCGTTAAAACCTTTTTTACCGGCGGAAAGACCCGCCGGTTAATAAGAAATTTTTAACGGCGGAAACATTTACCGCCGCGAATACCTTCTATTAGCGGTGGTAATTACCGCCGCTAAAATCCTCACGTGCTTCCATATGCCTTTAGCGGCGGTAAGTACCGCCGCTAATACTTTATATAAGTAAATGCGACTCAAGTTTTAAGCGGCGGTAATTACCGCCGTTTAAAACTTTAGGCTTTTAGCGGCGGTAAAAGACTTTACCTACATATACAAAAACTATAATTAGGTGGACCGAAAATCCTGTAAAAATACCTCATTTCGTAGCAAATTTTATAACAAATAGAGCAAAACAATTACAAGGAAGAAAGTGAATTAAAAGAGTATCTATAAAATTAAAATACTCCAAACATTCATGTCATATAACAATGAATCATGTGTCAGTAAAATTATAATTAAGTAGACAAATCAATTTAGCCCAAAAAAAATTTTATATATATATATATATATATATAGAACCGAAGCTATCTTGTGTTACTCACCTCAAATAATAAGAATACATGTTTGTCTAGCTAAAATCCCGAGGAGGACTATCATTTGCAGAAGTTTCGCCAGGAGACTATAAATTGTAAGAAAGATCATTAAGTGTGGTATTTAAATATAAAGATGATATGAATTTGTGCTATATGTATTTTTGTAAGGCATTTATATAATACCTATGTTTGACGGGTACTCATCATTAAGTTTTTAAATTCTTCAAATTCTCTGGCATGCTGTGCAACAGTTGCTTCAATTGTTTGTCGTTATCTCATCTCTTCTTCTAGCCGCTCTTCTGTACGTTGCAATTGTTCTCGCATCCTCTTAAATTCATCCATATCGACATACCGAGATGACGTACTCGAGGATGGACTGCCACCCCACAGCCTAGTGGGTGTGTGGCCTAACCCACAACACCGCACCCTGCCATGTGTGTCATGCCCCATGACTTGAGTATATACATCATCTTGGGCTGTCGAATCTGGCATGCCTTGTTCCATGATAGTTCGCATCCTGAAAAAAATATTTATGCAATCATTGAGTTATCAAAATAGATGCTAATAAAGTTAATCGTATGCTACAATTATACCTACAATAAGAGGAAATAACTTACTATCTTGTCAGCTGCTTCATCATTGATTGGCGTGCCATCTTTTCGAGTATGCGTTCTTATAAAAGTCTCAGCACGGCCCGCAAATCCCTAATGAAAAAATATGGTGTTAATTCATCATAAATCATTTAAACATCCACAAGCAGAAATTAATACAATTGACCCGATTAAAAAGATGAAGAAATATAAAAACAAAGAACACATGTAGAGATAAATAAAGAAAAAATAATAAAAATTTCGACGGCATCTCCCCTAAAAATAGAGGGTTGTCCAGACCGAATTGGTCTAAAATAAAGCCATTCAACCTGAAAAACAAAAAAGAATGCAAAACGTAGCATTCATATACAATCCCCATTCACATAAATATCCCATCTTATCATACAAGAAAATAGAAAAGCTACTATACAACTTAGAAGAGATAAGAAAGCAATAAAATAAGATTGTACACTATGAAAGAATTTTCCCGTCGCTTTTGAATAAGATTACTTTCTGCAAAACATACTCTATAAATGAATCTATCTAATAGCAAACGGTACTTATGTTAGTTTTAAAATTTATGCTTGGTTTTACCAATTTAGGAATACCAAATACATTACTTGTTTGTCATAAGATTCATATATTTCTCCACAAATTTCGGCAGCATCTCTGCGCAGTTCTTCAAATACGTAAAGTTTTCTGACGTAAAGTCAATAAAACTACGTATTTGAAGAACAAAGAGATAAAACCAAAATTATAAGTAGAGATATATATAAATCACATGTCAACAAGTAACATACTTGATATCCCCAAACTGTCAATATGACAATCCAATTTGTTACATGTGCAAATCTATGCCTTCATATTTAAATACTAAGAATTATTACAAACTTACTGCTAAGATGCAATATCTTCAAAGTACACAAAATAGGATGGGCATAGTTACACATGTAACCTCTCAGACGGGTATTTGAATCGTTCCCACTTTTTTTATGAGATAAATAAATATAAAAACAATAACCAGGTTAACCAAAACACTACAAAACTGCAAAGAATTAGCGTCGGAGTTTTAGCGGCGGTAACAAAATACCGCCGCTAATACCCACATTAACGGCGGTAATAACTTTTGTGCCGCTGAAACAATATGATTAGCGGCGGTAAGCCCTTACCGCTGCTAAAATAAAGCATAGCGGCGGTAATATACCGCCGCTAATAAATGATGCTAAATTACGGCGGTATATTGCCGCCGTTGAATCGATAGCGGCGGTAACATGTTACCGCCGCTATAGAATTACGCATGTATTCACCGCCATTAAAATATGATATTTAGCGGCGGTAAGAGCTTACCGCTGCTAAGCTGTTATGTATACCCCGATCCATTTCCCCTTTCCCTGTGCGATCCCCATTTTCTCAACTGTTCACCTTTCCCTGCACGATCCCCATTTTCTCAACTTTCGCTTTCCTGCAATCCCCACTTTCGCCACTTTCACCACTCTCCCCACTTTCGATTCCTTTAGATATCGTTGGATTTCGATTCCTTCAGATTTCGTTCGACTTTCCCCACTTTCGCTTTCCTGCAATCCCGACTTTCGTGACTTTCGCCACTTTCGATTTCTTTAGATATAGTTCGATTTCGATTCCTTCAGATTGCGATCGAATCATAGCAACCCACGTTCCATGCCTTATCCTCGCGCGTTCGTATAAATCCGCCTCAAGCACGATCAACACGAGCAGAACCCTAGCCTCGTTCTTCCCTTTCTTCGTGTTTGCAGCTATTTCCCTTCTGTCACCGTTGACCCTTGGCGTCGTCGATCAAACACGTTTTAATGAGGTTTGTGTGTTTTGTTGGAGCACTTCCATGTTTTTTTTTTGGTTGTTGTTGTGAATAAATTCAATGTTATGGTTGATCGAGTCAATGCTGTTCCACGAAGGGAAAAAAATTGTGGTTATTTGAGTCTTATATACTATATTTACTGTTTCTTTCCTTCCAAGCATTCGATGTTGGCAGCATTGCGGTGATAGTCGTGGCACTGATAGAAGGGCTTTCCAGATTGAAGCTTTTATAGTCCAAATATCTACTTAATTAGATAATATAACCATCCTTTGATCTTTAACATATATTTGGACTATGAATCTTCTTGAAGTTACAATTGTTTCGGAAAAATTTCAGGATTGGAATTTGAGTATCGGTGAGTATAATCTGATAAAGGCTATTTTTGGCTTCAGAATCACTTTGATAGGAATTTTTTTAACTCTTGGATGCATTGCTCATTTAGTTTTTGGGTTATTGCACTTTGTATTTGTTGGGAACATATGACTCCTATTTGTAATTAATATCAATTACTGTATTAAGTCTTAGTATCTTTAGGAGAATATTTTTTGGGCTATCTTATTTAGAGAAAGCATATGATAAAATTCTTTGAGATTATGTTTAATGTGTTTTGGGCATAAAAATGGTATTAGCAAAATAAGCTAAATTTATCAACTTATGTATGAGGGTGGCAGGTGCATTGACTAGGTTGAGAATGGTGACTGAAAAGGCAAATGAGTTTCCGGAACAATAAGTTTACAATGATTTCAATTATGAGATACTTTATTTTGTGTTTTAATTGTTGATTAATTGAAGGCTTATATTCACGAGTTGGTGCCTTGATGTATATCTATTTGTAGATAGGGTGGTTTAAATGGACCAAATTCGAGATGGATTAAATGTACAACTAGAGTTTTAGAGGGATTAAATTCTCCACACATAAATTTGTGATATATCAAAATGTTTTAAAATATGTTTTATTAAGATCAAGCACATGGAATGTAACTTCTCCACACATAGTAATAATATAAGTGAAGCAATGGAAAATTGATGATTACGGGATTAAATTCTGTTATCTTGGATTAATGAGCCGTGTTTTTTTTTCTTTTCCTTTTGTGGCTATGATGCATAGCCACAAAATATCAATATACAGATAAGATGAGCATTGATAAATGAGGATGTCTAGATGGGTTTGTGGGAAGACAAAGAAAGATAAGGTAAGGAATGAATGTATCTAGTTATGAATAAGAAATAAGACAAAGCGGAGTATGTTACGATACTTTGGGCATTTAAAGCGAAGACACAAAAAGGTAGTTGTCAAAAGGTGTGAGGGATGCTTGTTGTAGGATCCAGTGTAATGTGTTATGTATTTCAAGTGTGCCTAAATTTCTTGATTAAGAACAGTTCGTATCCTTGTGTCTGAACATATTGCCTCGATAATGTCAATCTCTGGTTTTCTGCATTGGTGAAAAAGGCAGAAATTTATTTTGGCCCATAGACGATACACCGTTTCTGCTAGGCTACCTTTCTTGATCTGTACACTACCACAAGAACTGGAAATTCCTTTGCTGCCCAGGAGATCTCTTCACTCCAACATGTAGAGTTTCTGACTACTTTGAGCTTGCTGCAAAATAGAGTTCCAAACATGACTACCATAACCACATCTGAAGAAAAGGTGATCTATACCTTCTGAATTTGTACCACAAAGAACATAGGATGAAGAGGAGAGTACACTAATTTGAACCTAAGAATCCTGAGTAGCTAGTTTTCTATGGACAGCAATCCAAAAAATAAATGAATGCTTTGGGATGCAATATTTGAACCATACCAAATTGTGCCATTCTACTTTTGGTTTCATAGTTCTTAGTCTATTGTTAGTTTCCTTGATTGAGAACTTAGCTGAGGTTGATCCTACCCATTCAATCTTGTTTTTCTCCTGTGTATTTGGTGTATTTAAAAATTGTAGCTCAATCCAAACCTGAATGAGATCTGGAGTGAACGGTGTTGGTGCATTCCATTCTCCATCTTCAATGATAATAGAAATCATTGAGCCTTTGGGCAACCCAGATGTGTTTGTACTTCTGTTGACAAGATATCTGAGAAGAGGACTGCTAGAGTGCCAGTTATTGAACCAAAGCCAAGTGTGAAATGCATTTACTTGTTTTTTTTTTCAATGAGTAAGCAGAGCTTCTTTTTTTCTTTTGAGTATTTTCCTCTAACTCCAAGTTGCTACTTGCTACCATTTGGAATGTTGAGAGATCAAGAGTTCCTGTCATTAACTTGAAAATTCTTTACCCAAGCCACCAAGAGAGTGTATTTTGACCTGATTATTCCCCATAATCACAATACAGTGGCCTCATTCAATTTTTGTAAGTTATATAGGTTCAGGCCCCCTTCACTTTTTGGAAAGTAAACCACATCCCAAAAAATAGGTGTAATCATCTTTCCATCCCTGTCCTTAAGAAGTACCTGCACATTTTCTAAATCAGTAGAATTATATTCTTTTGGGAGAATGAATACAGGGAGCCAATGAATGGTTAAAGAGAAAAAGATGCTCTTTATCAGTTGGAGGCAGCCAGCATAGAAGATACTCTTTGCTTTCCAAGATTGAAGCTTACGCTTTATTTTGATTATGAGCTGTTCACATTCCTTTTGCCGTGAGGTTAGAAGTTAAGAGGGCTAGACCCAAATATCTAACAAGTAGCTTTCCTTCAGTGATAGGGAAAGTTTCCAAGCTTTTCTCCTTTGTGCAGAGGAACTGCACAAAGGTAAATGGAGCTTCTTCAATGATTTGTTCTCAAACCAGAAATTGAGGCCATGATACCTAAAGCTTTAAGGATGCCAGTTACAGAGATAAGATCACCATGACTGAATATAAAGATATCATCTGTGAATCACAAATTTTAATGATGGGGTTGTTGCATTTGCATGGGTCTTGAAATCTCTCAGTCCTTTTATTAGTGATACCTACAAACAGTTCCATGACAAGTACAAAGATGAAGGGGGAAAGAGGGCACCCTTTCTTAAAAAATTTGTTTTTCAAAAGACAAAATAAAATTTTAAGTGAATCAAGCAGTCACTACAGTTGCTGTCAGATTTGGCTGTAGATGATTTCAAGTGTCGTCGCATCAAGTGCAGTGGATAAAGGATGGCAGTGGTAGTGGGTCATTTTCTCTTCCTTATTATTTTCTTTTTGTTTTTTTTTCCAATTAAAGTTCATTTTTCAGACATCAGGAAAAACCACGATAATATTAATGGGCAAAACATAGGGGTTGCAATGCATAATTCCCTCAGCCATCTCTTGGTGAGAAACTAATTATTCTGGGGATTTGCCTCTTCTATTAGCAAAAAATTCATATAAGAATTATCTTGTTATTCTTGCCTCTAGTAGAGGATAATGGGATTTGAAAAGAAAAAGATAAACAGAAAATTTTTGAACTTGTTGAGTGTTGAAGGAACAAAGAACATTAGGTAAGAAGGTAGCTTTGCCAAGATGAGAATAGGAAAGGCAAGAAGGTATTCTAATTGAATAGTGGAAATGCTAGGAGAAATTGGTGCATTGTGGTTGACCAAGGTTTTTTTAAGAAAAGGCACCAATTGGCTGGAGGGAGAATGTGATAGTAAAATCCGAAATGTACCAATATTGTGGAGTTAGCTTATAAGTCACACTATAAAGTTATGAAAAAGAATAACGGAGCAAATATTAAGAAGAATAACTTAAATTTTCTTACACAATTTTAGATTTATGCCAAGGAAGTCTACCATTAAGGCAATATTTTTACTTTTGATCAAGTGAAGAAGTTGACAGGTAAAAGGAGATATAGTAGTTAAAGAAATATTTTGATGGGTTATAGATAGGACATGAATATCAATCAAATACATTGAGCTCATCAAGGACATGTATAAGGGTGATAGGCAAATAGATTAAGTTTATAGTATTGAGGTGTTTACAAAAAGTTTTTGCCAAACTCATATTTTTCTTAATTATTGAGAAAATAATAATTTCTATTCAAGAAGTGACTTGGAGTTCCCCTTCTTTTTTTTTTCTTTTCTAGCTAATGTGGTTTTGGTGGACCAAACTAGTGGTATAATGTGTTATGTATTTGTGAGTCTTGCAATGGTATAAGGCCAACCCAGTGTCCCATGTACTAACTCTTCTACTTTCTTTATAATTTAATTTATGGCGTTACTTATACGGAAAAAAAGAAAAAAGAAAAAGGAAAAAAGAAAAAAGAAAAAAGAACCAGTTGAGCGGGGAGTAAAGCAAAAAGAATCTGAATTAGTGTTAGCATAAAAGTTATTGGATGCTCATAACTTAATTGAAGATTGTTTTGTAACAAATCAGGACGGAGGAATATGATTCATTTTGCTGACTACAACTAGTAGGGGAAAGGCATTTCTATATTGTTTTAATTGCATACTGTATGTTCTTTTAGTTGGTGGCTCTCATATATTTATCCAAAAGGAAATTGAGGAGAAAGGAAAAAGTGGAACTTTAAACTATTTAAGTCCTATCTGGAACTATTCCTTTTGTTGATTTTTGCTACTTATGTTTGCTAGTGACACCTTGGATGCAGGAGGCAGAGCTGCTGGTAAACATTAAAGAACATGTTCTCATTCCTTCACATCAGGTGCTTACCAATGAAGAAAAGAAGACTTTGCTGGAGCGTTATACTCTAAAAGAAACACAGGTCGGTGTTGATCAAGCATGCCTACTAGATTTTTTATCTTCTCCTTGTTTCAATAATTACTGCGGTAAAACTAATGCTTATTTCAAGGTTATATGTTGTAGCTTTAGATGAAACTTTTGATTTTGAGAAGTGCTAGTCTGTGTTCCAGCTGTATGCACATTTTTTTTTTTTTGAAAAACAAGTGTAACAAGTGATGGGTAAAATTGTGATTATGGAGTCCGGAATGAGCAAAGAGAAACAACTAATTCTATCTCATCTTTTCTTTTTGATTTTTAGTTTTTGGATGAAGATCATAACCTTAATAAGAAACCATGGTAGCTGTATATTTTCGGAGTTGCAAATTAAAGTCTGAACTTAATGGACTCTTTTTTAAGATGCAAAAGATTAAAAGGGTAAGAAAAAGGAAAGAAAAACGAAAATACAAAGAAATAATAACACAAAAAATTGAATGAATGTGTAAAAATTAGTTTTTATGTACAATATGTTCAACGAAAAATTAACTCTCAACGGTATTTATCGTCCAATATTATTGTTTTCTAATCAACTGTGAATATATACTTGCAATGCTTCTTTATTGATGTTATTCCTACTAAAAACAGATCTGCTAATTATTTTTCCCTTGTTATAATTCTTTGGAAATGACTACTCAGTTCTCTGTACTCCTGGCTTGTTTTCATGCAAGGCAGTTTCAAGTTTCATTTATATTTGGTTTGTGATTGAATTAAATGATGAATAGTTTCTTGAGATGATGCGCATGTAATTGACACATGATCCTTCTTAGCCTCTCGTCAGCTTAACTTTTGTATCTTAGCCTATAGTTGAATTGAATCATATTCTTAGACTCCAAAATGCAGTGTCAGGCACGTTTTGTAGCATCCCAAATGGTGATGCGATAACTTAAGAAATTAACCAAGGCAATTATAATCTAATCCTAAAATTTTTTTGGAAAAACTGCTATATAACGCCTGTATTTATAAGAATGGGCTAAGCCCTCCAACCAAGACCTGATAAACCATAACATATAGACAATATACATCATTAAAAAAAAAACTAAACCATTCAACATCTATAGATTTAAAGTAAAGTTCACTAAGGTTCTCACTTTCTTTCTCTCTTTCTCATTTACAATTTATACAAGATCCAAAAATGTAATCTACAACTATCCACAAATTATATCTATAACCATCAAAAGGTGGCCTTCTCTAGTCTAGTCGGGATGAAAATAGTAATCCTCTGGCCTAATCTGGATAACCCTCAGCTTCTGCCCCTCTACGCGTCTCACTTGCTGGATCTGAAAACAAAACCGATAAAACAAAACTCGCGTGAGACAATTGTCTCAGTAAGCAGCACTATGCATGATAAGAACATTTTATGCAGTTGAAAACATTTAAGGGACATGCTAAATCAATCTCTGGCAAAAACCGACTAAGAGGCAGTTCATTTTCAGGTAAACAATACTTGAACTTTATAGAGTCATAATTCATAAACAGATAAACTCAAATTAATCCAAATTTGCAATACCAGTCAAATCTCAATAACAACCAAGAATCGCAGTTTAACACACATGTCCAATCGCCACCTCACGACTTACAATGGAAAGATCTAGCAAGGATCGCTCTTCCAAAGCGGAGCACTCGAGCATGAGACATGCAGGAGTTGGCAAGTACAACCCAATACAACCATAGCAAGTTAGTGATCCTCTTTCAGACCATAGAGTTAGTGATCCTCTTTCAGACCATCGAGTTAGTGATCCTCTTTTCAGACCATCGAGTTAGTGATCTCACTGAGACCATCTAGTTGACTTTACGGGTTGCTGTGGCACATTCTGAAGAGGATGCAAGTTCACAATCCCCAGCCCCTCATGAGCTAGGGTGAACGGCCGTCCTCAACCCCCAGAACCGTGTATCAAATGTTGGACAAGATGGTAAATTACGCACGCAATACCCGATGAGCCTGGGCCTATGTTACCTCATCCCAACACAATACCTGATGAGGGAGCCACACTGGCCTATGTTACCTCATCCCAACATAATACCCATAAGAAATCAACTACCAAGGTACAACTAAAACCACTTCTTGAACACAAGTTGGAAGTAGATCAATTTCATGTTTAGAGAAGACCAATACAAAAATATCCACGGTTGGTTTGCAATCATTGGTTACTCTGCAGAACTGATTTTAACTAGTTATTTGAATGTTAAACCTAATCTAATATATAATGAATTGGTATGTGTGCCATACATCTTTTGAAAGCCCTATGAATATAGTTTCCAACGCAACAAACGGTACGCCATTCGGAGTTTCCTATAGGAACTTACGGCCATTTTACTACAGGTGGTTTAAAACAGCCGCGAATTCTAATAGACGGAAATCATCCATTTTTCCGGATTTTTCTTGCAATACCATGACTTCTGATTGATCCCAAACCAATTCCATTCAACTACAAATACCCTAAACTAAATTTTAAACTACTAATATAAATTTTTAAGCGAAGATTCCAAGCCCTCGCACGCCTCCGAAATATTTACCTTCACGGACTAAATGTTGAGAAACCATTGAGTATATCTGTCATTGTTTCTTCTGGTTGAAACAAAAGGAATTTACAAATCTCAGTGAATGGCGCTATAACTAACCTTTTTGTCACTAGAAGCCACCAACAAAACCATCAGGTTCGATCTCTACACTAACAGTAACTCCGTTTGAACAACTAACAACTTAATTAGCTAATTTCGGACAACCAACTCCAAGTAGTAGGCCTGTCCGCAGCAAATGCTGACAACCACAATCCAATGAATTCCTTCTTAGATACCATAAAACCAATTACTCTTTAATCATGCATCACAAAGAGACAGAGTCAGGATCACTACATCATCCCCACAGCTTTACTAAGAATCGAATTTAGGATCAACATTCCAAACTCATATCAAACCTTCAAACACCCAAACCATTATATAACCTCTATAAAATGCCGAATTGTAGAACCTTTGCTAACTGAATTTTTCTGATTTAGATAACCACAAGGATACTCTCTTACAACAACACATGAGCACCAAGATAAGATTTCCTAACCATTCCTAACCACGCTTTAATCACCCTAAATCTCAAATAATAATAATAAGATTATTCTTTTCTTATAGAACAACTAAATAATTTCCAGAAATAAAACTATAATCTGAGAATTAAAGATCTGTACCTAATTTACTATTCTCATCTCAACTAAGAAACCATAGAACAATCTAAAATCAGATGGCTCTGATAGAACCCCAAGTCAGAACCTAGATCAGTATTTTCTCATACCAAATCAAAAGTTTAAAATCAGAACCTAGATTAGAGTTCTCATCACAAGTAATAACATATAGAAAAATCTGAACCTAGATTACAATTCTCTTGGTAAATCAAAACCTAAAATCAAATGTCTCTAACATAACCCAAAATCAGAACCTAAATCAAATATTTTCAGCTATTGATTTCCCAACCAAAATCTAAAGTTTACGTCAACTCATTTAGAGATAGATTTTTCAGTTTTAAATCTATGAGTCAATCGGTAAAACCAACAGTTGTAACTCAGGTGTAAAATAAAATCCAAATCTATACTTTAAAGCAATCAAAATCTATGGGTGGTGTTACTTTGGAGTTGCTGCCATTTTTCCATTTAAGTGGGAAATAACAAACATAAATCAGATTTAACTTCAGAGTAAAATAACCTCCAACTGAAGAACTTTTCATTTGCAACAGAGGGATAACAAACGGAATCAGAATAGTAATCAACTAGAATCGACCACAACAGAAATCCATCGACACTCCCACAGAACTCGATCAAACTCATGCTCAATCGACCAACAGCAATCAACCAGATTTCAAAATCCAACAGAAACTCAACAGTAATCGCTCAAAACAGAAATTGATCCAAACAGAAACCCAACAGTTATCAAAAGGAATCAATCAAAGCAGAATTCCATCGAAACCCCAACAATTATCGAATAAGCAACAGAAATCAGAAAAAAAACCCACACAAGAATTGATCGAACGATAAAACTATGCTACTTACCTTATTTCGCAGAATCCACATGCCCAATCCTCTTCTCCTTCTTCTTCCTTTCTCCTCCACGTTTTCTCCTTCTTCTTCCTTTCTCCTCCACGATTCCCTTTTCCTTGCTGCGTTTTTGTTCTTCTCCTCAAACCCTTGACGACCTAAGCACAAAAATAAAAAACCCCCAAATGCACAAATCGTCCATTGCTTAAGTTTTCTTTTTCTTTTTTGTTTAAACCATTGAACCAATTCAATTAAACTAAACCAAACCCCCATTGAACCCCTAAACCAATCAAACCCTTTAAACCACCAACTTAAATAAACCACTTCAATTTATATAATACTTTTTAAATGAATCGATCCAATTGAACCAACCCAACCTAATTAAGTCTTTTAAATTTTTATTTAATTACCCTCATTAAATCCCCTAATCTCCATTTAATCTTAATTACAATTCCTAAAAAAAAATCCAGGATCTTACAAGAACGCTGATTAAGTGAATTATCAGCAGATACAGTTATAATATAGATTAAGATGTTAAAACATTTACTAGACTATAGAATGCCTGCATTGGAAAAAAATTAAACACTCCATCCTGGTGGTTTCTTCCCCTATTGTCATGCCAAAGCTCTTTCATGACTATCAGAGCATTTGATAGCCTTATTTGGGTGCATCTTATAATCCATTGGGATAGTTCTCTCTCATCCACTTTAGAGGTACGGGAAGATTTAGCTTATTTTCTGTGTGGAACAAACCATTAAACGTTATGCCTGCCCCTTTCTCTTGATCATCAGCAACGGAAAACTTTATGCATAGCATGTTATTAGGAATAGAAAGATCATCCCTGTAGATCAATATGGATGGAGGAAGCAAAAATGTGATATTATAGAACTACAACAAAAGGTAAGGATTGGCCTTTGTGTGACTCCTTACTATAAGCTTCACTTTTTGCTAGTTACTCAGCCAGGAAATTGGTTGATCTAGGCATCCATTGGTCTGGATTTGCTGAAGTCGCGTAAATAACTCTGAGGGCAACTTGGGAATGAGTTCACCCCTGTGGTGATTATGGCTGAATCTGCCTCCACATCCACACTTTCTAACACATAGGAATTGCTAAAATTAATTCAGTAATATTAGCAGTTCTGCTTTGTTGGCTTTGTCATTTCATGCTTGAATTAGAAAGCACTATATTCCCCATTCAACTACTCACCACCCCTATTCT
Source organism: Buxus sempervirens (assembly GCA_947561395.2). NCBI lineage: Eukaryota > Viridiplantae > Streptophyta > Magnoliopsida > Buxales > Buxaceae > Buxus > Buxus sempervirens. The sequence goes on from OX387189.1 coordinate 24,629,645, forward strand.
AGGAATGTTTCCAGTTGATCTTTCATCAAAATTGAGCTTGTATTTGTTGTTGAGGTAGTTACCAAGGTAGAGTCAATCTTCAATAGGACTAGTTTACTTACATTCTTTGTGCCTTTTATTTTTTATCATACAAGGGTTTGAATTAACTAGATTCTCATTCATGGATGGGAGTTGCTTCCATGAAACTATAAATCAATCAGTCAACAGATAACTAAATGTCGTAATCTTACAAGTTTGAGTTAGCAACATGAATCCTATTTTTCCATTGCAATCTGTTGAAGACCATATCCACTGTCAGATTACTTTTATCTGAATCCTTTATGGCTGGCTCTACCATTTATTTTTTGTCCTATTCTCTCCCTTTTAAATCTTTTCGGCTGTGTTTGGAGCACTTCCATGTTTTTGAGGGGCCTTCTAGACATTTTTGGTCTTCTTGTAGAATCTTTGGGTTCTGCAACTTTCACCCCTCACCTCCCATAGTCTTAACATTTTTTTTGAATATTCTGAAATCATTTTAGCATCCATCATCAGCATTAATAAAAGTTTTATCTCAATTGGTTGGGGAGGCAATATAAATCTTGTTCCACCATTGTTAATATTCTCGACTTACCCTCCCCTATTAGGACTGTTCATGGACTCTTTCAGATATATTCATTTCTATCTTTCTTAGTCTTCCTTCAAATCCATCTAAAACTTGCCTTTTCCTTGACTAGAATATGTAGCTCACTTGGCATGCTAGATACACCTATCCACTTTAAGACATCAAGTCATCGAGCTCTAATTTTATAGGCAATGTCTCTCTGATTATGGATAATTGATCCAATAGAACAGAAGTGGTTACTGTTGAAAGCATTTTGGTTTTTCATGTTTACTCTGCTTCATCCTATAGCTAGTAGTGCTAAATCACATCCCATATTTTTGGTCTTAAGCCTACTTATGTTTGAAATTTTTTAGTTTAGAATATCCCTCCATGGTTCTATTTTTTTTTGGTCCACTAATACCATATATTTTGCATTTAATATACACCAAATATTTCCATATATAATGGAAAAGATAAAAAATGAAATAAAAAATAAGAGGCTCAAACCCTATCCATGTTGTAGGCATATTGTTTCTGGAAATATATTTATGATTTCAAAGTGCTCAAACATGGAAAGGTTCCTGCTTCTTACATGTTGCGGTGATAATTTGAATGAAATTCCTTTATTGTCCAAAACCTACTAGATTAATTTTCTAATCAATGTCTGCATTTTTTTCCTCTTTTGATTGATCCATTCATATGAAGGTCCCTTCTCTTTGAAATTCCTTCTGTAAGTTCTAATCTCACAGCTTAAGTCTGTAAGTTCTTATGTTCTGATATCAGCATCAATCCCTTCTGTTGAAATTTCAAAACTTGAAAATTGCTTATCAGCGCATACTGTGGTAATTTTAAACTTGTTTTGGTTCCTTAACATGTCTTTTACAAAATCTCTTAACGATGTAAGAAATTAAATTAAATGATAACAAAGAACTAGGAAAACAAGAATTATAAAGTTGGTTAAAAAAAATAAAAAAAAAGAGGACAGCTTTGGCTATAGTTTCATATGAGGGAAAAAAGTTAGGAAAGAGCAGAAGGGAAGACAAGAAGGAAGAAGGCACGTTTTGTAGAAGAGAAAAAGGGGTGAGAGAAGAAAAAAACAGGGTATGAAACTTGGTCCAAAACAAATAAAATGTGAAGAGAAAATGAAAAACAGATTTGGGCCCTTTGGCAATTCCATATGAAAGTAGAAACTGCAAAGAAGAGAAGGAGAGGAGGTCAAGAGAGAAATGTAGATAGAGAAACAGGGTTTGCTTGTTTGTGTGCTACATTCATTTTTCTCTTCCGAGAGTTCTTTTTGGTCATTGTATGTCCATAATCATTGATTAGGAGTCCTTTTTCGGGTTAATCTATAGAAGATTCGATTTGGTCAACTGGGTTTGAGGTTAGGAAATGCATATATTGGTGCTCCCATGCTTCATGCTTGTGTGTTTTTTTAATTGGTTGTACTTTCTATTAGTTTCGTCTTTTGTTTTCTTTTTTCTTTTCTTTTATCCTTCCTTTTTGTATTACGTATTTTTCTTTTTCGATTTCTCTGAAAAGTTTTAATGGTTTGAAAGGCTTGGAAGTTTGCTTATTTTGCTTCTGGTATCCTTAGAGTATACTCAGGTCCACAATATTTTGCAGCCTTTTTAACATTCAAAATTGTATTTTGACAGGGTGCTTTTGGAAAAAATGCACTAATTGGATTTGGGTTGACAACTTACACATTGCTTGGATTAGGAGTGGTATATCCTGAACCTTCATTTTGCCATTATTCTTAATATTGCTCTCAAGTGCAGCATATAAATTGGCGTTGTTTAATTTGCTTTTTTAATGTGTTAGTGAAATGCTTGAGTTTTTGGACATGTAACAACTTTGTACCAACACTGACCAAATATCTATCTTTCTATCTTTCTTAGTTTCTGTAACTAGAAAAGTAGAGAGAGACTTTGGTTGTTAGCACTGTGGAAAAATCAACCATATGGATGGATAGTCATTGGCATGTTATGTTTAACGCCCTGGGTCCGAGTCACATGGAAACCCGTAACTCATACCCAGAGGTTAATATAAATAACAGGATCGCACTACCAGAGTAAGGAAAACATGAACTAAAATAATGCTAGGTAACAGAGTGCGCTAAAATAATCCCAAAGTGAAACTCACATGACCCAATTTCACTACCCGCAATTTCCGGCTCTCCATACGTATCTGAAAAACAAACAGAAATAAAAGAGTGAGATACGAATATCTCAGCGAGTAGCACATGCATGCAGCAATACACATCTTCTAGTTGTAAGTTTATGATCAAGTAATCACCCGAGAAAACAAGAATAACCCGGTGAAATCAGCGTAAACCCTTTTAAAAATTTGTTTGACCCCAGGGGTCTAGGAAGCAATTTAAAATATACGAAATTAACATCGGTCATTCCTTCATCAACAAAACTCCGATCAGTTCCAAAAACTATATCATTCTAACCATGCTCCAAGAAAGACAAATTCCACTACTTATTCCATAGTATCTAAAACAGATAATTGAATAATAAATCCACATGGTCAACGTCATACAAATATTTGATTGGTTAATCCACATGCCAGAGCGACCTCCACACCTCCATGTACACAGTTCTGGCCTACTCAGGGTTTCGGATACTCTGAAATGACGGCCTACTCAGGGTTTCGTCATCCAATGCCGGCCTACTCAGGGTTTCGACATTGACAACCAGGCCTACTCGGGGTTTCTGGTTGCTCTACACCAGTCGTGGCAACACTCCATGGCCATGCCATTACTCCAATAAAATAAAAGCATCCCATTACTAAGCTTAGACTCTGGATCCAGGACAAGCTAAACCAAAAACCGATAAAAACCAACAAAACTCCGCATTCAGTACACATATCACAAATTGTTCCAACCAGAACAATAATTCTTCACAAGTGTTCCAACCAGAACAATTAATTCTTCACAAGTAAACAAGTAAATAATCTTTGCAATATAATTCAGAACTCGCCATCAAGAAAACAGGGTTTAATAAATCTCAATCAAGTACAGTACAGTGTATAACCCAAAAGGACTAAAATAAGAACCCCAGTGTTGGGTATCCTGAACATCACCTAAATATTACTCTACATCTACCTCAGAAGCTCTTACGAAATTCCAGGATCTATCTTCACTGTTCTCATAAGTAATTTTGTCTCTAATGTCCTAAACAAGTACTTCGCTAAGTGATCGGAGACCCTCTAGCATCAAAATCCCCATTGGTTTACTCAATTTTGAACTTCAACAAGAAAGATGGACTATGCGCTCACTTCCTGAAGTGAGCGCCAGGTGAGCGCCGAGTGAGCGGATCGTTTTATGTAAAAACTAGGGTATGCGCTCACTCGATGGTAAGTGGGTGCGAGCTCGGCGCGAGAAAGGCGCGAGAAGGGCGCGAGATAGGCGCATCTAAATTAAGTGGGCGCGAGCTGAGCGCCAAGTGGGCGCGAGCTCGGAGCCGGGTTAGATTTCTTAGGCGCCTACTTCCCGAAGTGGGCACAAGTGGGCGGATACCCACTGCGATTTTTAAGTCTCTGTTATTTCGAGATCTCTAGGTCTGGCTGATTTGTTTCGGTCTGTAACTACGTCTCTGTAGACACCCCAAATTGCACTTCCATAAGAGAATACCTAAGAAGAGCTTCAAAAGTCTTATTTGAGCCTTGACATGTGTCAAGCATTCAAAAACAATCCAAATTGGCGCCAACCGTACTGAGTATGCGGTTTTTTATAATCTTGGTCTCAACCGCTCTGTATGTGCGGTTGCAACCGCACACACAGCACGGTTGATATCCATACTTGTTGCGCTGGCGGCCACGTGGCTTCGCGAAGCTTCGGCCGTTGAGCCGCGTGGACAGCAATCAATTAAAGCATAACTGAATTGAACCGCCCTGTATATGCGGTTTGGTTAAATTTGTATATGAACCGCACTTTGAGTAACGGTTGTTTAGAAACCGCACTGAGTATACAGTTTTGGCTGTTTCGGGGATTTGCGAAATGGCTCGACCTCTGAGCCTTATTTACGCATATTACCTCTCTCTTGGGGACTTGAACTCCCCATTTCACCCTCCGAAACTTGCTGAATTACTCCAATTCAAGCCTTGGAGGAGAATTGGAATAATCTAGAAGGCCTTTTTGGCCTACCCTTGGGACTCTTCTACCCTTGACTTGGCCTATAAATAGAGGGGTCCTCCTCTTGCAAATGGCTGACAATCTGAAGCTTAGAAGCTCTGCAAGAAGAAGGAGAACCTCTGCTGGATTGGCTACTCAACTGTTCAAGCTACTAAGGTAAGGCCCATTTGAGTTATTGCTTCCTTTTTTAAGTTCTAGCAATCTCGCATCTTCTACCTTTCTGTAGTATAAGGCCTTGGTGTTGATTGTAGCCCCAAACCCCTTCTAAAGTACCTGGGAATCCTCTCTAGCCGTAAAACGTGAAGAGAGAGCCTGGGGAAAAGAAAGGTGGAATGGATCCTCTAGGTTTAGAACCCTCAAATGATGAAAAGCATGCTATATGGTTATTTTGAACCCATGAATGCTTCTCTGATTTATTTTGTATTTGGAGAAGATGTGAATCCATGCTCTCAATAGCCATGGATTCCAACTTTCTCATAGGAATGTGATTTTCCACATCTTCACACCCACTTGTCACTGTTTTTGCAAAGATGGGCTAGATCTTGGATTTCCGTGTAAATATGGAAAATCTGAGATCATTGACCTTAGAATGAGTTTTTAGAACTTCATGAGAAGGTTTTTTGTTGATTTTTGAGGTGTTGGTCGAATCCACATGCACACATGCACTGGTTTCCATGTTTCCTCTTCAAAATCTTCAAAATAGGGCAGATCTGTGGCCTGTCTTGGAATGCTTATAACTTCATCCTCCGGATGAATTTCTGAGTGATTCCAAAGACATGTGATAGATTGGAAAGCATATTTAATATCTGGAAATTTTCGTCCACTTCCATGTAGCCAATTTTTGACACCATCTCTTCAAAGTTTGTAAGACAGTTCAGCCCAGATTGCTGAACTTGCCGCTTTGATGGTGCACTATTTGCTCAGTTTTAATCCGTTTCATATAATTCCTTTTTCTGAGTTTTCTTTGAGAAGTCTATTTTCATTTCCAACTGGTTTCAGCAGAATTCAATCTGTTTTGTGTCTTGGGTGCTCAGTTGACTCAGAAGTGCTCACTGGCATAGTCCAGAGCTCATCTGTGGTCTTCTAGGCCTGTTCAAGAGAGCACACAGGTCACATCCGGATAGAGATTGGTGTGAGGTTTTTTTCTTTGGAAAGATGGCACCACATACTTCCTCCATACCAATTTTCATGGATTTTTATTTAGCCAAACTCCACGAATAGAGCTTTGAAAATGCCTACTTAACACTTTTTCTGAGTTATAACAGCAGATTTTAGATGTGGATTTCTCTCTAGTTTTGAATCGGATCGAGCTGAATTTCTTACTGTATATTCTACTATATACCAGTTTTCAAATGGCTTTGGTTTCATTTGATTTGGATTTAAAGTGAATGAGTTATGGCTTATCAAAGCTGTCAAGCTCTTTTGACCTAATTTCTCCATATTTGCCTTAGCTTGATTTTCCTCATTTTTTACTTTGATTTCATTTCACTCATGAGGTTTTAGAAGTGATTAATCCACAAAGAGAGCCTAAGTTCATTAGACTTCTCATGTGGAATGATCACATACATGGTGCTTGTTGTAAGCACCCTTTTGCCCGTTTTGTTAGAAAAACAATTTTTAGTATGAGCAAGCATATGGTAACCGTCTTAGACGGATAAGTGGGGGGGGCCTAACACCTTCCCCCGCTCATAAATAATTCCCCGTACCCAATCTCTGGATTTTCCTTGTATTAGAGCTACTTTGGCTCTATTTGACATCTATGAACCTTTTGGTGTCCATTCACACCTTAAAATGGATGGTGGCGACTCTTATTTTTATCGATCCCCACGTGACGATATCGGAAGTCATCGGAGATGACGAATCCATGTCTCACAACTGGCGACTCTGCTGGGGACATTTGGAATTGAGCCATGTTTGATTGCTTGATCATGTTTTGTTGATCTTTTTGATTGCTTGCTATTTGTTTGTTTGTAAATAGCATGCTTGGTTTGTGTTCATCTGTTTTTAGAGAATATTGACCTATGACAATAGGATATGTGATGTCTATGCTTGGGTTATGTTCAAAAACAAGTTAGGAGACCTAGTTAGTCAAAACCATGCTAGGTTGCTATGTTTCCAGGACAAGCATGTTTTGATTAGGACTTTAGTGTCATGAGCATGTGATATGATTTTTGAGAGCTGTTTTGAATATGTCAAGCATGCTCACCATAATTAAATGCTATTTGTTGTATGATATGATAACATGCCTCCATGTTTACATGATTGTGTGAATGCATATTTAGATGAAGCATGCTAGGTTCTTTTTTTTTTTATTTGGATGTTCCCATGTTTATTTACTTCAAAAATGATCTCTATATCATGCCTTGGTGTGTATGGCTTGCATGGCTGCGAAAAAAGAGAGGCAAGGGTGGGACGTTGTGTTGAATGTGACCCACCTTTTCAAATGCACTTGTGCACTTTTTTTCTTTCTTACACAGCCTACCTATCACCTATAGGAAGTTGAACAAGAATGTGTGTAGCTTGGCGCACCGAGGTCGTTACTTCCGAAAGCGAAAGTGAAAACATTCACCTTAGAGACTTTGAGCCAATGATGTGATGACATGGTGGATCTAGAATTCTGGTCATACACTAGGCTTGAGCTCTAAGTTGCCAATAAGCCAAAACCCAAAACCCCTACGCGAAGGTGGAGAAATACCCTTTTGGCCAAAATAAACCAAATGCGATGGGGAAAGGGTTTGTAATTGAGGGAAGGCCGTCTTGCATGGCTCAGGTGGTCCAAAGCATGATATGAACACCATTTGGAAGGTAAACATGAGGTAACAAGGTAATTTAAACCTATTATTTGTGGTAACCTCTTTACTTTGTAAGTATCAAGCTCATGTTGGCCATTTGTGGGGATTTTGTTGTTCCCAGAAATTTGTTGTTATCCTAGGATTGGTGTAGCCCTTAGAGAGAGTTTTTACTCTTCTTAGGTGTCATTCTACCCAAATGTCCATAGGAGGCACCTAAAAGTCCCAAAATCCATGCATTGGGTGTCTATTTTGGGGAGGGAGCCTAGGCCCTCCTATGTATGAATATTACTAATCCTTTGTTTTGCAGGAAATTTGTGTGTGAAGAACACCCTGGAGCTGCTGGTACAAAGGGTCTTTTCCTTTTTAGTTTAAAAATTCTCATTCTCAAGCCCAAGGAGGCTAAAATTGTAATTTTATTTTGATTCATGCCCTTGAAGGCCAATTTGTATTGTAACATGTTTCTTTTATCATAAGAAATCTGTTTGTGCATATTTTTGGTATCCCCATGCAATCTCATGAAATTCAAGGGTTAAGCGGGCCTTTAATGCCATTTGATGTGTCAAGTGCCCAATTTGGGGCAGTCTGGAAGCCACCCAATGGTGAACAATGTGTTTGGGCATTTAACTAAGCTAATAAAACCAATTGGAAAAAGAAACAAATCGAAAATCTCATTTTCGGCTTGAAACCGTCCTGAGTATGCGGTTGTCTGCATTTTCGCTGCAACCGCATGTATCATACGGTTTGAGCCAAACCGTCCTGAGTGTGCGGTTTTAAGCCGAAATCCCATTCTGGCCTTGCTAATTAAACATTTCGGGGTCCTTCTATCCCTAAGCCATATAAGCAAGTGGGTAGGTGTGCTAAAGGAGATAAATGGCATATAAAACATTCCAAATTCACCCAAATCAAGAGATTAAGGTCACTTTGGACAGATTTACCCAAGTTGAGCAAATTAATCCAACTCAAAGGTGAAAATGATGAAATAAAAGTTGGTTCAAACCAAAAATCAGGTCAAGCACCAAATTTTGGGGTTTAAGCTCATGTTAGGCTCTTTTTACCTAATTTGAACACTTAACCCATCTTAAGTGAAGTAAATGATTAAAAGAAAATTGGTTCAAATAACCAACCTAATCATACTTCAACCTCAAGAATTGAACTTGGAAATCACAATAAGCTTCCAAAGCATGTTTTAAGCCTAAAGTGGGATCTAAACCAAGAGTAAAAGGAAAAGAAGCTCAACTCTTTTGAAATGGAACAAATTCCAACCAAAAATAAGAAATCTTTAATCATAAAGTGTTCAAACTTTTAAGATTTCAACTCATTGGGTCACTTGGAAACCTTTGAATTCCAAGCAAGTGATCGTTTAAGGATCCAATGAAAGAAAATTTCAAATAAATCACCACCTTAAGGACAAATTGAGTCTCTTTTTTAACTCAAAACACCTAAGACAGGAAATCAAAAATATTTTAGGCATCTGAAAGTCTTGGAATTTCAGAAAATCAACTCATAGGACCCTGGAAGCCTGAAATTCCAGATTTTTTTCAAAATCTTCATAGGCCTTCTAAAGCCTGAATTTAGAAACTCATAGGATCCCTGGAAGCCTGAAATTCCAGATTTTTTTCAAAATCTTCATAGGCCTTCTAAAGCCTGAATTTAGAAACTCATAGGATCCCTGGAAGCCTGAAATTCCATACTTTTTCAAAATCTTCATAGGCCTTCTAAAGCCTGAATTTAGAAACTCATAGGATCCCTGGAAGCCTGAAATTCCAGACTTTTTCAAAATCTTCATAGGCCTTCTAAAGCCTGAATTTAGAAACTCATAGGATCCCTGGAAGCCTGAAATTCCAGACTTTTTCAAAAATCTTCATAGGCCTTCTAAAGCCTGAATTTAGAAACTCATAGGATCCCTGGAAGCCTGAAATTCCAGACTTTTTCAAAATCTTCATAGGCCTTCTAAAGCCTGAATTTAGAAACTCATAGGACCCTGAAAGCCTGAAATTCCAGAATTTTTCAAAATCTTCATAGGCCTTCTAAAGCTTGAATTTAGAAACTCATAGGACCCTGGAAGCCTGAAATTCCAGAATTTTTCAAAATCTTCATAGGCCTTCTAATGCCTGAATTTAGAAAATCATAGGCCCCTGAAAGCCTGCGTAATTTCGGGAGGTTGTGGAAGCCTTAATTCCAAAGCATAAGCCCTTGGAAGCTTGTGTAATTCCAATGCTTGATTTGACTATAGGCTTTTACTATAGCCATATCATTTCTGTGGGACATGTTGGAAGCCCTAGAATACTCCAACAAAATTTCTGAGGTTTGATCTTTTTCGTATCAATCACCTCGTCTTAATAAGGTTATTTTAACCATAAATACAAAAATCAAAAAATATGGATACAAAGAAAACCCCAAACTCATGTTCACCAAGCCTACATGCATGCATGCATAGGTGTCTAAAATTGATTTAGGGGGGGTACTAACATTTTTCTCTTTTGTCTTTTTCTTTTGCTAAAGGTACTAAGTTCTTACTGCAACCATTGCTCCCCGACGTTCTCAGAGATTAAAAGCTGCCACCATGAACCCTGCTGAAGAACAATCTACTGTTTCGGCTGAAGCCTTTGCTGAACTGCAAGAGCAAGTGGCAGGGATGACCAAACTATTGGAAAATTTGCTGGCCAACCAAGCCGCTCAGGCTCAGGTGCAGGCGCAGCAGGCGCAGGCTCAGGTTCACCAAGCCTCATCATCCCACAATGCACCACCACAGGCTCCACCCCAGACTGAACTTCCACCACCAGTCCAACCTATCCCACCTCAACCTGAACTTTCTCAGCCAAACCCCGAGCCTATCCTGATCCGGGAGGAGGAATCTGAATGTGAGAGGGAAAAGGAGAAAGAGAAGGAGAGACTGAGGGTAGAGGTCGAAAGGAAATTTTTGGACAAGCTGGAATCCATTCAAGATGAACTGAAAGAAGTGAGGGGGATCAACACGTCGGGAGGTACCAACTTTCAAGATCTCTGCCTGTACCCCGACGCATGCTTACCGGCCAAATTTAAGTGCCCGGACTTTGAGAAGTATGAAGGCACAGGATGCCCAATGAGCCATCTGAAGCTCTACTGCGGAGCATTGTACCAGTTCGGCCGGGATGACGGCATTTTGATCCAACTGTTCCAGAGAAGCCTGACAGGGGCAGCTTTGAGGTGGTTCGCAACAGTGGACCACGGCAGAATCAGAAGGTGGAAAGATCTGGCTGACGCTTTCCTAGCTCAATACAGATTCAATGCTGACATCGTGCCAGATAGGTACGATATGATGAAGATGAACAAGGGAAGAGAAGAGACAGGCAGGCAATATGCCAAAAGGTGGAGGGAAGCCGCCTCTCAAGTTAGGCCTCCCATGATGGAACCAGAAATGGTTACCACCTTCATTGGCACACTGGGGCAGCCATTTTACAATCACTTGGTGGGTCAGATTACCACCAGTTTTGCCGCTCTAGTGCAAGTTGCAGACCGGATAAAGGATGGAATCAGATCCGGGCGAATTTATGACCACACTGTCTCGGCTCGTCAGCAGGAGCCCACTTCTGATCCTTCTGCCCAGAAGCAAAAAAATGGGGCAAGAAGGAATGGAGGAAAGAAAGAAGGGGAAGTAAACATGGTACAACCCCAACCACCACAAAAACCCATCCAGATCAATATTGCTGCACCTCCACCCAGTCCAGTGCAGCCACAATCGGCCTATCAAAACCCTCTCAACATTAATGTTCCTCAGGCAGCAATGCCCAACCAAAAAAGGGTATTCTCAAAAGAGGAGAGAGACGCTTGGATGGCGTCCAGAAGGATCAGGGTCCTTTCCCCTCTTCCTGTGACTCCATCCCAGCTATTGCCATCTTTGTTAAACGTGGGGTATGTCACCCTGAAAGAACCAAATCCGAATGCTTCAAAGGGAAAGAATTTCGATCCCTCCACCACCTGTGAATACCATATGGGTGCACCAGGACACTCTACAGACAGGTGTTGGCCATTAAAACATGCCATCCAGGATTTGATCGATCAGGGAACCCTGTTGTTTAACACGGCTGCACCCTCTCCCGCCAGGACTGACATTGGTCAGAATCCTCTACCCCAGCATAATGGGGCTGGTCCTTCCAATTTTGTAGGGACCATCTCTTCTAGACCTAGGACGTTTGATCCCTCGCAATTAATTGCGCCAATAGGGACGTCCGTTAGGGTCTATTTTGACCAGGAAGAGATAGAGGAACAAATCAATGTCATTTCTGGAAATAATGGAAACGGCAAGACTGCAGAGGACATTAATGCCTCTTGAAGCCGGGCCGCCTCTTTCATGGCCCAGCTTAATGTAACCAAACCCCCTCTCATTATTAATTGCAACCAGGCTGTTGCTTCCCCACCTACTCCATCATCCAAACCATCTTTGGTCATTAATTATGACCCCACCACCGCTTCAATTACGTCTGCTTCTTCTCAGACCTTAAAATCCTCTCAAACCAAGGAACCCAGGCAATCTTCGCCTCTGGTTATTGAGGTGCCTTCTTCTAACCTTATTCCCACATCAACTCCTGCACCAAGGTGTCATCTCCAACCCTTGGTATTTAACGTTCCTAAACCCTCCTATTCAGAAACTGCTGTACCTTGGAATTACAGCGAGGATTATACGACCACTATCCCAGTGGCCAGGAATCAGGGTCAGGAGGAGGTAAACCTCATGACAAGATCAGGGAGGTGTGTGGAAGGAAAAGAACAAGAAAAGAAAGAGGCAGAGCAAGTCCAGAAGGGGAAGGCCAAAATAGGGGAAGACACCCCTCAGGTCGACAGTAAGGAGGCAGAGGACCTCCTAAAGATACTGAAAAAGAGTGAATTCAATATTGTCGACCAACTAACCAAGGTCCCTGCCCAGATATCAATACTGGGATTATTGCTTAATTCAGAAAAGCATAGGGACTCATTAATGAAAGTACTCCAGAGCGCCCACGTGCCCAAAACAATTGAGCCAGACCAGCTCGGCACGATGATCGGCCAGATTTTATCTCACAATGTAATAAGTTTTTCAGAAAGCGAGATAAGCCCTGGCGGATGTTATCACATGGACCCTTTGCACATCACTGTGCTTTGTAAGGGTAGCATGATAGCCAGGGTCCTAATTGACAATGGGTCAGCTTTAAACGTCTGTCCCCTGGTAACATTTGTGAGGCTTGGTCTAGACCAATCCAAGATAAAACAGAACGGGAGGATTGTGAGAGCTTTTGACAGCTCCAAAACGCACTCCCTGGGGGAGATTGAACTGCCGATTACCATCGGACCGAATATCTTTAATATCACATTCGAAGTGATACATATTCCGGCTGCCTTCAATCTACTTCTGGGAAGGCCGTGGATCCACTCAGCTAGGGCTATACCCTCCACTCTTCATCAAAGAGTAAAATTTATAAGAGGCCAAAGGGTGATAACGGTCCTAGCCGAGAGCATAGTCCCTCCCGTCATACCACCGGACGTACCTTTTATTAATGTGGAATTAACGGCAGACAAAATTGCCTTTCACTTTTTTCAGTTTGAAACCGTCAACTTCATACCTGGGGGGTGTCTAAAAAAGAATGAGAAGTTGACATGCACCAACAAGATGGTGGAGAAGGTCTTAAAAGATTGCAATTTCCACCCAGGAAAGGGGTTGGGTATTAACCTACAAGGAAGAGTGGAGCCCATAGAGGCACAAAGGATGGTCCCACGAGTAGGACTAGGGATGAAAATGAGAAGATGGAAGAGGGGACCACAGAAAGAAAATGGTGGTGAGAGGGAAAAGAATCAGGGAAAGTTCCCTCATTTAAAGGAAACTTTTCCGGAGCCCTCTCATACCATTCAATCGGCTCCTCCTGCAGATTCCTCCAAGCCTCCGTATTTTAACGACAACCCTTTTAGAAAACCTTTTACCTCAACTCTTCAACCTTTCATCCCCCTTTCCCCCACTTTGGCGCCCAAAGCCACGGGTGAGCCTGAGCCACTGCCACAAGAGCAGCAGGATTTCACGGAAGAGATAGGGGCATTCTTTGCAATGGCAGAAGATGAAGGAAGAAAGAAAGCAGAAAAAGAGGCTCCTTTTATTGATTGGGCCTCAATCAAGATTCCCGATGAAGTCACCTCTGAACTCAGCCCCGAAGCAGAAAAGGGCAATTTTTCAAATCCGGTAATGATGGTATCGGATCAAGAGTTTGAGGAAGAACAGGTTTGCACTATACCACCTGTTCCAGAGGGCTTTGTACTGAAAAATTGGGAAGAGATCCCTTTGACATTTGAGGCTGCATATGGTTGGCAATCAACTGCGGCCTCCAAAAAAAACTCCATTAGTGGATTGCCCTTTTCCTGAAGGTTTTAATGAACCTTCATCTTCAGGAAAAGCCTCTTTAGAAGGTTCTCAAAAAACCCAAAAAGATTTTTCAACTTTTTCTAGAAAATCTAAAGCTTTCAAAATGGTCCAGACTGCTTATGAGCCATATATACAGACTGAATTAGAGCAAGTTGAATACGACTTCGACCTCGAGCTCGACTTCGACCTAATGGGGATCGAAGAGGAGATCAAGGCCGAAGACGATGACCTTCCAAGAGAAATATCATATCAATTGGAGCGTCACGAAAAGGGTATTCAACCTAATATTGAAGAAACCATTTCCATAAACCTGGGAACTAAAGAGGACCCAAAAATTGTAAAGATTGGTGCATGCTTATCTGATATGCAGCAGAAGGAAATGTCCCAATTCTTGGCCGATTACAAGGACGTGTTCGCATGGTCTTATCGGGATATGCCAGGATTGGATACAGACATGGTTGTACACAGGCTGCCGATCCTGCCAGGAGTAAAGCCTATTAAGCAGAAATTGAGAAGGTTGAAACCAGAATGGACTTTGAAAGTCAAAGATGAAGTGGTAAAGCAGTTTCAAGCCGGGTTTTTGGCAGTGTCCACATACCCTGATTGGCTAGCCAATATAGTCCCAGTTCCAAAGAAGGATGGAAAAGTCAGGATGTGTGTAGATTACAGAGACCTGAACAAGGCGAGCCCGAAGGATGATTTCCCTTTGCCACACATCGACATCCTAGTCGATAATACGGCGGTGCACAGTTTGTTCTCCTTTATGGATGGCTTTTCCGGATACAACCAAATCAAAATGGCAAAGGAGGATCAAGAGAAAACCGCTTTCATTACTCCTTGGGGAACCTTCCACTACACAGTCATGCCTTTCGGATTGAAGAATGCCGGGGCAACATATCAGCGAGCCATGACAGCCCTTTTCCATGACATGATCCACAAAGAGATGGAAGTCTATGTGGATGATATGATTGCCAAATCATGTGAAGAAGAAGACCACTTGATCAATCTAAAGAGGGTATTTGACCGTCTAAGAAAGTACAGCTTAAGGCTTAATCCAGCAAAGTGTGTCTTTGGAGCCACATCAGGGAAATTATTGGGATTCATTGTAAGCAGAAGAGGGATTGAGATAGACCCGTCTAAAGCCAAGGCAATCATTGAGATGCCATCTCCTAAGACTGAAAGAGAAGTTAGGGGCTTTCTGGGAAGAATTCAGTATATTAGCCGATTCATAGCACAGCTCACTGCTATTTGCGAGCCGATCTTTAAGCTTCTAAGGAAGAGTAACCCAACTATATGGAATGAGGATTGCCAACAAGCATTCGACAGAATAAAGGATTATCTGTTAAATCCTCCTGTTCTAGTACCGCCGACTCCAGGAAAACCATTGATTCTGTATCTATCAGTTTTAGAAACATCAATGGGATGTGTATTGGGGCAGCATGATGAAACAGGCAGAAAAGAAAAGGCTATCTACTATTTGAGCAAGAAGTTCACAGATTATGAGACAAGATATTCACCTTTGGAAAAGACTTGTTGCGCTTTGGTCTGGGCAACTCAGAGGTATTTCTTAAGCTATTCAACTTTGTTGATTTCCAGGATGGATCCGTTGAAATATCTGTTCGAAAAGCCGGCTTTAACTGGCAGAACAGCGAAGTGGCAGCTTTTGCTTTCAGAATTCGACCTGACATATGTCACTCAGAAAGCAATTAAAGTTCAGGCAATGGCTGATCATCTAGCTGAGCATCCATTACCAGATTATCAACCTCTTAAGACGAATTTCCCTGATGAGGCTATCTTATTTGCTGAAGAGGAAGAAAGTGAAGACTCCTCGCAGATGTTCTTTGATGGGGCAGCGAATATGAATGGGAATGGGATCGGCGCAGTATTAGTAAAGCCAGATGGTTCACATATCCCAATCGCAGTGAAATTGAGGTTTTAGTGCACGAACAACAGAACAGAGTATGAGGCATGTATAATCGGATTACAGGCTGCTCTAGATCATGATGTTCAAGAACTTGACGTATATGGAGATTCGAGTCTTATCATCTTCCAAACAACTGGGGAATGGAAAACCAAAGATCATAAATTGATCCCATATCACCAATATTTGGAAGAAATGAGTACCAAATTTACTCGAATTTCCTTTAGCTATATGCCAAGGGCTAAGAATCAGTTTGCGGACGCCTTGGCGACATTGGCCTCAATGGTTAATATTCCAGAAGGGGTAGACATACAACCACTTGAAATTGAAGTCAGAAATGAGCCAGCTTACTGTCTTGTTTTAGAAGGAGCGCAAGAATCAGAAATACCATGGTTCCAAGATATCAAGAATTTCTTAGATAATCGAAATTTTCTAGAAAGCGCTAGTCCCACTGAAAAAAGGACAATACAGAGGTTAGCAGGACAGTTCCTTCTAAGTGGTGGGCAGTTATACAAGAGATCTTACAATAATGTTCTACTCAGATGCGTCACCAAGGTTGAAGCAGAAAGGTTGATTGAAACAGTGCACGGGGGAGTCTGTGGGCCGCACATGAATGGACACATGCTCGCAAGGAAAATATTGCGATTGGGATATTATTGGTCTACAATGGAGCACGATTGTTGCCTACATGTTAAGAGATGCCATTTGTGCCAAGTATACGCTGACAATAAGCATGCACCACCAAGTGAGCTGCACAGCATGACCTCTCCATGGCCTTTCTCTATGTGGGGTATTGATGTCATTGGGATGATTTCTCCTAAAGTGTCAAATGGACACCGGTTCATTCTAGTAGCAATTGATTATTTCACAAAGTGGGTTGAAGCTGCTTCGTATGCAAATATCACAGGAAACCATGTTCTTAAGTTTCTAAAGCACAACATAATTTGTCGCTATGGGTTGCCAAAAGCCATAGTTTCAGACAATGCTTCAAATATTAAGAACAAGGATATGAAGAAGATGTGTGAGCAGTTTCGGATAACTCACCACAAGTCAGCCCCATACAGGCCAAAGATGAATGGAGCAGTAGAAGCGGCAAATAAGAACATAAAGAAAATAATCCAGAAGATGGTAGTGAGCTATAGAGATTGGCACGAGATGTTACCATTTGCTCTCCATGCTTACAGAACCTCGATCCGAACTTCTACTGGGGCAACGCCGTATTCCTTGGTTTATGGAACAGAGGCAGTCTTACCTGTTGAAGTAGAAATCCCTTCATTAAGAGTGCTTATGGAAACAGAGCTTGAAGAGGCTGAATGGGTTCAGTCTAGATATGAGCAACTCAATTTGATAGAAGAAAAGCGGTTGAATGCGCTTTGCCACGGTCAATTGTATCAGAAGAGAATGGCCAGAGCCTACAACAAGAAAGTGAGGCCCAGAGCTTTCCAAGTGGGTAATTTAGTCTTAAAGAAGATTTTGCCATTTCTGGAAGACCCTCGCGGAAAGTTTAAGCCAAATTGGGAGGGACCTTATGTAGTGAAGAGGGTCTTGTCAGGAGGCGCTCTTATCTTGACAGAAATGGATGGGGCAGATTTTCCTGAGCCAATTAACTCCGATGCGGTCAAACAATATTTCCCTTGAAGGAATATCACAAAGAAATGATCCGAGGCCATTTTTCCGTTATCCCTCACAAATTTTAATATCCCTAGAATAAACCAAGTTGAGCCTGTTCGTGTTTTAAAGAACCCAAACTGGAGCTTACAGTCGCGACTGGGGCAGGGTTAATAGAAAAAAAACACAAAAAGGAAAATAGCATAGAAAGGCCAAATACAAAGAAAACAAAAAAAAGGGGGCCAATATTGGGAATGGGGGGTCGCCTCCATTATGACTGTAAGCCCAGTTGTCCCATTTTCAAGATGTCGAAATTTTGAGCCTATAATAATCTTCTTTCATAAACTCAACCCAGCCTTCATTTCGTCCTATTGGTCAAGTCCTCGGTGATCTGGGTGTATTCCTTCAAGCTCGAGATGTTGAAAGGGCAATGACGGAATAAATAAGCCGGTCCTAGTGAAAACCGTAACAGGCACTAGGGGCAATATTGGCAGAAAGAAGGCAAAAGAAAAAAGGAATAAAAGAAAAGAAAGAAACAAGAAAAAGGTCACCAACCGCACTTGGGATACAGATTGAACCAAACCGCCCTTTTTCTACGGTTTTGGCAAAAGGGCTATGCAACCGCATCTTGAAGACGGTTTTGGCTAAACCGTTCTGAATGCGCGGTTTTGTGCAGCAGAATTGAATTGAGCAGATTTTCTGCACAGGACTGAACCAGTAGGCTATGACATACCCCCTGGAAGTGGGAAGGAAACTTGGGGATGAGTCTAAGGGTTCCAAGGGGGACGAAATGGCTTCCTCCTCATTAACTGAAATACCCTTTTTGCCCAGCTTACTTCAATTCATCCAACTATATGGGATTAAAGCATTATGGACCAATTTACAACAAAAACACATAAAAATGAAAAATTATATTTTGGCCAATGATGAGAAATCAATGACTTTTCATTAAAACTGTCAGTTTTTACAAGCATATAAGAGTTCTGAGGCCAATAGTATAAAAACCTATTTTGTATTCTCTATCTTTCCACTAGTGGAGTTTCTCTTTGTACAGAAGTGTAAAAAAAAAAAAAAAAGAAAAAAAATATACAATAAAAGTGGCTAGTCTCTATCCCCTAGCCTTTCCTCAAGTTCTCTGATCCGAGCTGCCTGAACCGCCACAAGCCTTTCAGCCCCCTCTGCATCTGGGTCACTGAGGAATGAGATGACGTCATCTGAGAGGGTCTGCCTAGTCCTCATATCTCTGAGCCTGGCCATGGTTTCATCATGCCTGCGCCATGCAGCTCTCACCTCGAAGCGACGGGCCTGTATCTGCTCAGATAGTCGCCGCTCCAGATCTTCCTTCTCCAATCTCAAGGTTCGAGCCTCCTCCACCCATATGAGCTGAAGCCGCCTATGAGAAGCCCGCTCGGTCTCCAAGAGGTCCTCATAAGTAGGACACGGGATAGCAGGAGGATCCACCGATACAGAAGCGCAGCTTTGCACCTGCTCTCTAATCCAGAAGATATAGTCCTTCTCATGCAATTTGGAAAAGACAGGACCTCTCAAGAAGCAGGCTTGCAACCATTCCTTCAACAGGCGGAAGCACAGCCCCATGGTGGCTGGTGTGAGGGGACCAATGAGTTCTTCATATCCATGAGGTACCAGAATCCCTTGAGACTCCTCTCCAAACTGCCGGATAACTCTCAAGGGCAAGTAGAGCAAAGCAGACTTCAAGCCCATGAGCACAGTGAAGTTTTAATCGGAGAAGCTGATCACTGTCTCGACAGAAGGCTGATAAGCACCAGGCCATCTCACCTGGTCGTCCTGAAGCGTTCCCAAAAAAGCAAACCATCCCTGTTTGCCACCATGGATGTTGGGACATCCTCTGTTGCTCATCAAGACAGGAATGTTTAATCTGGGAAAGAAGCGGCGGGTGATCTCTTCAACTTGACTCAAGGGGTCAAGTAGCCAGAGCTGCAAATAAAAGGGAAGCATTTCTATCTTAGAAAATCTCAATTTTGCAATAAAAAGTTATAATTCAAGAAAGAGATTCATATTTTACCTGAAGTATAGGGGCGCAGGCGAGGAAACTTTTCTGCTTCCGGTGATAGCAGTCAGTCAAGGCCTAGTATATTTCAGCCAGGATCATAGGGGCAAGCCTTTCAAGCTCCCTAACTTGGCAAATGACCGAAATGAGGGATAAATCAACCTCGCTATCACCTCGGGGAAATAAAAGTTGATTGACCACTATCAAGGTCAAAGCATTGAACCGGGCCGACTGGTTTGGGCTATTCAACAGCTTTTCAGTCAAAAATGACTTTGATAGGGTCAATAAGGCGTCAGCTTCCCCTAACTCTCTCTTGCTAATTCCTAAAAATGTGGAGGCTTCCTTTTTAAAGCTTGGCTTGAGAGGTGGGTTGACAACTTTCTTGGAGAACCTAAGGTTGAGGATGGTTTCAACCTCCTCGACTGTAGGGGTCATCTCTTTTTCCCCAAACCGAAAGAGGTTCAATTGAGGCTCCCAATGCCCAATCAATGCCTCTATAATTTCCCATTTTAAGGGAACCTTTGGGATTGAGAGAATATGGCCTAGATTGGCAGAATCCTAATCTATCTCATCCTGTGGGGTCATTGAAGCGACCCACCTCTCGTAATAAGTATCTACAATGGCATACCTAGTCAAATTAGGAGGTTTGGACCTAATTTTTGGCCTAGGTGCTAATGTTTCAGGTACAGAAGATGAAGAAGGCACAAAAGCTGAACCAGAGGCCATTAATGGGCAAAAGTGGATTAAAGCCAGCTAGGAGAGAGAAAATCGCCGAAACAGGGGGTTTCTGACCTAAGCAATACGTCAAAATGACGTCCTGCCCGCAATTCGCGGTTTTAAAATAACCTAAGGGCAAAAACCGCATACACAGAACGGTTGTGCCTGAACCGCACTCAATATACGGTTGCATTCCCGCAAGGTTTAAAAACCGCGGGATAAGTACGGTTCTTGCATAACCGTCCTGAATGTACGGTTTTTGCACAAAAAAGGGTTTTTCTTCTTTCTTTTAATAAGTCAGGTTCCCCAGAAAACCTGTTACCTGTATAGCAATTGTAACATGATAAACATACAAAAATAAACAAAAAAATCTACAAAAAAGAAACAAAACCAAAAATCTTCTCTTTTTATATATGACTACCAATGGATACATCATGTTTTATATACAGATATCAAATGAATCCTAATCTAAACCTATCTCCTACAGGTCAATCCGTCTCGCCTCTACCTCGCCGTCGCTGACGGATGAAGAAATGATCGGAGAAGCGCTGGCTAGCCGGAGAAGACGGCTCAGCAGGAGGCACCGGGTCTACAGCAGGCGCAGGATCAGTAGAAGAGGCAGGAGCTGGAACTGGGTCATCCTGAGACAGGTCCATGAAGCAGGAGACTGAAGTGTCCGTCGCCAAAGGGACCAACTCCAGAATCTTGGAATCCTCGGCAGGAGGAGAGGGATCTATGGGGTCCTCTACATCACGCACCTCTGCCACCTCGGGCTCAGCTACATCTGGCATCCCCTCCTCACTCACGGGCTCGGCCGCTTCAGGAACCGCAGGAGCCTCTAAGTCACCATCCGCTGTCTCAGGAGCAGTCTCTGGCTCAGATGCAGGAGCAGTCTCAGATACAGGCACGGCCTCCGGCATCTCAGCTGACTCAGGAACTGCTGCAGCAGAGGTAGCCTCGGCCACCACTTCGCTCTCTCTCTCTGGGATCTCTGTGGCTCCTAAGGAAAATGATAGAGTGCGAGAGCTGGATGGAGAAGCTGCCACATCCTCCTGAAAGGCAAAGACAGATTGATCAGAAGCAGAAAAGATAAAGAAAAAATACAGAAACTGAAAAAGACAGACCTGAGCTCCTGAAGGCCCCGCCTGGCCCTGAGCACTGGCCAACTGGGCCCGCAAGTCGGCAATAAGAGCGGCCTGCCCAGTGATGATGACGTCGCTCTCAGCAATGGCGGCATCTCTCTCAGCCAGCTGGCGCTCCAAATCCGCATATCTAGCCCGGACCTCCTCTAGCTGTGCCTCCTGAAATGAGATAAGAAGAGAAAATATATCAGTAAATAAGAAAGGAAGACTAGAGGGTTGCATAAAGAAAGGAGATTCATACCGTGGTATCATAGAGGCGGATCACCACCCCTCCTATCTCAGTAACTCCACCCCGAACGGGCATGGGCTGCATCAGACAACCCACTGAGACCTGCCCGAACCAGGCATCATAGTCACCATCGACTAGAAGGCCATCTCCTGCCTCCCACTCGCCGAAGTGAGCAGGGTCGAATGGACCAGGAGGAGTGAAAGGGGCTGTAGCTGGAGGGGCCGCTGGGATTCGGGGCTCGCCAGTATGCTGGAAGAAGAAGCGCTCCCCGAGGTACCATATACTGCCCAACTGCCCAATAAAGAATGGGTACCTCTGGCGCCGCTGATCCAGGGCGAAAGCGTCGTCCACGAAAGGCTGAAAAGCCAACTCGTCATGCAGGCCATCAAGACGGGGAACAGATAGCTGAGGGTAAACAAAGAAGAATATCAGAATCTGATAAAAAGGAGAAAAGGAAATGAGGAAAAGAGAGATGGAGAAAGTGCTTACCTCTCTCCTGAAGGTCCTGTCCAGGTGAGCCCTGGCCGACCTAAGGCGACTCTTCTCTGAGTCACGCCTAATCTGATTCCACCGACGGGCCAAGGGAAATGTCCCCTCAGACAAGGTGGAGGTAGGGCGAAAGTGGGCCACATAGACCCGAGCAAAGAACTGAAAAAAAAAAGAAGAAGAAAAAAAAAAAAAAAGAAGAAAAAGAAAAGAAAAAAAAAGAGGTTAAGCAAAGAAAAGAAGAGAGAAAAAAAAGAAAAAAAGGAAAGGAAAAAGAAAAGAATTTATACCTGCAGAAAGGGCCAGAAAAATCTGCAACCCACTCCGGCCCCCCTGGGGGAGGATAGGCCAGAAACTACCCGCCGTAGCCCCGCTAGAAGGGTGCCATAAACCAGCTGGCCCCAAGCATAGTCCCTCGCTCGGTGCAGATCACGGAGAAGACTCAAGAAATGAGGGCTAACTGAAGTAGTATCCTCTAAGCAGAAGCAGGATCCCATCATCAGAAGAAAAAGAAACCGGAAAGCTATCGGGAAACTGGGATGCTCCGCCGCTAGGGTGCTGAATCCCCTCTCCAAAAATGCCTCCCTCAACCATGTCCGGGAAATACGAGTGATCCTGCTCCGGTCCCACGCCTCCACTGGCATCTTGTCATATCCCAAAAGCTCGGCGATCTCCAAATCCGCCGGCCGATCCATCTCAGTGATGACATCTCCGGTCATCCTGATCCCAGTAATAAGAGTGAAGTCGGAGGGTCGAATGCCTATCTCCACATCAGGCAGATGGAAGCTCAGGGTCTCCGGGAAAAAGCGCTCCATCAAAGTCAAGATCAAAGGCCGATCCTGACGAACGCCGGTGATGGTGATGAAGGGGCCAAATCCAAAACGGCCCATCTCTCGGCGCACAGAGGTCGAGCATGTAACGCCCCAGACCCATAACCAGCAAGATATTGTCCGCTCTGGGCCCACGGGCCCTCATGGATTTGTTCCCAAGGATAGCACGAGAAAACTTCCCAGGGGTCACCCATCCCAGCAGTGCTCCCACCCGAGCACGCTTAACTTTAGGGTTCCCAGTGGATTTAGTCCCGTGTTATTCCTTAAAAGGCCTCTTGCTAATTTGGGGGTCTTAAGACTACTTATAGCATCCCCGAGCGTTGTGGGATCCCAACCATATGCACATCTTCGCCTGGTAGCTCGCCACTGTGGCAGCTCGCCCAGGTCTCTCACCCCGCCCACATCACAGCCGCCCACTCAGACAACCAGGATGTCACATACTCCCCTCCATGGGACAACGCGTCCTCGCGTTGGGCAGAACCCCCACACTTTCCGGTCGAGGCAGGCTCTGATACCATTTGTAACGCCCCAGACCCATAACCAGCAAGATATTGTCCGCTCTGGGCCCACGGGCCCTCACGGATTTGTTCCCAAGGATAGCACGAGAAAACTTCCCAGGGGTCACCCATCCCAGCAGTGCTCCCACCCGAGCACGCTTAACTTTAGGGTTCCCAGTGGATTTAGTCCCGTGTTATTCCTTAAAAGGCCTCTTGCTAATTTGGGGGTCTTAAGACTACTTATAGCATCCCCGAGCGTTGTGGGATCCCAACCATATGCACATCTTCGCCTGGTAGCTCGCCACTGTGGCAGCTCGCCCAGGTCTCTCACCCCGCCCACATCACAGCCGCCCACTCAGACAACCAGGATGTCACAGAGCAGGCCCCTACTACATCAGCAAAAAGGGCCCAGCTCCCTCGGAAATGGGAAGAAGGATATCTAAGAGGGATGTCTGCCCTGACGCCTGCCGAAGGATGCGTCGTCAAACTATGAAGGAGAGAGGTGTCCCGGATCTAATCTGCTATCTCTACAGGAATGGCGACACGAGTCGCCCGGGCTCCTGCCCTACCTCTACGATGGGCTCCCCTACGCTCTCGGACCTCACCAGTAGGCTAGAAAGGCAAATAAAAAAGGGTTTAAGTTGAAGGTGATGAAAGAAAGGCCGGATTTTAAAAAAGGGGGAAAGGGAATACCTCTGGGATCGACTCCAGTGAATCCCCAGACGCTCCAGAGTCTGAATCTGAAAGCTCCAGACCACTGGGAGAAGAAGGCTCAGGGTCCGGCTCGGCCCTAGAAGAAGAGGCCACATCGGCCGGGTCCCTCCGAACCCTCGAAGACGAAGGCTCATCTGCGGGACCCCGGGAAGCGCGACGTGTGCGAGCCATCTACAGGACCAATTACAGGGAGAAATTCATTATGCTTCTTCATTTAAATAAAACCATGATATTTTCTTACATGTCTTCTTTAATTTTTCTTTTCTCTAAATTAATCTAATTCGTTTGGTTTGCAGAAAAATGGAGATCGCAGAAGACACTGCAAAAAAATTCTCAACCAAACCATGATCTGGCTATTCTACTCTTCAAAATTTTTGTTCTTTTAGAAGTTTTATTGTCATTTTTATTTTATTATTATTCATTTAGTCGTATATAAGACTTATATGCAAGAATGTGAAGGGTCCTGTATAATTATCTTATACGATAAAATGAAAAAGAAAAGGGTGCATTAAGGGTTAGCTTTTCTGGGAAATCTGTATCCCGGTTTGACATGTTAAGAGGCCTAACCATCTGATCCTATTTTCAGGGTATCCAAGGTAGGTTCAAGTTAACAAGGAAAATACCCGGCAAAGCCAGGCAAATTGTTCAAGCCTAGCTAAAATTATCAAGTCAAGCCCAAGCAAGCATAGCAAATCAGCAGGTCACAAGGAAAGATCATATTTACAACATGCCATGTCATTCTAGACAGCAAGAATCAACAAAGGAAAAAATCAAGACATTCAAAAGAACAAATAGTATGTTGATTGAAATCAGATCACCCAAGGATCACACCAAGTAGGCAAAAACATGCACTCCATAACAGAATGAGCATGTCAAGTGTTATACTGCCGCAGAAAAGAAATCATCACGCTGATGAGAGGCAAGTATTCAACAAAAAGCAACAATCAAATTGGATAAACAAAGGCATAACAATCAAGAAAGAAACTAGCATTGTGAAATAAGGTTTCAGATAAAATCAAAGCAATACAGGCCAGGGTCGAGTACAAATTGATTCAAGAAATGGGCAGGTACAAGGTTTGGGGATTTTGTTCAGTTAGGAGCAAATTTGAAATCAAGAGTTCAGTTCAATCAATAATCAGAATCAAAATCATGCCTACAACAAATTCGTCCAATCAGGAAATATAAGCATGGATTTTTCGGATGAAGAAATTACAAAGGAAATCCAGGTTCGGCCACTTACTTGTTCTGGTCGACAAGAGAAAGATTGGACAATGTTTGCCTCACCAGGGGGTTCAGGAACAAGCAATCACCACCACCGAATGATGGAGATGATCCAGTAAAGTGGGCGTGTGCGAGAGGAAATCCCTAGAACCAAGGAGAAACACTGGCGCGGCAAGGAGTAGAGTTTAGCTTGAATATGGCCAATGCAGCAGTTCACCGGAGAGAATAGAGTTCGCCGGAAAGAGAGGAAGCCGCCGGAGAGCAGAGTAACTACGCCGGAGAAGAAGAGGTGAAGACCGGAGGGAAACCACGGTCGCGAGAAGAAACGGAAAGCTCTGAACTTCCGAGGGTTTTGCCAGCGAAATGAAGCCAGGCGCGGTCGCGGTCTCGGTTATATGAAACCTAGAAAACCGCATATACAGAGCGGTTGGTATTAATATTGTTGAAAACCGCACATACAGCACGGTTGAAATTGAAAATGCTAAAAACCGCATGTTCAGTACGGTTGGCACCCAAAAATGAATTTTCAAAACTTTTTTCAATCTCTTTCAAAGATCTATGTCCAAGGCAGTTGTGAATTGCAAAAAACACCACCCTATCAACTTTTGCTTTAAAAATTTGCTCAAATCTCACTTCATAGCCACGAGTGCTCTGTGAGACGCGAGGAGAGGATTTGACCCTCAAGGTTAGGGACTTTTCATCAGATCCTCTAAACAAATTCTTTTTCAAAATCAAGTCGGAATTCTTGCAACTCATGATCGAATGGACATGATCTGGGGAAGCGCAATTTGCGGGTCTTTTTGCTCTCCGCTGTCAATTGATTCCAATTCCAGTGAAGAGGGGGCAGTTGTAGACACCCCAAATTGCACTTCCATAAGAGAATACCTAAGAAGAGCTTCAAAAGTCTTATTTGAGCCTTGACATGTGTCAAGCATTCAAAAACAATCCAAATTGGCGCCAACCGTACTGAGTATGCGGTTTTTTATAATCTTGGTCTCAACCGCTCTGTATGTGCGGTTGCAACCGCACACACAGCACGGTTGATATCCATACTTGTTGCGCTGGCGGCCACGTGGCTTCGCGAAGCTTCGGCCGTTGAGCCGCGTGGACAGCAATCAATTAAAGCATAACTGAATTGAACCACCCTGTATATGCGGTTTGGTTAAATTTGTATATGAACCGCACTTTGAGTAACGGTTGTTTAGAAACCGCACTGAGTATACAGTTTTGGCTGTTTCGGGGATTTGCGAAATGGCTCGACCTCTGAGCCTTATTTATGCATATTACCTCTCTCTTGGGGACTTGAACTCCCCATTTCACCCTCCGAAACTTGCTGAATTACTCCAATTCAAGCCTTGGAGGAGAATTGGAATAATCTAGAAGGCCTTTTTGGCCTACCCTTGGGACTCTTCTACCCTTGACTTGGCCTATAAATAGAGGGGTCCTCCTCTTGCAAATGGCTGACAATCTGAAGCTTAGAAGCTCTGCAAGAAGAAGGAGAACCTCTGCTGGATTGGCTACTCAACTGTTCAAGCTACTAAGGTAAGGCCCATTTGAGTTATTGCTTCCTTTTTTAAGTTCTAGCAATCTCGCATCTTCTACCTTTCTGTAGTGTAAGGCCTTGGTGTTGATTGTAGCCCCAAACCCCTTCTAAAGTACCTGGGAATCCTCTCTAGCCGTAAAACGTGAAGAGAGAGCCTGGGGAAAAGAAAGGTGGAATGGATCCTCTAGGTTTAGAACCCTCAAATGATGAAAAGCATGCTATATGGTTATTTTGAACCCATGAATGCTTCTCTGATTTATTTTGTATTTGGAGAAGATGTGAATCCATGCTCTCAATAGCCATGGATTCCAACTTTCTCATAGGAATGTGATTTTCCACATCTTCACACCCACTTGTCACTATTTTTGCAAAGATGGGCTAGATCTTGGATTTCCGTGTAAATATGAAAAATCTGAGATCATTGACCTTAAAATGAGTTTTTAGAACTTCATGAGAAGGTTTTTTGTTGATTTTTGAGGTGTTGGTCGAATCCACATGCACACATGCACTGGTTTCCATGTTTCCTCTTCAAAATCTTCAAAATAGGGCAGATCTGTGGCCTGTCTTGGAATGCTTATAACTTCATCCTCCGGATGAATTTCTGAGTGATTCCAAAGACATGTGATAGATTGGAAAGCCTATTTAATATCTGGAAATTTTCGTCCACTTCCATGTAGCCAATTTTTGACACCATCTCTTCAAAGTTTGTAAGACAGTTCAGCCCAGATTGCTGAACTTGTCGCTTTGATGGTGCACTATTTGCTCAGTTTTAATCCGTTTCATATGATTCCTTTTTCTGAGTTTTCTTTGAGAAGTCTATTTTCATTTCCAACAGGTTTCAGTAGATTTCAATCTGTTTTGTGTCTTGGGTGCTCAGTTGACTCAGAAGTGCTCACTGGCATAGTCCAGAGCTCATCTGTGGTCTTCTAGGCCTGTTCAAGAGAGCACACAGGTCACATCCGGATAGAGATTGGTGTGAGGTTTTTTTCTTTGGAAAGATGGCACCACATACTTCCTCCATACCAATTTTCATGGATTTTTATTTAGCCAAACTCCACGAATAGAGCTTTGAAAATGCCTACTTAACACTTTTTCTGAGTTATAACAGCAGATTTTAGATGTGGATTTCTCTCTAGTTTTGAATCGGATCGAGCTGAATTTCTTACTGTATATTCTACTATATACCAGTTTTCAAATGGCTTTGGTTTCATTTGATTTGGATTTAAAGTGAATGAGTTATGGCTTATCAAAGCTGTCAAGCTCTTTTGACCTAATTTCTCCATATTTGCCTTAGCTTGATTTTCCTCATTTTTTACTTTGATTTCATTTCACTCATGAAGTTTTAGAAGTGATGAATCCACAAAGAGAGCCTAAGTTCATTAGACTTCTCATGTGGAATGATCACATACATGGTGCTTGTTGTAAGCACCCTTTTGCCCGTTTTGTTAGAAAAACAATTTTTAGTATGAGCAAGCATATGGTAACCGTCTTAGACGGATAAGTAGGGGTGCCTAACACCTTCCCCCGCTCATAAATAATTCCCCGTACCCAATCTCTGGATTTTCCTTGTATTAGAGCTACTTTGGCTCTATTTGACATCTATGAACCTTTTGGTGTCCATTCACACCTTAAAATGGATGGTGGCGACTCTTATTTTTATTGATCCCCACGTGATGATATCGGAAGTCATCGGAGATGACGAATCCATGTTGAAAGAGTAGAGGACTACTCTTAAGGTCCACGATCTATAACAATTCAGAATTGAACAATGCGGAAACAATACACAGAGAATTATACGAGGAAACCTGAATCCAGATCCAGGAAAAACCTCGAGTCTATATGAGGCGACTAACCCTTCGAAATCCACTATTGAATGAAAAGACAATTACAAAGGAGTACATACTTAACCTTTACAAATTGACTCAATCAACAGCAATCCACAGTTCGAATCCACGAACTGCAACACAGCTTGAATCCACAAGCTGCCGAACACGATCAGTCCAGATCGCAAACAATCACTCACCAGTGATCCACAGTTCGAATCCACGAACTGTAACGCAGCTTGAATCCACAAGCCACAGAACACGATCAATCCTGATCGCAGCAATCCCCTCACTACAAAAAAGGACACTTTTAGCGGCGGTAAGATACCGCCGCTAAAACAACAATTACCGCCGCTAAAAACATTTCCGGCGGTAACTGGTCTTGCCGTAAAAGATGCCGTCACTAAAGCTTTTAGCGGCGGTAAAAAACTTACCGCCGCTATTGCTCACTCATTAGCGGCGGTAACGTTCCCGCCGCTATTGCCCATTCATTACCGGCGGTAGATTACCGCCTCTATTGGTATCACTCATTACCGGCGGTACGTTCCCGCCGCTATTGCCCACTCATTACCGGCGGTCAATTACCGCCGCTATTGTTATCACTCATTACCGGCGGTATTTCCGGCTTTTAGCGGCGGTATTTTCCGCCGCTAAAACTCATTTTAAAAAATAAAAAAAATTAGATCAGATTTTTAGCGGCGGGAAATACCGCCGCTAAAAATCATATTAAAAAATAAAAAAAATTTGCTGCTGTCCTTCAGCAGCATAACCGAGAGGGGAGAGAGAGATAGAGATGGAGAGGGAGAGAAAGAGAGATAGAGAGAGAGAGATGGAGAGAGAGAGAGAGAGAAGTAGAGAGGGAGAGAAAGAGAGAGAGAAGTAGAGAGGGAGACAAAGAGAGAGAGAGAGAGAGAGAGAGAGAGAGAGAGATGGAGAGAGAGAGAGAGAAGTAGAGAGGGAGACAAAGAGAGAGAGAGAAGTAGAGAGAGAGAGAGAGATAGAGAGAGAGAGATAAAGAGAGAGAGAGATAAAGAGAGAGAAAGAGAGAGAGATAAAGAGAGAAAACATACCTTGAAGAAAAGAAGAGATTCGGCGGGTTTTTATAGATTCGAGTTTTAGCGGCGGCACATAGATTACCGCCGCTAAACCTTACATTTTCCGCGCCCACGAGCTGAATTGAATTTGAAAATCGCGCTTAAACTTTTAGCGGCGGTAATTACCGCCCCTAAATGTACATTCAAAATTGAAACGCGGGGAAAAATCCCGCTTGTATAATTAGAAATGGTCTTTTAGCGGCGGTAAGCAAGTTACCGCCGCTAAAAATAATTTATGATTTTTTAATAAATGTCTTTTAGCGGCGGTAATACGTTTACCGCCTCTGAAAACCGGCTTTTAGGGGCGGTGCTTGACTTACCGCCCCTAAAAATGTAGTTTTAGCGGCGCTAGATACCGCCTCTAAAGGTCTAACACAGTAGCAGTCGAGCTTTTTAAAAAA
This sequence comes from Buxus sempervirens, assembly GCA_947561395.2. NCBI lineage: Eukaryota > Viridiplantae > Streptophyta > Magnoliopsida > Buxales > Buxaceae > Buxus > Buxus sempervirens. Next base: position 24,659,774 of record OX387189.1, read on the forward strand.
ATTGAAAAAACTCTTTACCGGCGGTTTAACCGCCGGTAAAGGACGTGAAAACACGGTTTTACCGGCGGTTCTTGGAACCGCCGGTAAAACTTGCACATTATTTCACCGCGGCCAAATTTTTTTAACGACGGTAAGCGTTTTAGAGCCCCTAAAATGGACTTTTAGGGGCGGTAAAGAGATTACCGCCGCTAAAACATCTCTTCTGGGGCGGTAAAGACAGTACCGCCTCTGAAAACTCGCTTTTAGGGGCGGTAATTAGTTTACCGCCGCGAAAAGGGTCTTTTCGGGGCGGCAAAGTGTATACCGCCGCTAATATATGGCTTTTAGGGGCGGTAATAGGCCTACCGCCGCTAAAAGGGTCTTTTCGGGGCGGCAAAGTGTTTCCCGCCGCTAATATATGGCTTTTAGGGGCGGTAATAGGTTTACCGCCGCTAAAAGGGTCTTTTCGGGGCGGCAAAGTGTTTACCGCCGCTAATATATGGCTTTTAGGGGCGGTAATAGGCCTACCGCCGCTAAAAGGGTTATTACCGGCGGACTGCTACCGCCGGTAATAAGGCTTTTTTTGGCGCGACCTTCCCGCCAACTTGTTACCGGCGGTAGATATGTTTCCGCCGGTAAAATGTACTATAGCGGCGGTAAGTACCGCCGCTAAAGGCTATTTCGCGCTAAAAAAATGCGCGCCATAAAATTTCCGCGCGAAAAAAATGGTAAAAGAATTTTTAGGGGCGGAAAGTGCTTTTACCGCCGGTAATAGTGCCTTTAGAGGCGGGAATTAGGTTACCGCCGCTAAAAGGTGCCGCTAATTCTCTTCATTTTTGTAGTGCCTCAGAATCCACTGAGACGATCCAATGCAGTAGGAATCCACCTACGCATCAATCAAAGCTGATCACCAGTCCAGGCGATCACACGATCGGATGAAGTTCTGAATTGAAGAAGAATCCTCTACCTTCAATTCCAGGTGATCTATCTCAGATCTCCCCCTCACTCAATCGCCGACTCTCTAAAGATAATTTGATCGAATCTCAAATCTCTCAAGATCCGAAATCAAAATGATCCAAAGAAAAAAGTCACAATTAAAAATTACAACTCGTCTATTTAAAGAATAAAACACAGATCGCGTCGAGCGCTGGTAGCGTCGTGAAGCGATCGAAGTAGACGGCTGGTAGCGAACTCATGTCCCGCTTAGAGTGAGTTGAATCTGTTAAACGCGCGCTGCTAGCGAGCTGCTAGCGGGAGAGTACGCGGCAGGTGCACGATCCTTGCTTTCGACACACGAATTCCCTTATGCGCTGCCAGCGGGGTGGCAGCGGTGTGGTAGCAGTGTGGTGGCACCAACTTCTTCTTCTTTACTGAATTTACTGAATTTTCATTGTTTAATCTGCACATCTTGAAGCTTCATTAGAAACATAATTTGTCAATCATTTGCCATAACAGGAGTGTGAGTTTTCACACTTACAATCTCCCCCTTGGCAAATGCCTGACAACAACCTTACACCAGATTTTAATATCGACCTTAGTTAATGATGATTTCCATTCAAGAAATTTTAAAACCACACTGTTAACCAGAGACATAAAGATTTGGACTAATCCAGAATTTCATTCATTTACAAACAGATATACAGATACCAAAATCATTTACACTGTTCAAGAAAGACAGACAGCAAGACAGAAGGACAGACAGACATTAAGAAAGAAAGACAGACATTATCTCCCCCTAACTTAACACTCCCCTTATATAAAAAAAATATTCAGGAGACAACACCCAGAACAGACCATAACAAAAAGCAACCAGCATATCCACAGCAAGAATAACAGCACCAAACAGCAAGCAAACAACAAAATTCGAAACATCAGCAGCAGCAAGCAGCAAACAGCAAGCATCAGCACCCACCCAGCCAAACCATCAACAGAACCATCATCCAAATTTCTCCCCCTTTCTGGATGGTGGTTTGGGTTCCCAAGACCTTGAGTAGTGCTTGTAGGCATCTTGAGATCTGGAGTGCAGCCAACTGAGCTTGTGATCCATTTCCAGCTGAGTCTTCCGAATGCATTCCAGAAAATGATCCGCTTCATTTTGCATCCGTTGCTGAGCAGCCACGTCCCTTTGTACTTCTCCACAAGTAAAATCGACATCCTTTATCAATTGCCCCAGCTTCTCTTGAGTCTCGGATTTGAACATGCTCATCATGAGCATGTGAGACCTAACCTCTGAATAGAAAGCCTCCTGAGAAGCTTGCATTGAATTCAGTTTCTCTATGATGGCCACAGCATCAGGGCTGGACAGAGAGGACAGAGAAGAGGAGGGATCAGAGGACATCACCCGAAATGGACTTGCTCGTTTACTTCGGGTCAGAGTGGAGGAAGCAATGGGAGGACGGGGATGGATAATCAATTCAGTAGGATCAGGAAGAACCCCCTGATGAACACACATGTACGAGATGAAAATTCCAAAAGGAAGAGCAGCAGTCTTGGATTTTAAATTCCGAGACTGAAGAATCTGATGAAAGATAATAGAAGGAATACAAATACTTTCTCTGTTCCAGATGGCATGAAGAAGTCTTGCCCGATGGTGAGAGATCTCGGAGTGATGATCAGAAGGAACAAGAGAAGCACAGACAAACAAGTTCAAGATCCGGAGAAGATCTTGAAGAGAGCCATGAGGCAAATAGTTGGGCTTGTTCTTAATAGAGGAGGGAGCACCCTGAACGATGAGAGAGGGAATAATGGACTCCATAGGAGGATCAGAGTGTGACTCAAGAAAGTTAAAAGAAGGAGATTCAACAAGAGGCAGTTCAAGAAGAGAGGAAATAAGCTCTTTCGAGAAGTCGAAAGAAATTCCCCTGACATAGGCTTTTACAGAGCCTTGACTGGCAAGATGAAGATGATGAAGATTAGAGTAAAATTCACGGACCAGGTTCGGATAAGCAAAACCCCCAAGCAATGCAAATTTTTTCCAACCATTGTCCGAAAACAATGAGCAGAAAGGGGATTCAGAAAAAGAGTCAAGCTTGATGGCCCTTTCCAGAAGAAGAGGCCTGTGCTTGAAGAAGGTATTGAAATCAGATAAATCATTCCCCACAAACGGTTCAGAAGAATGAGAAGGGGAAGGAGGTCTCACTGGAGGAGAAGGAACAACAGGAGAAGACCTCACATGAGGAGACTTCACAGGAGGAGACCTCACAGGAGGAGACGATGTTGAAGGAGAATCAGTTCTCGACTTTCTCTTGAGAGGCATGGTAAAAGAAATGGAAGAGAAAGAGAAAACAGACAGCACCAATCAACACAATGAGAAAACCCTAATGGCTGAAAACTACTAAACCCTAGCTTCGAATAAAGAGAGAACACTACAGAACTAGGAAGCAGAAAAATGGAGAAGCAGGACGAAGATAGTAAAAAATATTTTTACCTGAACAGTAGACAGGAAGGAAGAAGGTGACAGCGATAGCAGCACCGGGACACGACGCGAGAGGCGAGGGAAAAGCGAAGAGGGTGAAAAAGAACAGGGGTAAAAAGAATAGCTAACTTTCACCTATATATAGACAAACTAAAATACGCTGCCAGCGGGCAACTGGCGGCGTAGAAGGTGCACATGCACAAACAACAAAAACTACAGATTCAACGCATAAACTTATAAAAGAGATTTGATCAATTTTTCATGACATCCTCCTACTTCCAAACACAAAGCTGAGATTGTAGCTAAACCAAAAGTCATCCAGATAATCAACCCATTCAATCTAAGAAGTACTTATCACAAAACTGATCTTGAAGTACCTATCAAAGTTAATTCAGATGTGGTACATTTCATATCAAAGAGCAAAATTTCCTTTATGGTTTCTCATACTATAAATTTTCTTCAAGATATTAAGCACATATGCATACTAATGAGTCAATGCTTGAGAGAAATAAGCAACATTTTTTACTTTTACACTTCATACATATAGAAGGCTATTTCAGTGTAAACATTCTTGAGAAGTATAGACATATCCCAACTTCATTTTGGTGGCTTTCGCACATCAGAGATAGGTAGCCTTTTCTGATCTCTTGTTCTTTTTAAAGAAGGCATTGACCCTTAAAAAACCTGAGTTTACAGTTCATTCCAAGAATATACCTTCTTTATCTTTTTCTTTTTGAGATTTACAGTGGCTTTCACTCTAATCTCTATGGCAGCCATTTCCAAAACTTTTCTTTTCACAAAGGTGATAGCCTATAGATCCCAAGCTTTACCACACAATAAGCTTCAATACGTACAGGTGTTTCAGACAAAGTTGCTGGTTAAAATAAGACATTTCTGTCAATATGCATACACTCAATCTTCCTGAAAACAGATCTTAGTAAAAAGAACACACAAATTCATTTTGAACAGATATGTGAGACATTTTACATCAAAATTAACTCAAAACAGAACCTGATTTTCAGTTTTGAGAGCATACTCCTAGGGATTTCCTAAGAGTTTCAAATCTGTTTTGATCTAAAGGTTTGGTAAAAATGTCAGCCAACTGTTTTTTAGTAGATATGTATTCAATCACAACAGTTTTGTCTTCAATCAACTCTCTTATAAAGTGATGCCTGATATCTATATGTTTGGTCCTTGAGTGTTGAACAGGATTCTTAGAGATATTTATGGCACTTTGATTATCACAGAAGAGAATCATTTGATCTTGATCTACTCCATAATCTGATAACATTTGTTTCATCCAGATAAATTGAGTACAACTGCTTCCTGCAGCAATATACTCAGCTTCAGCAGTACTCAGAGAAACACAGTTTTGTTTCTTGCTTAACCAGGCAATGAGATTATTTCCCATGTAAAAGCAACCACCAGAGGTGCTTTTTCTGTCATCCATACATCCAGCCCAATCAGCATCAGTGTATCCAGTTAGATGTGGGTTAGTCTCTTTGGAAAACCAGATTCCCAGATCAATAGTCCCATTAACATATTTTATAATCCTTTTTACATCATTCAGATGGGATTCTTTAGGATTAGCCTGATATCTAGCACAAACTCCAACACTAAAGCTTATATCAGGTCTACTTGCTGTTAAGTACAGTAAACTCCCAATCATTCCCCTGTACAGGGTAGGGTCTACAACCTTTCCAGATTCATCTTTTCCAAGTTTTAAACTAGTACTCATAGGAGTCCTAGCATGTTTAGCATGAGTTAAGCTGAATCTCTTAACAAGATTTCTTGAATATTTTGCTTGAGAGAAAAAAATTCCTTGTTGAGATTGATAAATCTGAAGACCTAAGAAAAAGTTCAGTTCACCCATCATACTCATTTCAAATTCACTTTTCATTAAATCAGCAAATGAGTGAGCATGATTTTCAGAAGTGGACCCAAACACTATGTCATCAACATAGATTTGAGCAATCAAAATATGTTTGGACTCTCTTTGAATAAAGAGAGTTTTATCTACATTTCCTCTCATAAAACCAGATTCAAGTAAAAAGAAGGTAAGTCTCTCATACCAAGCTCTAGGAGCTTGTTTGAGTCCATACAAGGCTTTGTTCAGTTTATAGACATATTTAGGATGATTTGTGTCCTCGAATCCTTTAGGTTGCTCTACATAGACCTCTTCATTCAGATATCCATTCAAAAAAGCACTCTTAACATCCATTTGAAACAGTTTAAATTTCAAGTAACATGCAATAGACAACAGTAATCTGATTGATTCTAACCTAGCTACAGGAGCAAAGGTTTCATCAAAATCTATTCCTTCTACTTGAGTATACCCCTGAGCAACAAGCCTAGCCTTATTTCTGGTTACTATCCCATTCTCATCAGATTTGTTTTTAAAAATCCACTTGGTTCCTATCACATTCAGATCAGAGGGTCTTTCAACCAATTCTCAAACATTATTTCTAGTAAATTGATTCAGTTCTTCATGCATAGCATTCAACCAAGAATCATCTACCAATGCTTCTTTATAAGATTTTGGCTCAAATTGAGAGAGATAAGAAGAAAATCTTACCTCATTATGTACCTGATGTCTTGTTCTGACACCATCTGAAATATTTCCAACAATTTGCTCAGTAGGATGATCTTTGAGAGTTTTTGTCAGAGGAACCACTTCAGTGCTTGAGGAAGCATCTCTGATTTCATCCTCTTCATCTACAATCTGCAAAACTTCACTGTCAATACTTTCATCATCAATTAGCACATTTATAGATTCCATTACAACAGATTTTTTCAAATTAAAAACTCTGTAAGCTCTACTAGAAGAGGAATATCCTAGAAAGATTCCTTCATCACTCCTAGAATCAAATTTTCCTAGATTTTCTCTGTCCCTTAAGATATAGCATTTACTTCCAAATATTCTGAAATATTTCAAATTTGGCTGTTTTCCTTTCCAAAGTTCATAGGAAGTTTGTTTCCATCCAGATCTGATATAAACTCTGTTACTAATGTAACAGGCAGTGTTTATAGCTTCAGCCCAGAATTTTGTTGAAATTTTCTTGGCTATCATCATGGTTCTAGCCATTTCTTGTAAAACTCTGTTCTTCCTCTCCACAACTCCATTTTGTTGTGGGGTCTTAGGAGCAGAAAATTCATGTTTGATTCCATGTTCTTCACAGAAATTGGAAAACATTTGATTCTCAAATTCTGTCCCATGGTCAGATCTGATTCTTACAATTTTTCCTATTTGCAAGTTCTTTTCAACTTGAATTTGACAGCACAGATGTTTAAAACAGTTGAAACATTCAGATTTTTCTCTTAGAAAGTCTACCCAGGTATATCTGCTGTAGTCATCTACTGCAACAAATATATATTTCTTTCCTCCCAGACTTTCAGTCTTTGTAGGTCCCATTAAATCCATATGAATCAGTTCTAATGGTCTTGATATTCCTACAGTGTTGGTTTTCTTGTGTGTGGCTTTGATTTGTTTTCCTTGGTTGCAAGGACCACACATTCCTTTCTTTTTGTTTTTCCCAAACTTGGGAATTCCTCTAACCAACTCAGACTTAGAGATTTTTGACAAATCTCTATAGTTAATGTGGCCAAGTCTCCTATGCCACAAATCAATTTCATTGCCTATGGAGGATTTTAAAGAACACTCATTGTTTCCAATAATCCCATAGCAATTATCACTTGTTCTTTCACCTACAAGAACAGTTCTACCAGATTTATCCAATATTTTGCATTCTTTTCTGGTAAAATTAACAAATAATCTGGAATCACATAATTGGCTAATACTGATAAGATTTGCTTTCAAACCAGATACAAATAGAACATTCTTTAAGCAGACTCCATTTGGACCTGTAACAGTTCCTTTACCTTTAACTTGGGAAGTGCTTCCATCACCAAATGTAACACTTCCACCAAAATATTCTTCAAAGGTACTGAACATGGCCTTATGACCACACATGTGTCTTGAACACCCACTGTCCAAGTACCACATGTTGACATCATGAGCTTTTAAAGCTACATGAACCACATTAGCAACTAATGAATCTTTTCTTACCCAAATCTGTTTCTCAGAAGTCTTCTGAACAGTACCTTCATCAACTACTTGAGTTTTTGAAGGGAGCTTCTTAGATAAATTTGAGACTTCCTGATTTAATGTTTCAGTCAATTTTAACAGAGAGTCAAATCTGTTGTATAAGTCCAGGGACTGACTTTGCTTTACCTTTCTCTTATTTTCAAAATATCCATCAGGGAAACCATACAGTGCATAACACTTTGGTCTTATATGACCCTTTTTATTGCAGTGATGGCATACAGGTATGAACCTCTGTTCAGACAAATCAGCATTTCTAGACTTGTCAGTTTTTCTAAACTGAACAGATTTAGATTTTTCAGAAGTTGAGGATTTACCTGTTGGTCTTACTTCTCCAGCAGAAATTTTCTGTGATGATTCCATGTTTTGATTACTTACACTCATTCTCTTTTCAGCAGAATTTGAGCTTTCAGGAACTTCCTTTGAAGTTGATTCCTCATCAATTTGAAGATTTCCTGCAGAAGAATTTGAAGCATTAGATTTACTTGAATTTGAAACTTTCTCAAGTTCAATCACTTTACCTTGTAGTTCAGAAATCTGAGCTTCCTTTTCTTTTATTTTTTCAGTTTTTTCAGTTATAGAAGTTACCAGAGAATTTTCTTTAGCATGTTTTTCAAGTAACTTCTGGTTTATTGAATCTATTTCTACAAGAGCTTTCTTTTTCTCTGTTTCTGATTCCTTCAATTTTTTACTCAGTTTCTTGATTTTTTTCTGAGCTCTATTGAATTCCTTATAGAGCTGATTGTATGCTTCTTGTAGTTCTTCTTCATCATCTGATAAAGTCTCTTTGTTATCTCCTGCAATTCCAGAGATTGAACTACCAGAGGAGGATGAGTAAAAAGAATTGAAAGCAGTAAAATTAACAGACATATCCTCATCAGATTGTGAAGAATTATCAGTGTTACTGTCATCCCAAGTAACCTGATAATTAGTCTTTTTCTTTTTATCTTTTGAGGGACAATCAGAGGCAACATGTCCAAATCCTCTACATTTGTAACATTGAACCTCATCATTCTGAGAAGATTTCTTCTCGTTTCTTGGATCAGACATTTTCTTATCAGATCTCCTATTAGATCTGTCAATGGATGATGAAGAAGTGGATTGTCTCTTTTTAAACATTTTCTTAAACTTTTTGGCTAAGAGGACAAGTTCATCCATATCAACATCAGAATTATCTGATTCTTCAGTATTAACAGATTTTACAGATTTAAGAGCTATTCCTTTATTTCTTTTTGGAATATTTAGATCTAGCTCATAAGTCTGTAAAGATCCTACCAGATCTTCTATTCTCATGTTATCTACATCTTTTGCCTCTTGTATTGCAGTTACTTTAGGTCTGAATCTTTCAGGCAAAGATCTTAAGATTTTTCTAATAACCTTTGATGTAGTAATCTTTTCTCCAAGATTAAAACTAGAATTTACAATATCTGAGAGTTTAGCATAAAACTCATCAAAAGACTCATCATCTTTCATATACAGAGTTTCGAAAGATGTAGTAAGTCTCTGAAGTCTGGACAACTTGACAGCTGAGGTTCCTTCATGAGTGACCTCTAGGATGTCCCAAGCTTCCTTAGCGACTTCACATGAGGAAATTCTCCTGAATTCCTCAACACTAACAGCACAAAATAAGGCATTCATTGCCTTGTTATTCCATCCACATTGATCAGATTCAGTTTTAGTCCACTGATCATGAGGTTTGGGGATCACAACACCTACTTCTGTTGTGATCACAGGTGGATGATAACCCTTACAAACCGAGAGCCAGACACGCTCATCGATTGACTTCAGGTAAGCTCTCATTCTAGCTTTCCAGTAAGAATAATTGTTACCTTCAAATAAAGGAGGTCAAGAGGCAGATCCTCCTTCTTTTCCAAAATCCATGCTATAGATCTAGATCACACTATGTATAGCAATTCAAAGTGAATAAGCTTTGATACCACTTGAAAGAGTAGAGGACTACTCTTAAGGTCCACGATCTATAACAATTCAGAATTGAACAATGCGGAAACAATACACAGAGAATTATACGAGGAAACCTGAATCCAGATCCAGGAAAAACCTCGAGTCTATATGAGGCGACTAACCCTTCGAAATCCACTATTGAATGAAAAGACAATTACAAAGGAGTACATACTTAACCTTTACAAATTGACTCAATCAACAGCAATCCACAGTTCGAATCCACGAACTGCAACACAGCTTGAATCCACAAGCTGCCGAACACGATCAGTCCAGATCGCAAACAATCACTCACCAGTGATCCACAGTTCGAATCCACGAACTGTAACGCAGCTTGAATCCACAAGCCACAGAACACGATCAATCCTGATCGCAGCAATCCCCTCAGAATCCACTGAGACGATCCAATGCAGTAGGAATCCACCTACGCATCAATCAAAGCTGATCACCAGTCCAGGCGATCACACGATCGGATGAAGTTCTGAATTGAAGAAGAATCCTCTACCTTCAATTCCAGGTGATCTATCTCAGATCTCCCCCTCACTCAATCACCGACTCTCTAAAGATAATTTGATTGAATCTCAAATCTCTCAAGATCCGAAATCAAAATGATCCAAAGAAAAAAGTCACAATTAAAAATTACAACTCGTCTATTTATAGAATAAAACACAGATCGCGTCGAGCGCTGGTAGCGTCGTGAAGCGATCGAAGTAGACGACTGGTAGCGAACTCATGTCCCGCTTAGAGTGAGTTGAATCTGTTAAACGCGCGCTGCTAGCGAGCTGCTAGCGGGAGAGTATGCGGCAGGTGCACGATCCTTGCTTTCGACACACGAATTCCCTTATGCGCTGCCAGCGGGGTGGCAGCGGTGTGGTAGCAGTGTGGTGGCACCAACTTCTTCTTCTTTACTGAATTTACTGAATTTTCATTGTTTAATCTGCACATCTTGAAGCTTCATTAGAAACATAATTTGTCAATCATTTGCCATAACAGGAGTGTGAGTTTTCACACTTACACATGTCTCACAGTCTCTAGTCTCCCAATACCCCTAGAACACTTCCAGACCTAATTTGGATTTAATCTAACATGCTTCCCAGTTATCCCCAATTCCGCTGTGCGAAACCCTTCGGAACTGTCTTTGCCCAGAAAACCGAGAATACTTCATTCAATAAACATGCATTCATTCAAACCAAATACACGAATAAACCAAAGACTCAGTTGTAAAACAGTGCCACTCACAAGTATTGAAGACCTTCTTCAAGCTTCTGGCCATCCTTGGTGGATTTCATCTCGAGAGCTAAGCTGCTCGGCCGCCGCCCTAATTTCCTCCCGAGCAACAACCTTTTCCCGAATCCCCGAAAAGTTTGTATGAGTTACCTATTTATAGACACCGCCAGGATTCAACCTAATTCACCCTTCACCCTCGGAATCCCCTTTCTACCCCTCATTAGTGTAGGGCTTTCCCGGATTTATAAATATTGACCTATTTCTATTTATTTCCGGGTCCGGATACGCCTTACCTATTAATATTTCCACTTTATTTTCTTTAACACTGATGACCACAAATTCCTTGCAATAATAAATTGGATTTAACCTGTACCTAAATCTATATGTGCATATATTTTATTTTATCTACTGTTATTATTTGTTTATTTTTATTTCTGTGACTGTTAATCTATTTTATTCTATTATTATTATTTTTTTTATTATATTTTTTTCTACTCAAAACTAGGGTTTTACATTCTTTCCCCCTACAAAAATTTCGTCCTCAAAATTCAACACACTGCTCCATGCCAACTTTTACAGTCAAATTTCATTTCATGATTTGATTATCAAAACCGAAAATTTCTTAACTTAAAATACTGTAGAAGAAATCCGCAAACATTCTATTCTCAATCTTTCCATATAAACACGTCCGCATATATGAAAGTTTTGAGCAGGAAATTTGCAATTCCTACTAGTTGTTAACTTGAATATATTCATAACAATATCTGCTCTATGCATTTATACACTTCCCTATTTGTACTAATACATATCCCAATTGCATAGGTTTCGCACTCAGTGTGGTTCCGCATGGTACCCTGCTTCACCAGACCTTGATACGTAGCCCACTAAACTGGCTCAACAATCATCGGATAGCATTCAGCAGTAAATAAACATTAGATATCATTTAGCAACAACAATAAATTCAGTAACTCACTCATCCTCAATTCTTTAATATATAATTGCATAGTTTACCCTTACTCTATATATATATATACAAATTTTCCGGAGGTTTCACAAAGTTTAAGAGAAAATTTTTTTTATGTGTACTTTAATGTCAGACAACCTATCAAATTTCTCCCTTATATGTTACTTATATTGTTAAATTAGTAAGGTGTAGAGTTTACCTGACAGTTGCTTATGACTAGTAAATCTTCCTTGCATATTTACTTTACTGAGAAAGAGAAACACAATTTAACCTTACTACGAAAGAAGAAAGCAAATAACAAAATTTTATTTGGAAAGCAAAACCCACGCTCACTCCAAAATTTCCGCCAGGGGGGTCTCGGGTTTAAGACCCACACAACTAATCACTCGACCGGACCGACCCCGACCCACCGGTTTCCCTACAAAAAGAACAAAACCCTTAACCCTCTCCCATTTCTTTTCTCCCTTGCCCGAACCCTTTTTCTTTTCCCCTTCCTTCCGCTCGACACACCCGCTCAGCCACTTTCCCCTCCGCCAAGCTCTGTTCGCTCAGCGGAGACTCGATCTACTCGGCGCGAGCTCACACTCTCCACCTACTCGTCGCGACAAGGTAAGCACTTCCCTTTTGTGAAAATTTCTTTCATGCGGTTAAGGCATCCCGATTTCTAAAAAAAAATTCTGTTCGCCAGATGAGTGCGCAGTTTCGCAACTGATTTTGTTTGATTTCTACTTCGATCACACTAACAGATCGTTGATTTGCGGTCGATCTCAAAAATTTTGCTTCTTCGCATGTGACTGCCCGTACCATGGAATCCCCAATTTTTTTTTCTACCTCGCCTGGGTTACACTTCTAGGTTGTATCAAAGTTCAAACCTGTTGATAGCCTCACTTTTCTTTTCACTCGGCATGCTCCTAAATTTTAACCTTGCCTGACTATGCGCTTAGTCTTCGGACTGAGCGGCACTTGGTTCACATTGGTGCTCCCAATATTATGTTTAAGTTTATAACTATTTATTTTTGTTATTACTTTTCACTTGTTTTTATCCTTAAGTTTTGCTGTCGAAACCCGAAGTTGTTATTTTCACCTGCTTCAACCTATTGTTATATAAAAGAAAATTTTCCTTTAATTGCATTTATTTAACTATTGTTGCTGACTAATTCTGGTTTCTATTGTTTTGTTTTTTTTTTTTCCCAAAATTTCTGGTTCCAAATCTTAGATGACTAGGACTTCTTCTGAGAATCCCTCTAAGAGGGCTAGGGCTGAGCCTAGAGACATTAGGTTTCTTTCAGACAAAGAGAGGGATATATACGATAGGTTTCTGCAGCATCGTGCAGTTCTATTAGAGAGAGAAGTGAGGTTTGGGGATTTTGATTCTTCCATAGAGGATATTTTCAGAGCCCGCGGTTGGTTACTCGTGTTTAGTGGCTTCACTCCCACTTGCGAGGAGCTAGTTCGGGAGTTTTACAGTAATATCCATGATATCTCTCATGATAGTACCTCCTTCTATGTTCATATCCGAGGTACCCGGTTTCAGGTTTCTCCTGAGTTCATAGCTGCCAACCTTCGGGTCCTTAGGGTGGAGCAGCCGGTGTATCCCTATTCCAGTGGGACCATGCCCGATTATTCTTCCATCGCCACATCCCTTATGGGCCGGCCGACTGAGTATACTGGGGTGGGTCCTCTCCATACTTCGGGGTTTTCTGCCGATGTTTCTATCCTATCTAGGATTGTTTTTACCGATCTCTGGCCTGTTTCTCATTTTTCCTCTCTCCCCAGCTCTCGCGCTCTGCTTCTCTATGCCATTCGGAGGGGAGATTCCATTAATCTACCTTCATTGATCATTTCCGCCATGCTTGGGGTTTATGAGGACCATAGGCGATCGATCGCGTTACCCTACGGCTGTTTGATATCTAGGCTCATTTCTGCTTCTCCAGCCGTGTATCCCAGTTTTACTATCTTACCTCTTAGCCACCCGATTGGCAGAGCTACCGCAAGTATCTCCCGTGGTAGGAGGGCTGCGATTATTGCTGTAGTGCACCGCCCCTCTATTCCTTCGACTTCTTCCCTCCCAGATCCTTTCTCTGCTTCTGCTCTACCCACTCCTTCTGACATTCCTTCTTCTTCTTCCCTTCCCTCATTTTCTGACTTCGCGTTTTCGTCTCATTTTCTCTCTTCCACTGACCTTCTGTCCTCCTCTGGTGCTCCCCCGGCTCCTACTTCGGACCCTTCTCCTTCCCCTACATTGGAGGGTCTTTCTACTCTAGTGAGGACTTTACAGGAGATGGTGAGGGCACTGGGCCATCACGCGCTTCACACGGTGAGAAGCGTGGACGAGGTGTCGAGAGCCCAGACAGCGATACAGCAGACCCAGGTGAGGATGCTAGAGACTATGTCGACCCTGCAGGGGCAAGTGCAGTCTATGTAGGCCACACACCGCCAGTTATTGCAGTATTTACTGGATGATGACAGGTCTAGTTCCGAGTTTTCTACGGATGAGGATTCAGGTGATACTGAGCCTATAGGTGGTGATGGTGGTGCAGGAGGGGGCGCGGGTGATGGAGGGGACGATGCATATCCTTCTAGCTGACACTTCTTATCTCTTGAAGTCTTTATACTTTATCTTTTTGTCCTATTTTTGGGTTGTATATGTTGTAAATGAAACAGTGAGAGGGTGTGATCTTAGTAAGCTTAGTTGGTTTTATATCCGAATGGTTTAGTTTTTTTTTTTTTTTGATATATAAATTGTGTTTATCAGGTGATTTTTGTGGTTTGAGGGCTTAGCCTTTACTCGTATGTACAGGCGTTATATAGCCGTTTTTCTGAAAAATTTTAGGATGTTATTTTTGTGTCTGGTTAGTTGTTAAGTAAATTTTCTCCCACTTTGGGCCCTAAGTTAGCGCTCAGGAGCCACTATAAACCCGATAAGGGTGCACCTGGTTCCGGGGTGCTACACATACCCTATAGATAAAACATAGAAGATCAAGTATCTTACCTTTAACCCTATTGTATACAGCTAGATGTAAAGAAATAACACTCTCAACATATATTTCCTATTTAAGGAATGCTATCTAACGAGCACACAACCCCCAAGTCCATCTTAGAGTTTTCCTATTCCTATGTCATGTTTCCTCTTATAACTCTGATATTCTCTAATACCATCTTTAACGCCCTGGGTCCGAGTCACATGGAAACCCGTAACTCATACCCAGAGGTTAATATAAATAACAGGATCGCACTACCAGAGTAAGGAAAACATGAACTAAAATAATGCTAGGTAACAGAGTGCGCTAAAATAATCCCAAAGTGAAACTCACATGACCCAATTTCACTACCCGCAATTTCCGGCTCTCCATACGTATCTGAAAAACAAACAGAAATAAAAGAGTGAGATACGAATATCTCAGCGAGTAGCACATGCATGCAGCAATACACATCTTCTAGTTGTAAGTTTATGATCGAGTAATCACCCGAGAAAAGAAGAATAACCCGGTGAAATCAGCGTAAACCCTTTTAAAAATTTGTTTGACCCCAGGGGTCTAGGAAGCAATTTAAAATATACAAAATTAACATCGGTAATTCCTTCGTCAACAAAACTCCGATCAGTTCCAAAAACTATATCATTCTAACCATGCTCCAAGAAAGACAAATTCCACTACTTATTCCATAGTATCTAAAACAGATAATTGAATAATAAATCCACATGGTCAACGTCATACAAATATTTGATTGGTTAATCCACATGCCAGAGCGACCTCCACACCTCCATGTACACAGTTCCGGCCTACTCAGGGTTTCGGATACTCTGAAATGACGGCCTACTCAGGGTTTCGTCATCCAGTGCCGGCCTACTCAGGGTTTCGACATTGACAACCAGGCCTACTCAGGGTTTCTGGCTGCTCTACACCAGTCGTGGCAACACTCCATGGCCATGCCATTACTCCAATAAAATAAAAGCATCCCATTACTAAGCTTAGACTCTAGATCCAGGACAAGCTAAACCAAAAACCGATAAAAACCAACAAAACTCCGCATTCAGTACACATATCACAAATTGTTCCAACCAGAACAGTAATTCTTCACAAGTGTTCCAACCAGAACAATTAATTCTTCACAAGTAAACAAGTAAATAATCTTTGCAATATAATTCAGAACTCGCCATCAAGAAAATATGGTTTAATAAATCTCAATCAAGTACAGTACAGTGTATAACCCAAAAGGACTAAAATAAGAGCCCCAGTGTTGGGTATCCCGAACATCACCTAAATATTACTCTACATCTACCTCAGAAGCTCTTACGAAATTCCAGGATCTATCTTCACTGTTCTCATAAGTAATTTTGTCTCTAATGTCCTAAACAAGTACTTCGCTAAGTGATCGGAGACCCTCTAGCATCAAAATCCCCATTGGTTTACTCAATTTTGAACTTCAACAAGAAAGATGGACTATGCGCTCACTTCCTGAAGTGAGCGCCAGGTGAGCGGATCGTTTTAAGTAACAACTAGGGTATGCGCTCACTCGATGGTAAGTGGGCACGAGCTCGGCGCGAGATAGGCGCGAGATAGGCGCATCTAAATTAAGTGGGCGCGAGCTGAGCGCCAAGTGGGCGCGAGCTGAGCGCCAAGTGGGCGCGAGCTCGGCGCCGGGTCAGATTTCTTAGGCGCCTACTTCCCAAAGTGGGCGCAAGTGGGCGCCAAGTGGGCGGATACCCACTGTAATTTTTAAGTCTCTGTTATTTCGAGATCTCTATGTCTGGCTGATTTGTTTCGGTCTGTAACTACTTCTCTAGTCTCCCAATACCCCCAGAACACTTCCAGACCTAATTTGGATTTAATTTAACATGATTCCCAGTTATCCCCAATTCCGCTGTCCGAAACCCTTCGGAACTGTCTTTGCCCAGAAAACCGAGAATACTTCATTCAATAAACATGCATTCATTCAAACCAAATACACGAATAAACCAAAGACTCAGTTGTAAAACAGTGCCACTCACAAGTATTGAAGACCTTCTTCAAGCTTCCGGCCATCTTTGGTGGATTTCATCTCGAGAGCTAAGCTGCTTGGCCGCCGCCCTAATTTCCTCCCGAGCAACAACCTTTTCCCGAATCCCCGAAAAGTTTGTATGAGTTACCTATTTATAGACACCGCCAGGATTCAACCTAATTCACCCTTCACCCTCGGAATCCCCTTTCTACCCCTCATTAGTGTAGGGCTTTCCCGGATTTATAAATATTGACCTATTTCTATTTATTTCCGGGTCCGGATACGCCTTACCTATTAATATTTCCACTTTATTTTCTTTAACACTGATGACCACAAATTCCTAGCAATAATAAATTGGATTTAACCTGTACCTAAATCTATATGTGCATATATTTTATTTTATCTACTATTATTATTTGTTTATTTTTATTTCTGTGACTGTTAATCTATTTTATTCTATTATTATTATTTTTTTTTAATTTTTTTTTCTACTCAAAGCTGGGGTTTTACATTATGTGACTTTCATTTAGAGCATTTGCTGATTTTTAAAATATTTGTGATGGACCAGACTTGGTAAGCCAATCATAGGGTGTTAACAGAGGAGAGGTCCAACTAATCCTAGAAACTGAACTTATTTTATTGAAAGGTTCAAGGTATTATCTGTTTAGGAATTCTTACCATTTATCCTGAATTGAACACATAAATATCCAATTTATGATAGATGCTCGATACCTGCTACAGAAAACTCTGCTTATGTTGTTTGTATTGCTATATCTTTGAGGCTTTGTCACTTTCTCAGCCCCCAAGCTCCAGTGTAATACTATTTTTAAATCATTAATGACATATCTTTTGTGCCATTAACTTGACTTATAATAGTTAATCTTTTGGAAAATGATTTGCTTCATTGAAATGTTGTTTCAGTGACAACTGAAAAGTGAGTAAAGAGTATCTAGGGCAACCTCCGTAAACAATGAGCCACAACAATGTTCGGTTGTAATGGTAACAAGGATTTTCAAATCAAAGGAGATGAACATGAGTAAAGATTCTAGTCCAAGGAAGGAGGAACCTATATACTTGGAATTTAGAGATTTTGACAAATTTTTGAATCAAAGGAGACAAGCATGAGTAAAGATTCTAGTCCAAGAAAGTAGGAACCTATATACTTGGGATTTAGAGATTTTGACAAAGAAAGAGGTTAGATTTAGTAAATATAATGAAGAGAAAGAAAATTTATGTAACTTGTATGCAAGAGACTAAAATAGCAAGGAGATACAGCTGAAGAGTTTCAGAATGAAATCTCTAGCATATCGGGAAAGGAAACAGTAGCAATAGTGTAGGAATTATGAAATATAGTGACTTAATAATATAACTGTTGGAAGAATTAGTGATAGGTTTTGAAATAGCTAGATTTGTTTTACAGCTAGAGATTTTTAACATCAATGGTGCCATGCACCTTCCCTAGGATTTAAAAAAAAAAAGGAACATTAAAAATAAATTTTAAGTAGAAATTAATTGTTTAATGTAAGGAATTCTCAGTAGGAATAGGACATTTATATCAAGATCTAAATGATCCTATTAGAGAGGAGAGTGAAGTTTATGATAGAGTATGTGGAGGAGGGAGCTTTGAACCTAGGAATAATATGGGGGAGGCAATCCTTAGATTATAATGACTTTATTGCATTAGAAAATACTTTCTTCAAAAGAGCCTGGGTGGGTCGGACTTGGTTTCAATAAGTTTGGGCTTGGGATAAACTAAAATAAGTTAGCACAAAATGGAGACTGGCTGAGCTAAAACCCAAACCAGTGGGCCAGAGCTAAAATCCAAGCCTGAGCCCAAGTGGAGTATGAACTCAAGGCTGGCTCACATGCTAAAACCCAAACTAGTGAGCCCAAATGGAGCATGAACTCAAGGCCGGCCCACATGAAATGCATTTTCAATGAAGTGGTTGATAAAAATTTCGGGAAAAAAAGAAAGAAAGAAAAATTTTGTTTTGTAACAGCCTATTATTTGGGAACTAGAGAAGTTACTTTACCTTTATGAACTCTGTTTTTTATCTAATATTTTTCAAGATCAAATAATATCGAACAATATTAATGCTAAGGGATGATGGAGTTGGCTCGGTCAAGTAACAAGTCTAGCTAACCTCCTTTTGGGCATCTCTAGGCTTTAAGGCTGTAAAAGCTTCAACCTTATCCCAACCTGACTTACCAAACCCAAATCCAAACTGAATAACAAGTTTGGCTTCCTATTGGGGTTGGTTCTAGCAAGCTTGGCAAAAGTTGCAGCTCTAGTTAAACATCTAATAATCTTCAAGACTAGAGTAAAACTGGAGCCAATTTGAATTTTTCTTCTTATATTTAGTAGTTTGTAAAGATAAGAAAGTTATTCAAAGTGAAAGTCTTGCTTTAAAATATAGGTTGATGATAATGAATGTTCATATTATGAGTTGAAAGAGAGAAGAAATATAATGAAAAATTCTCCAAGAATAAAGTGGTAGAATCCAGAAACAAGAGCAGCAAATGGTCTTTCTTGGGTAATGCCTTCAAACTTTTGGCATCCTTTCTTTTAGGACATGGTATTTCTTGGGTAATGCCTTCAAACTTTTGGCATCCTTTCTTTCAGGACATGGTCTTTCTTGGGTAATATCTTCAAACTTTAATAGGATTCTCTACTAGGTTTAGGCCAGAGGAAATGTAGGGAAAGGCTTGCATTACCTTGGAGTACCTTTGGCTATTCATTTAGTCATTTGGAAACGAAGAAATTCTCTTTATTTTTTAAGGAGTGAAGGATGGAGTAGCTTTAGTTTTAGAAGTGCCTTTTCCTTGATTTTTGGTGGGAATTCATTGTTCTCGAGTTAAATGATGTTTCATATTCAGATTTTGCAGATGATTGGAATGCTTTTTTTCCCCTCCTTAATTTACTTCACTGGTAGAAAAAAACCTTTGACATAAATATAAATTTATTCATCAAAAATTAGTAAATAACAATATATGTAAACTCTTGAAGGCAAACAATATAAAATAGTTGAAAAGGAGATTACCAATACTAGAAATCTTTATTCAAATATAGTAATACTTCTACTCCAATACATAGGCAGAAAAATTCACGTCTTTGAGATATAAAAATTGTGTGGCTTTTTTCCTTTAATTTGCAACACCAAAAGCTTCACTTTATCTCTCTCTCTCTTCATGGTTTGTCCAACAAGCTTTGGGTGCAGTTTTGATATGTTGTTCTCATGAAACCCAACATTGGAAGGATCATTGTGACATATAGGGATATAGGATGTCTTGTTTTGCATCCAATTTCTTCCATTTTTCTTTCACAAAAGGTATTTGACTTGGATTCTGCATCATTTGTTAGAATATACTGCGTTGGGTCCACTGGTGTTATACATTTGAGTGAGATGTTGAGTCGCTAATAAGGGAGCGAAGTGATGGAATTTTGAAAATAGAACACGTGCTAGAATTTGAGGGAAGATAACGGAGGACATGAACAGTTCTGCTATGAAAATTTATTTAGAAGTGATGAGTGTCTTCTAGAAAAGAACCCATCAAACTATTCTGTTGCTAAAATGGGCAAGTTTTTTATTTTCTTTTTTTTTTTAAAAGAATATGAGTAAGAAAGAAGTACCAGTGAACACAGTACAGAATATTTACAATTTCTCAACCCCCTAAAACAATCATATTTAAGTATAATTTTTCAATAGACCAATGTGAGATCTTTATGGTTTGTGCATCCGAAGTTTCCATTCGATTGTGCTTTGCCTTCTACTCTTTTCAACTTTGCTCTAAGTTCTGTCACTTTGTCTTCTGCTTCCTGGGGCTGTGCTTCAAGCTCCTCAATCATATTTCAAGATGACAGCACCAGTGAACACAGTACAGAATATTTACTAAGATTCACGTGTTGGATTCTTAGTTTGTGTTTCTCTTTGTCATGTAGTTTAAAAACTCCCTTGGCAACTACTTCATTATAGCCATTTGGATTTATATTTTGAAATTTAATGTGTGTTTTAAATTCCTTGAAAATAAATTAGGATATTGTCATTGCAATTGCAATGCCTGGAGTAACTACTTCAATTATATTTAGATAAATTATATTGGTACATAGGCCAACCACGTGCGAAGCACGTGGAGGGCAAAACTAGTCAATAACAAAATACGAGGGCTATGATGCAAAGTGTATTGTAGTTCACGTCATCTCATAAACTATCATATATAGAAATTGCAGAATACATGTTTTGTGCATTTGGAGGTAAATAAGGATGGACTGCCCTGCATGTCTATCTTAATTTATAACATGTGCAAAACGCATTTCATATCAGCGTTATCACATAATGATAGCTTCTAGGGAGAAGTCCTTTGGTGTTTAAGCAATTTTTTTTTATCATTCTTCACCGATGTTGTGTTGGTAATTTATTATACTTCCTGTGCATGCACATGTTCTTTCCTGTGTACTTCATGCATCAAGATAAATGGACTTGTTCAGAAAGGAGATTTGTGTGGTTGTACAAAGAAATAAGATAGAGAAAAAACATACAGTTTTTAGATGCCTCTAATTATAGCAAAACAAAGTATATTACTTTTGTTTAAACCTCCTTTGAGGAACAGCTCTAGATTATGGCACAAAGAGCTTGATTCAGGAATTTTTGTTAGATTAGAATACAAATTTCCAATCTCTATTTCTTTGTACTTGGTGTAAGCTGCTTGCTAGACCATTCTCAAGCATTCCTTGTATTATGTACTTATATTTAATCGTCAAAGCTAGTAAGGATATTTAAGTCTTTTCCTTTTGTATGTCAACAGAATAAGACACCTGAGAATGGTAGTAAATGGCCTAGAGATCCTTATTGTGTTGCCAAAAATTTCCAAATTTATAAGACACTTGTCATAGAAATCCTTCTTCATGATAAAAACATGAATTTCTAATCCTTCATGTACGTGTTGCGGTTTGGTAAAGTCTTCGTTGCTATTTAGGTTTTCTTTTTTTGTTTCTACATTTTTCTCTTCTGTTTTTACAGGCTGCATTAGGAACTAAAGGAGGGTCAAGTGGTTCCCCAGTCATTGATTGGCAAGGAAGGGCTGTGGCTCTGAAAGTAGGAAGCAAATCATCAAGTGCTTCTGCATTTTTGTTGCCTCTAGAACGGGTAAGTATTTATTCTCTAGTATCTATAATGTGTCATGCTGTAAGTATTTAGGCCATGGCATATGATATGCATTGTAATTTTTGGTATTCGTTTTGTTGTCTTCAATTTCTTTCAAAAATCAAAAGATTAGATCAATAAGTTCAATTTATCAAGATCAATTCTTTTAGGGACTCTAGAAGTACTGAGACAAATCAACAGACGCCCCCTGGCTTGAGATCTGTACCTATGTTCAACAAATACCGCCTACCGGGCTCTGCCGAGGAATAGCTTTCGGATTATCATCCGACTGCGATTGAAGGCAACCTAGGGGAACTAACTGGTATTTGGA
Source organism: Buxus sempervirens (assembly GCA_947561395.2). Taxonomy (NCBI): domain Eukaryota; kingdom Viridiplantae; phylum Streptophyta; class Magnoliopsida; order Buxales; family Buxaceae; genus Buxus; species Buxus sempervirens. The sequence continues at coordinate 24,681,872 of OX387189.1, forward strand.
AAGTCCCTTCAATTGATCTGATTTATTGATCTATTTGATCTAATCGGATGTTCAAATAGATCTGCCTTTTAGTTAATAGTTTCAATATTCAATTTGCTAATTTTCTATCTGCTTAGATTATTTCTTCGTGTGTTTAAGTTAACGATCCTAGACATAGCGGTATCGAGCCACCATCTAATAATTTATGATTTTAAGACATAGGGTGAAATTATAAATGTAAAGTTTGCAAATCATGATATATGGTGTTATTGGCATGCGAATAATTATGTAGTCTCAATATTATTGCACCATCAAGGTTTTGTAGAAGTTACTTATACATGCTTTCTTTTCGTGGTTTAAAAACCTTATATCTTCTACCTCTTATTTTAAATGTTTATAGTTTTTAGCTCTAGTGGCATGTATATGGAATGAATGAAGAATGTATAATGTAATTTAATTTTGAGTACTTAAAGGTGATTGGGGTCAGTGGTATGGTCTTGGGGTAATCCCATAGACCTGGGGTTTTCGCCTTCAATCGTCGTGTTTTAATTCTCTTAGCAATCCATGCGATCCTATGCTATTATGAGGAATGTATTATTCCATCTCTTATTCAAACTGAACTTATTGTTGTGATGCCAGGCCTTTTTTGAACCTTACCCTTGCCGGATACCATATTGATTTTGCCTATGAACTTCTAACAAGAAGAAGGCCGCAATATGTTGTGATCAACTTGCCAGTTGCCACACTGTAACCCAAATCTTTCTGGTGGTTCTCCTATAAGTTATTGTAAGACTCTGAGTTTTATTGACCTTTCTAACTCGTATTGCTTCTTGGAAGGAGACATGATTCCTTTAGAATCAATTCTTGTGAAACATTTAATACGATGTGGTTAAAAAAAAGAAAAATGTTTGGTAAAGACAGTAAAAAGCACTTTCATGTGAAGTATAAAATGTGAACGAGAGGGAGAGATAAATCTGGGTTAAGTAGGAGACATCAATAAGAGAGAGATTAGGGGGATTTTGTTTTTGGGTTTTTTCTGCATTGCTTATTTGTATGGATCTTATGTGAGAGATCTATGCTAGATAGAAAATGTTAATGGGAGTTTTACAGAAAGCCCTATGTTTAAAATAGGTATTGAAGGGTTTATATTGAGGGCAAATGAGACCTTATGATAAGTTCCATTTAAACTCTAAACTGATTCCTGAATAAACATGAATTGAAAAGTAAGAAATTAATAGCTTGTAAAGATTGAGATGCGATGATTCTTTTGGAATTGCTTCTAGCATGTTTACCAAATGTTTATTTATAAATTCGAAGCACCTTTTCAACCTAGGAATCACTTTCATCAGAAAGGCAAAGCCAAAAATACCCCTAATGTGTTAAGATCTGTGTATGAGTTATTGAAATGATAGTCACTTATGTTGCCCTTCAATACTTGTTAAATGGAAAGTTAGTTGTTCCTCAAATAGAAATCTTGTTTTTAGTTTGTTAAGGTAGTGGTGGACTGTGTTATGATTCAGTACTAGGATTTGTTATGAAATTCTCTTTATTTCTGATTGATGTAGAATTACGAATGGTTGTCTTGGGGTTTAGTACAATCTTGGCTTTGGGAAAGTGCTGGCTTTTATTTCCTGTTGTGGAAATTACCTTGAACCTAAATTTCATACAAAATTTTCCTTTAATGTTGCTTGCAAAGGAAAAAATTTATAAGTTGCTAGTTAGTTTAGACTGCACAATGGAAGGAGAAATCACAATATTGAGAAGTTGTAATTAATTGTCATATTAATAAAATCAAGAGAAAAATCACATTACCATTCGATGCTAAAATGAGAGTATTATTTTCAACCACTGAAAAGGGAGAACATGATAAGATTTTGGACTAACACATGCCAACTCATAAATACATGGAGCTAGACAAACCCAAAAAGCACCTGACAAAATCCTAATAAAAGCTTGATTGCACCAGCCTAAATGGGTTCCAGTACAGTTTTTCTTTGCTGTAGGCCCAAAGTAAGCCTGCCTCAGACCACCTTAATTTAAAATATACAATAAATATTATATAGATATTATCTGATACTAACCTCAAACATATGCACTGTTAAATGATTTATACAGCCAATAAATCATGTCATAATAACTTAAATGAACAGATAACCCAAACCTAAGCTCTAATGGACCAGACTACTGTTTTATAAAGAACGGATATACAGTTAAGCGGAAATAAATACATAATAATTTTATCTGGCAGTAGAGAATGCTGATATGAAGCCATAAAAAAATGAATAATTTTGTGATGTAACAAAAACATGCCCTTTAGTGTATGGAGCTCCAAGCATATCTTTAGCTTGCATCAATCTGAAATGAAGCCAGCTTGAATTAAAAAGATAAATCTTTAGGTTGGGGTCAGGCTCAATTCATACTGGAAACAGTTTGGACTGATTAACTTCAAGTTGGGCTAATCCCTAATAGGTCAAAAACCACACCCAATCCACTCTATTTCCTTTGTTTGGAAAATACAGCCCCAAATTTTGATGCTGAAGCAGATTTTGATCAGGAGTTCATCAAGGTATTTCATAGAATAAAAAGAAATAAATAACTAACAATGACAACAAGAATGATTGGAATTAATCAGTACAACTCTTGATATCTTGTGTAATGTTATCTTCTTTTTTCCTCTTCAAATTTTGATTTTTTTTTTAATTTTGAGCTTTTCTTCTTCCTCAAATTTCCATTTTTTAATATTTTTCTAATATAAATATTGCATTTAAATATTTGGTAAAACACATTAATTATTGCTAGCTGTTGATTTAAAGTATTAGCCTACTTGCCTCTCCTCCCTCCCTCTATGATTTAAAGTATTGCCAAATACTGATATGGGTTGGCCAACCTGTATTGGCGTTAGAATGACTAGACGTAGGACATATAAAGGCATGCATAGTTTTTTAGGTAATACTTAAAAGATCCCTTGATACTAGCTGAAACTAATCTAGTGCTATAGTGATTTGGATAGGCCATTTTGGACTGGCATAAGGTTGGCTGTATGGGTAAGGATACTAATTATTTAAAGTTTAAACTCTTCCTCATCTTATCCTTTATCTCTGTGAGAGTTTTTTATTCCATGTGCGTTCATGAGTTTTTTTTAGTGCTATTTTGTGGCTGTATTGTACTCTAAAATATTTTTTAAATTTTAGCCATGATTTGTTGATAGTGACATGGTCATTAAGGGAAAAATGATCCCAACTCCTAAAAGACATCCATGTTAGTGATGTGGACAAGTTAGAGATCATCATGAATCAGGTTCTTATTGGCAACCGAGCTCCTAGGAAGCTGGTGATCTCTCTATATTGTAATTTTTTATCTTTCTCGAACTTTTGTACACGGGATTGAAACCTATCATAGGGATTTCTATTCTCCGCGTTAGATTAGAAAAGTGTTATATCAAAGAACAATAGATTTTGTTATAGGAAGAGAGCTCATGAGGTATTATGGCCATAGAGGGACAATAATAGCCTTGTCACAATTGATATTATGGTTTTGCACTTCTGCCTTCAATTTTCCTCTTTTGTTAGCTGCTAGCTATGGCTATTTGCTTATGAATGTTAGCTGTGGCTATTTGTTTATCAAACACATGCCATGAGATCATTGCAGGCTAGCAGTGGCTATTTGCAAAGCCATGGAAGCAACCCTAAACTTTGAACATGGCTGACTCGAAAATGTTTTGATGAGTTGACATATAAAGTTGAGTAGACGCCAGGATTCCCCCAATGTGATTGGGAGTAGGGACTTTAAAATCCTAATATTCTCTTTATCCCCCACCCACATATGGTATGTGTGTCCCAAATTACACTCTTATGACATCCTTGTACCCTCTTATTTAAACCAAACGAAACCCACATTATCTAGATTTTATTCCAAAGGCGAACAAGGAATAGAATACTTCTTTATAGTTTGCCAAACTTCCAAAAGGATTTTCTTCTTTTGTCTTAAGCTCATCAACTCCTCATGCCTAAACTTTTAACTTTGGGGAAGTTTGCAAAAATGTGGAATAATAAGTCAATATAAGGCTACATTCTTCTCATAACTTGTCTTTGAGATGAGTTAGAAATTAGTCTTATATTTGATTTGTTTTCAGAGCTAAGTCTTCAAAGAAAATCTCAAGTTTTAAGTCATCAAAACTTAAATAATCTTCGTGTTCTACCCCAAGAAAAGATCCTCCAAATAAGTGCATAGGTTTCTTGGGAACCTTGGAATCCCAAGCTTTTAAAAAGTCCTTTTGTGGGTCATTTGGAAACGATTGAATTCCAAGCAAATAACAACTCAAAATCAGAAATAAAAAGAATAAAAATTAAAAAAAAATCAACTTCTTTAAAGCAACTTGTGCTTCTTTTTCAACTCAAAGATTTTCAAAGAAGGTTCAAAAAAACATCATAGGCATGTGAAAGCTTTTGAATTTCAAATTTTATCAAGTTTATCATAGGCCTCTGAAAGCCTTTGAATTTCAGATTTTTAAGCTTCATAGGCCCTTAGAAGCTTGATTAATTCCATCAATCTTTTTCGGCCTTTGAAAGCCTTGGAATTTCAAAAAATCAATTCATAGGACAACTGAAGGCCTTTAAACTTCAGATTTCATGGGCCACCAGTAACCTTTGAATCCCAGATTTTTACAAGCCTTAGGAAAGCTTGAGTAATTCTTAATTTCATAGGTCTTCTAAAGCCTTAATTTAGAAACTCATGGGATTGTTGGAAGCCTAAACTTCCAGATTTTTCAAAACTTCATAGATATGAGGAAGCCTGCATAATTCCTCAACTCATAAGATGGCTGGAAGCCTGAAATTCAAGATTCTTCAAAAACTTCATAAGCCCTTGGACGCTTGCGCTCATTCCAAGAAATTTGTATAGGCCTAAGGAAGCCTCTTAATTCCTTAACACATAGGACCTCTGGAAGCCTGAAATTTCAGAATCTTATCTTCATAAGCCTCTAGAAGCTTGTGTGATTCTAGAAGCTTATGAAGGTCCCTGAAAGCCTGTGTAATTCCAGGAAGCTTTGGAAGCCTAAATTCCAAGTTCATAAGCCCTTGGAAGCTTGAGTAATTCGAAGACAATCCTGATTTGTCTAAAAACTTTCATTTTAGACATTTTATATCTTGTGGGACATGTTGGAAGCCCTAAAATATTCCAACAATTCTTTGCACTTCAAACATATATAAACCATTCCACCTTCTTCCATCTTCTTATAATCCTTACTGTTCTATAGGAGCACTCCAAACTACTCCCCTCTATCTGGTCTTTTTGTTCATCACTCTTGGATTACTATCCTTCACGACCCAAAAAAACCAAACTAAAACAAACTAAGTACTAGAATTTATCGCCGAATGACTGGGGTTTGGGTGTTTGAGAACGGCGTATTTCGCCGCAAGGACCCAACAGCTGAGACTTCGGAAGGATGACAGGCGAACGCTCGCAAGAAGGTGTTAAGTTCATGTTCCCACCAAGGAAGTCATATCTTATTACTCCTCATTAGAGGAAATCCTTTTTAGGTTAGGTTGGGAGAGGTACTATGATGATCCAGATCTCTTTCAGTTCCACAAGAGTATGACCGTTGATCTCATCTCTCTGCCTAGAAAATTAGGATTCTTTTGCCTAGAGAATTCTCCAAGTTCAAGTCATTTCTTCCTTGGAGTTATTGTCGTTAAGAATCCTTTCTTCCTTGGAGTTATTGGAGCCGATCCGCAACCGCATATAGATATTACAAATTAATTGTATTTGGGATAGCTTGAAAGATGCTCAACAACTTGTCCAAGCATTCGATTTGAACAAGATGATGCTGACTGTAACGGCCCTAGCAATACGAAACGCAGATACTCAATGGATGGAGATTGTTCTTTGATATAAAAAAATTGTAATGGGTTTCAGAGTAGAACTTGGAATTGATTGCGATATTGTTTCCTTTGGATTGCAGTTGGGGAGCTACTAACTCCATTAGCATTGGCAGGGTTAGAGGACAGCCTTCTGTTGGAGGATATTAGTATAAAGGTTGAAGGTAATGACAGGAAAGGCCTAAAGCATCCCAAAAGCTGAATTTGGAGTAAGCTCTATCGAAGTTGCATTCGGATTAAGCTCACATGCGTAGTATCCTAGCCTGTTAAAGATGCAGCTGGATTGTGGGGATGCAATAGGTTATGCATTGAGTGCCCCAACTGGGCGTACAGACCTGAGTCTGTGGAAGAGGTTTTACTTGAATGGGATTGGAATTTGAATCTCAATGAGCTTGATTACTGGCCACCACATGTCATGATATGAGTATCAAAATGCGAGTAGACTTGTGCAGTTGCTTTAAGGATGTGACACTTTAATAATACGGGATGATGCGGCTATTCAACGCATCCTCAAAGCGACTGGAAGAGTCTACTCTTATTTTAGTACTTATATCATTCTCTGGTGCAGGATAGTAATCTTCTTTCAGCTGTACATCCCTGAGATTGGAGATCCTGAGAAAAAACATCATGAAGTGCTCATGGGTTGTGCTATGGATGAAGGGTTTTCTTAAAGTGGCACATTCTGTAAGCAACCCAGCAGCAAGGAGAGAGAGGGTCCTCTGGTGTACATCCAGTTGCACATCCTCAAGAAAAAAAGTACATCCAGTTCACAAAAAAAATTTAAAAAAGAAAGTACATTTGGTTCACAAAAAATTAAAAAAGAGACAGAGGGAGAGGAAAGAAGTGGTCAACTCTCAATTGCCTGGAAAAGGGAGAGTTTGAAAGCGTGGCAGAAATGGAAATGAGCAGTGCAACTGGATGTGTACCAAAGGACCCTCTTTCTCCCTGTTGTTGGGTTGCTTATAGAAGATGCCACCTTCAGAAAGCTCTTCATCCATGGCACAATCTATGAGCACTTTATGATGTTTCTTCTCAGGATCCCCAATCTCAGGGATATACAGTTGAGAGAAGATTACTATCCTGTACCAAAGAATGATATAAGTACTAAAATGCGAGTAGATTCGTGCAGTCACTTTGAGGATTCGTTGAATAGCCGTTTCATCCAGTATTATTAAAGTGTCACATCCTTAAAGCAACTGCACAAGTCTACTCGCATTTTGATACTCATATCATGACATGTGGTGGTCAGTAATCAAGCTCATTGAGATTCAAATTCCAATCCCATTTAAGTAAAACCTCTTCCACAGACTCAGGTCTGTACGCCCAGTTGGTGCACTCAATGCATAACCTATTGCATCCCCACAATCCAGCTGCATCTTCAATAGGCGAGGATACTGCATAAGTGAGCTTAATCTAAATGCCACTTCGAGAGAGCTTACTCCAAATTCAGTTTTTTGGATGCTTTAGGCCTTCCTTGCCGTTACCTTCAACCTTGATACTAATTTCCTCCAACAGAGGGCAATCCTCAAGCCCTGCCAATGCTAATGGAATTAGTAGCTCCCCAACTACAATCCAAAGGAAACGATATTGCAATCGATCCTAGGTTTTACTCTGAACCTCGTTACCATTGTTTTGAATCAGAGAATAATCTCCATCTATTGAGTATCTGCATTTGTTATTGCTAGGGCCGTTACAGTCAGCATCATCTTATTCAAGTTCATTCAAGTTGAATGCTTGGATAAGTCATTGAGCATCTTTCAAGCTATCCCAAATACAATCAATGTGTAATCTCTGTATGCGGTTGCGGATAGGCTCCAATGCTTCCAAGGAGGAAATGATTCTTAATGACAATATCATACACGTGAAAGGACTTGAACTTGGAGAATTCTCTAGGCGAAAGAATCCTAATTTTCTAGGTAGAGAGATGAGATCAACGGTTATACTCTTGTGGAACTGGAAGAGGTCTGTGTCATCATAGTACCTCTCCTAACCTAATAAAAAAAATGGTTTCCTCTAATGAGGAGTAATAAGATGAAAGAGTAGAGGACTACTCTATAGGTCCACGATCTACAACAATTCAGAATTTTAATAATGCGGAAACAATACACAGAGAATTATACGAGGAAACCTGGATCCAGATCCAGGAAAAACCTCGAGTCTATATGAGGCGACTAACCCTTCGAAAATCCACTATTGAATGAAAAGACAATTACAAAGGAGTACACACTTAACCTTTACAATTGAACTCACTCAACAGCAATCCACAGTTCGAATCCACGAACTGCAACACAGCTTGAATCCACAAGCTGCAGAACACGATCAGTCCAGATCGCAAACAATCACTCACCAGTGATCCACAGTTCGAATCCACGAACTGCAACACAGCTTGAATCCACAAGCTGCAGAACACGATCAATCCAGATCGCAACAATCACCTCAGAATCCATTGAGACGATCCAATGCAGTAGGAATCCACCTACGCATCAATCAAAGCCGATCACCAGTCCAGGCGATCACACGATCAGATGAAGTTCCGAATTGAAGAAGAATCCTCTACCTTCAATTCCAGGTGATCTATCTCAGATCTCCCCCTCACTCGATCGCCGACTCTCTAAAGAAGATTTGATCGAATCTCAAACACCTCAAGATCCGAAATCAAAATGGTCCAAAGAAAAAAGTCTCTTCTAAAAATTACAGCATGTCTATTTAAAGGAGAACACTCAGATCGCGTCGAGCGCTGGTGGCGTCGTGGAGCGATCGGGGTAGACGGCTGGAAGCGAACTCTAGTCCCGCTCAGAACAAGTTGAATCAGTTAAGGGCGCGCTGCCAGCGAGCTGCTAGCAGGAGAGAATGCGGCATGTGCACGGCTGATCATATATTCTTCAATCTCGCTCTGCGCTACTAGCGGCGTGTCGGCGTCCCCTTACGACGCTAGTGCACGTACCTTTCTTTCAAAGCACTGATTCACTTATGTGCTGCCAGCGGAGTGGCAGCGGCGTTGATCTTCGCAAGTGCCTTTACAAGAAATGCTCAATTTGGAAAATCTTCAATTTCCTTGAGCTACCAGCGGCGTGGTAGCTGTGTGGCAGCATCGTCTTCTTCTTCTTTACTAAATTTACTGAATTTTCATTACTTAATCTGCACATCTTGAAGATTTATTAGAAGACATAATTTGTCAAACATTTGCCATAAAAGGAGTGTGAGTTTTCACACTTACAATCTCCCCCTTGGCAAATGCCTGACAACAACCTTAAAACAGTGTTTAATATCAAACTCAGTTAATATTGATTTTCATTCAAGAGTTTTAAAAACACACTGATAAGGAGAGACACAGTGATTTTGGAGAATCCAGAATTTCATTCATTCAAAAGGATATACATTGTTCCAACAGATATGAGAATCCAGACTTTCATTCATTCAAAATACATTGTTCCAACAGATATGAGAATCCAGAATTTCATTCATTCAAAAAGAGTATACATTGTTCCAACAGATATATACATAGGTATATACACATCCGACCAACCAACATAACACTTCCCTTACAAACCCACAGAAAATTCCTCTACAAGCCAACTTTTAGAAACATAACAAATACACAACACATAGAGAGAGAAAAAAATAGCAAGCAACAAGCAAGCAGCAGCAACAACCCAGCAAAACCATCAACAGGAACATCAACCCCAGCAGCATCATCCAAAAAACTCCCCTTTTCTGGAAGGTGGTTTTGGTTCCCAAGTCCTTGAGTAATGCTTGTATGCGTCTTGGGACCTGGAGTGCAGCCAACAGAGTTTGTGATCCATCTCCAGCTGAGTCTTCCGAATGCTTTCCAGAAAATGATCAGCTTCATTTTGCATTCGTTGCTGAGCAGCAACATCCCGTTGTACCTCACCACAGGTAAAATCAACATCCTTTGCCAGTTTCTCCAGCCTCTCTTGGGTCTCTGATTTGAACATGCTCATCATGAGCATGTGAGCCCTAACTTCAGAATTGAAAGCCTCCTGGGAGGCTTGCATGGAATTCAATTTGTCCATAATTGCCACAGCATCAGAGCTGGACAAGGAGGACTGAGAAGAAGAGGGTTCAGAAGACACCAAACGAAAAGGATTGGCTCGTTTACTTCTGGTCAGAGTGGAGGAATCAATGGGAGGTCTGTGATGAATGATCATTTCAACAGGATCAGGGAGTACCCCCTGATGAATGCACAGGTAAGATATGAATATGCCAAAAGGAAGAGCTGCAATCTTGGATTTTAAATTCCGAGACTGAAGGATCTGATGGAAGATTATGGAGGGAATACAGATACTGTCTCTGTTCCAGAGAGCATGAAGAAGTCTTGCTCTCGAGTGAGAAATCTCAGAATGGTGATCTGAGGGAACCAGAGAAGCACACACAAACTGATTCAAGATCCGGAGAAGATCCTGAAGAGAGCCATGAGGAAGGTAGTTGGGCTTGTTTTTGATGGAAGTAGGAGCACCCAGAACAATTAGAGAAGGAATAATAGACTCCATCGGAGGATCAGTATGAGAATCAAGAAAGTTAAAGGAAGGAGAATCAACAAGGGGCAGTTCGAGAAGAGAGGAAATAAGCTCTTTCGAGAAGTCGAAAGAGATACCCCGGATATAGGCTTTGACATAGCCTTGATTGGCAAGATGAAGATGGTGGAGGTTTGAATAAAATTCTCGAACCAGGTCCGGATAGGCAAAACCACTGATCAAAGCAAATTTTTTCCAGCCATTGTCCGAAAACAATGAGTAGAAAGGAGATTTAGAAAAAGACTCAAGCTTAATGGCCCGTTCCAAAAGGAGTGGCCGGTGCTTGAAGAACTCATTAAAATCAGAGAGACCATTCCCAAGAAATGGTTCAGAGGAATGAGAAGGGGAAGGGGGTCTCACTGGAGGAGAAGAGATAACAGGAGAAGATCTCACAGGAGGAGAAGATTTGGAAGGAGAATCAGTCCTCGATTTTCTCTTGAGAGGCATGGTGAAGATTTAAAAAAATGAAAGAGAAAGAACAAACAGACAGAAACAAACAATGCACGATAAAGCCCTAATGGCAGAATAATCTACCAAACCCTAGCTAAGAAGAACAAGAGAAGACCACTGAAATAGGAAGCAGAGAATGGAGAAGCAAGATGAAGACAGTAAAAAAAATTTACCTGAACAGTGGACAAGGTGACGGAGGATAAGCACGAAGGCAGAGTAAGACCACGACGCGAGGAGCGAGGTGAAAAGCAGAGAGAGTAAAAAAAACAGAGGTAAAAAATGAAACAGATTTCCCCCTTTTATAGGGAAAAAGATTTCACTGCCAGCGTTCATCCAGCGTCGCTTACCACGGCAGGTGCCAAAGCATGAAATAGAGGAGAAGCTAGCAGCACGCTTCTAGCGACGTAGAAGGTGCACATGCACACTCAAACAGAAATACACTCATAAGGCAAAAATTTATAAAGGGAGTTTGAACTATTCTTCATGAAAAAAAAATCATACTTCTAAACACAAAGCTAAGATTTTAACTAAACTAAAATCATTCAGATAATCAACAATTATTCAATCCAAGAAGTACTTATTCACAAAACCGATCTTAAGGAACCTATCAAGGTTAATTCAGATGTGATACAATTCATATCTATGACCAAAATTCCTTCATGGTTTCTCATACTATAAATTTTCTTCAAGATGTTGAGCTCATATGCATATTAATTAGTTAATGTTTGTGTAGTGTGTGAAAATCATTTTTTGACTTTGACACTTTATACATATGGAAGGCTATTTTAGTGTAATCATACTTGGAAAGTATAGACATACCCCAACTTCATTTTGGTGGCTTTCGCACATCAGAGATAGGTAGCCTTTTCTGATCTCTTTTTCTTTTCTTTTTGTAGAAGGCATTGACCCTTAAAAAACCTGAGTTTACAGTTCATTCCAAGGATATACCTTCTTTCTCTTTTTCTTTTTGAGAATTACAGTGGCTTTCACTCTAGTCTCTATGGCAGCCATTTCCAAAACTTTTCTTTTCATAAAGGTGATAGCATATAGAATCCAAGCTTCAAACACACAATAAACTTCAATGCAGAAAATTGTTTAAGACAAACATGATAGTTGATTATAAAACATTTCTATCAATATGCATAGACTCAAGCTTCCTGAATTAAGATTTCAGTATCAAAAACACACAAGAACATTTTGAACAGATATGTAGATAATTTTACATCTAAATTAACTCAAAACAAAACCTGATTTTCAGTTTTGAGAGCAAACTCCTAGGGATTTCTTAAGAGTTTCAAATCTGTTCTGATCTAAAGGTTTAGTAAAAATGTCAGCCAACTGTTTTTCAATAGATATATATTCAATCAAAACAGTTTTGTCTTCAATTAACTCTCTTATAAAGTGATGCCTGATGTCTATATGTTTGGTCCTTGAGTGTTGAACAGGATTTTTGGAAATATTTATGGCACTCTGATTGTCACAGAAGAGAATCATTTGGTCCTGATCTAAACCATAATCAGATAGCATTTGTTTCATCCAAATTAATTGAGTACAACTGCTTCCAGCAGCAATGTACTCTGCTTCAGCAGTACTCAGAGAAACTGAGTTTTGCTTTTTGCTTAACCAAGCAATGAGATTATTACCCATATAAAAGCAACCACCAGAGGTGCTTTTCCTATCATCCATACACCCAGCCCAATTAGCATCAGTGTATCGAGTCAGATATGGGTTTGTTTCTTTGGAAAACCAGATTCCCAGATCAACAGTACCATTAACATACTTTATTATTCTTTTCACAGCATTTAGATGAGATTCTTTGGGATTAGCCTGATATCTAGCACACACTCCAACACAGCTTATATCAGGTCTACTTGCTGTTAAGTACAGAAGACTTCCAATCATTCCTCTGTACAAAGTAGGGTCTATATCCTTACCAGATTCATCTTTTCCAAGCTTTAAGCTAGTACTCATAGGAGTCCTAGCATGTTTAGCATGAGTTAAACTGAATCTCTTGAGTAGATTTCTAGCATATTTTGCTTGAGAGAAAAAAATCCCTTGTTGAGATTGATAAATCTGAAGTCCTAAGAAAAAGTTCAGTTCACCCATCATACTCATCTCAAATTCACTTTTAATTAAGTCAGCAAAGGAGTGAGCATGATTTTCAGAAGTAGATCCAAACACTATGTCATCAACATAGATTTGAGCAATCAAAATATGTTTGGACTCTCTTTGAATAAAGAGAGTTTTATCCACATTTCCTCTCATAAAACCAGATTCAAGTAAAAAGGAGGTGAGTCTCTCATACCAAGCTCTAGGAGCTTGTTTGAGTCCATACAAGGCTTTGTTCAGTTTATAAACATATTTAGGATGATTTGTGTCCTCAAATCCTTTATGTTGCTCTACATAGACCTCTTCATTTAGATATCCATTCAAGAATGCACTCTTAACATCCATTTGAAACAGTTTAAACTTCAAATAGCATGCAATAGACAAAAGTAATCTGATTGATTCTAACCTAGCTACAGGAGCAAAGGTTTCATCAAAATCTATTCCTTCTACTTGAGTGTATCCCTGAGCAACAAGCCTAGCTTTATTTCTGGTTATAACCCCATTTTCATCAGATTTGTTCGTAAAAATCCATTTGGTTCCTATCACATTCAGATCAGAGGGTCTTTCAACCAATTCCCATACATTATTTCTAGTAAATTGGTTTAGTTCTTCATGCATAGCATTTAACCAGAATTCATCCAACAGGGCATCTTTATACGATTTTGGCTCAAATTGAGAGAGATAAGAGGAAAATCTTACCTCATTATGTACTTGATGTCTTGTTCTTACACCATCTGAAATATTTCCAACAATTTGCTCAGTAGGGTGATCTTTGAGAGTTTTTGTCAGAGGAACCACTTCATTGCTTGAGAAAGCCTCTCTGATTTCATCCTCTTCATCTACAACCTGCAGAAGTTCACAGTCAGTTCCTTCATCATCTATTAACACATTAATAGATTCCATTACAACAGATTTTTTCAAGTTAAAAACTCTGTATGCTCTACTAGAAGAAGAATATCCTAGAAAAATTCCTTCATCACTTCTAGAATCAAATTTTCCTAGATTTTCTCTGTCCCTTAGAATATAGCATTTACTTCCAAAGATTCTAAAATATTTCAGGTTTGGCTGTTTTCCTTTCCACATTTCATAGGGAGTTTGTTTCCATCCAGATCTGACATACACTCTGTTACTTATATAACAGGCAGTATTTATAGCTTCAGCCCAGAATTTTGTTGACACTTTCTTGGCTATCATCATGGTTCTAGCCATTTCCTGCAAAACTCTGTTTTTCCTTTCCACAACTCCATTTTGCTGTGGAGTCTTAGGAGCAGAAAATTCATGTTTAATTCCCTGGTCTTCACAGAATTTGGAAAACATCTGATTTTCAAATTCTGTCCCATGATCAGATCTTATTCTAACTATTCTCCCTATTTGCAAGTTCTTTTCAACTTGAATTTGACAGCACAATTGTTTAAAACAATCAAAACATTCAGATTTTTCTCTTAAAAACTTTACCCAGGTATATCTACTATAGTCATCTACAACAACAAAGATATACCTCTTTCCTCCAAGACTTTCAGTCTTTGTAGGTCCCATTAAGTCCATATGAATCAGTTCTAATGGTCTAGAGGTTCCTACAATGTTGGTTTTCTTATGTGTGGCTTTGATTTGTTTTCCTTGATTGCAAGGACTACACATTCCTTTCTTTTTATTATTCCCAAACTTGGGAATTCCTCTAACCAATTCAGACTTAGAGATTTTTGACAAATCTCTATAGTTAATGTGACCCAGTCTTTTATGCCACAAATCAATTTCATCACATACAGAAGATTTTAAAGATTTTTCATTGTTTCCAATGATTCCATAACAATTGTCATTTGTTCTTACACCTATAAGAACAGTTTTACCAGAATTATCCAAGATTTTACATTCTTTTCTAGTAAAATTGACAAACAATCTGGAATCACATAATTGGCTAATACTAATCAAGTTAGCCTTCAAACCAGATACAAATAATACATCTTTCAGACAAACACCATTTGGACCATTTACTGTTCCTTTACCTTTAACTTGGGAAGTGCTTCCATCACCAAATGTAACACTTCCACCAAAGTATTCTTCAAAGGTACTAAACATAGACCTATGTCCACACATATGTCTTGAACAACCACTATCCAAGTACCACATGTTGACATCATGAGCTTTCAAAGCTACATGAACCATATTAGCAACTAAGGAATCTTTTCTTACCCAAATCTATTTTTCAGGAGTTTTCTGAGAAGTACCTTCATCAACTACTTGAGTTTTTGAAGGAAGTTTCTTTGACAGATTTGTGACTTCCTTATTTAATGTTTCAGTCAATTTTAACAGGGAATCAAATCTGTTATGTAAATCCATAGACTGACTTTGATTTACTTTTCTCTTATTATAAAAATATCCCTCAGGAAAACCATGCAATACATAACACTTTGGTCTTATATGACCCTTTTTATTGCAGTGATGGCATACAGGTATGAACCTATGTTCAGAAAAATCAATATTTCTAGACTTGCCAGTATTTCTAAACTGTACAGATTTAGATTTCTCAGAAGTTGAAGGTTTACCTGTTGGTCTTACTTCTCCAGCAGAAATTTTCTGTGAAGATTCCTTGTTTTGATTACTTACACTCATTCTCTTTTCAGCAGAATTTGAGCTTTCAGGAACTTCCTTTGAAACTGATTCCTCATTAATTTCATGATTTCCTGCAGAAGAATTTGAAACATTAGATTTACTTGAATTTGAAACTTTCTCAAGTTCAATCACTTTACCTTGAAGTGCAGAAATCTGAGCTTCCTTTTCTTTTAGTTTTTCAGTTTTTTCAGTTAAAGAAGTTACCAGAGAATTTTCTTTGGCATGTCTTTCAAGTAACTTCTGGTTTATTGAATCTATTTCTGCAAGAGCTTTATTTATCTCTGTTTCTGATTCCTTCAATTTTTTACTCAGTTTCTTGACTTTCTTCTGAGCTCTATTGAATTCCTTATAGAGCTGATTGTAGGCTTCTTGTAGTTCTTCTTCATCATCTGATAAAGTCTCTTTATTATCGCCTGCAATTCCAGAGATTGAACTACCAGAGGAGGATGAGTAAAAAGAATTGAAAGCAGTAAAATTAGCAGAAATATCCTCATCAGATTGTGAAGAATTATCAGTGTTACTGTCATCCCAAGTAACCTGATAATTAGTCTTTTTCTTTTTATCCTTTGAGGGACAATCAGAGGCAACATGTCCAAATCCTCTACATTTGTAACATTGAACTTCATCATTCTAAGAAAATTTCTTCTCCTTTCTTGGATCAGAAATTTTCTTATCAGATCTCCTATTAGATCTGTCCATGGATGATGAAGAATTGGATTGTCTCTTTTTAAACATTCTCTTAAAATTTTTAGCTAAGAGAACAAGTTCATCCATATCAACATCAGAATTATCTAATTCTTCAGTATTTACAGATTTTACAGATTTTAGAGCTATTCCTTTACTCCTTTTAGGAATATTCAGATCTAGCTCATAAGTCTGTAAAGATCCTACCAGATCTTCAATTCTCATGTTATCTACATCTTTTGCCTCTTGAATGGCAATTACTTTAGGTCTGAATTTTTCAGGCAAAGATCTTAAAATTTTTCTAATAACCTTTGATGTAGAGATTTTTTCTCCAAGATTAAAACTAGAATTAACAATATCTGAGAGTTTAGCATAAAACTCATCAAAAGACTCATCATCTTTCATATATAGAGTTTCGAAAGATGTAGTAAGTCTTTGAAGTCTGGACAGCTTGACAGCTGAGGTTCCTTCATGAGTGACCTCAAGAATGTCCCAAGCTTCCTTAGCGACTTCACATGAGGAAATTCTCCTGAATTCCTCAACACTAACAGCACAAAATAAGGCATTCATTGCCTTGTTGTTCCATTCACATTAATCAGATTCAGCTTTAGTCCACTGATCATGAGGTTTAGGGATCACAACACCTCCTTCTGTTGTGATCTCAGGTGGATGATAACCATTACAAACCGAGAGCCAGACACGCTCATCGATTGATTTTAGGTAAGCTCTCATTCTTGCTTTCCAGTAAGAATAATTGTTACCTTCAAATAATGGAGGTCTAGAGGCAGATCCTCCTTCTTTTCCAAAATCCATGCTATAGATCTAGATCACACTTTGTATAGCAATTCAAAGTGAATAGGCTCTGATACCACTTGAAAGAGTAGAGGACTACTCTATAGGTCCACGATCTACAACAATTCAGAATTTTAATAATGCGGAAACAATACACAGAGAATTATACGAGGAAACCTGGATCCAGATCCAGGAAAAACCTCGAGTCTATATGAGGCGACTAACCCTTCGAAAATCCACTATTGAATGAAAAGACAATTTCAAAGGAGTACACACTTAACCTTTACAATTGAACTCACTCAACAGCAATCCACAGTCCGAATCCACGAACTGCAACACAGCTTGAATCCACAAGCTGCAGAACACGATCAGTCCAGATCACAAACAATCACTCACCAGTGATCCACAGTTCGAATCTACGAACTGCAACACAGCTTGAATCCACAAGCTGTAGAACACGATCAATCCAGATTGCAACAATCACCTCAGAATCCACTGAGACGATCTAATGCAGTAGGAATCCACCTACGCATCAATCAAAGCCGATCACCAGTCCAGGCGATCACACGATCAGATGAAGTTCCGAATTGAAGAAGAATCCTCTACCTTCAATTCCAGGTGATCTATCTCAGATCTCCCCCTCACTCGATCGCCGACTCTCTAAAGAAGATTTGATCGAATCTCAAACACCTCAAGATCGGAAATCAAAATGGTCCAAAGAAAAAAGTCTATTCTAAAAATTACAGCACGTCTATTTAAAGGAGAACACTCAGATCGCGTCGAGCGCTGGTGGCGTCGTGGAGCGATCGGGGTAGACGGCTGGAAGCGAACTCTAGTCCCGCTCAGAACAAGTTGAATTAGTTAAGAGCGCGCTGCCAGCGAGCTGCTAGCGGGAGAGAATGCGGCATGTGCACGGATGATCATATAATCTTCAATCTAGCTCTGCGCTACCAGCGGCGTGTCGGCGTCCCCTTACGACGCTAGTGCACGTACCTTTCTTTCAAAGCACTGATTCACTTATGTGCTGCCAGCGGAGTGGCAGCGGCGTTGATCTTCGCAAGTGCCTTTACAAGAAATGCTCAATTTGGAAAATCTTCCATTTCCTTGAGCTACCAGCGGCGTGGTAGCTGTGTGGCAGCATCGTCTTCTTCTTCTTTACTAAATTTATTGAATTTTCATTACTTAATCTGCACATCTTGAAGATTTATTAGAAGACATAATTTGTCAAACATTTGCCATAAAAGGAGTGTGAGTTTTCACACTTACATAAGATATGACTTCGTTGGTGGGGACATGTATTAGCACCTTCTTGCGAGCATTCACTTGTCGTCCTTCCGAAGTCTCAGTTGTTGGGTCCTTGCGGTGAAATACGCCGTTCTCGAACACCAAACCCCAATCATTCGGCAGTAAATGCTGGTACTTGATTTGTTTTAGTTTGGTTTTTTGGGTTGTGAAGGACAGTAATCAAAGAGTGATGAACAAAAAGAGCAGGTAGAGGGGAGTAGATTGGAGTGTTCTTATGGAACAGTAAGGATGATGGGTGAAGGGTTTATATATGTTTAAAATGTGAGGAGTTGATGAGATTAAGACAAAAGAAGCAAGAGAAAATCTTTTTGGAAGTTTGACAAGCTATAAAGAAGTATTTTATGTTTTGTTCGCCTTTGGAATAGAATTGATATAATGTGGGTGCCGTTTGGTTTAAATAAGAGGGTATAAGGATGTCATAAGAGTGTGATTTGGGACACACATACTATTTGTGGGTGAGGGATAAGGAGAATATTCGGATTTTAAAGTCCCCACGCCCAATCACATTGGAGGGGAATCCTGGCATGATTGTTTATTTACTCAACTTTACATGTTAACTCATCAAAACATTTTCGAGTCAGCCATGTTCAAAGCACTATAATAGATGTTGAAAGTGCTAAACTCTAGTGAATGTAATCTGGCTTAAGTCATTTAACATTTCAAATGTATAAGCTGCCATGGACCTTTAAGTTCACCAATCATCCCATTAAAGGGGGGCCAAACTGAATCCCTTTTCAGTTTATTTCTACAACTGAAAAAAATAAAATAAAAAAAGGCACAAGAAAGAGGCTGCAAAAAGGAGGAGAAGAAAATTCTAAAGCCAAGGAGAGTTGTGGAATCAATAATGTTGAATGAAGAAAGACTTCCTTAACTTATTATATTTGGACTAAAACTACTGAAATAATGGAAAATAATATAATGAGAAAGAATCCAAAGCAGATGATGGATCATGATTGGGAAGGAGAGAAAAAAAAATTAAAATGGAAGTCTTTTTCCTCTCTGTGTTTGATTTCACTTGCAGTCAAGGTGGGTTTTTTTGGATACTTGTTTGTTACTGCAAACGAAAGATATTAGTGTGAGAAGTATACGAAAATAAGAGGGGGTTTAAATGAAGCATCCCAAAACAAGTTTATTTAGTTTTGTGGCACCCAACTGTCTTCAATTAGAAGTAGAACCATAATTATTTACAAAAATATGTTACAGCAACTGTTATGTCTCAGGTACTTACTTCTAGAGCATGTTGGATCATGTTGTATTAGTCCATTTATTAAATTTCTGATGTTATATTTTTTTTACTTGCTTTTTCAAAGATTTAATTCACGTGAAAGCTTTGGTAACAGTTATAATATAGATGCTCTCAATGTTTGTCCTCCTCCTTATTTGGTTATTTCATTTTGTAAGGGTTCTATAGATTTTTACAGTGAAGGTGGCTTTCTTCATCTGATTGTGAGTTCCTTTGTGTCACCAACTTGAATTTGGTAAGTGTAATTCCCATTGGTCTATTTTGCATAACTCTACCCTCCATTTATCATCCTCATTGAAGAATTTTGTTAGTTGATATTTGCTTCATGGTTAAGCTCTCAATGTTTAGCCTCCTCCTTATTTGGTAATTTCATTTCGTTAGGGTTCTATAGATTTTTATAGTGGAGGTGGCTTTCTTCATCTGATCATGTGTTCCTTTGTGTCACCAACTTGAATTTGGTAAGTGTAATTCCCATTGGTCTATTTTGCATAACTCTACCTTCCATTTATCATCCTCATTGAATCTGTGCCAGAGAGCACATTAAGAATGGATTGATCACATAATTAATTAAAGCCTCAAAATCCTGCACATGCGCCATGTGACATCTTTCTTGGGTGTAACTAAGTAAAGAAAGTGACTACACAAAGTATCTTCTGCAGGACTAATGAGCTGATTAATAAGGTTTGGCAATGAGATGGTGGACCAAAAAATGATTTGTAGCTGAACATTGTGCATACAAGTTAAGCCTTCAATCAATTCTTCAGGTTTGAGGCCAAAAAATTGTTGAATAGGACCCTAGAGCAGCTGCAATTTCTATTCGCACCAGAATTTCCTTGAACAACTAGCCCCCATATAGACTTTTTCAATCTTTCAGAAGCTTCAAACTGTTTTTAAGTGCTTATTGTAAGCACCTCATTTTTGCGCTCCCGGAAGTGCCGGGAATGCAAACCCTAGATAGAAAGTCAAACCCTAAGGGGTGAAAATTTGACTTTTTGATCAGGTGATAATTGACCATCTTGCTCCATGTTAGTGAATAGATAATCTCGACACGGTTCTAACGCAACTAAGTTTGCTGGAATCGGAGTCCGGATGAGGGACTTCGAGCCGGTCAAACTTGAGAATGAGCCGAAAGTTGACTTTTGGCTGAATCCCGAGCCAGGTGTTTAGCCCAATCCCAATGGATAGAGGACTTCGATACGGTTCCAACGCAATTGAGTTTGCTCAAATCGGAGTCCGAATAGAAAAGATATGAGCAGTCAAAGCTAAGGGCATTATGGGAATTTTAGCGATGCCACATGGGATGCCACGTGTGCACAAGGAGTGCTCACATGGGATGCCACGTGTGTGCATGGGAGGCCACGTGGACCCAATGAGTGCTTCACATGTGTCACCTCCCAAGCAACCCTTCCTCTCCCCAAGACATGTGTCACCTCCAATGCAACCTTCCACCTCCCAAGAAACCTTTCTCTTCCCAAGCAACCCTTCCTCTCCCCAAGACACCTTTCCTCTTCCCAAGCAACCCTTCCTCTCCCCAAGACATGTGTCACCTCCAATGCAACCTTCCACCTCCCAAGAAACCTTTCTCTTCCCAAGTAACCCTTCCTCTCCCCAAGACACCTTTCCTCTTCCCAAGCAACCCTTCCTCTCCCCAAGACATGTGTCACCTCCAATGTAACCTTCCACCTCCCAAGAAACCTTTCTCTTCCCAAGCAACCTTTCACCTCCCAAGAAACCTTTCACCCCCATGCAATCTTTCATCTCCCCAAGGCAACCATCCATCTTCCATGATTTAAAAGAATAAATTTTTCTCCAAGACTTCCAAGAAGGGGGGGGGGGGGGGGGGGGGGGGGAGGGGGCGCTACCATTCGAATGCTCCAACCCTCTCTCCCACTTCTCTTGACTTCTAGCTCTCCAAGATTAGCTCCCATTCGAACACCTCCACCCCAGCTCCCATTCGAACTCCTCCCTCTAAAGAGCTCTCTTCCACCCTCTCCAATCTCCTCCATTCGAACCACTCCCCTCCATCTCTCTTGGCTTCTCACAAAATTACCTCTCCTTTATCTCTTCCTCTCCATCTCCATCCAAGCAAGTGGAAGTGCTGATTGTGTTTGGTGCTGCCAAGGACGAGGTTACAGCTACGTTTTGGCTTCAAGGTGGTGTCTCCACCTTCCACAAGGGCTAAGGAAACCCCAGGTATTGCTTCTCACCTTGTTTTGTTTCACATATATAAAAGTGGAAGTTTTCTGGGTATGATAATTGGCATGAGTTATCCTCTTGCTGTTAATCTGTCCAAGGGCCTTTAAGGCCTATATTTGTTCTTCATTTTGGTGCATGGAGGTCTCTAAGGGTAAGAGAGACCCCACGTTTGGTTCCACACGAGAATGGGAGAGAGTCTACTTCACTTTAGGTCCCATTAAATTGCTATCTTGTGTGATTTTAAGAGGAGAATGCTCCTCTGTTTTCATTCTAATGTACCCCTAACAGCCCCATCTTCCCTTCTTGATATTCCTTCTATTCCCTCACCTTTGCTTATGGATTTTCTGGTGGTTTTCTTTTATTGGTGTCTGTGCCACCCATTGACATGGACATAGCAATAGGATTGGTTTGTTTTTATTTCCTCTCTTACTTGATGTGTGCATGAGCATGTGTTCTAGTCCTTTGCGGATTATTGTTTCTTTTATATGTATGTACTCAAAGCATGATCCCTCACCCCTTTTCCTTGCTGTTCTTCATCTCCAAATACATGCTTCTTTTGTTGTAGCCATACCTCCTGGTCATGCATTTGCTCAGGTCAAGAACATGCTCCCGCCATCTCTTACCTCCTCCATATACCAAACCATATAGGTTGCTGCCAGGAACAGTAGTGGGCCTTGGTGTTACTGCTGTTCCCAGTAGATTGACACCCACCGAGGCCCCACTGGTCCTTGGCAATTTCTTGTTTTCCAGCACCAAGCAGCACCCCCTGAGTAGGAACCCCATTTCCCTTCCTTTATATTTCTTCACCTTGATTTCCAAACCTAACATCTTAACTTGCAGCCTGGTTTTTGTATCATGCTGGCTCCTTTAGTTTACTTTTTAGACATGAATGCATGTTTGCTTTTTTCCCTTTTAGTTTGCTGATCTGATGAAAACAAGAGACTAAAATAGGGACACATTGGTCCATGTTTGGCAGCTATGGATGGTTAGGAGATGAGGTGGTAGCAGCCTCATTTCTCCCCCAGTGCATCCTTGCCTCTGTTGGAAAATCCCAAAAGAGGAACCAAAGGAGGTTTCACCCGTACCTGAACCAATGTGGGCCTTCTCAGGGGCCCACATGAATGGTAGAGGGCCCTAGGAAACCCAAAGGAACCACCCCAGGCCAAAAATCCTGAAAATTGACTCTTTGAGGGTGATCTGACAACTCAGGTCGGATCACCATATATCTGTTTATAGCAGACCATTAGGGTCGGCTATATTAGTTTTGCTTGTATCCGACCTCCCTGGTCAGATACATTATTATTTATCCTTAGCCGACCTGATTGGTCGGCTACTTGGCTGAATTGCATTTTTTTTTTATATTTTCTTGATTGTAGGGTCTTTGTAAGTTGTTTATAACCAAACCAACTGAACCAACCGGGTTTTCGGGTCACCCGGAAACCCAACATGGTACCTGGACCTTCGGTCCAATTTGGAACATCAGTGGGCCTTCCAACGGGGCCCACCAAGCCCGATAAACAGGAAAGCATGCAAATAAGCAAGATTAAGTGAAATTAACCAATCAAATCGGATGGGCCAAACCTAATGCGGCCCACCCAAGCTTTGTTTGTGGAATGATGTTTAAATTGTGTGGTTTGGCCGAGACCAAGGGCAAGGGCCTATCGGGCCCGCCAAAGCCCACCAACCAACCAAGGGTTCAAAACCTTAAACTTCAAGAACATGGGTTTTCAAGCCTAGGATTGGACTACGGGCCCCAAGCCCCAATGTCCACAACCCTTTGGTGAATCTAAATAAGATAATTTGAAAACATTTTTGGCAACCATCATGGGGGCCCACCTAGGGGCCCGCAAATCAATGCAGACCCACTTGTTACATGGAAATCACATAAATGCTCTAATTAAACTTTAAGTAAAGTCAATTCACTTCACCAAAGCCTACAGGGCCTCCTAGGCTTAGCCAGAGGCCCACATTGGCACATAGGCTTACCCAAGCCCACCAAGGCAACCGTGGGCCTTCCAACGGGGCCCACCCAATCAGACTCAGATCACCTAAGTAAAGCAAGATAAAATCAACTAAAGGGACCCACACCACTTAGGTGGTCCCGCCAAGACCTAACTAAATGGCATGCTAGATTAGGAATCGGGTGAGAACTAAATAGAAAGCTGACTCAATCCTAGGAAACTCTAAGGGACCCGTCAACCGACGAGGCGGATCCGGGTGTCTACGGACTTCCTCGGACCGCAAATGAGACCTTACTTAGAATCTCAAGCCGCAGACCAACCAATTAGACTAACTTAGGCACCCAGGTGTCTGCCTGCACCCCATCAGGTGGTGGCGACTCCGATTTCCCGTTTTCTACCCGTGCGACCATTTTTCAGGCGCGCACAGCCTGGCGACTCTGCTGGGGACCCCTCAGCCCAGTAGGACCCTGTTTAGACTGAGTCAGCTTAAGAGGGATTTGGTTGAAATTTAGGAACTCTTGCTACCCCGTTTAACAAGGCACAGAATACACGTAATTATGTGTTCTGGGGAATCCTGTCACAAGGACGCGATAATTACCTAAGGCAAGTGGAATTTAAGTGGTCCCCTGTGACCCTCCACTTACCTGGGGATTCTCCCAGGACATCGTAAAACGTACCAATTCTGCACCTTACTATACGAAGCAGTAAGGATTCCTTTATCACCTAAATCCAGACAAAACTCACCCGTGTAGACACAGCACGCAGCCCAAGTGCACACACGGGCACGCCACCACACCGTGGTTGGATTTTTTTTTCCACATCTATGTGATGAACTGCGTGGGGTGACACGCACGAGGGAGGCTACGTGGATGATCCGACCCTGGATAGATGAGTGAATCGGACACTGCTACTTCTTTACCAAAACTTAGACCTCTCTAGCAGCCTACCCTTCTGATTCCTACAAACTGATCTTTGGGATGGTATTAGCACCTACGCTCCCGTGGCTTGCCAGGGAAAGCAGGGTAAACCCATCCCCCCAGTTTTCTGGAGTCCATTAGCACCACCAGTTTCTTACCGTGGCACGCGAGGATCCAGTACTTGTCCAGACCCTTGTAGGCTTATGTCTCGGGCTGGGAATCCTTCCCCACCTAACGTTTCTAAATGAACTCTACGTTGAGCATGTGAGGGTGAGTAGGAGTTGAATGATGAATACTAAAATTGAAATAAAATCCAGAGTCCATTAGGGGCAGCAACCCCCGCTTTTTGCATACAAAATTGAGTAAACCCTAGATTCCGGGCTACCTCAGCCCTAATTTAGGAAGCTAACCTAACTTTGATCAGGGGAACCACCCCAAATCCATGCATTGAGTCCTGTATGCTATGGGTCTTGACCCATTAGAGTCCGCTGGGAGCACTTTAAGTCCAGATTGGTCTTTTAGAGCATATGAAAGCCGGCCAGATCAGACAAACAGATGAAAGCAGGCCAGATCAGAACAAGGGCACTAAACCCTAGATCTAGGAATTTTTAGCCTACCCGCTTGGAAGGCAATTTGTACCCTCCCTTTTGGCTCCCAACAGCCTTAAGGATGAATTCTTTACAGCTTTGTAAATATTTTTGTAAACCTTCGCCCTCGATGGTAAGTTGTAATTTTTGCTGTGGTTCGACACCGGAAGTAGATGAAATAACAGATGAAAGATAGAAAGACTAATCAGGACTTGAGTGTGCTCCTCTACACAGGTATGTCTAGGAGTCGCGCCTTCACTGGTGCCAACCCTTAGGACCACACACCATGTGTACCTAAGTTAAATTCCGCATTGCTTTATCTTTTGCTTTATTCTGTGAAGCATGTTAGAACTACTAAGTAGATAGCCCTTTTACTTAGGATTATGCATACTTTAGGACTAATTGAGAGTTTGGTGTGGAACCTTAAACTGATTTGGAATTTCGATTGGATAGTTGGCATGGCATCGTCATCCTCATCTGAGAGAATCCGCTTCCCTAGAATAGAGAAGTGCGCCTGGGATACCCCCTGGATCCGTTCTTGGACAAGGCAGCTCCAAGGGAGTGAGCAGATTGAATGGGAGCACAAATACCGTATGGGACAGACTTTGTCCCTGTTAAATGTGCCGATCAACTGGGATATGATCCAAGCAGCCTTGCTTTTCTGGGATCCCCAGCTTTCAGTGTTTCGATTCGGGATCAACGAGTTGACTCCCACAATTGAGGAACTTGACCTGTTCCTCCGATTTCGTGACTTAGGAGAACCCGCTAGGCCAAGTCTCAAAGAAAGTTACAAGAATGAAGCTTGAGTTTTCTTTGGCCTCTCAAGGGGAGAATTCCAGACCTTAGGAGGTGACAAATCATTTACTCGGGTCTCTAAAACATTCCTAGCTGAGAAAATGAGAAACAAAAAGCAGGAAAGACCCCGGGCTTGGTTTGACACCTTCATCCTTGTGGTTCTATCACAAATCTTCTTTCCAACTAGGGGAGACACCATTAATTTGGCCCTCATGGAAATTGTGGATCAACTCAGGGCGGGGTACCGAATCATGCCACTGATCCTAGCTCAACTGTTCCATTCCCTGACTTTGTCCAAAAACAGAACTCGGAGGTTTCAAGGGTGCGCTCCCCTTCTCCACATTTGGCTGCAAGACCACCTGATGGTGTCATCACCTGCAGTGCATATTACAAGGCAACCGGTGACAACATCTATTGGTTGGCTCAAAGAGAGATCAAACCAGACCTACCCGCTCGTGAGGATTGGTTTAACCACTTTCTCCGCCTGAAGGGAGAAACGGACATTAGATGGTGGGGTACATACAACATCCCCTACACCCCCATCATAGCTTTCAAGAAAAGAGAGGGCCTTTCCCTGATAGGACTCACCCATGCCGTGCCGTACTATCCGATTCGGGTTCTGAGACAGTTTGGGAAACCGCAGGGGATCCCAGTCAAGGATGACATGAGCAGTTTGATTGGTCCACTCACTAAGGGACTAAGGACGCAACTGCTAACGAAGTGGAAGACAATTTGCATATATCGAGAAGACGTCTTCACCGAATTACACTTTCAAGACTACGAGCAGTGGATAGCTCGGGAATTTTGCCACGACGGCCCCCCACCTCTTCAGCCTGTTGCTTCAAGCGACATTCCAGTTCTGCCCCCTAACACATATAGGGACAGGGTGGCCGAACTACAGGAGACTCACTCCCGTATCCATTCAGCTTATGTTAATTTGGAACGGGAGAATAGGCAGGCCAATATGGCCTTGCAACATGAATTGGAATTGGTGCGCAAACGCGCCGAGGAGGACCGACGTCTGTGGAACAAGCTTCTGAGCGCCTTGAGGAGGCAAGATGTGTCCTCCCACTATGATGATGACCAACCTAGCTAGAATTTGGTTTTGTTGTATTTTGATGAATATGCTAATGTACTATGAGCCGCTGCGGCACCTTTTTTTTTTTTAAGCATGAATTGCCTTTCTATTCTGTTATGTGTTCAAACTTAACAAAACAAGAACCTGAAATAAAAGAACTAATTCCCTCAAATAGGGCAACTCGGTCTCCAATAGACCATCTCTCTCAATAAATTGCAGAATTTCTGGTCGCTGCAACCCCTAACTCTTTTAATTGCATCTCTTTCATTGAGATCCTGAAAACCAGCAAGTGTTTAAAACACCCAAGAATTTGAGCTCAGATCACACCCGTCTGTATCTTTCCCAAGATCATTCGGTCAAATTTCTTTAGGGCACCGAAACCGCCGACGGATGAGTCAGATATTGGTGGAGGAGCGTCTTGGCATAGCCTACCCCATTTAGTGACACCGAAGCCGCCGGTGATTGAATAAGATATTGGTTGCGGAGCGTCCGGGTACTACTAGCCGAATCCTTTAGGGCACCGAAACCGCCGACGGATGAGTCGGATATTGGTGGAGCAGCGTCCTGGCATAGCCTACCCCATTTAGTGACACCGAAGCCGCCGGTGATTGAATCGGATATTGGCTGCGGAGCGTCCGGGTACTACTAGCCGAATCCTTTAGGGCACCGAAACCGCCGACGGATGAGTCTGATATTGGTGGAGGAGCGTCCTGGCATAGCCTACCCCATTTAGTGACACCGAAGCCGCCGGTGATTGAATCGAATATTGGCTGCGGAGCGTCCGGGTACTACTAGCCGAATCCTTTAGGGCACCGAAACTGCCGACGGATGAGTCAGATATTGGTGGAGGAGCGTCTTGGCATAGCTGTAGACACCCAAAAATTGCACGATTTTTGATAAATCTTGAAGGAGAGAAATATTTTATTTAATTTTCAATTCTTAGCATTGGGTTTAAGATCCTTAACCCATTTGAATCCAAAGCCGCAAAGGAAAAGGCCCGAATTCAATCTTTTATGCAAAGTCAAACTTTTTCGGGTTGAATTTTGTTGACTTTTGACCCCAGAAAATGAAATATTTTTTAAAGCAAGATTTAAAGATAATTTTTCCCGGTAATCAGGTTTTTAGCAATGTTATTGCATAAATGAATTTTTTGAGATTTTTAATCTTGACGAATACCTTGGTATTAACATGTTCAATCTTTTTACCGGACCTGAAAAATCGGAATTTAGCCTGGAACTGGAAAGTTGACTTTTTATTCACTTGGAATTTGGGTCTGGAAATATTTTTAATGGATTCAAATGGGGGGGTGTTTGCTTATTTACATGTAATATCTTAAGTAAATGGAGATTAAAAAATACGAGGACATTTACTTAAACGATATTACATGTAAATAAGCCTGGCCTGTGCAGCTAAGGCTCAAAACCAACCAAAAGTGTGCTGACCGTGGTATGTATGCGGTTTTTTATAATCTCGGTTTCAACCGCTCTGTATGTGCGGTTGCAACCGCACAGACAGCACGGTTCAGGTCCTTGCTTGTTGCGCTGGCGGCCACGTGGCTTCGCGAAGCTTCGGCCGTTAAGCCGCGTGGACAGCACTCAATTAAAGCATAACTGAATTGAACCGCCCTGTATATGCGGTTTGGTCAAATTTGTATTGAACCGCACTTTGAGTGGCGGTTCTGTAGAAACCGCACTGAGTATACGGTTTTGGCTGTTTCGAGGCTTTGCGAAATGGCTCGATCTCTGAGCTTTATTTACGCATATTACCTCTCTCTTAGGGACTTGAACTCCCTATTTCACCCTCCGAAACTTGCTGAATTACACCAATTCAAGCCTTGGAGGAGATTTGGAATAATCTAGAAGGCCTTTTTGGCCTACCCTTGGGACTCTTCTACCCTTGGCTTGGCCTATAAATAGAGAGGCCATCCTCTTGCAAATGGCTGGCAATTTGAAGCATAGAAGCTCTGCAAGAAGAAGAGAAACTCTGCTGGATTGTCTACTCAAAGCTCAAGCTACCTAAGGTAAAGCTCTCCTTTGGTTTTCCAGTACTCTCTTTACAATTCCAACTCCCATCTTCTACCTTTCTGTAGTGTAAGGCCTTTGTGCATTTTTGTAACCCCAAACCCCTTCTAAAGTACCTGGGAATCCTCTCTAGCCGTAAAACGTGAAGAGAGAGCCTGGGGAAAAGGAAGGTGGAATGGATCCTCTAGGTGTAGAACCTACAAGTGATGAAGAGCATGCTATGTGGTTATTTTGAACCTATGGATGTTTATTTTCTGATGTTTTGCACTTGCTCATGGAGAAATATGTGGATCCTTGCTCTCAGTAGCAAAGGATTCCATCCTTCTCCTAGGGAGTGAATTTTCACTTGCTCACACACTTTCCACCACTTTTTATCAAAGAAGCTAGGCCTTGGATTTCCATGTTCAATACGGGAAATCTGAATCCATTGGCTTCAAAATGAATTTTAGAACTTCATAAGAAGGTTTTTTGTTAATTTCTGAGGTTTTGGTCGAATCCACATGCACACATGCACTGGTTTCCATGTTTCCTCTTCAAAATCTGCAAAACAGGACAGATCTGTGGCCTGTCTTGGAAGACTTATAACTTCATCCTCCGGATGAATTTTTGAGTGATTCCAAAGACATGTGATAGATGGATGTGTCTACTTAATATCTGGAAATTTTCGTCCACTTCCATGTAGCCAATTTTTGATACCATCTATTCAAAGTTTGTAAGACAGTTCAGCCCAGATTGCTGAACTTGCCGCTTTGATGGTGCGCTATTTGCTCAGTTTTAATCTGTTTTATGTGATTCCAGTTTCTGAGTTTTGTTTGAGAAGTCTATTTTCATTTCCAACAAGTTTCAGCAGATTTCAATCTGTTTTGTGTCTTGGGTGTTCAGTTGACTCAGAAGTGCTCGCTGGCATAGTCCAGAGCTCATCTGTGGTCTTCTAGGCCTGTTCAAGAGTGCACACAAGTCACATCCGGATAGAGATTGGTGTGAGGTTTTTTTCTTTGGAAAGATGGCACTACATAATTCCTCCACACTAATTTTCATGGATTTTTATTGAGCCAAACTCCACGAATAGAGCTTTGAAAATGCCTACTTAACACTTTTTCTGAGTTATAACAGCAGATTTCATACGTGGATTTCTCTCTAGTTTTGAATCGGATCGAGCTGAATTTCTTACTGTATATTCTAATATATACCAGTTTTCAAATGGCTTTGGTTTCATTTGATTTAGATTTAAATTGAATGAGTTATGGTTTATCAAAGCTTTCAAGCTCTTTTGACCGAATTTCTCCAGATTTGCCTTTGCTTGATTTTCTTCATTTTTACTTTGATTTCACATCCCTCATGAAGTTTTAGAAGTGATGAATCCACAAAGAGAGTCTAAACTCATTAGACTTCTCATGTGGAATGGTCACACACATTGTGCTTGTTAAGCACCTTTTTGTTAATTTTACTAGCAAACAATTTATAGCATAAGCAAACATGTGGTAACCGTCTTAGATGGATGAGTGGGGGTGCTTAACACCTTCCCCCTCTCATAAGTAATTCCCCGTACCCAATCTCTGGATTTTTCCCTATATTAGAGCCACTTTGGCTCTATTTGACATCTATGAACCCTTTGGTGTCCATTTACACCTAAAAATGGATGGTGGCGACTCTTTACATTTTATCGATCCCCGCGTGACGATAATCGGAAGTCATCCGAGATGACGAATCCATGTCTCACAACTGGCGACTCTGCCGGGGAACTAGTGGAATTAAGCCATGTTTTGATTGCTTGATCATGCTTTGATTGACTTTATCGATTGTTTGCTTTTTGTTTGTTTGTAATAAGCATGTTTGATTTGCGTGCTTCTATTTTAGAGAATATGAAACCCATGAGAATAGGGTATGTGATGTATGCTTGGTTGTGTTTAGAACCATGCTTAGGAAGGCCTAATTAGTCTTACCATGCTAGATCACTATGTTTCCATGATAGCATACTTTGATTTGTGATTAAATGTCATGAGCATGAGATCTGATTTTATTTTTAGAGATGTTTTGAACATGTCAAGCATGCTCACCATAATCAAATGCTATTTTTGTATAACATAATAACATGCTTTCATGTTTGTATGATTGGGTGAATGCATGTTTAGATTGAGCATGCTAGGTGTTTTTTTTATTACCTTGATGTTTTCATGTTTATCTATCACAAATGATCTCTATATCATGCTTTTGTGGTTTTTGGATTGTGCTTGCATGGCTACGAAAAAAGAGTGGCAAGGGTGGGACGTTGTGTTGAATGTGACCCATCTTTTTCAAATGCACTTGTGCACCTTTTTTATTGTTTACACAGCCTACCTATCACCTATAGGAAGTTGAACAAGAATGTGTGTAGCTTGGCGCACCGAGGTCGTTACTTCGGAAAGCGAAAGTGAAAACATTCACCTTAGAGCTTTGAGCCAATGATGTGATGACATTGTAAGACCCCAGTTTTGAGTAGAAAAAAAATCATATAATAATAATAAACAATATAAAATAGTAGATAAAATAAAATATATGCAAAAGTATGAACACATGGATTTATGGGCAGGCTTAATCAAAATTTATTTATTGCTGGAGATTTGTGGTCATTAGTTGTCAAAGAGAATAACCTTAAGTGGATGCGGGAAAATGTAGGGTTTTCAGTGGGCGAGCATGCACAGGATCAAGGCTTTTAAAAGGTTGTCGTGCGGCAATGCGTATGGGAGCGTGTGGAAGGTATATATATACTAAAGGGGAAATTAGGGTTTTGGTTTTCGAATGCTCGCATCATATTTTTGTAACTGGGCGATTTGGCGATTGCGGCTGAAATGGCGATTAGGGTTTCGCTGGGAAGAGATGAGAACCGCAAGAGCTGCTAGGAGTTTATTGGAGTCGGATTTCAGTGGGTTATTCCTCTCGCGAGCAGGGGATCAGTTCGGCGACCTTCGCATCCACGCGCGCAGCCGGAAGTCATGCTCGGCCGGATGTGGAATAAGCTTTTGTTTCTCGGATTAAGCGTATACTTGTGAGTAGCACTGTTTTATAACTGGGTTTGTGTTTTGGGTTTTTCTCGAGCTTATTCGGATGCATGTTTTGAATATTTAGTGATAGTATGAGGTTTTCTGTTTTTCTGGTTTTCGGAAAGTTGCATGAACAGAGTCTCCGGATTGAAGTTTTAATTGAAAATGAAAGTGTTTAGATTAATTTCAAATATGGTTGGGAAGTGTTCTGGGAGTATTAGGAGTGTATTGGAGCAATTACAGACCTAAACCAACCGGCCAGACTTGTAGATCTTGGAATAACAGAGAAACAAAAATCACAGGGGGTATCCGCCCACCTCGCGCTCACCGGCGTTCACCTCGGAGGTAGGCGCCCTGTTAAAAATGACCTACCGCCGATCTCGCGCCCACCTCGCGCTCATCTCACGCGAAGTAGAAAACAAGGCGCCGATCTCGCGCCCACCTCACGCCCATCTCACGCCCATCTCGCGCTCACCTAGCGTCGGGTGAGCGGCAGGTCGATTTTGCCCGTTTTCTTCACCGCTGACCGGCGCTCACCTCACGCCCACCTCGATAGGTGAGCGGCAGACCTATTTTGCTTACCAAAATGGAATTTTTGATTTGACCAAGAGTATTTGCACTTCTTAGGGGTTAAACCACTTCACTATTCACTTGGTTAGGAACCTGGGAAACCATTTTGCCTATGAAATTAATAGAGGAAAATTTTGTGAACATCTTATAAGTTTCAAGTTGGGTTTAGGTTACTTATGAGTATTGTGCCGGACACCAAACTAGTAAGAGTTACCAGTCACTTTTCCTTATTCTATACACTGCTTTGATTGAGAAGTTCTTGTATTTCTGGTTTCACTTGTTGGAAACTTTATACGTATTGAATGGTTTTCTTTGGTATGAATGGATTGAGTTTTACTTTCATATGACTTGTGTTATGGAAATGAGAAAGTACCGAATGTACTTGAGGCACTGCTTGGTCCAGAGGGACAGGTGATGAATTGTGATGAGTAATTACATGATGTAGAAATGAATGGTTTGTTTTGATATTGAAATCGAGATTTTACGATGTTTACTGTTTTGGTCTAGCTTGTCCTGGATCCAGAGTCTAAGCTTAGTAATGTGATGTTATTGTTGGTTGTTGAAATTGCATGGCCTTGTGTGTTGCCACGACCGGTGTAGAGCAGCCAGAAATCCTGAGTAGGCCTGGTTGTCAATGCAGAAACCCGGGGAGTAGGCCTGCATTGGATGACGAAACCCTGAGTAGGCCGTCATTTCAGAGTATCCGAAACCCTGAGTAGGCCGGAACTGTGTACATGGAGGTGTGGAGTGTCTACTTGGCATGTTTAATTTATCAACTAAACGATAGTCATGACATTGACCAATGTTGGTACTTGATTTGGTTTGACATGATATGTTTTATTCGCTGGTTTGTTGGTATTTATGGTTCATGGAATATTGTTTACCGATTATTGGGTATTGTACCTCCCGCCGGTGTAGAGCAGCCAGGAACCCTGAGTAGGTCTGGTTGTCAATGCAGAAACCCGGGGAGTAGGCCTGCATTGGATGACGCAGTCATTTCAATATCCGAAACCCTGAGTAGGCCGGATATACATTTAGAGGCGTGGGCATGGTTATGAGAAGACTTGGTGTTATGTGACATTGGTATATCCGGAATTATATCTTGAGATACAAAATTATGCTTATTTGCTATGTTGTTGCCAATTAATCATTATTTTATCGATATCGTCGGGATTGGAAACGGATTGTTATTGCTTGATTTACCTGATGGTTTTCCGCACTGATATGAATTGGATTATTGAAGTTTAGTCGGATTATTCGGAATATGCGTATTATCCTCATTGTACATGGTTATAATCGTGGCATGTTTTAGAACTGAAATAAATGTATTTGTGCATGCATGTGCTGCTCACTGGGATATTCGTATCTCATTCCGTATTGTTTTGTTTTGTTTTCAGCTGTTCCTGGAGAGGACGATACTTGCGGGTAGTTACTTGGTCATGTGAGTTTATTTTCGTTTGGGATTATTTTAGCGCACTCTGTTATATAGTTTTTGTTGTATTCATGTTTTTCCTTCACTCTGATATTGCGATCCTGAGTTTTATAATAACCTCTGGAGACGAGTTACGGGTTTTTCATGTGACTCGGATCCGGGGCGTTACAGACATGGTGGATCTAGAATTCTGGTCATACACTAGGCTTGAGCTCTAAGTTGCCAATAAGCCAAAACCCAAAACCCCCACGCTTGAAGGTGGAGAAACACGTTTTTGGCCAAAGTAAACCAAATGCGATGGGAAAAGGGTTTGTAATGAGGGAAGGCCGTTTTGCATGGCTCAGGTGACCCAAGGTATGATATAGATACCATTTTGAAGGTAAACATGAGGTATCAAGGTAATGTTAATTTCATTTTTATGATTGCCTTCGTATCATGCAAAGCCAAGTTCATGGTGTCCATTTTGTTGGGATTTTGTTTTTCCCAGAGAATTGCTGTATCCTAGGATTGGTGTAGCCCATAGGAAGAGTTTTAACTCTTCTTAGAGGTCATTCTACCCAAATGCCCATAGGAGGCAACCCAAAGTCCAAGATCCATGCATTAGGTGTCCATTTTGGTGGGAGCCTAGGCCCCCCTTTGTTTAAATATTACTAATCCTCTTCTTTGCAGGAAAGTTGCATGGGAATGACACCCAGGAGCTGCGTAGAGGGCATCCTCTAATTTTAGTTTAGGATTTTTCTTCCTCTTTTCAAGCCCAAGGAGGCTAAATTGTAATTTTATTTTGACTCATGCCCCTTGAAGGCCAAGTTGTATTGTAATTCATTTCCTTTATTGTAAGGGATCTTTTTGTGCATATGTGTGGTCCCCTCATACAATCTCATGAAATTCATGGTATAAGTGGGTTTTTAGTACCATTTGATGTGTCAAATGCCCAATTTGGGGTAATCTGGAAGCCACCCAATGGTGAACACTGTGTTTGGACAAGTAACCAAGCTAATAAAACCAGTCAGAAAAAGAAACAATTCGAAAATCTGATTTCTGGTTTAAAACCGTCCTGAATATGCGGTTTCCTGCATTTTTGATGCAACCGTAGAATTTATGCGGTTTGGGCCAAACCGTTCTGAATGCACGGTTTTAAGCCGAAATTCTGTTCCAGCCTTGCTTATCAAACATTTCTGGGTCCTTTCATCCCTAAGTCATATAAGCAAATGGGCAGGGGTTCCAAATAAGATAAATGGCATTTAAACCATTCCAAATCCACCAAAATCAAGAGATTAAGGTCATTTTGAACATATTCACCTAAATTGAACAAATTAACTCAACTCAAAGGTGAAAATGATAAAATAAAAGTTGGTTCAGACCAAAAAACAGGTCAAGTACCTCAATTTGGGGGTTAAGTCCACATTGGGCTCTTTTTGTCCAGTTTGAACACTTAACCCATCTTAAATGAAGTAAATGATTAAAAGAGAATTGGTTCAAATAACCAACCTAATCATACTTCAATCTGAAGAATTGAACTTGGAAATCACAATAAGTTTCCAAAACATGTTAAGCTTAAAGTGTAATACAATTCATGAAAGGAAGCTCAACTCTTTTAAAATGGGGCAAATTCCAATCAAAAATCAATCTATAAGAAATCTTTAATCATAAAGTGTTCAAACTTTTAAGATTTCTTCCAAAGAGCAATTGGGTCACTTGGAAACCTTTGAATTCCAAGCAAATAATCATTTAAAAATCAAGTGAAAGGAAAATTTTAAATAAATCATCTCCTCGAAAGCAATTTGAGTCTCTTTTTAACTCAAAAACACCTAAGGGGAAATCAAAAATCTTTTAGGCATCTGAAAGCCTTGGAATTTCAGAAAATCAAATCATAGGACCCTGGAAGCCTGAAATTCCAGATTTTTATCAAAACCCTCATAGGCCTTCTAAAGCCTTAATTTAGAAACTCATAGGACCCTGGAAGCCTGAAATTCCAGATTTTTTCAAAATCTCATAGGACCCTGGAAGCATGAAATTCCAGAAATTTCCAAAACTTCATAGGCCTAAGGAAGCCTGCGTAATTCCTTAACTCATAGGATCTCTGAAAGCCTGAAATTTCAGAACTTTATCTTCATAAGCCTCTAGAAGCTTGCGTGATTCTAGAACCCTTCATAGGCCCTTGAAAGCCTGCGTAATTTCAAGAGGCTGTGGAAGCCTTAATTCCAAAGCATAAGCCCTTGGAAGCTTGCGTAATTCCAAGTTGTGATTTGTCTAAGGACTTTTACCTTAGACATCTCATTTTTGTGGGACGTTGGAAGCCCTAGAATATTCCAGCATTGGTGGGTCTTTTTCGTACCAACCAATTCATAAGCCCTTGGCAGCTTGCGTAATTCCAAGTTGTGATTTGTCTAAGGGCTTTTACCTTAGGTATCTCATTTTTTGTGGGATGTTGGAAGCCCTAGAATATTCCAACAAATCCTTTGGATGGTCTTTTTCATACCAACCAATTCATAGGCCTCTAGAAGCCTGAGTAATTCTTGAAACCTTTTGCTTGGGCCGTCTATAAGCCTCTGAATTATAGACACAATCCTTTGGGCCGTCTAAAAGCCTCTGAATTTTAGACACAACCTTTTTGGGCCGTCTATAAGCCTCTGAATTATAGACACATATCTTGGGCTGTCTAAAAGCCTCTGAATTTTAGACACTACTTTTTTGGGCCGTTTGAAAGCCTCTGAATTTCAAACATCATTTCTTTTGGGCCGTCTATAAGCCTCTGAATTTTAGACACAAACTTCTTTTGGGCCGTCTAAAAGCCTCTGAATTTTAGACACCACATATCTTGGGCCGTCTAAAAGCCTCTGAATTTTAGACACTACCTTTTTGGGCCATTTGAAAGCCTCTGAATTTCAAACATCATTTCTTCTGGGCCGTCTAAAAGCCTCCGAATTTTAGACACCTGCATAAGCCTCTAGAAGCTTGCGTGATTCTAGAACCCACTCATAGGCCTTCTAAAGCCTGAATTTAGAAAAATCATAGGATTTCTGAAAGCCTTTAAATTTCAGAACTCATATCTTAGGCCGTCTAAAAGCCTCTGAATTTTAGACATTTCTCATTCTTTGGGACCTTTTGGAAGCCCTTAAATTCCATATTTTTTTGGATGGTCGTTTGTACCAACCATTTCTTTTCACAAGGTCAATTTCGGCCAAAACAAAAAAAAGAAAAAGTTTAAAAATAAGAAAAAACAAAAGAAAAAAAATTGTAATTCAGACGCATGTTCACCCAAACATGCATACATGCATTCTTGAAAGTGTGTGAGTTTAACTTGAAAGGTGCACTAATTGTGTTTCTTTTCTTTTCTTTCAAAAGGTTTTCAGCTCCTACCTGCAACCATTGCTCCCAGGCGCTCTCAGAGACTAAGATCTGCCACCATGAACCCTATTGAAGAACAATCAACCGTGTCCGCTGAAGCCTTTGCTCAGTTACAAGAGCAAGTGGCAGGGATGACCAAACTACTGGAAAACTTGCTGTCTAATCAAGCAGCCCAAGCCCAGATGCAGGCGCAACAGGCGCAAACCCAAGCCCAGGCTCCGGCTCAGGTTCACCAAGCCTCATCATCCCACAATGCACCTCCACCCCAGGCCAACATTCCGCCACCAATTCAACCTATCCTCGAACTTCAGCCTGAATTCCACCAACCTATCCCAGAGCCCATATTGATTAGGGAGGAGTCAGGGGAATATGAGAAGGAGAAGGAGAAGGAGCGATTGAGGGTGGAAATGGAGAAGAAATTTCTCGATAGGCTGGAATCAATACAGGAAGAGCTGAGAGAAGTCAAGGGGGTCAACACATTTGGGGGCACTAACTTTGAAGATCTGTGCATGTATTCGGATGTATGCCTCCCGCCCAAATTCAAGTCCCCGGACTTCGAGAAGTATGATGGCACTGGGTGCCCGATGAGTCATTTGAAACTATATTGTGGGGCATTATGCCAATTTGGGAAGGATGATGGAATCCTAGTCCAACTGTTTCAAAGGAGTCTGACGGGGTCTGCTTTAAGGTGGTTCTCCACTGTGGATCACTCAAGGATTAAGAAATGGAAAGACTTAGCTGATGCATTCCTGGCACAATACCGGTTTAATTCAGAGATTATTCCTGACCGGTATGATATGATGAGGATGGTGAAAAGAAATGATGAAACCATTCGAGAGTATGCGAAAAGGTGGAGAGAATCAGCTGCACAAGTGAGGCCACCCATGGGGGAACAAGAAATGATCTCCACTTTTATCACTACATTGGGGCAACCTTACTACAATCATTTGGTGGGCCAGACCACCACCAGTTTCGCTGCTTTAGTGCAAGTGGCAAACAGGATAGAAGATGGGATCAAGGCTGGAAGAATAATTGATTACTCGGCAATGATGAATCAGCAAGCTTCCACCACTTTTTCTGCACATAAAAAAGAGAATGGTAATGGAAGAAAGAAGAATGAGGAAAGGAGAGAAACAGAAGTTAATATGGTGCAGCCACCTAGACAACCTTTTCAAATCAATGTCAAGTCCCCCATTCTTGCCAAACCCATTCATCCAGCTCCCTTACCTCCCATTCAAATAAATGTACCTTCAGTACAGCCTGTCAATGAGGAAATGGAAGTAAGGAAGAGAAGGGAGTTTTCAAAACTTCCCATGAAACCATCTGAACTCTTACCTACTTTACTTCAGGAGGGGTATGTGACGTTGAAACAGCCAAATCCTCATGCTAGTAAAGGCAAGAACTATGATGCATCGGTGACATGTGACTTTCACATGGGAACTCCAGGCCATACTACAGATCGTTGTTTGGCTTTAAAGCATGCAATTCAGGATTTGCTGGATAACAATTCTTTATCTTTTAATTCAACCACACCAGCTCCTCACCCCAATGGCAATAATGTGGCAAGCACATCGAATACAGTTGGAGTCATTTCAGTTGAAAGTAGATACTTTGACCCTTCTCAACTTATTGCTCCTATAGGGTCAACTGTCTGGGTTTATTTTGAAAGGGAAGAAGAACAAGAAGTCAACATAGAAAAGGGGGCAGAGTCAATTGAGAAAGAAGGATGGCAGAGAAAGAATGGGGGTGTTTTCAAAGAAAAAAATGAGGCAAAGGTTGAATTCATTTTGCCGCACATTGATTGGGCAGTTGTTCAAGTTCCAGATCAAGTAACGCCATTCCTTCCAAGGGCTGAGCATGATGCCCTAAATATGAAGACAATTGCTAAACAAAGAAAGGAATTCTTGCCTCACTCAGCAGAAGGTGAAAATTTTTGCAAAATTGGGGAAAAATCAACTTTTGCCTTTGAGAACAGGGGCAATTTTCGAATTCCCACGTTCTCTGAAAAGAAAACCCCATAAAAAGAATGCACATTTCCTAAGGATCCTAAGGAGCCTTGTTCTCAGGAAGTTATTTCAATAAAGGCTCTTGGAAAAAAAAAAAAAGAAGATTTTTCCCTTAAACATTTTTTTAGAAGTAAAAAAAAAAAAAGTTTTCAATAGTGTCCTTTTTACTTATGAGTCATATCTCCTATTAAATTTCATGAAATTGAATATAACTTCGACATTGGGCTCAATTTCGAGACCAAAATCGAAGAAAACGACACTCTAAATGAAAATTCCAATCTTTTTAAGTGTCATGAGAAGAATATTTTGCAAAATTTTGAAATGACCAATCTTATGGACTTTGGAATCAGAGATGACCCGTAGTTTTCACTTGAAAGCAGCAAGTACGGAAATTTATTCAGAGAGGATTGCATCATTTGCTCGTCAAGGAGAAGCCAATGGAGAAGAAACCAAAGGAAGAGATCTTTGCATCTGAAGATGACTCCTAGCTTGCATTCTGCATTGAAAAATATGAAAAGATTTGGTTCCTTGGTTGAGACAGGAATTGCGATTTTGCTACAAAATCTAATGAAAAGGAGGCGTGATTCAAGAGGCTAATCCAGTGAGAAGGATGTTTTATGGTTATCTTGACAGGTGGTGCTGATTGAAAAAAAAAAACAACAAAAAAAAAAGAAAGAAATGGAAAAATCTTGAGCCAGTCATGTAGTGCAACTCTACTAAGTCTGAAAATTCAAATTTTTCTTAAAATGATAAGAGGCCTTTCTTTCTTTATCCCTGAAATCTTTGAAATCCCTAGTTAGACCCTTTGAGCTTTATAAATTTTTCCAAATAACCTAAACTGGGAATTGTAACCCCACACTGGGGCAAATTTATTAAGGCATAAAAGAAGAAGAATGAAAGGACAAATTAAAAAAAAAAAAAAAAGAAGGGGGCACTATTGAATTTCAAAATGGATTTTGAAGATGTTTTCAGAAAAGGGGGCAAAGAAATGAAAAAATAAAAAAGAGAAGAAGAAGAAAGATGAGAAAAAAAGAAAAGAAAAAGATCATCAAATGCCATGGGATATTTGGAGAATGTCTTCCAAAAGGGGCAATAAAAATTGTAAAGAGAAAGAATGAGAAAAGAAGTTCAATACCGGGGTGAAAGTTCTAAAGGAAGAAGAACTTCAATACTGGAGGCAATTTTTGTATTCCAAGGAAAAAATGCCATAAGAATTACAATCTCAGTTAACCCATTTGATCATATGGTATTTGAACCTTTTACCCATTTTCTTCTTAAACAAAAACCAAGCCTACATTTCGTCCCTTTCATAAGTCCTCTTTGATTAAGAAATTTTGAATTAAGGCAAGTATGACTACATTAGCTTCTGGTAATGAAGGATTAAAAAGAAAAAGAAAAAAAAATGGAGAAAATGTAGTGAAAACCCGGAAGGACACTACATGGTAAATAATCAACCATCTACAAGGAGAAAACCAATGGTGTCATATGAGAGGAGAAGTCCATGATTGTCATGAAATATGAGGGAGTTTTCATATCATGGATGCAAGAAATAACTTTTTCAAGTTGAAGGTCTTTACAAACTGGGGCAAAATAGTCAGATTGAAAGAGCTACCATATCTGGAGCATCAATTGACAAGCCGATGGTCATGGGAATGATTCTAAAGGTTCCGAAGGTTTATTTTGGTCTTTCTTCATTTTCTGAAATAATCTTCTCATTATTCAACTTGATTTTAATTCTTTTGGACTATATGCTAATAAGTGATTGGATCAGTTTTTCAAAAACAAAAGAAAGAACAAAAAAGCAAAAATTATATTTTGGCCTATGATGAGCATCTATGTCTTTTCATAAAACATTGGTTTTGCAAGCATTAGAGAATTCTGAGGCCACTAGTATAAAACCTATTTTTTATATGCACTTTTGCATTCTTTTATAAGGATTTCTTTTTATGAAGGCAAAAAGAAAAAAAAAGAGAAAAAAAGAAGAAGAAAAATGAAAACAAAAGAAGAAAAAAAAAAAAGAAAAGAGAAAAAATTCATCTCTGCTGTGAGGTAAGTGCATTTCCAAAGCATCAAGGCTGGGGCATGCTCAATTTCCTTTGCTTCTGAATCCTCAATGAAAGGAATCGTATCATCCTAAAGATTGGGCAATGCCTCCAAACAAGAGCCCTTATCTTTCAATCATGAAGATGGCATTCAGTTTGGTAGTAAGAAGGCATGAAAGAGAGAACATGGGCAGTAAGGGTATGAGGTTAGATCAACAGATCATGATTCTCAAATCCAGCAATCAAGAAAAGAGCATACACTTGGGCAGTTAAAAAGCACCAAGGCAGGGTATGGGCAGCAAGGGCACATACATCATTATTGAGAGAGCAAAAAGATGAAAAAGCAAAAGCAAGTTGCTAAAACATTCAAGCACAGGTTTGGGCAGCACATGGCACCCAGGTGAGTCAATAAAAATCAAATCATGAAAAATTCAATGAAATATTTCCTTCCTTATTGTTAAGCTGAAAAGTGAAAAACGTCAAAAGCAATTGAGTTTGCAGAGGTCAATTTTAAATCCACCTTTTTTTTAAAATTTGCTTGTTTCAGATTTCTTTCCATAGCCACGAGAGCTCCGAGAGATCTGAGATAAGGAAGAGACGCCACCCCATCAGACTTCAAGCAGGGGTTTCATTGGCTATCTTCAAAATCATGTTTTTTATCACTCATTTGTTTGACCAAAGCAAGTTCAACTGATGAGATGTCTTTCAAACGTGCAATTTTGGGTTGTGTCTATTCTTTGCTGTTCATTGTCTTACAACTCCAGCAAAGAGGGGCAGTTGTAGACACCAAAAAATTGCACGATTTTTGATAAATCTTGAAGGAGAGAAATATTTTATTTAATTTTCAATTCTTAGCATTGGGTTTAAGATCCTTAACCCATTTGAATCCAAAGCCGCAAAGGAAAAGGCCCGAATTCAATCTTTTATGCAAAGTCAAACTTTTTCGGGTTGAATTTTGTTGACTTTTGCCCCAGAAAATGAAATATTTTTTAAAGCAAGATTTGAAGATAATTTTTCCCGGTAATCAGGTTTTTAGCAATGTTATTGCATAAATGAATTTTTTGAGATTTTTAATCTTGACGAATACCTTGGTATTAACTTGTTGAATCTTTTTACCGGACCTGAAAAATCGAAATTTAGCCTGGAACTGGAAAGTTGACTTTTTATTCACTTGGAATTTGGGTCTGGAAATATTTTTAATGGATTCAAATGGGGGGGTGTTTGCTTATTTACATGTAATATCTTAAGTAAATGGAGATTAAAAAATACGAGGACATTTACTTAAACGATATTACATGTAAATAAGCCTGGCCTGTGCAGCTAAGGCTCAAAACCAACCAAAAGTGTGCTGACCGTGGTATGTATGCGGTTTTTTATAATCTCGGTTTCAACCGCTCTGTATGTGCGGTTGCAACCGCACAGACAGCACGGTTCAGGTCCTTGCTTGTTGCGCTGGCGGCCACGTGGCTTCGCGAAGCTTCGGCCGTTAAGCCTCGTGGACAGCACTCAATTAAAGCATAACTGAATTGAACCGCCCTGTATATGCGGTTTGGTCAAATTTGTATTGAACCGCACTTTGAGTGGCGGTTCTGTAGAAACCGCACTGAG
The DNA here is from genome assembly GCA_947561395.2 of Buxus sempervirens. Classification (NCBI taxonomy): domain Eukaryota; kingdom Viridiplantae; phylum Streptophyta; class Magnoliopsida; order Buxales; family Buxaceae; genus Buxus; species Buxus sempervirens. The sequence continues at coordinate 24,725,036 of OX387189.1, forward strand.
TATACGGTTTTGGCTGTTTCGAGGCTTTGCGAAATGGCTCGATCTCTGAGCCTTATTTACGCATATTACCTCTCTCTTAGGGACTCGAACTCCCTATTTCACCCTCCGAAACTTGCTGAATTACACCAATTCAAGCCTTGGAGGAGATTTGGAATAATCTAGAAGGCCTTTTTGGCCTACCCTTGGGACTCTTCTACCCTTGGCTTGGCCTATAAATAGAGAGGCCCTCCTCTTGCAAATGGCTGGCAATTTGAAGCATAGAAGCTATGCAAGAAGAAGAGAAACTCTGCTGGATTGTCTACTCAAAGCTCAAGCTACCTAAGGTAAAGCTCTCCTTTGGTTTTCCAGTACTCTCTTTACAATTCCAACTCCCATCTTCTACCTTTCTGTAGTGTAAGGCCTTTGTGCATTTTTGTAACCCCAAACCCCTTCTAAAGTACCTGGGAATCCTCTCTAGCCGTAAAACGTGAAGAGAGAGCCTGGGGAAAAGGAAGGTGGAATGGATCCTCTAGGTGTAGAACCTACAAGTGATGAAGAGCATGCTATGTGGTTATTTTGAACCTATGGATGTTTATTTTCTGATGTTTTGCACTTGCTCATGGAGAAATATGTGGATCCTTGCTCTCAGTAGCGAAGGATTCCATCCTTCTCCTAGGGAGTGAATTTTCACTTGCTCACACACTTTCCACCACTTTTTATCAAAGAAGCTAGGCCTTGGATTTCCATGTTCAATACGGGAAATCTGAATCCATTGGCTTCAAAATGAATTTTAGAACTTCATGAGAAGGTTTTTTGTTAATTTCTGAGGTTTTGGTCGAATCCACATGCACACATGCACTGGTTTCCATGTTTCCTCTTCAAAATCTGCAAAACAGGACAGATCTGTGGCCTGTCTTGGAAGACTTATAACTTCATCCTCCGGATGAATTTTTGAGTGATTCCAAAGACATGTGATAGATGGATGTGTCTACTTAATATCTGGAAATTTTCGTCCACTTCCATGTAGCCAATTTTTGATACCATCTATTCAAAGTTTGTAAGACAGTTCAGCCCAGATTGCTGAACTTGCCGCTTTGATGGTGCGCTATTTGCTCAGTTTTAATCTGTTTTATGTGATTCCAGTTTCTGAGTTTTCTTTGAGAAGTCTATTTTCATTTCCAACAAGTTTCAGCAGATTTCAATCTGTTTTGTGTCTTGGGTGTTCAGTTGACTCAGAAGTGCTCGCTGGCATAGTCCAGAGCTCATCTGTGGTCTTCTAGGCCTGTTCAAGAGAGCACACAAGTCACATCCGGATAGAGATTGGTGTGAGGTTTTTTTCTTTGGAAAGATGGCACTACATACTTCCTCCACACTAATTTTCATGGATTTTTATTGAGCCAAACTCCACGAATAGAGCTTTGAAAATGCCTACTTAACACTTTTTCTGAGTTATAACAGCAGATTTCATACGTGGATTTCTCTCTAGTTTTGAATCGGATCGAGCTGAATTTCTTACTGTATATTCTAATATATACCAGTTTTCAAATGGCTTTGGTTTCATTTGATTTAGATTTAAATTGAATGAGTTATGGTTTATCAAAGCTTTCAAGCTCTTTTGACCGAATTTCTCCAGATTTGCCTTGGCTTGATTTTCTTCATTTTTACTTTGATTTCACATCCCTCATGAAGTTTTAGAAGTGATGAATCCACAAAGAGAGTCTAAACTCATTAGACTTCTCATGTGGAATGGTCACACACATTGTGCTTGTTAAGCACCTTTTTGTTAATTTTACTAGCAAACAATTTATAGCATAAGCAAACATGTGGTAACCGTCTTAGACGGATGAGTGGGGGTGCTTAACACCTTCCCCCTCTCATAAATAATTCCTCGTACCCAATCTCTGGATTTTTCCCTATATTAGAGCCACTTTGGCTCTATTTGACATCTATGAACCCTTTGGTGTCCATTCACACCTAAAAATGGATGGTGGCGACTCTTTACATTTTATCGATCCCCACGTGACGATAATCGGAAGTCATCCGAGATGACGAATCCATGTCTCACAATAGCCTACCCCATTTAGTGACACCGAAGCCGCCGGTGATTGAATCGGATATTGGTTGCGGAGCGTCCGTGTACTACTAGCCGAATCCTTTAGGGCACCGAAACCGCCGACGGATGAGTCGGATATTGGTGGAGGAGCGTCCTGGCATAGCCTACCCCATTTAGTGACACCGAAGCCGCCGGTGATTGAATCGGATATTGGCTGCGGAGCGTCCGGGTACTACTAGCCGAATCCTTTAGGGTACCGAAACAGCCGACGGATGAGTTGGATATTGGTGGAGGAGCGTCCTGGCATAGCCTACCCCTTTTTGTGACACCAAAGCCGCCGGTGATTGAATCGGATATTGGCTGCGGAGCGTCTGGGTACTACTAGCCCAATTCTCAGTTTGCCAAAGCCGTCGACGGATGAGTCGGACGTAGCTAAAGCAACCCTGAGTGCTGCCTTATCAGCCCCGTTCTTTGGCCATGCGTGGTCCAGCCTTGTGATTCTGAGCTCAACAAAAAACCTAGTTTTTAAAAGGTTCCCTTCACTTGTTGTGTTAAAAGAGACTAAAATAGACCAGTTAAACTGGGGTTCTCTTTCTCAGGCACCTACGGGTTACCTAGAATAGATCAGTTGAAAGAAATTAGGTTCTCTTCCCCTACTGCGTATGGGTAGCTAAAACAGATTCGGTTATTTGGGGTTCTCTTTCCCGGTTGTCTTAGGATGACCAAAATAGATCGGTTTTTAGAATTCGCCGTGGGTTCTCTTTCCCAGGTACCTGCGGGTATCTAAAATAGATCAGTTTAATTAAAACTTAGGTTCTCTTCCCTTATTGCCTTAGGGTAACTAAAATAGATCAGTGAACTCAAATCCAATCAAGAAATCAGCATAAATGAAATAAACAAGTTCTGTCAAATAAATTGCAATGAATGATTCATGTAAATTGCACTAATGCCTGCGAATTGCCCCAGGTACCCAAAATTGCTTTCAGAAGTCCGTACCTGCTAAGATTGAGGAGAAGGCTCGAAATGGACCGACAAGGAGAGCAGACGCCGCCAGGGCAGCATCCGGCAGAACCTAGTCACGCACAAGTAGTCAATGAGATGCAACAGAGAATTGACGGCATGAGTTCCATCATTCAGGAACTAATGGCTGAGCTGAGAGAATTAAGACAGGCCCCACCAGTGGCACCAGTCGCCCAGCAACCGCCACAAGCAGAAGTAGCACCACCGCCGCGTCCAGCGAACCCCCCTCCCCTAGCACCACCACCACCACCGGCGGTGCCATTCCATGTTCCCCAACCAGATCAGTTTCTGCCTATCCAACTGGGGCAAGACGATGAGGATTGGTACAGGACCCAGGAGATACAGTTTGAGGAGAAGCTGACAGCAGTGAGAGAAGAGAACAGGGCAGAGATGGCCACCTTGAAGGAACAGCTCAAATAGCTCCAACCAAGCACAGTGCAGAGTGAGGCTACCCTGGAAAGCCTCTGCTTCTTTTCAGACATCCAACTCCCGGCCAAGTTCAAGTGCCCTGAGTTACACCAGTTCGATGGCACCGGGTGCCCACTAAACCACTTGAGGTCGTACTCAGGCGACATGTGTCAGTACGCTAAGGAAGAACGGATCATGGTGCAGTTCTTCCAGAAGTCATTGACTGGGGCCGCTTACTCCTGGTTCCTGAGTTTGGACAAGGCCAAGATCAAGACATGGAACGATTTGGCAGCTGTCTTCATTCAGCAGTATCGCATGAACAGTCAGATTGTGCAGACTAGGGCAGAATTGCAGAGGCTGGCTAAGAAGAGCCAGGAATCAGTGAGAGAATATGCCAAGCACTGGAAGGAGCTGGCAGCATTAGTGCAGCCACCTTTGCTGGAGCAAGAGATGACGTCGTTGTTCATTGCGTCATTGGGTCAGCCCTTCTTCACTCTGCTGCTAGGGCAGAGCACGTCGAATTTCAATGACTTGATCCTGACGGCAGATCGGATTGAAGCTGCAGTAAGAGCCGGAAAGATAGATGGCAGTGGACAGAGTGCCCCACCAAGAAGGCCTGTGACTGGGAAAACTAGTAGAAACCAGGGGCAAGAGCCCAAGAGGCAGGAACAGCAAGCCGTGAACTACATGTACCCGGTACAGCCCCACCACTTCTCCCAAAGACCAGAGGCAGTGGAACCCCAAGGAACCGGGTAGGCCACCTACCAAGGGATGAGAAGGACAAGAGAAGAAATGGAAGCTAGGATGAAGCGGGTTTTCACTCCACTCCCATACGCACTAGCAGAGTTACTGCCTACTTTGCTGAAGAAGGGATACTTGCAAGTCAAGCCCCTGAACCCCAGATTGGTCAATGCCAGAAGCTACAATGCGGCGGAACGGTGCGAGTACCATTCCGGTGCTCCAGGGCACCACACTAATCGGTGTTGGGACTTAAGGCATGATATCCAGGACTTGATTGATAGCAAACGTATCACGGTTGACCCCCCGGCCCCACTAGCTTAAACTCCAGCAGCCGGAGTGACCACCAATCCTCTCCCCGATCACATGAAGGCCTCCACTAGCAAGACAACGAATCAAGTGAGCAGTGATCGAGGCACCAGGCAGTTTGACCCTTCAGTACTGATTGGGCAGCCAGGACAGACCGTAAAGGTGCACCTCCAGATTCCTAAGGAGAATTTAGACAGCTATGTCCATGCTATCAAAGATGAACCCCAGAGCAGTGAAGAAGTCACTGGGCCGTGGAAACCAATGCAGTGTGGGTGGATTAGCGACTCTCCGTCCCCTCCACGTAGAGAAGGAGCGGGCAGTTCCAATGGACTCCATATCCAAGACGGACCTCAACTCTCAGACGAATCAGTGGATAGTTCAAGGGTACCTCCCCAGTTGTCTACTGCATGGCCGCCAGAGTACATGTCGGCAATGTCAGAGGCAAACCTACATCCGGTGTACTTTTCTGACTCAACATCACTTGAGTCCAGTCCAGTCCCCTTCCCATATGACATACGGGATTGGCTCAATCACCCTCACGGTGCAGGAGAGGATGAGCCGCCAGCTATTCCTGAACTCGCAAACCCGCCTGAACTATATGAGAGCTCAGATGAATCCGACGACGCAGACTCAGAAGAAACGTCAGCAAGGGCGAGTACGACAGTGAACTACGTTGAAGAGGAGGCTGATGACTCCCATACCAGCTTCCCTCTGGTGCACTTCCACCCACCTGAAGACCAAGACTTCTTTTACCCAACCCCCCTCACCAATCCATCCACCCTCAACATCCATGACATCATGGGTTCACCTCCACAGGACCCATTCTCACTTTCATTTGAACCACTCACCCTCAACCTCTCACAACTCAAATTAGAACCACCTTCCTACAATGTCGTACCACCGCTATACCCTACTCAACCACTTTACTGCCCCTCCACCACCATCACCCTCAATGCAGAAATCGACCGAATCACCCGATCCGGCCGATAAGTTAACACGGACCCTCCACCTGCACCAGAGGAAGGAGCAACTGAAGAGGAAAGGAAGAAGGAAAAGGGGAAGGAAATGGCTACGGAATTGCCACAGACCCTCAAGAGAAAGGGAAAGGCCACGGAGGAAGAGATCACAGACCTGTACCACAGTTTTTATGCACCCGAGTACGATCTGCTCCAGCATTTGAACAAAGTGCCAACCCAAATTTCCATCATGCGGCTTCTGATTGACTCGGAAAAGCATCGGGCAGTATTGATGAGGGTCCTGGGTGACGCACATGTCCCAGAGAGCATTGACCCTGAGCAGTTAGGGGCAGTAGTGTCAGTAATCATGGCACCTCAGGCAATTTCCTTCTCTACAACGGACCTGCCACCTGAAGGGTGCAAACACACAGAGCCGCTCTACATAACGGTGAAGTGCGTTGACCTCATTGTAAAGCGTGCCATGATCGACAATGGGTCAGCTCTGAACATATGCCCGATGAGAACCTTCCATAGTCTGCAGTTGAGCCCTTCCATGATCAAGCCAAGTGGGCATAATGTCAGGGGCTTTGACAATGCCAGGAGAGAGTCACTGGGGGAGGTCACTTTGGTGGTTTTGATTGCGGAAAGGCCCTTCACCATGGACTTTGAACTAATGGATATCAACTCGTCCTTCAACCTATTGATCAGAAGGCCTTGGTTACATCAGGCAGGGGCTGTGCCTTCCTCCTTGCATAGGATGGTGCGGTTCATTTCTGGCAATGAGCTGATAACAGTGTATGTTGAAGATCACCGTGAATTTGAGAGGGTCGGAGTGCCCTATGTCGACTATGAATTACCCAACGCACTTAGTTTCCAAGCTGTGGAAATGGTGCAAGTGAATCAGATCCCGGCATCCGAGAAAGGGCAGAGACTTCCCAAGAAGAAAAGGGTAACCATGTTTGGCGCAGTAGAGTGTGCAGACTGGGGTCTCCGAGCTGGTGAAGGACTGGGCAGGTACAAACAGGGCATCACAACAGCTGTCCAACCTTGTGAGCAAACTGTGGGATTCGGACTTGGATTTAAGCCGCAACCAGAGGACTATGCACGACTTTTCAGGAACCTCGCAGAAAGGAAAAGAGCCAGAGCTGAAGGTAGGGATCCGCATTGGCCGATCTACGTGCATGGTGAGTTGTACCATCATTTCACCAATATGGAGCGTGAAGCGGCTCAGTCCCTCAAGAACATCATTCCACAAGGATGGGGCGACGAGTTCGAGGACACCCCAGATACGGAAGAGGACTATCTGCAAGGACTAGCACAGATGCTTTGGGAAGAGCCGCCAACCCTAGAAATGATTGGAAATGCAGTGGCAGTAGACCCGTTGGCGCTTGAAGGATCACCAGATAATCTGCCGACATTGGTCACTTTGGAATCTACCGATGAAGTCACCGTGGCCTTCCCTCCACCAGAAGAGCCGTTCATCCTTGAGGGAGTACCAGTCTCACCTGTAACTGTAGTTGAAGCACCGCCACCTGCTCCCGTCGAAGAATCCAAAGAGGAGGAAGGTCCTGTCATGTACATCTGCATGATGGAGGGGCAAGACAGCTCAGGGACTCCAACCCGTAGGCCAAGGTCGCCTCCTCCACCTCCCTGTATCCCAATCGGAGGCTCGGTTAATGATCCCATCTACATTTCAGCTGACAAGAGCACCAACATGATATTGGCAGAAGAACTGCAGAAGGCAGCTGTTATCAACAAGGAAAACCAGGCACCACTGAAGAATTGGAGCGCCAAACCTTTTGCAACTAGCAGGGCTATTACTTTCAAGGGGGTTTCTGTCACCTCTGAAATTTCTGTTGTAGCTACTGCTGAACTTTTTAATGAATATCTGAACTCTTTCTACTATTTGCGTCTGTTTAGAAATGAAAATAACAAAAATAAGCATCGCAACCTTAGTGTCAATCCCGACGCACACCCGGAGGAGCTGAGGCACGGGATAGATAATAGGATTGCCATAATGGAACAAAAAGAACAAAAAGAACAAAAAGAAATTGAAAAGCCAATGCAAATGGCAGCAATAAATGAAGAGCATGGGCCGGTGTTCAATCCTGAAAATGAGCAAGGACTCAACAGGTTAGATCGCGACACCAGCCCATCGCAGCAAGGAAATCCAAACATCGTCCCCTGTGAGCCTTTCGAGCATGAGGACGACGATGAATCGTGGGAGACCCCGCTCGAAATTCAACTTGCGTTGGAAAGACATGAAAAGGGTCTCTAGGCAAATATCGAGGAAACAGAGCCAATTGACATAGGTGACATGGCACAACCAAGGATACTCCAAATTAGTAAAAAACTGTCACAATTATTGAGAAAACAGATGATTGATTTTCTGAAATCTTATTCTGATGTGTTTGCATGGTCATACGAAGATATGCCCAGGTTAGACACGGACTTGGTTGTGCACCGGTTACCGACAAAGTCTGAGGCAATCCCTGTGAAGCAGAAGCTTAGGCGCACGAAACCGGAATGGGCCCTGAAGATTAAGGAAGAGGTTACCAAGCAATTGGATGCCGGATTTTTACAAGTGACTCACTACCCTGAGTGGCTGGCCAACATTGTCCCAGTTCCCAAGAAAGACGGGAAGGTTAGGATGTGTGTGGACTACCAAGATTTGAATAGAGCAAGCCCAAAGGATGACTTCCCATTGCCACACATAGACGTACTGGTCGATAATACAGCCACGCATTCGATGTTCTCTTTCATGGACGGCTTTTCTGGTTACAACCAGATAAGGATGGCACCTGAGGATATGGAGAAGACATCTTTCATCACGCACTGGGGCACCTACTGCTACCATGTGATGCCATTTGGACTGAAGAATGCGGGTGCTACATACCAGCGTGCAATGACCTTGTTGTTCCACGACATGATGCACAAAGAGATGGAAGTGTATGTGGACGACATGATAGCAAAGTCAAATGAGGAAGAGGACCACTTGGTAAATCTTGGAAAAGTGTTTGACAGATTCAGGGAACACAAGCTCCGACTCAACCCAAACAAGTGTGTGTTTAGAGTCACTTCAGGCAAACTGCTCGGATTCATAGTAGGCAAGCGTGGAATTGAGGTTGATCCTGCCAAGGCCAAGGCGATTCTGGAAATGCCACCGCCTTCGACAGAAAAGGAAGTGAGGGGGTTCCTGGGCAGACTGCAATACATCAGTAGATTCATCGCACAGATGACTCCCGTGTGTGAGCCTATATTCAAGCTGCTGAAAAAGGATAACCCTGTGGTTTGGAATGAGGACTGCCAAGTAGCATTTGACAAGATCAAGGCTTATCTGATGAGTCCACCGACGTTGGTACCACCGGTTCTGGGATGACCCTTGATCATGTATCTGACAGTCTCGGAGACGGCTATAGGATGCGTGCTAGAGCAACACGATGAGAGCGGAAGAAAAGAACAAGCTATCTACTACCTGAGCAAGAAGTTTACCAACTTTGAGGTCAGATACACGATACTTGAAAAGACGTGTTGCGCCCTGGTCTGGGCAGCTCAGAAGCTTCGGCACTATCTACTAAGTCACACAGTCCTACTGATCTCAAATCTCGATCCGTTGAAGTATATTTTTGAAAAGCCGATCTCCACGGGTAGGGTTGCCAGGTGGCAAGTGCTTTTATCAGAATATGATATCGTCTACACAACTAGAAAGGCGATAAAGGGGCAAGCAGTGGCGGATCACTTGGCAGAGCATCCCCTACCTGATTACCAACCACTCTTGACTCACTTCCCCGACGAAGATGTGATGTGCACAGAATCTGCAAAGGATACAGAAGAAACCAAATGGCAGATGTTCTTTGATGGGGCAGTCAATGTAAATGGAAAAGGAATTGGAGCAGTACTAATCTCCCCAGATGGTGTCCACCACCCAATAGCGGCAAAAATTATGTTCTATTGCACTAGCAACATGGCTGAGTATGAAGCATGTGTGTTAGGTCTGCGGGCAGCAATTGAAATGCGCATACAAGAGCTGAAGGTGTTCGGTGACTCATGTCTCATCATTCATCAAGTTATGGGAGATTGGAGAACCCGAGATGCAAAGTTGGTACCATACCAAGAGTTGGTCAAAGAATTAGAAGAGCAATTTGAAAGTGTGACCTTTGATTACATGCCACGTGACGGGAATCGGTTCGCAGACGCGCTAGCAACATTGGTGTCAATGGCCACCGTCACTGATAACACCTGGGTGCAACCCTTGGGGATAGAGATTCGGCGTTATCCCGTCTATTGTTTTAGCATTGAGAAACTCGCTTCCGAAGGAGAACCTTGGTATGCGGACATTGAGAGATATCTAAGGGAAAGGACCTTGCCAGAAAGTGCCACAATTGCAGAGAAGCGAACCATTCAGAGGTTGGCAAGGCAATTTTTCTACAGTGGAGGTAGAGTGTACAAAAAATCATACAATGATTCGCTACTGCTATGTGTCAAAGAAGACGAGGCTCAGAAGCTAATTGAGGAAGTCCATGGCGGGTTGTGCGGGGCACACATGAACGGCCATATGCTAGCCAGGAAGATCCTAAGGATGGGTTACTACTGGATGACCATGGAGGCAGACTGCTACGCTCATGTCAGAAAGTGCCAACTATGCCAAATCTATGCCGACAATATCCATGCACCACCGAACACACTGTATTCCATGGCGTCGCGTTGGCCGTTCGCCATCTGGGGGATTGATATGATAGGCCAGGTCCATCCGAAGGCTTCGAATGGGCACCGGTTCATCTTAGTGGCAATCGACTACTTTACCAAGTGGGTAGAAGCGATGTCCTTTGTGGATGTGAAGGGATCCCATGTGCTCAAGTTTATTAGAAACAACATAGTCTGTCGCTATAGCGTGCCTGAGGCGATCATCACAGACAATGCAAAGAATTTGAACAACAAGGACATGGAAAAGATGTGTGCAGATCTGAAGATCAGACATCTGAACTCCGCAGCATACCGACCCAAGATGAACGGGGCAGTAGAGGCTGCCAACAAGAATCTGAAGAAGATCCTCGAGAAAATGGTGGTCACCTACAGAGACTGGCACGAGAAGTTACCTTATGCACTACACGCCTATCGGACGTCAATCAGGACATCGACTGGGGCAACCCCGTTCTCCTTGGTATATGGAATGGAAGCAGTCCTCCCCGTGGAAATACAAATCCCATCACTCAAAATTCTAAAGGAAGCCGAGATCAGTGATGTCGAGTGGGAAGAGTCCCGATTTTACCAGTTGCAGCTATTGGATGAGAAAAGGATCAAGGCTTTGTGTCATGGCCAACTCTACCAGCAAAGAGTAGCGCGAGCCTATAACAAGAAGGTAAAGCCACGACAGTTCAAAGTAGGAGATCTAGTGTTGAAACGGATCCTTCCCCATCAAGAGGACAACCGAGGGAAATTCAAGTCAAACTACGAAGAGCCATTCGTAGTCCACAAAGTCTTGTCTAGAGGAGCACTCATCCTACAAGAAATGGACGGGGCAGTTTTTCCTGAGCCGATAAATGCAGATGCAGTCAAACTGTACTATGCCTGAGATCGTTCCAATTGGGAAATGAAGAGAGGCCATCCTTGACCCTCCTTTAGCCCATAAACCTCTTCAGGTACCCCAAATTCTCCCCTAGTTATACAATTTTGAGCCTTGAAATTCTTTCAACCCATCACAAGTGTTCTACACCTCAAATAGGGCATTCCTGGCATAGCAAAGAGAAGAAATGGGGCACCCATGCCCCGAAAAACTTCAAAAAAAAAAGGAAAAGAAAGAGACAAAAGTGAAAAAAAAAAGAGGAAGAAAAGGAAACAGAAAAAATTGGGAAATTTCTTACCTAACCAAAAAATGGAAATGCAAATAAGCCAGGATGTAAGTCCCACCATCAATAAAGTAGCACACTTGATAAACATAGAAGTCTAAGCCTTTTGAGCCACTTACCCTTCTTTCATAACCAAGATCAAGCCTACATTTTGTCCTATCTCTAAGACCTTTCGGATCCCAAAAGGAATGACCAGGGCAAACAGTTAGGTCCGCATTCGTTGGCAATGATGGAATTCAAAGTTTTGGAAGGACCGGACACGGTGAAAACCCGAAAAAGGGGCGCTGTGTACAAAGGCAGTCAGTTAAAATAAAAAAAAGAGAGAGAGAGAAAGCTGGTCACATCCAAATTGGGCAGAACAAGGAACAGAAAGGGCAGTAATAGTGGCAAACTATGAGCAGAGAATGATAGACAAGTCTTAAGGATCCAGACCGGTAGATTGTGCCTGAACAGAAAACTCCACAGAGGCCTGTGATGACAATGCTACTGAGAGCACCAAGCACTCCAAGTCCTGTCTGACCTGGGAAACTACTTGTGATATTGCAAACACGGACACACACTTACACACTTGTTTCTCTGTAATTGTTCTGTTTAATTGTTTTTGAGTACCATAGTGTGCCACTAACCTTAGTTGATGAGTCTCACAACGTTGGTAGAGGCCACCTCTAGCTGCAATGGGCAAAATGGCCTGAAGCAAAGAAAAAGAAAATAGATGTGCTTGCATTCCCCAGCTACTCCTCAACTAATGCATTATTTCTTGCCAACCCTCACAGGTACGGCAACAATAAGAAGGCAGATATTCCTTCCCTGATTTCCAGTGGTGTGCATTCAACGCACAGAGGACGAGTTCCTCTAATCCCCAGTGAAGCTCTTTCAAACGAATGGAGGGTGATCTCCACCAACCCCATTGGAGTCCTGCCAACAGTAAGAAATGATGATCAAGGATGCAATTCTCTCAAGCCTCACCCAGTCTGAAGAGGTCGGCCTCACGGAGAAAAGCAACACAGAAATAAGGCGGACTCACGCCAAACCCCTGCAAAGCTCCTCAACACTCAACAAGAGCTCAGACAAGCAGGATGATGAGTTCGAACCCAGGCAGAAGGAAAAGGCCTCACAAGGAAAATGGCGGCGTAAGGGGCCCCACTTATCCCCAGCAGGGCAGTTTTCCCCAAGGGAACCTTCACACATGCCAAGAGCGAGAGAAGACCGTGAAGCAGGGGTCCCTACTTAATCACCAGTAGCAATCACTCCAAACAAGGAGGCCCCTACTCCGAAGGAGAACCACAAGGCACGCTGTGGGAAAGGAAGCAGTAGGGCATGAAGACAAATAAGCAGAAATGAAGATCTAATCGGGCAAGATGGCCCATGTTGTAATTTTTTCTTTTACACTTTTGTAATTAGAGTAGAGCAGGTGTGAGAACCTCCTGGAAGCACTGGACAGCGCTGAGAGCACCTCCTCACCGGCAGCAGCACCTCCTCCTCTTCTCTTCTCTCCGTCCTATCACTCTCTCCACTTCCCAAATCATCTCCTAGCCGAACAGTTTTAAAAAAAAAAAAAAAATTTTAAAGACACTTAAAAGCTTTAATGGAACAAACAAGAAAAGAAGAATATTGTCAAGTGCCTGGCATCAACGCCGAAACAGGTTGGCGAGCTCAAGTCCAATCTAATCTCTTTCAAACATAAACTAAATGCTAAAGAGTTGCCCCGCAAAAACCCGAAAAGCAAAGGGTAAGGAAACTCCGAAGCCTGGAAGCGACTCCATATCATTTGGACGCTTCCCTTTCTTCATAACGACTTCAAAGGACTAAGCTTGTCGACCATGTCAACAGAAATGCCGGGTGCAAAAACGAGTTTCTTTTTTTTTTCTCTTTGCTGTTCATCCGCAAAGTGACTTCGGCAAAGAGGGGCAGCTGTAAGCACCTCATTTTTGCGCTCCCGGAAGTGCCGGGAATGCAAACCCTAGATAGAAAGTCAAACCCTAAGGGGTGAAAATTTGACTTTTTGATCAGGTGAGAATTGACCATCTTGCTCCATGTCAGTGAATAGAGAATCTCGACACGGTTCTAACGCAACTAAGTTTGCTGGAATCGGAGTCCGGATGAGGGACTTCGAGTCGGTCAAACTTAAGAATGAGCCGAAAGTTGACTTTTTGCCGAATCCCGAGCCAGGTGTTTAGCCCAATCCCAATGGATAGAGGACTTCGATACGGTTCCAACGCAATTGAGTTTGCTCAAATCGGAGTCCGAATGGAACAGATATGAGCAGTCAAAGCTAAGGGCATTATGGGAATTTTAGCAATGCCACATGGGATGCCACGTGTGCACCAAGAGTGCTCACATGGGATGCCACGTGTGTGCATGGGAGCTCCACATGGGAGGCCACGTGGACCCAATGAGTGCTTTACATGTGTCACCTCCCAAGCAACCCTTCCTCTCTCCAAGACTTGTGTCACCTCCAATGCAACCTTCCACCTCCCAAGAAACCTTTCTCTTCCCAAGCAAACCTTCCTCTCCCCAAGACACCTTTCCTCTTCCCAAGCAACCCTTCCTCTCCCCAAGACATGTGTCACCTCCAATGCAACCTTCCACCTCCCAAGAAACCTTTCTCTTCCCAAGCAACCTTTCACCTCCCAAGAAACCTTTCACCCCCATGCAATCTTTCATCTCCCCAAGGCAACCATCCATCTTCAATGATTTAAAAAAAGAAATTTTTCTCCAAGACTTCCAAGAAGGGGGGGGGGGGGGGTGCGGGCTACCATTCGAATGCTCCAACCCTCTCTCCCACTTCTCTTGACTTCAAGCTCTCCAAGATTAGCTCCCATTTGAACACCTCCACCCCAGCTCCCATTCGAACTCCTCTCTCTAAAGAGCTCTCTTCCACCCTCTCCAATCTCCTCCATTCGAACCACTCCCCTCCATCTCTCTTGGCTTCTCACAAAATTAACTCTCCTTTATCTCTTCCTCTCCATCTCCATCCAAGCAAGTGGAAGTGTTGATTGTGTTTGGTGCTGCCAAGGAGGAGGTTACAGCTATGTTTTGGCTTCAAGGAGGTGTCTCCACCTTGCACAAGGGCTAAGGAACCCCCAGGTATTGCTTCTCACCTTGTTTTGTTTCACATATATAAAAGTGGAAGTTTTCTGGGTATGATAATTGGCATGAGTTATCCTCTTGCTGTTAATCTGTCCAAGGGCCTATAAGGCCTATATTTGTTCTTCATTTCGGTGCATGGAGGTCTCTAAGGGTAAGAGAGACCCCACGTTTGGTTCCACACGAGAATGGGAGAGAGTCTACTTCACTTTAGGTCCCATTAAATTGCTGTCCTGTGTGATTTTAAGAGGAGAATGTTCCTCTGTTTTCATTCTAATGTACCCCTAACAGCCCGATCTTCCCTTCTTGATATTCCTTCTCTTCCCTCACCTTTGCTTATGGATTTTCTGGTGGTTTTCTTTTATTGGTGTCTGTGCCACCCATTGACATGGACATAGCAATAGGATTGGTTTGTTTTTATTTCCTCTCTTGCTTGATGTGTACATGAGCATGTGTTCTAGTCCTTTGCGGATTATTGTTTCTTTTATATGCATGTACTCAAAGCATGATCCCTCACCCCTTTTCCTTGCTGTTCTTCATCTCCAAATACATGCTTCTTTTGCTGTAGCCGTACCTCCTGGTCATGCATTTGCTCAAGTCAAGAACATGCTCCCGCCATCTCTTACCTCCTCCATATACCAAACCATATAGGTTGCTGCCAGGAACAGTAGTGGGCCTTGGTGTTACTGCTGTTCCCAGTAGATTGACACCCACCGAGGCCCCACTGGTCCTTGGCAATTTCTTGTTTTACAGCACCAAGCAGCACCCCCTGAGTAGGAACCCCATTTCCCTTCCTTTATATTTCTTCACCCTGATTTCTAAACCTAACATCTTAACTTGCAGCCTGGTTTTTGTATCATGCTGGCTCCTTTAGTTTACTTTTTAGACATGAATTCATGTTTGCTTTTTTCCCTTTTAGTTTGCTGATCTGATGAAAACAAGAGACTAAAATAGGGACACATTGGTCCCTGTTTGGCAACTGTGGATGGTTAGGAGATGAGGTGGTAGCAGCCTCATTTCTCCCCCAGTGCATCATTGCCTCTGTTGGAAAATCCCAAAGGAGGAACCAAAGGAGGTTTCACCCGTACCTGAACCAATGTGGGCCTTCTCAGGGGCCCACATGAATGGTAGAGGGCCCTAGGAAACCCAAAGGAACCACCCCAGGTCAAAAATCCTGAAAATTGACTCTTTGAGGGTGATTCGACAACTCAAGTCGGATCACCATATATCTGTTTATAGCCGACCATTAGGGTCGGCTATATTAGTTTTGCTTGTATCCGACCTCCCTGGTCAGATACATTATTATTTATCCTTAGCCGACCTAAGTGGTCGGCTACTTGGCTGATTTGCATTTTTTTTTTATATTTTCTGGATTGTAGGGTCTTTGTAAGTTGTTTATAACCAAACCAACTGAACCAACCGGGTTTCCGGGTCACCCGGAAACCCAACATGGTACCTGGACCTTCGGTCCAATTTGGAACATCAATGGGCCTTCCAACAGGGCCCACCAAGCCCGATAAACCGGAAAGCATGCAAATAAGCAAGATTAAGTGAAATTAACCAATCAAATCGGATGGGCCAAACCTAATGCGGCCCACCCAAGCTTTGTTTGTGGAATGATGTTTAAATTGTGTGGTTTGGCCGAGACCAAGGGCAAGGGCCTATCGGGCCCGCCAAAGCCCACCAACCAACCAAGTAAGGGTTCAAAACCTTAAACTTCAAGAACATGTGTTTTCAAGCCTAGGATTGGACTACGGGCCCCAAGCCCCAATGTCCACAACCCTTTGGTGAATCTAAATAAGATAATTTGAAAACATTTTTGGCAACCATCATGGGGGCCCACCTAGGGGCCCGCAAATCAATGCAGACCCACTTGTTTCATGGAAATCACATGAATTCTCAAATTAAACTTTAAGTAAAGTCAATTCACTTCACCAAAGCCTACAGGGCCTCCTAGGCTTAGCCAGAGGCCCACATGGGCACATAGGCTTACCCAAGCCCACCAAGGCAACCGTAGGCCTTCCAACGGGGCCCACCCAATCAGACTCAGATCACCTAAGTAAAGCAAGATAAAATCAACTAAAGGGACCCACACCACTTAGGTGGTCCCGCCAAGACCTAACTAAATGGCATGCTAGATTAGGAATCGGGTGAGAACTAAATAGAAAGCTGACTCAATCCTAGGAAACTCTAAGGGACCCGTCAACCGACGAGGCGGATCGGGGTGTCTACGAACTTCCCCGGACCGCAAATGAGACCTTACTTAGAATCTCAAGCCGCAGACCAACCAATTAGACTAACTTAGGCACCCAGGTGTCCGCCTGCACCCCATCAGGCGGTGGCGACTCCGATTTCCCGTTTTCTACCTGTGCGACCATTTTTCAGGCGCGCACACTTATTTTATTGTTAAGATATCTCTCAAGGGCACTAACAATAATAGCACCATATTTCATAGCAGAAAAGGTATTATTCTTGTCATTGTGCTGAACTCTGTCAAACTACAAATTTTTTTGGTGGAAATGTCAAACTACCAATGCCTGCTCACTAGAAGGTGGCACTCATTTACTTAGCTTAAATCAAACCACTCTTCATCTTCTTTAGTTGTTTCAGCTCAACCCATTAAGCCCATCACCAATGTTGAGTCTAGACCATTAAATCCATTATTCAATTCTAGGCCAACCAATGAAGCCCCCAGCAAAACCCTGACTTAACCACCCTATTTAATGAGCATTTTTTTTTCCACTTCTTTATGTGTTGGCTTAGTACTTAGAGTTTCCAATTAATATTTCCCTTAGTTTGTATGCCTAATTTAATGAATTCAGAGGTTTAATTTATCATGCTCTTGTATTTCTATATTCTTTTGAAAACAAGAAAAGGAAGAAGAATGAGTAATATTATTCTATTGAGGGCCTTGTTATGTTGTGTTTTGGAGTATTACGATTCCTCCTTTTTGTGGAGTGTGGAGGCCAGGCAACCTACTTAAGAAATTCAGCCTTTCCTAGTAATAAGAAACGATTAGCATCTCAGATATTAAATTTCAATCTCTGTAGTGTGTGTAACTTCACATAAAGAATGGAGGAATTCTTTTTCACTGAAAATCGATATTATTACAATGGAATTCTACATCATTATGAATAGGACACCATATCCTCACAAGATATCAGGATTTCAACTACAACAATTGTCAAACAAAGACAATATCTAGTTGTAACTTGTGACTCATGCAGATTGGATATATGTTGTCTTATTCACCTGCACCAATTGATTTCATTGATTTATCATGTTTTGGGACATGCCACTCAGGCCTCTGTTTCATTGCTCTAGATTTTTTTTTTCTTCTCTTTATGAAATCAAAGCTTTCTACAGCTGCTTTTCCAACTGTGCTCCTAGTTGGTAGTTTGAAGCCAAGTTTCTCTCCAAGTTCTCTTTAACAGATAAAAGTTCGGCCCTTACTGTCTCAGCTGCAGCTATCTCTGAATTACTTAGGTATCCACTGTTTCCTTGAAGTTCCTTGAGGCTCAATTTCAGTTGAAACAGAGAAACCAAATACCAGTAAATAAGCTCAATCAAACATATTTGTCTATCTCAGTGGAATAGTTCAAATGTTTAATTCATCCACAGATGGTAAAACAGATGCAGGAGCAATTAAAGGTTATATCATCCTGTACAAGACAACTTTTGAAGTTATAATTAATAACTCCCAAATTCGGAAAATTGCTCAATAGAATTCTCTTTTAAGTCAATGAAAACTCCTGAACCCAAGAACAGTGAATGCATAATTTTTTAGCCTATACTGATTTTTAGAAATTTCAAAGAAAAAGATGAGTTAAGCAATCAGATTGAGGTCCTTTTCATATGGTTTGGGGTGGGATTGATTATACTCAACCTGTTTAACAAATGTGCAGCTTTGAGTTGTGTCAAGACTAATTAATACATACACTCAACCCAACCTGCCCAACTCAGCCAACCCTGCTATTTAAGGATGATACTGATCATTGATTGGACAACAAGGAAATTGTTTGAACCATTTGAGCATGCAAAGATTGTAAGTTGTCCAACTACATTATTATCAATAAAACAGTAGCAATTTGATAAAGCTTTGGCTATACACAAGTATGATACATACATACCAGCACAAACACAGACACAAACATACACCAGAGCCATTCAAACAATTTCACGAACAGAAGGACTAAAGGCTCCAACTTTACCTTATCCCTACTGTACCTCATCTCCTGCACTTGCAGACGGGACTCCAAGACACATTCCTTCACTTTACCTTGAAATTCCTGCATTTCAGGACTCTTCATCTCATAAAACCTGTCGTTGTTCTTCTCACACTCCTCAAACTCCTCCACCTCAGTCTTCAAATCCCTAACCCAACATATCCATGATTCAATTCCTTAAGAACAGACCAATCCTTAACTGGAGAAAACCAATGGCATCAATGGAAGTACCTAAAGTTCTGAGCTATGATTTGGTACTCGGACTCGAATCTCTTGATTTCTGACTTTTGAGCTAAGATCTTGCAGCTTAACTCAGCTCTCTTCTGCTCCATCATCAGGCAGCGTTGCTCCATGCATCGGATGTTCGAACGCTTTGCCGTCAGGAGCAGAGATTTGTTGGTTTGAAGATCTTTTTCAGCCTAAAATTATTCTCTCTTGTGGATGGTGAGTAAGAATAAGAACTAGGGTTTTGAGGAAAGAGAAAAGAACAAGATTAGGGCTTTGAACCTGAAGGAGAGAGAGCCTCTGGTTTCTGGTTTCTTCCATGTGCTCGAGCCTTTCTCGGAAACTAGATGGAAGCGCCATTGCCACGAGAGGGAGAGAGAGAAAGAGAGAGAGAGCTCCTTAACCATTTAGCGGGAAAATGGAACAAAACCGTGTGATGACCGGGCTGACTCGAAACCTGTGGACCCGCTAATTTTAATGGACCAGACTGTTGAATCAAGGAAACTACGGCCCAAGAGAACTGTTTTTTCAAACCATGGATTTGTTTGACTTTCAAGAACCTTTTTAGGCTGATAGTAGGGGTGAACTTTATATAGTTAAACTAGTTGTTTAATCTATGCTTCGTATATATTTAAATATGTTATTTTAAAATAATTTAAAATAACCGCTACAATGAGCAAATATAATAATTGGACGTTTTGTTACCATGTGTAAGCACGCTAGTATTTTATTTATAGTTCAAGATTTTAATGGCAACAATTCCTTATAGTTCAAGATTTTAATGGCAACGATTCCTTATGTCAAGATTTTATTGTTACCATGTGCAAGATTCAATGTTTTGCTAGCCGTTTTTTGGTTGTCAATCCTCTTTTTTTAATGAAAATTATACAATTTTCATCCATCATGCATTTAACGTAATTGTTCTAGTTATGTGGATAAGCTTTCATTACCTAGTCTTAGGGATGGTAACCAAAACACTAACTCACCCCTATTAGTTTGGTAGCGAGGATAGGTTGGGGTTAATTAATAGTTATTAATTACTATTAATAACTATTATTATAATTCCGAGACATATCATTGGCAATCACACCTAAGATCATAAAGATCCTTTCCGTGAAGAGACACCGGCAAATTGCAAATTTAGAAATTTTTTTCGAAAATAGAGAAGTATATCTTTGATTATTTGATTATTAATTTAATTAAAGATAGTTATGGGTTTTTAGGACTCTGAAAATATAAGGATTAATAATATAATTTTAAATTAGTTAAAAATAACATTGGAGAAAATGTATTTTTTAATTTTAAATTTTTGACAATGTACATAAACTGTTGGACGAAATATTGATTTAGCTTATAATTGAGAATGAGTATACATATATTTAATTTAAGAATAGGTTACAACTTGATTGCAAGACTATGAGGGTATATTTGTAAGAAATACGTTTTAACAGTAAAATAACACTCAAACTCAATTGTTTTAAAAAAGTGTAACTAATTTACAATTATTAAGAAGTAGGTGATTGAATTCAATTTTTTTCCATTGCTAATCATACAATCTTTTGTTTCGTCATTGAGTTTTATTTTATTGTGTTTTGAATATTAGCATTATTTTGAAAAAGAGGGAAGCATATCTTTGATTATTTTCATTATTAATTTAGTTAAAAGATAGTTATGGGTTTCTAAGACTTTGAAAATATAAGGATTAATGATATAATTTTAATTTAGTTAACGATAATATAGGAGAAAGATATCATGTCCACATAAAGGTAAGATATATGTATTTTATGAAATTATTTATTTTAAAAAAATTATTTTAAGGTGGGGCCCAAAAGGGCAATTGAATAAAGAACGGGATGTCCAAAACTGTTGCTTTTTCCTAAGGCTCTGATACCATATAGAGCACCGTTCTTACTAAAAGCTCAAGCTGATAGCAGGGATGAACTTTATATATTTAATATATTCCTTAACATGGGTTAATATTAATATTAATCGGAAAAAGTCTTCATGTCAAGGGATGAGCAGCATTTTTTGTCTGTGCCAACTGGAGGGCATGTTGGCATAATATCTATTCCCATGGCTACAAAGCATGTGTATTTAAATGTGCCTTCTTTGTTTGGATGCATCAATATAATCGACACCACACTTTTGTGCTTTTATTTCACCAATTATAAATTGATTGTTGATGTTTTAGCTTTTATTTATTGCTTTAATACATGACTAGCAATATGAGAACTTGAATGTTTTGATTGAGTTGATACAATTAAAAAAGTGGAAACAATTCAAATGCCCGCCTAAGAGGTTACATGTGTAGCTATGCCAATTAATTTTGTCTACTTCGAAGAGATTGCAGTTTTTCAGTAATTTTGCAATAACTCTTAGTATTTAAATATAAAAGGTATAGATTTACACATATAATATCTTGGAATGTCAGATAGACAGTTTGGGAATAGCATGTATAGTACTTTTTGACATGTGATTCGTATATTTCTCTTAATGCATGTCATTTTGGTTTCATCGATCTCTTTTTTCTTCAAATATGTAGTTTTTTGACTTCATGCTATTTATCGTCCAATTTGGATGATAAAAGCATAGTATGTCAAGAAACTTTTATGTATTTGGAGAATTGCGCAGAGATGCTGCCGAAATTCGTAGAGAAATATATGCATCACATGGATAAATGAGTACTTTGCTCGCTATTCTTGAATGGGCAAAACCAAGCATAAACTTTAAAACTAACCGGAGTACCATTTGATATTAGAAAGGAACCTATTTATGGAGTATTATTTTGCAGAAGAACAAGGATAGCGTTCCCACGTTGGTGACACAGAATACATTAGCTGATGGATAGAAGTTGGATTCACGGCTCTAGGTATTTAATAGGCTGAAATTTTTTTTAATGTTGCATTGTTAGCTAAATATTATCAAATATTAACTAAATAGGCTATGTTTTAATATATGGATGATGCAGGGCTAGTCCAGAGTACAAAAATGGAGTAATTGGGTTCATCAAGTTTGCTGAAGATCACGGTGCAACATGTAATGAGAAGTTGAAGTGTCCTTGCCCGAAATGCTGTAACGTATTGTATCAGACCAGTTGGGTTGCGTACGAGCATATGATATGCAATGGGTTTGACCCGACTTACAAGGTCTGGTATCACCATGGAGAGGACAGGGTAAGATTACGTTCTAGCCAACCTAAGTTTGCATATGGTGGAGATGATTTACATAAGAAGGGTGATGAGGCTAGGGTTATGTTGAGTGAAATTTTTGGGGCTCAGACTGAAGGAGATACATCTGTGAGTTCGTTACACAAAGCACCAGCTGACACGCAAAATCGGGAGAATTGTAAGTTTGAAAAACTGTTAAATGATGCTGATCAAGAGTTGTATAATGGGTGTAAAAGACATACAAAATTGTCTTTCATTATTAGGCTATTTCATTTAAAATGTTTGGGAGGATTGAGTAACAAGATATTCAGTTTGCTTCTTGTCTTGTTGAGGGAGGCTTTCCCAGATGACACAAATTTGCCAGATAATTTCTCTCAAACAAAGAAGATAATAACAGATTTGGGTTTAAGTTATAGCAAAATTGATGCATGCCCAAACGATTGTATGTTATATTGGAAAGATTCTGCCCATAAAGAGTCATGTGATATATGTGGAACTTCTAGATGGAAATCCCTAGATGGTCAATCGAAACAGAAGGGAAAGAAGAAGGCAGCGAAGGTATTACGACACTTTCCTTTGAAGCCACGTTTACAGAGGATGTATATGTCATCTAAAATGGCCGATGACATGAGATGGCACGCTGAGGGTCATAAAAAAGATGAGAAATTAAGACATCCCGCAGATTCTCCCGCTTGGGAGGCTCTTGATGTGCACCCTCAGTTCGGTTCTGAGCTTCGTAATGTCAGACTTGGTTTAGCAACCGACGGCTTCAATCCATTCAGGAGTATGAGCATCACACATAGTATTTGGCCTGTTGTTTTGATTCCGTATAACTTGCCACCTTGGCTGTGTATGAAGCAGCCAAATATGATGCTCTCTTTACTTATTCCAGGGCCTCTTGGCCCTGGGAATGATATAGATGTTTATTTGAGGCCGTTAGTAGAGGAGCTGAAAGAGTTGTGGGCATCTGGGGTTGAAACTTACGACATATCAAGAAAAGAGAGCTTTACTTTACGTGCAGCATTACTTTGGACCATTAGTGACTTTCCGGGATATGCTATGCTTTCTGGTTGGAGCATGAAAGGGCGGTTTGCATGTCCATCATGTCACAAGGACACATGCAGTCGCTATTTACGTAATGGAAGGAAGCACTGCTATATGGGTCATCGTCGGTTCTTACCTCTTGATCATGGGTTTCGAAAACAGAAGCAATCTTTTGATGGTACCGTGGAGATGAGGGAACCTCCTAGTTCACTGGCTGGGTTTGAAATATTGGATCAATTAAGAGGCACTTCACATATATTCGGAAAGCGTACAGGCAGGAAACGTCCAAAAAACAGTAATCCAAGCAGCATGCCGTATAATTGGAAGAAGAAGAGTATTTTCTTTGAATTGCCATATTGGGAAGATAATTTGTTGAAGCACAATTTGGACGTGATGCATATTGAGAAAAATGTCTGTGATAGTGTGCTTGGTACATTTTTAAATATTGAAGGGAAATCGAAGGATACTTTGAAGTCGCGATTAGATTTG
Source organism: Buxus sempervirens (assembly GCA_947561395.2). NCBI lineage: Eukaryota > Viridiplantae > Streptophyta > Magnoliopsida > Buxales > Buxaceae > Buxus > Buxus sempervirens. The sequence continues at coordinate 24,748,583 of OX387189.1, forward strand.
GTTGATATGGGTGTGAGACATGCGCTTCACCCAATGGAATTGCCTGATAGAAAGAAGTTGTGTTTGCCAGCTGCCTGCTTTTCGATGGACAAGCGTGAACAGGAGTTATTTTGTGAAGTACTGAAGAGTTTGAAAGTCCCGGATGACTATTCTTCCAACATTGGAAAGCGTGTAAGTGCTTACCTCTTGCGATTCGAAGGTTGTTGCCAAAGAATGTGTCATCAGCATTGATCGAATTGAGCAATTTCTTTCACGAAGTGTGCTCTAAAGTATGTGAAGTAGAGGAATTAGAGTGGTTAAAAGATCGTATTGTGCACGTGCTTTGCCAAATGGAGCGAATATTTCCCCCTGCATTCTTCGATATTATGATGCACTTGCCAGTTCATTTAGTAGACGAGGTCATGCTAGGTGGACCTGTTCAGTACCGATGGATGTATCCAATAGAGAGGTATGTGATACAATATATTAGTATTGTATATTCTTGCGTAATTAATTTTTGCAATCCATTTATGTTGTTTACATTGCTTTTAATTAATAGGTATTTATTTACCTTGAAATCATATGTGCGCAACCGAGCGCAACCGGAGGGGTCCATTGCAGAAGGATACATTGCGGAAGAGTGTCTTACATTCTGTTCTCGATATTTGCCCGATGTAGAGTCCAAAATAAATAGGCCAGTGAGAAATGATGATGGAAGTGCAGTCGGAAGCGCCCAACCATTTCAACTCTCAAATGTAGAATGGGCACAGGCGCATCGATATGTGCTTTTCAATGATGATAGGCTTGAAAGTTATCGAAAGTAAGATGTTATTGCTTATTTCGTCCAGTTGTTAATATATTGCAAACCAAACAAAACCTAATGCTTACTATTGTATTATATATTGCAGGCGGCATCTTAGCACTCTTAATATGTGTCATTCTAGAGCCTCCGTGCATGTAATACAGAAGAAGCACAATGAAGAATTTGCGAAATGGCTTAAGGAACATGTATGTGTTGATATATAAATTAATGACTGTTTTCATTTGGTTTGTATTATTGCTTATAGTATGTTTGAACACTTTGCATCCCCTTAAATAGGTTAAGACATTGAAAAATTCAAAATCCCATTTGTCCGAAGAAATTGTGTTGTTCGCTCAGGGTCCACGATCAATAGCTACAAGAATGAAGGGCTACATAAGTAATGGATATCGATTCTGCACAATATAGAAGGAGAGATTTTCTAAGAGTCAAAATAGTGGTGTTGTGGTTAAAGCAAGCACTACTAGCTATTCAAGTGCCAAGGACAAGAGACCAGTTACGAGCTACATCTCTTACTATGGGCGTCTAACTGATGTGATTGAATTGGCGTATTCAGAGCACCTAAAGTATATACTATTCAAGTGTGATTGGGTTGATGTCATGGCACAAGGAAAAGGCATTAAGACTGATGAGTTTGGGTTCACGCTAGTCAATTTTAGCCGATTGTTGTATACTGGCGAACAAGTTATGGATGACCCGTTCGTGCTGGCATCTCAAGCAGAGCAAGTTCTTTATGTGGCGGATCCAATTGATAAAGATTGGAATGTAGTTGTCAAGACGAAACCTAGGGACTTGTTTGATATGGATGTGGATGTCGATAAATTCCTTGATTGTGAGTCATATTGGTCGCAGAATTTACATGATAATGACCAAGATGATGATGGTATTAGTTGGGCAAGGGAAGATGTACCTGCAACAACCGTTGATGCACCATCTGATCCATTCATGGAGGAACAAAGTCCATTAGCCGATTCGATTCATGACGAGGAGGATTCGGAGTAACAATGTGTTGTAGTTGCTTGTTTTATCTTCTATTATTATTATTATTTTTATTGTTGGTAGGAACTTCTTTATTTAATGTATTTAATGTTCTTAGTTGTGATTGAATATATATCTATACCATATATAAAAGGAATTGGCCCCTTTGGAAAGTGTGCCAAACAAAATACCCCACTTTCCACAAGAGCCCTCGACATCATTGCTGATTTCTGCAGGCCAATCCCCAACCTCATCATCTTAAGGTTATAAAATCCTTTGTACTTATAAATTAAAGAATCATTTTTGGATTCAAGTCATGTATTTATACTTACATATTAGCTTGCACGTATAATCTAAATTTTGTTGTAAGGTGATCCATTCAAATAGTATTTGGTTTGTGAATCTTGCTTATTACATAATATATTACGGTATTTCTTTTCCTCTTACTTGTTATTAAAATACATGTTTAACATGTCCTTTTTCCCATAGCCCGTGTAAGCACAGGGTTGTTACTAGTACTATTTTGTATTTATTGTTCTTAGTATTCAATTTTTTCATACACCCATATTTCTAATTTGTGTTACTTTCCTTTGAATTTATCTTAAACATCGAAATGTGCGAAGATATGGTAGAAAACCAACCAGGCGCTGTTGGTGGCGAGGGCTCCTCTTCTTCAAGGAAGGTAAGGGGCCCTACTCGATGCCTATCACTCCATAGGCAAACAAGGTCTGGAGAGAAGATTCCTGTAGACATTAATGAGCACGGGCAGCCCATCGGGCCCAATGTCTCTAAGTTAGCAAATTTTTGTTGGATATTGGCTCGAGATGGCCATGTTCTACCTGTTGACCGCTTCTCATGGCAAAAGGTTTCACAAGACGCAAAGGACGATGCGTGGCAACGTATTCAGGTAGATTATAGATAGTTCAATTAGATCTCTTTAATGTTTTTTCATCACAGCACTTATTGGTTGTAACTTGGGAAATTGATTTGGTGTGCAATGTAGGAAAAGTTTGTTGTAGATGAGCGCCATAAAGAGTATGTCTTGCATTCATTGAATAAGAAATGGAAAGACTACAAGTCAGAGTTGAAGAAAAAATATTATGACCCATATACGACGAATGAGGACAGATTTCGATATTGTCCTCCTGGGGTGCTTCCAGACCAGTGGGAGCCACTTGTATATTATTGGAATAATGAAACTACACAGGTAAGAAGATGTTCACATTGTTTTTACATATGCTATCTGTTTTTATATCTGAAATGACTTCTAACATTTTTGTATGTACTTGGTATGATGTAGCAACTTTGTGCAAGGAATAAACAAAATCGTGCCCACCAAACGCTCACACACACAGCTGGCACGAGGAGCTTCGCTAGAGTAAGACATGAGAAGGTATGAAACTTTGAGATAATTCCTTTTAATAAACCTTTATTCTTTCTTTTATTTATTTCTTAATAATATCTATTTGTTTATTTTCCTTATAATCGACAATATATAGGCCTTACAATTTGAGTAACTCAGCCTTGTATTCTGAGTTACTAGCTGGGGTTTAAACAACCTCAGCTTCAGCTTAAGAAACTGACTTTGTTTGTCTAAGTAACCAAATGATTGAGAGATTATTGCGAATAATTGTGATTTATAATCCTTTCATGTCTATTTCATTTCATGGTATTGTATCCTCGTTGGTGAGGACAGAGGACTTCCTTTGTTCCTGAAAATGAAGCCATGTTTGGTTTCTTTGCTGATATCTTGTTCTTGACAAGTTCATATTTTCTATACTACTCTTTGTTTCAAAGATTCGTTGTTTTCCTATGGATTTAAGAGTTCCAAAGACTAAACAGTTTGAATAAAGCCTTTCTTGTACTTTTTGTGATGTGAAAGAGTAACATGCTGCACATCAACTGTAAACTTTTAGTTTAGTTTTATTGATGTCTCTGGCCTCAAATTATTGCATGATGGAGAGCAAAGCTGATTAACCTATGAATTTCAATATCCTATGGCTCTTCTTTATGATTTTTTAACCAATGGTTTACGTTGCTAGAAAATTGCTTCTACTTTGAGATGGTGAAACATGGCTGCTGATGCTCTTGCTAGTGAGGCAATCGAGACATAGAATAATAAACTGGCTTTGAAGAACAATAAAGGACAAATAAGACAGTAAGTATGGTATCAACATTTTATAACTGTTAAAATCTTTGACAAGTTACTCATCAATGCAAATAGCTATCGGACACCAATCATTTGACTGAGTGTCATTATTTACCATACTGTGCTTTCACTAAGTTTATAGGGATTGAAACTATATATTTTTTTTAAGGAAAAAAATAAGGAAACAATTACACACCCAAACTTCAAAACCATGCTTTGAAAATCTTGGGTAGGAAGGCTTTATAGTGATTGAAACTATATATATATATATATATAAAAGAAACAACAACACACACCCACACACAAAAACTTCAAAACCATGCTTTGACATTCTTGGGTAGGAAGGCTTTATATGTATAAAACACTCAAAAAGTCACATGCTCGACTTTTTGAGTTGTAATTTCTAACATGCAAATTTTGCATGCTTCATGAATCATATGCTAGCCTTTTTGGATTATAATTTCTCAAAATCTCATTTTCCAACCACTTATAGTGCTGCCTAGGGGTAAAATTAAAAATTTCTATATTAAAAATTCAAAACCACTTAATAAGCCACATTTCCTGCAATCTCAACAAAGGAGATAAGGAGTCACCCTCTTAAGTCCTTCAATGAGTATTACCTCACATGTGCTTATTATTTTATTGTTATATTATTTTCTTTCAAATAAAGTTGTATTTTTTTATTTTTTTTGTAATGGTTATTACGCATTATATCTTTTTTCTCATTTTTCTCTCCAAATACATGTGCCATATAGCAATTGGCCGGCCGAGCAGAAACTTTCATTGAAACACATACTAGGAAGGATGGCACCCCAGTCAGCGCTGATGCAGCAAATAAGATTGTAAGTTGCAACTAATCTAGAATTAGCTTTTATTTTGAATTTCATAAAATTCATGTAATTCTTATGGTTCTTAAATACTTTTCTTTATTTCAGGAACAGATGCGAAATATTATGGTTGGAGGCACGCCAGATGGTATGGCGTGTGATGATGTCTACACTCAGGTCATGGGACCTGACACCCATGGCCGAGTTAGATGCTGTGGGATGGGGTTGACTCCAAACAGGACGTGGGGCTCATCCTCCAGCCGAACGGTAGACATGACAGAATTTAATCGAATGAAAGAACGATTAGATGAGGAGATGCACCACCGAGAGCAGCTAAAAGAACGATTAGATGAGGAGATGCACCACCGAGAGCAGCTAAAAGAACGATTAGATGAGGAGATGCACCACCGAGAGCAGCTACAAGAGCAGGTGCTGCAACAGGCCTCCCAACTTGCGGAGCTTCAACGCTTATTCTTATCATTTACAAGACAGGTATTTTGCATCCAATACTAGAAATAGTAGAACAAATTATTGATTATATTTTAAATATGTATATTTAATTAAGCAATCCTTATCATCATGCTTTCCAGGGTGGACAATCATCCGAACCTGGGAGTCCTTCAAATCCTACCTAGATGTCATATTTAAGCTCCACGGGCCTTGGGTTGATGGAGAAACCCGAATTTTGGTTTTTGAATACATGGAAAACAATAGCATTGCACAAATATTACTGGGTAATCCCATGTTTCTTCTCTAGTTATGTTTAAAAATTAATTTGGGTTTAGATACTAATTTTGGTGTTTTTATTTTTTATGCAAGAATGAGCAAGGATGCTCCCATTGATGTTCCTTACACATTTTGTTGTTTTCTTTTATATCTATTACATGTAATAGATATCTATAACAATCGGAACAAGGATGCATGGTCCGATTGTTGTTTTTTTTATATCTACTACATTTTGTTCTATTAATTTTGTTGTTTATAGTCTTTGAAGCTTTTTTTTTCCCCAGTTGAAGGTATGTGTGCGTATCTCTCTCTCTCTCTCTCTCTCTCTCTCTCTCTCTCTCTCTCTCTATAATCTTTGCCTTTCTCTCGCTGAGGCATTTTTGTTAACTCTTTTTAAGAAAATTATTATAGTTTATAATCTTTACAATGCTTTTCCTTTATTTTTAGGTGCTACTATTTCCATGACCTTCTTTTTATTCTTTTCTCAAGCAGATTTTGATAAGCAATAAAATTATTTTTCACAAAACTGCTTTTAGCTCGGAGTTCTAATAACATTAATTGTTTATGTGCTTGATTCCCTTTCGTAGGATTTTTCAACTTCACAGACTTAGGAATACTTGGTCTTTGTTTATATCAACTAATATATCTCAAGCTTCAAAGGGATATGACATGGACAACTTGATGTGTTCATTAATGCTGGGTTGTTCTGATCCAATTCTCTTTGTTTCACCCCCTTGAAAAAACAGCTGTAGTTTTGGCTTATATAAATGTAGTCAGGTTCTGTTTTCCCTGTTTCAATATTAACTTATTTAATTGCTATCTCTAACACATGTTGTTTGAACTATATAAAATGTTTTAAAAATGGCACATATTGAGGACTACGTTAAGCAGTTGTAGTTTCACTTGTCCATGTTTTTATTTGATTCTCAATAGCTATTCACCTCCTTCAATTAGAAATTACTCACCATATATTTTTCAACCTTTCATAATTATCTTATATGAAGTCTTTATTCTCTAAGTGCAAGGCGAATAAAAGGACAAGATCCCGTGCAAAACTGTTAATAAATAAAAGTAAAAAAGGAAAGGGATTTTGATTTTGCTTAGAAATCAAGGTGACATTTTGCGTTTTGTTTATTATATGTTTGTTCCTTCGTTTCTACTTTCTTTTACTCTATGTACCATGTTTGAGGTGGAAAGGAGAAAGGTGATGTTCTGTAGCACAGGAGTTGATTGATGTTATCTTATAGTTACCCTCTTTCTTTTTTGTTATTTTTATTGATACTTTTTTTTATTGGTAATCTCTTAGGTGTAGAAGGTTGTATCTTACATGGGTCTTTTATTGTTGACTTTTTCTTACTTTCTTTGTTTATTTTTTGTCGATGCGTTAAATGGAAGTTTGAAACCTTGCGTTTATCTAAAATTGTGTTTGTGTTCTTTTCCTATGGATTTCATAGTACTTCCGTATATTTAAAATTGTGTTTGTGTTCTTTTCCTATGGATTTCATAGTACTTCCATTTAAGTTATTAGGTGTTTTGATGATGGCAGTTTCCTGCTTTCTAACTATTTTGAACAATATTGTAATTGTTTAGTGATTTTGTTTCATAGAAAAGCTGTTTTTCTTTTCCTCTCTGTTCTTAAAAATGATTTGGATAATTATGTTGGTTCAAGCTTCCTTAGGCCAAAGGTACAAAAATTCTCTCTTCGTTCATTTAGAATTATAATTCAAGTAAACAAATCAAATGTGCTGTTGGAAGGGGTAGAATAGTCCACCAAATAATAGATGGCAAAAGATATCAATATCATAATGGAGAAACTGAACAGAGGAGGAAATAAAAAGAGAATTATTGACAGTATTATGCATGCTTGTTTGGCATCACTGGAAAATTTCTGTCTAGAAAATACAACTTCTATTGCGGTCAAGGGGCATTTCAAATCCCCCTGGAGCACCTTCAGCGCTCATAAGTAGTGCAAAATGGTGTACATATATATATTTTAATTCCATCTTTCAAGTTTCCAAAAAACAAATTACATTAAGTTTTGCACTGATATTTCTATTAGATCATTGTGTTTACTAGTGGCCTTAAACCAATTACTATCCTTTATTACATTGAATGAATATGCCAAAAGAAGATATCAAATCCCGTCAGCTATATAGCCCTCTTCAGCAACATGAATCCAAAAGAAGATGTCAAATCCCATTAGCTATATGGTCTCATTCCTCAATGTGAATTTACCAAAAAGAATTTTCACTGAGTTTACATATCTTCAAATCATTTCTTCATTGATCTGTACAGGTCCTTTTGGTCTTCCTGTAGTCTCCCTTGACTTGCACCATGTTGTACTTTCTTGTAGACACAACTATTGGTCTCTGTTTTTTATGCACAAAATATCTGAACCGATATTTGTTTATTGTTTATCCAGTGTTCCATGATCAAGCTTTGCATAAGGTTTTGTATAGGGCAAATAATAAATATTACCCTTAAATTAGTTTATAATGAAGCTGCTTCTTATAGACTATAAAAATTGTTTTGCAGGTCAGTTGTTGTGGCATACCAGATATGAGAAGTGAGAGGTACAATATTCCTCTTGTTCTCCATAAATGGATTTCATTTGGTGATGCTTGTAGAAGCTGGAAAAAAAATAAAAAGAAATGCCAATAGAATTTTTTTTTAAACAATGGAATGTCTATAGTGCTGTTGGTATTTCACATTCTGGGTCTCGCTCATCTTTTGTGATATGTCACAGTTTTTACGACAAGAATGAGCAGAATATTGGGTTTGCATCTAGTATTATGCCGAAGTCTAACACTAGCTGCACACCAAGGGATTTACTCTGTTCGACATCCTCTAACTCCATGGATTGGAATATCAACGTAAATACTGCTACACAGTCTTCGCCTTGTCCTGTACTTTCCTTCATACAGAGTGCACCTCATGCTCCCATTGTATCACATGTCACTGTTCTTGATTCAAGAAATGGGAAGCCAAAGTCTCCATTCAGCAAGTCCAAGTTACTTCAAGATGTGCATATAGTAAGCACTGAACCTTTTCACCTTTGTTTATTTTGCAAAAACCAACCAGATTCATAGGAAAGCTGGTTTGATCCTGTCTTATGAACTTCAGTTGCTTGGTCTCATCATTCTCTCTCTCTATCTCTTGAGAAAAGCCTTTGCAATAGGAGGGGTTGAGGTAAATTCCTAAGTGTTTGGGAAATTTTACACCTAGATAGGGGTAATATAAATACTTGTAGCTATGAGGAAATCTGTCCAAAGAGGAACTATAGAAAATGCAAGTGAACAATACCAAAGCCATTATATAATGATCCATCCCCAAAATAAAACGGAGAAATGGCAATCAAAGCCAAAGCTTCTCTGTCCATTAGAATCAAGCATTCCATCTTCAATGGGAATCAGAAGAACTATTGAGTCAGAAAGAGAGACTGTTGTTAGATTCAATATCAGTTATGCCATCAGAAACTAGCTTCAGAATGATCATTCCATATCTGCCAAATCATCCAAGGTGCCTCAAATGTACCTACTGCAATAGCAATTATAAGCCTAGATATCATCTCATATGTTGGTTTGGAGAAATAAATGACAATCTAGAATTTATTTATCTGTTATGATCATCACTGTCTTTCTTATTTTGCAGTCAACAAGATTGATGGAAGATTTTCTTGAACTTGCTAGAGATAACACAAACATGGATCTGGAGACTTGTTGTAGCGCCCCAGATCCGGGTCTGCCCTATCACAGCACCAACCCGTACCCGAGACCTACTTATGGGCCCATTAGAACCCGATAAACACAATTTCCTGGGCAATTACAAAGTAATCATCAGAGTGCATGACTAAAGAAGCATGGAATAAAAATTTTCCATATAATCAAAAGATCATCTGTACTATAATCTCCAAAACATGATATACATGTGAACAAAATACAACTAAGGCAACTAACCATTTACCATGATCTTCCCAAAATATACAGATAAGTACAAAAGATTCTTCCAAGAGTATAAGTCCAAAATATTATTTACATCCCATATACAATTCCCAAGACAAAATACATCATCATAATAAGAACCCAACTACGGGTAGAAATGGTAGCCCTCTAGCCTTTACTCAAGCTCACCCTCAATGCCTGCCCCAATACGCGGCTCACCAAGCGGATCTGAAAACAAATCCGGTAAAACAAAACACGCGTGAGACTTAAAGTCCCAGTAAGCAGCAAACATGCATGCAGAGAAATAGTTTATGCAATTTCGTAACATCATGGTAATATTCACAAGTATAAGATACCAAATGTAAACCAAAACATCTCAAATAGATATAAAGTGAAATTCCAAGTCAAATATCTCAATCGGTAATTCATGAAATCAAACCAACCATTCCAAGTCAAATATCCAAATCAGATAATAATCGCTGTCCCAGATTAAGGCCAAGCGGAGTATTTCAACACTGCCGACGAATCAAGGCCCAGTGGAGTACTTCTACACTGCCGACGGAATCAAGGCCAAGTGGAGTACTTCTACACCGTCGACGCATCAAAGCCAAGTGGAATACTTCTTCGCTGCCCGATGAATCAAGGCCTAGTGGAGTACTTCTACGCTGCCCGATGAATCAAGGCTAAGCGGAGTACTTCTACACTGCCCCGGTTCATGAAATCCAAAATCAATCAAAACGAGTGCCATGAAATCCTCAAAATACATTTTGGACGAGTGGAGTAGTCTTAGAATTCTCAAATAAGTCATCCTACCAAAAATCAATGGATTCCGAGACAAAAGTTTTGGACCTCGAAAATATTCTAAGTGTGGATGAAAACGTTGACTTTTCGGTGTAGAATTTTTCTAGACAGATCTACAAGGAGTTTGGGGCTCAAATTCTGGTTGTAGTCTATTGGAGGGTATACAAATCATCTAGAATTTTCTGGACTTCTGAATCACTCGTTTGGATATCAAACTCAAAAAGTGGCATTTTATGAAAATCGGGAAAACTGGAAAATTAGGCACAAACTGGAAAGTTGACTTTTTATTGGTTGGGAATTGGGCCTTGAGAGTATTTTTATTGGTTCCAAATGGGTGGTAAAACCTTATTTACATGTAAAGACTTAAGTAAATGGAGCAATAAATACACAGGACATTTACTTAAATGTCTTTCATGTAATAAGGGTGCTCTGCCAAATGTTTGGGTTGTTTGGAAAAGGTTGAGGAGAAAAGGGTGAAGAATTCTCAAAAATATAGGGCCAACACGCGGACGTTGAGGTTGAACGTGCGCGCGTTGACGTAATACATATGTCAAAGTTCGGGCGTTGAGGCTAAAGGTGCGCGCGCTCAAGCTTACAACAAAGTTGACGCGCGCGCGCTAAGGTTGGACGCTCGCGCGCTAAGGTCGCGATTAGCCCTGGGCGATTAATCCTGTTTCGCGATTTAAGATAACAGAGACCTGTTTTTAGGGGTTTGGCTCAGGATTAATCGCCAACTTTCAGGATTAATCGCAAGGTCGGGATTTTGAAGTATTTTGACTAATTTCAACACAAAACTCATGTAAATCCTTTACAACCTTTCCAACATCAAAGTAGGTGATCACAAAACATCCCAACACACTTAAAAACACCTTCTGAAACAAAGATTCATCTCAAATCTACATGAACACAAGTCAAACGCATGAAACCTCATTCAAGATACAAATCTCAAACCCTAATCTGAAATATAATCAATAGAGGTTGTAAATCCATGGCAAATCATTAGGAAACTAAGCAAGAGCATTATACAATCAAAACCTACGAATTTTAGAAACAAATAGCAACATGCAAGATCATTTCTTCAAATAACTCAAACCCTAGAGAGAGAATACGAATTTTGTAATTCATTTTGTTTTGGAAGGGTTTGCCACTTACTTGTTAATGGAGAAGCACAACTTCTCTTCAAGTTCTCCTCTCCTTCTTCTTCTTTTTCTTCTTGCTCAAGCTTCCAAGTGAGCTCACAATCTTCCTCTCTTGATCTATACGTCCAAGACAAGAGAAATGGGTTTTCAAACCCTTAATTAGAAATTAGGGCATCCTTTTATATGCCCAAGTTTTGGGTCTTTCAAATCTGCCCCTAAACAAGGCTTTTATTCAACTAAACCCTAGGGTGTACCTAAGGCATACCAGGGGTACCTTAGTGCTATTCGAATGGGGTACCTTGGTATTAAGTGGGGTACCTTAGTGTTAAATGGGGTGTTTGCCTTAGCCACTTCAAAAGGCATGCTTTAGGAATGCTTGGGAGGGGTACCCCAGTTAACACAGAAGGGTACCTTAGTTATATGAGGGTATTTTGGTTACATGAGGAGGTACCTTGATATTTCAAGAGATTTACCTTAGTCATTCTAAGGGGGTAAACTTTGAATAAGCTTAGGGGGGGTGTACTTCAGTTATATTGAGGAAGGTACTTAACTATAGAAGGGGTGTACCTTAGTGTTAAGTGGGAGGTACCTTAGCAATATAAGGGGTTATACCTTAGGCAAAACAGTGGGGGGTTTACCCTACTTATATAGGGGTTACTTTAGTTAGACAAAGGGGGTACTTTGGCTATATAGGGGGTGTACCCTAGGTAATACAGTGGGGGTACCTTACTTATATGAGAGGAGTACCTCTAGGAAATACAAGGGGTGTACCCTAGGTAATATAGGGGATGTACCTTAGGTATGTTTGAGGTACTTTAGTTATATAAAGGGGGTACCTCTAGCTGTATAAGGGGATGTACCTTAGCTAAACAAGGGGTACTTCAAGTAAGACAGTAGGGTACCTTAGTTAAAATGAAGGGATACCTTAGGTAATACAAGTGAGGTACCTTAGGTACAATTAGGGGGTACTTTAGGTATACATGTGGGGTACCTTAGGCAAACACAAGGGGATACCTTAGGTAAACACAGGGGTACCTTAGGCAAACACAAGAGGATACCTTAGGTAAACACGGGGGTACCTTAGGCAATTAAAGTAGGGTACCTTAGGGATACAAGTGGGGTACCTTAGGTATAATTGAGGGGTACTTTAAGTAACACTTGGGTGGTACTTTGGGTAATACTTGAGCATACCTTGGGCACTCAATGGGGGTACCTTAGGAAATACTTGGGTGTACCTTGGGTATAGAAGTAGGGTACCTGGGGTATACTTGAGGGGTTATTTGGGTATTCTTGGGAGATACTTAAGGTACACTTGAGAGGTATCTTGGGCATTCTTAAGAGTTACTTTGAGTATTCTTAGGAGATAATTTGGGTACACTTGGGAGGTACCTTGGGTACTCTTAGGAGTTACTTTAAGTATTCTTGGGAGTATTTTGGGGTATACATGGGTATACACCAGTGTTATCCGAGAGGGTACCTGGGGTAAACTTTGGGGTACCATGGGTATACTTAGGAATTACTCTAGGTACACATAAGTCTAACTTTTCAGAATTTGATTTCCAATTCATTTAAGCTAATTGGAGAGTATCTTAGACAATTGGAATTGAGAAATAACATTGATTAAATTTTCCTTAATAACCTTCATACAGTTCAATTGATTTCTCTAAATCCTCAAGAATAATCCACATTTACCTCATCTTCGTAACACAATTACTTAATTAGTCTAATAATCACACTTTAGATAAATTAATCTTAATAATTAAGATATAATCCGGGTCGGGGTTTTACACTTGTGGGGTTCTTGGTGCTTTTCTTCTAAGACACAAGCATAAGTTCATATACACCAAAATCAGAATGGGATGTTTATATACATTTGTATTTATGCATGCTTGTATATGCTATTACAGATCCTGTTCTGTGATTCTTTACCTTCATTTAATCATGTCACTTACATCTGTTTTGATCAGGAGTGCCCACTTATAAGCCTCGCCTAGTAGACCAACATACTAGAATCCTCAGAAGAGTGATCGTAGCTAATCCTTTAAACTTCTAGTGAGGAAGAAAGTTTCCAAGTTTTTTACATATAATCTCAAAATCTTTGTATCACACCCATTAATGTGGTACTGGGTTGTTGTTCTGCTAGATGGGTGCCTGTCACTGGACAGGATGGACATTCCACAAACAATTTGCGGCATGAGGGATAGTGAAAATCTTGCTGTTTCATCTTCTTTATTGTTTTTTGTTACCTTCTGTTATTCTCCTCCTTTTTTTCAGGCAGCAATGAGTTGGTAATGATGTGGAGGATCAACTTGTTAATTGAACTGATTTTTTTTCTTATTCGCTTTTCTCAGAAGAAGGGTCCTTTTTATGTAACCACCTTGATAGTACCTAAGCAGGAATCAACTTCCAGTTCTGTGAGTTCCTGAAAATTTAAATTATGCAACCTGTTTTTGTTGCAAAATTTTATTTCCAATGTGGCAGGTACTTGGTAATTCAAGCTGCTAAATGTCTGTCAAATAACATATTGAACTGATTGACAGTGTCAAGCAGTAAATGAGGAGATGTATGCCATACAAGAGGAACGGTCCCTTTTTCCTATAGGATGGATCCATGTGGGTTCCTTTTCACTTTCTTTACATATTTTATTCAGTTTTTTACATGTCTATTAAAGCATGCTTTAAAGATTATTCTAATTTGGAAGTTACTGCTTACTTGAACCCCTTTTATTTTGCTCTGCAGATTATGAGTTCAATTGCATGTATATGTGTGAGTGTGTGTGTGTGTGCTTTAACATGAACTTTATTGAATACAAGAATATGGCACAAAAAAAAAATGCAATAGCGAACATATGAACAACTCAAGCCAACAATTACAGCTATAGTAATGGAAAAGTGATCTTAATGAACATTTAAAGTTCATGTTTTGGATTATTCCATCTTTTGGCCAATCAATGCAACATTTTCATTAGACAATCTATGCGCACATGAGAGTCACATATTCAACATTTATGCAATGAATCTAACCATCCTGATGGTGCTACCTAATCTCCATGAACTAATTGGTCCCACCTGACCCAAAAGGTTGGATTCATCCTCAGCCTATTGCCCATTCCACTGAGATCAAGATACATATGTATCACCTCTCTCATGGTCTCTAAACACTTGTCCAAGACCTGAAATTTCAGGATTACCAAGGGAGCATCCACCAGATTTCATTTTGATGTTTTTTCTATTTTGTCTTGTCTCTTTTATTCAGGTAATATCAAATTTGAGACTTGAGATGCACTTACTTGACCACATCTGTGTATTTGTCATTTATTTAGTTATTGTCATTTAATAAGGGATCAGTATGGAAAATAAAAAGTTGATATCTATGATGGAGAAGTTTAATGTGATTGGGCTATGCAACTTTTATCATGGCCGAAGAGAACTATTGTCTTGCATTAAATGAGAAACAAAGAACCATGTTCCATAGTCACATTAAAATTGTAAAATATGGGAAAATTAGAGGTATTTTTTTATGTGGTAACTGATTGCTTTATTGCTAGTGTTTGTCTATAATTTATTAGTTGATTATATTCAGATATGTATTGAACTACCCAAAAAAAGAAGATAAAATAATGGAAGAGAACCCTTCAAAAAGTTTTTAAGATGGTGATGTTTCGTTCATGATGGACTTCAGCTTCACTCTAGCCAACTCTATGAAATCAGAAAGAGCTAAATGCCTAGATTTCAACAGCTACAAGCCTAAAACCCTCCAAGACTAAAGAAATGGAAGTCGAAGGAATTGATAATGTTATAGCCTTATAAAAGGAAAAAGGGTTTAAGTGAAGCATAGTGTCATCATTGCTGCTACAACACCAGGATCTCATGTACAAATTATATGTGATATGCATTTGTAGATGCACAATGTTACTCTGAGGCAGTAAGTTCAAAGAGATGTCACAAATGTAGAGACATGTATTTAGATTTAACTAAGCCAGAAATATGGGGCACCATATTTCTGGCTTAGTTAATCATGCTGAGAGTCTTTCACCAAACCTATTTTATCTTTTTATGCCTCTATATGTAGTTAAACTATTTGCACATCGTAAGATTATCCAGTAATATTCTTCTTGTTGGAATTTTTGCAGTATTTTTTATTATATAATGTTTCTATTTGCAGACGCATCCTTCCCAAAGTTGTTTTATGTCATCAATAGATTTGCACACTCACTATCCCTATCAGGTGAGTCTAATACATTAACTGTAGATTAAAGAACTATGATTTCTCCCGAAAAAACTAGAATCTTGTTTTTCTTATGTAATCTTGTTAAGACCAACTTTCTTACTCAATATAGAAATTTTGAATTAGAAGACTGTGATCATGGAAAATGCCAGATTAACATACCAGCACTTATATCTTGAACATTTGTGGTCTTTAAATAGAGCTTTTTCATTTATGGACCCAAAATGTTGGTTTGTCAACCCTTGCATATTTTGTTTAAAATATTGATGGTGGCTCATGAATGAATATATTTCTGTTTCAGATCATAAATTGCACCTACATATCTATTATGTTAATTTTTTTTTGGTCTCAAATATTTCTTGTATGAATATAGTTAGGATGAAACTGCTTCAATACACATCTCTGCATGGGTGTGTGTTTGTGTGTTTTAAAGGGAAGCTTGCCACATTTTATTTCTGGTGGAATATGATGCACGGTTTCTTTGCAAGATTGAGGACTGATCTGGCAAATATAGACCTTTTATCTGGTAGGAATCCTATGGACATACCAGACAATTTTCAAATTTGTTTTTGAGGTGGAAACCCTATAAATTTTTAATATTTTCTATTGCTCTAATACAGTTCTCAAGAAAGGTGGACTGAATTTTTTTGTCTCACTCGGGAGCAGGGTTCTTATGGGTGACCCATCTATTTGGGCAAGACATTATTGCTAATGGTGGTTGTATCTGTATTTGAATGGAGAAACAAGAGGACCAAACTTACCTACACAGCTACCACTTGTAAATTATCAACATGAGGAATATGGGCTGCTTTGTAAGATGTTCATAAGGAAGCTTGCCACTTCAAGAGATATTTTTTTTAAGGAGATAACATCACTCTTGCCAAGGTCTTCTTGCCTAATTTCCTAGTGTATTTCCTTCAGGTATTTAACATTTTAGCGGGTTAGGCAATTTAGAATGATTTCTTTTGAGAGGATTGATGATGCTAAGAAATATTTCTTGGTTAGTTGGATGGAGTTTTGTGAACATAGGGATAAAGGAGGTTAAGTGGGGAATTGAAAATTTTGTTTGCTAGGCCAATGACTATGTAGTTTTAGCAAGGATAAAAAAAATCTTTGGTTCAGGGCATTAAAAGCAAGTATGACATTGATTCAAGTGAGAGCTAGCTTTAGTCCTCGGAAATCTGATGTCTCATAATTCGTCCTCATCATTTGTTGGGTTTAGCTTAGCATCCAGTCTTATATTTCCTTCTATTCTGATTTTTGGCCACTTCCAGTGACTGTTTCTTATGTTACCCTTTTTAAAGATTTGTTATTCATTAAAAAATGAAAAAAAGGAAGTGCAAGATCTCTCTCTCTTCTTTATCTTCTCTCTATGTCTTGTCTCTGTATGTCTCTCTTTACATACATACATAAGTATGTATGTATATGTATATAAAAATAGCAATAAAAAAAATGCCATATCTCAACTAGTTGGGATCAGCAATTCGAATCTTGTTCTTCCACCATAACGTACGAAAAGTCACATCTTTAATCGGATAATAAGCATACTTTAGTGACTTGCTTTATCCAAGTTCTTTTCAGCTTTGTTCTTATCCTCTTAGATTCTTCAATAAACACCTTATTACATCTTATAACTATCTCTTGGGGCCTTCACTTGACATGCTCAAACCATCTTAACCCACTTTTCTTTGTCTTATCTCATATATGGGAAACACCTAGGTGTATGTTCATTCCATACCTTATTTTATATAGTCTTCCCACAGATCCAAGCAACGCATCCTATGCATATTTTGCTTCTTTGTTGTCAAACATTCTAATTCATGCATCATAAGAGGTTTAATAGTTATCCTATTGTAGATATCAAAATTTTATACAAGGCCTAAAACCATAATTTTAAAATGGGCTTGTAAAAGAACAAGTAGTGAAGCCAAATTACAGGCCCATATGTCCATAAAATATGTGGGCCCTACTTCTTTAAAATTTGCTAATTATCATCTAAAGCGTAAATTGGGCAAATCCTTGTAATTCTACGTCTAGAAATAGGAAGATTGATTACTAGGAGAAGAAGATGAAAAATATATATCAGATAATGCATCCGGGTTATTTTCAAAGCTGCAAAAGAAAATTTCTTTTGAAAAGAAAATCCTCCACCCAAGAGGCAAAGGAGAAATTCTTTGTAGAAAAAAAAAAACCTCCCTCAAGAAAGACTTCGAAGGAAAATGCCATCACCAGGATTTTTCCTGAAGAGGCTCTTGTCGTCATCAAAGTTGAAGCAAACACAAAACTTTAAGTGGAAAATATCCACAATCACTCGTTAATCAAAGGAAGCTCAAGTAATCATCAAAAAGAGTCAAATCCCTAATTTCATTGAATTTCTATTATTTTTGTAATTTGGACACCATATTTTGTTTAAAATCAAAATACATGAAATTAGTGTGTACACATGTAAAATTTTCCTTTTATTTTAATTGGAACAAAATCATATAAAACTCTAGAAGTGCCCCTCCACCTAAGTTATTTAACTCTAATTCTTTGACTCATTAATATATCTCTTTCCTTTTTTTTATAAATGCATAGATACATAATATGTGTGTGTAATGGTTTATTCCATTAATCTATTCTTTTTAATCCTTGCATAACCAGAAATTCATGTTGCCAAATTTTGCATTTGTTCCTCACTAGTCATTCTTACTTGAATTACCTTATATTTTTCTCATTCGCAGGTAATGCTACCAGAGGCTATTGCTATTGTCATGGCTCCAAATGATACCTCAAGGTTCGGCACTATTACATCTTTTAGTAGTTAACTAAATTAGACTCGAGAAAAAATGTTCTCCATGTTTGACATTGAAATATTTGAGGTATACATGTTGATTGTAAGGATATTGTATTTATCATAAATGTGAGGTAGATTATGCTTAGTTCTGGAAAATCTTTCATTACTTAGGAGCCATTCCTTTACCAAAATGATAATTAGATGTATCTCTTTTCAATATATATATATATATATTTTATGAATACATCTCTTTCATTTTAATGGACTTTATAGTCTGTTATATGTGTTTACAGAGGGGAATGACAGCTGATGAAAGAAGATCCAACTATAAATGTGATATAACATACACTTAATAACTCAGTAAGGCATTTCCATCACTTCTAATTTTTGTTTGTTTTACATCAGGTGGTAGCTTTAGTGATCTGTATAAAGTGGTCGTACATATGTTTATGGATAATACAGATCCTTTCTAGTTTCTAGTTTGTAATGATTCTAGTTTCTAGTTTGTAATGATGGATGTCCAGGAACTTGGTTTTGACTACCTCCGGGACAATCTTGCCGGAAATAGTGGACAACTTGTTATGAGATAGTAATGTGAAAAATCATATAAACCTTATATTCTTTTTTGTATATATTTTTAAATTTTTTTTAGTTTTTATTTTTGAGAATTAGCTGTTTTCTTCATTTATAATAGGCCAAAACCATTTCATTTTGCAATAGTTGATGACGTTGATTCAGTCCTTATTGATGAAGGGAGAATGCCCAATTTGTCTAGAAGAGGTTTGTATCATATTATATTAGATTTTAACTTATTTTTCTTTACATATTGTATATCAAGTAATGAATTAATTTTTCCTTGCAGGAAGGCCAGGCACAACAGTTTAATTGCATGTTGATTATATGCATCAAACAACATTTCGATAAAATATGGATTTCATTGTTTATATTTTTTCAGTTTCATTTGTTGATTATGTTTATAGATTTCATTGTTTATATGAAATCTTGTATGGTGTTTGTATGGATTTTAGTGTTTATGGGTGATTGTATGGATTTCTTACAGGTAATTTTTTAAATAGAAAAGCAATTACTAACAACAATTTCTACGTGTAGGTTAAGTGAATTAGCGGCGGTAACTGTGTTACCGCCGCTAATAGTATTTAACGGCGGCAAATCGCCGCCCGTGCTTAATGCAAGGAAACGCAACCGAAGGTTTTTCCGGCGGTAGACCTCCGCCGCTAATAATGCAAGAAATATTAGCGTCGACAACATACCGCCGGAAAACCAATCAAAGGAGCCGACCGTGATGTATAGTCGCGGCGGTATATCTCCGCCATTAATTTAACCAAAGCCGGCGGTAAGCTGCCGCCAGTTATGTCCTATAAGTACCGGCGGGAAGTATACAGCCGCTATATAGTGTCTTTTAACGGCGGGAGTTACCGCCGGTAAAGGATTGAATCACCGGCTATTGACTCCCGCCTGTTATTATTTGATAATTCACGATGGCAACCTACCGCCGGTAATGTTGTTGAATCAGCGGCCATAAAATCCCGCCTGTTATTATTTGATCATTAACGGCGGTAGATTACCGCCGTTAATTGTTTAAATCAGCTGCGGTAGGTTACGGCCGCTATTGGACGTCCAATAGCGGCGGGACATTGTGGGCGCCGCAAGGAGCGACGGTAATTCCATTACCGTCGATGCTTTCAAAGGCTGGGTCACGTCCCGCCCCTAAATCAATTAGCAGCGGGTGGTGATGCTTTACCGGCGGTGGATTACCGTCGGTAAAAACGTGATTTTTTGTAGTGAAAAATAGAATAAAGAACTGCTAATCATAATATCAATGCTATTGAACAGCATTAGAACAGAAATATCACAACAAGGAACTTAAAGAGATAAATAATGGTTTAACCATTATTTATCTCCCCTAAAAATTTGGGCAGCATCTCCCCTAAAAATAGAGGGTTGTCCAAACCAAATTGGTCTAAAATAATAATGGTTTAACCTATAAACAAAAGAAGAGTCGAAGCTTTCACATCCATATCCACATCCATATCCAAAAAATAGCATTGACATCTATATCCACATCCATATCCAAAAATAGCATTCACATTTATGTATAGAGAGAAGTGCCCAAATTAATTAGGGTAGGATAATGAAGTCAAAGCTTTCAAGGAGCTAGCAACGAAAATTTGAAATGAAAACTTGAAAGGAAGACTTACTTGGTTGGTAAGTACCTATTCCTTTTTTCTTTTAGTTTTTATGTTTATTCTTATAATTATTAGTCATTTATTGTTACTTGGCATCTATTAGTCTGTTAGCTTTCACATAGTTTGATTTTTGGTTTTATTGATCATTATTGTTACTTGGCATCTATTAGCTTTCACATAGGTGAGAATTTATAAAAGACTATGTTTCAGCTTTTTCCATTTTGTTTTCTTCCACTTGTTTCTTTCATACACTTGAAGTTTGACCATCTTAATTTCCATCTTTGAAGGGTTGATATGACTTATCCTTGGATGGGGATGGATGATATGGAAACTTAATTAAGAAGTAATTTGTGGACAATTTACACTGGCTATTTAATAAAAGGGCAGTCAAATTAAAACTTAAGATATTATGATGTGTGGAAAATCAAGTCCACTAAATATCTGATTCCCATCAGCAATAACTTCTGATTACTGACAGAATGAAAGCAAATACAGAAAAAGTTACTTTTCCTACATTTCATACGAGTTTAGATATTAGAAAATGAAAGAAAGAGTAAGATCTATCTCTTTTATAAGAAAAATTGAGGGATAAAAACACTTCACACTGGGACACATTCACTTAAAGTTCTAATTATCATTTCTTTCTCAAACATGTTTTTCACATTCTGCCGACATCCAAACATGGCTTAAGCTCTGATTGCCATGAAATTTAAAAAAAAAATCAATAAGAATAATTCAAGCTCTAATTAACCAACCTAAGTTAGGTTAAAAGTGATTAATAGTGAGATAATGAACTTTGAGATACTAGGGAGGCATAATGTATAATTGGATTTCCTACAAACCCCACTATAATCAACATCCCCATCACCTTTTCTCCACACTTATTTCATTGAACGAAAGCTTATACAATAAATACAAATAAGAACCCACGTGGTCAATCTAAGCATTGAAATTGGACATCTCAAATCAACCACTACCTAATCTTACTGTTATGCTTCAGTTACAAGTTGAGGCTATTTTGGTCTAGAATTAACAGATTATTTGGTTTCTAGAATTAATAGATTAACTACATAAACACAGCAAAGAAGAATACCCCATAAACAGCAAAGAAGAAGAATACCCCATAAACAGATTAACCAAACCAATGGAATCAAATTGCATACAATTTTCTTTCAGCGAAAAAAACTAAAAATACATAATATCAGATGCATAAATTCAAAGCATTAATCACATTAAAAATGCAAACACAACACAAAGTAATGCTAATTTATCATCACTTCTAAATTTGCATCAAGTAAGCTTTATTAGTGTTCAATGAACAACCTTCTTTCAGATGCATGATCTAAAGCACAAATCTCCGGTTTTCACGACACTAAACTCAATGAAAGTTCATAGTCTTCCCCATCGAATGTAAAATCGGGATCAAACGAAAACCAACACATCCTAATTTCAAGCGAGTATAGGCATCAAACAAAGAATCCCGAAAATCCACCACGAAACTCAAAAAAAGAAGCTATCAAAGGTATGGCGACTACAATAGAATACGTGATGATCTATTAAGTGGTAGTGGCCGTAGATTGATATACACATCTACTGTTCTCCGAGATGAACGGCCTAAGATCAGCAAACACGAGAGTTCCGGTGTTGCGAAATCTTTCTCCTAGATGAACTGCCTATGCGTGAAGGACGACGAACATACCTGGGAACGGCGACTGCGAACGGCGGCAGCAAGGCGAGGGCGACTATGAATGACGACTGTGAAGGGCTGCTGGCTTGCCGACGGAGAACGGTGACGGCGACGGCACCTTGGCGACGAGCAAACGGCGGCGACGGTGATGGCGACGGCTAGAGCAAACGACAAGAAAACCCCGACGAAGAAAACCCCAATTCGCGCGAATTGGGGTTTTATATCCTTTGCCGCTAAAAACCCCATTTTGGCGACCGCACTATACCCTTTTAGCAGCGGTAACTTATTACCGCCGCTAAAAACCCATTCCGGCAACCGCACTATACCATTTTAAGCGGCAGTAACTTATTACCGCCACTAAAACCCCATTTCGTGCGACCGCACTATACCCTTTTAGCGGCGGCAACTTATTACCGCCGCTAAAACCCCATTTCGTGCGACCGGCTATACCCTTTTAGCGGCGGAAATATGTTACCGCCGCTAAAAACCAATTTCGGGCGACCGCATGATAACCATTTCATGGTGGTAACTATTTACCGCAGCTCAAAACCATTTTTCCCGGTGGTAATTACCACCGGGAAAAATATATATTTTAATTTAAAAAAACATATCAAATTTTATTTTCTCCGGTGGTAGTTTGGATTATTACCGACAGTATTACCGCCAGTAAAAATTCCCGCGCAACTCCCCCGCGAAATTCCAACTTCGCGGCATTCTTTTTAGCGGCGGTAGGAATTTACCGCCGCTAAAAACTTGTTTCAACGGCGGTATAGTGTCTCCCGCCGCTTAAATGTATTTGCGCCCCTTTAGTGGCGGGAATTTTCTACCGCCGCTAAAACATCGCCGCTAAAACCCCCGGTTTTTTGTAGTGAGGTTGGTGGAGAGTTAAATCAAATCTGAAGAATTGAGGCAAGTGAGGAGAGATCAGTTCATAAAGGGAGTGTGACTGATCTTGATGAATAGAATTTCGTCCCTTTGTCATCTCAGACCAGGTAAGGACATTTATGTGTTAGATTTAGTTAGGTTTGATTAGGTTTTATCAAATTTACAACAAAGATTTAGATCAAACATTAAGGATCGGAATTCTGAAAAATTTCTGCAGATTTTCAATTTGTCAAGGGATTTCTGTTTGCTGAAAATTTCAGATCAGCAAATTGTTCTGTGGAGATTGACTCATCAACAAATTAAGCAAGTAGCCCTTTCAAATGTCATGATTTTCATGTGTTTTGTGGACATCCTGAAATTTAGTTTTGAATTGAACGAAATTGATAGAATCTGTTAAAACCCAGATTCTACAGAAATTTTCAGAAAGATGGAATTTTTAGACTAATTTGGAGATATATTTAGGTTTCTGTTTCTGAATGAAAGTTGTTCCATTATTTCTTTATTTTCACTAAAAAATATATTCTGGGATAAAAACCTAAGATCTAGTAATGTTAATCGAATTATTATAGCTGTTGGTCTGTACAAATTTTGTATTAAAGGTGATTTTGAAAACTTATAATTAATTAACTAAGAGGGATTTATTTTACGCGTTTCCTCTATATAAAGAGGCCTTCCATGAGGGATGTGCTGCAGCAGCTTCGTTTCCACCCCATGAGGGGGTGAGGTCTATTATTGGCAGCAGTTACGACAGTGGTTCTCAGACTGGATTGATATCCGTTTCCACCCTTGAGGAGGGTGAGGTCTTGTGATTTCCACCAAGAGACGATATATTGGAATCAGTTTATAGAGGTATCAGATTTGGCAGAGGTTCTCGGACTGGAACTGTTTGGAGCTAGAACTTAACCTTACAAAGCGATCAAATTTCACAAGTCCCATCTTATTATGTGATTTGATATTGTTTTACTAGATTAGTCGGATTAATCGATTTATTTGTGGTTAGTCGTTGAGTATATTTTAATCGTGCATGTTTTAGAAATTAAATTAAATATGTTTGAGCATGCATTGCTACTTGCTGAGATAGTCGTATCTCATTCCTTTTGTTTTGTTTTGTTTTCAGATCGCAGAGAGGACGATACAGGCGGGTTTATGATTGGTTCAGGTGAGTTGGGGAAACTTTTAGTTGACTCTGATTTTGTGATTGCCATTTCATGTTTTCCTTACTCTGATATAGCGATCCTGTGTATAAAAGTAACCCTTGGGGAACGAGTTACAGTTTTTACTACGTAACCCGGTTCTGGGGCGTTACAAATAGTCATAGAAAAGAAATTAGAAAAATAGAAAAAAGATTTGGGTTCGACTAGGAAGAATACTCGAGTGCACTTGTAGTTTTTTCTTTTTCTTTTTCTTCTTCTTTTAGTTGTATCAACTATTTGCTTTGATCAATCGGAGGAAAACTACACTTTTTTTTAACAAGATCATTTTTATTTAAAGTTTTATTCCGCTAACCCTAAATAAAAATACCGACTACACTACTGTGTATAAAAATCTATACTCAAAACGTCATTTTTTTTCAATTTACGTGCATACACTCCCCTACTGTAGAAGATGTCCATGCCTCCCCTAGTGGCGTTCAGCATTTGTTCAAAGCTTTCAGTGTTTGTTCTTTTTTTCTTATTTAAAGCCATTTCCTTTTTTTTTTCTTTTTTTCTTTTTACAAAATAATATCTTCTCGCCATGAGAGAAGCTTGAATCTGAAATATAAGAACTCCTCCTTCTGTGCTACGATGAATACTACACACAGCATTTCATTAATTCCTTCGCTTGCAGCCACACCCAGTTGGCCTTTCCACAAGAATTCAAGTTTATGTTTCAAAGGAAGAGAACCCATTAACAAAGTCTGCCAATTTCCAAAATGGATCCGTTACTCGCAGCGAGTCATTCAATGTACACGTACAAGTGCCAGAAAAAGTATAGAGTTTATGATCATTTGTTTGATTCAAATTAGACAATTGCAGATCACAAGCAGACGAAACAACTGGAACTTTCTTGTTTAACATTGTAGAATTTCATAGAATTCACACCTCATATTCGACGTAAGAAGCAATGGACCCCATGGAAGACCAAATCCCCCTGCCTTGCAATCCACGCGGGTTATGGATATATTCTTTGCAAAAGAAACAAAGAACGTAGTAGTTTAAAACCGCTGTATAAATGATTATATCGCTAGACAAAATCAGACGAGGGAAAAAAGCAATCTGATTTGAACTTACTTGGATGTGTTCCTGAGTCTACAATGCTTCACTTCCCATGATGATTTCTCATAGTTTTACGCACGACAGTTTAGCATTTCATCTGTTTTGAGTCCCCTCTGCCAGTGAGTTTGTCTCTTCATGGCAAAAGATACAACACACCTGGCTGGAACTAGAGTAGTTATATTTGTTATTGGATTCATCTCATGTCAGCTTTTCTTTAATGCCTTTTCGCTTTGGTCTGATCAAAAGATGGTGATTAATTTCTGATGTCTAATTGGTTTGCTCTTCTTGATCTTTGCATTACTTGTCATAGTGAAGATCTTAAGGGTCATTATTGCATGCATTAAAGGGGAACAGATACAAAGCGGTGATGTCAGTTTGGACCCGAGGTTTCTGACTCTTACCATGGACAAATTCCTTACTGACATGGAAAGAGAGAAGCCTATAAGATTTTCGTCCCAGCAACTGAGGATTGCAACTGATAATTTTAGCCATTTCCTGGGTTCCGGTGGTTTTGGATCAGTTTACAAAGGAATTTTTACTAATGGGACAGTGGTGGCAGTGAAGGTTTTAAATGGGACTTCTGACAAGAGAATTGAGGAGCAGTTCATGGCAGAAGTAAGTACCATTGGCAGAACTCATTTGTAGTGCCCCGGATCCAAGTTACGTGAAATAACCGTAACTCTTTCCCGAGGAGTTAACTTTTCACACAGGATCGCTATCAGAGTGAAGGAAAACATGAAACAACCATTTTTATAATCATAGTCAATTAAAATTTTCCCCAACTCACCTGAGCCAAGCATATACCCACTTGTAACGTCCTCATCAGGATCTGAAAACAAAACAAAATAGTGAGATATGACTATCTCAGCAAGTAGTAATGTATGCATGAAATACAGATATAACATTTTCCAAAACATGCATAAATTATGAACGGTAAAGTATACGATTAACCTCGGTTAATCCGTCTAATCTCGAAAAACATCGTCAATTACCAATTCGGAAAAACATTATATATTGGGACTCATGAAGTTTGTCTATTTTGTGAGGCTAAGAGCTAGAGTTCCAAACAATCCAGTCTAACACTACAACAGCTCGAACATCCAATATCGTCGCCTTCATGGCGGAATTACTCAAGTGACCTCACCATCATGGTGGAAACGGAGTTGCTGCAGCGCTTCCCTCATGGAAGGCCTCTCCATCATGGAGGAAACGCATGAAGGAACTCCAGACTTACATCCAGACAAAATGTACAAATTTCACCTATAACTCGACTGTGGATCTACACTAAGTCTTGCCCTTGTATAACGTTGACAAATTAATAGACATAGTTTGCGAATCAACTTAAAATCATGTTACATCTAATTCCAGTCACTTATATAACAAACCAAACCAATTTATTTCAAATAGCCGCTAAGTCCATCCGACAATAAAATTTCAGCATTTAATACTACCTGGGAAATACTCACAATCTCATCCAAACGGAAACAAATGAACATACAAAGAATTCATAAGTGAAAAACATTTCAGATAATAATAATGGTTCAGCAATATCAATAAGAGAATAACACAATTCCATATCCGAAAGACCCTTCCTCTTAGCTTAGAATGTAAATTAGGTATTAGACCACTTATGCTAAAAACCATTTTGACAACACTGATTTCTACTGGTCACCCAAGGTACTGAAATCCCATTTAGATACTGTTTAAAATCGCCTCTAGTAATTTCTCTTAACCAATACTCTAAGTGCAAGAATTCAGGATTGACATCTTCCTTTAATGATCTTATATATATGTATATTAATTCCCAGATTTTTATTGTCAGAATAAATTTTCATAGGCTTCTAACAGTTCTGAAATCTCCGATTTATTTATTGCATAACTCAAGTGCAGCAACTAAAGAATTGACCTGGAAATACTTAAAAGAGTTAACAACATTTGCTGCAGAAATTTTAACTTTATATTTAAATGATCTTAATTTACCACGCTTCTTTAATCCAAAATATTTTTTTTTGATACTATGTATTTAAAAATTTCAGAACTCGATATACTAATCAAGTCAAAGAAAAAGATCAATAGTTTGAAATTAAAATAAGAATCAACTCTAAAGTGCTCCAAAAATTTCCGAACACTAACTTGCATTTATTACCAATAACTCAAAAAGTTCTCCAAATTTCATTTAATCTTTTAATTAAAAAAATTCTAATAAGCTAAAATGTAAGTGACCTTAAAATCCCAACTAATTTGTTCTAATACTAATTACTACTAATTCCTATAGTTTACTGAAATTTCTGGACCTTGATTTACACATGAACAATTTTGGTGGATTAATAATAATAGGTTAGTACTTAAGATGTATTCAAAAAACCAGATTTTAAATTTGCAAAAATTATCTTTTGTCTTTAAAAGCTTATCACATAAATCATGTACTTTATGCTATTGATTTCTTTTCCATAAAGTGGAACATGAATCTGAATTTTTGCTACTAATTTGAAAACATAGAATATGGTAGAGCAGGGGTCATTGTGTAAATTTTTTTTTTTTTAACTTCCTTTAACTTAAAGTTTTTCTAAATTATAAGAGTGCCTCAAAACAATTTCAAATTTACAATTTTTGGACTCTGCAATGCACGAACCCAGCTCCTCTCTCTCTTCCGTAGAAAACACCCCAATCCCCCACTATTCTACCCAATCTCTCCTACTACAACATCTCACATCAATTTTTTATTCACTCTCTCTCTCTCTATTTATATTTCATTTCTCTTCTCCCCTTTTTGTTTCTTACGTTTTCTGCATTTTTACATGACTTTACCGTCCATTAACAGCTCCCTCTCTCTACTGTTATATGCTCATTGGTTCCCTCTCTCCCTCATACGAACAACCCCAACATTGCTCTTGTTTATAAAACTTCTTAATGTGAATTTGACTTACTCTATACGGATTGTCTCACACCCGAAATAACTCAGAGTTTCTTCTTGCCAATTACCATACCAGCAGCTCCTATCCATACCATTTCTATCATGAAATCATGGGAAGATAATGTATTGATCTAGTAGAACAATAAGCAATTCTCTAGATACATTAATATATTCCTAGAGCATGAGAATCAATCCAAATCTTTTGCTGCAATCAGTAAGAAAAACATGGCTGTGTTTAACGATTAAACCAACCATTTCCAATTGTCAAGAAGGTGCTAACTTACCTTGTTTGATGCTGGAAACTTCACTCTAAAACAACAGCAACAGACTTGGTATTTCTCCACGCCAATTCAAGTCGAAGAAACTGCTCACTGTTCTACAATTTTTTGACGCTTTTCTGCTCCAGCAACTTAGCACGAATCCCCCTTAGAAAAAGGCTTCTCCCTTCTTAGGATTTGTCAATTCCAATTCTCCATCTCACTTCCCAGATCTGCAATTCATAAACCATTTTAATTCATCGGTTACAATTTCCTTATTGCACTTACGGTTACATGTTGCAACTCCATACGTTTAGCAACGCTTCAAATCCAACATGATGCCATGCATCGATACCCCACTAAACTCCTACACCACACCATTTAAATTTTTTTTTTTAACACCCCAACCTTTCCAACATCACCACATGAATTATTTAATTCTAATTAAAATTTCTAAATAATATTTACTATTGAACTTATAATAAAATTTACTTACCTTTATTTTATTAAATTGACTGTTACTAAATTTCAATTTGCTCTTGTGCATCGCACACCTGAAAATCCACCAATA
This sequence comes from Buxus sempervirens, assembly GCA_947561395.2. Classification (NCBI taxonomy): domain Eukaryota; kingdom Viridiplantae; phylum Streptophyta; class Magnoliopsida; order Buxales; family Buxaceae; genus Buxus; species Buxus sempervirens. Next base: position 24,777,722 of record OX387189.1, read on the forward strand.
TTAATTTTTAAAATTTATTAATTATTTCCTTCAATTATAATTACTTAAAATCTGGGGTTACGGTGTATTTAAAATCCTTCTTATCTTTATAATTAGATTTTCCACCTAGATTCACCCGAGAATTCCGGTTTGACTGCTTAATCTCCTTTTTATGAACTTTCCATCAATTAAATAAATTACTAAACCCTAAAATCCAATTTTTAATATTATTAAAAAGTCGGGGTTTTCGTCCCAGCAACTGAGGATTGCAACAGATAATTTTAGCCATTTACTGGGTTCCGGTGGTTTTGGATCAGTTTACAAGGGAATTTTTACTAATGGGACACTGGTGGCAGTGAAGGTTTTAAATGGGACTTCTGACAAGAGAATTGAGGAGCAGTTCATGGCAGAAGTAAGTACCATTGGTAGAACTCATCACTTTAATTTGGTTCGGCTTTATGGTTTTGGTTTCGAGCAGAATTTGAGAGCTTTGGTGTATGAATACATGGAGAATGGTTCACTTGACAGATTCTTATTTCGCCGAGAAAAAGACCTAGAATTCAATAAGCTTCACGAAATTGCGATCGCGACAGCTAAAGGGATTGCATACTTGCATGAAGATTGCCAACAGAGAATTATGCACCATGATATTCAGCAAGGAAATATCCTCCTTGATGCAAAATTCACCCCTAAAGTAGCTGATTTTGGTTTGGCAAAACTGTGTAATAGGGATAACACGCATGTGACCATGACAGGAGGAAGGGGCACTCCTGGATATGCTGCACCAAAGTTGTGGATTCCCTTCCCAGTTACCCACAAGTGAGATGTTTATAGTTTTGGGATGCTTTTGTTTGAGATTCTTGGTAGGAGAAAGAACCACGATATCAATCTTCCAGAGAGCCAAGAATGGTTCCCCAAATGGGTTTGAAACAAGTTTGAAAAGAGAGGACTTGGGGAGTTGATGATTGTTTGTGACATAGAGGATAAAGATAGAGAGCAGGCTGAGAGGATGATTAAAGTAGCCCTCTGGTGTGTTCAGTATAGGCCTGTGTGCGCATGTCCCGCGAGGTGCCGCACTAAAATGGGAAGGTATCGGAGTCGCCACTGTCTGACGGGGTGCAGGCAGACACCTAGGTGCCTATACAGGTCTACTGGGATGGTCTGCAGCTTTTAGAGATCCTGGTTAAGGTCTCGGTTACGGTCCGGGAAAGTCCGAAAACACCCCGGTCCGCCTCGTCGATCTGACGGATCCCTCGGGTCTCCCTGGTTAGAGTCAACTCAGTCTCACCCTTTCCTAGTCCAGCATGCTTGTTTATTTAGTCTGAGTGGGGACCACTGAAGGTGTAGGTCCCCTTTATTTTAATTGATTTTTATCTTTTTAGCATTTAATAAAGTGGGTCGGACATAGGTCCTATTGGAAGGCCCATTGGATTCCGAGTTGGGCTTAAGTCAAACCCAAGGCCCATTAGGGTTATTGGGTAACCATTTTTGGATTTGGTTATTTGATTTTTGGTTTAATTATATTTACAAAAATCAGTGGGTTAAAGATTTTAGGGCCCAATAGGCTTTGACTTGACCCATGGGTGACTAATCAAGTGGCCTGGAGACCCATTTATTGAAATGGGCCTTGGTTTGGGCTGGACTGGATATGGGCCCCGTTGGAAGGCCCACAATACCTCATTGGGTCCAAGTGGACCCAGGTCAATAAAAATGGGCTTGGGTTAACCCAAAAGCCCTATTGGTTCAATTTATTTAATAACAGGTCAAACCGAATTGGATTTCATGGGTTTTGGTGGATAAAATGGGTCTGACTGCACTTACCCTGCAATTTAGGTATAACCGCAGAACCAGTGCGGTCCAGACCTGACTGCACATGCTATGTGGTCAGGCCTGAATAGCCCTGAGTATCCGGTTCGACCCGGATCTCGAAAAATGGCCAAAATTAGCCCCGGGCTCTTCTTGTCTGCTTCCCAGTGACATCCGAAGGTTATTGTGAGTTCCAGAGTAAACTCACAGTGGCTTAAATACTAATCTTTGGCTTTAACAAGTTTTCTTTATTGAATTATCCATAAATGCCTTAATCTAATCAATGAAAAAGCAAAAGAGTTATCCATATAGATGCCATCATACATGAGAAAGATGTTTGAAAGGCACTTAAAGAACAACAAATGAAATGAATCATCATAAAAAAATTAAACGTGTCTTGGAAAAGGAGTTAAAAATACTAGAAGTAACCTAAAAGGTGTGTGCTAATGAGGATGAAATCATGAAACCAATCTTCACAATAGAGAAAAAAAAATAATTTAAAATATATTCAAAGCACTATGAGTAAATATGTGCAGGAAAAGTTCATTCGCTAAGAAAAACATTTAAAATTGTTTAAATCTATTGTTGAAACATATATTTATTTTTATAAAGTAAGTAAAAAAATAATTAAGAGAAAACCTAAAAACTACTCATGTATTTATCCCAGATTTATTTCAATATGTGTAACAAACATGCTAAGCTATACATGATCATAAGATATCAAGCCATTTACTCTAATAGAAAGGAAGAGGGAGAAGAGAATAGGGGTACAACAGTTCTTTGAGGAGGACAAACCCATTCTTAATAAATCGACATAAGGTGATGAAACCAAGAACATCTCCACCTTTCTATTTACTTTTACCTCGCACTCTCCTCCCATCTTATTGTGTAGGGAGTTCCCCTTTACCATGGGAACTCCCATACCATGCCAAAGAGAGACAAATGGTTAGAAGGTCAACAAGAAATAAAACCAAGAGTTAACAAAGAAATATACTTCTAGAAATTTTTATACGTGGGGTAAAGTATATCAAATACACTTACACTTATATTATTTCCTCTTTTGAACTGATGGAGATCCTCAAATGGAAATGGACAGCACCTAAGAGTGCTTCTTTTGGTTCCAAAAATGATGTCTTGTTGGTCTCCAAGAGGTTAAAAGAAGTAGGGAAGTTGAAAAGGGAATGGTTAAGAGGGTAATATGGGAATAAAAATGGTTTTAAGGTGTAGATACCCCAAAATTGCACGATTTTTGATAAATCTTGAATGAGAGAAATATTATTAGAATTTTCAATTCTTTGCATTGGGTTTGAGATCCTTAACCCATTTGAATCCAAAACCAAAAAGGAAAAGGCCCGAATTCAACCTTTTGTGCAAAGTCAAACTTTTCCGGTTGAATTTTGTTGACTTTTGACCCCAGAGAATGAAATATTTTTTAAAGTAAGATTTCAAGATAATTTTTCCCAGTAATCAGGTTTTTAGCAATTTTATTGCATAAATGAATTTTTTGGGATTTTAAATCTTGACGAATACCTTGGTATTAGCATATTGAACCTTTTTACCAGACCTGAAAAACCGGAATTTTGCCTTGAACTGAAAAGTTGACTTTTTATTCACTTGGAATTTGGGTCTGGAACTATTTTTAATGGATTGAAATTGGGGGGGGGGGGGGGGGGGTGTTTGCTTATTTACATGTAATATCTTAAGTAAATGGAGATTAAAAAAATACGAGGACATTTACTTAAATGATATTATATGTAAATAAGAACTACCTGTGCAGGAAAGGGTCAGTGCCATGCAGAAACTTTGCAGAGAAGCTTTTTTTTGTATCTGCCATTATATGTCGGATATAAGCCTTTTTCTTTATATCCGACATTATATGTCGGATACAAGCCTTTTGCTTTGTATCCAACATTTTATGTCGGATACAAAGATTTTTGTTTGTATCCGACTTGAGTTGTCAGATACAAGAGTTTTGCTCAAAAAATGAGAAAATTCCGAGAGTTTTCACTTTTTTACTGTTTTACCTTTGTTTAAGAAGTGGAAATCTCGAAAATAGCCTTAGGGTTAAGTGTGGAGGATTCTAGACATCATTTTGTTTCTAGCATTATGCAAACCCTAACCCTAACCTTTGCCTATAAATAGAAGGCCTCTCCTCAAGCAAATGGCCATAAGTTGGAGATTGAAGAGCTCCGAGTGAAGAAGGGAACCACTACCGCTTTGCTTCCAGAAACCCAGATAAGCCTAAAACCCTCTTTATTTTTCTGTTCTTACATTCTAGGGTTAGCTCTTTCTTCTACCTTTTCTGTAGAATAATGTACTACTGATTGTGTATGCAACCCCTTTCCCTACTCAAAGTACCTTGAGACTCCCTCTAGCCGTAAAACGTGAAGAGGGATTTAGGGGAAACGAGACTAGGGATTGATCCTTAGTCATAGAACCCTTTTGAATAGCCTTTTGTTGTGTGAAAACCATTCTATACTGAAAGTATCCCAAGACTATCTCGAAACCGTAAAACGGGGAAAGAGAACTAAGGGAAACGAGAATGGAACGGAACCATAGGTTTTTTAGAACCCCCTTTGATTAACATGCTTGGAATGCTATATGTTCTATGTATGTGTTTAGAGAGATGATTTTTACAAATGCACACATAGCACCCGTTTTATCGGAATCGGCTTGTATTTTGGATCTATTTCCTTCATTGTGATAGATCTAAAATAAATAGCCCCAAACATTTCTAGGATATTTCTTATTGATTTCAAACAAGCTTATCTTGAGTATTGAAGACCTCCAGGTCTAACCTCTCGGATTTGGGCATTTTTGCTCCATTTTAGGGTTTTGGCATATTCTCTTCAATCGAAGAGAATGGTGAGCCAAATTCGTGCCCTATTTCCTCCTGGAGGTTTCTCAATACTTTTTCAAATGATTTTGATTTAGATTGCACGGATTCCACACACTCAATCATTGTTTTGGATTGATTTTACTTAAAAATGGCAAAATTGGACAGCATCTATACCCTAACTTCGGACACTCATAACTTCATCATCCGGATGAATTTTGGAGTGATTCCAAAGACATGTGAAAGATGAGACTGTCTAGTTCATGTCTGTAAAATTTCATTAATTTTCATGAAGTGGTTTTTTGACACCATTCAATCAAAGTCGACAGGTCAGTTTAGGTCAAACTGTTGAACCTGTCACTTTGAATGAGCACCATCTGCTCGTTTTAAATCCGATTCCAGTGATTTTGATTTCTGAGTACTCCTTTATGAGTCTAATTTCAAATCTAGTTGGTTTCAAAATTTTGTGCTTTCATTTGTGTCGTGGGTGACTGATTTACTCAGAACTGCTCAACAGCACATTTCTGGGCTAATCTGTGATCCTCGGGGCCTGTTTGGGAGGCCACCAAGGCACATCCGAATGAAGTTTGGTATGGGGTTAGTTTCATTTGAAAGATGGCCCTACAGACTTCATTTATGCAAAAATTCACGGATTAACATGAAACCAATTTTCCTAAATAAACTTCCAAAGTTGCCCACTTGTTACTTTTACTGATTTCCAACAGCAGATTTCAAAGGAGAATAACTCTTAGGGTTTTAACCGGATTTAATTGAAATTTTGCATGAGTCTTCTATTTATCATAATCTTTCAAAATAATTTGGTTTGATTCAATTTGAATTTGATTTGAATGATTTATGGTCAAATGGCTCCATTTTTTTACCGAATTTTCCGGATTTGTCTTAACCTATTTGTGTTCAAGTTTGGCATTGATTTCTATTTAATAGTGACGTCCTAGAAGTGATACTTACATAAAAGAGGATCTGGAATTCATTGGACTTCTCATGTGGAGGTATCATACATGTGTTTAATCTTTTTTAAGCATTTTTTATTACTTTAGCAAGCCTTCTTTATTTTGAGCATGAACAACACTTGGCAACCACCTTGTGTGGGTGAATGGGGGTACCTAACACCTTCCCCCGTTCATAATCTAATCCCCTTACCCATCTCTAGATTTTATTTTCAAGTAAGGTTATTTTTACCCTAGTTTTGCCTTTTTTCTTATTTTGATGATTTTTGGTGTCCATTCACACCTAAAATTTGAATGGTGGTGACTCCTCCCATTTTTCTGAGCCCGTGTGATGATGAAGGGGATCACCTAGGTGATTTTTCCATGTCTCACATAAGGTGAAAACAATGGACAAGGAGGTTGTTGGTTTTGGACAATGCAAGTGGGGATGAAAGGGGAGTGGGAGAGAATCTCCTTGGAATGGGGGGAAAGGGAACCTCCTATTTATAGTAAAAAAAAGTGACCAAATTTTAATTTTAATTTATCTTTTTTACTTTTTATCAAATAAACATTGAGTGATACGTGGGTTGTTTTTCAACCAAGTCATTTCAACGCATTCTCCATATGGGAGAATGCGTTGTCACCTTCCCATTTTTTTATTTTATTTATTTTAATTACTTGAGTTTTATGTTTTTACTATTATTTTATTCTTTGATTTTTTTGTTTAGACACACATGTGTCTTCAATTTTCTTTTATTTTTATTTAATTTAATTAATAGATTTTTAAGATATAATATTATTTTATTGTTAGATTTTTTTTGTCCTTTCTTTAATTCTTGCCACGTGTGCAGATTTGCCAGAACTTTGACTGCTTATAACTCCTTCATTTGATGTCCGATTTTAGCAAACTCAGTGGTGTTGAAATCAGCTCGAGATTCTCTATCCACTGGGCCAGAGTTTCACAGAAAATTCGGAATTTTAGCATAAGCATAAAACTGCTACCCCAGAGCCAATTTTGCTCATATCTCTCTATCCGGGACCTCGATTCCAGCAAAATTGGTTGCATTGGAATCGTGTCGAGATACTCTATCTGCTGGTACCAATTTAGGCAGCTGATCTGGGATTTAGTAGAAAGCCAATTTCTGTTATTTCCAAGTTTGACCGGCCCATAACTCCTTTATCCGGACTCCGATCCCAGCAAAATCAGTTGCGTTGGAGTCGAGTCGAGATGCTCTATCTACCGGGATAAAATTGAGCCGTTGATTCAGCTTTTAGCAAAAAGTCAAAACTGCTCTCCAGAATCCGGTTCTGCTCATAATTCTCTATCTGGAACCCTGATTTCAGCAAACTTGGTTGCGTTGGAATCATGTTGCAGTGCTCTTTCTGCTGGGACCAGATCGGACAGCTGATCTGGGTTTTTGCAGAAAGTTGATTTTTGCTATTCCCAGTTTTGACCAGCTCACAACTTCTTCATTTGGACTCTGATTTGGACAAACTTGGTGTTGTTAAAATTGCATCGGAATCCTCTATCCAATGGTATGAAGTTTGGTGGTCAATTTGCACCGGATCAAAAAGTCAACTTTTGACATTTCTGGGTTTGACTTTCCAATTTAAATTTTCATTTTTTGACAGTCTCTATCTAGACCTTCCATGGGTGTTGTGGTGAAGATGTTGGAAGGACGACTGGAAATTCCTCCACCCTTGAATCCATTTCAACACTTGGTGATGGGGACTCCACCTGCTCAAAGTTGCTCCCTGTCCACTGATACATGGACAGGGAGCAACTTTGATTCAATTTCTTCTCATATGACAACAGGCCCTACTTATATGAGCTCAACACCTATAGTGAGGAAGTATGGGATTGAAATGGCTTCTTCTTAAGGTAAGTTAAAGCAGTATATGTAAGTCTGTTTCTCCTTTAGTTTTGTTATCAGCAATCAATTTCTAGTTCCATTTGGAACTACTTTTAATTAGAGTTCACAAATTAACAATGGGTATGTCTTAACACATGAATATAGAAACAAAGAAAACAATACAATTCACGTTTTTTCCTCATAAACTATGGCCATCTAGCTCCAATGATTTATTCATTGGAATTACGAGCCGTAGTATGAAATCATTGGGAATAGTGCTGAAATAAAGGCTAAGAAGAATAACACTTCCAAACAAACAATAAATTCATGTTTTTTCCTCATAAACTATCCCATCTCCAATGCTTTATTCATTGGAATTACCATGAAATCATTTGGAGTAGTGATGAAATAAAGGCCAGAAATTTTTTTGGTAGTAGTGTTAAAAAATTCATTTGGGTTTATACCAAGAATGTTCACTATGAAAACAATCTTCCTACTTGGATAATTTACGAAGAGTTTAGAGGGATGAAGGGTGAGCTTCAATTTTTTTTTTGGTAATGAGGTGAGCTTCATTTCATTTTTTATTGACTTTGAAAAAGCTCATGATTAATTCTCGAAAGAGTTTTTTTTTTTTTTATTGAATTTTATAGAAAGGGAGTATAAATAAAGTATATTGAAGTTTTTGAAGACATTATTAAGGGATATTTATCTAGAGTGAGAAACGTGGTTAATGAGACAAATGAGTTTCCAGTTATAATAGATTTTATAACTCTATAGTGTCAGTTATATATATGAGCCCAATATATCTTTTTGATTTAGTACTGGATGAATTTTAACTGCCCATATCCAAGAGAAGTTATCTTTGTATATATTATATATTTTGCAGATCATATAGTTTTAGTGAACCAAGCTAGGGAAGTGATAAATGCAAAATTAGAGCTCTTGAGGAATAGTTTGGAATCTAAGGGTCTCAAAATAAATCGAACTAATGCTGAATATATAGATAGTAACTTTAATACAAATAATGGGGGAGGTAAAGCAACAGTCAAGGGATTCCTAAAATGATTTTAGTTTGAAATTATAGAGGGTGTTTGGTAACGTTTTTCAAATCTGATTTCATTGGTATTAAAAACAAAAAAAACAGCAACATTTTCAAATCATATTTGTGAAAATCGATTGAAAAACAGGGTCAATTTTAAAAACGGAAAATTCCAGTTTTTAAAAACAAAGAATCGTGTTTTCTTTGATTCGGATGGCATTTTTGTAATTTTGTTTTAAATTAATTCTTTGAAACATATATACAAGATTATAAGTTTGTTGAATCGAAAATAATGTATACGTAAAAGTAAAAGATAATAAAAAAGGTAAAACACCAACTCGGAAACTCTTTTGAGACCCTTTCTTTGTATATATATTTGATCAATCCAAGTCCAGAAAGTCTTGTTTTTTGTCTATTTCAACCCAACTTGGGCCGATTCGACCCAGTTACCAAGATCAAATGCACCAACATGTTTGATGCGCAGGTTGACGCTACGAGCTTCGCATTGAATTAGCTAGACTTCAAGGAGGTGGAAGTTATGATGCCAGAGACAGGGTGGCCTTACAAACAAGATAGCAACGAGGTTGGACCCACTATCAACAAGACCAAAGCTTGTAATCATAATCACCTACCTTTGATCGATGATCGGTACTCCTTTGAAGCCAAGGAAGTTTGTGGATATATGAATGAGTTACCAAACGCATTTTTGTTGATTTTTAAAATTGTAAATGAATTTAAATTAATTGTTACCAAATGGGTTTCTTTTCAATTGTTTCCAAAAACACAAAAACAATCTGAAATGTTTTTAGTTTTCAAATTGGAAAAAAAAAAAAAAAGGTGTTACCAAACGGCCTCATAGTTTTAATTATTATCAGTGGGAAATATCATAAATATTGTGAAATCAGTATTACAAAATGAGTTGATTTTACCTGTCGGTATAAAACCGCGGGTGAAAACCACATTACCGCTGATAAAAGTAGGTTGTTGGAAATGTCATTATTGGCGGTAATGATGTTACCGCTGGAATTATTTCTCTTTTACCAGTAGTTTTGTACCACCGGCAAACAACACTAAAAATTGTTTTCGTTTAACTTTTATTGGCGGGAATTCCCACCGGTAAAAGTCTATTTAAAAGTATTTTTAAATCTCCTTTATTGGCATAATTGATCGTCACTAAAACGTTTATAAAAAATCTAAATAAAAACACCAGTTGTCTGGAATTCGCCAGACCACATACATAGAGAGAGAAGAAATTTAGAGAGATGAATGCAAAGAGAAATAGAGTTAGTGAGATATAAATGGCAAAAAAAGAGAGAAAAATACATGGATTTATGCATTCAAAGAAATAGTAGAGGGAGATAAAAGAGTTAGGGAAAGACAAAAAAGAAAATAAAAAGGAATTAATAAGAGACATAAATTTATGCATCCAAAGAACGAATAGAGAGGGTGATAAAAATAATAATATAAAGAAAGTAAAAATGAAGAGGAACATAGCTTAGAAAATTTGACAAAGAAGAGAAAGTAAATTCTTTTTTAATTATAAAAAAGAATTTCGTCGGAACGCGGTAACTGCCATCGGTGAGAAGTCAAAATATTTCTGTCATTTGGCGAAAGCAAGGAGGCAGGAAATTTTCCGCTTTTGAGTTTTACACGGTTGCAAAATCTGCCAGTAAATATTACATGATATCCGGCAGGCTTAACCGCCGGTATTTTTCATATTTAATTTAATTAGTAATTATCGATAGTCAGAATTGTTAGTAATTATTAATATTTTTGGAGATTTTGCAACTGCCAGTTTAATTTGAGTTATTTATTCTTTCACTGGCATTATTGTTTGACCGTACGTGGGTAATAATCAATTCTCGGGCAGCTCCAACAGTTGGTAAATGCATTGATCCCGCCAACTTTTCCCCATGTTTCTTTGAATTTTACGGGTGGGAACTGGATTATCACCGGTAAAAACTTTATTTTTTGGCGGCAATATGTGATTATCGACGCGTTTTATCATCGGAGAAGCTCCCACCAAATTTTTAGTAATGATTTCTGGCAAGAACTCCCGTTGGTGAAAGTTTTTCGGGTGAAAAATTCTCGCTCCAATGTTTTTTTTGTGTGAAAAAAGTCATGCTATTTTTTTTACCAGTGGGGATAGCTTTTTCAACCGGTAAAAAGTCACTTAGTGAATTAGAGTGAAACGGATGGATTGATGCCTATGTCAGGAGGGAGCCCCACAATCCCACCACAAATCCTAGCTAGTGGTACTGGTATCACAATACTATCCAATTCTGGCAACAGAGGAAATTGGTTCATGGGCAAGCAGCAACTTGCTATTCCGGTGAGACCCATCGAATGGCTGCAAGGCCTTCACCTTCTCTTCTCTCTATCACTATTATGACAAGACCCATCTATCGGAAGGATTGCACCATCTCTCTCTCTCTCTCTCTCTCCAGCAAGGCCTATTGCCGTCTCTCTCTATCTTTCTCGCGATTACTTTCGTCTTTCTCTTGCGCTGTAAGGATTCTAACAAAGATCAGTGGCAAAATTCATCTTTGTATTCTACAGTAGCTTTTAAGGGTAGGAAAACCCTAGCCAAATGTTACATGCCTAACCGTTGCCCCAAAAGTCCTAAGGTTTATAGAAACTTTGTTAGTTAAGTATTTAACATTTGGGACCGTAACATTCAACCACGCTTCCGTAGCTGACGTCCACGGCGGCCTAGTCTATCGGCACTGATACAAAGGTAATCCTTTCTCTTTTAGCAGATCCACTCACCCATCAGTATTCAATGACTTAGTACTATGCCATACATAACACAAAGGCATTTTTAATCCAACCTATAGGTTGCCCCCTCCGAGACTCGAACTCGGGACGTAGTGGTTGGCTTTGATACCATTTATTACATGCTTAACCGTTGCTCAAAAAGCCCCAAGGCTTATGGATACTGTGTTAGTTAAGCATTTAACATTTGGGACCCTAACAACGAACCTTCCCTTCGCCGGTGCATACATCTGAATGGGTTGCACCGGCGAAGGGAAACCCTCAATAGGCTGTATGTGCTTTCTTCTAAAAATGGCCAATCGGTAGATCAAAAAGAAAGTATTTTGCTGCAACAAAGAATTGCTGTTCTAACCCTTGTGAGATGGATATTTTCCCAAATCTAGGGATTTTCCTCAATCACATTGAGTGGAAGCATTGATGAAGCCGGAAATGGAGATTTCTTAGGTTTCCATTAGTTGCTAGAATCTTTTTTGGCTACGTGGCTACGATCGGTGCACCTAGCACCGATTGTAGCACTATCTTCATAAAAGAAGATATGTATGCTCCCCTCAATGTTCTTTATGCGGGCCATGGATTACGCTATTGCTATAGCTTGGAAATTCCAACATTAGAAATCATTTTAATGAGGACCTCATATCGTCTGCAAAATCATACCCCAATCATTCACCTTAACAAGATCATTTAAGTCATATTCAAGTTGAATTTTTTTTTTTAAATTGAATGCACTAATCACAAGGTCTGACGCGTGAATTTGGGCTTGACATTCACTTTCTCAAGCATGTAGCATCTTAAGGTCAATAATTATTTCTGATCAGTTCTTTTTATTGGAAAATTATAACTTTCATATACTTGTGCACGTACAAGTATATGACTTATAATTAAAAATCCTGTATGTCATTTTCCTAAAAAATAGCTATTTTGCTAGTGTTTGTTTCAATGTAAAATATAATACTGTGTAGAACCATATTCCTAAAAAATAGATATTTTGCGACAAATGACCTATAATAAAAAATCGTGTATGTCATTTTCCGAAAAATAGATCGCGTTCAATATGATCCATTCATATTTTCTGATGAAAGCCTAGAAAATAGATTGTGCTTGGAATTGAAAGAAAGATAAATCGTCTACAATTGAACTAGGTTCTGGGAAACACCCATGACACCTGCCTAGCTAGGCGGTAGAAAGTTTTGGGCCCATAAGTTATAATTACTTTGGAGTTGTTTTCCTTGATTATTTTCATTTGTTCCAAACATAAGAAAATGAAGAATTCACATTTTCAACTTTATTTTCTAATATCCATCAAAACCGTTGAAAACTTAATTTTCCTTCCATTTAAAACATTTTCCATATTTACATCAAAACAAATGGAGCCTAAAGCTAACCATGCTTCAAAAAATCCAAGACATTGGCCTTACGTATTGGGTAGACATTAATTTCATGGAATTTACATTGTAAGCCCATAAATTTTGCACATTAAAACTTGCTGAGCTAAGGGTCATAGTTTAGCAGAATTAAGAGGTAAAATGAGATTTTAAAATAAGCTGGGTTGGCGATAATTTTATTACACCATTGAAAAGAGGAAATCGACACAATTCCAATGTCATTGACTGTGCGTGAATTGGAGTCCGAACAGAAAAGTTATGGCCAAAACATCTTAAGGGCATTTTTGTAAATTTTTGCAGATTGCAGCTGTCACGTGGCACGAGTCGTGTGCACGCCACGTGGCAACAAAAAAAAAGGTTGTTTTGTAAAAGGCAAAACAAAATTAATAAGAATAGTAAATAATTAATAATAAAATATCAAAAGTTAATAAGTTAAAAAAATAATAAATAAAAAAACGCAACTGGTCACTAAAAGCCATTTAATGCAGCCGAACACCTGACCAATCATTCATGACACCGAAGGGTGCCATGACTTTTGGGATTGCTCTCCTTTATAAAGAGAAGAGGTTTTAGCTGAAAAAAATATATAGGAAGAAAAAAAGAGAGGAAGAAATCCAGAAAGTTGAGTGGGAACCCACGGAAATGATGGAGAGTTGTAGAGTTAGAGAGAGAACCTAAGTGCTGCCGAAGTGAGTTTCTAAAGCCAAGCAAGAGTCTCTTCACACAAGGTACAAGCTTTAACTTTAAATTGTTCTTTTTCCATGATTTCCATCTAATGATCTAAACGCAATAAATATTTTGGAATTCTGTTTACACCCGCCGTAGCCCGGGGTAGAATTGAATCTTATGTAGCTACAAGTCCCACTAAATAGGGAAGTGAGGTCCATTAAGAAACCCCATTACGTAAGATTGGTTTGGAAAAAGTTTACAATGGCTAAAAAGATGGAAAGTGGGGTCCCTCACTTCCTAGAAACATGGGAGGTTTGTATAAAGTGGGGTTTAACTTCCTAAGAGTGGGTCGTTAGGAGACTTTGTGATCAAGCCAAACAGCTTATAAATAGGGACCTTCAGACAAGGGAAAGAGATCTCTCGATCAACATACAACATAAGTACATTAGCTATTCCAGTCTCCTCAGACCCCTTATTCGGTCTTCTAAGACCACTCTACTCTTATGCTATATATCCTCATAGCATGAAGTAGTCTATCCTCCTGTTGCTTCCTTGTAACGCCTCGAATCCGAGTTACGTAGCGAAAACCGTAACTCATCTTCAAGGGTTATCTTTTTCATCCAAGATCAATATACCAGAGTGAAAGAGAACATGAAATGAACGATATTCTACTAAACCAGAGTCAACTACATTACCAAACTAAATACAAAAATATAGTATCACAACTCTCAAATTACATAAAACCAAGCATCTACTTGTCGGTAACATAACTCCCTAGTCTACAAATCCAAAAGTAATATTTACATTACATTTACATTTCCCAAAAACACAATATAATATCTCATAAAAGAATCCTACTGTGGGTAGAAATCCTCTGGCTTGTACTCAAGCCCACCCTCAATATTTGCCCCAATATGCGGCTCACCAGCGGAATCTAAAACAAAATCGGTAAAACAAAACACGCGTGAGACTAACGTCCCAGTAAGTAGCACAATGCATGATAGAAACAGTTTATGAAACTTTAAACAATTTACTAGCATGCTTATTTAATATACGATCAATCTCTGGCAAAATCATACTAAAAGCATATCAATCTAATGTAAACATTACTTTGAACTCTGTGGAATCATAAATAGATAAAATCAAATTAATCTAAACCACGATCTCAATAAAATCTCAAATAATAACAATCATTTAACTCACTTGTCCAATTTGCCACCTCGCGACTTACAATGGAAAGATCTAGCTAGGATCGCTCTTCCAAAGCGGAGCACTCAAGCATGAGACATGTATGAGCTGGCAAGTACAACCCAGTCCAACCATTTAGCAAGTTAGTGATCTCTTTCAGACCATTGAGTTAGTGATCTCTATTAGACCATCAAGTTAGTGATCTCAATGAGACCATCTAGTTGACTTTACGGGTTGCTATGGCACATTCTGAGGTGGATGCAAGTTCACAACGCTCAGCCACTCACGAGCTAGGGTGAACCGCCATCTACAACCCCTAGAATCATGTATCACATGCTGGACAAGAGTACAAACTTTTCACACAAGTCATCCCAACACACTACCTGACTTAGACATGGATCCATTCTACAACCAAGCTCACCAAACCACGATTCAACAATCTCAGCACATTTACTTTCAAAAGCATCTTTTCCTTACGATACCAAAGCAACACCAAACAATAAAACAATTTATGAAAAACCAATCTCGAGTAAACGTCTTGTTCACTTCCCTTTAAATCCCTAGGCTTCACTGCCTTTTGGGTTACCATGGGCTCTCAGCCCCTTTTTGCAAGTCCACCAGAAGCCTCAGCTTCATCATTCAAATAACAAAAGAGTTCTCAATCCTCGCTTTCATAAATCCTAATCAGGATCTCATAATATTGTTCTTGCTAGAGAAAGCAAAAATAACTTCATTTTGGTGAGGATATGAAACCAAAAGCATCTTAAAAAGAATAGTTTAGAAAACATGCACAAAATCCTTATAAAATGGAATTTTATTGAGAAGCCTATGCAAGCACTCCCTCAATACCTATATCTTAAGTGTTCATGCGTTGGATTTGATTAAAAACACTTTTGTAATGAAAATCAACTCAATTTGGAAATAAATATGAATTTTTTGTCCTGGGCGCACGAACTGTCGCTCGAGCCTGCTTCGGGCGGCCTAATTTAGCTCTCGGGTTCAGAAAACTCAGGTTGGGCGCTTAATAGGTCGCTCTAGAGGAACTTCAAGCACTCTGATTTTAGTGCTAAAATTGGTTGGGCGCTTGATAAGTCGCTCTAGCCATTCTTCAGGCGCCAGGCAAAAAATCAGGGTTTCTACAGGTTATGGAAAAGACGCAATTTTTTGGGGTTTTTCTCTGAGATTTCACTACCAAATCTTAATCCAATGACTCTAAAACTTTGGGAATTGCTTCTACAACATTTGAGGATACTTTTTAACATGATTCTAAGACAATTTAACTCATAAAACATGACAAAATCTGTGGCGTTCCTCAATTGAACCCTAAAATCCCCAAATCTGAAATTTTAGTCCAGAGTTCAAATCACAGCAGTTAAAGGCATGAAAATCTTCAAGGAGCACTCAAGAAACAACATCTAATCATTCCCAACTAGTTTTACGCAATTCAAACAATAAAACCTCAACATCACATAACCTCGGTGAAACATGGTTTCCTTTTAAAACAGAAATTTTTTCGTAGAAATAGTTCGAAGGGTGCTACTTACCTTTAGGTGTGCGGATCGAGCTAAGAGCTTTCCCCCTTCCTCTCTTCTTCTTCTCCTTCTTCTTCTCCCTGCGGCCTTCCCCCTTTCTCCACGAACAGACGAACAAGAACCATCGGGTTCTTCCTTCAAACACACATATATATAATAGTTTAATAAACCACTTAAACCGGTTTACATTAAATGAACCAAACCCCCACTAAACCAACTAAACCAACCCACCTAACCCGAACCAATTAAACCTATTAAACCAATTAAATTCAATTTACACCTAACCAACTAAACCAGTTCTACTGAAATGAACCGATCCACCCGAATCAAACCCAGATAAACTAAACCTGGACCGAACTAAACCATTTATTTCTTTTAAAATTTTGATTTAACTAATCTAATTAAAACTTTTAATCCCCTATTTACCTTTAATTAAAATATTCACTCTTAATTACAATTTCTCAAAATCCAGGGTCTTACATTCCTGTCGCAACAACACATGGAGATCCCCCTTACTCCTAGACAAGGCTAAGAAGATACGCCCTACTCCGATCATGGCTAGGTACGATCTCGCTTACTCCTTCAAGCAAGACTAAGGGCAGTCACTATGTGCACCCCGGAACCAGTAATCTTCAAGGCGGCCCCTGATCTCTTCTCTCTATACTCCGATCACGGCTATAGGGAAACAGGCGGTAGGTATTGAGATTTTGTTGGTTTTCTTTTTACCTTTTATTGATTCTCATCACCATCCATCCTTGAAACGGTCGTCATCCTACACGGCCCATCCATCCTTGAAACGGCCGTCATCCCACACGGCCCTCAATTTCTGCAGATTATACATCAAACGGCCACCACCAATGTGGCCATCATCAATATTGCCATAAAATTGGGGAAAGAACATTGGAGGACAAACCCCAATCCTCTCAGCAATCATCGGATCAGAAGTCTCCAAATCCATAGGCGGCAGGGTCTTTTCTGAATCGTATCCTGTCAGGTTCTACGTGTGATGGGCGCCGGGGTCAAAAGTTTCCGACTCCTTGCATCGGTATAGATGTTGGTACATCCGCGCACTCACGCGTCCCCGAGTCGAGCCGGAAATGATGGGAACAAATACATAGCAGAATTGAATGGTAGAAGATGTGCGTGAAAGAATACTGGTTCATGGTTCGATTGTGAAAAACTGTCTTTCCTTTCTTCTTCTTGAGTTCTATCGTTCATTAATTATCTTCAAATTCTTATACGTTGGTTACAGCACCTATTTACATGTCATTAGTAGGATTTGAAGAAATCTAAGAAAAAAACATGGTTTGTGTTTAGAATGTTGACCAAACAAAGAAGAAGAAATAAAAACCAAAACAGAGCATCATTTGCTCTGTTTTGTAAGTTTTTTTTAGTTACAACATTCATATCAACTGGATTGAGGCTTTGCTATCCACCTGTAGCTGAAAGAAAAAGTAGAAGAAAAGTTAGAATCATTAGCAAAGGAAAAAGGGAGGGAAAACAGCAAAAGAAATTATTCGGGTTTTGTTCTCATTGAGTTTGAGCATGCCACGGAGTGAGTAAAAGTTCTCAGATTATGCTCCACTGTGCTCAGACTCATTCTTAGATGTCAAAGATGATCTCATTAGGTATTAAAAGAAGCAGGAAATGAAAGAAAAGTAGTAACCATGGAAGGTATGAATAGTTCTCAAACCACTGTTTAAATTCGTGAACAGCAGTATGTCTTTAAATTCTTTGGACATTGCTTACCTTCTGCCTAGCTCATTTTCAGCAAATAAAGGTCAATTTTTGGTGGGATAAACAAGACAAAGATGAAAACAAATGATCCAGAATATGAGGAGAACAAGGCATTCGATTAACCTTGTTCGTCCCCATTTTTCAGCTGTCGATTTATTGCTTAGGCTCTTTGATATGTCTAGCAAATCAATCCAAGCAGAAGCATGATAGTGGATGGAAGCGTTTAGATCTTTGAGAGGACTAGGAATAAAAAAAAAGAAAAAGAAAAAAGAGGACAACTAATAATCGGGCTCTTGTTAGTCACTCAAATTTAAATATTTGTGCATTTATTTCAATTATAGTGATTTCTTATTGACTTTGAGGGAGAGCTATACTTTTGATATTTTATTCTATGGTCTATGTTTACTTTGATTTATCATTGGGACATATACAACATTTGAACATGGCAAACGGATTTGGGATGTTTAGACTGTTTGTGCAAATCAATTAACTTAATACCTTTGAAAGTTTCCTAATAGTTGAGCACATGGCATGAAGTCAAAAATAAATAAATAAATAATAAGAATGGTTACATTTTGCTTCTTCTTTTTATTACTTTGGTTTAATTTATTTAGGCTGCTTTATTTTTAAACTTGGTGACATTTTGTGTGTGTGCTTTCTGTAGACACCCCAAATTGCACTACAAAATGAGAAAATAATGAAAACATTAATTGGAATTCAAAACAGGCCAAAAAGGCATGAAAATCAATAATTAAAGCCTGGACCGTATTGCCACTACGGGCTAAGCATGCCCGAATTCTGAATACGGGCACGCAGCGCCCGTAGTAAATATACGGACATCGTGGGACCATAAATCATTTACGGGCATTCTAAACTCGTGCGAGTTCTGTGCTTCTCTCGATTTCGGAGCCTTATCCTTGGTCCAATATCCCTTTAAATGAGCGAATATGATCTTGTATTTAACTCAAACTGAAACTCTATCTTGCCAAACCTTGGACCAACCATACCCCTGTGTTTGCCTATAAATAGAGGGCCTTTCCTCAAGCAAAAGGCCACGAAAATTTGAAGTCCAAGGAACTCCATGAGAAGAAGAGGAACCCCTGCTGCTTTACTTGCTCAATCCAGGTAAGTCCCTTTTCCCTTTTATTTTCTGTCTTCAATTCTAGAAGTAATAGGATTTTCTCCATTGCTGTCGAATAAGGCCATCTTTTGTACTTGTATTCCTAAACTTGTCTCTAAGTACCTCAAGAGTCTCTCTAGCCGTAAAAAGTGAAGAGAGAGCTAGGGGAAAAGAGAACAGGTGGATCCCTAGAATAGAACCCCATATCTGTTTTTCTCCTTTTATCTAGAATAAGGCCTGTGATTGTGTTTGTATAACCAAACCTATCTCCAAGTACCTCAAGAATCCTCTTGAGCCGTCAAACGTGAAGAGAGAGCTAGGGGAAAAGAGAACAGGTGGATCCGTAGGGTAGACCCCCATGTGCTCTAATTTGTGAGATGTGACTGCTTTAAATATCTTGATCATGTTTTAATGCTTTTTATGATGAATCTGAATGAATAACATGAATCTATGATGTTTATAGAATGAGATCCCCACTTTTTTATAAAATTTGGATTTTCCACATATTTGCACCTACAGCACTGTTTTCGTGAATTTTGTGATTTTAGGCTATGATCTTGGATTTATCATGATCAATATGATAGATCTGAATTCAAAAGCCTGAAAATAAATTCTAGGGTTTCATAATGTGGTTTTTAAATCGTTTTTCATTATTGAGAGAAGACCTTACGGTCTAAGTTCTCCCCTTTTGATGTTTTTCATCAACGTGGGTATTTATGGTTTTTATTTTTTGATTTAGTGTGAAATATGGGCTATATCTATGTCCTGGACTATTCAAGTTCAATTTTGAAATATTTTATAAAAATCATATTTTTCTAGATTTCTAGAATTTGACTTGAAGCCAGATTTTTGGACTTTTCACTTTAAATTGATTTTATCTCAATTTTATTTTGATCATGAAACCATAGGAATGGTATGATCATATTTGAAAGTTCTGGATCAATCAGACTATTCATATGAAAAAACCATATATTTTTGTCTTTTTGTGATTTTTTATGATTTTTATAGCAAGCCTTTTTTCCTTTATTTTAACATGAACAAAACCTGGCAACCACCTTGTGTGGATGAATAGGGGTGCCTAACACCTTCCCCTGTTCATAACCTAATCCCCTTACCCATCTCTGGTTGTTTTTTTTAGGAGGGTTATTTTTACCCTAAAATTGCCTTTTGTGCTTATTTAATATTTTGGTGTCCATTCACACCTAAATTGAATGGTGGCGACTCTTTGTTTAATTTAATCCCGTGTGATGATTGAGGAAGTCATATGGAGATTGATTTTTTCCCATGTCTCACACTTTCCCACTTTTATTTCAAAATGTGGCTTAGCAATTTCCCAACCTTTGAAACCCATGCACATGTGAGGTGATTAAAAATAATGAAAAAAAACAAACTATGTCGACTCTTTAAATGTCCAATGAAATTCATAGATGGGAACATGGAATGCAAGATGAATCGGGTGCTTTCGGACTTCCCTGAGTTATAACCGGATCATTTAGCCGGACTCTGGTTCAAACCAAGTAAGCCTAGGTGATTGTTTACACCCTTAAACCAACAAGCAGTGACGACTCCAAAATCAAATTGAACCCGCTAAGAGCATTAAGCAAAAACAATTAAAAAATACAAAAAAGGCTAGTCAACCTAGGCAAAACACACACACGCACACATATAAAAGCAGAGTCTTCAAACTCCATACTCTCTCTCCTCCATGTGGACAAGCCCCCTTTCTCCAATGGCCCTTTTGGGCCTCACTTAAAAAATAGATAATATTTGAATTTTTTGTTATCCTTAAGATGAGACTAATTCTCAATTATTTAAATCAAATATCATTAATTTCTAATTATCAAAAAATAACCCATAACTTAAATTAAATATTTGTATATTCATTCTCAATTATCAACCAAATCAATATTTTGTCCAACACTATGTTTATTGTCAAAATTTTTTTAAATTAATAAAATTTTTTTTCTTATTTAAAAAGTACACTTTTTCTTATTACCTTTTCTGTGTTTTTGTACTTTTTAAATTATTGGTTTAAAATATATACTCTTAAAATTTCCTACTCATAAATTTAAAGAAAGTAATATATAATTTACATTATTTAGTAAAACATTATTTATGAAAAAAATATATCTTCCCGTGCTTAGCACGGGTAAATCTAACTAGTTATGTTCAAAGAAAGAGCAGTGGACCCATGGAAGACTAAAGCTAACCATGCTTCAGAAAATCCAAAACAATGGCCTTACGTATTGGGTAGACGTGAATTTCATGGAATTCACACACATTATGTTGAAAGAAAGAGCAGTGGACCCTATGAAAGACTAAAGCTAATCATATACTTCAGAAAATCAACACCGGTCTAGCGTACTGGGTAGACGTAAATTTCACGGAATTAATTTGCACCTCATGCTCGAGGAAAGAGCAGTGAACGCCATGGAAGACTAAAGCTAACCATGCTTCAGAAAATCCAAAACACTGTCCTTACGGATTGGGTAGATGTGAATTTCATGGAATTCACACATTAAGTTCAAAGAAAGAGCAGTGGACCCCATGGGAGACTAAAGCCAATCCGTTTACTCTACCGCGTCGCGTTTTATGGGGTTTTTACAGCGTCGTCCTTAACACGACGCGTGGAGAAGAAGGTCGCACGAGACCTTCGAAGGTCTCGTTTTTAATAGAGAAACGAACGGCTCAGCCGGGTGAGCCGTTTGTTCTTTGACCCCAAATCAATTCGACCAACTAGTCTCCCAACCCAACGAGGTTATCAGATCGATGAAGGCTTTCCCGTTAGCGTTTAAGCGTCAATATTTGCAAAAATTTCCAGCCTACCGTTTCTTTGGCACTGCAAAAATTTTCCGCCTACCGTTTCTTGGAGCATCCCATTTCCTCTACCATTTGTGAGACATGGGAAAAAATCAAATCCAATGACTTCCTCAATCATCACACGGGATTAAATAAAACAAAGAGTCGCCACCATTCAATTTAGGTGTGAATGGACACCAAAATATCAAATAAGCACAAAAGGCAATTTTAGGGTAAAAATAACCCTCCTAAAAAAACAACCAGAGATGGGTAAGGGGATTAGGTTATGAACAGGAGAAGGTGTTAGGCACCCCTATTCATCCACACAAGGTGGTTGCCAGGCATTGTTCATGTTAAAATAAAGGAAAAAAGGCTTGCTATAAAATTCATGAAAAATCACAAAAAAGACAAAAATATATGGTTTTTTTCATATGAATAGTCTGATTGATCCAGAACTTTCAAATATGATCATACCATTCCTAGGGTTTCATGGTCGAAATAAAATTGAGATGAAATCAAATAAAATCAATTTAAAGTGAAAAATCCAAAAATCTGGCTTCAAGTCAAATTCTAGAAATCTATAAAAATATGATTTTTATAAAATATTTCAAAATTGAACTTGAACAGTCCAGGATATAAGTAGAGCCCAAATTTCACATTAAATCTGAAAATAAAAACCAAAAATACCCACGTTGATGAAGAACATCAAAAGGGGAGAACTTAGACCGTAGGGTCTTCTCTCAATAATGGAAAACGATTTAAAAACCACATCATGAAACCCTAGAATTTACTTTCAAGCTTCTGGATTCAGATCTACCATATTGATCATGATAGATCCAAGATCATAGCCTAAAATCACAAAATTCACGAAAACAGTGCTGTAGGTGCAAATATGTGGAAAATCCAAATTTTATAAAAAAGTGGGGATCTCATTCTATAAACATCATAGATTCATATGATTCATTCAGATTCATCATAAAAATCATTAAAACATGATCAAGATATTTAAAGCAGCCATATCTCACAGATTAGAGCACATGGGGGTCTACCCTATGGATCCACCTGTTCTCTTTTCCCCTAACTCTCTCTTCACGTTTTACGGCTAAAGAGGATTCTTGAGGTACTTGGAGGCAAGTTTAGGAATACAGATACAAAAGATGGCCTTATTCTACAACAATAGAAAGGATCCTATTATCTCTAGAATTGAAGACAGAAAATAAAAGGGAAAAGGGACTTACCTGGATTGAGCAAGCAGAGCAGCAGGGATTCCTCTTCTTCTCTTGGAGCTTCTTAGACTTCAAATTTTCGTGGCCTTTTGCTTAAGGAAAGGCCCTCTATTTATAGGCAAACACAGGGGTATGGTTGGTCCAAAAGGATATATCTTGATCCTTAGGATAGAGTGAAAAACAGAGATAATGCCCATCCATAGCCAACCAAGGTGGCTTCAGCGAATAAAAGACATAATTCATTCATTTAAAAGGATATTGGACTAAAGATAAGGCTCAGAAATCGAGAGAAGAATAAAACTCCCACGAGTATTTAGTGACCGTAAATGATTTACGGTCCAATGGTACCCGTATATTTACTACGGGCGCTGCTTGCCCGTATTTAGAATTCGGGCATGCTTAGCCCGTAGTGGTAATACGGTTCAGGCTCTAATTACTGATTTTCATGCATTTTTGGCTTGTTTTAAATTCCAATTAATGTTTTCATTATTTTCTCATTTTTAGTGCAATTTGGGGTGTCTACACCATTTCGTTGGTACTTCATTGTGGATTGGTAGGAGATTTGAAGAGGCATCTGTTCTTGCACAACCAATTTGAATTGGGTTGAAGATTTCTGATCCTTCTTCTACCTCTGCGTGTTTTGCAAATCCTGGTAAGTTCGTCCTATCCATACTTGTTTTCCCCTTTTCATTTTGTTTTATTTTGTTCTTGAATCCACATTGCACATTGTACAATGCGATTGGGCGTGCGTGTGCCGCTGATAATTTTCAAAATCATTCGTTTGTAAAATAAATTATATAATTTTCAAATAGACAGATATATAGATTGATGGTGAATCTGATTTTCGATATATAAATTGATATAGGTTTTAAAAAATGTTACTACATTTTTTTATATTATACAGACTATCTTTGGGTTTCATAAATTACAAATGTATTATTTGATGTTTTTTAAATAATAGTAACATGTCTTTAAATTTTGTTAATTGTAGTAATTGTTAATGTTGTGAATACATGGGGGACAACTAAAATTATTGATTAGTGAATGTATTGAATCAAATACATTCACTAAAATTACCAACCCTTGGTAATTTGCTTCTTTTTAGCTAGATATGTAATCCCTTTTTCTTCAAATATATTTAAGTTGTGTGAATCCTCCGTGTGTTGATACAAAACCAATTTTGCTCATATATGGAAAGTGGGAGTCAAATGCTATTTTAGCCAATTAATGGCAATGCAGACATCAATGTAGATTTGGTTGAGCATTATAACATTGTAGAAAAAGGCAATGAAAGTGAGTTGGTACCAAGGGTTGGCATGGTTTTTATCACTGAAGAGGATGCTTTTAGGTTCTATAACGAATATGCCAGAAATAGTGGGTTTGGTGTTAGAAGAGATACGGTTCACAGAAGGAAGGATACGGGGGTCATTATTGATAGAATGTTTTTTTGTTCAAGAGAAGGTCACCGTCAATATGATAAAAAAGATAGTGAAGTCCAGAAGCACCGTGCTGAGACGAGGATTGGTTGTATGGAACAATTGAGGATTTTGATGAATGGCGAGGGAAAATATGTGGTGTTGCAATTTGAGCCAAACAATAATCATCAATTAGTTTTACCTGACTCATGTGTTAAGATCACATAGGATGGTAAGTGACATCTAGGCTATAGAAATTGATTTAGCCGATAAAACAGGAATTGCTCCGAAAGCAATTGTAGAACTTATGCGTAGAGAAGCTGGCGGTGTTGAAAACCTTGGTTTTATGCGTATGGATTGTCATAACTATTTGCGTTCCAAGCTCATGACTGGCATAGAAGTTGGGCAGGCAGGGGCCTTGATTCAATATTTTGTTAAGAGGCAGGTAGACGATCGAAAATTTTTCTTTTCGATTCAGCTAGACGCTGAAGATCTGATAACAAGTCTTTTTTGGGCAGATGCAGGAATGATAGAGGATTACAATTCTTTTGGTGACATTGTATGTTTCGATACAACGTATAAAACAAATAAGGAGGGCCGTATTTTTGGATTATTTGTAGGGGTAAATCATCATAGACATAGTATTGTCTTTGGAGCAGCCTTACTTTATGATGAAACAATATCGACGTTTTGCTGGCTTTTCAAAACATTTGTTACGGCTATGTCTGGGAAAGAACCAAAAACAATTATCACTGATCACCATCAAACAATGACAAGTGCAATTACTTAGGTATTACCAAGAACGTATCATCGTTTTTGTGTGTGGCACATGTTTCAAAACGTGGCAAAACATCTAAGTGACGTGTTTAATCGTGAGAAATCCTTTGCAAATGAATTTTCACGATGTGTGTACTAGTATGAGAATGAAGATGAGTTCGTGGATGCCTGGAATGCAATGATTACCAAATATAATCTGTCTGACAATCATTGGTTGTAGTCAAGATTTGATGAAAGAGAAAAATGGTCATTGGCATACAGAAGTGTAGACACCCCAAATTGCACTACAGAATGAGAAAATAGTAAAAACATGTAATTCGAGCTTAAAACAGGTCAAAAATGCATAAAAACTGACAAGGCATGCTTTGCTCGTATTTTATTCACGGGCCGGTCGCGCCCGAATTTTCTCTACGGTCAGGCGTGCCCGTATTGGTAATACGGGTACCATTGGACCGTAAATCATTTACGGTCACTAAAGACTCGTGCGAGTTTTATTCTTCTCTCGATTTCTGAGCCTTATCTTTAGTCCAATATCCTTTTAAATGAACGAATTATGTCTTTTATTCGCTGAAGCCACCTTGGTTGGCTATGGATGGGCATTATCTCTGTTTTTCACTCTATCCTAAGGATCAAGATATATCCTTCTGGACCAGCCATGCCCCTGTGTTTGCCTATAAATAGAGGGCCTTTCCTCAAGCAAAGGCCACGAAAATTTGAAGTCTAAGAAGCTCCAAGAGAAGAAGAGGAATCCCTGCTGCTCTGCTTGCTCAATCCACGTAAGTCCCTTTTCCCTTTTATTTTCTGTCTTCAATTCTAGAGATAATAGGATCCTTTCTATTATTGTAGAATAAGGCCATCTTTTGTATCTGTATTCCTAAACTTGCCTCCAAGTACCTCAAGAGTCTTTCTAGCCGTAAAACATGAAGAGAGAGCTAGGGGAAAAGAGAACAGGTGGATCCCTAGAATAGGACCCCATATCTATTTTTCTCCTTTTTCTAGAATAAAGCCTGTGATTGTGTTTGTATAACCAAACCTATCTCCAAGTAGCTCAAGAGTCTCTCTAGCCGTAAAACGTGAAGAGAGAGCTAGGGGAAAAGAGAACAGGTGGATCCGTAGGGTAGACCGCCATGTACTCTAATCTGTGAGATATGGCTGCTTTAAATATCTTGATCATATTTTAATGATTTTTATGATGAATCTGAATGAATTATATGAATCTATGATGTTTATAGCATGAGATCCCCACTTTTTTCTAAAATTTGAATTTTCCACATATTTGCACCTACAGCACTATTTTCGTGAATTTTGTGATTTTAGGCTAAGATCTTGGATCTATCATGATCAATATGGTAGATCTGGATCCAGAAGCCTGAAATGAAATTCTAGGGTTTCATGATGTGGTTTTTAAATCGTTTTCCATTATTGAGAGAAGACCCTACGGTCTAAGTTTTTCCCTTTTGATGTTCTTCATCAACGTGGGTATTTTTGGTTTTTATTTTCAGATTTAATGTGAAATATGGGCTTTACCTATGTCCTGGACTATTCAAGTTCAATTTTGAAATATTTTATAAAAATCATATTTTTCTAGATTTCTAGAATTTAACTTGAAGCCAGATTTTTGGATTTTTCACTTTAAATTGATTTTATCTCAATTTTATTTTGATCATGAAACCATAGGAATGGTATGATCATATTTGAAAGTTCTGGATCAATCAGACTATTCGTATGAAAAAACCATATATTTTGTGTTTTTTTTATTTTTCTTGATTTTATAGCAAGCCTTTTTTCTTTGAAAAACATGAACAATACCTGGCAACCACCTTGTATGGATGAATAGGGGTGCCTAACACCTTCCTCTGTTCATAACTTAATCCCCTTACCCATCTCTGGCTGTTTTTTTAGGAGGGTTATTTTTACCCTAAAATTGCCTTTTGTGCTTATTTGATATTTTGGTGTCCATTCACACCTAAATTGAATGGTGGCGACTCTTTGTTTAATTTAATCCCGTGTGATGATTGAGGAAGTCATATGGAGATTGATTTTTTCCCATGTCTCACAACTGGCGACTCTGCTGGGGACTTGAGGATTTGAGCCTTTTGGTGTTTGTTCATTTTTTGATTTTTTTTTGATTTGATTGCTATTTTGGGTTATTAAGCATGTTGGTATGTTTTAAATCTGAATTATTGCTTAAGAATTCATAGGGGTAGAAATTTGCTTAATTTTGATTTATAGGATTGTTTCTACAAACATGCGTAGGGGAGGTTCGTTTTGCTGAACGATGTTTATTTCTTGCTATATTTTTATAATAGCATGTTTTAATTTTCAACATGATCTCCATGATGTGTTTTTGGAGTGTATAACATGATCATATGTTTGCATGATTGGATGATTTTTATGAGCATGTTTTAGCTCCTATATGATTGCTTTATTTACTTGTTTATTTTAAATATGCTGTCCTATTATGCCTTGGTTTGTTTATGCATGGCTGCGAAAAGAGTGGCAAGGGTTTAGGACGTTATGAATGCACCCTATTTTTACAATGCACTGTGCACATTTTATTTTTTTACACAGCCTACCCTTAACCTATAGGAAGTTGAACCCAAATGTGTGTAGCTTGGTGCAACGACGTCGATACTTCGGAAAGCGAAAGTGAAAACATTTACCTTAGAACTTTGGGCCAATGATGTGATGATAATGTGGATCTGGGATTCTGGTCATCACTAGGCTTGAGTGCTAAGTTGCCATTAAGCCAAATCCCAAAACCTCTTCACTTGAAGGTGGAGATACACATTTTTGGCTAAAATACACAATTACGTGGGAATGTGGGTTTGTAATTGTGGGAAGGCCGTTTGCATGGCTTACAAACCAGGGCATAATGCGGATGCCATATTGAAGGTAAACAAGGTAATAAGGTAATCCTATTTTTCTATATGGTATTCATGTCATAGGGGTGTCAGGGTGCCCATTGGTTTGGGGACAAAATTGGTCCCAAATATGCATGGTTCTTAAGCATGATGTAGCCCATTGGAAGAGTCTCTAACTCTGTTTAGAATCAATCCTACCCAATGTTTGTACAAGAGGCAACAAAAGGGTACCAAAGTATGAGTATGGTGTCAATTTGGAAGGAACATGTGCCCTCCTAAGCATGTATTTTTGTAAATAGGTCAAAGTCCACTTTGGGATAATCTAGAGGCCTAGCATGGGTGAACCGTATGTTGGGATGAGCAATCAAAGTGATCAAACCATGAAAAAAAACTGAAGAAACATAAAGCAGCTCCGTAAAACCGTAGTTTTAATACGGGCTGGGCTCACCTGTAGTGATTATACGGTCTGGGCTTGCCCGTATTAATCATACGGTCTCCACTTGCTCGTATTTTAAATACGGGCACAGTCGGACCGTACTGTGTATACGGTCTTAGCGGAGAATTCAATTATAATCAGTTTTTCTCAATTAAATCCTGTTCCTTTAACCTTCAAATGATAAAAGAGAGATGAGTTTGAATAAAATGCTTCAAAAAAATGTGTAAATAAATAAATAAATGAATAAAAAAATAAAAAAAATCATTGGGCCTCTGAAAGCCTTTGAATTTCAGATCTTTTTCAAAAATACTCTTGGGCCTCTGAAAGCCTTTGAATTTCAGACTTTTTCTCAAAACATCCTTGGGCCTCTGAAAGCCTTTGAATTTCAGACTTTTTCCAAAAAAAAAAAAAAAAAAACCCCCCTGGGCCTCTGAAAGCCTTTGAATTTCAGACTTTAACCTTTTTGGGCCTCTGAAAGCCTTTGAATTTCAAACTTTAACCTTTTGGGGCCTCTGAAAGCCTTTGAATTTTAGACTTTAACCTTTTGGGCCTCTGAAAGCCTTTGAATTTCAGATTTTAACCTTTTGGGGCCTCTGAAAGCCTTTGAATTTCAGACTTTAACCTTTTGGGGCCTCTGAAAGCCTTTGAATTTCAGATTTTTTCTCAAAACATCCTTGGGCCTCTGAAAGCCTTTGAATTTCAGACTTTTTCCAAAAACAGAAAACAAAAACACCCTGGGCCTCTGAAAGCCTTTGAATTTCAGACTTTAACCTTTTTGGGCCTCTAAAAGCCTTTGAATTTCAGACTTTAATCTTTTGGGGCCTCTGAAAGCCTTTGAATTTCAGATTTTAACCTTTTGGGCCTCTGAAAGCCTTTGAATTTCAGACTTTAACCTTTTGGGCCTCTGAAAGCCTTTGAATTTCAGACTTTAACCTTTTGGGCCTCTGAAAGCCTTTGAATTTTAGATCTTTCTCAAAAATATCCTTGGGCCTCTGAAAGCCTTTGAATTTCAGACCTTTTGCAAAAATACCGCGGGGCCTCTAAAAGCCTTTGAATTTAAGACTTTTTCTAAAAATAATCCTGGGCCTCTGAAAGCCTTTGAATTTCAGACTTTTTCCAAAAATCTCCTGGTCCTCTGAAAGCCTTTGAATTTCAGACTTTTTCCAAAAACTCCTGGGCCTCTGAAAGCCTTTGAATTTCAGATCTTTTTCTCTTATGGGACCTATTGGAAGCCGTAGAATATTCCAACAATTCTAAAAAAAAAAAAAGAGAGAAGCAAATAAAAAAACAAATCCAAACTCGTGTTCACCCAGCTAGCACATAGGCATTCCTAGGTAGGTGAAGGAGATTAAACGGGCATTGATATATTTTTTATTTTTCACCAGGTACTAATACACTTGCAATCATAGCTCCTGTAACCAGATCAAGAGCTCGCGCCATGAATCCCATTGAGGCTGAAACTGATGCTCCTCACCCAGATATTCTCTTGCTTCAAGAGCAAGTGGCAGGACTAGCCCGAATGCTAGAAAACATTCTGTCAGTGCAGGCCCAACAAGTGCAAGCCCAGAACCAAGCATCCACTTCCAACCCAGCACCTCCACCACAAATCAACATTCCACCTCCGGTTCAACCTATTCTTGACCCCATCTATGAACCCACCCCTGAACCTATACTGATCAGGGATGAGACAGTGGAGTCAGACAAAGCTAAGGAAAAGGTAAGGATGAGGGAAGAAGTTGAAAGTAAGTTCATGCACAGATTGGAAATGATCCAAGACGAACTGAGGGAAGTAAAGGGGGTGAACAACTATGGGGGCACCAATTTTGAGGAGTTATGCCTGTACCCTAATGTTAACCTGCCAGCTAAGTTCAAGTGCCCAGACCTAGACAAATATGATGGCACTGGCTGCCCCATGAGTCATCTGAAGTTGTACTGTGGTGCCCTATGCCAGTTCGGGAAGGATGAGGGCGTCTTGATTCAGCTATTTCAAAGGAGCCTAACTGGAACTGCATTGAGATGGTTCGCCACTTTAGACCATGGAAAGATCAAAAGATGGAAGGACCTAGCAGATGCCTTCATAGCTCAGTACCGGTTTAATTCAGAAATCATGCCAGACAGGTACGATGTAATGAGGATGAGTAAGGCTAGGGATGAATCCGTGAGACAGTATGCCAAGAGATGGAGGGAGACAGCCTCTCAGGTCAGGCCACCCATGCTAGAGCAGGAAATGATTTCCACTTTCATCAGTACACTGGGTCAACCATTCTACAGCCACCTGGTGGGTCAGACCACCACTAATTTTGCTGCCTTAGTTCAAGTAGCTGACCGAATTGAGGATGGGATCAGGTCAGGTAAAATAATTGACCACTCTGCTACGGTCAGTCAGCAAGACCCCAATCTAAAGAAAGGAAGCGGGATAAAGAAGAATGGGAACAAGAAAGAAGGGGAGGTAAACATGGTGCAACCACCATCAGGCCCTAATAAGCTCATACAAATCAACATACCTGCTCATTTTCCTACTCCATCTCCATCTACCTAAGCCCCTATGAGGGTTAATGTTCCAGTAGCACCTTCAGACCAAAAAAGGGTTTTTACTAAGGAGGAAAAGGACGCTTATTTTGCAGCAAGGAGAAATAGAGTTTTCACTCCTATTCCAATGACTCCTTCTCAGTTGCTTCTCACTTTATTGCAAGCGGGGTATATCACTTTAAGAGAGCTCAATCCGAATGCATCCAAGGGGAGAAATTTTGACCCCTCCACCACTTGTGATTACCACATGGGTGCACCTGGGCACCATATTGACAAGTGCTGGCCTTTGAAACATGCCATTCAGGATATGCTTGACCAGAATACCCTGTCTTTTAATACAGGGGCTCCCAATCCTCCTAGAATAGATATTGGACAGAACCCTCTGCCCCAGCATCATGGGGCAGGCCCACCTAATGTTATAGGTGTCATCTCTTCTGATGAAATAACCTTTGACCCATCCCAGTTAATTGCCCCAATAGGGACAACGGTTAAAGTTTATTTTGACAAAAGAAATAGCAATGAAGAAATAAATATGGTTTCAAGAGGAAATTATCGTGCTGCTGAGATCATTAGCTCATCTCTGGACCGGGTTTCATCTCTCATGGCCCATGATGAGGTCAGGAAAATGTGTAGTGGTCGAAGAAAAACAAAAGGAGACAGAGAAAGAAAAGAAAGAAGAAGAGAAAAATAAAGGAAATGCCAAGGTAGGGGAAGATGCCCCTCAGGTAGTTGACAGTGAGGCTGCTGAACTCATTAGGATCATAAAAAAGAGTGAATTCAATGTTGTCGAGCAGTTGAACAAGGTCCCTGCCCAAATCTCAATTCTGGGATTATTGTTAAATTCTGAAAAACATAGGGAATCTCTGTTAAAGGTACTTCAGGGGGCCCATGTGCCTAAAAATATTGAACCAGACCAACTAGGCCGGATGGTTGGGCAAATTTTATCCCATAATGTTATAACCTTTTCTGAGACTGAAATCAGCCCAGCAGGGTACCATCATGTTGATCCTTTGCACATAGCTGTAC
Organism: Buxus sempervirens; assembly: GCA_947561395.2. Taxonomy (NCBI): domain Eukaryota; kingdom Viridiplantae; phylum Streptophyta; class Magnoliopsida; order Buxales; family Buxaceae; genus Buxus; species Buxus sempervirens. The sequence continues at coordinate 24,809,657 of OX387189.1, forward strand.
TCAGTAAGGGTTGCATGATAGCCTGGGTCTGAATTGATAATGGGTCGGCTCTCAATGTCTACCCGTAAATAACCTTTGTTAAGCTCGGTCTGGAGCAAAACAAAATCAAACAGAATGGAAGAATCATAAGAGCCTTTGATAGCTCTAAAACACACTCCCTAGGGGAGGTTGAACTGCCGGTCACAATTGGACCGTATATTTTTAACATCACATTTGAGGTGATGGATATACCTGCAGCCTTCAAACTACTCCTAGGAAGGCCGTGAATTCATACGGCTAGGACTATATCATCTACCCTCCACCAAAGAGTCAAATTTATCAGAGGGCAAAAGGTGATTACTGTCCTAGCCGAAAATTTGGTTCCTCTCATGTGGTCCCCTGATGTACCCTATATAAACATGGAAATGACTGCTGACAAGATGGCCTTTCACTCTTTCCAGTTTGAAACTGTTAATTTCATACCTGGGGGGTATCAGGAAAAAGAAGGAAAATTGTCCTGTGCTGAGAAAATGGTCAAGAATGTGCTAGAAAAGTATAACTTTCACCCTGGAAAAGGACTGGAGGTTAACCTGTAAGGAAGGATAGAACCGATAAAGGTTAAGAAGATGGTCCACAGAGCAGGATTGGGGTCCAAGCCAAGGAAGTGGAGAAGTCAGAAGGAAATGGAAGACATGAAATTCCCTCACATCAGGGAAACTTTTCCGAAGCTTTCTCACATGATTTAGCTGTCTCCTCCTAGGGATCAGTCCAAACCCCCATACTACAATGTCAACCCATTCCAGAAACCCAAGTCCTCAACCGTGCAACCATATGTTCCACCTCCACCCCCACGAGCATTGGGTGGGCCTGGACCACAGGCAGAACAGGAGCGTGATTTCTCTAAGGACATTGGAGCATTTTTTGCCATGACAGAAGGCAACAAAGAAGAAGGAGCAGAGGAGCTACCTTTTATTGATTGGACTGTAGTAGAAGTTCCATCTGGAACTAGCCCTACAGAAGAAGCAGGCGATGCAACTCACCCAGTATTGGTGATTTCAGATGCAGACCCTGAGCTTGAGGAGCAGGCTTGTATCCCTGCCCCAGATTCTTTTATTTTGAACAATTGGGAGGAAACTCCCCTTACTTTTGAAGCTGCGTTTGTTTGGCAAACAGACATGGCTTCCAAAAAAAAACTCCATTAGTGGAATGCCCTTTTCTGAAGGTTTTAATGAGCCTTCGTCTTCAGGGAAAGATTTTGTAGAAGGCTCTCAAAAAACACAAAAAGATTTTCCAATTTTTTATAGAAAAGATAAATTTTTCAAAAAGGTCCAAACCATTTATGAACCATATAAGCAAATGGAATTGGACCGAGTCGAGTCTGACTTCGACCTCGAGCTCGACTTTGACCTAATGGGGGTTGAAGAAGAGACCGATGATGAAGAAGACGACCCTCCAAAAGAAATCACATATCAATTGGAGCGTTATGAAAAGGGGGTCCAACCCAATATTGAAGAGACCATATCAATAAACCTAGGGACCGAAGATGACCCAAAAATAGTGAAGATTGGGATATGTCTATCTGAGGTACAGCGAAATGAAATGATACGATTCTTGGCTAATTATGAAGATGTATTTGCATGGTCGTATTGGGATATGCCAGGGTTAGACACGGACATGGTTGTGTACAGGCTACCCATTCTACCAGATGTTAAGCCAGTTAAGCAGAAACTGAGAAGGTTGAAACCTGAATGGACATTAAAGGTCAAAGATGAAGTGGTTAAGCAATTCCAAGCTGGATTCTTGGCAGTCTCCACATATCCTAAATGGCTTGCAAATATAGTACCAGTGCCAAAGAAGGATGGAAAGGTCAGAATGTGTGTAGACTACAGAGACTTGAATAAGGCAAGCCCAAAGGATGATTTTCCACTTCCACACATAGACATCTTAGTGGACAACACTGCTGTACATAGCCTATTCTCATTCATGGATGGCTTCTCAGGGTACAATCAGATTAAGATGGCTAAGGAAAACCAAGAGAAGACAGCTTTCATCACACCTTGGGGTACCTTCCACTACACTGTCATGCCATTTGGGCTTAAGAATGCAGGAGCAACCTACCAGCGGGCCATGATAGCCTTATTCCATGATATGATCCATAAGGAGATGGAGGTTTATGTGGATGATATGATAGCCAAATCATGTGAAGAAGAAGGCCACTTGATCAACTTGAAGAAGGTGTTTGACCGGCTCAGGAAATATAGTCTAAGGCTTAACCCTGCGAAATGTGTCTTTGGGGCTACATCAGGAAAATTATTGGGCTTTATAGTAAGCAGGAAGGGAATTGAGATTGACCCAGCTAAAGCCAAAGCAATCATTGAAATGCCATCACCTAGAACGGAGAAGGAAATTCGTGGTTTTCTTGGAAGGATTCAGTACATAAGCCGGTTCATAGCACAGCTCATCGCCATCTGTAAACCAATTTTCAAGCTTCTAAGAAAGAATAACCCGACAATCTGGAATGACGATTGCCAAGAAGCCTTTGACAAAATAAAGGAATATTTGTTGAACCCACCTGTGCTAGTACCACCAACTCCAGGAAGACCATTGATTTTATACTTGTCAGTTTTGGAGACGTCAATGGGGTGTGTCTTGGGACAGCATGACGATACAGGCAGAAAGGAAAGGGCAATTTACTACCTAAGCAAGAAATTTATAGAATATGAAGCAAAGTATTCCCCTTTGGAAAAGACTTGTTGTGCCATAGTGTGGGCAACTCTGAGACTGAGGCATTATTTCCTTAGTCATTCCACATTATTGATATCCCGAATGGACCCTTTGAAGTATCTATTTGAGAAACCAGCTTTAACTGGTAGAACAGCAAAGTGGCAGTTGTTACTCTCTGAATTTGACCTCACCTATATCACGCAGAAAGCCATTAAGGGTCAAGCCATTGCTGATCACTTAGCCGCACACCCTTTACCAGAATACCAACCTTTGAAGACTAATTTTCCTGATGAGGCAATCCTGTTTACTGAAGAAGAAGAAGGGGAAAGCTCATGGCAAATGTTTTTTGAGGGGGCCGCCAATATGAATGGAAATGGAATAGGGGCTGTTTTGATCAAACCAGATGGGGCACACATCCCAATCGCAGTGAAGTTAAGGTTCCAATGCACAAACAATATAGTAGAGTATGAAGCATGCATAATTGGGTTGCAAGCTGCCTTAGATCATGAAGTGGAGGAACTTGACGTATATGGGGATTTGAGTCTTATCATCTTCCAAACAACAGGTGAATGGAAAACCAAGGATCACAAATTGATCCCCTATCACCAGTATTTGGAAGAAATAAGCAATAAATTTACTCGAATTTCCTTCAATTATATGCCAAGGGCCAAAAACCAGTTTGCGGATGCTCTAGGAACATTGGCTTCAATGGTTAGTATGCCAGAAGGTGTTGATATTAGACCACTGGAAATTGAAGTCAGAGATGAACCAACTTATTGCCTTGTTCTAGAAGAAACCCCAGAAGAAGAAGTACCGTGGTTTCAAGATATTAGGAACTTCCTAAATGATCAGAGTTTGCCAGAAAATGTCACCTCTATAGAGAAAAGAACAATACAGAGGTTGGCAGGACAGTTCTTATTAAGTGGTAGGCAATTGTACAAAAGATCACACAATGATATACTACTTAGATGTGTTGCCAAGACCGAGTCAGAAAGGCTAGTTGAAACTGTACATGGAGGAGTGTGTAGACCCCATATGAACGGGCACATGCTTGCCAAGAAGATTCTGTGATTGGGATATTACTGGTCGACAATGGAGCACGATTGCTATATACATGTTAAAAGGTGTCATTTATGCCAAGTATATGCTGATAACAAGAATGCACCCCCAAGTGAATTGCACAACATGACATCTCCATGGCCCTTCTCCCTGTGGGGTATAGACGTCATTGGAATGATCTCTCCAAAGGCATCAAATGGACATAGATTTATACTTGTAGCAATTGATTACTTCACCAAGTGGGGAGAGGCAGCTTCATATGCAAACATTACAAGTAGCCACGTTCTGAAATTCTTGAAGCACAATATCATTTGTCGCTACGGTCTGCCAAGTGCCATAGTATCAGACAATGCTTCAAACCTAAAGAACAAGGACATGAGAAAGATGTGTGAACAATTTCACATCACCCACCACAAGTTAGCTCCGTATAGACCAAAGATGAATGGGGCAGTGGAAGCAGCAAATAAGTGTGAGACACGGGAAAAATCACCGGGATGATCTCCCTTCCGTCAACACACGGGCTCAACTTAAAAGTGGGAGAGTCGCCACCATTCATAATTTTGAGGTGAGAATGGACACCAAAATCTTCAAAAATGATCAAAAGGTGCTAAAAGGCAAATTCTAGGGTAAAAATAACCCTACTTGAAAATCAAATCCAGAGATGGGTAAGGGGATTAGATTATGAACGGGGGAAGGTGTTAGGCACCCCCATTCACCCACACAAGGTGGTTGCCAAGTGTTTGTTCATACTAAAAGAAAATAGGAAGCTTGCTAAAAAATCATGAAAAGCCTTAAAAAAGGAACAAGTGTATGATATATTCACATGAAGATCCAAATGGATTTTAGATCTTCTCTTATGTCAATATCATTTCTGAAATGTCATAAAAGGATAAAAATTCAAGCAAAAGAATATACAAAGCCAAGTTGAATCAAATCCGGAAAATTCGGTGAAAAGTAATGCCATTTGTCTTGAAATCACTCAAATCCAATTTTAAATCAAATCAAACCTAATCCGTTTGAAAGATTATGGTAAATAATAGTCTCATGCAAAATTTCAAGTAATTCCGGGTGAAAACCTAGGAGTTATGTTCCTTGTAAGGTTGCTACCGGAGAAAATCAAAAGTAGCAAGTAGACAACTTTTGAAAATCACCTAGAAAACTCCACTCAATAAAAACCCACGAAATTTGGTGTGATTGAAGTCTCTATGGCCATCTTTCAAAAGAAACTAGCCTCATACAAAAACTCATTCGGATGTGCCTTGGGTGGTCTCCCGAACAGGCCCCGAAGATCACAGATTTACCCAGAAAAGTACTAATGAGCAGCTCTGAGTAAATCTGTTACCAATAATTCAAATGGAGTCAAAAAATTATGAAACCAACTGGATTTAAAAATAGACTCATAAAGGAGTGCCCAGAAACAAAAATCATTCGAATCGGACTTAAAACGAACACATGGCGCTCCGTCGAAGTGACAAGTTCTGTATTTGAACCTGAACTGTCAAATCAACTTCAACAGAGAGGTGTAAAAAATCCGCTTGATAGAAATTAATGACATTTGGTGGACATAAACTATACAGCCTGAACTTTCCCATGGTTCTGGAATCACTCCAAAATTCATCCGGACGATAAAGTTATGACTGTCCGAAGTCGGGGTACAGTTGCTGTCAAGTTAAACCCTTTTTGGATAAAACCAATGCAAAAATGTGACAAAGTGTGTGCAATTCGTGCAAGATGAACACAAAAACCTTTAAAAATCATCGAAAGACATTTCAGAATTGATTGAGGCCATTTATTTGAGATTTATCATAATGAATGTAATAAATCCCCAAATGTGAGCCTATCCCGCCAAAATAGTGCTATGTAGGTGCAAGTGTGAAAAACCATACAAGATCAATAGAACAACACAGCATGCATACATATTCATCAAAATAAGGTTCTAAAACAACCTAGGGTTCCGTTCCATTATCGTTTCCCTCTGTTCTCTCTCCCCGTTAAACACGGTTCTTTAAGATAATCAAGGGTACTTTGAATATGAAACGGTTTTCAATCATTCAAAAGGCTTTATGCTACATAGGTTCTAGTACTAGGGTCAATCCCCAATCTCGTTTCTCCTAGATCCCGCCTCCACGTTTTACGGTTAGGGGGAGTCTCAAGATACTTTGAGCCGTGGAAGGATTTTCACACACAAAGAAGGCCTTATTCTACAGAAAGGTAGAAGAAGAGATCTAGATCTAGAAATATAAAAACAAAAAATAAAAGAAAAGTTTGAGGCTTACCTGGGTTCTGGATGTACTTCCGCAGCAGTTTCCCTCTTCTCTTGGAGTTCTTCTTGGCGAGAATTCAAAACAAGAGTTAATTGCCATTTGCTTAAGGAGGAGCCTTCTATTTATAGGCAAAGGCTAGGGTTAGGGTTGGTGAGATTGGTAGACACAACATAATGTCTATAGCCCACCAACCTTAACCCTAAGGCTATTTCCGAGATGTCCCCTCATTTAATAAGGGATATGATGGTAAAAGTGAAAAGCTTTCGGAAAACCCTAATTTTGAGCAAAACTTGTGTATCCGGTATATCAGGCCGGATACACAAGGGCCTTAAGGTATCCGGTATATAATACCGGATACACTAAGGCTTGCTTGTATCCGGTATTTGTCACCGGATACACAGAGGACTACTTGTATCCGGCCTGAGTTGCCGGATACAGTTAAAAATTCATTTTCTTCCATTTCTGTGCTGCCTTTCAAGGAGACAATGATTTTTGATGATTGTTTGTGCAATTTGGGGTGTCTACAACTGCCCCTCTTTGCGGGAGCTGCAAAGATTAGACAAGCCCAAATTGCACTCCCTTAAGCATGATTTGCTTGATTTAATTCAATTTTGTAAAAAGCAATTTTTGGGTGGAGATTTGCCAAAAAGCCCTAACTTTAAGGGGGGCATTTCTCCAAGAGTTCTTAAATTCCACTGAGCTCTTGTGGCTGTGAAGTGGATTCTAAGCCCAAAAATAGGATTTTTGAAAAGTGATTTTTTATCAAACCAAGTTAAAATTTGAGTGGATATCATCCTTTTGACCAGCACATTTCCCAAGGTTGTCCTAAATTCCACTGAGCTCTCGTGGCTGTGAGGTGGATTTTAAGGCAAAAATAGGATTTTGTGAGAAAATAATGGAATTTGTAGCACATTTTTGCTCTTTTTTTTCTTCTTTCTTTTTCCCTTTTTAATTTTTTTTTCTTTTCTTTTCTCTTTTTTTTTCTTTTTTTTCTTTTTTCCTTTTCTTTTTTCCTTTTTTCATTTCTTTTTTCTCTTTTTTCTCTTTTTTCTCTTTTTTCTCTTTTTTTTCCCTTTTTTTTCTTTTTCTTTTTGTATCCGGTATAACATACCGGATAAGGAAGGCCCCGTGTGTATCCGGCCTGAGTCACCGGATACACACGGCTTTATAACTCGCGCGCGAGTGCGACTTTTCCTCTTCTTCTCTTTCTTCTCCAGTTGTTAAGAGCGGCTACACTCTTTCCTTCTTCGACGACCGACGATCCTCCTTCCTTCTCCGACGAACCCCGCCAGCTCCGGCGACTTCCGGCGACTCTCTGAGCTCTGGTGAACGATCCTAACTTCCGGTGATTGCTCCTTCGATAGTGACCGAGCCCTAGCTCGTGATTTCCTCACTGTTCATCGGCGATTCTCGGACTGTACCTCCGGCGGCCGGCATTGACTCCGGCACCCTTGCTTCTGCTCTACGACCTCGCCCACATTCCAGCGACTCATTGCTTCACTGTCAATCCAACAGTAAGGGTACCTCAGCATTCTTCAATCGAAAATTTTCTTGTTCACCATGAATACCGAATTGCAAATTCCACATCATTTCACTGCTCTGTGATTGGCTTTGATTATTGTTGATTGCCCTAGATTGTCTACTTCCCCAAGTAAACAGAATCCTTCGAATTTTTCAGGCTTCCCATTTGCACTTGAATCCTTGGATGATTCTTTGTTGATGCTGGAATTTTCAAACTTAATGCCATGCTATTTGTTTTGCCTTGCTGATTTCTGCTGTAATTCACAATGGTTTTCTTTCCTGCTGATGATATGAACTGATAGTGTCCTGCTGATTGCCTATCAATCTTCTGATTGTATGCGAGATTTCCTGGTTGCATGCTCTGATTTTGATCCACTTTGCTACAATTCTGTCCTGCTAGTGATTTTTTTTCTGTTCATGTGTTACTTCCCAACTGAATTATCCGTAGCATGACTTTGTGTTTCCAACATTGATGATAGGACTTTTCAGACTTGATGCTATGTTTGTTTTTTTTTTTTTCTGTCCATGATCAACTATTCCACAAGATTGATCGCTTAATAGTGGCTTCACTTTTGAATGGCGTTACCTTGCTGCGAATTCATCTTGACTTTCCGACCTGGCTTGCCAATTCAGTTTTTTCTCGATCCTCACTTTTTATTCTGTCTCCATATCCTGAAATCATAATAGGTAAGGAAATGTTAAGCATTGTAAGAATCTTTTAGGTTTAGGAAAAAAAATTTCGAATTAGAAACAGAAAATTTCTCCTATTTCCCCAGAATTTATAGGTAACACAAATAAGATAATTTTGAAAAATAATTCTGTGAACCTAGACCCAAAAGCAAGGTAAAATTTCTGATAAATTCATAAAACACTTCCCTGTGTAGATGGCTAGGAGCCGTTCTCGCGTTCGAGAGGAGGCTGACCCTGCTGATCAGCCCTCCTCTTCGCGGGCTCGGACAGAGGCGAGTTCCAACGCCACCCTGTCGGAGCCACTAGATGTCTCCAGGGAGAGCTCTGCTGAGGTGAGCTTTCAAATTCTTCTCTTCCCTCATTCTATTTCCTTCCTACACACTTTTATATTTTCCTTCTGGATTTTAGCCCGTGGTTGCTCCTGCTCATGGTCGAGGCAGAGGCCGAGGACGTGGCAGAGCCAGAGGTGCGGCTCAGGACCCTGTTATTGGAGGTGATTCTCGGGGATTCCGCCTGGTTTTTCCGGAGGCTTTGAGGGCATCTGTTCAGGACACCGAGCTTTTGAGCGGGTTGGATCATCACCCCTCGATGTGTGTCCGAGCAGATCTTCCTCTTCAGTATCCCTCCTCGCATCTGAGAGGTAGCTGGGAGAGATTTTGTGAGCTGTATCAGACTTTATCTCCCGGACTCAGACGGGAGTTCCGCAAATGCCGTTTTGACCACTTCCTACTCATTCCATCCTTTCGAGCTGATCGCCCTCTTATCTTCGCCATGCTGGAGCGGTACTTCCACGATACGCAGACCTTTCATCTGCCCATGGTTGAGCTGGGGATTCGCCCATCAGATTTTGTCATGCTTACCAGCATCCCTTTGACGGGTAGGACTATAGAGATGGAGCGTCCTCCTGTTACGGACATTGGCACCCTGCTTGGGTATGAGGACCTTCCTGCTGCTGCTTGGGATGGCAAGAGTGGTCGGATTTCCATTAGCTGGTTGCGCAGCAGCATCACTGATCACCCTGACCGGAGGCATACGACTGTGGCTGAGGCTGATGACATCTTCCTCCCTCTCTTTCGACGAGTATTCTTGCTGATGCTGGGCAGCTGCTTTTTCCAGGAGGAAACGACGTCAGTCAGTCTTGTTTTCTTGGATGCCTTGAGGGATCTTAGGTAGACTCGGCGACTCGCTTGGGGTCGGTTGATATACGGGACTATATTAGCCGGACTGAGTCGAGTCATCCGAGGCATGGCTGCTCCGAGGGGAGATGGTGTCAGCTGCCGATTTTTCTGGCAGATTCTGCAGGTAAGGACCATTTGGATTTAATCCCTTGAATTTCTTTTATTCCCTTCTGACTTGTTTTCTTTCTTTGCCAGATATTCATGTATTCATACATGACCTACTTCCGTCCTTCTCCCGTGCCTGGCGTTGCAGAGTTTCCTGTATCCGTACGGTGGTCTGTTCTTGAGAGGGATGCGGATAGGAGCCAGCCCCGATCTGGCCGGGCGCATTTGGACCGTTCTCGCCGGTCTGAGGTAACTTTCTCTTCCTTCAATACCTTCCTTTCTCTTATATTGCCTTGTACCTGACACTTTTCCTTGTGATTGCAGCTGATACTAGCCCATTTTGAGGATGTGGATGACGAGGTTGCTCGTCAGGAGATGGTACAGGACGCTTTTGAGCGGGATGTACGGCGCCAGTCCTACCAGTGTTTCATTGGGAGGCTTGGTAGGATTGTGTACCTAGGCGAGCGCCTGTACTTCCAGCACACTGGAGTTCCTCGTATCCCAGTTCCTCCACCACCTGTTGACCTTGCAGTCCTCCTGCCGGATTTGATGTGGGCCAGTTTGATCAGTGGGAGGATGCAGAGTTACTCACCGTGGCTGGTGATTATGATGAGTGGATCCAGAGAGTGCCCATTGGATGCTTGATGGATCGACCCACTCGCGCCGGGGTGACTGAAATCGGCGGGATCTGTATCCGGGTCCATGATGACACAGTAATTTCCATGACTTTCATTTTCCATGTCCTTTCCTTCCCTTCTGTATTTCTGACCCCAATTCTGTTCTTATTGGCAGGTACACGAGTTGAATACTATTCGGGACTGGTTCGAGAGCCAGCGAGCCGCGATCGATGATATGATCGCCGAGCATGACGCGGTTGTGGCTTAGAGGGATGCCCGGATCAGAGAATTGGAGGCTCTGGTTGCTGAGCTCCAGGCTAGACAGGTATCCAGTTCTTCATAGTCTATATCTATTTTAATTTCCATGTTTCTGCTATTCTGATATGAACTGTTTAGCTTTTGCAGGACCCAGTCCCAGATCAGGCTGCTGCTTTCGAGCCGGATTTCCTTGTCCCTGACCCATCTCCTGTTCGGGCTACTGATCCTGTGGACGTCCCGGCTGTTGATCCGGTGGTAGCTGCTCCTACGGATCTCGTGGCAGACACCCTTGGTAAGTTTTAGCTTTACTTCTCTGGTTCATATTGATATCTCAATTTCTGACTTTTTCCATTGATCAAGATATTTCAGTTCCTAGTCCTTCTGCTGTTGCTGCCGAGCCTTCTGGGGTTGTAGTAATTGAGCCTGTCGTGGCCGAGGATTCGGCTGCGTCTGAGGTAGCTCCCTTGCCTGCCAAGCCTGTTCCTGCTGGCCCTTCATTCCTTGGTCCCGTTCCTGAGGTCCTTGGTAAGTTTCTTTTAGTTTCATCTCTTTGGTTCATTTGGATAGCTCAATTTCTGATTTTTCCTGTTGCTCCAGATGCTTTTGTTCCGGATCCATCTTCTACTACTGCTGGGCCTTCCGGATCTGCGGGAGTGGAGGCTGCTGTGGCTGAGGGCCCAGTTGAGCCGGTTGCTGCTGAGCCAGAGGCTTCCTCCCCAGATTCTGCTCCTACCCCGCCCCCAGACCTCGAGGAGTATTGCCTGGAGTATCAGATCCAGCAAGTTGTGGGCCGGCTTCCTCGTCATGCTGCCGAGCGTATTCTGGCCTACTCTAGGGGCCCATCGCTTCGAGGGAGAGGCCATAGAGGTGGACGCGGGTGTGATCCTGCATAGTAGTATATTAGGATTTTCCCGTATTTTCCATCATCATTTGTACGAACACAATTTATATATATGAAAAGGCATTTTCATTCATTCTCTCTTATCTAGCTCTTTTTGTTTTTAATTTTATGCAATTATGACTTGTATACAGGTAAAACAAGTAAAAAATTCGGATTTTCCATCCCTTGCTCTTTTTTTTGCTGTTTTTCTATGTATCGGGCATATCAGGCCGGATACACTAAGTGCTCTTTGTATCCGCTATGATATGCCGGATACACATGGTCCCCTTTGTATCCGGCATACTTAACCGGATACGAATAGAACCCTTTATATCTGGTCTGAGTTACCGGATACATTAAAAGATGCTATAAATGCAACCAGCCTCGGGATTTGAGCATTTTTTTACGAGTTTTTGAGTTTAGAAACCCCCTTTTTCGCCCTTTTCTTCCTCCTCTTGAGTTCTAGCTTGCTCCCATCTACTCCAATGGAATCCGGATCATCTTTTACCCCATTATTGTCTGTCCACACTGCCTCCCCTGCAAAACAGCCTTTTAGATCAAAACCCCCAAATCTCACTAGGTACAACCCTGTGGATTCCTTTTACACAAGATGGGTTAATTCTATGACCCTGGATGAGGAGAGGAGATGGGATTCTGCTAATGTAGGCCACACCTTGCTCATTCCCAAGGTTCCCTTCAAGTGGGAGATTTATAGAGGCCATGATTGGTCATTAGGTTCCCGACCTCAACTTGTTCCGTTTTGGGAACCATGAGATGACCCCAACCATTGAGGAGGTGGAAACCATCCTGGGTTTGAGATTTACTGAGAAGGTAGTGAATCCACCTCTTAGGCCCAGTTACAAAAAGGAAGCTTCTACATTCTTGGGCATAGGGAAGGACTTAGGGGATTCTGACACCCTTCTGACTTTGCCTAAGGCTTTTTTGACTGAGAAGCTTTTGAGGGGGGAGAACAAGGAAGCCCGGTTCAACGCCTTGACCCTGATAGTGGTCAACCAGCTGCTTTTCCCACGAGATGATGATGAGGTGGATTTGGCCTTAATCTCAGTGATATGCCAGGTTAGGGAGAGGGAGAGGTTGGCCCCTATGATTTTGGCTGGGATGTATCAAGCCTTGACTGATTGCTACAATAGGAAGTCTAAACGCTTCTTAGCATGTGCTCAGATCCTGCAGGTAAAAAAATATATATATATATTTTTTTTGCTTTCTTTTTTTTGCTTTTTTGCTTTTTTGCTTTTTTTTTTTTTTTGCTTTTTGCTTTTTTCTTTTACAATGTGCTAATATATTTCTTTTCCTTTGCAACTTTGGCTACTTGATCATCTGAGTCAAATTGAGGAAATCAATCGACACTTCTTCCCGAGCCTAAAAGTCCCCATTTTGATGAGCAACCGGGGGTGTCCCGATATTCCAGGGGGCAAACAGGGCTGGTTCACTTTCTTGGGCTCCCTTCAGGATGACCAGGTGAGATGGCCTGGTACTTATCAGCCCAATGCAGAAACAGTGATTAGCTTTCGTGACCGCAATTTTCTGATTCTAGCTGGCCTGAGACATGCAGTGCCGTATCTTCCTTTGCGGGTCCTTCGCCAGTTCCGAATGACCCAGGGGATTATAATCCCAAGCGGGTATAAGGATCATCTTGGGCCCCTCTCTCCAGCTACCATGAAGCTGAATGTCTGGTTGATGAGGGAGTGGTCCTATGTTCGCTTCATGCGTGGCCCCATCTTCTCAGAAGCCCATGTGAAAGATTATCTCTTCTGGATCAAGGAGCAGATACAGAGTCAGGCACCAGTACCCGAAGATCCTCCTGCAGTCTTGGCTCCTACTTATGAGGATATTTTAGAGTCTGAGAGGGCTTCCCACAAGCGACTTCAGCAAATATGGGTACGAGAGGCCCAAGAGCTTAGGATATGGAGCCTTGATATGGAAAGGCAACTTGCAGAACAGGTATCTTGCCGTCTGGCTATGGATAAGCAACTTGAGGAAAATAGGCAGGCCCGCTGTCTTGAAGTCCGAGCACTGCGGCAGAAGCATCAGGATGCTTTAGCCAGCCTTAGGAGCATGAGGATTAGGCAGACTCTTTCAGATGAGGTCATTTCCTTCTTGAGTGATCCCGCTGCAGAGGGGGCTTCTGGGGTTATCGTAGCTCAGGCAGCTCGGATTCGGGAGCTTGAGGAGCGGCTAGGAGACAGATATTAGCCTTATTTCCTGCACACATTTTTTTCTTTCATACCTTTGTACGAAATTGAACTCCAATAGTGGGAAGCCAAATTATTTAATTCAAAAATAACTTTTTTATATTATTGGCCTCAGAATGCTCAGATGCTTGTAAAAACAAAGGTTTTATGAAAAGTATTTGATTTCTCATCACTGGCCAAAGTATAATTTTTCTTTTTTATATTTTTTGTTTTTTTTTTTGAAATTTGGTGCATGCACTTAATCACATATAATTAAAGGAACTAAACCAGGTTAAATAATGAAAAGGGTAGTCCAGAAAATAATGAGGGATCAGAACCGTCCATCTTAGGACCTTTAGAGTCATCCCCAAATGCCCTTTTTTCCCAGAATTGACCGTATTACCCAATCTGCTCAGTTTCAGTACTTGTGCTGATTTTTCTTCAAGCTTGGGTTTCCATGATCAACTCAACCACTGATTTTTCCTTTATATTTTTTTTCTTTTTTTTTCTTTTTTCCTTTCCAATATTGCCCCTAGCGCCAGTTACGGTTTTCACTAGGGCCGGCTTCTGCATTCCGTCATCACCCATCTTACTCTGACATTTGAATGAACAAACTAAGATCACCGAGGGCTTAAAAATAGGAACGAAACAAAGGCTAGGTTTGGTTTATGAAAGAAAGGGTATTAAAGGCCCAAACATTTTCAAGTGTGGAAATAGGTCAACCGGACTTACAGTCATGATGAATTTAACCCTTTTCCCCCCAAATTGCATTTTTTGTATCTTTTTTCACATTTTGCTTTCATTTGCCATTTTTCTTTGCTTTTTTTTCTTTTTTCCTTACTTTTGCCCCAATTGGCTTTGCCCCAATTTGACTGTAAATCCGGTTTGGGTTTATCAAAGAAACGAACCGGCTCAACTTGGATAGACTAGGGATTAAAATTTTGAAGGAAATAAAGAAAAATGGCCTCGGATCATTTCCTAGAAATATTCCCTCAAGGGAAATACCTTTTTACTGCATCAGAGTTAATTGACTCAGGAAAATCTGACCCATCCATTTCTGCTAAGATGAGTGCACCCCCTGACAGAACCTTCTTGATGACATAAGGCCCTTCTCAATTGGGCTTGAACTTACCACGAGGGTCTTCCAAAAATGGTAGAATTTTCTTTAGAACTAGGTTTCCTTCCTGGAAAGTTCTGGGCCTCACCTTCTTATTGTAGGCTCGGGCCATTCTCTTCTGGTACAACTGTCCATGACAAAGCGCTTTCAACCGCTTTTCTTCTATCAGGTTGAGTTGATCATGTCTTGATTGTATCCATTCAGCTTCTTCCAATTCTGCCTCCATGAGCACTCTAAGTGATGCGATTTCTACTTCCACTGGCAAGACTGGTTCCGTTCCATAGACTAGGGAATACGGGGTTGCCCCAGTTGAGGTTCGGATCGAGATTCTGTAGGCATGTAAGGCAAGTGGCAGCATGTCATGCCAATCCTTGTAGCTCACTACCATCTTCTGAATGATTTTCTTTATGTTCTTATTTGCTGCTTCCACTGCCCCATTCATCTTTGGCCTGTACGGAGCTGACTTGTGGTGGGTGATCTGAAACTGCTCACACATCTTCTTCATGTCCTTGTTCTTAATATTTGAAGCATTGTCTGATACTATGGCACTTGGTAGTCCATAGCGACAAATGATGTTATGCTTCAAAAACTTAATAACATGGTTGCTTGTGATATTTGCATATGATGCTGCTTCTACCCATTTAGTGAAGTAATCAATCGCCACCAGGATGAATCTGTGCCCGTTCGATGCCTTAGGTGAAATCATACCAATGACGTTTATGCCCCACATAGAAAAAGGCCATGGTGATGTCATGTTGTGCAACTCGCCTGGGGGTGCATGCTTATTATCTGCATATATCTGACATTGGTGGCATCTCCTGACATGTATACAGCAATCATGTTCCATGGTCGTCCAGTAATAGCCCAACCTCAAGATCTTCTTCGCAAGCATGTGTCCACTCATATGGGGCCCACAAACTCCTCCATGTACGGTCTCAATCAGCCTTTCTGATTCAGCCTTGGCAACACATCTGAGCAGAATGTCGTTATGTGACCTCTTGTACACATGTCCACCACTTAGCAGAAATTGACCAGCTAATCTCTGTATTGTCCTCTTCTCAGTAGCAGTGGCATTTTCTGGCAGACTCCGATTGTTCAAGAAATTTTTGATATCTTGAAACCACAGTGCTTCTTCTTCTGGTGCTCCCTCTAGAACGAGACAGTAAGCCGGTTCATCTCTAACCTCAATTTCCAGCAGTCTGATGTCTACTCCTTCTGGTATGCTGACCATTGAAGCCAAGGTTTCTAGAGCATCCGCAAACTGATTCTTGGCCCTTGGCATATAGTTGAAGGAAATTCGAGTGAAATTTGTGCTTATTTCTTCCAAATATTGGTGATAGGGGATCAATTTGTGATCCTTGGTTTTCCATTCACCAGTTGTTTGGAAGATGATAAGACTCGAATCCCCGTATACGTCAAATTCCTCCACTTCATGATCCATGGCTGCTTGCAATCCAATTATGCATGCTTCATATTCTGCTATGTTATTGGTGCACTGGAATCTCAGCTTTACTGCAATCGGGATGTGTGAACCATCTGGTTTAACCAAGACTGCCCCTATTCCGTTCCCATTCATATTGGCGGCCCCATCGAAGAACATCTGCCAAGAACTCTCACTTTCCTCCTCTTCAGTGTACAGAATTGCCTCATCTGGAAAGTTGGTCTTCAAGGGTTGATATTCTGGCAGAGGATGTACAGCCAGGTGATCAGCTATGGCTTGACCCTTGATCGCCTTCTGGGTGATGTATGTGAGGTCAAACTCAGACAGTAGTAGTTGCCACTTAGCCGTTCTGCCAGTTAGTGCCGGTTTCTCAAATAAATACTTCAGCGGGTCCATCCGGGATATCAATAGAGTGGAGTGACTAAGGAAGTAATGCCTTAGCCTCTGAGTTGCCCACACGAGAGCACAACAGGTCTTCTCCAATGATGAATACTTGGCTTCATATTCCGTGAATTTTTTACTTAGATAGTAAATGGCCCTTTCTTTTCTACCAGTCTCATCATGCTGCCCCAAGACGCATCCCATCGATGTTTCCAACACTGACAAGTACAGGATCAGTGGTCTTCCTGGAGTTGGTGGCACTAGCACAGGTGGGTTCAACAAATACCTCTTAATTGTATCAAATGCCTGCTGGCAATCCTCATTCCAAATTGTCGGGTTATCCTTCCTCAGAAGCTTGAAAATTGGTTCACAGATAGCCGTGAGCTGCGCTATGAACCGGCTTATGTACTGAATCCTCCCGAGAAAACCATGGACCTCCTTCTCGGTTCTGGGTGCTGGCATTTCAATTATGGCCTTGGCTTTAGCCGGGTCAATTTCAATTCCTCTTCGGCTCACTATAAACCCCAGTAACTTCCCTGATGTAGCCCCAAAGACGCACTTAACCGGGTTAAGCCGTAGACTGTACTTCCTGAGCCGATCAAACACTTTCTTCAGATTGATCAAGTGGTCCTCCTCTTTGCATGATTTGGCAATCATATCGTCCACATAGACCTCCATCTCCTTATGGATCATGTCATGAAATAGTGCTGTCATGGCCCGCTGGTATGTTGCCCCAGCGTTCTTGAGCCCAAATGGCATGACTGTATAGTGGAATGTGCCCCAAGGTGTGATAAATGCTGTTTTCTCTTGATCTTCCTTAGCCATCTTGATCTGATTATACCCAGAGAACCCATCCATGAAGGAGAACAGGCTATGTACCGCAGTATTATCGACGAGAATGTTGATGTTTGGGAGCGGAAAATCGTCCTTTGGGCTTGCCTTATTCAGATCTCTGTAGTCCACGCACATTCTGACTTTCCCGTCTTTCTTTGGTACTGGCACTATGTTTGCAAGCCATTCAGGATACGTAGAGACTGCCAGAAATCCGGCTTGGAACTGTTTGACCACTTCGTCCTTGACCTTCAGAGTCCACTCAGGTTTCAATCTTCTCAACTTCTACTTGATTGGCTTAACCCCTGGTAAAATTGGCAACTTATGCACCACCATGTCTGTGTCCAACCCCGGCATGTCCCGATACGACCAAGCAAACACATCCTTGTAATCTGCCAAGAACCGTGACATTTCATTTTGCTGCACATTAGACAAGCATGACCCGATTTTCACTATTTTTGGGTCCTCTTCGGTCCCAAGATTTATGGATATGGTCTCCTCAATATTAGGTTGGACCCCCTTTTCATGACGTTCCAATTGGTATTCAATTTCTCTTGGAACGTCTTCTCCTTCGACCTCGACCTCTTCTTCGATCCCCATGAGGTCAAAGTCGAGCTCGAAGTCGAAGTCATATTCAACTTGGTCCAATTCGGTCTAATTATATGGTTCATAAGTGGTTTGGACCTTTTTGAAAAAATTAAATTTTCTAGAAAAAATAGAAAAATCTTTTTGGGTTTTTTGTGGGCCTTCTAAACATAATCCCCCTGAAGACGAAGGCCCATTAGAACCTTCAGGGAAATGGCATTCCACTATTGGAGTTTTTTTTTGGAAGCCGCGTCAGTTTGCCAAACTAACGCTGCTTCAAAGGTAAGGGGAGTTTCCTACCAATTATTCAAAAAATGTTTTTCGGGAGCGGGGGAAATAGGGAAAGCCTGCTTCTCAAGCCCAGCATCCGATGCCATCATCACCGGGTAGGTACTGCCCTTTTCTGCTACGGGGCCTAATCCAGATATAACCTCATCCGGAATCTTCACTGCGGCCCAATCAATGAAAGGTAGCTCGTTGTCACTACCAGTTTTTTCGCCTTCAGTCATGGCGAAAAAAGGCCCCACATCTTCAGAGAAGTCTGTTCGCTGCTCTAGTTGTGGCCCAGGCCCATCCACTACTTCCAGTATTGGAGATGGGTTGTATGGTTGCAAGGCCAAAACAAAAGGCTTTTGGAATGGGTTGATGTTGTAGTAGGGAGGCTTGGACTGGTCCATAGGAGGAGATATTTGGATTGTGTAGGAGGGTTTAGGGAAACTTTCCCTTAAGTGAGGGAGTTTTCCTTTACTTCTTTTCTCTCCTTCTTCATGCTTCATCCTCCTTCAGCCTCGGGGCTTAAATCCCAACCCTACTTTAGGGATCAGTTTCTTAGCCGTGATTGGCTCCACCATCCCCTGCAAATTGATTCCCAGGCCTTTCCCCGGGTGAAAGTGGTATTTTTCCATCACTTTCTTCACCATTTCTTCTGCAGTAGTCTGTTTCTTTTCTTTTTTCTCACACCCCCCAGGTATGAAATTGACCGTTTCAAATTGAAACGAGTGAAACGCAATCTTGTCAACAGTTAAGTCTACATTGATTAAGGGTACGTCAGGTGACACAATGGGTGGCACCAAGTTTTTGGCTAGGACTGTTATCACCCTTTGCCCTCTTACATATTTCACCCTTTGGTGGAGCGTGGATGGTATTGCCCTAGCCGAATGTATCTACGGCCTCCCTAGGAGCAGATTGAAGGCTGCGGGTATATCCATCACCTCAAATGTGATGTTAAGGATATTCGGCCCAATTGTGACCGGCAGTTCAATCTCCCCTAAGGAGTGGGTCTTGGAGCTATCAAAAGCCCTCACTATCTGCCCATTTTGCTTTATCCTTGACTGGTCCAGACCAAGCTTGGTAAAAGTGATTAACGGGCAAACGTTTAACGCCGACCCGTTGTCAATTAGTATCCGTGTGATCATATAGCCCTTACAAAGCACAGTGATGTGCAAAGGGTCAACGTGATAGCACCCACCTGGGCTGATCTCACCTTCTGAGAAACTTATCACATTATGTGACAAGATTTGACCAACCATTTTGCCAAGCTGGTCTGGATCGATTGTCTGGGATACGTGTGCACTCTGTAACACCCTTAACAATGCATCCCTGTGCTTTTCAGAATTCAGCAAAAGGCCCAGTATTGAGATCTGGGCCGGGACCTTGTTTAGCTGTTCCACAAGATTGAATTCACTTTTTTTGATTATATTAATGAGGTCTGCTGCCTTATTTTCTGCACCCTGGGGGGTGTCTTCTCCTATTTTTGCTTTTCCTTTTTGTTTTCTTTTTTCTTCATTTTCTTTTCTTTCTTTTTCTGCTTCTGTCTCCTTCTCCTTCTCTTCACCCCCTGCACATCTCCCCGACCTCGTCATGAGGTTCACCTCCTCCTGGTTCTGGTTCCTAACCACTGGAACCGTAGCCGTGATTCCCTTGCTGTAATTCCATGGTACAGCGGCCTCAGAATAGGCTAGTTTGTGGATATTAACCACTAATGGCTGGAGTTTGGACCGGGATGTATGGGCCGGTTTAGGGATAGTGTGGGCTGGCTGAACATTTACAACCAAGGGTTGAAGTTTGGAATTTGTGAGGATAGAAGAAGTGATGGAAGCAGTGGTAGGGTCAAGGTTGATGACCAGTGGAGCCTTGGACGGCTTGGATGGTGAATAAATGGGTGGACTGCAATTGAAGACCAATGGGGGCCTTGCAGTATTCATCTGGGCCATAAGAGAAGAGATCTGGTTTAAAGAGGAGCTTATGTCCTCAGCAGCAGGATTATTTTTCTGGGAGACCATGTTGATCTCCTCCTCTTCCTTTTCTGGGAAAAATCGGACCTGGACAGTGGTCCCTACTGGAGCTATGAGCTGTGATGGGTCAAAGGCCCTTCTGGTGGTGGATATGGCGGTGATAGAATTGGATAGGCCTGCCCCATTGTGGTAAGGCAGAGGGTTCTGCCCAATATCATTCCCGGACGGGGCTGGTGCAGCAGTGTTAAACACCAAGGCCTTCTGGTCCAACAAGTCCTGGACCGTGTGTTTCAACACCCAGCAGGTATCTGTAGAATGCCCCGATGCACCCATGTGGAAGTCACAGGTGACCGATGTGTCAAAATTCCTCCCCCTGGTGGCATTTGGGTTGGGCTCTTTCAGAGTCAAATATTCACCCTTCAGCAGGGTTGGCAGCAGTTGGGAAAGAGATATTGGGAGAGGAGTGAAAACCCGGTTCCTTCTCGTTGCTAACCAGGCCTCCCTTTCCTCCCTGGTAAAAGCCCTCCTTGGGTTTGCTGGTACGGAGGGGGTGAAATTGACATTCTGCGGGGTTTGGTAAGACTGCTGGGCCTGCTGGGCCTGTTGGGGTGCAGAGATATTCACGTGAAGTGGCTTCTTGGCTGGAGGAGCCTGGACCAGATTCACTTCCCCTTCTTGTCGGGCCCCGGTCTTTTTGAATCCAGCCCCTTTCTTTTGGGCCATGGAGGCAGAGGAATCAGACTGCCTAGTCAGAGTAGAGTAGTCTATTAGCCTTCCTGACCTGACCCCTTCCTCGATCTGGTCCGCCACTTGCACCAGGGCTGCAAAGTTAGTGGTGATCTGACCCACCAAATGGTTGTAGAAGGGCTGCCATAGTGTGCCCATGAATGTGGAGATCATCTCCGGTTCTTGCATAGGTGGCCTGACCTAGGAGGCGGCCTCTCTCCACCTCTTGGCGTACTGCCGTACCGGCTCATCTTTCCCCTTGCTCATCCTCATCATGTCGTACCGGTCTGGCACGATCTCAGAGTTAAACTTGTACTGATCCAGGAACGCATCAGCCAAGTCCTTCCACCTCCTGATTCTTCCATGGTCCACTGTAGCGAACCACCTGAGAGTTGACCCGGTCAAACTCCTCTGAAAGAGTTGGATTAATATGCCGTCATCCCGGCCAAATTGGCATAGGGCCCCGCAGTACAATTTTAAGTAGCTCAATGGGCAGCCCGTGCCATCAAATTTGTCGAAGTCCGGGCACCTGAACTTGGCCGGTACACACACGTCAGGATACATGCACAGATCTTCGAAGGTGGTGCCTCCATGGCTGCTTCCCCCTTCACTTCCTTCAGCTCTACCTGGATCCTTTCTATCCTGAGCAGCATCTTCTTTTCCATCTCATCTCTGGCCTTTTCCTTTTCCAGCTCTTTCTCAAATTCTGCTGTATTTTCCCTGATCAGAATGGGTTCAGGGACTGGTTCAGAAATAGGCTCTGGCATGGGTTGAGCCGGAGGCGGCATGTAGGCCTGAGGTGGTGGTGCCTGATGGAAGTAGAGGCTTGATTTTGGGCCTGGGCCTACTGGGCCTGAGCCGCCAGTAAGTCTCCCAGCATCTTGGTGAGACCGGCCACTTGCTCCTGCAGCTGAGCAAAATCTTGAGCGGGTACGGTGGCTTGGGCTTGGTTCTTTTCAGTATTCATTGCTCTGGCTCTGGATCTGGTCACGGGAGCAATGATGGCAATTAAGTGTACCTGGGTTGCAAGTAAATGTACCTGGGGAAAAATTAACAGAACATGTTAGCTTCCATTTAACTTGAGTCACACCCCTATACATGTAAACCAGTAGGTTAGGTGAACACCAATCCAAATTTTTTCTTGTTTTTTTTTTGTTTTGTTTTTGTGTTGGAATATTCTAGGGCTTCCAAGGGTCCCAAAAAAATTTTTGATTTGATTAGTACGAAAAAGACCAACCAAGGGTTTCATGGAATATTCTAGGGCTTCCAGAGGTCCCACTTTTTTGGACTTGATTGGTAAAAAGGAGACCAACCAAGGGTTTTTATGGAATATTTTAGGGCTTCCAAAGGTCCCACAATTTTTTGATTTGATTGGTAAAAAGAAGACCAACCAAGGGTTCATGGAATATTTTAGGGCTTCCAGAGGTCCCACTTTTTTTGGACTTGATTGGTAAAAAAAAGACCAACCAAGGGTTCATGGAATATTTTAGGGCTTCCAGAGGTCCCACTTTTTTTGGACTTGATTGGTAAAAAGGAGACCAACCAAGGGTTTTTATGGAATATTTTAGGGCTTCCAAAGGTCCCACAATTTTTTGATTTAATTGGTAAAAAGAAGACCAACCAAGGGTTCATGGAATATTTTAGGGCTTCCAAAGGTCCCACTTTTTTTGGACTTGATTGGTAAAAAGGAGACCAACCAAGGGTTTTTATGGAATATTTTAGGGCTTCCAAAGGTCCCACAATTTTTTGATTTGATTGGTAAAAAGAAGACCAACCAAGGGTTCATGGAATATTTTAGGGCTTCCAGAGGTCCCACTTTTTTTGGACTTGATTGGTAAAAAGGAGACCAACCAAGGGTTTTTATGGAATATTTTAGGGCTTCCAAAGGTCCCAAAATTTTTTGATTTGATTGGTAAAAAGAAGACCAACCAAGGGTTCATGGAATATTTTAGGGCTTCCAGAGGTCCCACTTTTTTTGGACTTGATTGGTAAAAAGGAGACCAAGCAAGGGTTTTTATGGAATATTTTAGGGCTTCCAAAGGTCCCACTTTTTTTGGACTTGATTGGTAAAAAGGAGACCAACCAAGGTTTTTATTTTTTGAAATTTGATGAATTTTGGAAGATTTTCAAGTTCTAAAGCTTGATTGACACATGTTTGAATTGAATTGGTATCAAAAAATATGACACCTTAGCTTGTTCTTTGAGTTTCAACCTTAGGTTTAATCCTAAAAATATATATATATATATAAGTGGTATCAGAGCCATTTTTCCCCAAGGATAGTAAGTATAGGTATTAAAAGTTATTTGATTAAATTTTAGTGAAAGGTATTTTGACTCCTTGCATGACCCCAAGTCGCGTAGCCATTTAAGGCCGTTCTGTGTGATTAAGGCCGTCTCAGGCGTAAAACGTTGACAGTCCGGGGGAAGGAATACCGATTACTAAGGTTGAAGCCGAATGACCAAAATACCCTTATGAATTATCTAAGGAGAACTATGTCTCAGAGAAGCTTAAATACGGGTCAAACAATAAACGTAGAGGAAAACAATTTAACAAATATAGAAAAAGATTTAAACAATTGGACAATTCCCAAGGTACCAATAGATCAAGTTTACAAGAAAGGAAGTTTTAAATTTATTTCAGATTATACAATCAAGACTGTTGAAGAAACAATCTCTCTTACAAATGAACATGAAAGAATCAATCTTTTAACCAATAGAACCTTAGAAAAACATAGACAAAAATACAATTATTTACATATAGGAATGGTACAAATAGCAATTAAACCATTAACAAGACAAGGTTTAAATACTGCAATATTATTGTGTTTGCGTGACTGTAGACACAATCAATTCAATGATTCTCTGTTAGGAATAATAGAGTCAAGCTTGTACAATGGTCCAATTTACTTCAATTGTTTCCCAGATTTCTCAATTAGTCTTACGGACCCAGGTGTCCTTCAATCTTTAGTACTTAACATCAAGTCTACAGGATATGATATGCTTCCGGGATCACTCCCATTTGCAATCATATATAGGATCCATTACAAGGCTATGACAACAATGGCCAATCCTTTAGTCAAGATTGCAAGCCCAAAAGGAGAAACTCTTCTCCTTCAAAGTAATTCTTGTGATTCAAATGTTATAGTTCCAAGAACAATTAGGTGGAATGAAGTTAGCTTTCCTAGGGAATGGAATTTTCAATTAGCTGTTACTCCTCCCAAAAGAGAAAATAGCCAATTAGATAATATAGTTCAACATGATGATGGTAGTGTAGAAATAAGATTTTCCAAACTAAGTTTTAGGAATCCAGATCTAGGACAGTCTAGCCGAAGTAATCTAGATAACAGAATTCCAATCTTTACAAATCCTAACTTTGAATTAGGACAATCAAGTCGTAGAGTTCCATCCTTTACGAGTCCAAGAAAATCATGTTCTTCAATTCCTTCTACAATTAATTTATCAGGAATCAAGACACAAGCAAACATAGTTAAACCAACATACAAAACCAATGAACAAGATGAAACAGATAAAGAATCTGAAGAACAAAACTTGTCCCCAACTTATTCTCAAATGCAAGATCCACAAACACATCCTAGTTGCGATATGATAGAAAAACAATTTACAATAGACAAAGAATATCTTAGAAAAGATTTCTATTCCCCAGACAACAAATCAAAAAGAGAACAATTCTTTAAAAATTATGATAAAAAATTAAGAAATCATATTCAATCAAAATATTATAAATTTTTGGAATCAATTCAAGAAAATGTATATTTCTTTAATTGGTTTGAGTCTGATCTCACAGTCTTAGACAAACCAATAACAATTTGGAAGAATACAGAGGATAAATCCATAGCCTCTGTACATCCTCCGCAAGATCAAATTAAGTTTAATAATAAACAGACAGAAATAGTAGCTGCTCCTTACAAGATTAAAGATAGTAATAAGGATGCCCAAGCAACAAATAAAGGAATTAATAAAATTATAGAACAAAATAATTTTACAAATAAATGTTTATACACAATAGGAAATCAAGTTAATAGGATAGAAACAATTGTTCAAAAACAAGATATTACAATTCCTTCGTCATCAAAAAATACTCCAATTTTCAAACCAATAGAAATTCCAAAGGAATTAAATAAACAATTAGAGATTTGAGAATTTGATCAAGAAATAGATAAGAGACTTAGAGATCTCTTATACGATAATACAATAGTTCCAGAAACACAAGAAGTTCCTGTACCACAGACTCCTCTTAGGATAAGGCCAGGATCAAGTAGTCAACAAAGACAAATTGATACAATAGAAAGACCAAATGATTTAGAAATAAATAAGATGAATTGGAAAAATACTAGGAATTACTACCCTAGGCCTAGTTTTCCAGACATGCAATTAGAAGAAAAGAATCAATTTACTCAAGCTTCGTTTCATCCCAATACAATCTATGAATGGAACATAGATGGCAAATCTGAGCATTTGATCATCGAAACATTACAACACATGACAATGGTAAGCACTGCTTACAAGATCAAACAAGAAAATGTGTCTGAACAAGCAATTGCCCAAGCTTTGATAGCTGGGTTTACAGGTCAATTGAAACATTGGTGGGATAATTATCTCGCTGATATTGAAAGAGCCAATATTTTAAATTCTGTCAAGATTGATGAAAATTTTGAACCAATTAAAACTGAAGATGACCAAGAAATCCCCAATCCAGTAGAAACTTTAATTTATACAATTATGAAAATGTACATTGGTGATCCTTCAAAATTAAAAGATAATTCTTCTGAAATCCTTTTAAATCTTAGGTGTAGAAAATTACAAGATTTCAAATGGTACAAAGATATGTTCTTGTCCAAAGTCCTTCTTAGGGAAGACTGCAGCCAAGCTTTCTGGAAAGAAAAATTCTTGTCCGGATTGCCACAGGCTCTGTCTGCAAAAATCAAGTCCAAATTAACTGAACAATTTAAAGGTTCAATTCCGTATGATAGATTAACTTATGGAGATTTAATTTCCACAATCAATTCTGAAGCCTTAGCAATTTGTACGGAGATCCAGTTAAAAAACAAACTTAAGAAAGATAGTCTAACAACAAGAAAAGAATTAGGCAGTTTTTGTGAACAATTTGGTTTCGAAAAAATTCAAACACCTTCAACAAAACCAAGAAAAAGCTACAAGTCACACAAAACATACAAGTCAAAACCACACAAATCTAAGTTTAGAAAATACAACAAATATCATAAGAAAGAAATCAAGAATGATGAAAAAGATAAGCCAAGTTCATCAAGAAAACCTTCAAAAGCATTTAGGAAAAATTTTGGTAAAGACAAAACTTGTTACAAATGTGGAAAAGTAGGACATTTCGCAAACAAGTGTAGAGTAAAACAAAAGATTAATGAATTAGAAATATCCAATGAATTAAAAGAACAATTACAAAAAATTCTTTTAATCAATTCAGAATCTGATGAACAAACAAATACTGATTATGAAACATCAAGTGAAGAACAAATCAATCATATTCAAGATGATGATTACAATTCAGAATCTGATGAAGAATCAAGTTCTGAGTCAGAATCAGAATGTGAAAAACCAAAACCATGTGTAGGAAAATGTTGTAATAAACCAAGTCTTTTTGTATTGACCAAAGAACAAAATATATTGTTAGATTTGGTTGATGAAATACAAAATCCTGAAGAGAAAAAATTAGTTTTACAAAAATTAAAACAATCACTCAATAAACCTGACAAAAATAATTTAGAAAAACAAATCGCTTACAAAACAAGAACTCCATACAATTTTAAAGAAATCGTTGACAGGTTCAAAAAAGAATCAAAAGAGGAAATAACAGTCCAAGATTTAAAACATGAAATCAATCAAATTAAATTAGAATTAAAAGAATTAAAATCAATAACAAATAATCTACAAGCACAAGTAAATATTCAAAACCAACTTACTTTCAATCAAATGAGAACAATTCATGAAAATAGGAATGATGGAGCATCTACCTCTCAGGAAACAGAAGATGTAGATGAACCAGAAAGATTTATAGATTTAATTTCACAAATCAATTTTAGAAAATGGTTAATTAGAATCAATCTAATCGTCAATAACGAATTCAAATTAGATATAATTGCCTTAGTAGATAGTGGTGCTGATCTCAATTGTATTCAGGAAGGTATTATACCATCCAAATACTTTGAGAAAACCAAAGAAAGACTCCATACGGCAAGCGGAGCTGGAATGAAAATCAATTATAAACTATCAAATGTACACATATGCAATGACAATATCTGTTTCAAGACCCCATTCATTTTAATTAGTGATCTTAGTAAACAAGTCATTTTAGGTACTACATTCTTAGCATTGATCCAACCATTCACTGTCACAAATGATGGCTTAGAAACAATATGTGAAGATAGAACAATTAATTTCCGTTTTATCATTAGGCAAATGACAAGAGAAATAGATATTTTAAAACAATTATCAATATCTCCAGAAGCCAATATAATTCAAAGAAAAGAGAAACAAATCATGTTTTTAAAAGAAGAAATAGAAAATAAAAATATAGAAAGACAATTGAATAATCCAAGTTTAATTCAACAAATATATAATTTCAAACAAAAACTTGAAAGGGAAGTATGTTCTGATATTCCAAATGCTTTCTGGCATAGGAAAAAACATACAGTCTCTTTACCGTATATTCCAGATTTTCAAGAAAACAAAATCCCTACTAAAGCTAGACCAATTCAAATGTCTCAAGAATTGTTACAATACTGTAAACAAGAAATCAATGACTTACTTAAGAAAAATATTATTAGGCCAAGTAAATCCCCTTGGAGTTGTTCTGCATTCTATGTTAACAAGAACTCATAAATCGAGAAAGGAACTCCAAGATTAGTAATCAATTATAAACCATTAAACGATGCCTTACAATGGATAAGGTATCCAATTCCCAATAAACAAGACTTAATCCAAAGATTACATAATGCTAGAATTTTTTCGAAATTCGACATGAAGTCTGGATTTTGGCAGATCCAGATAGCAGAACAAGATCGATACAAAACAGCATTTACGGTCCCATTTGGACATTACGAATGGAATGTAATGACTTTCGGTCTTAAGAATGCTCCTTCAGAATTTCAAAAAATTATGAATGAAATATTCAATCCGTATGACAAATTTACAATTGTTTATATTGATGATGTCTTAGTCTTTTCTTCATCAATATCACAACATTGGAAACACTTGAATCAATTCTACAATATAATAAAACAAAATGGATTAGTAATCTCCAAACCCAAAATTGTTTTATTTCAAACAAAAATAAAATTTTTAGGTCATATTATTTATCAAGGGACTATTCGTCCCATTGAGAGATCACTCTCATTTGGAGATAAATTTCCTGATGAAATCAAAGACAAAAAACAATTACAAAGATTCTTAGGAAGTCTGAATTATGTAACAGATTTCTTTCCAAATTTAAGTCAAGAAGTTCAATTACTCAGAAAAAGACTCAAAAAGACTCCCGGTCCATGGACTCCGGAGCATACGGCAATTGTACAAAAAATCAAGAAACAAGTTAAACACTTGCCATGTTTAACTTTACCCAATCCTGATACTTTCAAGATAGTTGAAACAGATGCATCAGACATAGGGTACGGAGGTATCCTCAAACAAAGAATTGATAATAAAGAAAAATTAGTTAAATTTACAAGTGGAACTTGGAATCCAACTCAATCCAATTATTCTACAATCAAAAAAGAAATTTTATCAATGGTTTTATGTATTTCAAAATTTCAATCGGATTTACTCAATCAGAAATTTCTTTTAAGAGTTGATTGCAAAGCAGCAAAGAGTGTTTTACAAAAAGATGTCAAGAATTTAGCTTCAAAACAAATATTTGCCAGATGGCAAGCAATTTTAAGTATTTTTGATTTTGATATTGAGTTTATTAAAGGAGAACATAATTCTCTTCCTGACTTCTTAACCCGTGAATTCCTCCAGGGCCAAGATGCCAAGGAAACTACAAACCATCCCTCCTAAACTCAATCCAGTCACCAGAGCCCAACAAGCAAGACAAGCCCAAGAATCCAAGACATCAGAACCTCAATATACTACACGTCAATCGTATGCCCAATTTGCCCAAGATCCAAATGCATCCCAATCAACTAGTCCAGCCCAAAGGTTAGTTGGTTTTATCCAAGCCCAACCTTCTTCCAATCCAAGTACAAAATCCAATCAGTCTACCCAGAGAGTCTCACCATTTCAAGCAAAAACATGGGCTGCTGATGCAGAAAAACAAGAAGAAGAAGATCTGAGAATTAAATTACTTCAATTAGAACAATCCAAAGAATTAGCGTTGGATTCTCAACCATTCAAAGAAGTAGTCAAGAAAAACAAAGGCAAACAATTGGCAAGACCCTCTGCTTCAAGTCAAATTGTGGCGACCAAACCTGGTCCCGCACCTTTAATTTCTGCAAAATCGTTTTCTGCAAATCAATCAAATTATTTGTTAAAACCAAGAAGTACTTTACAAGTTCTTACTATTGAAGAAGAGCTTTACCACCCTGACCCAGATCAGTGTGCTCAAAATTATTTTCACAATCACAATACTTCAAATGAACAAGAATTTCCATGTGGTTTTACAAACAAGACTCAAAAATTTTATGAATTTATTTTAGTTGATACAAAATCTGTTTTGATCAAGCATTATCCTGGCTCTGGACCCGAGCCTTATGTTACCCATTCCACATGTCAGATCCTTCAAGTGCACAACCTGTCTTCTTGGGGAACCCATCCTCTCACTCCCAGAAGACTCTCCCAAACCTTTGAGCCTCAATTTTACAATTACTTTGATTACACCTCTGCCTGGTACAATACATTCTACCTAAGACCCACGAGTCACTCATGGCTCATATTTTTCAAACATCAATTTGTTGAAACAATCCCAGCCTGGTTCCTTCAATGGTGGGCTCATTTTGGCCCCATTCCAGATAACCTCCCAGAGGAAAGCAAGCAAGGTTTCTCCTTATTTGCCAAGCTTTACAAAAATACCAGGCCCCATCTTAACCATTTCCCATGTCTTTTCCATTTCTTTTTTCATTTCAAGCTTGCCTGGATCGTCAGTTGGGATTATACCATTGAAGATGCAGGTCCATTTCCAATATTAGCAAGACAATTCAGGACCAAATGGTGGGATAAGTTCGATATCACCCACACATTGGTCCCCCACATCAAACAATGGTTACTCGGACAAGAAAGATCCTTACAACAACAGCAGAAGCAAATCAAGAAACCAGAACAAGATCAATTTCTCATGACCAAGTCTCAAGTCCAAGCAGGACTTGCAGGAGCAATGACTAGAGAACAATACAAGAAATTTCTTCAAGAAGCCCTCCTGGCAGTTGATTCTCAAGTTCAAGAGGTTGAACAAAAATCAGAAGAATCGGTTGGTGACTATGATCCAAACGATCCAGATGACTTCATTGTTCAACTTTGACAAATGGCAAGATTTTATGATAAGTGGCAAGATTTTCGGCAATCACTGTAGCAGAGCACTGTTCACTGTAGCGGAGCACTGTAGCAGTTACTATTCAATCTTTACTGTTCACTGTAGCGGGACACTATTCAAGTTCACTATTCGGATGTCAAATTTTATTTTGGAGTCCGGAGCCCTCCTTCGTCTATAAAAGGAGACTCCTTCCTTCATTCTTACCCATCTTCTACTTCAATCTTCTGATTCAAGCAACAATCTTCTTCCATCTTCTATCTTCTCCCATCTTTTCAAGTTCAAGATCAATTACTTTCAAGACCAAGGTTCCAGAAGATCACCTTAGCCTTGTAAGTCCAATCTTTCAATCTTTCACCTTTTATTTCAAGGTCAATCCCATCTCCTACCTTTCGTCAAGTCTTAGTTGTTCTCCAATAGTATGTATTTTCAAGTATAATTGTAGATCTTCAAGTGTAACCGTAGTTTCCAAGAATATTATGTACTTTTTTATATGATTCAATAAATATCAAGATTATCTCTTTAAATCTCACACTTTGTTAGCACACACGCCAATTAGATCTCGTGGTTGGTGCTACGGCTGTGGTTCCACAGATCTGCTCACGACGGACAGCTCTGCCGCCGGTTTGTTAATTTCTTTGCAAGATCTAACAAATTAAACAAATATATATATATATATTTTATTTTTTATTTTTTTTGACATTTTTATATTTTCTTTAGGGTGCCTAAGGATTATCCACAGTGTTTAGGCATTTTATTTTGAAAATTTGGGCTGGAAAAACCAATTTATTCACTTTCTGCATGTATCCGGTATTAATGGCCGGATAAGGACATGTCTTACTGTATCCGGCAACAATGACGGGATACACGCATAAGCCTTTGCATCCGGCGATATATACCGGATATGAACAAAGTTCTTCTTAACCGGCCTGAGTTACCAGATAATGCCGAAATGGCCATTTTTGACTCATTTTTTCACCAGATTAGGTTTTTTTTATTCCCACTTGATGGTCACCTTAACTTGACCATCAAAACTTGCCCCAAATTGGGCTTGGACATCATACTTGCAAAATTCTCTAAATTCATGAAAAGAACATGGCTTTACCTTGCCACCTTGTATTACTTTCATTCAATATGGTATTCACATTATACCTTGGCCTGTAAAACATGCAAACGGCCTTCCCACATTTACACCCAATTCCCCAAACGCAATTGTGTGCTTTTAGCTGAAAACGTGTTTCTCCACCTTCAAGCGTATGGTTTTTGGGTTTTGGTTTAATTGGCAACTTAGAACTCAAGTCTAGTGATGCCCGGAATCGAATCACAGATCCCATTGTCATCACATCATTGACTCAAATTCTAAGGTGAATGTTTTCACTTTCGCTTTCCGAAGTCATGACCTCGGTGCGCCAAGCTACCCACATTCATGGTTCAACTTCCTATAGGTAAAAGGGTAGGTTGTGCAAAGTGTTTATTGTGCTCAAGTGCATTTGAAATGGAGGTAACATTCACAACGTCCCAGCCCCTTGCCACTCTTTTTCGTAGCCATGCATTCAATTTCAAGCCAAGGTACATATGACAAAAAAATGAAGCTAAATACAAGCAAGCAAGAGAACCAAAGCAACCAAATATGCACAAAAATATTGCATGCCCAAAAAGTGGTATACAAGCATGTTATCATGTTGTACCAATAACCAAAAAATCATGCTAAACATGCTTGAAACCCAAAAGCATTCCCTAAATCTCAGATTTCATGCTCTTTTTTCATGCTCAAAGTGTACCATTTCTACCCAAATTGAAGCCTAAAAATTCAGCAACTACTTGACATGGTAAAAGGAGAGTTTTGATGGTAAAAACATGCTTAAAAATCCCACAATGTACACTAAATTCCAGATTTTAGGCTCTTCCTTTTTATGCTCAAGTGACCTTGTTTTATGCCCAAACCCAAGCCTAAAAATACAGCACCTAAATACATTGCCCAAGAGGTGTTTTGTTTGAGGGAACATGCTTGAAAACCTCCAAATTGGCTACTGGACTTTCAGGTTTTTTTTCACAATTTCTCTTGATTAACATGGCATTGAAACCCAAATTAGAGCCTAAAAATACAGCAACTAATCACATGGCATAAAAAGAGTTTTGATTTAGGAAAAACAGGCTTGAAGGCACCAAAAACACCATTAAACCCCCAGATTTCATGCTTTTAAATTTTGTGTTCAACTCATGGCGTAAAAACTCAAATTAGAGCATGTTATCATGAAATACATCAAAATCATGTTTCAAGATATACTTCTTCTAGACAAATTTCTAGATAACATCAAGCAACCCATACATGCCTTTGTCCATGTAAAATTTTAAACATCCCATTCAGATTTAAAATACAACAATATGCACAATAAAATGAGCAAAATAGCAAGCATTCAAAAATAAGTAAAAAGCATGAACATACACAAAATGGCTTAAATCCACAAGTCCCCAGCAGAGTCGCCAGTTGTGAGACACGGGAAAAAATCACCGGGATGATCATCCCTCCGTCAACACACGGGGATCGACGCAAAAGTGGGAGAGTCACCACCATTCATAATTTTGAGGTGAGAATGGACACAAAAATCTTAAAAAATGATCAAAAAGTGCTAAAAGGCAAATTCTAGGGTAAAAATAACCCTACTTGAAAATCAAATCCAGAGATGGGTAAGGGGATTAGATTATGAATGGGGGAAGGTGTTAGACACCCCCATTCACCCACACAAGGTGGTTGCCAAGTGTTTGTTCATGCTAAAAGAAAATAGGAAGCTTGCTAAAAAATCATGAAAAGCCTTAAAAAAGGAACAAGTGTATGATATATTCACATGAAGATCCAAATGGATTTTAGATCTTCTCTTATGTCAATATCATTTCTGAAATGTCATAAAAGGATAAAAATCCAAGCAAAAGAATATACAAAGCCAAGTTGAATCAAATCCGGAAAATTCGGTGAAAAGTAATGCCATTTGTCTTGAAATCACTCAAATCCAATTTTAAATCAAATCAAACCAAATCCGTTTGAAAGATTATGGTAAATAATAGTCTCATGCAAAATTTCAAGTAATTCCGGGTGAAAACCTAGGAGTTATGTTCCTTGTAAGGTTGCTACCGGAGAAAATCAAAAGTAGCAAGTAGACAACTTTGGAAAATCACCTAGAACAATCCACTCAATAAAACCCCACGAAATTTGGTGTGATTGAAGTCTCTATGGCCATCTTTCAAAAGAAACTAGCCTCATACAAAAACTCATTCGGATGTGCCTTGGGTGGTCTCCCGAACAGGCCCCGAAGATCACAGATTTACCCAGAAAAGTACTAATGAGCAGCTCTGAGTAAATCTGTTACCAATAATTCAAATGGAGTCAAACAATTATGACACCAACTGGATTTAAAAATAGACTCATAAAGGAGTGCCCAGAAACAAAAATCATTCGAATTGGACTTAAAACGAACACATGGCGCTCCGTCGAAGTGACAAGTTCTGTATTTGAACCTGAACTGTCCAATCAACTTCGACAAAGAAGTGTCAAACATCCGCTTGATAGAAATTAATGAAATTTGGTGGACATAAACTAGACAGCCTCACCTTTCCCATGGTTCTAGAATCACTCCAAAATTCATCCGGACGATGAAGTTATGAGTGTCCGAAGTCGGGGTACAGTTGCTGTCAAGTTAAGCCCTTTTTGGGTAAAACCAATGCAAAAATGTGACAAAGTGTGTGCAATTCGTGCAAGATGAACACAAAAACCTTTAAAAATCATCCAAAGACATTTCAGAATTGATTGAGGCCATTTATTTGAGATTTATCACAATGAATGTAATAAATCCCCAAATGTGAGCCTATCCCGCCAAAATAGTGCTATGTAGGTGCAAGTGTGAAAACCATACAAGATCAATAGAACAACATAGCATGCATACATATTCATCAAAATAAGGTTCTAAAACAACCTAGGGTTCCGTTCCATTATCGTTTCCCTCTGTTCTCTCTCCCCGTTAAACACGGTTCTTCAAGATAATCAAGGGTACTTTGAATATGAAACGGTTTTCAATCATTCAAAAGGCTTTATGCTACATAGGTTCTAGTACTAGGGTCAATCCCCAGTCTCGTTTCTCCTAGATCCCGCCTCCACGTTTTACGGCTAGGGGAAGTCTCGAGATACTTTGAGCCGGGGAAGGATTTTCACACACAAAGAAGGCCTTATTCTACAGAAAGGTAGAAGAAGAGATCTAGATCTAGAAATATAAAGATAGAAAATAAGAGAAAAGTTTGAGGCTTACCTGGGTTCTGGATGCACTTCCGCAGCGGTTTCCCTCTTCTCTTGGTGTTCTTCTTGGCGAGAATTCAAAACAAGAGTTAATTGCCATTTGCTTAAGGAGGAGCCTCCTATTTATAGGCAAAGGCTAGGGTTAGGGTTGGTGAGATTGGTAGACACAACATAATGTCTATAGCCCACCAACCTTAACCCTAAGGCTATTTCCAAGATTTCCCCTCATTTAATGAGGGATATGATGGTAAAAGTGAAAAGCTCTCGGAAAACCCTAATTTTGAGCAAAACTTGTGTATCCGGTATATCAGGCCGGATACACAAGGGCCTTAAGGTATCCGGTATATAATACCGGATACACTAAGGCTTGCTTGTATCCGGTATTTCTCACCGGATACACAGAGGACTACTTGTATCCGGCCTGAGTTGCTGGATACAGGTAAAAATTCATTTTCTTCCATTTCTGTGCTGCCTTTCAAGGAGATAATGATTTTTGATGATTGTTTGTGCAATTTGGGGTGTCTACAATAAGAATATATAGAAGATCATTCAGAAGATGGTAGTGAGCTTCAAAGATTGGCATGAAATGCTGCAACTTGCTCTACATGCTTACAGAACCTCGATTCAAACTTCTACAGGGGCAACCCCATATTCTTTAGTATATGGAATGGAAGCAGTTTTACCAGTGGAAGTGGAAATACCTTCATTAAGAGTGCTAATGGAAGCTAAATTAGAAGAAGCTGAATGGATACAGTTAAGACATGATCAACTCAATCTAATAGAGGAAAAGCGTTTGAAGGCGCTTTGTCATGGCCAATTGTATCAGAAGAGGATGGTCAAGGCTTACAATAAGAAGGTAAGGCCCAGAACATTCCAAGAAGGAAATTTGGTATTAAAGAAAATCTTACCCTTTTTGGAAGACTCACGTGGAAAATTCAAACCAAATTGGGAAGGACCTTACGTTGTCAAGAAGGTCCTATCAGGGGGTGCTCTCATCTTAACAGAGATGGATGGGAAGGATTTTCCTGAGCCAATTAACTCTGATGCAGTAAAGAGATATTTTCCTCGAATGAATATTACTAGGAAATGATCTGAGGCCATTTTTCTATATTTTCCAAAAGTTTCATCCCTAGTCAAGCCAATTTGAGCCTGTTCGTCTTCTTTGTTAAACCTAAACTGGACTTATAGTCTTATACTGGGGCAAGGCCAATAGGGGCAAAGCCAATAGGGGCAGAAAGAAACAAAAGAGAAAAAAATAGGGGCAAATGAAAGCCAAATACAAGAGAAAGGGAATGTGATTGATTTCAGCATGATTGTAAGTCCGGTTGACCCATTTTCACACTTAGAAAATTTTGAGCCTTTAATATCTTTTATTTCATAAACCGAGCTTAGCCTTTGTTTCGTCCTATTATTAAGCCCTCGGTGATCTTAGTATATTCATTCAACTTTCAGAGTAAGGTTGGTGATGACGGAATGCAGAAGCTGGCTCTAGTGAAAACCATAATTGGCGCTAGGGGCAATAAGGGCAAAAAGAAAAAAAAAATCAAAGGGTTGAGTTGATCATGTGGTCCAAATTTAATCAGCATAAGTACTGGAAACTGAGCAGATTAGCAGGGTCAGTTATGAAGAAAAAGCCATTGGGGGATGACTCTAAAGGTCGCGGGGTAGACAGATTTGGTCTCTCCCTATTGCTTGGACTACCCTTTTCATTATTCAAACCTGATTTTAATTCCTTTGATTATATATGATTAAGTGTTTTGGATCAGTTAATAAAAAAAAACAAAAAACAAAAAAAAAACAAAAAAACTATACTTTGGCCAGTGATGAGAAATCAAATACTTTTTCATAAAACTTCTGTTTTTACAAGCATCTGAGAATTCTAAGGCCAATAATATAAAACCTATTTTTGAATAAAATCTATTATCTTTCCACTAATGGAGTTTGATTTTGTATAAAAGTATGAAAAAAAAAGAGATAAAAGAATCTAATCCCTACTCCCTAACTGCTCCTCAAGCTCCCTAATCCTAGCTGCCTGAGTTGCAATGATTCCAGAAGCTCCCTCTGCATCAGGATCGCTCAAAAAGGAGATGATCTCATCTGAAAGAGAATGCTTGATCTTCAACGTCCTAAGGTCAGCCAGGGAATATTGATATTTCTTCCGCATCGCTCGGACTTCAAAGCGACGAGCTTGCCTTTGTTCTTCAAGTTTCTTCTCCATGGCAATGCGGCCAGACTTCTGCTCTTCAAGTTTCCTCTCCAGATCAATGACTTTTATCCTGAGATC
The DNA here is from genome assembly GCA_947561395.2 of Buxus sempervirens. Taxonomy (NCBI): domain Eukaryota; kingdom Viridiplantae; phylum Streptophyta; class Magnoliopsida; order Buxales; family Buxaceae; genus Buxus; species Buxus sempervirens. Next base: position 24,846,516 of record OX387189.1, read on the forward strand.
TTGTGCTTCTCGTACCCAAATTTGTTGAAGCCGCTTGTGGGTTGCCCTTTCAGACTCCAGAATGTCCTCATAAGAAGGGGGAAGAACTGCAGGAGGGTCCTCTGGTACTGGGGCATGACTCTGCACCTGCTCTTTGATCTAGAAATGATAATCCTTCACATGAGACTCAGAAAAGACTGGATCCCGCAGAAAACGAACATAGGACCACTCATTCATTAACTGAGCATTTAGCCCCATGGTGGCTGATGTAAGTGGCCCTAAGAGCTTCTCATATCCAGTGGGGATCATAATCCCCTGGGTCGCTCTAAATTGCCGAAGAACCCTCAAAGGAAGATAAAGAACAGCAGATTTCAAGCCTGCTAAAACCAGAAAGTTCTTATCTCTGAAGCTGATCACTGTTTCTGGAGTAGGCTGATAAGTGCCAGGCCATCTCACCTGATCATCCTGGAGAGTACCCAAGAAAGTGAACCAGCCCTGCTTGCCGCCTTGGATATTATGACACCCCCTATTGCTCATCAAAACAGGAACTTTCAATCTTGGAAAGAAGCGGCGAGTTATCTCTTCAACCTGGCTCAGGTGGTCAAGCAACCAAAGCTGCAGAAAAGGGGAGTATTTCAATTTATTTCCAAAGAAGAAAAAAGAGAAAAGAAAAAAAAGAGAAGAAAAAAAAAAGAAAAGGAGAAAGGAAAAAAAAGAAGAAAGAAAAAAAATAGAGAAGAAAGAAAAAGAAAAAGAGAAGAAAAAAAAAGAAAAAAAATATAATATTTATTTTTTTTACCTATAGGATAGGGGCGCAGGCAAGGAAGCGTTTCTTCTTTCTAAAATAGCAGTCAGTAAGGGCCTGGTATATCTCTGCTAAGATCATAGGGGCCAACCTCTCACGTTCCCTAACTTGGCAGATGACTGAGATGAGAGCCAAGTCAACCTGGTCGTCACCCCGTGGAAAAAGCAACTGGTTGACCACTACTAGAGTCAATGCATTAAACCTGGCATCCTTATATTCGCTCCTTAGAAGTTTTTCAGTCAAAAAGGTCTTGGACAAGGTCAATAGTGCATCAGAATTTCCTAAGTCTTTCTTCCCTATACCCAAGAATGTAGAGGCCTCCTTTTTGTAACTAGGCTTTAGGGGCGGGTTCACAACTTTTTCAAAAAATTTTAAGCCAAGGATGGTTTCAATTTCTTCTATGGTAGGAGTCATCTCTTTGTCATCAAAACAGAAGAGATTCAGTTCAGGAACCCAGTGTCCAATCAAAGCTTCAATGATTTCCCACTTAAAGGGAATTTTAGGGATGTGTAGGATATACCCTAAGTGGATAGAATCCCAGCGAATTTCTTCATCAAGGGTCATGGAGTTGACCCACCTATCATAAAAGGAGTCCACAACGTTATACCTGGTGAGATTAGGAGGTTTTGATCTAACAGGTTGTCTTACAGGAGGAGATTCAATGACAGAAGAGAACGGTGCAGGGGAAGCCATGAAAGCGCCAAAGAAGCCAAGGAAAGCGAGAAAAGACGTGCTCAGAGAGTTTTCAAACTATTAAAAGTGTCACAATGACGTTCCCCATGAGTTTATATAGAAAAAATCATTAAGGCATTAAAATCCGTAATTATAATACAGGCATAGCGCACCCGTATAGAAAATACGGACACACTTGACCGTGAAAACTTCACGGGCACAGTGTGCCCGTGTTAACATTACGGGCACATCTGGCTCGTAGTATAAGTACAGTTCCTTCGGAAAAATGCAAAAAAATGGGAAAATTTAATTTCCTTGTTTCCCTGAGCTTCACCTGTCCCTGCTTTAACATTCATCATGCAATGAAAGCTGAAAACAAAGAAGAAAAGAGCAGAAATGAATAAAAATCAAGCTTCTTTTATATATATATGAATGTGTACATCATTTTTGTCAAAAATACAAAGTACATAAAGGAATCCTAATCTATTGTCTATGCAGGTCCACCCCTACGGCCACGGTCTCGTCCTCTGCCTCGACCACGGCCTGAAGATCGCCTGCCCTCAAAGACATGCCGCACAATATTGCGGGCTGTGCTACGGGTCATCCTGCTCAAAATAGACTGAATATCATGCCACATATATAAAGGCACAAGGCCAGCAGTGGGATGATAAGGAGGAACGTACCCTGAAGTATCTACATATCCCGTAGATGCGGTATCAGAATCAGTACAGGAAGACTCCGTCGCAGAGTCAATGGCAGCAGGCGTCTCCTCTGTAGGCTCAATGGCAGGACCAGTAGGAGTAGATGTCCCAGGCACATCGGTCTCTACCTCAGGCTCTACAGGATCAGCTGAAGCCTCCTCTATCACCATGGCCTCCACGGTAGGCTCTACCACAGCGGCATCAATGGCCGACTCCATATCCACATCAGCAGATGCATCAGGAGCAGTCTTAGGTGCTGGAGCAAACTCTGGCACATCCACCTCAGCAATGGGTGCTACATCGGCCTCGATCTCAGGCTCTGCTGCAGGTGCCTCTACCGGACTGGGAGAAGTCACAAACTCCACCCGTGCCATAGAAAAAACCTCACCACGAAGATGCATGGGCATAGGTGAAGCAGGTGAAGAAAGGCCGGCTGTATCCTCCTGAAAATAAGAGAAGAAATTTCAGTCAAAACCGGACAAACTAATACAAGAGCAGGAATGGAAATAAGTGAAAGAATTAACTTGAGTATGAGAAGGACCCGCCTGGTCCTGTGCATCAGAAGGGCCCGCCTGGCCCTGTGCTCTGGCTAGCTGCCCCCGGAGGTCTGAGATCGTAATACAGAGGGCGTCCCCCTCGGCAATAGCAGCATCTCGCTGGCGCTCTATACCAGTGAACCGAGACCCGGAACTCTGCCAACTGAGCCTCCTGAAATAGAAAAGAAGGAGTCAAAAAATGCCATGTTCAAATGAAATAAAAATAGAAGATCACAAAGAGAGAAGGCATAACGTCGTATCATAAGCCCTGATCACTACGCTTGCTATCTCCGTGACTCCACCACGGACAGGCATGGGTGGCATAAGGCACCCGACTGAAGCTCGCCTGAACCAGGCATCATAGTCACCCTCCTCTAATAATGTCTCTGCCTCAATCCAATCTAGGAACTGGGCAGGATCAACAGGCATAGGAGGAAAGGAGAGGGTAGTATCTGGAGGAATGGCAGGAATTCGCGGCTCCCCCACATGCTGATAGAAGAAGCGCTCGCCGCAGTACCAGATGCTGCCCATCTGACCAATGAAAAACTGATATCTATGACATCTTTGGTCAGGGACGAAAGCATCATCTCTGGCTGCATGCAGGGCCAGCACCTCATGAATGTCCTCCATCCTGGGGATAAACAGCTGAAAAACCGAACAAGAATATTAGATTCAGGAAGAAAAGGAAAGAAAAAAAAAAGAGGAATTAAAGTAGATTACCTCAGACCGGTACAGCCCGTCCAGGTAGTCCCGGGCGGACCTAGGACGACTCTTTTCAGAGTCATGCTCCACATGACACCATCTACGTGCCATGGGATACGTCTCCTCAGACATCGTAGAGGTAGGGCGGAAATAGGGTATATATACCCTAGCAAAGAACTATAGAAAGAAAAAAAGAGAGTCAGAGGAATAGAAAAAGAGAGATAGAAAGAAAGAAACAAAGAAAACAAAAAGAAAAAAAAAGAGAGAGAAATAAGATTCACCTGCAAAAAAGGCCAGAAGAATCTGCACCCAACTCCAGCCCCTCTGGAAGTAGAGAGGCCACTCACTGATCGGCGCAGGCCGACCAAAATAGTACCAAAAATGAGCGGGCCCCAGGCGTACCTCCTCGCTTGATGAAGATCTCCCAATAAGCTTAGAAAATGAGGACTAACTGAAGTCGTGTCCTCTGGGAATAAGCAGGAGCCCATCATGTACAAAAAAAGAAATCGAAATGCATACGGGAAAACTGGATCACCAGCTGCAAGCTGGCCAAACTGCCTCACCCAGAAAGTCTCTCTCAACCAAGTCAGAGACAATCTCGCTCTCCCTCTATCCCATGCCTCAGGAGGCAACACAATGTATCCAAGATAGGAGGCGACCTCCTCGGCATCCGGCATCACCATCTCAGGAATAATATCACCGGTCATCCTAATCCCGGTAATAAGGGTGAAGTCAGAAGGCCGGATCCCGATCTCAACATCTGGGAAGTGGAAGCTCAAAGTCTCTGGGAAGAATCCCTCAAGCAGTGCAGCAATAAGGGCCCGATCCAGGCGCACATCCGGAATGGTAATGAATAGGCGAAAGCCATATAAGCCTAGCTCCCGACGGTAAGCTGAACTACAGGCTCCCAAGAATCTAATGAAGCTGGCCCAGCTCCCTCTGTAATGAGACATGGGATACTCCAAAGGGATATCCGCTCTAATACACGATGAGGGATGAGTCCTCAAGCTATGCAAAAGATCAGTATCCCTGATCTGGACAGCAATCGCCTCAGGGACCTCAACTCTGGTCAGGGCCTCATCTCTGCCACGGCCCCCTCTAAGGCCTCCTCTACGGCCCTCATCCTGGCCTACATCTCTGCCTCCACCTCGGCGCCTGCTACGGCTCCTGTCTCTGCCCGAAGCCTCAACAGCCGGCTAAAGAAACAATTGGAAGGAAGAAGGAATTAGGGTGATGTACTTTGTGAAAGGATATGAAATCTCAGAAAGGTTAGAGTATACCTCTGCGGTCGCCTCACGCGAATCCCCAGAAGGAAGATCTGGGACATCAGAATCAGAATCCCTCTCGGCCCTCGAAGACGAGGCCACATCAGCAGGATCTTGCCTAACCCTCGAGGAGGAAGGCTCATCTGCAGGATCCCTGGAAGCTGATCGAAGGCGGGCCATCTACGGTTCAAATCAGGGAGATGTTTAATTATTCTTGTTAAAATTTTTATTGCTCAATCTTTAGTTTAATCAAGATTAATTGATTTTCAGGAAAAGGAAAAATGGAAAATAGAAAAAATACTTCAGAAGTTCCCGACCAAATCAGGAGTCAATTAAAGAAGATTATCTTTTTGATCTCAAGAAATTCTTTAAGAAGCTCCATTATCTTTAGTGGCTTATTTTATCAGTTAATTATTCATATCTTTTTGTTGGGTTTCAGGACAGTCAAGACATGTTCAAACTAACCTAAGGTTGTGAACAGGAGGTCAAGTCTAATAAGGAAAATGCCTAACAAATCTAGGCTTGTTCAGGAGAAAATTCAGAAATGTGGATAGGAGGTTCTAACATCCCACAGATCAAGAATCAGTTCAAACCCGTGAGTGTTCAACTCAAGCTAAAATTTCAAAGCAAAATCAGTCATTAGTTTGAGTCTACTACAAAGAAAACACCAAGAGGAAAGCATGAACAGATGCAAACAACATGCTAAGTGAGGGTGAGCCAATGACAGTGGTAATTGCCCCATGGTGATCAATGTCAAAAGGGAATACAAATTTCAAATGAAAGCATACAAGATTGAAACAGAAATCCAGTCTCAATCAGAAAAATTGCAAATATCAGTTCAGTCAGCAGGGAGCAAACTTAGAAATTCAGAAATTTGCTCATTCAAAAGCCAAATCTGTTAGCCCAAGAGCAGAAAATCATTTAGTCGAATATAAAAGTTGAAGATTTACTCATGAAAATCATACAAGCATTCAGGGCATCCATACAACAATTTTCGGATGTAACATTGGTATAAAAATAAGATATTGAACCAATGAAACAAATTGGAATCAAGGACAGATCATGGAATAGCTCATGGATGAATTGCTTACAAAATCTAAGAAAAGACATACCTGTTTATCTGAATTTCGAAAAGAAAATGTGAGCTTGGTCTCACCAGAGCAAGGAGTTTGCTCACTCACAGAAGCCGTCCACGGTCGGTTACTGTTTCGAAGGATCACCCAAGGGAGCAAGCAATGTTCGGATGGTTGCAGAAGAAAGGAACAGTCGTCCAAGGAAGAAAGTAAGGACTCGCCGGAAATAGGAGAGTCGCCAGAGAATGAGAGAATGGCCGGAGAACAACAAGAGTCGTCGGAGATTGGAAAAAGAAGACGAAAACCAGAGAGAAGAGTGCGGGCGCAAGAGAAGTTAGGGCAAAGTGTGGACAGAAATGAAGAAATGTTCGCGGCCGCGATTAAGAAGAAAGGTCAAAATCCGTAAAAACAGTACGGGCATCAGACGCCCGTAAAGGTAACACTGTCCCAGACGCCCGTAGAAAACTTACGGGCATAACCTGTCCGTAATGAAAATACGGGCGAAGCAGAAATTTGCATACTTTATTATTTTCTCCACATTTTTCAGGAGATTAATGTTTATATTAGTTGTAAGTTGCAAGGATTGCCATCTTACCCACTTTTGTTTAAAAATTTTGTCTCAAATCTCACTTCATAGCCACAAGAGCTCGGTGAGAGGAGAGAGGAGGATTTGGCCCTTAAGTTGAGGGACTTTTTAGCAGGTCTTCCAAAATAAATTCTTTTTTATAAAATCATCCATTTAATCCTTGCAAAGTGCAATTGGTTAGACAAAAGTCTCAGAAAGTGCAATTGGTGGGTCTTTTTGCTCTCTGCTTGTAATTGGTTCCAATTACCAGCAAAGAGGGGGCAGCTGTAGACACCCCAAATTGCACTACAGAATGAGAAAATAGTAAAAACATGTAATTAGAGCTTAAAACAGGTCAAAAATGCATAAAAACTGACAAGGCATGCTTTGCCCGTATTTTATTCACGGGCCGGTCGTGCCCGAAATTTCTCTACGGTCAAGCGCGCCCGTATTGGTAATACGGGTATCATTGGACCGTAAATCATTTACGGTCACTAAAGACTCGTGTGAGTTTTATTCTTCTCTCGATTTCTGAGCCTTATCTTTAGTCCAATATCCTTTTAAATGAATGAATTATGTCTTTTATTCACTGAAGCCACCTTGGTTGGCTATGGATGGCCATTATCTCTGTTTTTCACTCTATCCTAAGGATCAAGATATATCCTTCTGGACCAGCCATGCCCCTGTGTTTGCCTATAAATAGAGGGCCTTTCCTCAAGCAAAGGCCATGAAAATTTGAAGTCTAAAAAGCTCCAAGAGAAGAAGAGGAATCCCTGCTGCTCTGCTTGCTCAATCCAGGTAAGTCCCTTTTCCCTTTTATTTTCTGTCTTCAATTCTAGAGATAATAGGATCCTTTCTATTGTTGTAGAATAAGGCCATCTTTTGTATCTGTATTCCTAAACTTGCCTCCAAGTACCTCAAGAGTCTCTCTAGCCATAAAACGTGAAGAGAGAGCTAGGGGAAAAAAGAACAGGTGGATCTCTAGAATAGGACCCCATATCTGTTTTTCTCCTTTTTCTAGAATAAAGCCTATGATTGTGTTTGTATAACCAAACCTATCTCCAAGTACCTCAAGAGTCTCTCTAGCCGTAAAACGTGAAGAGAGAGCTAGGGGAAAAGAGAACAGGTGGATCCGTAGGGTAGACCCCCATGTGCTCTAATCTGTGAGATATGGCTGCTTTAAATATCTTGATCATGTTTTAATGATTTTTATGATGAATCTGAATGAATTATATGAATCTATGATGTTTATAGCATGAGATCCACACTTTTTTCTAAAATTTGGATTTTCCACATATTTGCACCTATAGCACTGTTTTCGTGAATTTTGTGATTTTAGGCTAAGATCTTGGATCTATCATGATCAATATGGTAGATCTAGATCCAGAAGCCTGAAAGTAAATTCTAGGGTTCATGATGTGGTTTTTAAATCGTTTTCCATTATTGAAAGAAGACCCTACGGTCTAAGTTCTCCCCTTTTGATGTTCTTCATCAACGTGGGTATTTTTGGTTTTTATTTTAAGATTTAATGTGAAATTTGGGCTTTACCTATGTCCTGGACTATTCAAGTTCAATTTTGAAATATTTTATAAAAATCATATTTTTCTGGATTTCTAGAATTTAACTTGAAGCCAGATTTTTGGATTTTTCACTTTAAATTGATTTTATTTGATTTTATCTCAATTTTATTTTGATCATGAAACCCTAGGAATGGTATGATCATATTTGAAAGTTCTGGATCAATCAGACTATTCGTATGAAAAAACCATATATTTTGTCTTTTTTGTGATTTTTCCTGATTTTCATAGCAAGCCTTTTTTCTTTGAAAAACATGAACAATACCTGGCAACCACCTTGTGTTGATGAATAGGGGTGCCTAACATCTTCCCCTGTTCATAACTTAATCCCCTTACCCATCTCTGGTTGTTTTTTTAGGAGGGTTATTTTTACCCTAAAATTGCCTTTTGTGCTCATTTGATATTTTGGTGTACATTCACACCTAAATTGAATGGTGGCGACTCTTTGTTTAATTTAATCCCGTGTGATGATTGAGGAAGTCATTGGATTTGATTTTTTCCCATGTCTCACAAGAAGGAATACATTTTCAGCTGAGATGAGCACCACGCAAAGGTTTGAAAGCATGAATGCAAACTTGAAGAAGCATCTGCAAAGTCAGAAAAAATTTATGTGGTTGTTGTGGCATTTTGATAGACTACTAGAGGATGTGAGGTATAAGGAATTGAAAGCAGATTGCAAAATGCTTAACAGTGTTCCAGTTATTGAGGCGCCAAGTTTGATGTTAGATGGTATACAAAATGGAAATTTTGAGAAGGTTAAGAAAGAGGCATACAATGTCATCAACTGTGTCCCTTGAAAATGTGCTGAGACTGGTACACTTTCGGAGTATAAGGTTATTAATAATCTTGAGTGTTGGCGTAAAGAGCACACAGTTACATTTGATTCTTCGACTGTCACCGTCAGGTGCAGTTGTAAGAAATATGAGTACCCAGGAATACTTTGTTGTCATGTCCTTATTGTGTTGTTAGTGAATGGAATCACACATATCCCAAGCATTACATTCTGAAGTGATGGACAAGGGATGCAAAGAACAGGGATTTTTTGACAAGAATCGACGGATCAGTGGAGGAGAATGATCCTAAACTTGAATAAGCTACAAGATATAAAGATTTCTGGTACATGTATATGCAAATAATAAAGCAAGCTACGCAATATCAAGAGTTGTATGAGCATGCTGTGGAATTGGCAAAGAAGTTAAAAGACGGAGTTCGTATGATTGAAATTGGCAAGACATTGGAAAATTAGTCTCAAAAGAATCCCAATACAAAAATAATATAGCCGGATCCCAAAATATAGCCACTCACAACGTTGTAGGTGGCACTAAAGGAGCATGCACGGACAGTGTAACTGACAATCGTACTTTTGACAATGGAGTTTCGATTGAAGATGTACTTTCTAAAGTGAAAGGTATCTGAGGGTAGTTGTGCAAGAACAAGTGCGTGTCGAATTCCAGGAGCACTCAAGAAAGCCATCAGGAAGAGATCTAAAAGATCAGAAAATTCTGGGAGTTAGTTGCTTATATATCTTAGCAAACACAACCATAAAAGGGGAACAAAGGGTAAACATTCAAATTTGGAAGTTGGTACCAGTTCCAATGCAACTCCTACTCTCAATCATACTGTTCCACCGGCTCCATTAGGAAATGAACTATTCATGATCCCGTCCGATATCCGTTTGAATCCATATACTCCTTGCATTCAGGTATTTGTTGTGTTTGTTTTATTATTTACCTTCTATTATTATGGCGGATCATTTATGTGGGATAGTTTGTGCAATGTACAGCAACTATTAGGATTTATGAGTGGATTACAAAGCGTGTAGTGTGGATGAACACTGTAATGGCTCAACACAAAGCACGTATGACTCATCTCAATGCAGCCAGGATTCCCTTGCCCAAAGTGATCAACCTTTTACTCAATTGTTGCAGGTGCGAATACTGGAAGTTGTTGAGTTAATATCATAATATCACGTGTGTGCACATGTCGGGAGTGATGGGGCACCTGCGAGGTTGCGCGTGAGCGCGTGCCTCCATTTGGGAAAATCGGAATTATTGAAGTCGCCACTACTTAATGGGTTGCAGGCAGACACCTGGGTGCCTATGATTGACTATGAGGCGGTCTGCGGCTTGAGATTTTGAGTGGGTTTCAGTTACGGTCTGGGGAAGTTCGTAGACACCCTGGTCCACCCCGTCGGGTGACGGGTCCCATGGGTTTCCTAGTTTTAGAGTCAACTGCTGGTTCATCGCATCCGATCCTAATCCAAGCATGCACAATTTACTTCAAGTCTGGTGGGGACCACCTGAGTGATGTGGGCCCCTTTTAATTGATTTTATCTTTCTCTATTAAGTGACTTCGGTTTGATTGGGCGGGCCCTATTGGAAGGCCCGTGGATACCCTTGTGGGCTAAGAATAGCTCACATGTCCCTTTCTTGTGCTTTGATCTAACCCTAAAAAAAGCCCTTTAGGGTTTGGTCGATTCTACTTGCTTTTTTTTAGGGTTTAGGTTAAGGATTAATTTAAGTTTTATCTTGATGGGTCAGGTTGGTTTGAGGGCCCGTTGGGTGGCCCTCATAAGAGTTGCCTTGAAGCTTGGTTTTCTTTGTTAAGTTTTCCAATATGGACTAGGAATGGGCTTGGGGCCCATGTTTTAGGCTTAGGCTAGAAAGCCCAAGACTTCCTAGGTTGGGGCTTTGGATCCCCTCCCATATTTGGTTAAATGGGCTAAGTGGGCCTGATAGGCCCAAGCCTGCAGTCACGACTAAACCAATCCTAATCTATACCAGCACGATTCAGATTGGACCTTTAGTGGACCTCGAATGGTGCGGCCCACTCAATTGGTTTAATTATCTTATTTAGGTCCAAGTGAGTAGATTGGGTTGGGTGGGCCCCGTTGGAAGGCCCACAGGTGTGCAAGCTGGGCCCACTGGGTCCAAGACCCATCTCGGGTTCCAGGTTGACCCAGAAACCCTGTAGGGTTGATTTGTTTGATTGACAATGGGTCAAGAAATGGGAAAATGGGCTGAAACCCTAAAATTAGGGTTTACAGGGTGTAACTGAAATCAACTTTCGGTTACACCACAATATAGTATGACTAAAATTAATTTTCGGTCATGCTATATTTATACATAACCGAAATAACATTTTGGTTATGTATAAAATAGGTTTGCCCGAACTGTGTTTTCGGGCAAACACCGAAACACTGTTTTTTCTGATTTTTGGGAGGAAATTGATTCTCTGGGCTCCTTGGGATGCTTGCGAGTTGTGTGGGCCCATAGTGGTTCAGGAATTAGGGGGAAGCCCCATTTGGCCATTTTTTGGTTCTTCACCAGCCAAGCCATGCATACATATGCTCAAATCAATCAAAAGAGAACATGGCAAACCAACTCAACACATGCTTAAAAGGTGATCCGAATGTGTGTGCATGTGATCATACTAGTATGTGTGTTAGTAAAACAATATATACAAAGAGGAGTGGGGGACCTAGCATGCATTTCTAAGTGGACATGCACCTGTGTGTGTGTTGGTGTATGTGAAAATGAGGGGGGGGGGGGGGGGGGGGAGAGGAGATATGCAAAGCATGAAACAGTAAATAAAGTGGGGGAGATGGATCATGGCATGGATGGAAACATACTACTCATGCATGCGAAAACCACTACTCATCACTTTAACACCTTTCATGGCAACTCTACAAAAAAAGGAACAAGGATGGAAAGCATGCATATAACATAAAAAGCAATTAAAGAAGGGACTTGGGGGGTTTAAATGGGTACATGAGATGTTAAGGAAGGAGGGAACATGCTCCCCCTCATTTAAATGGAAAAGTAACTAGAGAACAATGATAACTCATGCCTTGAAAACTAACCTTGAAATACATGAGGCGAACCCATCATCCTTCCCCTTTTTGTTGACCCAAACACCTCCTTACCATGAGGGTAGTCTCACTTAAGAGAGATGAGATAAGAGGGGGCACTCAATGCTAAGAAGAAGAGGAACAAGACATGAAGAACAAAAATGACAACACATGCTCAAAACCACCACATTTTCATAAATGATAAATGAAACATGACAAGGAGTCTTACCTTAGGGTTTAAAGCTTCCTTTGAAGTGGTGTTGGGGCTCCTTGAAGGGGGGACAACACCTTGAGCCCTCTCCTTGCTTCACACCAGCTTCTTTGGGTCTCCTTCAAGGCTTTTTGAGAATAAGGGGTAGGGAAGGGTTTGGAAAGGTTTAGGAAGGGTTTAGGGGGTTGGTGAGGTGATGGGGCGCTAGAGGGGGGAATCTCGAGCATGGGAGAAGGGGAGGAAAATTCGGGAAGCAGCAACCCTTGCAAATGAGCTACTAGGCAGCTTTTATAGGCAGAAATAATGTAACTGTGAGACATGGGAAAAAATCAATTCAATGACTTCCTCAATCATCACGCGGGATTGGTTAAAACAAAGAGTCGCCACCATTCTGTTTAGGTGTGAATGGACACCAAAATATCAAATAAGCACAAAAAGGCAAATTTAGGGTAAAAATAACACTCCTAAAAAAAAAACAACCAGAGATGGGTAAGGGGATTAGATTATGAACAAGGGAAGGTATTAGGCACCCCTATTCATCCACACAAAGTGGTTGCCAGGTATTGTTCATGTTAAAATAAAGGAAAAAGGCTTGCTATAAAAATCACAAAAAGACAAAAGTGTATGGTTTTTTCATACGAATAGCCTGTGTAGACACCTGATTTTTGCACCCCAAAAATAAAGAAAAATCAAAAGTCAAACTTTCGGTCAAACCCTGACGGGGTCAAAAATCGACTTTTTGATTCAAGACAATTTGGCCATCAAACTTCATATCATTAGAAAGAGCATTTCGACACGATTCCAACGCAACTAAATTTGCTGGAATCGGAGTCCAGATGAGAAAATTATGAGCTGGTCAAACTTTTGGGGAGCGAAAAGTTGACTTTTTGCTTGATCCCGATTCAGCTGCCAAACTTGATCCCAATGGATAGGTGGTTCCGAGCTGATTCCAACGACACTAAGTTTGTTGAAATCGGACACCGGACGAAGAAGTTATGAGCAGTTGAAGTTTCAGAAAAACTGCCCATGTGGCAAAAACGCAGCAAAAATGGACTAAACCAATAAAATAAATAAGATAAAAGTATTTAATAATATTTTAAATAAAGAGAATCTCGTTTTCTAATAAAATAATCTGAAAAATCGGATAAAAATCTTGCAATAAGCCAAATTGAATAAAGGTTTGAAATCCACACATTTTTAAAACATGCGGGACCGTATTTACATTACGGGCAGGGCATGCCCGTATTTAAAGTACGGGCACGCTTCTAGAAGGACAACACGCGTCGCTGTACGACGAGACACGCGTCCCGTACGGCCGAATCCGCGATAATTGCAAATATTTGTTTTTCGCCCGTATTTGAATTACGGGCAAGGCACGCCCGTACTTGAAGTACGGGCAAGGCACGCCCGTACTTCAAATACGGGCACGGGAATTTTGCCTATAAATAGAGAGGCCACCCCCCTTCATTTGAACAAGCTTTCTCCCTGGCCTCTCCTCCCTCTCCCTCTCCTGCTAGCCACGTCCAAACTCTGCCCAATTACCGTCACCCCCAAACCCAAATCTTTTTGTTCCCAAAGTACCCCTGCCTCATCAAAACCATGTCTAAACTCTTCTTTTTTATCCTTTGATCATCAAGAACCCACCAAACCTCTGCCAAAATCAACCTAGAAAAACCTAGAGGACGCGGAAGCGCTGCCGGATTCAGAGGAACTATTGAAACTAGTCATAAACTGCATTGTAAGTATTTTTCTCACTCATTTGAATACAATGTGATAAGTTTTAATTTCTTTTCAAGTTATTGTACATTCTACGTTTTCCACTAATCTTTTTGCTGTTTTCTTTTAAGTCATGGAAAGCTAAGAAAGGAGTTGGTCATATATAAAAAGAAAGAAAGAAAGAAAGTGTCCAAAGGACACTTTAATCAACTAATTTAATGATCTTCTTTGTTCTATGTAAGATCGGGACGTGACTTCCTTGAGTATTACTCAATCCCCTGTAAATTACCCCTTTCCCATTCCTAAGATTGATGGCGAATAACTAAGAGAAGATCTTGCTTGCTCAAAGAACAAAAAGAAGTAAAAGGTGGTCATTTGGACCAAAAGAAGAAGGTGCAGCATATTGAAGGATCTGGGACCATCTTAGATGTTGTAGAAAGCTCTAAAGAGGCCACGGAACAGATCCCAAGCAGAGCCGACAGCAAAAAAGGCAAAATTAGCTACGCCCGTATACTCAGAGCGGTCCGGGCTGGACCGTGTTTGATTCACGGACAGAAGAGACCGTAGTCAATTCACGGTCAGGTTGGACCGTAAAGAAAATACGGGCAAATGTAAAAATGATGTAAAAATTGTAATTTCTTGGTTCGGTTGGACCTGATCCGGCCTAAACCGGCTTGAACCATTCCCTTAAACCACTTGGGCTATCTTAAGCCCATTTTTGGACTTTGGGCCTAGATAGGCCCATTAAGATCCCTTTGGCCCACTTGTGGGGCCCACTTTTGACTGGCCCAAACCAGGCCCGTTTTCAATAAACGGGTCCAAGGCCACTTGACTTTGGCTAATGGGCCCATTCCCAGCCCACTAAGCCCAAACCTAAAGTGTAAATAAATAAAATAATAAAATAACCAAATGGGTTACCCAATAACCCAACTGGGCCCAAGGCCCAACCATGGCAGTCCACGGGTCTTCCAACGGGACCCGGGTCCGACCCACTTCACTTAGATAAATAAAAAAGATAAAATTAAAATAAAAGGGACCCACACCTTCAGAGGGTCCCACCAGACCAAATAAGTGTGCATGCTGGTCTAGGAAAAGGGTGAAATTGACTCAAAAACCAGGGAGACCCGAGGGACCCGTCAAACCGACGGGGCGGACTGGGGTGTCTTTAGGACTTCCCCGGATCGTAACCGAGGACTTAGCTAGAACTCTGAAAAGCCGCAGACCAGACTTAGACCCGATTAGGGCAAAACCGTGTCTGCCTGCACTCTCAGGCAGTGGCGACTCCGAATGTCCCGTGGCACGCACCAAAGGTGCGCCCGGTGTGCGATCTAGGCCAGGTTTAGGTGCGCACAGCCTGATTGATCCAGAACTTTCAAATATGATCATACCATTCCTAGGGTTTCATGATCAAAATAAAATTGAGATAAAATCAAATAAAACCAATCTAAAGTAAAAACTTCAAAAATCTGGCTTCAAGTTAAATTCTGGAAATCTAAAAAATATTATTTTTATAAAATATTTCAGAATTGAACTTGAACAGTCTAGGATATAGGTATAGCCCAAATTTCACATTAAATCAAGAAATCAAAACCAAAAGTACCCACGTTGATGAAGAACATCAAAAGGGGAGAACTTAGACCATAGGGTCTTCTCTCAATAATGAAAAGGGACTCAAAAACCACATCATGAAACCCTAGAAGTTACTTTCAGGCTTCTGAATCCAGATCTATCATATTGATCATGACAGATCTAGGATCTTAGCCTAATATCACAAAAATCACGAAAAACAATGTTGTAGGTGCAAAAGTGGGAAAAATCCAAATTTTAGAAAAAAATGGGGATCTCATGCTATAAACATCATGGATTCATATGATTGATTCAGATTCATCATAAAAACCATTAAAACATGAACAGGATATCCAAAGCAGCCACATCTCACAGATTAGAGCACATGGGGGTCTACCCTACGGATCCACCTGTTCTCTTTTCTCCTACCTCTCTCTTCACATTTTACGGCTAGAGTGGATTCTTGAGGTACTTGGAGATAGGTTTGGTGATACAAACACAATCAAAGGCCTTATTCTATAAGAAAAGCGAAAAACAGATTATGGGGTTCTATTCTAGGGATCCACCTGTTCCCCTTTCCCCTAGCTCTCTCTTCACGTTTTATGGCTAGAGAGACTCTTGAGGTACTTAGAGACAAGTTTAGGAATATAGAATAAAAGATGGCCTTATTCTACAGCAATAGAGAAGATCCTATTACTTCTAGAATTGAAGACAGAAAATAAAAGGGAAAAGGGACTTACCTGGATTGAGCAAGCAAAGCAGCAGGGATTCCTCTCTTCTCTTGGAGCTCCTTAAACTTCAAATTTTCGTGGGCTTTTGCTTGAGGAGAGGCCCTCTATTTATAGGCAAACCCAGGGGCATGGTTGGTCCAAGGTTTGGCAAGATAGAGTTTCAGATTGAGTTAAACACAAGGATAATGCCTATCCATGGCCAACAAAGATATTTCGAACGAATAAAAGATATAATTCGCTCATTTAAAGAGATATTAGACTGAAGATAAAGCTAAGAAATCGAGAAAGGATAAAATTCGCACAAATTTAATGCGCCCGTAAATGATTTATGGTCCAGTGGTGTCCGTATATGTATTACGGGCGCTGCGTGCCCGTATACAAAATTCAGGCGCGCTTAGCCCGTGGTACAATACGGTCAAGGCTCAAATTATTGAATTTTATGCATTTTTGGCCTGCTTTAAATCCCAATTATATGTTTTCATTATTTTCTCATTTTATAGTGCAATTTGGGGTGTCTACAGTAACTGAAATAAAATTTCAGTTACACCTATTTCCGACATACAATCATGAAAATGTAGAGATTTTGTCGGGAAATCCATAAGAAAATCCGAGACTTAACTTTATGAACTGAAATTTAATTTCGGTTATTTTATATAAAAAAGATTTTCTTCTGGATTTGCCCTTGGATTTGAATGATTTTTTATTTAATTTAATTCCTAAAATCGAGATATTTTCCTAAAAACTAATATTTTATTTGGTTGTCATTTCAATCATTTTCCGCCATGTGGCGGGTTTTTGCACATTTGCCACGTGGACAGCTTTCTGCAATTCTGCCTGAAAGCTTGAACTGCTCATAACTCTCTCATCCGAGGTCCGATTCTGGCAAACTCAGTTACGCTGGAACCGGGTCGAGATCTCCTATCCATCGGGATAGGTTTTTGTAGTAAATTCAAGTTTTTAGCAAAAAGTCGAAGCCGAGTCCGAAATCTTAATCTGCTAATATTTCCCTGATCTGGACCCCGATTCTGGAAAATTCAATTGCATCGGAATCGTGTCGGAATTTCCTTTCTTCCGGGACAAAGAAAGCAATTGATCTGGATTTTAGCAGAAAGTCAATTTTTGCTCCCCCGAGACTTGATCTGCCCATAAATCCTTCATTGGAATTTCCCATCCATTGACATAGGGCATGGCAGTTGATCTACACCTGATCAAAAAGTCAACTTTTGTCCCCTTAGGGTTTGAATTTTCAGTTACGATTTTCATTTTTGGCACTTCTAGGGGGTGCAAGAATGAGGTACTTACAACGTGTATTTAATACAACATTTTTATATGCAGTCGTATTTATTTCCTTTTGGAGCTCAACCAAAAGCAAAGTTTTTAAGGTCGATAATTGGTAATTCCATAGTGCATACTTATTGTTCATTTTACTTATTTTATTCTTTTATCATAAATTATTTTGCTTACATGGACTTCTCATAGCAGTTATCTTAGCATCATGGTGACTGATGGGAGGAATAGGGGAGGTGTTGGACATACCAAGCATAGGGAGAAGCACAAGCGTAGCTTTGAAACATTCACGTTCACGATGCCACAATCCATGACTTCTCACCTCGTCTGTGCAATGTCTTAATTGGGTAGATCTATATTATTTTAGTGTGAAGCTGTGAATTTTATTTAGTTAATTGATTATTTTTTATATCTTACGTTTGGGATGGTCTTCATTGTATTTCAAGGGTTTATGGATTTTTATTTTTTTGAAACAATACTTTGTGATTAACTTATTATGTCAAAGGAGAAGTACTTGCAAAGCCTAATACTTCTAAATATTTATGATAGTACTTTCATTGGAAAGAGGTGATATTACGAATCAATGTCTTAGTCAATGTGGACGTGTAATGATTTTGAGGTTGGAAACAAGAAGCACTAATTTTCCTAAGTCAAGGTGTAAGCACCGTATTTTTGCACCCCTGGAATTGCTGAAAATGAAAACCCTGGCAGAAAGTCAAACCCCGAGGGGACAAAAAGTTGACTTTTTGATTAAGTGATATTCGGCCACCTTGATTTATATCATTGGATAGAGAATCTCAATACGATTCCAACGCAACTGAGTTTGCAGGAATCGGGGTCCGGATGAAGGCTCTGCGGGCGGTCAAACTTGAGCGGAGCCGAAAGTTGACTTTCTGCTAAAATCTGATCCAGAGGCCTTGCTTTACATCATTGGATAGAGAATCTCGACACGGTTCCAACGCAACTGAGTTTGCAGGAATCGGGGTTCGGATGAAGGCTCTGCAGGCGGTCAAACTTGAGCAGAGCCAAAAGTTGACTTTCTGCCAAAATCCGATCCAAAGGCCTACCCCTAGGTCATGGGATAGAGGGCTCCGATACAATTCCAACGCAACTAAGTTTGCCTACATCGGAGCCCGGATGAAGAAAATATGAGCTGACAAAATTCCCGAGCAGCAAAACCAGCAATCTGCGCACGTGGCAAAAAGCTGCACACGTGGCGAGTTGCGCAGGGAAATATCTCGGGGAACAAATCCGTAAATATCCAAACATTCAAAATATCCCAGGGACCAATCTGAAAGTATCTGAATAAAATAATATTAAACCTAAATATCCCAGGGACCATATCATAATTTTCAGATTTTTAAGACAAACGAGCGGCGGCATTTATTGTTTTGTAATAATTATGCCGCTCGCGCCAACGTGGCGAGCGGCATGCGCTCACCTTGAGCTGGGCGCCAAGGTGAGCGGCACCCCATTCCCCTTGCCTATATAAAGCCGCGAAAGTCTCCACCCCGTGGGGGGTTCTGCATTTTTTTTTTGTTGGTTCGGATTGTTGGGGGCTTCGGAAATTTTGGTGGGAGAGTTTCGGTTGGACATTTTTCTGGGTTCGGTAATTCGAAGAAAAAGACCAGACACACTCGTCTCCTCCCTTCCTCTTCTTCCTCGTCAAACCCG
Organism: Buxus sempervirens; assembly: GCA_947561395.2. Lineage (NCBI taxonomy): Eukaryota > Viridiplantae > Streptophyta > Magnoliopsida > Buxales > Buxaceae > Buxus > Buxus sempervirens. Next base: position 24,865,426 of record OX387189.1, read on the forward strand.
AAGGTGATCTTGTTGTTGGTGCGAGAAGAAGGAGGCTCCGGCAGCTGCTCGTTGGCTCCAAGGAACCCTCCGGCCTACTCTACAGAGACCTAGAACCAAGGTGAGCTCTCCACTTTCTTTTGTTCAATATATATATATAAATCAGGCTTCCCATGCATCTCTAACATCTGGTCTGTCATTGCTTGCTTGATTCGAAGGGGAGCATGTTCCCTCTTATCTCATCTCTTGTATCCCGAATAAAGCCCCCTGTTCCCTTCTTTGCATGTTCTGTTAATGTATTGTTTCGGATTTGTAGGTTTCCAGAGAGATTTGAGTGATGAGTGGTGAGGATATGTTAGGTTAGATTAATTTCCAACTGTGTTTAGAGGTCTGCTGGGGTTCTAAGGATCCCCAGAAACCAGTTACAGAGCTTAAAACCAGTCGGAAATGGAGTTTGGAGAGAAAAAACAAAGAGTCAGGGTCTGCACTGAGCTCGCGCTCACCTCGCGCTGAGCTCGCGCTCACCTCGCGCTGAGCTCGCGCTCACCTAGCTTGGGTCCGCCCACTTCACGCCGAGCTCGCGCTCACCTCGCGCCGAGCTCGCGCCCACTTCTTTTTGGGTGCGCTGAGCTCGTGCCCACCTCGCGCCCACCTCGCGCCCACTTCTTTTTGGGTGCGCTGAGCTCGCGCCCACCTCGCGCCTAGCTCACGCCCACCTCGCGCCCACTTCATTTTTCGTGTTTTTTCGCTATTTTCGGTCCGCCCATTTCGAGTCGACCTCGCGCCTACTACCTAAGGTCGGCGCCTACCCCTAAAACATGCCGAGTTGATATATTTTTCAAAAATTCCAAAAATACCCTTTACTGTGCCGCGGGGGGCTTCGCCCCCCGCACCCCCCACCCCCTTTATTCGCTACGCATCTAGCTCATACTTAGCAAGGGGAGGTACCTCCCCTTGCTAAGTATTAATTTTTATATGCTTCTGTGGCCTATATTCTGTAACTACTTTTGCTAAGGTATGGGTGGCATTCTTAAATCGAGCCAAATGAACCAATAGGGTTTCTGAGTCACCCGGAAACCCAACATGGGACTTGGACCCTCGGTCCAACTTGATTTCCAGTGGGCCTTCCAACGGGGCCCACCTAGCCCAATAAACATGTATGCATGCAACTTAATCAAGATAAGTGAAATTAACTGATTAAATCGGGCGAGCCAAACTTAAGGCGGTCCACCCGAACCGGACTTGTGAAATTGATGCATGAAATGCGTGGTTTGGCCGAGACTACGGGTAGGGCCTATCGGGCCCACTAAGCCCATGAACCCAACCAATTTAGGGTTTCAAAACCCCAACTCAGGAAGTCTTGGGTTTTCAAACCCAAGCCCAGGTAAAAGGCCCAAAGCCCAACACTTGGCCATTTTGGCACAGATAAGCAAGATAATCAAAACCACTTGGCAACCAACTGTGGGGCCCACCCAAGGGCCCACAAGGCAATCCCGACCCACTTTTGACATGAAAGCCACTTAACTAATCCAACCTGAACTTCAAAATAAAATCAATTCAAAATTGAGCCAAAGTCCAAAGGGCCACACGTGGCCCACCAAGGAACATGTGGGCCACACTTGACCCACCAAGGGATACCGTGGGCCTTCCAACAGGGCCCACCCCACCAGACCCAGATCATCCTAATTAAAAAGATAAAATCAAGTAAAGGGACCCACACCACTTTGGCGGTCCCGCCAGACTTAATCAAATTTCATGTTGGAATAAGAATCGGGTGAGTGAGAGACCAACTGAGTTGACTCAAACTAGGGAAGCTTATGGGACCCGTCACTTGACGGGGCGGACTGGGGTGTCTACGGACTTCCCCGGACCGAAACCGAGAACCTACTTAGAATCTCAAGCCACACACCAAGCCTTAGTAGAAGAACTTAGGCACCCAGGTGTATGCCTGCACCCCATCAGGCAGTGGCGACTCCAAACAAAACCCCGAGGCACGCATCGTTTTGCGTGCGCCTCGTCGTGCGACCGAAATCCGGTGCGCACACAAGGTAAGTTAAATGAAACACCATATGCATTTCCAAGAAAGTAAGTAAAATAAAAATTGTAACTACAAAACAAGCATTTTAAGAACTAAGATTAGTGTGCTAAATTGGGTAAGTACAACCCACTCTGGTAGTTCAATCTCTGGAATTGCAGGAGATAATAAAGAGACTTTATCAGATGATGAAGAAGAACTACAAGAAGCCTACAATCAGCTCTATAAGGAATTCAATAGAGCTCAGAAGAAAGTCAAGAAACTGAGTAAAAAATTGAAGGAATCAGAAATAGAGAAAAATAAAGCTCTTGCAGAAATAGATTCAATAAACCAGAAGTTACTTGAAAAACATGCCAAAGAAAATTCTCTGGTAACTTCTTTAACTGAAAAAACTGAAAAACTAAAAGAAAAGGAAGCTCAGATTTCTGCACTTCAAGGTAAAGTGATTGAACTTGAGAAAGTTTCAAATTCAAGTAAATCTAATGCTTCAAATTCTTCTGCAGGAAATCATCAAATTGATGAGGAATCAACTTCAAAGGAAGTTCCTGAAAGCTCAAATTCTGCTGAAAAGAGAATGAGTGTAAGTAATCAAAACAAGGAATCTTCACAGAAAATTTTTGCTGGAGAAGTAAGACCAACAGGTAAACCTTCAACTTCTGAGAAATCTAAATCTGTACAGTTTAGAAATACTGGCAAATCTAGAAATGTTGATTTTTCTGAACATAGGTTCATACCTGTATGTCATCACTGCAATAAAAAGGGTTATATAAGACCAAAGTGTTATGTATTGCATGGTTTTCCTGAGGGATATTTTGATAATAAGAGAAAAGTAAATCAAAGTCAGTCTCTGGATTTACATAACAGATTTGATTCTCTGTTAAAATTGACTGAAACATTAAATAAGGAAGTCACAAATCTATCAAAGAAACTTCCTTCAAAAACTCATGTAGTTGATGAAGGTACTTCTCAGAAAACTCCTGAAAAACAGATTTGGGTAAGAAAAGATTCCTTAGTTGCTAATGTGGTTCATGTAGCTTTGAAAGCTCATGATGTCAACATGTGGTACTTGGACAGTGGTTGTTCAAGACATATGTGTGGACATAGGTCTATGTTCAGTACCTTTGAAGAATACTTTGGTGGAAGTGTTACATTTGGTGATGGAAGCACTTCCCAAGTTAAAGGTAAAGGAACTGTGAATGGTCCAAATGGTGTTTGTCTGAAAGATGTATTATTTGTATCTGGTTTGAAGGCTAACTTGATTAGTATTAGCCAATTATGTGATTCCAGATTGTTTGTCAATTTTACCAGAAAAGAATGTAAAATCTTGGATAATTCTGGTAAAACTGTTCTTATAGGTGTAAGAACAAATGACAATTGTTATGGAATTATTGGAAACAATGAAAAATCTTTAAAATCGTCTGTATGTAATGAAATTGATTTGTGGCATAAAAGACTGGGTCACATTAACTATAGAGATTTGTCAAAAATCTCTAAGTCTGAATTGGTTAGAGGAATTCCCAAGTTTGGGAATAATAAAAAGAAAGGAATGTGTGGTCCTTGCAATCAAGGAAAACAAATCAAAGCCACACACAAGAAAACCAACATTGTAGGAACCTCTAGACCATTAGAATTGATTCATATGGACTTAATGGGACCTACAAAGACTGAAAGTCTGAGAGGAAAGAGGTATATCTTTGTGGCTGTAGATGACTACAGTAGATATACCTGGGTAAATTTTTTAAGAGAAAAATCTGAATGTTTTGATTGTTTTAAACAATTGTGCTGTCAAATTCAAGTTGAAAAGAACTTGCAAATAGGGAGAATAGTTAGAATAAGATCTGATCATGGGACAGAATTTGAAAATCAGATGTTTTCCAAATTCTGTGAAGACCAGGGAATTAAACATGAATTTTTTGCTCCTAAGACTCCACAACAAAATGGAGTTGTGGAAAGGAAAAACAGAGTTTTGCAGGAAATGGCTAGAACTATGATGATAGCCAAGAAAGTGTCAACAAAATTCTGGGCTGAAGCTATAAATACTGCCTGTTATATAAGTAACAGAGTGTATGTCAGATCTGGATGGAAACAAACTCCTTATGAAATGTGGAAAGGAAAACAGCCAAACCTGAAATATTTCAGAGTCTTTGGAAGTAAATGCTATATTCTAAGGGACAGAGAAAATCTAGGAAAATTTGATTCTAGAAGTGATGAAGGAATCTTTCTAGGATATTCTTCTTCTAGTAGAGCATATAGAGTTTTTAACTTGAAAAAATCTGTTGTAATGGAATCTATTAATGTGTTAATAGATGATGAAGGAACTGACTGTGAACTTCTGCAGGTTGTAGATGAAGAGGATGAAATCAGAGATGCTTCCTCAAGCAATGAAGTGGTTCCTTTGACAAAAACTCTTAAAGATCACCCTACTGAGCAAATTGTTGGAAATATTTCAGATGGTGTCAGAACAAGACATCAAGTACATAATGAGGTAAGATTTTCTTCTTATCTCTCTCAATTTGAGCCAAAATCATATAAAGATGCCCTGTTGGATGAATTCTGGTTAAATGCCATGCATGAAGAACTAAACCAATTTACCAGAAATAATGTATGGGAATTGGTTGAAAGACCTTTTGATCTGAATGTGATAGGAACCAAATGGATTTTTAAGAACAAATCTGATGAGAATGGGATAGTAACCAGGAATAAAGCTAGGCTTGTTGCTCAGGGATACACTCAAGTAGAAGGGATAGATTTTGATGAAACCTTTGCTCCTGTAGCTAGGTTAGAATCAATCAGATTACTTTTGTCTATTGCATGCTATTTGAAGTTTAAACTGTTTCAAATGGATGTTAAGAGTGCATTCTTGAATGGATATCTGAATGAAGAGGTTTATGTTGAGCAACCTAAAGGATTTGAGGACACAAATCATCCTAAATATGTCTATAAACTGAACAAAGCTTTATATGGACTCATACAAGCTCCTAGAGCTTGGTATGAGAGACTCACTTCTTTTTTACTTGAATCTGGTTTTATGAGAGAAAATGTAGATAAAACTCTCTGTATTCAAAGAGAGTCCAAACATATTTTGATTGCTCAAATCTATGTTGATGACATAGTGTTTGGATCTACTTCTGAAAATCATGCTCACTCCTTTGCTGACTTAATGAAAAGTGAATTTGAGATGAGTATGATGGGTGAACTGAACTTTTTCTTAGGGCTTCAGATTTATCAATCTCAACAAGGGATTTTTTTCTCTCAAGCAAAATATGCTAGAAATCTAGTCAAAAGATTCAGTTTAACTCATGCAAAACATGCTAGGACTCCTATGAGTACTAGCTTAAAGCTTGGAAAAGATGAATCTGGTAAGGATATAGACCCTACCTTGTACAGAGGGATGATTGGAAGCCTTCTGTACTTAACAGCAAGTAGACCTGATATATGTTTTAGTGTTGGAGTGTGTGCAAGATATCAGGCCAATCCTAAAGAATCCCATCTAAATGCTGTAAAAAGAATCATAAAGTATGTTAATGGTACTGTTGATCTGGGAATTTGGTTTTCCAAAGAAACAAACCCATATCTGACTGGATACACTGATGCTGATTGGGTTGGGTGTATGGATGATAGGAAAAGCACCTCTGGTGGTTGCTTTTATATGGGTAATAATCTCATTGCTTGGTTAAGCAGAAAGCAAAACTCAGTTTCTCTGAGTACTGCTGAAGCTGAGTACATTGCTGCTGGAAGCAGTTGTACTCAACTAATTTGGATGAAACAAATGCTATCTGATTATGGTTTAGATCAGGACCAAATGATTCTCTTCTGTGACAATCAGAGTGCCATAAATATTTCCAAAAATCCTGTTCAACACTCAAGGACCAAACATATTGACATCAGGCATTACTTTATAAGAGAGTTAATTGAAGACAAAACTGTTTTGATTGAATATATATCTACTGAAAAACAGTTGGCTGACATTTTCACTAAACCTTTAGATCAGAACAGATTTGAAACTCTTAGGAAATCCCTAGGAGTTTGCTCTCAAAACTGAAAATCAGGTTCTGTTTTGAGTTAATTTAGATGTAAAATAATCTACATATCTGTTCAAAATGTTCTTGTGTGTTCTTTATACTGAAATCTTAATTCAAGAAGCTTGAGTCTATGCATATTGATTGAAATGTTTTATAATCAACTATCATTTTTGTCTTGAACACTTTGGTGCATTGAAGTTTATTGTGTGTTTGAAGCTTGGATTCTATAGGCTATCACCTTTATGAAAAGAAAAGTTTTGGAAATGGCTGCCATAGAGACTAGAGTGAAAGCCACTGTAATTCTCAAAAAAGAAAAAGAGAAAGAAGGTATATCCTTGGAATGAACTGTAAACTCAGGTTTTTTAAGGGTCAATGCCTTCTACAAAAAGAAAAGAAAAAGAGATCAGAAAAGGCTACCTATCTTTGATGTGCGAAAGCCACCAAAATGAAGTTGGGGTATGTCTATACCTTCCAAGTATGATTACACTAAAATAGCCTTTCATATGTATAAAGTGTAAAAGTCAAAAACTGTTTTTCACACACTACACAAACATTGACTAATTAATATGCATATGCGCTCAATATCTTGAAGAAAATTTATAGTATGAGCAACCATGAAGAAATTTTGGTCATAGATATGAAATGTGTCACATCTGAATTAACCTTGATAGGTTCCTTAAGATCAGTTTTGTGAATAAGTACTTCTTGGATTGAATAACAGTTGCTTATCTGGATGATTTTCGTTTAGTTAAAATCTTAGCTTTGTGTTTAGAAGTATGATTTCTTCATGAAGAATAGTTAACTTTTTTTTTTATAAATTTTTGCCTTATGAGTGTATTTCTGTTTGAGTGTGCATGTGCACCTTCTACGTCGCTAGAAGCGTGCTGGTAGCCTCTTCTCTGTTTCATGCTTTGGCACCTGCTGTGGTAAGCGACGCTGGATGCTCGCTGGCAGCGAAATTTTTTTTCCTATAAAAAGGGGGGAAATCTGTTTCCTTTTTACCTCTGTTTTTTTACTCTCTCTGCTTTTTCACCTCGCTCCTTGCGTCGTGGTCTTTCTGCCTTCGTGCTTACTCTCCGTCACCTTGTCCACTGTTCAGGTAAATTTTTTTTACTATCTTCATCTTGCTTCTCCATTCTCTGCGACCTATTTCAGTGGTCTACTCTTGTTCTTCTTAGCTAGGGTTTGGTAGATTCTTCTGCCATTAGGGCTTTATCGTGCATTGTTTGTTTCTGTCTGTTTGTTCTTTCTCTTTCATTTTTTTTAATCTTCACCATTCCACTCAAGAGAAAATCGAGAACTGATTCTCCTTCCACATCTTTTCCTCCTGTGAGATCTTCTCCTGTTATCTCTTCTCCTCCAGTGAGACCCCCTTCCCCTTCTCATTCCTCTGAACCTTTTCTTGGGAATGGTCTCTCTGATTTTAATGAGTTCTTCAAGCACCGGCCACTCCTTTTGGAACGGGCCATTAAGCTTGAGTCTTTTTCTGAATCTCCTCTCTACTCATTGTTTTCGGACAATGGTTGGCAAATGTTTGCATTGATTAGTGGTTTTGCCTATCCGGACCTAGTTCGAGAATTTTATTCAAACCTCCATCATCTGCATCTTGCAAATCAAGGCTATATCAAAGCCTATATCAGGGGTATCTCTTTTGACTTCTCGAAAGAGCTTATCTCTTCTCTTCTCGAACTGCCCCTAGTTGATTCTCCTTCATTTAACTTTCATGATTCTCATACTGATCCTCCGATGGAGTCTATTATTCCTTCTCTAATTGTTCCGGGTGCTCCTACTTCCATCAAAAACAAGCCCAACTACCTTCCTCATGGCTCTCTTCAGGATCTTCTCCGGATCTTGAATCTGTTTGTGTGTGCTTCTCTAGTTCCCTCAGATCACCATTCTGAGATTTCTCACTCGAGAGCAAGACTTCTTCATGCTCTCTGGAACAGAGATAGTATCTGTATTCCCTCCATCATCTTCCATCAGATCCTTCAGTCTCGGAATTTAAAATCCAAGACTGCAGCTCTTCCTTTTGGCATATTCATATCTTACCTGTGCATTCATCAGGGGGTACTCCCTGATCCTGTTGAAATGATCATTCATCCCAGACCTCCCATTGATTCCTCCACTCTGACCAGAAGTAAACGAGCTAATCCTTTTCGTTTGGTGTCTTCTGAACCCTCTTCTTCTCAGTCCTCGTTGTCCAGCTCTGATGCTGTGGCAATTATGGACAAACTAAATTCCATGCAAGCCTCCCAGGAGGCTTTCAATTCTGAAGTTAGGGCTCACATGCTCATGATGAGCATGTTCAAATCAGAGACTCAAGAGAAGCTGGAGAAACTGGCAAAGGATGTTGATTTTACTTGTGGTGAGGTACAACGGGATGTTGCTGCTCAGCAACGGATGCAAAATGAAGCTGATCATTTTCTGGAAAGCATTCGGAAGACGCAGCTGGAGATGGATCACAAACTCTGTTGGCTGCACTCCAGGTCCCAAGACGCATACAAGCATTATTCAAGGAATTGGGAACCAAAACCACCTTCCAGAAAGGGGGAGTTTTTTGGATGATGCTGCTGGAGTTGATGTTTCTGTTGATGGTTTTGCTGGGTTGTTGCTGCTACTTGATGCCTGTTCTTTTTTTTGTCTTTCTCTCTATGTGTTGTGTATTTGTATGTTTTTGAAAGTTGGCTTGTAGAGGAATTCTCTGTGGGTTGTAAGGAAAGTGTTATGTTGGTTGGTCGGTTGTGTATATATGTGTATATATCTGTTGGAACAATATATACTCTTTTTGAATGAATGAAATTTTGAATTCTCATATCTGTTGGAACAATGTATACTCTTTTTGAATGAATGAAATTCTGAATTCTCATATCTGTTGGAACAATGTATTTTTGAATGGATAAAATTCTGGATTCTCCAAAATCACTGTCTCTCCTTATCAGTGTGGTTTTAAAACTCTTAAATGAAAATCAATATTAACTGGGTTTGATATTAAACACTGTTTTAAGGTTGTTGTCAGGCATTTGTCAAGGGGGAGATTGTAAGTGTGAAAACTCACACTCCTTTTATGACAAATGTTTGACAAATTATGTCTTCTAATAAATCTTCAAGATGTGCAGATTAAATAATGAAAATTCAGTAAATTTAGAAAAGAAGAAGAAGACGATGCTGCCACACAGCTACCACGCCGCTGGTAGCCCAATGAAATGGAAGATTTTCTAAACAGAGCATTTTATTGTAAAGGCACTTGCGAAGATCAACGCCGCTGCCACCCCGCTGGTAGCGCATAAGTGAATCAGTGCTTTGAAAGAAAGGTACGTGCACTAGCGTCGTAAGGCGACGCCGACACGCCGCTGGTACCGCAGAGCGAGATTGAAGATTACATGATCAGCCGTGCACATGCCGTGTTCTCTCCCGCTAGCAGCTCGCTGGTAGTGCGCCCTTAACTGATTCAACCTGTTCTGAGCGGGATTTGAGTTCGCTTCCAGCCGTCTACCCCGATCGCTTCACGACGCCACCAGCGCTCGACGCGATCTGAGTTTTATTCTTTAAATAGACGTGCTGTAATTTTCTGTAGTGACTTTTTATCTTTGGATCTTTTTGATTTCGGATCTTGAGGTGGTTGAGATTTGATCAAATCGTCTTTAGAGAGTCGGCGATCGAGTGAGGGGGAGATCTGAGATAGATCACCTGGAATTGAAGGTAGAGGATTCTTCTTCAATTCAGAACTTCATCTGATCGTGTGATCTCCTGGACTGGTGATCGGCTTTGATTGATGCGTAGGTGGATTCCTACTGCATTGGATCGTCTCAGTGGATTCTGAGGTGATTGTTGCGATCTGGATTGATCGTGTTCTGCAGCTTGTGGATTCAAGCTGTGTTGTAGTTCGTGGATTCGAACTGTGGATCACTGGTGAGTGATTGTTTGCGATCTGGACTGATCGTGTTCTGCAGCTTGTGGATTCAAGCTGTGTTGCAGTTCGTCGATTCGAACTGTGGATTGCTGTTGAGTGAGTCCAATTGTAAAGGTTAAGTATGTACTCCTTTGTAATTGTCTTTTCATTCAATAGTGGATTTTAGAAGGGTTAGTCGCCTCATATAGACTCGAGGTTTTTCCTGGATCTGGATCCAGGTTTCCTCGTATAATTCTCTGTGTATTGTTTCCGCATTGTTAAATTCTGAATTGTTGTAGATCGTGGACCTATAGAGTAGTCCTCTACTCTTTCAAATTTTATGCATTTTTGACCTGTTTCAAATCCCAGTTATATATTCTCAATTATTTTCTCACTTTTGTAGTGCAATTTGGGGTGTCTACAGTTGCTTTGATTTGGGACATTAACGTGACGCAACTCCCATTGTAAAACTGGAAAGTCATCACCACCTCCAAAGGAACGTAAGATGTTTTCCAACATTTTGGTCTACAAGTGACGAAACGAGTGTCAATATCATAATTGTTGTAAATGTTATGAGAAAATTTCATTAATATAAAAATTACTTGTGTTGCAATTAAAGACTGATGGCCCGCACGATGTATCCCATCATATGAGTCTAGCACATCCACTCCACGCTCTGCTAGATGTAGAACTTAAAGAAACCAATGATTGCGGAGATGCATGGGAACAAAAATCTACATACAAGTAAGACAACCTTATAAGGAAAAACCCATTATAGACTCTGCTAAAGTAAGGAGAAAAGCATAAAAAATCTGAAACAAAGAACTGAAGGTGGCACAATCCATTGCATCCCAAGAAACTTACCTTATTGCATTTAACCACTGAGTATCCTAGTTGTTGTGGATCAAAGTAACAGTGCAACTCTTCAGGGGAACCATGACCCGTATTCATTATCTAATCCTGCATAATATATGGAAGGAAATTTTATTCATTAGTGTGGCCTTGAAAAACAACAATTCAATATATGCTAATGACTACTAGTGTTGTCACAAAAAATACTTACGCAAACATATGTCGGGCAATAATGCTTGGTGACTGTGCGGCTACTCGATAATTGTTGCCTCTTTATAAGACACGCTCCGAAAGCATTGATAACCTATAGAAATATACCATGATAGATGACATGTAAAATTGAACAACCAATATATTATTCACAAGATAGGCTTTGCATAACATACTATTAATATGTTTGTTGTCAAACAAACATGCCAACTTAGATGCCGACGCATGAATGGAATCGATCTTGAATATAATTTCTCTGAAAAAAACATGGAGGAATTATTCACTAAGAATTAAAATACATAAATAACATTTACAAGTTATTTTAAGAATATTATCTTACTCAGAATATTTTTTTTTGGCGAACGTATTGTACGAGTAGGCGTCCTTCTGTAGCCAATCGAGGACACCTACGTTGAGCAACATATGGAGTGCGATAGTGTCTCGCACGCTTCTTCACACAGATCCCCATTCATGGTTTGTTTACCTTGGTCCCAGTGCCTTCCTGAACAGCTACTATAGTCTCCTCATCCATTTGAATTTGATCTTCCTTATCTACAATATTTGATGATTCGGGAGCATCAGTATGATCACTGCTCTCATGGGTGCCATGATAGGAGGGTGAAATCCTTGCGTCATTAGGCACATTGGGCATGGAAGAGTCAGGAGCATCCGTATGATCAGCGCTTTTCACGTGGCACGTGGATATCAGAGGGGCGGACAGTTTCCCTTGACTTTACATGATTTACCATCTCGCTATACATTTCCATGATCTTCGTGAGATGACCTTGAATAACTTGGGATACACAACACACAGTCATAAACCAGGCTGATTTGTTCTTAATAAGAAAACCTGAGAAAGGTAGGAAAAAAAACCAATCTTATAGGATCTGGATCTCCACGGAATTGGCTTAGATCAATGACATCTAGTTCACGTGTTTTGCCAGATGCCTCATCTTCCACATGGCACTCAGCACGGTGCTCAAGCACCTACAATATTTAACGTGTATATTACCGAGTACATAGAAATGTTGCATTATTTGAAATTTTGAAAAGAAACCTACAATAATGAGTTCAACTCAAATATATATATTTATACCTTCCCATTCCATAACCACCGGTTGCCATTTCATCCTTCTCCCTTTGGTTAATCAACGCATCTGTCCACGTTGCCATACGTGGAGTAGTGAGAGGTGTCGCTTCACCAACAATAACCTAATCGTAATACAAAAACTAAGCAACAGAGAACTGTCATTAGAACACTCCGTTCAATGGATATAAGTTAGAGTATGGCTAATGCATGTATTAAATACTGTACATACCTGTAAGAATAACAAGCAGCCATTGACTCATTTTTGTTTGCCCTTTTGAAAATCGGCTATGTGACCATCAATGTGTCCAATAGATATTTCCCCCATTTATATCCTCCTATCTTCTCTACATCGACTAATAAGGGAAGATAGGATGCACTCACATCAATCTTTGCAGATGGATTTACTAAGGTGGGAAAATAATATAAGACAAAAGAATGGATCCACTCATGATCATTCTCTGGGCTCTTCAAGCTCTTCTAAACATTTTCAATTGGGATGCTTCCATTTTCCACCCCATAAAAACTATGCAACTCTTTTATATCGGGGATTTTTGATTTAGATGTATCAAAATTTTTCCCCTTTATGGGTAACCCAATTATCATCTCTACATTGTGTGTGTCACGAAAATATTCTGTACCCCAACTCCAATATATTTGTCCTTAGTATCTGTAACGCCCCGGATCCGAGTCACATGAAAAACCCGTAACTCGTCTCCAGAGGTTATTATAAAACTCAGGATCGCAATATCAGAGTGAAGGAAAAACATGAATACAACAAAAACTATATAACAGAGTGCGCTAAAATAATCCCAAACGAAAATAAACTCACATGACCAAGTAACTACCCGCAAGTATCGTCCTCTTCAGGAGCAGCTGAAAACAAAACAAAACAATACGGAATGAGATACGAATATCCCAGTGAGCAGCACATGCATGCACAAATACATTTATTTCAGTTCTAAAACATGCCACGATTATAACCATGTACAATGAGGATAATACGCATATTCCGAATAATCCGACTAAACTTCAATAATCCAATTCATATCACTGCGGAAAACCATCAGGTAAATCAAGCAATAACAATCCGTTTCCAATCCCGAAGATATCGATAAAATAATGATTAATTAGCAACAACATAGCAAATAAGCATAATTTTGTATCTCAAGATATAATTCCAGATATACCAATGTCACATAACACCAAGTCTTCTCATAACCATGCCCACGCCTCCAAATGTATATCCGGCCTACTCAGGGTTTCGGATATTGAAATGACTGCGTCATCCAATGCAGGCCTACTCCCCGGGTTTCTGCATTGACAACCAGACCTACTCAGGGTTCCTGGCTGCTCTACACCGGCGGGAGGTACAATAACCAATAATCGGTAAACAATATTCCATGAACCATAAATACCAACAAACCAGCGAATAAAACATATCACGTCAAACCAAATCAAGTACCAACATTGGTCAATGTCATGACTATCGTTTAGTTGATAAATTAAACATGCCAAGTAGACACTCCACACCTCCATGTACACAGTTCCGGCCTACTCAGGGTTTCGGATACTCTGAAATGACGGCCTACTCAGGGTTTCGTCATCCAATGCAGGCCTACTCCCCGGGTTTCTGCATTGACAACCAGGCCTACTCAGGGTTTCTGGCTGCTCTACACCGGTCGTGGCAACACACAAGGCCATGCAATTTCAACAACCAACAATAACATCACATTACTAAGCTTAGACTCTGGATCCAGGACAAGCTAGACCAAAACAGTAAACATCGTATAATCTCGATTTCAATATCAAAACAAACCATTCATTTCCACATTATGTAATTACTCATCACAATTCATCACCTGTCCCTCTGGACCAAGCAGTACCTCAAGTACATTCAGTAATTTCTCATTTCCGTAACACAAGTCATATGAAAGTAAAACTCAATCCATTCATACCAAAGAAAACCTTTCAATACGTATAAAGTTTCCAATAAGTGAAACCAAAAATACAAGAACTTCTCAGTCAAAACAGTGTATAGAACAAGGAAAAGTAACTGGTAACTCTTACTAGTTTGGTGTCCGGCACAATACTCATAAGTAACCTAAACCCAACTTAAAAACTCTTAAGAGGTTCACAAATTTTTCCTCTATTAATTTCATAGGCAAAATGGTTTCCCAGGTTCCTAACCAAGTGAATAGTGAAGTGGTTTAACCCCTAAGAAGTGCAAATACTCTCGGTCAAATCAGAAATTCCATTTCGGAAAGCAAAATAGGTCTGCCGCTCACCTATCGAGGTGGGAGTGAGGTGGGCGCCGGTAGGCGGTGAAGAAAAAGGGCAAAATCGACCTGCCGCTCACCCGACGCTAGGTGAGCGCGAGATGGGCGCGAGATGGGCGTGAGGTGGGCGCGAGATTCGCGCGAGATGGGCGCTTTGTTTTCTACTTCGCGCGAGATGAGCGCGAGGTGGGCGCGGGATCGGCGGTAGGTCATTTTTAACGGGGCGCCTACCTCCGAGGTGAACGCCGGTGAGCGCGAGGTGAGCGGATACCCCCTGTGGTTTTCATTTCTCTGTTATTTTGAGATCTACATGACTGGCCGGTTTGTGAAGGTCTGTAACTACTCCAGTACACTCCTAATACTCCCAGAAGACTTCCAACCATATTTGAAATTAATCTAAACACTTTCATTTTCAATTATAATTTCAATCCGGAGACTCTGTTCATGCAACTTTCCGAAAAACCAGAAAAACCAGAAAACATCATACTATCACTTAATATACAAACCATGCATCAGAATAAGCTCGAGAAACATAAAACACAAAACCCAGTTGTAAAACAGTGCTACTCACAAGTATACGCTTAATCCGAGAAACAAAAGCTTATTCCACAGCCGGCCGAGCATGACTTCCGGCTGCGCGCTTGGATGCGAAGGTCGCCGAACTGATCCCCTGCTCGCGAGAGGAAAAACCCACTGAAATCTGGATCTCCAACTCCACTAATCCAGTCGTAACTCTCGCGGTTCTCATCTCTTCCCAGAGAAACCCTAATCGCCATAGTAGCTGCAAAACACCAAACCTCTTCAGTTATAAAAATATGATGCGAGCATTCCAAACCAAAAACCTAATTTCCCCTTTAGTATATATACCTTCCACACGCTCCCATGCGTATTGCCGCACGACAACCTTTTAAAAGCCTTGATCCTGTGCATGCTCGCCCACTGAAAACCGTACATTTTCCCGCATCCACTTAAGCTTATTCTCTTTGACAACTAATGACCACAAATCTCCAGCAATAAACAAATTTTGATTAAGCCTGTCCATAAATCCATGTGTTCATACTTTTGCATATATTTTATTTTACCTACTATTTTATATTGTTTATTATTTTTATTTTTATTTTTTTTTTCTACTCAAAACTGGGGTCTTACAGTATCTACCCTCGGAACAATCCAATGACGCAGTCGCCGATGAAGCTTTTTCACGCGTAATTTCAGCAGGCAGTCAAAACCACTATCTCTAAGGCATGTCTCCTGAGAAGCGGTGAAGTCAATGGCATTCATGAACATAATGAACCGTCCAGGTGAACAACATGTCTGTGTTAGAGCTTACCAAAAACAAAGGTAGAACGAAAAAATATGTCAGTCTCAAATAACTACTCACAATAATTCCAATTTCAGATAATAAATTTCATGAACATATTGTTTTTTGTGTGGCCCTTGTTGTGGGACAGCCTTGTTGTATTCGTGCCACTCAAGCTGTGAAGCTTTCTCCCTCGGCCTCATTCATTGACTTCCATGCTATAGTAGCATCCGCGAATAACTAAAACACAATAAATAAATAGATAAATTCATTTGAATATGATCGATGAAATGAAATTTATCGAAATGAAGGATGTTCCTTAACCATTACCAATGATAATGACTACCTGCTGCTTCGTGGGGATTTGTTCACCTTCGCTACAACTCTTTATTCTTTGATTTACATAATGCTCCCTAAAAAAACGAAAGAAAAACCATGACCAATTATATATTAAGGATTACAAGGATGCAAAAGGAATTACAATAACCATCATATTGACAACCATGCCCAAACTTAAAGAAAGTAAAAAAGAAATTTAGTGGATTGCTTCCATGCTTGCTTGTAGAACAAAACAAATAACAAGTGAAGGAAACTTTACTT
This sequence comes from Buxus sempervirens, assembly GCA_947561395.2. Taxonomy (NCBI): domain Eukaryota; kingdom Viridiplantae; phylum Streptophyta; class Magnoliopsida; order Buxales; family Buxaceae; genus Buxus; species Buxus sempervirens. The sequence continues at coordinate 24,881,679 of OX387189.1, forward strand.
GAAATGTAGTCAACTGTTGCGCGGGTGTTTTATTCCTGTTGATGATGGTCTAGTAGTTTCCATTGTAGTCAAACTTGTCCTGCACATTAACAGAGGCAATTTCACAATTCCAATTTCCAGATTTAAGCAAAAATTCTCATTAAAGCAAACAACACCATGTAATAGAGGCATTTTCAAATAAAGACAAAACTCCCATTAAAAGAATTTGTATTTACAACCTTTTAGGAAAGGGTTTACACATAGATGGAACATAAAAATCTGGCGTGGAAGATAGAAAATTAGGTTTCCTAAGAGCAGTGATCTAGAGAATCCGAGAAGGGGGTAGATTTTGATTGAAATATTGTCGTTTTAATTCATCAACCATGAGATTGAGTTTCTTTTGTAACACTTTATCAATTATGAGTTACATTATCACCATCGTCACCTCATCTATCTCCATAATGTAATTGAATGGATTCCATATTAACTCTTGGCGAGGTTAAGTTAAACTTTCTAATTGAAAATCCGAAGCTAGAAAATATCTAAATAATCCTTTCGTAGTCCTGCAACAAAGACGAAACCCCTACCTATCTTAGAATTTTTGAGGTTTTTTCTTTTCTTCTTCTTCTTTTCATAATCTTTAAGAATTAATTCACCACACTGCCCTTAAGAAACATGATCCACAAATCAATTTAATATTTTCACTTCTAGAATATCCATTTAAAGATTATTTTCTTTTGCAATCTGCCCTTGCAAACTTCCCCAAACAAAATGGTGCCAGATTAAAAATTATCGCCAATGTTAAAAACTCAAAGCAATCAACGGCAAAAAAAAAAAAAAGAATTTGAAAAAAAAATTAATGAATATACGGTGAAACTCATAGACGAAATAAGTTGCAAATGTACCAGTTAAGTCGTATTTCTTCGAAAAAGTCTCACTCTTGCGCCCTTCGTTCGTTCGGACTGATAGTGTAATGGTGGCTTGCAATCGTTGGGTTGGGGAGGAAGGAAGTAAGTGTTGAGGCTTGAAGGCCTTCATTTTTTCAAAATCACCTGGTTCTCGCTCCTTTCGTTCTAACAGATGAAATGAGGTGCGACAGTCGAGTTGGGAGAAATCAGGAGAAAGTGACCAACTGGTTGGTCTAATGGGTTTGGGGTCTAATGTTCAAAACTCAAAGCAATCAACGGCAAAAAAAAAAAAAAAAGAATTTGAAAATAAAAAAATTAATGAATATACGGCGAAACTCATAGATGAAATCGGTTGCAAACGTACCAGTTAAGTCGTATTTCTCAGAGAAAGTCTCACTCTCGTGCCCTTCGTTCGTTCGGACTGAAAGTGTAATGGTGGCTTGCAATCGTTGGGTTGGGAAGAAGGAAGTAAATGTTAAAGCTTGAAGGCCTTCATTTTTTCAAAATCACCTAGTTCTCGCGCCTTTCATTCTAACAGTGGAAATGGTGTGCGACAGTCGGGTTGGGAGAAATTGGGAGAAAGCGACCAACTGGTTGGTCTAATGGTGTAAAACCCCGAATTGTCACATAATAAATAAATAATAATAAATAAAAGAAAACATGAGTTCAAGTCCTAGTTAAAAATAAATAAAAAGTGAAGATTTAGAGGATAAGTAATTCAAATAAGTAATAAGTTGTAAATAAAGAAGGAATTTTAAGGAAAATTAGCCTAAAAGGGTAAAAAGGGTATTTTGGTAATTTTCAGAAAAGTGTAATTTATGAAATAAATCAATATATAATAATTAGGGTTAGAAAATAGAAGGAAATAATTTATTAAGTAAAGTTAGAAATACAATAGTGATAATTAAAGCATAAAAGAGGAAAAAGGGTAATTAGGTAAATTCGGGACTTAATTTGGAGGAAAAGTAACTTAATAGGGTTTTAGATGATATTAAGGGTTTAAGTAATTATTATGCACGAAATTAGGCTGTAAGGAGTGTTTAGATGATAAAAAAACTTAATTAGTATTGTTTAAGTAGAAAAATAGAAGGTGGAGAAAAAGTAGGAATTAATTAAAATAAGTTAGACTTTAACTAGACCACCATAGGGTTGGGTTAGCCCAATTAAAGGAGTCTATTAGGGTTGGTTTAGGATTCTTATAGCTTAGTATAAATAGTTGAAGAAGGGTTTAAAAGAGAGAATTTTCGTGGGTTAAATATTGAGAACAAAAGTGGAGGAAGAAGAGAATAAGAAGGTTGCTGGAGCTGTTCGACCAGTCTCCATCAAATCGCGATTAGGGAAAATCCGGATGGTGGATCGACTTCAAATTTGGAGGTTTTGATCTTTACTGATGAAACTACAATGTGAACAGTGGAGGTTGGAATTGGAGAATTCTAGGTTGGTGTGTTTGGGAGCAGAAGTTGGGTCCAGAAATAGAAACTTCAAAGGAAGATGGATTTTTGTGTGTGAGGAAAGTAGTAACCCTTGAAAACTAGAGGAATTGCATGGTTTTGTTTTCTGTGATTTATTACGGTTTAGTTTGATTAGCCAGAAAGGATTTTACATGGAATCGAATGGTTTATATTTTAGAGTTTTGTGTTCTTGAAGGATTTACTAAAGTAATGAAGAAATCTTGGGTTGATCATGTAAATATTCATGGGATGGTATTTAATTGACCCAAATTAATCTAAAGTGTTGTAGGTATGATTTAGAGTGTTAGACAATTATTTTAGACTAATTAAACCCAAAGGCTAAGCACAAAAATTGAAACTTGAAGAAATATGAAAAGTATTGAATAATTATAGGTATGATCATGTGGATAGTAATAGGTTGGAAATTAATTGATGCAAATTAATCTAGAGGGTTTTAGGTATGATTTAGAATGTTAGGGGATTAATTTATACTAATTAAACTCAAGGCAAAAGCCTAAAAATCCGAACTTGGTAAATCTGGAAATTTTTAATTGAAATTTGTATGAGTGCCTAGGACCGCCCTAGATCGCCTAGACAGCAGAGGTAGGCGCTCTATGCAGAAAATTTAGGTTTTGGGGATTTTGTAATATGATTAAATACTTAGTAATTTTTCTAGTAAGATAATCATTCTAGCAACTTTATAAGGACCTAATTGAGGTATAGAAAATTATAAAATTAAATTTTGTAAACAACCAAGTAGTTGGAAGTTCCAAGGATAGATTAGAGTATAAAAATGACTAAATTGAAGGTAACAACAATACGAATAATACTAGCATGTATTTATGGATTAAAATTACCTTCTAAACTATATTTTAGGTCTGTAGGATATGATGGAAACTAAAAATATAGAAAATTGTAATAGATACTATCTTAGGTATTAATATGAGAACTTGGATTACAAGAAGGGGATTAATAAGTAAAACTCTAAGCAAGACTTGAATTACTTTTGTTTGTGTTTTAAATGTGAATATTGGGTTCTGGAATTATATAAACTCTGATTTTCATCGAACTTATGATTCATGAGTTTTATTTGAATATAATTGAGAAATTGCATATGTTATTCTGAAAAAGGCTTTATTTTGGGTTTTTAAGGATTAAATCATGGTTTTTCTCATGGAATTGAATATTTTGGTATGGATTGGTATGTGGTATGATGTTATTCACTTTTCTTTTACGATTGGGTGATACGGCTCCTGTGGTTGAGTTGATACTAGCTTTTATGGCAGAGATGGGTAATCCTATGTTGTCGAGATGTATATTCATCACTACAAAAAACAGGGGTTTTAGCGGCGCTTTTTAGCGGCGGTAGAAGATTCCCGCCGCTAAAGGGGCGTAAATAAAGTTAAGCGGCAGGAGGCACTATACCGCCGTTGAAACAAGGTTTTAGCGGCGGTAAATTACTACCGCCGCTAAAAAGAAAACCGCGAAGTTGGAATTTCGCGGGGGTGTTGCGCGGGAATTTTTACCGGCGGTAAGGCTGCCGGTAATTATGCAAACTACCGCCGGAGAAATTTAGATTTGTTATGTTTTTTTAAATTAAAATATATATTTTGCCCGGCGGTAATTACCGCCGCGAAAAATGGTTTGACCGGCGGTAATAGGTTACCGTCGCTAAAAGGCGTAGTCCGGTCAAACGAAATGGGCCTTTTAGCGGCGATAAGTAGTCCGGTCAAACGAAATGGGCCTTTTAGCGGCGGTAACAAGTTACCGCCGCTAAAAGGGTATAGTGCGGTCGCCAGAATGGGTTTTTAGCGGCGGTAAGAAGCGGCGGTACTATCTTACCGCCGCTAAAAGGCATAATCCGGTTCCACGATATCTGGTTTTTAGTGGCGGTAATAAGTGACCGCCGCTAAAAGTGTATACTGTAGTCGCCGATATGGGGTTGTAGCGGCGGTAACTTATTACCGCCGCTAAAAGGGTATAAAACCCCAATTCGCGCGAATTGGGATTTTCTTCTCTGCGCGAATTTGGGGTTTTTCCTTCGCCGGGGTTTTCTTTCTCCCGCCGTTTGCTCTTGCCGTCGCCGTCGCCGTTCTTTGTCACCTTTTTCCGTCAGCAAGCCGGCCGCCGTTCGCTGTCGCCAAGCCGCCGTTCGCAGTCGCGTTGCTGCCGTCGCCGTTCCAAGGTATGCTCATCAGCAAGGAGCTAGCAATGTTATAATTCCCTTAGTTTCTTGTTCAACGTTTGGAAAATCATGAGGGGAGATGCTGCCGAATGTCAACCTCCAATGTCCACATACATACAAGCATGTAAATACCTCCTATAAATTTTGTTAGTAGTAGAATACTTACCTTTTCCCACAAATATTGATTTGTGAAAAAATATTGATTTGTGGGCTTAACTTTATTAAATAAGTCCGAATTAGTTTAAGAAAGTGCTCCTATGTCTATTATTATTGCTAGGTTTATGGGTTTTAGGTACGTATTTCAAGTCTAATTTCTCCATTTTGCTTCAGGCTTTAGCTTACTTTTGTATATATGAACTTTATAGATTTATCATTATCATATATATATTGCACCCACTGATATATGTTGTTATAAGACACCCATTAGTTTAATCTTTTTTTGGGTCAACCAGTTGTTTAATATATGGTATTAGAGCAAAAGAACTGGTGCTTCATTCTTGGAGTTTATAGTATCATCTTTGGTTGCATCTTTGTATATTCTTGACATTATAATCGAACCGATTTTGATCATGGATAAAACCTTGATTCACCACAAAGGCTTTTAGGTTATATTGGAAATACTAATATTTTTAGGCTTTGTACAGTTGATCCAACCTTAATAGTGGATACCTCGTCTAGATATTAAAGGGCTCTCATGCAAATGGAAATACTGAATATCCTTTTATGTTTGAGGTTAAAAGCCTCAACATTATCAACCATAATACTTTATTGGAGACTCAGTTGTGGTATGTTTCCTGGCCATTTATTGTTCCTAGCTTGACCATATTGCGGAAGCTTCTATGTTCAGTCCACTGTGATTGATTTTGGTGTCAATAATTCTTGATTTCTTTCCCTCTTCCTCAGAGTCAATAAAATTTGGTAATTCTTAAAATTCTGAGCATACCATTGACTTATGTCATTGTCTAGATATTAAATATTCATTCTATACTGAGTGCCAATGACTATAGTTTGAATGCTATTTTTGGATATGAATGTGGATATGGATGTGAAAGCTTCGACTTTTCTTTTCTTTATAGGTTAAATCATTATTATTTTAGACCAATTTGGTCTGGACAACCCTCTATTTTTAGGGGAGATGCTGCAGAAATTTTTAGGGGAGATAAATAATGGTTAAACCATTATTTATCTCTTTAAGTTCCTTGTTGTGATATTTCTGTTCTAATGCTGTTCAATACCATTGATATTATGATTAGCAGTTTTTTATTCTATTTTTTGGTTAACCTGGTAATTGTTTTTATATTTATTTATCTCATAAAAAAAGTGGGAACAATTCAAATACCCGTCTGAGAGGTTACATGTGTAACTATGCCCATCCTATTTTGTGTACTTTGAAGATATTGCATCTTCGCAGTAAGTTTGCAATAATTCTTAGTATTTAAATATGAAGGCATAGATTTGCACATGTAACATCTTGGATTGTCATATTGACAGTTTGGGGATATCAAGTATGTTACTTGTTGACATGTGATTTATATGTATCTCTACTTATAATTTTGGTTTTATCTCTTTGTTCTTCAAATACGTAGTTTTATTGACTTTACGTCAGAAAACTTTACGTATTTGAGACACATGATGTGTCAAGAAAGGAGGTCTTCACTTTTCGTGCAGGCTTAATTTGGACGATTAGTGATTTCCCTGGGTATGCTATGCTTTGGGTTGGAGCACTAAAGGGAAACTTGCATGCCCTTCTTGTCATAAAGACACATGTTCTAAGTATTTGCATCATACCCAGAAGCACTGTTATATGGGTCATCGTCGATTCCTACCTCTTGATCATAAGTTTCGAAAGCAGAAACAATCCTTCGATGGTACCACAGAGACAAGGGAAGCTCCAATAGGATTAATCGGGTGGGATATTGTTGATCACTTAAGGGACAGTTCACATGTATTCGGGAAGCATACCAGTAAGAAGTACTCTAAAAACACTGGTAAGGAGCGATGCCCTTTAATTGGAAGAAAAAGAGCATATTTTTTGAATTGCCATATTGGAGGGATATTATGTTGAAACATAATTTGGACGTGATGCATATTGAGAAGAATGTTTGTGATAGTATACTTGGTACATTGTTAAATGTTGATGGAAAAACGAAGGACAACTTTAAGGCGCGCTTGGATTTGGTTGACATGGGTATTAGACACGCACTTCATCCACAGATGTTACCAGATAGAAAGAAAGCATGTTTGTCGGCTGCATGCTTCTCACTAGACAAACGGGAACAAGATATATTTTGCAAAGTGCTGAAAAGTATAAAAGTTCCAGATGGTTATTCGTCCAACATTGCTAAACGGGTGAGTAGTAAAGAACGGAAGACATTTGGTCTTAAAAGTCATGATTTCCATGTGTTGCTGCATCAACTATTGCCTCTTGCTATTCGGAAAGTGTTGCCGAAGAATGTAGCATCCGTATTGATAGAGTTGAGCAACTTTTTTCATCAATTGTGCTCCAAAGTTTGTGAAGTTGATGACTTGAAGCGCCTTCAAGATAGTATTGCACAAGTATTATGCCAGATGGAGAGGATTTTCCCCCCATCGTTCTTTGATATTATGGTGCATTTGCCAATTCACTTAGCAAATGAAGCTATGGAAGGGGGGCTTGTCCAATATCGTTGGATGTATCCAATTGAAAGGTACGTATTACAACAGTCTTATTAAATGTGTTTCCTTGTATTTCGTCGTCGAATCATATTGATTATCAAGATTTTTTGTTTTTCATAATAGGTACTTGTACACCCTAAAGTCATATGTGCGCAATCGAGCACAACCGGAGGGGTCAATTGCAGAAAGGTATATTGCGGAAGAATGTATGATATTTTGTTCCTAATACTTACCTAACGTAGAATCAAAAACTAATCGGCCGCAAAGAAACTATGATGAAACTGCAATTGGAAGTGCCCAACCATATAAATTATCCAATATTGAGTGGGCACAAGCGCATCGTTATGTGCTTTTCAATGACGATAGGGTTGCAAGTTTTCGAATGTAAGAAGTTACTTACTTACCTCATCCATTTGTTTCTATATTACAATATTTTCATATTCTTTGAATTAATCATTGTATTTTACATTACAGGCGTCATCTAAGCCTTCTTAAGATGTTAACTCCAAGGGCAAGGGAACATGACATACAAAAGAAACATAATAATGAATTCATGCAGTGGTTTAAAGAACATGTAAGACACCTTGTTTCATTTATAGAGTTTTAGCTCCACATGTGTTGTTTAATATTGCATTTCTTAACCTACTTGGCCCCTTATTTATAGGCCGAGACACTAAAAGCATCAAATAGTGCCGTCTCCGCGGACATTATGTTGTTGTCACAGGGGCCACAATCAATGACAAAAAAATCCAAGGGATACATAAGTAATGGATATCGTTTTTGCACGATGGAGAAAGAGAAATCCTCAAAAAGTCGGAATAGCGGTGTTGTGGTAAAAGCAAGCACTACTAGCTACGCTAGTACGAAAGATAAAAATCCAATAACAAGTTATATGTCTTTTTACGGGCGTCTAACTGATGTGGTCGAATTGGCATATTCAGAGTAGCTTAGACATGTACTGTTTAAGTGTGATTGGGTTGATATCATGACACAAGGAAGAGGCATTAAGACAGATGAGTTAGGATTTACACTTGTGAACTTCAAACGGTTATTATATACTGGTCAACATGTCATGGATGATCCGTTTGTGTTCGCATCTCAAGCTGAACAAGTTTTCTTTGTGGTGGATCCAATCGATGAAGAGTGGAATGTTGTTGTGAAGACTAAGCCAAGGGACTTGTTTGAATTGATCACGAATGATGATCAACCCATTGATTGCGAGCCATATGCTACCCAACTTGTAACAAATAATGAAGAAGAGGTTGATGGGTTGAGTTGGGCAAGGGAAGACGTACCTGGCACAACAGTTGATGCTCATTCTCATACGAGTACAGAACAGCTCGCATCTTCTAGTGATCCTGTTCATGACGAACAGGGATCGGATTCTGATGATGACCATGAATGAATTGTATTTGAATTGTAGTGATCATGTTCATTCTCATTTTTTGTCTTGAATACGACACACTATTTTCTTCTATTAAACTAACTAACAAACAATAGCCATTTATAATGAATCAGATTGTTATTGACTTGTATGATTTTATTTTCTACAGCATATAGTGTATTTTATTAGATGGCAGAGGGTGGGCCAGCTAGGAGGGGTATAGGTCCTACTAGATGCCTTGATATACTAAAACTTCGACCTGGAGAAAAGTTCAACATCGATATAGATGAATTGGGGTAGCCAATTGGACCAAATGCCTCCAAATTGGCTAGTTTTTGTGGGACATTGGCACGCGATGGATGTGTTATACCCTTGAATCGCTTTGGCTAGCGAGAAGTCACAAATAGGGAGAAGGACCGAGCGTGGTCACTTGTAAAGGTAAATAATCTAAATTTTAATGTAGTTCATTGCTCAAAATGTCCACATATTTAGCTAATTGGTATTAACTTTTAAATTTCAATTTGTTATGCACCGTAGGAAAAGTTCGAGGTTGAAGAGAGGTTGCGTGATGTTATCCTACAATCAATAAATAAAAAATGGAGGGACTATAAGTCCAATTTGAAGCAGAACCATTATGATCCATACGAAGCAAATACTGAACGTATAAATCATCGCCCACCAGATGTGGTAGAGGAGCAATGGGCAATTATAGTAGAGTACTGGAACTCACAAAATGCCCAGGTAATTTGTTAATTAGTTAATATGTCTTATAAAGTTACTGCATCCTTGTTTATTGACTTTGTATGATTATATGTTGCAGAACTTGTCAGCAAGGAATAAAACTAATCGTGCCAACCAGACCATTAATCATACAGCTGGGACAAAGAGCTTTGCCAGGGTCAGAAACGAACAGGTATAACAAATGGCCACTTATGAATGTCTTGATATACTATTATAAATCTAGTCACCTCATCAACTTGATGATCGGTTTTCATAGTGTACGATCTTATTTTATTGCTTTCTTATCTCTTCTAAGTTGTATAGTAGCTTTTCTATTTTCTTGTATGATAAGATGTGATATTTATGTGAATGGGGATTGTATATGAATGCTACGTTTTGCATTCTTTTTTGTTTTTCAGGTTGAATGGCTTTATTTTGGACCAATTTGGTCTGGACAACCCTCTATTTTTAGGGGAGATGCCATCGAAAAGATGGCACGCCAATCAATGATGAAGCAGCCGACAAGATAGTAAGTTATTTCCTCTTATTGTAGGTATACTTGTAGCATACGAATAACTTTATTAGCATCTATTTTGATAACTCAATGATTGCATAAATATTTTTTTCAGGATCAAATGCGAACTATCATGGAACAAGGCACGCCAGATTCGACAGCCCGAGATGATGTATATACTCAAGTCATGGGGCATGACACACATGGCCGGGTGCGGTGTTGTGGGTTAGGCCACACGCCCACTAGGCTGTGGGGTGGTAGTGCATTCTCAAGTACGTCATCTCGGTATGTCGATATGGATGAATTTAATAGGATGCGAGAACAATTGCAACGTACAGAGGAGCGGCTAGAAGAAGAGATGCGACAACGACAAACAATTGAAGCAACTGTTGCACAACATGCCAGAGAATTTGAAGAATTTAGAAACTTCATGATAAGTAAACGTCAAACACAGGTATTATATAAATGCCTTACAAAAATACATATAGCACAAATTCATATCATCTTTATATTTAAATACCACACTTAATGATCTTTCTTACAATTTATAGTCTCCTGGAGAAACTTCTGCAAATGATAGTCCTCCTTGGGATTTTAGCTAGGCAGACATGCATTCTTATGGATGATATTCGCGGCGGTAACTGCTACCGCCGTTAAAAAGTTCTTATTAAGCGGCGATAATACCCGCCGGTAAAAAGTCAATTTAACGGCGGTAATGACCGCCGTTAAATTCCCGCCGGATATTTCTCCGAAATAGCGGCGGTAATTTTGCTAATCATTTAGCGGCTCGATATTAAGCGGCTGTAGAATTTACTGCCATTAAAACTTTAACGGCGGTAATGTGACCTTTACCGGCGGGACTCTACCGCCGGTAAAAATCGAATTTTTTGTAGTGCATTTACGGGTAAATGTGTGTATACCTCCTATAGTAGCATGTCCTCCCGTATGTTTTTTTATCGTGTTTTGTGTCAGTGGGCTTAGCTGGTTATGGATCCATAGTTTTGGTTGGTTAGCTAACTGGTATTTCGTTTGGGTTGAGTTACTCCTTGTGCGAGCGTGCTTCCTTTGCAAGTTAGTTTGCATTGGGGGGGTCCTGTGTCTGTAGGGTCATTTCGAGCCTTGCTGGTGATTCCTATACATGTGGATCAACGGCCATACTTCATGTATTGATTTCGATGCTGCATGCTGGTGGTACATGCCAACTCTTTGAGGTTCGTGCGCAATACGTCAATGACTATGGCTCCTATCTAAGGTGATGTTCACGTGTTTGAGTGGCTAGTAGCATTGCTATCAGTTGTACGATGGTATAGCATGGGTTGAGTGTCATCTCAAATACTTATCATCTTTGTGAGTCTTGCAATGGCATGTGTTTTATCGCTTTTGTCAGTTTTATCTCGATAACATCTTTTTGCTGGTATTTATGCATGATTATCCATTTATCCGCTTTATTTGGATTTCTATCGATAACTTGAATTCATCGCTTTATCATTGATTAATCGCCTACCTCATGACTAGGTGCTTACATTAGACTGTTTTTAATTGCATGCACCTGCTACTTAGTGAGATGTAAATCTCACTCTGTTTTCCCCAAGTTTTCAGGTTTGCTTGGAGAGATCACGAAGATGGGGTTTTATTTGATGGGTAAAATTGTAATTGATATTATTGTCCACATTTTGATTAGACAAACTTTATTGTAAACTGAATTGATTAAATTGAATAAAGAATTGTTTTATTCCCCATCAGAACTCTGATGTAATTAATTAGTTTTAAAATTTATTTTGATTCTTAGTTTGTATTTGACCCCAGCTTCGTAGTAGCACCTCGGGATTGGTTGTTGAATCGGACTTGGGTTGCTACAGTGATGAACCGGGTTCGGGTTGGGTGCCGATTTTCACTGACCTGGTTTCGAGGCGTTACAAATGGGTTTGGGGTCTAATGTTCAAAACTCAAAGCAATCAACAGCAAAAAAAAAAAAAAAAGAATTTGAAAAAAAAAAAATTAATGAATATACGACGAAACTCATAGACGAAATCGGTTGCAAACGTACCAATTATGTCGTATTTCTCCGAAAAAGTCTCACTCTCGCGCCCTTCGTTCGTTCAGACCAATAGTGTAATGGTGGCTTGCAATCATTGGGTTGGGGAGGAAGGAAGTGTTGAAGCTTGAAGGTCTTCGTTTTTTCAAAATCACCTGGTTCTCCTGCCTTTCGTTCTAACATAGGAAATGGGGTGCGACAGTCGGGTTGGGAGAAATCGGGAGAAAGTGAGTCAAGTGACCAACTGGTTGGTCTAATGGGTTTGGGGTCAAACAAACCGGTTCATCGGACCGATTTGTGATTTAAAAGGGAAAGGAAAGTCTTGTTCATCTGACGAGACTTTCTCCTACTTCCACGCGTCGCTTTCTCCTTGACGCTGTAAATTTAAACGCCGTAGAGGAAATGGGTTTGACTAAAGCTAATCATCGTTACCAAAAAAAAAAAGGCTAATCATACTTCAAGAAAATCAACACTGTTCCGGCTTTTTGGTGGACAGTAGAGTAATTTTTATTATAAACGAAACTGAGGTACATGTCTTCAATCATCAAATAGAGAAGAAGTCAAACTGGGTGACGTGAATTCCATGGAATTAATTCGCACCTCATGTTCGAAGAAAGAGACGTACTGGGTGACGTGAATTCCATGGAATTACTTCGCACCTCATGTTCGAAGAAAGAGCAGTCAACATCATGGAAGACTAAAGCTAACTAAGCTTCAGAAAATTCAATTTCATTGCCCGGTTTGCAATCCACGTTGGTTATGGATATAAATGATTATATTTTTACACAACACCAGAAAATTTATCAGACAAGGGAACAGAACAATCTGATGTGAACTTATTTGGATCTGTTTCTGAGTCTGCAATGCTTCACTTCCCATGATAATTTCTCCTAGCTTCACACATGACAGTTTAGCAATTCGGCTATTTTGAGTCCGCCCAGTGAGCTTGTCTCTTTCATGGCAGAAGCTACACCATCCACGGGTGGAACAACTGCACTTCTCGTCGGATCAATCTTAAGTAAGATTTTCTTTACTGCCTTTCCACTTTCTTCATCTGATTTGCTGATTGAAACACAAAAGATGGTGATTTCTAATGTCTACTTGGTTTCCTCTTCTTAATCCTTGCAGTAGTCGTTGTTGTGAAGATCGTAATTGTCATCGTTGTATGCAGGATCGTTGTACGCAGAAAAAGAGCCCAGATAAAAAGAGGTGATGTAATTGTGGACTCGAGGTTTCTCACTCTTACCATGGACAGATTCCTTATTGACATGGAAAGAGAGAAGCCTATAAGGTTTTCGTCCCAGCAACTCAGAATTGCAACAGATAATTTTACCAATTTATTAGGTTCGGGTGGTTTTGGATCGGTTTACAAGGGAATTTTTACTAATGGGACACTGGTGGCAGTGAAGGTTTTAAATGGGACTTCTGACAAGAGAATTGAGGAGCAGTTCATGGCGGAGGTAAGTACCATTGGCAGAACTCATCACTTTAATTTGGTTCGGCTTTATGGTTTCTGTTTCGAGCGGAATTTGAGAGCTTTGGTTTATGAGTACATGGAGAATGGATCACTTGACAGATTCTTATTTCGACCAGACAAAAACTTAGAATTCAATCAGCTTCATGAAATTGCGGTCGGGACGGCTAAAGGGATTGCATACTTGCATGAAGAATGCCAACAGAGAATTATCCACTATGATATTAAACCAGGAAATATCCTCCTTGATGCAAAATTTACACCCAAAGTAGCTGATTTCGGTTTGGCGAAACTCTGTAACAGGGATAACACCCATGTGACCATGACAGGAGGAAGGGGCACTCCTGGATATGCTGCACCAGAGCTGTGGATGCCCTTCCCAGTTACCCACAAGTGTGATGTTTACAGTTTTGGGATGCTTCTGTTTGAGATTCTTGGGAGGAGGAAGAACCTCGATATCAATCTTCCCGAGAGCCAAGAATGGTTCCCCATATGGGTTTGGAACATGTTTGAAAAGGGAGGACTTGGAGAGTTGATGATTGTTTGTGACATAGAGGAGAAAGAAAGAGAGAAGGCTGAGAGGATGATTAAAGCAGCCCTCTGGTGTGTTCAGTATGGGCCTGTATCTAGACCTTCCATGGGTGTTGTGGTGAAGATGTTGGAAGGAGGACTGGAAATTCCTCTACCCTTGAATCCATTTCAACACTTGGTGACAGGGACTCCACCTGCCCAACCACCCACTGATACACGGACAGGGAGCAACTTTGATTCAATTTCTTCTCATATGACAACAAGACCTACTTATATGAGCTCAACACCTATCATGAGGAAGTATGAGGTTGAAATGGCTTCTTCTTAAGGCTCAAGGTAAGCAGTCAATGCAAGTTTATTTCTACTTAAATTTTGTTATTAGCAATCAATGTCCAGTTCCCTTTGAAAATTCTATTTTAGATTCGTAAAGAATGTGATAGGACTCTGTTGTAGAAGTAGGATTCCAACCGTGTTTGACTGAATCTAATTGGCTTTAATTTGTGCAAGAAGAGGAAATTGAATTCAATGAATAAAGGAAAATTCCTGTTTATTGATCGTTGAAAAGAATTGGAAGAGAACAGATTATTTTGGTGAATTTAAAGAGATCACCCCTCTCCTAATCGATTCAAGCTTTTTTCCAATCCTTGAATGTCCTCCCTCCATGTGTTTCAGCAGTATATATCAAACAATTTGCCAACTCAACCTACATGTAACCCTACTCCCAGAAATTACAATATTCTCTCCATAACACTAATTGACTGAACCACCACTGAGCTACTGTGCCACACTAGAAACCTTGCTACTCTTCCTTCTAGAGTAGGTGAATCTCATCGGAGGTTTATCATTACTCCCCACTAATGAAAGCACCTTATCCTCAAGGTGAAAGTCAGGAAACATATGAACAATAGTGTCGTACGGCTCCCAAGAAGCTTCAAAAGCTTGTAAATGTTTCCGCTGGATTGACACCTCAGAACTAGAGTGCTTATCACTTGGTGTTGGGCGAATGTCCAGCAACTTTTTGGGTTCCACCCTCCATTCCAAGCCATCCTGTAATTCAGGTGGCAATTGTTGACAAGGAATAGTAGCACCCACAGCTTTGCGTAGTTGAGAAAAACATCAAATGAATTGATGCTGAAGCCGGCAATTGCAACTTGTAAGCTACTTGACCAATGTGCTGAACAACACGAAAAGGTCCGAAGAAATGAGGAGAAAACTTTTCATTACTACATCATGCCAATGAACGCTGACGATAGGGACGAAGTTTCAAATAAACCATGTCGCCTACTTGAAAGGACACATCTCTACGATGTAAGTTGGAGCTTTGTTTCATACGTGCATACCTGTGCAGCTAGCAAATGGGACTTCAATTCATCCAACATGTGGTTGCGTTGCTAAAGTTGTTCTACCACCGAACAACTAGTAGAACGAGATTGTCCATAATGCACAGTGGAGGAGGATCACGCCCATACACAATACGAAAAGGGGTGAATTTTGTGGCTATATGAAAGGTTGTATTATAACAATATTCTGCCCAAGCCAACCAATTTGCCCATGTCCATGGTTGAGAGCTAACAAAACAGCAGAGATACGTTTCCAAGCATCTATTAACCACCTCACTTTGACCATCAGTTTGGGGGTGATAAGCGGTACTCCGATGAAGAGAGGTTTGCCGTAAACGAAAAAGCTATGACCAGAAGTGACTCATAAAAATCTTGTCTCGATCTGAAATGATGGATCTGGGAAACCCATGAAGACGAATTGCTTGCTGTACAAATAAAGCAGCTACCTTGACTGCAGAAAATGGATGTTTGAGAGCAATAAAATGGCTGTAATTACTGAAACGATCCACTACGACCAAAATGGAGTCAGCCCCTTAAGATTTCGGCAATCCTTCAATAAAGTCCATTGACATATCCTCCCAAATGGCTTGGGGAATGGGCAAAGGTTGGAGAAGTCCTGCTGGAGATAGTGCTTCATACTTATTTTATTGACATATAGAACAAGCTTCCACAAATGATTTAATGTCAGTCTTCATCCCTTCCCAAAAAAATTCAGATGCGAGTCTCTTGTATGTCTTTAGAAAACCTGAATGCCCACCAACTGGACTATTATGGAATTCTTGAAGCAAGGAAGGAATGAATGATGAAGTATGAGGAAGTGCGATCCTATCTTTAAAGTGTAATTGTCCATGGACCAAAGTCCAATCTCTTTTTGATGGAGGATCTTGTGTGAGTGCAGAAATGATGGACTATAGTTTTTCATCATTCTTAACCTATTGAGCAATCTCTTGAAAATTCACAATAGTAGGAACAGTCAATGTTTGCAATTCAGCTTTCAATTGAACGCATGATAAGGCATCAGTAGCCTTATTACCGCTGCCTGGACGATATTGGATCTCAAAATTGTACCCAAGAAGCTTGACCAGCCATTTCTGATGTTCCATAGCAACTAACCGTTGTTCCAACAAATGTTTGAGGCTGCTTTGGTCTGTTCGTACCACAAAATGTCTTCCAAGAAGATAATGGAGCCATTTCTGAATCGAAAATACGATGGCCATTAATTCTCTTTCGTAGACAGATTTAAGACAGGCCTAATTCATCAATGAATGGTTGTAGAATGCTATAGGCTGACCTTGCTGGAACAGTACAGCTCCTAATCTAACTCCCGATGCGATTGTTTCTAGCACAAATGGCTTGGTCAAGTCTGGTAGTGGGAGTGCCAGCACCTGTAGCATTGATTTTTGAGAGCATTCACGGTTGCCGTTGCTGAATTTGTCCACATAAAGGCATCCTTTCTAAGTAACTGTGTTAGAGGTGTGCGCCCGTGGGAAACGCGGCACGGGGTATTCGGAGTCGCCACCGCCTGATGGGGTGCAGGCGGACACCTGGGTGCCTAATCTTGCCTAATTAGGGCTCTTGGTCTGCGGCTTGAGATTCTAAGGTTGGTTCTCGGTTGCGGGCTGGGGAAGTCCGTAGACACCCCAATCCACCCCGTCGGATGACGGGTCCCGTAGGTTCCCTATTTTGAGTCAGCTTTGTCTATTTTGGTTCTCACCCGATTCCTAATCCCGCATGCAATTTGGTTAAGTCTGGGTGGGACCACCTGAATGGTATGGGTCCCTTTAGTAGATTTTATCTTGATTTATCCTTAAGTGATCTGGGTCGGTTTGGGTGGGCCCCATTGGAAGGCCCACGGTACCCTTAGTGGGCTTGGGTTAGCCCATTTGCCCTTGTGGGCCTCTGTCTAAGCCTATGAGGCCCTGTGGGCTTTGGAGAATGAATTGGTTTTATTTAGGGTTTAAGTTTTAAGCTTAAGTGGCTTTCATGCAAATGGTGGGCCGGATCGGTTTGTGGGCCCCTTAGGTGGGCCCATATGGTGGACAAGCAACTATCATATTCTAATTCGTCCAAGTGGGCTGGTCATTGGGCTTGGGGCCATGATCCAGGCCTCGGGCTTTGAAAACCCAGTTCCGTGGAAGTTAGGGCTTGAGCCCTTCCTTGGCTTAGTTGATGGGCTTTGGCGGGCCCGGCAGGCCCTAACCCATGGTCTCGGCCAAACCAGGCAGTTTATACATTCACTCATATCACAAGGTACGGGCGGGCCGCATTGGGCTTGGCCCGTCCGGTTCAATCGGTTCATTTTATTTTAATTGTTCAATTAGCATGCTTTGGTTCATTGGGCTTGGTGGGCCCCGTTGGAAGGCCCACTAATGTGCCAAGTTGGACCGGTTGGTCCAAGTCCCGTCTTGGGTTTCCGGGTGGCCCGGAAACCCTGCTGGTTCATTGGTTTATGCACAAATTATCCACAATTCGGCAGGGGATCAGCAATATGCAAAAATCAAGCTT
This sequence comes from Buxus sempervirens, assembly GCA_947561395.2. Taxonomy (NCBI): domain Eukaryota; kingdom Viridiplantae; phylum Streptophyta; class Magnoliopsida; order Buxales; family Buxaceae; genus Buxus; species Buxus sempervirens. The sequence goes on from OX387189.1 coordinate 24,899,360, forward strand.
CTGTGTGTATCCGGCAACTCAGGCCGGATATACAAGGTCTGAGGGTGATCCGGCCAGTGTATCCGGATACACAGAGGCCATAGGTGATCCGGCCTGAGTATCCGGATCACTCTGGAATTGGCCTTTTTGGGTTTTGGCCTTTTGGGATGGATCCCGGGGGTTCCCAGGGGGGTTTTGGGAGTCAGGTGGGCCCTCGGATGGGCCCGCATACGTACAGGTTTTGGGAGAAGCCACCTTTGGCTTCTCCCTCTTGGACTTTTCAGCAAAGACAATGGGGAGGAGGCTAGAGGTGTTACCTCCTCCTGATCCTGGGAAGCTCTCTGTGGCTGGACAGGGACCTAGGTGTCCCTATTTGGTCCTTCTATTCCCACACGATCAGTGGACATGCAAGACGAGCCTAGGTCTCTTGACCAAAACACATTAAACATGCTGCAGATCTCTAGCACACATGGCACTACATATATGACATTTAATGAGAAAGGAAGCAAACGAAAAAGAAAACCTAGCAAGCTTTACACATGGACCTGCTACTTACCACGAAACCTCCAGTGAAGGGGAAGAGGAGGGGGGTTACATAGGGGTACAAAAGACCTTCAAGCATGAGGGGGCATACCCCCTCCTCAAATTAGCAATAATGCATGGCAGAAACACCCATTTTAAAGAACCTAATGCTTAACGTACAGGGCCTACGCGGACTCCTACGTGGTGCAAGAACTCATGACTCGAAAACCATAGTAAATACATGCATAGAATGACACAAAAATGAGCCCATGCGAAGAGGTGAAGGCAACTTGGTAAAAAATATATTCAGAAAATTCCTATTTTAATATATGCTCAACAACAGATGGTAAGGAGTCTTACCTGAGGGTTCTTAATCCCTTGAGCAAAGTGAAGGCTCTTCCTTAGAGCTGGACAGCCACCAAAAGCTTCTTCTCCAGCAGTTACAGCATGTACACCTCCTCCAAAATGGCCTCAAGGTGAAGAGGGAGAGGGGAAGAAGTGGTTGGGATTCCCTTGGGGTGATATGGGGGTGGTGGTGGAGGCAAAGGAGGTTGAAGAAGCAAGGATTCGGGTGGGAGAAAATAGGGGAAGGAAGCTGAAAAAGAGCCAAAAAAGCTAACCCCCGGAAATGAGCTGCTGTTTGCTATTTATAAGCAAACTTAATGTATCCGGACTTCAAGTCCGGATACACTAAGGCTCCTTTGTATCCGGACTTGAAGTCCGGATACACTAAGGTTCCTTTGTATCCGGTCTTCAAGTCCGGATACAGACACAATCATTCGGAAATTAAATGCCGCTGCGGATTTGTCGGGCGATCGGCGCGGATCTCGCGCGAATATCTTGAGGTATCCGGTCTTCACGTCCGGTCATGAAGGGAAGCTAGTGTATCCGGTATATGTGAGCGGATACAAATCGGAAAATTACGGATTTGCCCTTCGACTTGACCGATTTGACCGATTCGACCGATTTGACCCTTTTTGATATCTACGGATTGCCCCGTACGAATTTTTGTTTAGTCCTTGAGATTTTTGGATATTCAAGATTTAGTCCCCGAGATATTTTGCTCTGTTGGCAGCCACGTGTGCAGTTCCTGCGCCACGTGTGTAGTTTCGGCTTTTGCTGCCCGGAAACTTCGACAGCTCATATCTCCTTCATCTGATCTCCGATTTGAGCAAACTCAATTGTGTTAAACTCGTATCGGAGCCCTCTATTTAATGACATGGGGCTAAGCACTTGGCACGGATTCCGAGAAAAAGTCAACTTTTAGCCTTCCCTTAAGTTTGACTGCCCTTAAAACCTTTATCCGGACTCCGATTCCTGCAAACCCAGTTGCGCTGGGACCGTGTCGGGATTCTCTATCCCTTGGGCTAAAGTAAGGTATTTGGCACGGAAATCGAGGAAAAGTCAACTCTTGGCTTTTCCTTAAGTTTGACCGCCCGCAGAACCTTTATCCAAACTCCGATTCCTGCAAACCCAGTTGCGCTAGAACCGTGTCGAGATTCTCTATCCATTGGGATAGATCAAGGTGGCCAAATTTTATCTGATTAAAAGGTCAACTTTTCACTCCTTAGGGTTTGACTTTTTAGCAGGGTTTTGCATTTCTGGCTTTTTGGGAGCGCAAAAATGAGGTGCTTACAGCTGCCCCTCTTTGCCGGAGTCACCTTGCGGATGAATGGCAAAGAGAGAAAGAATCTCGTTTTTGCGCCTGGCATTTCTGTCGACACGGTCGACGAGCTAAGTCCCTTGAAATTTTCATTTTGAGAGGGAAGCGGCCAAATAATGTGGCGTCACTCCCTGGCTTCGGAGTTTCCTTACCCTTTGCCTTCGGGTTTTTGTAGGGCAACTCTTCAGCATTTGATTTAAGTTTGAAAGAGATTAGATTGGACTTGAGCTCGCCAACCTGTTTCGGCGTTAATGCCAGACACTTGACAATATTCTTTCCTTTTTGTTTGTTCCATTAAAGCTTTTGGGTGACTTCAGACTTTTGATTCCTTTTGTGTCTTTTATTTGAAGCTTATTTTTCTTGTGGCGGCCAAGGGTTGAGTTAGGCTGCGGACCGAATGGAGGAAAGAGGAATGAAGAGTGGAGGAGGAGCTGCTATTGGTGGGGAGGTGCTTCCAGCGCTGTCCAGTGCCTCAGAGGGGGCTCACACACCTGCTCTAATCTATTTACAAAAGTGTGAAATCAAAAATTACAAAAGGGCCATCTTGCCCGATGATATCTTCATTTATGCTCATTCTTCTTCATGTCTTGATTCTCTGTCGTTTCCAGAAATGGGGAACAACTTGTTCCACCTTGCAGAGACACTTTGTTCTGGGGACTCCGTGTCCTTCAGCATTTGGGAGATGCTTTACTCCTTGGGGACACATTCTTGTGTCATTTAGATGTGGGAGGTGCCTTGCTCCTTAGTATTTCAAGTGGTGGGAGACGCCCTGCTCCTGAGGGACACATTTCCGTGTCATTCAAATGGTGGGAGACATCTGGCTCCTTAAGGACACATTTCCGTGTCATTCAAATGGTGGGAGACATCTTGCTCCTTAGGGACACATTTCCGTGTCATTCAAATGGTGGGAGACATCTTGCTCCTTAGGGACACATTTCCGTGTCATTCAAATGGTGGGAGACATCTTGCTCCTGGTGGTTCGGAGTCGCCTTGCTCCTTTAGCCTTTTGCTCATTCTTTTCTTTGTCTCGGTTGTCTCTGAAGCTGCCTCTGCCTATCTCTGACTCATCTGTCAGCGGCTTTGGTTTCACAAGATTCTGCCAACCAATGTGTGAATACACTGTGATGGCTCCTTTGGCGTCCCATGTGTGAATACACGGTGACGTTTTCTTGCATCAGCGTGTGAATACGCAGTGATGACTTTTCTGCGTCCCATGTGTGAATACACGGTGACGGTTCTTTGCGCATTAGCATGTGAATACGCAGTAATGGCTTTTCTGCGTCCCATGTGTGAATACACGGTGACAGTTTTCGCGCATCAGCGTGTGAATATGCAGTGATGGCTTCTCTGCGTCCCATGTGTGAATACACGGTGACGGTTTGTCTTGGAGATGCCTTGCTCCTTTTGTTTTTAAGCCTTGGAGACTCCTTGCTCAATTCTGTCTTCAAATTCAATTTTTTGGGAGATGCCTTGCTCCTTAATTCTTCAATCAATTTTTTTGTTGGAGGCTCCTCGCTCCATTCTATCTTCAAATTTCGGAGGCTTCTTGCTCCATTCTGTCTTTGCCCATTACTTATTCTGACTTGGTAATTTCTCTTTTCTTTCTTGATTGCATTCAAAGTTGCCTTCCCCAATCTCTGACTCATTCGCCAGCGGCTTTGGCTTCATAAACTTGGTCAACCGATGTGTGAACACACTGTGACGACTCTTTCTGCGTCCCATGTGTGAATACACGGTGATGTTTTCTTGCATCAGCGTGTGAATACGCAGTGATGACTTTTCTGCGTCCCATGTGTGAATACACGGTGACGGTTCTTTGCGCATTAGCGTGTGAATACGCAGTAATGGCTTTTCTGCGTCCCATGTGTGAATACACGGTGACGGTTTTCGCGCATCAGCGTGTGAATACGCAGTGATGGCTTCTCTGCGTCCCATGTGTGAATACACAGTGACGGTTTTTTGCGCATCAGCGTGTGAATACGCAGTGATGGCTTTTCTGCGTCCCATGTGTGAATACACGGTGACGGTTCTTTTGCGCATCAGCGTGTGAATACGCCGTGATGGCTTTTCTGCGTCCCATGTGTGAATACACGGTGACGGTTCTTTTGCGCATCAGCGTGTGAATACGCCGTGATGGCTTTTCTGCGTCCCATGTGTGAATACACGGTGACGGTTCTTTTGCGCGCCAGCGTGTGAATACGCCGTGATGGCTTTTCTGCGTCCCATGTGTGAATACACGGTGACGGTTCTTTTGCGCATCAGCGTGTGAATACGCCGTGATGGCTTTTCTGCGTCCCATGTGTGAATACACGGTGACGGTTCTTTTGCGCATCAGCGTGTGAATACGCCGTGATGGCTTTTCTGCGTCCCATGTGTGAATACACGGTGACGGTTCTTTTGCGCATCAGCGTGTGAATACGCCGTGATGGCTTTTCTATCTGTCTCGAGTTCTGTTAGTACCTGTAGAAGTTCATGTGAAATTTAGTCAATTAGAATTCATTTGTTTCATCAAAATTATGTGCAAATTCAAGTAATTTCTCCTTTGTTGAAACCTTTTGGGGATTCACCAAATGTTTGGATTTTTCTTTCTGAAGTGGGTCCATGGCGAGACCAGCAATCTTTGGGTCAGTTACCTGACACTCTCATTTAGACTTAGGAAAATGTGCCATTCGGCACTCCCTGTAGGTGTCTCAACATTTTGGCCTTCAATGGCATGCCCCCTGGTTGAAATGAGGGGGGTTATTTTGGGTTCAGCGGGTTTCTTTGGTACTGCCCCGCCCTGGCTTTTCTTTGATTTTCTCTCTCTCTTTTTCTTTCTCCTTTTCCCCTACCCTTGGTTGGGGGTTGTGCAAGGGATTTTTCCTGTGATTGATTCTCTCATTTGGGGTTTGGTCCCCCACCCCAGTTTTAGGGCCCTGACAATTTCCATGGATCATGACACACAATGATCAGAGAGGACTTATCATTAGGACGAAATGTAGGCTTTGTTTCTAGTGTTTAGAAATGAAGGATAAACAGGCTCAAACCCTATATAGCTTCACTCTATGGGTAACCATTATGTCTAGCCAAAGTTCTTCTCTGTCTTTTATGGTTCTTGTCATTGCCAGCTTGCCCAAGATTCAATGTTACAATCTCTGTAATCAGAAAGGGCTTCATAGTAGGACAAAATGTAGGCTGGGCTCAAGGGTTCAAAAGAAAGGATATAAAGGCTCGAAATTGACATATGGGTTAATAGCCATGTCTTGTCCACCCCCTTCTTTGTTAGGGCTTGCTTCACCTTTGTTCCTGCAACTTAGCTTCTTCTCATTTTTTCCATTTTTGTTCTTTTCTTTCCTTCCCTTCCTTCTTGGGCATTCTGCCCCAATTTTTGATTCTTGCCCTCGGGGTTTGCCCCGGCTTTCGTTTCCTTCTTTTTTCTTTCTTTTTTTTTTTTACTTTCGAGGGACTGCCCCCCAGTTCTTTCTTGAAGTTCTTGCTTTCTGGGAGCTCTTTCCTTTCCTTACTTCTGTCCCCCTTGTTCTTAGGGTGCTTTTCGCTTTGCCCTATCTTCACCTTTCTCCTTTTTGTGTCTCCACCTGCACGAAGGTTTATGCCCCAGTTTTGAAGACAAGACATGGTAGGTTCAATGAAGGAATTGTTAGGCTCAAAGTGTTTTGCTAGGGTTTCATCTTGTGTCAGATGATTTTTGGAAGAGATCAAGGATGGCCTTTCGTCCTTTCACAGAAAATGTAACACTTAATTATTTTTGCACGATTAACTGGCTCAAGAACCATTTTCTTCTTTGTTCATTTTGTTTGCTTGCTTTTTTTTTCTTTTTTTTTTTTTTTTTTTTTTTTTTTTTTTTTTTTTTTTTGCTTTTTGACTTTGCCCCAGTTTGGGGTGGCTAGACATAACGTGGGTCAGAAATGAGACGATCAAGCTCAACACGTTTAACTAGCGGAATTTATTTGAAGTATCTTAGCCAAAAAATGGCCTCTCATCACTTCATTGAGATCATTGATCCTGGATCATGTCAGTGACCTTTGGCTGGTATGGGGCACCTTGCCCTTTCTTTTCTTCTTTTTTTTTTCTCTCATATCACAACTTGTGTTTGGCATGGTAGGGTTCAAAGGCGGTGCTGGCGGGGGATCCCTTGGCTATGTCGAGACCCGCACAGTTTGTGCTGTTTGGCACATTCCATTTGTCAAATTTGATTGCTTAGGTTTGGCCCGAGATCACCGTCATGCCTTGGTGTGGTCCAAAACTCTAGTTATCTCCCAAAAGATTTCATCAGTTTGCAAAAGAAACATATTATCAAGTTCTAAATTAAAATGAAAGGAAAAGATAAACAAAAAAGAGCAGCAAACTATGCAAGCGGTGGCCGATGTGAATCAGCGTTCTTGGAATTCGGTTGCATATTCCGAGATTTTTTAATCCAAAGGAGGATCAATTTTGAGTTCCCCAGCTTCGAGAAGATCTTGGACTGCATGACGAAGGCTCCAACATTCATCAGTATCATGCCCCGGTGCCCCTTTATGGTAACCGCATGCCTTGGCTGGGTCATATCCTCTACTTGCTGGTGCCCTCCTATTTGGTGGAGCCTGCTTCAGGTGTCCTTCTTGCAACAAGGTGGGCAGTATTTCTGCCAGGGTATATGGGAGCTGTGTAAACACACGGTTCTTTCTTCCTTCCTTGGTCAGAGGCTTCTTTAGCCGAGCCGGGGCGCTACTGGCATGGGGACGGTCACTTCCTCTCTTGCGCTTGGCAGATCGGACCTGGTTGATCGTTCCTTCATGTCTTATGCCTTCTTTCCCCCCATGGGAGAAATCCGTCACAGAGCCTCTGATCTTTCCATCCCTAACCGCATCTTCGATCCTGCCTGCCGCCATGATTAGGTCAGTGAAGTTTGCGGCACACTGTCCTACCAACATTGTGAAGTACGGTTGCCCCAGCGATGGGATGAACAAAGAAGTCTGTTCTTGTTCAAGGAGCGGGGGTTGCACCACACTTGCTAGTTTCATCCATCTTTTAGCGTAGTCTCTCACAGACTCGCTATTATCCCTTGACAACCTTTGCAATTCTGCCCGGGTTTGAACCATTTGGCTATTCAAACGATACTGTTGGATGAACACGGCGGCCAAATCGTTCCACGTCTTAATTTTGATTTTATCCAGACTCAAAAACCAAGAGTAAGCCGCGTCAGTCAATGACCTCTGGAAGAACTGTACCATGATCTGTTCTTCCTTGGCATACTGGCACATGTCGCCAGAATATGCTCTTAGGTGGTTCAGAGGGCAACCCGTGCCATCGAATTGATGTAGCTCAGGACATTTGAACTTAGCGGGGAGCTGGATGTCCGAAAAGAAGCAGAGGCTTTCGAGCGTAGCCTCGTTCTGCACTGTACTGGGTTGGATCTGCTTGAGGAGTTCTCTCATGGTGGCCATTTCTGCCCTGTTTTCTTCTCTTACTGTTGCCAATTTTCCTTCAAACTGCACTTCCTGAGTTCTGTACCAGTCTTCGTCATCCTGCCCCAGTTGAGCCGGTGCAAACTGATCCTGCTGCGTGATATGGAAAGGTGCCACTGGTGGTGGCTGTAGTGGTGCCTCGGGAGGAGGATGCCCTGGGTATAGTGGTGGTGCCATCTCTGCTTGTGGTGGGAGATGTGGCCGTGGCGGCTGGGTGGCCGGCACCGCGGGTGGAACTTGCTTTAGTTCTCTTAGTTCTGCCATTAGCTCCTGGATGACGGACCCCATGCCGTCAATTCGCTGTTGCATCTCATTCACAACTGGCCCATGGCTAGATTCTGCCGCGTGTTGCCTCGGCGGTGTTTGCTCTCCTTGTTGGTCCATATCGGGCCTTTTCCTTGATCTTAACAGGTATGGACTTCTGCAAGCACTTTCTGGGTACCTTGGGGACAGTTAACAAGTATTAGTGCAATTTTGCATGAATACACAACTTTATCTGATTTATTTATTTTGTTTTCTGATATGTTTCGCCTAACTGATCTATTTTAGCTACCCGTAGGTAACAAGGGGAGAGAACCTGATTTTTGAAAACTAATCTATTTCAGACGCTCGGAGGCGACTGGGAAAGAGAACCCTGGTGACCGAATCTGTTTTAGGTACCCGTAGGCAACTGGGAGAGAGAACCCTATTTTTTGAAAACTGATCTATTTTAGACGCTTGGAAGCGACTGGGAAAGAGAACCCTGATGACCGAATCTATTTTAGGTACCCGTAGGCAACTGGGAAAGAGAACCCTATTTTTGAAAACTGATCTATTTTAGACGCTCGGGTGCGACTGGGAAAGAGAACCCTAATAACCGAATCTATTTTAGCTACCCGTAGGCAACTGGGAGAGAGAACCCTATTTTTGAAGACTGATCTATTTTGGTCGCTCGGGTGCGACTGGGAAAGAGAACCCTAATAACCGAATCTATTTTAGCTACCCGTAGGCAACTGGGAGAGAGAACCCTATTTTTGAAGACTGATCTATTTTGATCGCTCGGAGGCGACTGGGAAAGAGAACCCTAATGACCGAATCTATTTTAGCTACCCGTAAGCAACTGGGAGAGAGAACCCTATTTTAGACGCTCTGAGCTCTATATCTTGGGTGTTTTTTTTTTTTTTTTTTTTTTTTTTTTTTTTAACACTTGCCGGGTTTTGCGATCTCCATGGGGGGATGCAAGTAAAGGAAATTAGGTGGTTGCAGCGACCAGGAATATTGCAATTATTTAAGAAGAGGTGGTCTGTCTGAGACCAAGTTGCCCTATTGGAGGGAATTAATTCTTTTATTCCGAGTTTTTTTTTGTTAAAATTTAAACAATATAGTAGCGTGAAAATGAAACCATGCTTATATTAAGAGGCGCCGCCGCGGCGCCAAGTATATCATGCTGATCACAAATACAACAAACCATCAGTATACGCACACCCTCGTCCATTCTGCCAGTAACTATGCCCTCAGTCCCTTAGTGAGTGGACCGGTCAGACTGCTTAGGCTGTCCTGGATCGGGATTCCCTGCGGTTTCCCAAACTGTCTCAGAACCTGAATCGGGTAGTATGGCATGGCATGGGTAAGGCCTATCAAGGCAAGTCCCTCTCTCTTCTTGAAGGCTATAATGGGGGTGTAGGGGATGTTTTATGTGTCCCACCATCGAATGTCTGTTTCTCCCTTCAGGTGGAGAAAGTGGTTGAACCAATCCTCACGAGTGGGTAGGTCTGGTTGGATCTCTCTTTGGGCCAACCAATGTATGTTGTCACGGACTAGGCCGTAGTGTGCACTGACAGGTGATAACACCATCAGGTGGTCTTGCAGCCAAATGTGGAGAAGGGGGGCGCACCCTTGAAACCTCCGAGTTCCGTTTTTGGACAAAGTCAGGGAATGGAACAGTTGAGCTAGGATCAGCGGCATGATTCGGTATCCAGCCCTGAGTTGATCCACAATTTCCATGAGGGCCAAATTAATGGTGTCTCCCCCCAGTCGGAAAGAAGATTTGCGACAGAACCACAAGGGTGAAGGTGTCAAACCAAGCCCGGGGTCTTTCCTGCTTTTTGTTTCTTATCTTTTCAGCAAGGAATGTTTTGGAGACCCTAGTAAATGATTTGTCACCTCCTAAGGTCTGAAATTCTCCCCTTGAGAGGCCAAAGAAAACACAAGCTTCATTCTTGTAACTTTCTTTGAGACTTGGCCTGGCGGGTTCTCCTAAGTCACGAAATCGGAGGAACAGGTCAAGTTCCTCAATTGTGGGAGTCAACTCATTGACCCCGAATCGAAACACTGAAAGCTGGGGATCCCAGAAAAGCAGGGCTGCTTGGACCATATCCCAGTTAATCGGCACATTTAACAAGGACAAAGTCTGTCCCATGTGGTATTTGTGCTCCCATTCAATCTGCTCACTCCCTTGGAACTGCCTTGTCCAAGAACGGATCCAGGGGGTATCCCAGGCACACTTCTCTATCCTAGGGAAACGGGTTCTCTCGGATGAGGATGAAGATGCCATGCCAACTATCCGATCAAAATTCCGAGTCAAATTAAGGTTCCACACCAAGACTCTAAGTTAGTCCTAAGACATGCATAATTTTAAGCAAAAGAGATAACCACTAGCAGTTCTATCATGCTTCACCAAAATGAGCAAAAACAAAACAGTGCGGAATTTAACTCAGGCACACATGGTGTGTGGTCCTAGGGGTTGGCGCCAGTTAAGGCGCGACTCCTAGACATACTTGTGTAGAGGAACACATTCAAGTCCCGATCAGTCCTTCTGTCTTTCATCTGTTCTTTCATCTGCTTTCAGTGTCAGACCATAGCAAAAATTACAACTTGCCATTGAGGGCGAAGGTTTACAAGATATTTACAAAAACTTCAAAGAATTCATCCTTAAGGCTGTCGGGAGCCAAAAGGGAGGATACAAATTGCTTTCAAAGTGGGGTAGGCTAAAAATCCCTAAATCTAGGGTTTAGTACCCTGGCATGCTTTCATCTGTCTGTCTGATCTGGCCGGCTTTCGTCTGCTCGAAAAGACCAATCTGGACTTAAAGTGCTCCCAGCGGACTCTAATGGGTTGGGGGCCCATAGCATACAGGACTCCATGCATGGATCTGGGGTGGTTCCCCTGATCATGGTTAGGTGAGTTTCCTAAGCCAGGGCCGAGGTAGCCCAGCATCTAGGGTTTACTCCATTTGATGCAAAGAGCGGGGGTTGCTGCCCCTGATGGACTCTGAATTTTATTCTAATTTTATTCATCATTCACATCCTACTCACCCTCTCATGCTCAACGCAAGGTTCATTCAGAAACGTTAGGTGGGGAAGGATACCCAGCCCGAGGCATAAGCCTACAAGGGTCTGGACCAGTACTGGATCCTCGCGTGCCACGGCAAGAAACCAGTGGTGCTAATGGACTCCAGAAACTGGGGGGATGGGTTTACCCTGCTTTCCCTGGCAAGCCACGGGAGCGTAGGTGCTAATACCATCCCAAAGATCAGTTTATAGTAAGAAGAAGGGTAGGCTGCTAGAGAGGTCTAAGTTTTGGTAAAGAAGTTGCAATATCCGTCTCTCTCATCTACAAAAGGTCGGATCATTCACGCATCCTCCCTCGTGCGTGTCACCCCACACAGTTATATCACACAGATGCGGGAATTGAAATTTGCATCTACGCTATCATCCATCCACGGTGTGGTGGTGTGCCCGTACGTGCGGTTGGGCTGCGTGTTGTGCCTATACGGGCGAGTTTTGTCTGGATCTAGGTGATATAGGAATCCCTACTGCCTTGTATAGTAAAGTGCGGAATTGGCACGTTTTACGATGTCCTGGGAGAATCCCCAGGTAAGTGGAGGGTCACAGGGGACCACTTAAATTCCACTTGCCTTAGGCAATTATCGCGTCCTTGTGACAGGACTCCCCAGGATTACGTATTCACGCGTATTCCGTACCTTGCTAAACGGGGGTAGCAAGGGTTCCTAAATATCGCCTAAGTCCCTCTTATGCTGACTCGGTCCTAAACAGGGTCCTACTGGGCTGAGTGGTCCCCAGCAGAGTCGCCAAGCTGTGCGCCCGTGGGAAACGCGGCACGGGGTATTCGGAGTCGCCACCGCCTGATGGGGTGCAGGCGGACACCTGGGTGCCTAATCTTGCCTAATTAGGGCTCTTGGTCTGCGGCTTGAGATTCTAAGGTTGGTTCTCGGTTGCGGGCTGGGGAAGTCCGTAGACACCCCAATCCACCCCGTCGGATGACGGGTCCCGTAGGTTCCCTATTTTGAGTCAGCTTTGTCTATTTTGGTTCTCACCCGATTCCTAATCCCGCATGCAATTTGGTTAAGTCTGGGTGGGACCACCTGAATGGTATGGGTCCCTTTAGTAGATTTTATCTTGATTTATCCTTAAGTGATCTGGGTCGGTTTGGGTGGGCCCCATTGGAAGGCCCACGGTACCCTTAGTGGGCTTGGGTTAGCCCATTTGCCCTTGTGGGCCTCTGTCTAAGCCTATGAGGCCCTGTGGGCTTTGGAGAATGAATTGGTTTTATTTAGGGTTTAAGTTTTAAGCTTAAGTGGCTTTCATGCAAATGGTGGGCCGGATCGGTTTGTGGGCCCCTTAGGTGGGCCCATATGGTGGACAAGCAACTATCATATTCTAATTCGTCCAAGTGGGCTGGTCATTGGGCTTGGGGCCATGATCCAGGCCTCGGGCTTTGAAAACCCAGTTCCGTGGAAGTTAGGGCTTGAGCCCTTCCTTGGCTTAGTTGATGGGCTTTGGCGGGCCCGGCAGGCCCTAACCCATGGTCTCGGCCAAACCAAGCAGTTTATACATTCACTCATATCACAAGGTACGGGCGGGCCGCATTGGGCTTGGCCCGTCCGGTTCAATCGGTTCATTTTATTTTAATTGTTCAATTAGCATGCTTTGGTTCATTGGGCTTGGTGGGCCCCGTTGGAAGGCCCACTAATGTGCCAAGTTGGACCGGTTGGTCCAAGTCCCGTCTTGGGTTTCCGGGTGGCCCGGAAACCCTGCTGGTTCATTGGTTTATGCACAAATTATCCACAATTCGGCAGGGGATCAGCAATATGCAAAAATCAAGCTTCTGTGTGTATCCGGCAACTCAGGCCGGATATACAAGGTCTGAGGGTGATCCGGCCAGTGTATCCGGATACACAGAGGCCATAGGTGATCCGGCCTGAGTATCCGGATCACTCTGGAATTGGCCTTTTTGGGTTTTGGCCTTTTGGGATGGATCCCGGGGGTTCCCAGGGGGGTTTTAGGAGTCAAGTGGGCCCTCGGATGGGCCCGCATACGTACAGGTTTTGGGAGAAGCCACCTTTGGCTTCTCCCTCTTGGACTTTTCAGCAAAGACAATGGGGAGGAGGCTAGAGGTGTTACCTCCTCCTGATCCTGGGAAGCTCTCTGTGGCTGGACAGGGACCTAGGTGTCCCTATTTGGTCCTTCTATTCCCACACGATCAGTGGACATGCAAGACGAGCCTAGGTCTCTTGACCAAAACACATTAAACATGCTGCAGATCTCTAGCACACATGGCACTACATATATGACATTTAATGAGAAAGGAAGCAAACGAAAAAGAAAACCTAGCAAGCTTTACACATGGACCTGCTACTTACCACGAAACCTCCAGTGAAGGGGAAGAGGAGGGGGGTTACATAGGGGTACAAAAGACCTTCAAGCATGAGGGGGCATACCCCCTCCTCAAATTAGCAATAATGCATGGCAGAAACACCCATTTTAAAGAACCTAATGCTTAACGTACAGGGCCTACGCGGACTCCTACGTGGTGCAAGAACTCATGACTCGAAAACCATAGTAAATACATGCATAGAATGACACAAAAATGAGCCCATGCGAAGAGGTGAAGGCAACTTGGTAAAAAATATATTCAGAAAATTCCTATTTTAATATATGCTCAACAACAGATGGTAAGGAGTCTTACCTGAGGGTTCTTAATCCCTTGAGCAAAGTGAAGGCTCTTCCTTAGAGCTGGACAGCCACCAAAAGCTTCTTCTCCAGCAGTTACAGCATGTACACCTCCTCCAAAATGGCCTCAAGGTGAAGAGGGAGAGGGGAAGAAGTGGTTGGGATTCCCTTGGGGTGATATGGGGGTGGTGGTGGAGGCAAAGGAGGTTGAAGAAGCAAGGATTCGGGTGGGAGAAAATAGGGGAAGGAAGCTGAAAAAGAGCCAAAAAAGCTAACCCCCGGAAATGAGCTGCTGTTTGCTATTTATAAGCAAACTTAATGTATCCGGACTTCAAGTCCGGATACACTAAGGCTCCTTTGTATCCGGACTTGAAGTCCGGATACACTAAGGTTCCTTTGTATCCGGTCTTCAAGTCCGGATACAGACACAATCATTCGGAAATTAAATGCCGCTGCGGATTTGTCGGGCGATCGGCGCGGATCTCGCGCGAATATCTTGAGGTATCCGGTCTTCACGTCCGGTCATGAAGGGAAGCTAGTGTATCCGGTATATGTGAGCGGATACAAATCGGAAAATTACGGATTTGCCCTTCGACTTGACCGATTTGACCGATTCGACCGATTTGACCCTTTTTGATATCTACGGATTGCCCCGTACGAATTTTTGTTTAGTCCTTGAGATTTTTGGATATTCAAGATTTAGTCCCCGAGATATTTTGCTCTGTTGGCAGCCACGTGTGCAGTTCCTGCGCCACGTGTGTAGTTTCGGCTTTTGCTGCCCGGAAACTTCGACAGCTCATATCTCCTTCATCTGATCTCCGATTTGAGCAAACTCAATTGTGTTAAACTCGTATCGGAGCCCTCTATTTAATGACATGGGGCTAAGCACTTGGCACGGATTCCGAGAAAAAGTCAACTTTTAGCCTTCCCTTAAGTTTGACTGCCCTTAAAACCTTTATCCGGACTCCGATTCCTGCAAACCCAGTTGCGCTGGGACCGTGTCGGGATTCTCTATCCCTTGGGCTAAAGTAAGGTATTTGGCACGGAAATCGAGGAAAAGTCAACTCTTGGCTTTTCCTTAAGTTTGACCGCCCGCAGAACCTTTATCCAAACTCCGATTCCTGCAAACCCAGTTGCGCTAGAACCGTGTCGAGATTCTCTATCCATTGGGATAGATCAAGGTGGCCAAATTTTATCTGATTAAAAGGTCAACTTTTCACTCCTTAGGGTTTGACTTTTTAGCAGGGTTTTGCATTTCTGGCTTTTTGGGAGCGCAAAAATGAGGTACTTACAGAGGTGCTGCTATCTTACCATAATCCTTAATGAAGCGCCGGTAATAGCGCATAAGGCAGAGAAATCCACGAAGTTCCTTAATGTTTTTAGGTAGTGGCCACTGTTCCATCACTCTGATTTTTTCCAGATTTGCTGCTACCCCTTTAGCTGAAATTATATGGCCAAGGTACTCAATTTGTGTTTGACCAAAACAACACTTTTTAGCATTAGCGTATAGCTTATGAACTCGGAGGATGGAAAGAACTTCACGTAGATGAATTAGATGCTCTGCAAAGGATGGACTATATATCAGTATATCATCAAATTAACACTAAAACAGTCTTCCGAAGTAGGTGTTTGAACATTGTATTCATTAGGGCCTGAAATGTCGCCGGTGCATTGGTGAGTCTAAAGGGCATCACCAAGAATTCGTAATGTCTTTCATGCGTCCGAAACGCTATTTTGCATGCATCTGAAGGGCGCATTCTAATTTGGTGATAACCTGACTTGAGGTCGAGCTTAGAAAAGAATTGAGCCTCTTGCAACTCATCAATTAACTCATCAATGTTTGGTATCAGAAATCGATCTGGAACTATAGCTTTGTCAAGGGCGCAGTAGTCCACGTAGAAATGCCAGCTCCCATCTTTCCTTTTGACTAATAACACCAGACTAGAGAACGGGCTCCCACTAGGTTGAATAATTCCAGCAGTTAAAATCTCTAAAACCAATCGTTCAATCTCATTCTTCTGAACATGGGGATACCTGTAGGGTCGAACTGAAATGGGTTCAGTACCCTCCTTCAAATTGATTGAGTGATCATGGGCACATTGTGGAGGTAAAGTGGTTGGGCATTCAAAAACATCAGCAAACTCCATCACTATAGCAGAAATTTCTGGAGCAGAGGATGAAGATGATTTGGCTTCTGTAGATTGTAACACATTAAACTCTCTAACAATATTCCATGACCTTCACTCCATATGGTTTTCTGTAAAAACCCCGATATTTTCTACATGATTTTATGGGAAAAATAAAACTAATAAGGTGTGTGTATGTAGGAATCTTGGTGGGCGAGCGTTGCACCAAATCAAGTGTTTCAAAACTCGTCGAGCGGCAAAGTGTATATGTAAGATCCTGGATTTTTAGGAATTTTAATTAAGATTAAATGGAGATTAAATGTTATAATGAGGGTAATTAAATAAAAATTTAAAAGACTTAATTAGTTTGGGTTGGTTCAATTGGATCGGTTCATTGAAAAGTAATTATATAAATTAAAGTGGTTTATTTAAGTTGGTGGTTTAAAGGGTTTTATTGGTTTAGGGGTTCAATGGGGTTGGTTTATTTTAATTGAATTGGTTCAATTGGTTCAATGCTTTAAAAAAAAAAAAAAAAAGAAAACTCAAGTAATGGACAATTTGTGCATTTGGGGTTTTCTCTTGTGCTTGCTCGTCAAGGGTTTGAGGAGAAGAACAAAAAAAAAAGGCAGCAAGGAAAAGGGACCGTGGAGAAGAAGAAGAGAAGGGGGAAAGGAGAAGAAGAAGAAGAAGAAAAGAAGAAGAGGGAAAGGGGGCGTCCTTCTTGGTTGCTGTTGGGAGTTAACAACAAAAAGGAGAAAATCGAGTGGAGGAGGAGAAAAGAGAAGAAGAGAAAGAAGAGAGAGGAAGAAAGAAAGGGGGTGTTCGTTTGGGGGGTTTAGCTGCAGAAGAGAAGGAGAAGAGAAAAGATAAGAAGAAAAGAAAGGAAGAAGAAGGAGAGGAGGAAGAGAAGAAAAGAAAGAGGGAAGAAGAGAAGAGGGTTGGGCGTTTGGAGTGTGGATTTTCGCACAACAGGTAAGTAGCATTTTAATCGATTCTCGTTTGTTATTTTTCTGATTCTTGTTTCCGTTTCTGCTTTGATTGATTCCTATAGATTACTATTGGGTTCTGTTTTGAACGATTCCTGTTTTGAGCGATTACTGTTGGGTTTTGTTTCGATCAATTTCTGTTTTGAGAGATTTCTGTTGGGTTTCGATTGGTTTCCGTTGGAAAAGATTTCTGTTTGGTTTCTGTTGGAAAGATTTCTGTCGGGTTTCGATTGGTTTCTGTTGGAAAAGATTTCTGTCGGGTTTCGATTGGAAAAGATTTCTGTTGGGTTCCGATGGGTTTATGTTGGAAAAGATTTCTGTTGGGTTTCTTTTGAGCATGAGTCGAAGTTGGAGTTTGTTTGTTGTTGCAATGAAAAGCCCAAAACAAAGCAGTCATGTGACTGTCTGCCTGGGTTCGTGTGGCTTCACCAATATGTCGCCAAATGCACCAATTTTATTTATCAGATAAGATTATTTTGGGATGTTTTCCTGGATGTTGTGGTTTGTTAAGAAATTGAATAAGCAGATTATTTTGTTGTGTTGCAATCTTGTTCACTAGTTATTATTTGTGATGATTGGTAAACTAGTAAACACCTTACCTTGTGATTTTCTCGATTTCATGTGGTTGAGTGGGGTTGTTTAGGGTAAACTAGGTTCAGATTGTTGTATTTGTTTCAGAGTTGGAATTTAGGTTTAGATTCGTATATGGTTTCTTAGTTGTGATGAGAGATGTAAATGAGGTTCAGATTTTAACTTAGGTGCAGAATTTTATTTTTCAGATTATGGTTTTTTTATTGCTGGAAAGTTATAGTGGTTCCATAAGTAAAGAATAGTCTTATTCTTATTTGAGAGTTAGGAGGTTTAAAGCATGGTTAGGATTGTTAGGGAGTATTATTTTAGTCCTCATAGGCTGTGGTATATGAAGTATCCTTGTGGTTATATAAATCAGAAAATTTAATCATGCAAAAGGGAATACAATTTGGCACTTTATAGAGGTTTTATCTAAATTTAGGTTTTGAAGGTTTGATATGGACTTGGAAAGGATTATCAGAAGTCCAATCTTTATAAAAGCTATGGGAATGAAAAGTTTAATCATAATTAATGTTAGTTTTGGGTTGAGGGAAATCTAAGTTTGTTGCATAGCAACAATTTGGAGTTAAATCATAGCAGCCCTTTTGTTTGGCTGTTTTAAAATTATGAAGATTTCGGTGGCTTACGACGGCTAGGAATTTTTGTGTAAAAATTTATATTAGTAGTCTAAAATTTAGTTTAGGGTAATTGTAGTTGAATGGAATTGGTTTGGGACCAATCAGAACTCGTGGTATTGCAAGAAAAATCCAGAAAGATGGATGATTTCCGTCCAATAGGTTTCAAGGCTGTTTTGAACCACCTGTAGCAAAACAACCATAACTTCCTGTAGGAAACTACGAATTATGAACCGTTTGTTGCGTTAGAAACTAGATTCGTAGATCTTTCCAACGATGTATGGCACACATACCAATTCATTATATATTAGATCAGGTTTAACATTCAAATAACTAATTAAAATCAATTCTGCAGAGTAACCAATGATTGCAAACCAACCGTGGATATTTTGTATTGGTCTTATCTAAACATGAAATTGATCTACTTCCAACTTGTGTTCAAGAAGTGGTTTTAGTTGTACCTTGGTAGTTGATTTCTTATGGGTATTATGTTGGGATGAGGTAACACAGGCCCAGTATGGCTCCCTCATCAGGTATTGTGTTGGGATGAGGTAACACAGGCCCAATGTGGCTCCCTCATCAGGTACTGCGTGCGTAATTTACTATCTTGTCAAACATGTGATACACGGTTCTGGGGGATGAGGACGGCCGTTCACCCTAGCTCATGAGGGGCTGGGGATTATGAACTTGCATCCTCCTCAGAATGTGCCACAGCAACCCGTAAAGTCAACTAGATGGTCTCAGTGAGATCACTAACTCGATGATCTGAAAGAGGATCACTAACTAGATGGTCTGAAAGAGGATCACTAACTTGCTATGGTTGGACTGGGTTGTACTTGCCAAGTCCTGCATGTCTCATGCTTAAGTGCTCTGCTTTGGAACAGCAATCCTAGCTAGATCTTTCCATTGTAAGACGTGAGGTGGCGATTGGACATGTGTGTTAAATTGTGGTTATTGGTTGTTGTTGAGATTTGACTGGTATTGCAAATTTGGATTAATTTGAGTTTATCTGTTTATGAATTGTGACTCTATAAAGTTCAAATATTGTTTACCTGAAAATGAACTGCTTCTTAGTCGGTTTTTGCCAGAGATTGATTTAGCATGTTCCTTTAATGTTTGAAACTGTATAACATGTTCTTATCATGCATTGTGCTGCTTACTGGGACGTTAGTCTCACTCGTGTTTTGGATTTATCGGTTTTGTTTTAGATCCTGCTGGTGAGCCGCGTACCGAGCAGAGTGCCAGGGGGATCTGGAGTATTGGCCGAAGGATCATTATCTTGGCTACAGATAGAGAAGGCAATATCTTCTTTGGATATTGTACATTGTATATGTTGTAAACGAGAGAGAGAAAGAGAGTGGAAACATTAGTGAATTTTATTTTAAATCTATGCATGTATGATGGTTTAGTTTGTTTTTCTTTCTGGAATGGATGTATTTGTGTATTTTGTGATTATCAGGTGATTATTTGTGGTTTGAGGGCTTAGCCCATTCTTGTAAATACAGGCGTTATATAGCCGTTTTTCCGAAAATTCTAGGATTATATTAACTTAGGTTTACATTTGTCTTGATTTGAGTGTTGGGTTAATATAATGTATTTTGTATTCAGTTTAGTGATGTAGTTGTTTTTGGTATGGTCAAGTGTTGTTAATTTCATGTTCTCTTTCATTTTGATATATCGATCTTGGTTGAAAAAGATAACCCTTGGAGATGAGTTATGGTTATGCTATGTAACTCGGATCCTGGGCGTTACAGTATATAAGGTAAGTATAAATACCTAGCGTATTTAGACTCGTAGGGTTTCTTTCATTTGCGCATACAATGTGTTGAAGGCGATTGCGGTTGGTGATATAGGGTTCTGGGAGAGAAGTCTGGGTTTTCTTGTTGATCAAGGTGTTCTGTATTGAGGGTATCCGGATAAACTCTCGCGACCGAAGGAGTTTGAGCGGAGATCGACTGTGGGGTTGGTCTTGGTCGGTGTTTGCTCTACGAGGGGTTGCTGTTGCAAAGACTTGGAAGCGTGTAAGGTGAGTAGCATCGTTTTAAAACTGAGTTTTCGTATTAATTCGTGAGTTTACTCTGAATGCATGTGTTTTCGGGAAGAAGATAGTTCGAGTGTGGGTTTTCTTCAGGAATGAATGGGATAAATAAAACTGTGTTTAGAATAATTTCGAAAGTGTTTTAAATGTCTTTTGGGGATATTAGGAGACTAAGAAAATTGTTACAGAGAGAAAAAGTTCGGCCAGTGGTGTAGATCTGGAAATAACAGAGAGAAGAAGAAACAGGGTAGCATCTGCCGAGTGGCGCTGACCTAGCGCCAACTAATTCGTAGTCGGCGAATAGGCCCTTTCCCCTATCCGCCGAGCTCGCTCGCCTAGCTCGCGCGGACCCTTTTTCTATCCGCCGATCTCGCGCTAGTCTCGTGCGTAGCGTGCGCCTATCTCGCTCCTACCTTATTTAAGTAAGAGCACCTTAGTTTTTTTAACCAATGACCTATCCGCCGACCTCGTGCCTAGCGCTGGAGGTCAGCGCAAGGTCCAATATCTTGCCGAAGAGAAATGTTGACCACACTAAGCAGGTTTTGATGATTCTGAGGGTTCAAGCACTTGACTAATGAGTTGGTTAGGACTTTAGAAACATTATTCCCTATTAAGTTTTCTCTGAGAATATAAGTGGACGTTCTGGAAATTCTTAGGAGTATTCAAGGTTAATTCAAAAGGGCTAAAGGTAGATGATCTCATTGTACCTAACACTAGGAGTTTCCCTGTTGTTATATACTGTATTTGAATGCGAAATCGTTTTAATCTGAGTTTTACTTGATTGCAAGTTTATGAAATATATGGTAAAGATTATTTTGGTGTGAGTAAAGGGTTTTATTACAAATGAACATGTGTTGTGAATTTGATTAAATACTGAAGATACATGTGGTACTGTTTTGGTCCAGAGGGACATGTGGTGAACTGGTTGAGTTATCCATGATGTTGCACGCATTGTTTTATCGTGATGTCAGAGTTGTGATTTTTCGTTGGTTTACTGTTTTGGGTTTAGCTTCCCTTGGATCCATGTTAAGCTTAGTAATGTGATGGTATCTGTTTGTTGGTGTAATTGCATGGCCTTGTGTGTTGCCACGACCAGTGTAGAGCAGCGAGATACCCTGAGTAGGCCTGGTTGTCAGTGCCGATACCCGGAGTAGGCCGGCATTGGATGACGATACCCTGAGTAGGCCATCATTTCAGAGTGTCTGATACCCTGAGTAGGCCGGAACTGTGTACATGGAGGTGTAGAGTGTCTACTTGGCATGTAAATTAATCAATTTAACAATATGCATGACATTGACCTTTTTATTGTGTTATCAAAAAATCTGGTTATTTAATTGTTGGTTATTTATCGAAGCATGTTTATAACTGTGTTAAACTATTTCTGCACGCATGTGCTACTCGCTGAGATATTCGTATCTCATCCCTCGTTGTTGCTTTGTTTTTCAGATCTTCGTGGTGAGGCGCCTACTGGGTAGATCCGATTGACACCTATAGGGAGGAGGATTATTACTACAATTCTTAGACTAGTAGGTTATTTAAGTTTTTAAACTCTGTTTCAATTTATTTTGTAGGAAATGTAATAAGGTAGTAAATTGGAACCACTTGATTCTATTTGAAGATTCTATAGACTTCTTAGATAAGAATTTTAATTGTGCACTCTGATATGGTATAAATTGTGTGATTATCGAGCGATCACTTTTATTTAGATCCTTACCTAACCCTCTGTGAGACGTGTTATATCTTTAATGAACAACACGGATCCAGGGCATTACATTTTCATCACAGCCTTCAACAAAATAGGCGACTTTGAAAGACTTGGATCACCCTGTAGTTGAACGACAGAATATCCCAATTTAATCTTCATATGCATTTGTTGCCAGTTCACCTGTGTTGTTCCTAAGGTTGCCAACCATTTGACGCCCAATATGATATCTAAGCTGCCTAAGCCGAGAGGAATGTAATCCTCAACCACCGTCAACCCTTGCAGAGATAATACCACTCCTTTGCAAATCCCATGACCTCGTATTGGTTCACCATTTCCCATCAGCACTCCATAACCCACAGTCTCTACTATTGGAATTGCCAATTAACTCACCAAGTCATTGGAGATGAAATTGTGTGATGCACCACTATCAATCAAGACTACAACCTCAAATTAGTCTATGGTTCCTTTCAAATTCATTGTTCTTTGATCAAATAGCCCAACAACAGCATTTAATGATAACTCTTGTTTTCCCAACAGTGTTTCATCCTTTTTCGACATGCTCTCCTCCTCTTCACCACTAAAGTCTGAATCGTTTGGATCTTCATCAACC
Source organism: Buxus sempervirens (assembly GCA_947561395.2). Taxonomy (NCBI): domain Eukaryota; kingdom Viridiplantae; phylum Streptophyta; class Magnoliopsida; order Buxales; family Buxaceae; genus Buxus; species Buxus sempervirens. The sequence goes on from OX387189.1 coordinate 24,921,589, forward strand.
AACATCACCTGCAACTCACGTTGCTTACAACGATGCCCTTGGTGGCATTTCTCGTCGCATTTAAAACATAGTCTCCGCTCCTTCTTTGACTGAATTTCAGCAGCAGTTAATCTCTTAATGGAGGAATTGGACGAAATAAGCATCGATTTATTTGTTTTAGCAGTGGGCTTCGTCTCAATCACCAAATGCTGATTTGTTTTAAGTTGCAGAGCCATGTGTCTACGGTTGGGTCATGTCTCTCAACCCTCCATCTTCACCCGACGAAGCAAACAGTTTCTATCTTCGATTCTTCTCACCGTGTCCATAATCGCTTGAAGTTCGGAAGGGTTGAGCACCAACAACTCCACTGTCAAACTGTTAACAAACATGGCAGCTAGGGTCTCTTCATCGATATGTTTCAAGTTGATTGATAACACCTCAAAGCGTTCTTGGTATTCCGTGACGGAGCTAGTTTGTCTGATAAAGAAAAATCGATGATGCAAGCTGCCGATCTGAGTGTCACGAAAGCGTTTAATCATCTGGTACTTGAGTTTGTCCCAAGACAATAGTGGCTGTTGAGCTTCCTCCCATTGATACCAAGAAAGAGGGTCTCCCTCAAAACATAAGCCTGTTGCTGAGATCTTCTTTGCTTTCGTCAAGCTGTTCATGGAAAAGTAACGCTCAGCTCTAAACAACCAGGCATCTGGATCTGATCCATCGAAGGTAGGTAACTCTAATTTGTGTGGCTTGAATTGGCTAATGGCTGCCAATATACGATCTCCTTTAGGCGTTGTATTTTGTAGCTGTTTGTCTCCGATAGTTGTAGATATCGCCGCCGATCTAGCCGCAATGTGTTTGCCTGAATTTTCTCCATCTATTAGTTTGGCTTTCAACATCAATCTAAAGCCTTCTTCCATTTTCTGTGCTAAAAGGTTCACGGAACTTTGCAAATCAGAAATCCTCTCTTCCATCTCCGGCATACGCTGTAGATCCAATTCGATTTGATCCATATGCGTCTCCATCCTGGTAGCAGGCATTCCCAAGGAAGAATCATAGGTCTCTGATACCAATTTGATAGGACTCTACTGTAGAAGTAGGATTCCAATCTTGTTCGACTGAATCTAATCGGCTTTAATTTGTAAAAGAAGAGGAAATTGCATTCAATGAATGGAGGAAAATTCCTGTTTATTGATCATTGAAAATAATTACAAAAGAATTAGAAGAGAACAGATTATTTTGGTGATTTTCGAGAGATCACCCCTCTCCTAATCGATTCAAGTTTTTTTCCAATCCTTGGATGTTCTCCCTCCATGAGTTTCAGCAGTATATATCAAACAATTTGCCAACTCAACCTACACGTAACCCTACTCCCCAGAAATTACAATATTCTCCCCATAACATTAATTGACTGAACCACCACTGTGCTGCTGTGCCACACCAAAAACCTTGCTGCTCTTCCTTCTGGAGTAGGTGAATCTCATCGGAGGTTTATTAGAATGAAATATCAAGGATTCTCTTTGCAAGTTAACTAGTTAACGTGAATTTCAATGTATATATAAGAAAAGTGAAGTAGAAATTAACAATTTGTACGTCTTAAATTTACACATAAATTTAGAAACAAACAGTTCCCATTTTTTCCTCATAAACTACCTCTATCTCCAATGCTTTATCTGTTTGAATTGCTAGCATTGACTGCTTAATCTGAGCAATAAAGTGCTGATTGAATCCCACTGATAAAAGATTTAATGGCATAAGAAGCTGTTGCCAACAAAATCTTGGACAATAAATTAATTATTGGCAGGCTTATAAGCGGTAATGAACTTCCCACTTCTCACCAAGAGAAAAAGAAAAAAGAACTTCCCACTACTATATATAATCACTAGCAAACACCCAGTGCGATGCACGAGATGGGTAAAAGTTTATATATGATTTGATTGTTTCATGTTTAATCATAGACATTACGTGTTTAACATTTAAACATATCATAGTTACCAGTACTAATAATTGTTCATTTAAGACATTACTTGGATATCCCTGAGAACTGATGATGGTTGTTAAACCCAAAAATTACCTTGTCTGTTTTTGAACCATAGGTGCAGGTCTCTGAGAAGCTAATGAGCAATGTGAAGGTAGGGACTTCATCATTTCTACTCACCATGCAATATGTGTGTGTGTATATATATTATATAAAGGTTAGTCCTGTTGTTAGTCCACCCCTCTTAAGAGTTAGGAACCCACTTTTGTGCGACCTACATATTTTATGATCCTTTTCTTTTACTTATTTACATATGTATAATACCCACACATACACCTATATCCTTCATATAATTTACAAAATTATAAATTGTTTAATAATTCTGTACAAAATGGTTCTTGTTCCAAAGTATGTATATCTGTTTCAATTGAGAATTCTTTTCAAAATGTTTCTTGTTATAAAGCTAAATTTTATTTCGAGGAAGTAGGGAAGTGGGTAATAATCTGAAGTCCCATGAAATATTTTAATTTTAATGTTGCATTGGTGAAGCTTGATAATATTTCAAATTGTGGATTGTACATCAAGGATGGACTGGTTTGACCAGATCATTTGGCTGAATAATAGGGAAGCAGTAAGGGAGATTGACATTTTTCAATTGTTCTAGTCAGACTGGTCCATGCCTTTGTTCATTTTTACCCAGAGCTAGAATCGACATCGTTTGGGTTGATGTGTTTGGTCAATCTCTTGGGTTTGATGGTTTAGTCTCGGTTTTAGAACATTGAACTCAAATGTCTAGAAAAAAGGAAATTCCATGGGCTTGTATTGCTTTTTATCTGATAATTTTTTTAGCGTGGGAGGTTTTGGGACTGAAGGTATATGCAAATTATGCATTCTGTGATCACTCAGGATCTCATAATATTACAAAGTTCAAGAAAGGGAAAAAAGGGAGTAGTAATAGTATTATAGAAGCAGATATCCAATATGCCAATGATTGATGACCAGTTAGAGATGAGGTGAAAAGAGCATAACCATCCACCAGTCATCTTGAAGAATGCTATTTACCACAATGTCAAATTCTGAGCACCTAATTAAAAATAACTAAACTATTTTCAATCAGTTAGACAAGAAGAGAAAGAGACTATTCCCAACATAAAACGAATTTGATAAGTGGTGGGGATGTTGGGCCAAAATCCAGCATGAATCCTGCTATGGTATAAGGAAATAAAGTTGCGCTCTGACCAATAACTTATCGGTCTAATGGTAAGCGCTTGATCTTAACAATAAGAACAAAATTCTTTGTTGGAAAATAAAATTGAGCTGTTGGCTTAGAGCTGAGTATTACATAGGAAATTCATCAAACATGTATCACATGAATAGAATGCTGGTGGTGTGTGAGGAAAAAGTATGACAGGAAAACCAACAAATTCAAGGCTCTGTGAGAGTAATTGTTCATCTTCTTTGCATAGAAAATTCATCAAATGTGTAGCAAATAGAATGAAAAAGAAAGACTTTTACTTAGAAGGAAAAAGATGTTAAAGATGGGAAACATTCTCAATAATCCCGGCCCAACTGATTGCAGGGAGCATTCAATCCAAAAACACTTAGCATCAAAAAACAAAGACGTAAATGGAGAAAGATTAATCTATTAAAAAATAGAAGAAAGGAAAAGAAAGAGGGAATTAATGGTAATAGAAAGATAAGAATAAGACCCAAAGACACTCTTTAAAATTAGACTATTGGCTCAAAGCAGAGGTTCAGGAACTTCAGCAAATATGTAATGATAACCCAAACAAAGTAAAAGTATAATTACAAAAACAAAGGAAAATGATCAAAATAGAGGAAATATAAGGTGAAGAGTTTCTGGCTTTACTTGGTAAATCGAAGGGAATGCAACAGCTCTAAGACAAGAATACCAGCAACTCTAAGGCTTGACAATGGACAATTTGAGAGAAGCAAGAGTTAAGAATAGAGATTGCTACAAGATTCAGCTTTTGAGGTTTAGAGCTCTCGTGTAAAGGAGAAAAATTCTTTTGCACCAAGAGCGAGGCAACAGGTGGGGTTGTTGAAGAGGTGCCATAATGGACCTCAGTGGTTTTTTTCCATTAATTAGAGGACCTCTGTTAAGTGCGTATTGTTTGAGAAATTATAGGTTCTTCTCAGGAGAGCGTGAGAATTGTGAGAGAACATCTTTCTTTTATTTATTTTATACATCATGAGAGAACATCTTTTGTTTAAGGTAGGGGAGTGGACGTTATTATTAGAGGCATTTTTGGTGGAGTCATTTCTTTAATTTGATTGTGGGACAAGTAAGGTGCCACATCAGCAGTGATGTGGAGCTACCAAAGCTAAGATACTATAGTTTGAATTCTTCTCGGGAATTCAAGCAAAAACACCTTTTGCTCTATATTATACTAGCAAAAACCCCGTGGAATGCACGGGCTGCTGAAGAAAATAAAGCATTAAATAGCTCTTTTAGAAAAAGAAATACAACCAGCCTGTATGTATTAAAAATAAATGCTATTTTGAAAAGTTCATAATACAACCACATTCACATTATAAACAGATGTATTAAATGCTATTTGAAAAATAGTATGTATTATACATAAGGTAGAAAAAAATATATACAAAAATATTATGTGATACATCAGACATAACAAAGTAATATTAGAGATTATTAGATGGTGTAATAGTAATATGAGATACATTATAAATTAAATTGTAAGATATTGAAGTTGCTAAATTTTATTAAATATTTCAATTGAATTAAAGAGATATAAGTGCAACTAAACATTTTAATGTGCTAAAAAAATATTAAAATAATTTCACTGAAATAAAAATGCTTTACATGAGCAAAATAAAAGGGAAAATTATGGGGAAGCATTACTTCTTATGGGTATTTATAAAAACTGCCTTTGAAAGTCCTCTTCGCAGAAGAGAGAATATTTTCAAAAATAATTTACATTAAGGAAATGGAAATTGTAGATAATTTTAGAAGTCCAAGTTTACCTTTCAATTACCTAAAATATCATTAGGTAGAAAAAAGACTGAATAGTATCTAGGGTTCCCAAATGTTGGATGCTTGAAATATCATTTGATAGAAAAATAATCAAATAATACCTGGCTTATCATTGATATCCTTGTTTACGAAATGTGGGATAATTCAAATATCCTTTTATGGGAAATAGATCGTCTGATATATGGAGTTTTTAAATGTGCAATACCTGAAATATCTTTTGGTAAACAAATAAAAAAGACTTAATGATATTTCAAGGCAGTATTAAACTTTGACTTTTAAGATATCTTGATGTTCACTACCTTAATGTAAATTATTTCTGAAAAGTTTCCAACAAAGAGGCCTTTTCGATGGGTATTTTTGTAAATACCATATAAAAAGTGCTCCTGGATAAAAACAATCGCAAATTTAACAAAATTATTATTGTCTTTTAAGTCACTATAAGTCTTAATTAATCTTATGTGGCATATTTGATCGTGTATTGAATTCTTTGAAGTTGAAATTTGCATTTTTGCTGAGATTTTACATTAAATTGATAAGAAGTCAAAAATTTTAATGAGTTAAAAATATTATAAATCCATCAAATAAAAAAGTCATGTGTAAATAAAAAGAATAAATAACAAAAACACCTATAGAAATGCTTTATTTAAATGCAAAAAATAATACAGCTTGTCTATTTTGATAACAGTCGTGAATAAATAAAATTATTACTTATAGGTCACAAAAAGACTAGGTTAATTCCATATCATGAACAGAACCAATGGTAATTGCATTTTTATCTTATTGTTATTATCAATATGAAATTTACAGCTTCTACTGACGGGCAAAGACCGCCGCTAAAGACCAAATGACCACCACTAAGTATAACAGGTCCGCTGTTAAGCACGCCCCTAAAAGCATCAAACTCAAGCAAATTGGTTAAGTATTGCCTTTGTGACATTTGCTTGCACCCCTAAGAGTTTAGCATGTGAGTTGCAAGTAGCCAAATTCACTGAACCAGAGTTGATGATCGCACAAATTTGCATGTCTGAGACTATTTTCAATTCTCCAAATGTTTCTCCTGATATATGCAAGAGAATTTTGGTTCCAATTTGTTAATAGGAGATATAATTTAATACGAAATGGGAACTAAGCACCACCTCATGTGGCAAGAAAACTTTAGGAATTATTCTGCAGAAAAGAAAAAAAAAAGTATGTATATTTGGCTCAATTGAGAATTCTTTTCAAAATGTTTCTTGTTATAAAGCTAAATTTTATTTTGAGGAAGTAGGGTAGCGGGTAATAATCTGAAGTCCCATGAAAGATTTTAATTTTAATTTTGACTTGGTGAAGCTTGATAATATTTCAAATTGTGGATTGTACATCAAGGATGGACTGGTTTGACCAGATCATTTGGCTGAATAATAGGGAATCAGTAAGGGAGATTGACATTTTTCAATTGTTCTAGTCACAATGGTCCATGCCTTTGTTCATTTTTACCCAGAGCTAGAATCGACATCGTTTGGGTTGATGTGTTTGGTCAATCTCTTGGATTTAATGGTTTAGTCTTTGTTTTAAAACATTGAACTCAAATGTCCAGAAAAAAGGAAATTCCATGGGTTTGTATTGCTTTTTATTTGATAACTTTTTTAGTGTGGGAGGTTTTGGGACTCAAGGTATATGCAAATTATGCGTTCTGTGATCACTCAAGATCTCATAATATTACAAAGTTCAACAAAAGGGAAAAAAAAAAAAGAAAAAAAAGGAGTAGTAATAGTAGTATAGAAGCAGATATCCAATGTGCCAATGATTGATGACCAGTTAGAGATGAGGTGAAAAGAGCATAACCATCCACCAGTCATCTTGAAGAATGCTATTTACCAAAATGCCAAATTCTGAGCAACCAATTAAAAATAACTGAACTATTTTCAATCAGTTAGACAAAAAGAGAAAGAGACTATTCCCAATATAAAACGAATTTGATAAGTGGTGAGGATGTTGGGCCTAAATCCAGCATGCATCTTGCTATGGTATAAGGAAATAAAGTTGCGCTCTAACCAATAACTTATTGGTCTAGTGGTAAGCTATAAAACCCCGTCCCGGATTATACCTTAATTATTAAGCTTAATTATCTAAAGTGTGATTATTAGACTAATTAAGAAATTGTGTTATGAAGATGGGGTAAGTATGGATTATACCAAAAGAGTTAGGGGAATCGAATTGAAGTTGTTAAAGAAAAGCTTAGTTAGTGTTATGTCTTAGTTACAATTGGCTAAGATATCTTTCAATTAGATCTAGTGAACTGGAAATCAAATTCGGAAAATTGGAGTTAAGTGTACCACAAATCATCTCCCGAGTATACTTAAAGTATCTTCTAAGTGTACCCAAATCTTCATCTAAGTGTACTCAAGGTACCTCTCACATGTACGCCAAGTAACTCCTAAGAGTACCTAAAGAACCTCCTAAGGGTACCCAAGGTACCCTCCCAAATACCACTAAAGTACCTCTTGTATTACCCAAGGTACTCCCATTGTATACCTAAAGTACATCCATGTACTACTCAAGGTACCATCTAAGTATACCTAGAGTACACCAAAGTATTACCCAAAGTACCACTCAAATATGCCTAGGGTACACCCATGTATTACCCGAAGTACCCCAATGTATTACTCAAAGTATATCCAAGTGTTACCCAAGGTACTACTCAAGTATACCTAAAGTATCCCATAATTATACCTAAGGTACTTCACTTGTATTGCCTAAGGTATCCCTTTATTTTGACTAAGGTACCCTACTGCCTTACTTGAAGTACCCCCTTGTTTAGCTAAGGTGCATTCCCTTATACAGCTAAGGTACCCCCTTTATATAACTAAAATACCTCCAACATACCTATGGTACATCTCTTACATTACCTAGGGTACACCCCCTATATAGCCAAAGTACCCCCTTTGTCTAACTAAAATAACTCCTATATAAGTAAGGTAGCCTCCCACTGTTTTTCCTAAGGTATAGCCCCTTATATAGCTAAGGTAACCCCTCATATAACTAAGGTACACCCCTTCTATAATTAAGTACCCTCGATATAACTGAGGTACACCCCCTAAGCTTATTCAAAGTTTACCCCTTAGAATGACTAAGGTAAATCCCTTGAAACACTAAGGTACCCTCTCAGTAACACTAAGGTAACCCCACTTCACACCAGGGTATCCCATCTGAAATAACTAAGGTACCCCCAAGCATCCCTAGAGTATGCCTTTGAAATAGCTAAGGAAAACCCCTTAAAACACAAGGGTAACCCTTTAAATAACACTAAGGTACCCTCTACTTATCACTAAGGTACACCCATACATAACACTAAGGTACCCCTAAGGGTTTTAGTTGAATAAAAGCCTTGTTTAGGGGCAGATTTGAAAGACCCAAAACTTGGGCATATAAAAAGATGCCCTAATTTCAATTCTAAGTATTTTTGAGAACACTCCCTCTTGTCTTGGACGTATAGAACAAGAGAGAAAGTTGTTGGAACTTGCTTGAAGGATTGGAGAAGAAGAAAAAGAAAGCTTAAAGAGAAGTTTGCTTCTCCATCATCATGTAAGTAGCAAACCCTTCAACTAAAATGATTTTATTGGATTTTCGTATTTCTCTATCCTAGGGTTAGATAAATTGAAGAATCGTTTGCATATAGGGTTTTGCTTCAAAAATTCGTAGGGTTTGGTTTAAGTAACTATTTGGTTTAGTTTTCCATTGATTTTCCATATATTTCCATATCTATTGTTCACATTTCGAATTTGGGTTTGAGTTTGGTATTTGAATGTTGATTTATGTGATGGATGTTGTGTTCATGAGGATTTGGGGATGAATCATTGTTGTGGAAGATCTTCTAAGTGTGTTGGGATGATGTATGATCATCAAATTTGGTGTTGGAAAGGTTAGGGATGATTTGTAGGAGTTTTTATGTTTAAAATAGCCAAAATTTCGTAAGAGCCCGAGCTGGCGATTAATCCTAGAGTTTGGCGATTAATCCTGAGCCAAAACACCCAAAACAGTCTCTGTAAAGAGTAATCGCAAATCAAGATTAACCTAGGCGATTAATCCAGAGCCTTGGCGCGCGAACACTCAAAGGGAGCGCGCGCAAGTCAGGAGGGTTTAAACCTTAGCACGCGAGCGTTAACCCCCAACGCGCGAACCTTAAGCCTCAACGCCCGAGCCTTGAACCTCAGCGTCCACGCGCTGAAGCTAATCGCCTTTGGGCGATTAATCCAGGGGCTAATCGTGGACCTTGTTTCATGATTTGTTCAGCCTTTTTCTCTCAAACCCTTTCTCAAACAATATAGGCTTAAATGTCCTGTGTATTTATTGCTCAATTTACTTAAGTCTTTACACGTAAATAAGGTTTTACCCCCCATTTGGAACCAATAAAAATACTCCCAAGGCCCAATTCCCAACCAATAAAAAGTCAATTTTTCAGTTTGTGCCTAAATTTCCAGTTTTCCCGATTTTCAAAAAAGGCCACTTTTTGAGTTTGATATCCAAACGAGTGATTCAGGAGCCCAGAAAATTTTAGAAGATTTGTATACCCTTCAATAGACTACAACCAGAATTTGAGCCCGAAACTCCTTGTAGATTTGTCTAGAAAAATTATACATCGAAAAGTCAACGTTTTTATCCAAACTTAGAATATTTTTGGGGTCCGAAACTTTTTGTCTCGGAATCTGTTGATTTTTGGTATGGTGACTTATATGGGATTCCTAAGATCATCCCACCCATCGAAAATGTGTTTTGAGGATTTTATGACCTTCATTTTGATTGGCTTGGATTTATGAAAGCAATGTCGAGAAACTCTCATATGATTTGACAAGGCTTTGGCCTATGGTTTATTGGCAGTGGATGGGGAATTCCACTTGGCAATCAACAGTGGACGTGTAGTCCCACTTGACTCTTGGTATTTAATTGTGGACGAGTAGTCCCACATGACATTTGGCATTCAATGGTGGACGAGTAGTCCCACTTGACACTTGGTTGTACATTGAGTACTATATCTTGGTTTGTGGAAGGTGAAATTGGTTCTAGTAATTGCTGAGAAAGGTTTGTTCTACATTGTCAGTCCCACCAGGTTTGTGATCAAATTTTTAGGTATTACATTGTTTAGATGCTTGACTTGAGAATATGAATTGCCTAAACTGCTTCTATGCATGATGTTATATGAATTGCATAAACTGTTTCCATTCATGCATGTTTGCTGCTTACTGGGACTTTAAGTCTCGTGCGTGTTTTGTTTTACCGGATTTGTTTTCAGATCCGCTTGGTGAGCCACGTACTGGGGCAGCTATTGAGGGTGAGTCTGAGCGCAAGCCCGAGGACTTTTACTATCCGTATTAGGGGTTCTCTTTATGTTATTGTATTTAGTTCCCAGAAACTATCAAGGGGAATGTAGTTATTCTTTTTGGGATTTGAAAACTTGGGAGTTATCTTTAGATTATTATTTTTGTGTATGAATGCTCATGTGAGAGACAGTGATGGAGAGATCTTAGTTGCCTTTTTGTGTACCTAAATGTTGTATTTTGGAGTTATTATACAGATGCCCTTTTATTATATGAAAAATTTTAAATTTCATGCTTCTTTATCTTATGCATTCTGATGATTACATTGTAATTGCCCACATTAATTACGCTTATCAGGTTTTTGGGCCCATAAGTAGGTCTCGGGTACGGGTTGGTGTTGTGATAGGGCAGACCCGGATCTGGGGCGCTACATAAGCGCTTGATCCTAACAATAAGAACAAAATTCTTTTGTGGAAAAGAAAATTGAGCTGTTGGCTTAGAGCAGAGTATTACATAGGAAATTCATCGAACATGTATCACATGAACAGAATGCTGGCGACATGTGAGGAAAAAGTATAATAGGAAAACCAACAAATTCAAGGCTCTGTGAGAGTAATTGTTCATCGTCTTTGCATAGAAAATTCATCAAATGTGTAGCAAACAGAATGAAAAAGAAAGACTTTTACTTAGAAGGAGAAATATGTTAAAGATGGGAAACATTCTTGATAATCCCGGCCCCACTGAAATCCTAATCCTTTTGTCTAGCTTCCTGGTATTGCAAGGAGCATTCAATCCAAAAACACTTAGCATCAAAAAACAAAGACGTAAACAAAGAAAGATTAATCTACTAAAAAATAGAAGAAAGGAAAAGAAAGAGGGAGTTAATGGTAACAGAAAGATAAGAATAAGACCCAAAGACACTCTTTAAAAGTAGACTACTAGCTCAAAGCAGAGGTTCAGGAACTTCAGCAAACATGTAATGACAACCCAAACAAAGTAAAAGTATAATTACAAAAACAAAGGAAATTAATCAAAATAGAGGAAATATAAGGTGAAGAATTTCCGGCTTTACTTGGTAAATCAAAGGGAATGCAACAGCTCTGCGACAAGAATACCAGCAACTCTAAGGCTTGAGAATGGACGATTTGAGAGAAGCAACAATTAAAAATAGAGATTGCTACAAGATTCAGCTTTTGAGGTTTAGAGGTCTCGTGTAAAGGAGAAAAATTCTTTTGCTGTATAACTCTTTTGCACCAAGAATGAGGCAGTAGGTGGGGTTTGTGAAGAGGTGCCATAATGGACCTCAATGGTTTTTTCCATTAATGAGAGCACCTCTATTGAGTGCTTATTGTTTGAGAAATTAGAGGTTCTTCTCAGGAGAGTGTGAGAATCGTGAGAAAACATATTTTGTTTAAGTTTGTTTAAGGTAGGGGAATGGACGTTATTATTAGAGGCATTTTTGGTGGAGTCATTTCTTTAATTTGATTGCCGAACAGGTAAGGTGCCACATCAGCAGTGATGTGGAGCTACCAAAGTTAAGATATTTTAGTTTGAATTCTTCTCGCGAATTCAAGGAAAAACACCTTTTGCTATATATTATACTAGCAACCACCCCGTGCGATGCACGGGATAGGTAAAAGTTATATATAATTTGATTATTACATGTTTGGCGATGACATTAAATATAATTAGTAATTCGTTGCAAATAATAAGGAAAAACATAATTCATCATAAATAAATGATAAATGGAGATTAAAACTCAAAAAAGTAAATGATTAGAAGTAGGTTAGTAAATTTATTTTTTATTGAAGCAATTTTGCTGATTTTAAATTTTTCCCAAATTTTGTTGATCCATACTTGATATGTGAATACATCTTTGTCTTTCTTCTATTCCAAGACAATGACTTCTTTACTTTTGTTGTTATCAGTTTTTTAAAAACTTAAAATTAATAAAGGTTTTTCTCAACAAGCAACAACTAAAAAAAATAGTACCACCAATTGAGGAGGTACAAATGCAAACTATACACAAATTCATGCTTCTGAATTCCAAATTATACTTAGGAAAAACACTTAAAAGCTTGATATTTGTCATGTTTTGTATGGAAATAAAAACACTTGAAAGCTTGATAACCACATCAAAAATGAATTCATAGTTCAAAATAACTGGTCCAACTTTGCATATAAAATTTCACCAATGATCAATTAGCTGCATCTTCTTCTGCTGGTAACATCAGTTAGGGTGCATGACCAGAGAGTTAACATAGATAAGGGAATAAAAGTTTAATCAGATTTAAATTTTATGACTTCTTATATGGACCACAAATTGGTAAAGGTGGAATTTAAATTGAAAGTTAAACAACACAAACAGTAAAAACAGCAATACATAAAAGAGGCACAATTTTTGTAAGGACACAAACAGGAAAAACAGTAGTACATAAGAGAGGCACAATTTTTACCTTCAAAGAAAAGAGGCACAATCACTCAAAAGATATTCCATTATTGAAAAAAAAATCACAAAACAATCACAGCTATAAATTCATTCCAGAAAATTTCAAAAAATTACAAAGCAATTCTTAAGTTAACCAACTAGTGATCCAAGCCGCAAGAATCCCAGAACGATCCAAACACTCATATTACGCACTGTAAAAGCAACGAATCCAACAAAACTGAAACCACAAAGGAACAAAGTCTTTCAAATTAAAGACTAAGACGCAGGTTGAATTGCACACAAACTACACAAAAGGAAAAGAAGAAACAAAAAACTCAACAAAAATATTTGGAGAAAAGAGAGGGGACCTCCTAAATGATTAAAGAGGATTCTTTAAAAAGAGGATTCTTTAAAACATGACTACCAACTTATGTAACTGAACTGTCTGTGTTTTCCTTCATGGACATCAAGACCCAATCTCTGTAGCAACTATACAAACAGCTCATTTGCATGAATGCAACAATCAGAGCCGCCAAAAAGAAAAAACACCAGAATAAACATGAGAGCACAATTGAACAATGTTGTCTGAGGATTAATTAAAGTTACGAGTTAGCAACAGGATACGAGATAAAACCTGCAATGAACCTTTAGAAATTATGTAGACTAATAGGTTACAGAAGATCGATCCTTCTTCGTGATCCAATCCTATAAAGAAACGACCTGCAATTGAACATGTAGGAATTCTGTAGCAAATGGATTATCAATGAATCTAGATCTGTAATTGCCATATGAGAATGCATTTAATCGGTTGGAAGTTATTGAGAGTGGTGAAGTCACCACTATTCCCATCGCTGCCTGACTTTGAGAGACTATTAGAAAAATCAAGTAAAAGGGAGAAAGGGAGAGAGGGAGAGGGAGAGAAAAACAATTATCTGAAAAAAGGGAGAGGAAAACAGCCATTACATGGATCACCGATATGCACATACAAAGGCAGGTAGTGGGAGTTGTCCTCTTCGCATAGAGTATAGCCGATGATGAAGCTCTTGAAAGAATCCCGAGTGGATTAAGGAATGGAACCACCAGTAACCACGAGCGTTGTAAAAGGAGTCAGTGAAGCAACTTTTGAGGCAAACGCCAGAGAACAGCTTGAATGGAGGAGACGTAGGATTGAGAAAACGACTAAATGAAGAGGCAGACATGTTAATGGCCATCTTTGGGGATTGAGTGAGACACCTTTGCAGAAGCGATTAAAATGACAAGGCACATCAAAAGGCACGCGAGGTTAATTGTGTTAAAGAGCAAACGAAACGAACAGTTTGTTCTCCTAACGGAGGAGAAGAAGAGCCGCGTTAGAAACACGAAGAGGCATGCGTTGCAGCTGGGAAAGACGTTTTGGGTTTGTTCCTTGTTAAAGGAACGTGCCACGTCAACTGTGACGTGGAGCTACCAGGGTTGAGGGATGGAGGTTTGGAGCTCTCTCAAGAAAAACTAATTGCTATATATTATATATAGACTAGCAACAACCCCATGCGAACACGGGCTAAGGAAAAAAAGGACGTGTTAAACATGTATTTGAATAATAAGTAAGAGGAAAACAAATACTATAATATATTATGTAATAAACAAGGTTCACAAACCAAATACTATTTGAATGAATCACCTTACAACAAAATTTAGATTATACGTGCGAGGTAATTTATAAGTACAAATACATGATTTTAATCCAAAAATGATTATTTAATTTATAAGTACAAAGGAAAGAGTGTGTGTATATCAGGAGTACCACTATTCATTTTTTCATTCTTAATATTCATTTATTCATTTTTACAATTGTAAGACAGAATGTACAGTTGAAGAATTTAATATTGTAGCATGCATATTATGGAAGATAACATAAAATTAGCTCCATTTGAAGGTGACATTGTTACTTGAATTTCCTAAAGTGAAAACTAATGCCTCTCGAGACATCACCTTGTGCTCTTCTGGTGCCACAGCAAAGCACAACATTTTGTCTCACATCAAATCTTTTGCGATCTTTTTATCTCACATCAAATCTTTTACCGAAGATAAAATCAAATGCTTATATATTTTGATTTGGAAATCACTTTTATCTTACTATGTATCACAATTTACAAAAGCTCTCAAACACAAGAACAGTCCTTCCTTTAATGCTCCTTTAATATGTTAACATAATATTTAAATATTCTAGTTAGAAGTAATTTGTCAAAGAATTAAAATTAAAACACCTTCTAATTTGTGTTATTGAGATAGATTACCACTTTTTTTGGCTTTGAAAATTATGAACTAAAGAGTGGTTCAACTGTGCTATGGAGTTGTTGAAAGTTTGACTGAGATAACTTTTGTTTGAAATAGACAATCTGAATATAGATATATCTATAGAGTGGACCTATATAAAATTGAACCACTCTTTAGATGAACATTTTATTCAAACCATTTTTCTCATTACATTACCTAGAAATTATTAACAAATGTTTCCTTCACCTAGCCACTACAAATAGAACCATTTGTAGTGGGTTTTGACAAAACATACATTGAAATACCATTAATTGGCAAAACCATTAGCATTATCTTAAAAAAAATTATAGCTTTCCTCAATCTCAAAGAATTCTAATCGCTCAAGAATATATAATTCATTCTAAGAAGATTTGCCACAAATACAGCGCTTTGCTTTGCATTTTTTCTAGCATCCAAAAAGAAGTCCTACAAACGCAAAAATTTTTTATCAGCATCACCCGGCGCATCCACCAATTTGAAGGAGGGCATCAAAGTACTAGAACATGTATACACTTCCCATGCTGTAGGGCCCTGATGGAAAGTTAATGAGAGAAGAGAAAGGTATGTTAATTTAGTTCATGGAGAGAATGAAAAGTTAATGAGAGAAGAGAAAGGGATGTTTCGGTTTTGACAATTGAGGGAACTAAAACGTAAGGGTTGAGGGAATTTTTAAAAATTTAATGAGTGAAGAGATAGAAAAGTTAATAAGGTAGCTGTAGACGTTTTGGGGCGTTAGGATGAAGAGAATGGAAAGTTAATGAGCGAAGAGAAAAGGATGTTTCGGTTTTGGCAATTGAGGGAACTAAAACATAAGGATTAAGGGAATTTTAAAAAATTTAATGAGTGAAGAGATAGGAAAGTTAATGAGCAAAAGACGTTTTGGGAGTGAAGAGATAGGAAGTTAATGAGCAAAAGACGTTTTGGTCGTAACTCTCTTTCTTTAATCAGTGACAAGTAAGCTATCACGTTAGCAGTGATGTGGAGCTATCACGCGATACTGCATGTCCTCACCCTTAATTGTAGCATATAAGTAAGGGTTTAAATTCAAATGTGGAAAGAGTAGTGGGGTGGTTATGGTTTGGGATTGTTTTAGTTGGAGAGGGCAATAGTTGGAGGAAAAAAAATTGAGGCCAAAATCTAGGGGGAATATTCCCCCCCTTCCCTTTATTAATGGTATAGATGCTCAATGCACAAGTCCCTCATTTCTCTCTATGTGCATCCATTTTCGGTTTCTCACGTGTGAAAAATGATAAAGACAATTTGGGAGCATACCCAACTCAAGACTGGTATGGACAAAGCTCAAGCAAACAGCCAAACATCAACTATTAACCCAAGTGAGCTAATGCAAGCTTGGTTTAATAGCCGCGATTTTGCAATTAATGCCACTGTAGGTAATTATGTTCCAGCCCAATATTATACTGAATTGAGTAACATATTGTCATTAAAAAAATGCCTAGGCATATTTCCTACCCAAAAAAAGAGTAACATCGTGTCATTAAAAAAATTGACAGAAACAAGATTTTAGCCAAAAAAATATTTTTGCAGATGGGAGATGGGAAAAACTAAGTTCCTAGGAGATACAAATTCAAAAACAAATAACTTGTAAAAGCTTGTAGAGATCGAATTCATTTGCAGATAATTTCTCATCTCCCTAGCTGCTCAATCTGTAGAAGGGATATACAGATCACAATGTGTAGGTGGCTCACTCTTTCTCTGGTTTCATTTGTTGCTTGCAATATTGGTTGGGTTCATTTTCCCTCACACTTTTGCTAGAATTTTTCTTATCAGAGGTATTGTCAGGAGGGGACTTGGGAACTTCATATGGGGTTACACAGCTGCCGCCTGAGTGCGTTGGCTTGTCTTATGTACTCTTTGTTTGTGTTTGGAAAGCTTCCAATATCTCAACCACCTGGCTCATGGTAGCCCTTTGGGATTTTCACAAAGACACTAATTGCTTAGATTGGCTACCTTATAGGCAGCATCCGCTGAGTAATGGCCTTCCATTCTTGAATCAAAGATCTTCAGCAGCTTCTTATTATGAGTCCAAAAAGGGCGTGTTCAGCAGCTTCTTATTATGAGTCAAAAAAGGGCGTGTCCACTCAACCAAGTTGTGCTCTCTTCTTGGTTTGAATCTTGTCCATTGCTTTTCTTCCAATAAGCATCTCAAGGAGCATACCCCAAAACCATAAATATCAGTTTAAGCTGTTAGATGGCCTGAGAACACAAGCTAAAGGGCTTCACTTTTGAACTAACTACTAACATCACTTTAAGCTGTTAAATGGCCTGAGAACACAAGCTAAAGGGCTTTCACTTCTGAACTAACTACTATGAATCAATATAAGCATTGCACTTCTTTGCTTACAAGGCTCACTGGTCATTACATACTATGGAGCTGCACATCCATAAAGTGCCCATCACTCCTATTGTCACATGGGTCTGGTTTCCCATGGGTCCATCCTTTGCAAGTTAAAATACACACACAATCAAGGACCCAAAGGGCATGGGCGGTAATGAAGAAAGAGAGGGACATGGGTTATGTGAGGCGTAAGGAGGCAAGGGAACTAAGGCTATTGGTAAAAAATTCAAAAAAATTCAAAAAACAAATTAGATTCTCCGATATCCCCAACAACTCTTATGTAAGTATTTTCAATCAGAAGGGCCATCACCTTGTAAAATGTTGTATTCAACTAAGTAATCTGATATCTTTGACTTTAGTCCAATTTAATTTCAGCAAATAAATTACCCAGAAATTAAAAACCACGATTAGATCATATATAATCAGGGGAGCCATGATTTAACTCCTTCAGAAGCTGAAATGAAGATGGGATTCGCAATTTTGGGACACAATATCTCCCTTTAATGCACTTTCAATGGGGATAACAGGGGAGTTATCTTCATTTAATTTTTGACTAAAAGTATGCCAAAATACTAACGTGCACAAATCAACCTAAAAGAAAATAGATAATATTACAGAGGGAAAAAAAGACTTGATATTTGGGCTTAAACATGTGAGCGCCATAGGTTCCAGATATAGCAAAAAAAGAGGGGAAGAGGGGAAGAGAAGCAGAAAAAGTACCAGATATAGCAGCAAGATTGTGCCAGAGGCGAGGATCCTTCGTCCTCATCATTCAATCACAGGGATGGACTACTTTCTAGAAAACTGCAAAACAAGTGTAAGCACAAATCAACCAAGTTCAATGTGAAAAGGCTGAAATAGGAGAGTGCATTCAGAAAATATTTTCATCTGGAAAGTTTATTGCAAAAGGAAAACATTTTCTTAAAGAGATTTTGTTTGCTCATCCTATGTGCATCTTGAATTTTCTCCATTGAAAGAGAATGTGCTTGAACTTGGAATTGTTCAGAGATAATATATAATATTTAAACCACAAAAAAACCTTAGAATAAGAATACGCATTAGCTTTTTAATTGAAAGGGAAAAATATAGAAAGGAGGAGCTTTCTTCTCTTGAAGAAATCCATTCCTATCCATGAGGCATGGTCAGGTAATGGTTTCTCCTTTTCTTTAAATTGTTTTCATTTGTCATTTATTGCTGTTGTTTTCCTCTTTGAGTGTTTTTATTCATCCCTTCATTTTCTCGTCGACTGGATGAAAGGCTTTGTTGGTTTCTTGATTATGTGACGATTTTGGTGAGAATTTGTTTGGTACCATGATTTAACATGAAGCTGGGAAAAATGTCCACGCAACACACGTCCTATTATTTGCAATGGCAATTCGCAACTTCATAAAACAACTAAAATCTCCACTAATATTATCCCCACAATTATTACCACCTCATAATCCCATTCCCTGTAAATGCCTGAGATTTTTAGACAAACAGCAAATGAAATCCCCATTAATCTCATGATCCCCTCTAATGTAAATGCCTAAAATCTTTAGATAGCAGATGCACAGTAGGGAAATAGCATTGACACTTATAAAAACTTCCATAAGAGACATGAGACATCAAACAAGTTGATCTGTTATGGCCACTACGATTGTGCTCATCAATGGCTTTGTTAACCATATTACCAAATCAAATAAACAGGATAACTGTGGGAATCTAACAAAATCAACCATGAAATAAGAAAGTAGGAAAGAAGCATTAAAAATATCAAGCAATTCCAGTATTCTTGGTTGCTTAGAAGATAAGCCAGGTATGAGCCAACTACCAGATGCTTACAAATATTTTAGAATATTAACAAATAGAGGACAGGACATGAGTGTTGGAAAGAGAGAAATAAGAAACTACAAGAAAGAAAAAATTAAATAGTAGAAGAAGTAAAAGACTTACACGGATGGGACAGAAACACTCATAGGGTTTGTTCATAATCTTTGTTTCAAAATGAAGCCAGAAAGGTGAAGCTACAAAATGGAAAAAAAAATCACTCTAAGGCTTGAGCTTTGAAGCTCTCGAGAGGGATTAAATCGTCTGTTCTAATATCAGACGATTTCAGACCTTCTCAAGAGCCACCTTTCAAATCATAAATTTCACAGAGATCTAGAGAGGTGGGGAGAGGAAGAAAGAAGAAGAAAATGATATACCGGAGTCATGGCAATAGGAAAATTGAGATGACTGTTAGGGATCTCACCCATTGATTTGTCTAAACGCTGCGAGCAGAGATACCGACGGAGAACCGACGAAGAGCCACAGGAGGGATGCTAACGTTTGAGCATTCTTCCGATTGAGGAAAGCAATCGATACGGAGACGTTTGAGCTAACCTGCACTTCTGGGGTGTAGTTGTTAAACGCTATAGCTGTTGGGTCAGTGAGGTATGGCCTCACTGACTATTTGCCTCCCAATGGAAGACTTTTTGGCTCAATGGGTATGGCCTCATTTATGGATGGCCTCAATGGGAGACTTTCTCTCCTCGACTCCTGTATGGTTAAGGGCTTTTGCCCTTCTGTTTGAAACGGTCAGTGTGTGTGGAAGAACACAGAAGAGAAAGAGACTTCTTAGAGAGGAATCCCTCCTCCGGTTGTAATGGTCTGAATTTTTTCTTCAATGAAATGGAATCTCAGATCCCGTGGACGTAGGCATTGCCGAACCACGTAAATATTTGTCTCAAGTGTGTGTGAGTGTGTTAATTCTGTTTTTGGGCACAACAAACTGGTATCGGAGCCAGACGGAGCATTTTTCCCGAGCTCCATGTTTGATCAGCCCAGAAATCAAGTTGATAGAAATCAACTTTTGAGCACACCAGTTCGTAGGGCTTGAAGAGACGATTCCAACGCATCAAAAATCAGTTCAATCGGAGTCTGGACGCTCTCTCACGCTCCGGTCAAAGTTTTGAGAAAAAGTCAACTTCATCTTCTCCGGCGAATGTGATACTGTTCCGACGCTTTTCTGGCGATCTGGTTCCGGCGAGTTTTTTCAGAAACTTGTCCGATAACTCTGAGCCGAGCCGAGCCGAGCCGTGTTCCTTTCAAGCCGAGCCGTGTTCCTTCCGAGCCGAACTGAGCCGAGTCAAGCCATGTTCCTTCCGAGCCGAGCCGCACTCCTGCAGATTCCAGCCGAGCTGAGCTGATCCAAGGGCTCTGCTCCTGTGTGACGAACTCACACCTCTGAGCTCATCAGAACCATCAGATCTCGTCCAAACTTCGTTGGACTCCAGATTGGTCATTATATATCTGATTTTGACGATCCAGGAGTCGATTTTATCTGTTTGGATCATTTCGGAGACATCTGTCGGCTCAGATTGTGCATATCAGACCTGCAATTCGGCAAGAAACCTGTTTGAACATAGTAGCTCTTGTTCCACCAAACTTCAGACGTCGTTTTTTATCTGTTCATATGGCTGAAGTCACTGCAACAGAGGAACCTGAGACCTCAACCAATTCTACCTCAAGCAGCTCTATTAGGAAGACAGCGTTGTCCAATGCAAAGTTCGAGGTGGAGAAATTCGATGGCACAAATAACTTCGGCATGTGGCAATGCGAAGTTTTGGATTTGTTGTTCCGCGAGGGGTCACATATTGCCTTGGATACCAAGCCTAAGGATTTTTCAGATGAAGATTGGGAATGGGTAAACCGTCAAGCCTGTGGCACCATCAGATTATGTCTTGCCAAAGACCAGAAGTATTTCATCATGAAGGAAACTGTGGCAAAGAGTCTTTGGAAGAAGCTGGAGGACAAGTACATGACGAAAAGCATAGAGAATCGGCTCTACCTGAAGAAGAAGCTTTTCCGCTTCCAATACAAGAAAGGTACTTCTATGATTGAGCATTTAGATAGTTTCAACAAAATTCTTGCCGATTTACAAAATCTAGATGTTGAAATTATTGATGAAGATAAGGCACTATTGCTATTAAGTTCCCTACCTGATGCCTATGATCATTTAACCACTACTCTGTTATATGGAAAGGATGAGGTTAAATTCGTAGATGTTTCTAATGCTTTGATGAATAATGAGTATCGGAAGAAGGATCAGCACAACCATCGGGATTCAACATCAGAAGCATTGACAGTAACCAGAGGTAGGACGAACAACAGAAAATCCAGAGGGCGGGGCAAATCTCGCTCGAAAACTAGAGGAGAATCATCAGATAGAAGACGTCTTGCAAAAGACGAATGTGCCTATTGTCACCAGAAAGGGCACTGGAAGAAAGATTGTCCGAACAAGGGCAAGTCAAATGTGAATGTTGCACAAAAATCAGAAGATGAAGAGGATTCAGCTTTGTCAATTTCAACATCAGAGAGCCATTCTGATAGATGGATCTTGGATTCCGGGTGTTCTTATCATATGTGTCCAAATAGGCACTGGTTCTCGAGTTTCCAGGAACTCGATGGAGGAGTCGTTCTAATGGGCAACGACAATGCCTGCCAGACAAAGGGGATAGGGACAATTCGTTTGAAGATGCACAATGGTACAATCAGACAACTTACAGATGTCCGATATGTCCCGGACTTAAAGAAGAACCTCATTTCACTGGGGGTCTTAGACTCCTGCAATTACAAGGTGACCATGGAAGGTGGAGTCCTGAAGGTTGTACGTGGTGCATTTGTAGCAATGAAGGGTACTCGAAAAGGAAATCTGTACTTCCTTGATGGGTCTACTGTCACAGGAAGAGTAGCTATCTCTAGCAGTTCCGAAAGAGAAACATCTGACACTTCCCGACTCTGGCACATGCGCTTAGGGCATGCCGGGGAGAAAGCTTTGCAAGGATTAGTAAGGCAAGGTCTATTGAAGGGTGCCAAGACTGGAAAACTTGATTTTTGCGAGCATTGTGTTTTGGGAAAGCAGACAAGAGTAAAGTTCGGCACTGCAATCCATCGCACCAAGGCAACACTGGATTATGTTCACACGGATGTTTGGGGACCTACCAAAAATGCTTCTTTGGGAGGTAAACACTGGTTTGTCACTTTTATTGATGATTTCTCACGACATGTCTGGGTTTACACTATGAAGCACAAGGATGAAGTTCTGAATATCTTCCTTAAATGGAAGATGATGATTGAGACCCAGACCGGGAGGAAGATCAAGAGGCTCAGATCAGACAATGGCGGCGAGTACAGGTCAGATCCCTTCTTTGAAGTCTGCCAGAAAGAAGGGATAGTCAGGCACTTTACAGTTCGTAACACGCCACAACAAAATGGAGTAGCTGAACGAATGAACCGCACCTTGGTTGATAAGGTTCGTTGTATGCTTTCTCATGCTGGATTGGGAAAGGCATTTTGGGCAGAAGCTTTGTGTTATGCCTGTCACCTCACCAACAGACTACCTGCTGCTGCACTTGATGGGAAAACTCCCAAGGAGGTATGGTCAGGGCAACCCGCTTCAGATTATGATTGGCTGCATGTATTTGGTTGTCCTGCTTACTTTCATGTTACAGGATCTAAATTGGATCCTAGAGCCAAGAAAGCTGTTTTCATGGGCTTTAGTGAAGGAGTTAAGGCATTCAGACTTTGGTGCCCTGAAGATAAGAAAGTTATTCTTAGCAGGGATGTTACTTTTGATGAGTCTGGGATGCTACAACAGAAGAGCCAGCCGAGTATTCTACAGCAGGTGGAGACTTCACAACAGGTGGAGACTTCACAACAGGTGGAGTTTGAGGCTCCAGTGGTTCCAGCAAAGACTGTTGAGACAATCGATAGTTCTGAAGATGATTCTGAAGAAAGTTCAGATGAAAATGATTCGTCAGTTCCGCCAGTTACTGAGCAGCCAGAATCAATTGCAACCAGAAGACCGAAAAGGAATGTTCAGAAACCTGCTCGGTACTGCAACATGGTGGCCTATGCACTTCCAATAATTGATGACGGTGTCCCGTGCACTTTCAAAGAGGCTGTTCAAAGTTCAGAAAGTGCAAAATGGAAGGAAGCAATGGGTGAAGAAATGGGATCACTTCACAAGAATCGGACTTGGGAGTTGGTACAACTTCCAAAGGGAAAGAAAGCAATTGGTTGCAAGTGGATCTATGCCAAGAAGGAAGGCACTCCAGGGAAAGACAGTATCCGTTACAAAGCTAGACTGGTAGTCAAGGGCTACGCTCAAAAGGAAGGGATTGACTACAATGAGGTATTCTCTCCTGTTGTAAAGTATTCATCTATTCGAATATTACTAGCTTTGGTTGCACAATTTGATCTCGAGTTAGCCCAACTTGATGTCAAAACCGCTTTCCTACATGGAAATTTGGAAGAAGAGATCTACATGTCCCAGCCAGATGGTTACAAAGTTGTTGGGAAAGAAAATTGGGCTTGCAAGCTGAAGAAGTCATTGTACGGGTTGAAGCAGTCTCCGCGCCAGTGGTACAAGCGATTTGATCGGTTCATGTCAGAACAAAGGTACACAAGAAGTCATTTTGATCATTGTGTCTATTTCCGCAAGCTTCCAGATGATTCCTTCATCTATTTGCTCTTATATGTCGATGATATGTTGATTGCATCTAAGAGCAAGGTGGAGATTGACAAGCTGAAGACTCAGTTGTCCAGGGAATTTGAAATGAAGGATCTCGGGGAAGCAAAGAAGATTCTTGGAATGGAGATTACCAGGGATCGAAAGAAGGGCATTGTTCAGTTGACACAAACACAATATCTGAAGAAGGTACTCCAACGGTTTGAAATGGATGGAAAGACCAAGCCTGTAAACACTCCTTTGGCCCCGCATTTTAAGCTTAGTGCTTCAGAGTCTCCACACACTGATGAAGAACGCAAACTTATGGCTAAGATCCCGTATGCTAATGCAGTTGGTGCCCTGATGTATGCTATGGTTTGTACACGACCTGATATTTCGCATGCTGTTAGTATGGTTAGCAGGTATATGCATGATCCCGGAAAAGTTCATTGGAAAGCAGTGAAATGGATCCTGAGGTACATTCATGGCACTGTAGATGTTGGGTTGAAGTTCGAGAGAGATGAAAGACTCGGACAACATTTGGTTGGCTATGTGGATTCTGATTATGCTGGTGATCTGGATAAGCGCCGATCAACTACTGGTTATTTGTTCACCATGGTTGGAGGACCAGTAAGTTGGCGCTCGACATTACAATCAACAGTTGCTTTGTCTACTACAGAGGCAGAGTACATGGCAGTTACTGAGGCCTTTAAGGAGGCTATTTGGTTACACAGTTTGATTGAGGATCTGGGGATTGCTCAGAAGCACGTTGAGGTCTACTGCGATAGTCAAAGTGCAATTTATTTGACAAAGAACCAGGTTCATCATTCCCGCACCAAGCATATTGATGTCCGTTATCACTTTATTCGAGAAATCGTAGATGAAGGGGATATTTTGCTTCAGAAGATCGGTACTGCAGATAATCCAGCTGATATGCTCACTAAGGTGGTATCTGGGATCAAGTTCAAGCATTGTTTGAACTTGGTCAATATTTCTCAAATCTGAGCACCTTCGGGTGCCTGGCGCCTAAGGGCGCATTGGAGGCTTCCATGTTCGCCAAGGTGGAGAATTGTTGGGTCAGTGAGGTATGGCCTCACTGACTATTTGCCTCCCAATGGAAGACTTTTTGGCTCAATGGGTATGGCCTCATTTATGGATGGCCTCAATGGGAGACTTTCTCTCCTCGACTCCTGTATGGTTAAGGGCTTTTGCCCTTCTGTTTGAAACGGTCAGTGTGTGTGGAAGAACACAGAAGAGAAAGAGACTTCTTAGAGAGGAATCCCTCCTCCGGTTGTAATGGTCTGAATTTTTTCTTCAATGAAATGGAATCTCAGATCCCGTGGACGTAGGCATTGCCGAACCACGTAAATATTTGTCTCAAGTGTGTGTGAGTGTGTTAATTCTGTTTTTGGGCACAACAATAGCCCTCTTCATTTGCCAAGCATTTTAAATTTCATAGAGGCATGGGCATTTTTGTGTTAGCGGTTCTTTAAATACAGTGACACGCAAGCTGCCATGTCAGCAATGACGTGGAGCTACCAGGTTTGAGAGTCCCAAGTTTGAAGCCTTCTCCTGAGTTCACCAATTGCTATATATTATATACTAGCAAACACCCCGTGTGATGCACGGGGATTGATAACAATTATATATGATTCATTTTTTAAGCCTTTTTTTGGATTTATTCTCAAGGATTAGTTTATGCTTCCTCATCTATAAAGGTGCTTAAACCTGAACATGGGCAATTGGTAACCCCTTTAAAATGTGTTCTAGACATTGTTGTCACTAAATGGTGTTCATCTTCTTCTTCCTCTTCTTCATACTTCACAATCTATATTTCAATTCATCTTTTTCTTTTCTTTAGACCTTTTCACTGAAATGTGAACATCGCAACCAAGCATAATACATTTAGCAAGTTCTGAAGATCAATTTTGAACATTTTTCTAAGTTTTGATTTTTCTTTTTGGCAAGCTTGTTTTTGTTCTTTTTTACTTCATATTTTTACTGGTAAGCTCCGTCTTTTGATTTGATCATTTTTAGTATATTTTTTGTTAATAGTATTGGTGGCCACGGGTGATTTTTTTTTTTTTTTTTCTATCTAATTGTTTTTTGGTCATTGTTCTCCTTTCCCTTATTATATAATCAATTATAATCATTATCTTTATCATGTGTACCATGGGTATGTTAT
This sequence comes from Buxus sempervirens, assembly GCA_947561395.2. Taxonomy (NCBI): domain Eukaryota; kingdom Viridiplantae; phylum Streptophyta; class Magnoliopsida; order Buxales; family Buxaceae; genus Buxus; species Buxus sempervirens. The sequence continues at coordinate 24,947,589 of OX387189.1, forward strand.
GAGATTCTGAGTTTCACCTTTCGACTATTTGTTACCCTTCAATGAATATATTTCTTTTTTTGAAGTCATGGTATCTGGACACGTATGGTTCAAGATTCTTATATAGATATTGGAATTGAGTTGCAATTAGTATAGATTCTAATAATTTTTTCATTTGTTAGATTTGTAGGATATCTTTGGATTGATGAATGAGGTAACGTTTTATTTTTAATTTTTTTAATGTGTCCCACATGGGAATGCAATGTTCTAATTCCTGTCCGAATTGCAAAGGGCATGTGGTTGGCTTGACAAGAGTAAAATCATTTTTAGATGAAGACATAAAAGTTAAAAAGGGAATGTCCCGAATTTAATTTGACTATTTAAGGACATGGCTTATCTAAAATTTCAACCAGCCTAGGCTTTTATTTTGAATCATTGAATATAATGAGAATGATGTTACTGATTTAATCTTTCCAAATTACTTGATTGAAAAACTCTTCTTCACCATCTACATGACACCTCTCAACGCGTCCTCCTTAAAACCTCAAATTTTCCCTGCAACATGAATAGCAGGTAAATCGTCGATTGCAACAACAGAGAACCCAACTCTGTTGAGTACCACATAGAGAATCGTCATTATAGTAGAGGAACAAACTCTATGTCAAGGGTAGAGGGATAGAAAGTAACTGTAGAAGTATGCTTACTACAATAGATCTGTTTTCATTAAAAAAAAAATGAAACATTACAGAAATATATAACCATTGCAATATATAAGCATATGGTCTTAAAAAGGTTAATTTGAACACAGAGAGATAAATTGCTATGGTAGAGGAACACACTGGATGTTATGCGTAGAGGAATAGAAAGTAGTGGTAGAAATATGCGTATGATATTAGAAATGTTTGTTAAAAGAAATGAAAAATTACAGAAAAAGGTTAATTTGAACAAAAAGAGATAAGTTCTTATGGTCTAAAAAACCATAACAATATGTATATGTTTATTAAAAGAAATGAAAAATTACAGCATGACTTCAAAAGGTTAATTTGAAGTGTATGAGGGTGGGTACCTCATTTTGGACATGTATCACATAAATCACAATGCATTAAGAACCAGAGATGGAATAGGATAAAGCAATACAGAGTCTGCTAATCTTTGTTGTTTTATTCAAACCTTCAAACTTGGCTGACAATAGAAGCAGAGAAGGAACAGTCTGTCCTTGTAACTAAGCTGGAGGTTGACATAAAGTTGGCAATTGCAATAGCAATTCCAGCTTAAAAGTAGTTAGGAAAAATAAGAAACCAACTAATGATGCAAGTGAGACCCAAAAAATAAGAGATATGACGGATGAGATCAGAGGAAAAGCAGCTAAATCATATGTTAGCTCTACATCTTAGCCCTACATCTTTGCCAAAGAGACAACCAAGAGTAGGCACCTAATTTTAACAATGTATTACAAAAATAACAATGCACTAACAACCAGAGATGTTAACAGGACAAAGCATTACTGAATCTAGCAATTTTTGTTGTTTTATTCAAGCTAACGAAGTCCATTGTAATAGAATTCTCACAAAGTTGGTTGAAATAATGGTAGAAGTCAGACTGGTCCAAATATGTTAAACTGACATTCATCCTTTTTGTGCACATGATCCCATTTGTGACAATGAATTTGAAAATGCTCTAAAAGGTAACAAAAGGAATTACTCAAAATTGGATTCAACATGAAGGCGGTAATGTGCTATTTTTGGACTAGTATTTAGGAAGTATAGGAAATCTGAATAACCAAAGCCTTGTTGATTGCTAATTAGCGATCTCTAAATGAAATAACTCTTATTTGGTGTTCCGCAAGTTGAATCAATTTGAGCAAGTTCTTTCTGTCTAATAAAAGAGATAATCCAAGAACGGCACATGGTCACTGTGTTTCACGCCAAAATTTGCGTGATTTTTCTCGAAAAAATAAATAAGAACAGATATTGATCAAATTCCCACTAACCAGGAAAAAAAAGGGAAATCAAATTCCCAAAACGATATCCAAAGGAGGGAGAATGAAGCTTAAAAGTTAAAACCTTCAGCAAGAAATAACTGATACAATAACAAATCATATACATTGTCTTGGGTCTTATGTGGATAGTTCTTTTGTCAACAATGGATCTATGCCAACAGATTTCGTTTGTTTACTCAAACAACAATGAATGACAAACTAAACCAAGAGAAATGAAAAAAAGAACACAACAAAAATAAGCCATAATTAACCTGTTGGGAGAGAGGACCTAAGGAATTAATCTCCTCTCGAACGAGATCACCAATGGCGATGTGAGTAATGCAGCAGTTTACAACGGTGGGCGGCATAGGTACCATTTCCGACACCGAGGCAGCTTAGGAAAGCCCGTTGGATGTTTTTGAACGCAAGCTCTAGAAGAACAGGAAACATATGAAGCCAAAACTGCTAAGTGTTCTGGAGGACAGTTTCAGACTGGAAGTTGGTGATAAGCTCCTCGTTGTGAGAAGAGCAAACGAAAATGCAGAGGGCCTCACTATAGGCGATTTAAAGCCGCCATGGAAGCTTATATAGGGAGCGAGTGAAGCGTTTGCAGACGTTACTTGGAAGTTGGAAAGTTGACCGATAGTTATAGGGAAAATTTCAAAAACATGCCACTTTACAGCGATTATTACAAAAACATGCCATAAAGATGCAAAATTTCAAAAACATGCCACTTTTGAGAATTATTACCAGAAAGGGGTCATTGCACGTTTGCGGAAATTGCAATGCCCAAAATGCCCTTGGATATAAGGGGCATAGCACGTGCCCCGTTCTCTCCTCTCCTCTCCTCCCCTCTCGTCCTCGTCCTATGCGAGCGAAAATTCCCACCTATGAAACCCTAAACCCGACGACGAACGCCGGCCAATCTTTTCAAAAACCGGCGAGCTAGGGTTGTTGCCGCGTTCTCTCCTCTCCTCTCCTCTCGTCCTGTGCGAAATTTCAAAAAGTGAGAAGCCTGCGAATCCCAACCCTAAACCCGAAGCCAACGACGAACGACCGGCCAATCCCTTCTTCGCCGGCGGGCTAGGGTTGTTGCCGGAGCAAGTTTGCTTCGTCTCCAAGCCCGACGAACCCCAACCATTCTCATCTTCTTCTCCAAAAGGGCGAAACCCTCTCCTTCCCCTATTCCTCTCTTCGACGAAACCCTCTCGTTTCGTGCATTGTTTTCCTCTCCGTCGTTAAGTAACCCTCTGCAATCGAAACCACTTTCTCTGTTTGCACACATTGAGGAATTCATCGTTGGAGAGCCACCGCGGTTGAAGTTTTTTTCCGTCGACGACCTGCTGTTTCATCGAAGTTGGTTTTCGTTGCGGTGTGGAGTGTTGCCGCGGGCAACCTTGCTGTCTCATCGAAGTTGCTGTTCGTCGCCGTAGGGAGTGCTGCCGTTGGCGACCAGGTAGCTGCCGAGTGCCTCCTTTGAATTTTATTTTGGGAAATTGAATTTAAATTTGCGCATTTGCATATTTGCACATATTTAAATGGTAATCTTGTTGTAGAAATGGCTTAAATTTCAATGATTATGTTGTTTGCCTTAGCGAAATGTGCCCTTTCGAATTTGAATATGAGTTATTGGCATGTTTTTCGAATATTGGCTGTAGTAAATGTTTAGACCATCGTTGTCCAACTATAGAAGCGAGCAAGCAGCTCCATTACACCGAAAAAAGTCCATGAATGATGTAATGCTCTGAGTTGCGAATGTGTTCTGAAGCCATTAAAATTTTTGCTTCCACTCTAGCAATGGCCTTGTATAACCATGCTTCTTTAGAAGTTCTTCCCAAATTCAATCAGTTTGTTGGCTCTACCGATGAGACTTCCAATACTTAACAGATTGTTATTGGAGGTTTTTAATCTCTTCTATTTTAAACTGAAAAGCAAACAGCACCAAACAGATGTAGAGAGCTAGCTAGTGAGTAGTGACATAAATTTCAAACATTCACAAGTATATTTTAGCTTACACAATTTGCATTAAATAATGGAACTCCCACGACAATAGTATCTTCGGATATATCTTGTGCAGGCTTTTCAGGGTTGCTTGAGATGCTGGTTTTTTCTCCTCATTTGGACCAAAAACTGAACTTTTGCTTTTGCTGTATCTTCTTCATATCCTGTGACAATTCAAATCAAAAGGAATGAAAATTTCTCATCTTATAAGAGAGGCAAAGAGAGAGCAACCATAGTCTTTACAATTTAGTAAATAAAAGGTATATTTAACAGCCACATAACATTTTGAGTCCTCTTCCCCCAAGCAGGTCAGTTGCATAAGAAATATGGAACATGATAATAGGCTTTTGGAGTGTGTTGTGAGGCATTAAGAAATATGGAACATGACCGACGCCTACCTAGTCCTTACTCCATACCAACAAAGCCTTCAATCATGCCTTCTTTTAAGGGTGAATGCTCCACTCCCCATGCAACTACCACAAATACTTTCACTGTCGTCATAGATCACAACCATCATATTAGCCTCGTGTCAGGTAATGACCCATGACCTGGAACCTATCAGCTGCAGTAGATAAGACTTTATAACCTTTGTCCCAAATCAAAGATCTGATGGTGATGATACCTTTGATAACAGATCCCTATTTCCAAAGGGGTAGTTTCACAAAGTGGCCTGAATTTAACATTGCCACCTTTGTGTTCTCAGGCTTAGACTCAGGACATCTTGATAGGAGACTGCACCTCAATTTTTGTAGTAGATATTGAACACAATATAATTAAGTAAATGTAAATACTTTTAGCACAAATAAGTGTATCTATTACCTCTCTTTTACCGTCTAATTTTTTGGTTAAATAAACATAAATAAACCCATTAAAGATAGAGAGAGGAATTAAACCTTACTGCTACTGCCATGCCAAAATCAGTTACTTTCTGCATTGCACAGAGCATCAAGCCTTACTGCAAATGTTTATCAGCAGTAGATGCTGTTATGCCCATCACCTCCTCCTCCTCATATCATTATTTTCTGCTGAATCTGAATCAAAACCCACCTCTCCTATCATCCAATCTCAATCTCCAAAACAAATTAATAGATGTAATAAACCAAAATATAACATTGAAAACACTGAAAACAAGAATATGGATCATAAGAAATCTGAATTGACAAGTTGCCCAATGACTAAAGACTTTCAACAAATATATATAACAAAGCAACCAACAAAAAGCAGCACAACCCTCCTTTAAAGCAAGAAGATGAACAGCATTAGGTCCAATGTTACCATCTATGGGGGTTAATGGTGTGGCTACATCAATTAATTTCCTTTGAATCACCTGAAAATTTCAATTACCAATACAGGCAACTTAAAATGAACAACCGGCCAATAAGTTGTTGCAGAAATAAATCTATCAAGCAATGAAAAATGCATAAAAGCAAACAAAGAAATGAAATAAAAGTTTTTTACAAGGAACAAACAACCAGATAAGAATTAAACAAATACAGAGAATCATAGTGAAAAAGGCATAGCTTGCCAAATTTGATACCTAGTTCAGGCATTTTGTGGCCAGAAAACATGGCAGAAGAGACCCTTCACCATCTGTAATTCAAGCATTTTCCATATGGAATGGATGTAACTTAAAGGCCTATTGATAATGATGTATTTATCAATTTCCGTTTATTCCCAATTAGTTTCGTGACATTTGATTCTTAAGAATTACTTTTTTTAAAAACCTAGTAAATCAGTTGTAATGTTCCTATTTTGTTTTTTCTAGGGCATGAGCTGTACACTGCAAAAAACAACGAACAAGAGAAGTGTAGATTTTAATTAACCTCTTAGTATGCAAGAGAAGTAGGGGATGAAGCAGGGGATGAAGGACTGCCCTTCTTGCAAGACCCCCATTTAGAAACCCTCTACGACAATCACCTCCTTACTTGTACCAGCTTTAGTTTTAACAGAGTGATCGAAATGATGCTCATCTGTGTTCAATGAAACTTGAAATCAAATGGAACATTTTAATCTATTCTTAACAAAATCCGATTGCACAGTTCCAGCGTTGAACATTTTTTTCCTGCTTTCTTGAAGCTAGCCTATTATAGACGGAGATATGTTCTTTTGAGTTTAAACAGGAATGAGGAAAGGTGGCATCTTGTATTAAAGTTTAAAATCATATTTTGTGTGTGAATGTTGGATGCATTCCTTCGCTAGCAGGGCTTCGGCCCATCTCAATTGAAGCGTCTTCGATTAGTAATCTCGTACTCTCGACCGACTCGAACCACTACGTTATCAATGTTCCGGCTCATTCGTATGCTCATCCTATTCATGTCACCAGAACCGAGACGAAAGCCAAAGGTGAGTCTCGTAGATCTATCTCAACTTTCAGTACAAGGAAGACCAATCAGACTCAGGAGTCAAGTCTGCATCGTCAGATTACTATGATTTGTATGATCTACCATCTCGGAATGGAGCCCAGCCAAAGTCACCCCTCTTATCGCGAGCTAGGAGAGGATACCGGTTTTCATCAAGATTGCCATTTCTCACCAACCAAATGTGCTCTTTACTTTTAATGGAGACTTTGCACTAATTTCAGTTGTCACCACTTCCTTCCTTCGCTGGAAGTAGAGCCAAGGTGCGCAACGAGGCGGGCTTTTAGCGACCGAACTCCGGAAAGTTCTTTCTTTATTCATTTGAGTTCGATAGTTGATCAAGAAAGCTACAGCCCAATAGTGCTGAGTCTTATACGTGCGAGTCTTAAGCGTCAAAAAGAAGAGTCACGCCCTAAGAAATAGGCTTCAATCATCGGTTCAACCCCGATAAGGGCTTCTTTTTTTCGGTATACCGCTCTGCAAGCAGAGCGAATGAATATAACTGTTCATATCATGCGCCCGTCTCTTACTAGTGTTAAATCGCAGCTCATTTCGACGTTTCCAACTTACCGTGGAATTGTTTATTATTTCTTCGTACTAACAAGTAACAACTTTCATTTGTTTTTTGTATTTGGTTTGTCTCATGCTAGGGTCCGATTCGAACCTCCTGTTTCTGAAATTTGAATCCCTGCTCCTAAGAAAGGTACTATACTTTTTATTAGAAAGGGTCGGGTGGGAACTAGCTCTATTTGGGGCTCTCATTATCTCTCTTGTTGATGGCGAAAACGCGCCAATGCCCTTAATGGACTCTACTTATTCCAGTTCGACCATGAATGGAATGCCTAATGGCATCGGGAGCGAGTTGGAGGGGCGCCCCGAGATCTTGAGAATGAATCAAAATGATCAGCAAGTAGGCCTACCGCTCAATCCTCATGCTCCAGACCTCGAATTACGCCTAGGTCAGCCCGGAGTGGAGGTTGGGGACGGCCTGGATCCCATTGAAAGGCGAATAAGGGACCGCCTTGCTTTTTATGGGGAACCCGGTGGCGGAAATATTGCTCTGGACGACGTCCAAGCTATTATTCAACTAAAAAGGGAGATCCTAGCGCGTATGGCCGAATTAGATCCCCATCCGTTCTGGACTGAGCAAGGGGATCGAATCATTGCGGAATCAATTGTAACTCCACAAGGGCCAGAATATAAACTCCCTACCCTAGACCTAGATTAAAAGTGGGGAGAATTACGAGGGGCAAATGCCCAAAACTCCCGTTTTTTTCAAAGGTTCAAAAAAATGAGGGAGAATTTTCTATTGATTGGGGGGTTTGAGTGACGCGGTCTACCATGACTTGAAAGACAAAGAGAACTCGATGCCATTGAATCTGAGTTTGAGGAGAGGGGGGGGATTGAATCTGAGTTTGAGGGGGGGGGGATCATGGATCTAGCGACAATCGGTATGGTTAGTTTAATCTGAAAGAGATATGTGTTGGTCTTCTATATGACCGACATAAGTCGAAATTATGGAACAAACAGAACAGAACGACGTTTGGGCTTGATCTAATGGTACGTGGGCAGCCGGGTTGAGCCCGGTCCAGCCCCAACCTTACGCCTATATATACGAATATATAAACTAAACCTCTCCTTCCTGTACTCTTACTTCTCTAACGCCAGTTCCAGCTATCCTCATGAGTATTATAAATTTTTGCTCTAATAAGTTTAGATAAGAAGCTCTCTTTTCCTCTCCTATCCAGTCGAGCTTTAACTCCTTCATTTAGTAAGTAGTAGAGTGATTCCTTCCCTCTAGATAGATAGGGCGTCTAGCCTGAGTGAGTCTAGTATAGTAGTTATCCTTTTGCCTATTAGATCTATCCTTCATTTAGTTAGGCTTGTAATAAGTAGGTATCATGATTCTTAGCGTTCTTACTTCTATCTTCCCTCTGGAGCATCTTTGTTCCTGTCAACAAGGGGGCAGGTCTGTGCTACTATCCCCCGACAATAAGAGGGTCTTCCCTAGTCCAATAATGGGAACTCTCAATAGAAGTAGGAGCTTCATCAACAACCCATTTTGTAGGAGAATCGGTTTTGTACCGGATAAAAACCTGTGTACTATCTCCTAGAGGTAGGTGGCTTGCCCTTCCCTAGAGACTGGTCCCAAGTCAAGAGCCCATTACGGGAGCTAAAAAGCAAATAGAAAATTTAACAGAAGGGAAAAAACCTGTCCTGTGACTGAGCTCCGAAGTCTTTTATTCATCCCTTCCTAAAGTAAGGAGAAGGCCTCGGCCAGATCTGGCTATCCGGGCTAACTATTCATTCAATCTTTCCCTCGGGTAATTTATGGCAGGACAAGGGGCCGGTCTTTCCTATCTCCTTTCTTTGAGTCATTCCCCCAGGCAGTCTCCCCTGGCTTTCTTTCTTGGTTCCCTTTCCCTTGTTGCCTATGGAGTGAGTTCGTTTGATGCCTTGTTTACAGGGTTCCCCGGGAACCCACGTACCAAATTAACTCTTTTAGCTTTAAAAACTTCCTTAATCAATTATACCTTTGCAACTCGTTTGAGTGCTTTACCCTAAGGGCCCGGAACCCACGAACCAAATTCACTAGCTTTAGAAAAAGTATGAGTTAAAGAGTTATAGCTGAGCTATTGAGCTAATCTCCAGCGTCAGGGCCCAGTCTCCTACGGTCAGGACCCGGTGTACCTGTACTAATCGAGTATTCCGTACCGTAAGAGTCCAGTCTTTCTAAGCTTAGCAATCGAAATATATTTATACAAATATTATTATTATTATATATATAATGGTCTTATGATGGGGGCTTTCAGTCTCGTCTTCATTTTTGCTAGTTTGGTCATTGACCCTTTAGCCTACCTTTCGTTTATGTACTACAATTCCAGAACCCTTTGCTTGTGTTTGTCAGCACCTTACCTCAACTGTAAGTAAAAAGAAGGCGCACACATTTCGATACGAAAAACTCCAACACCAGACACTGCGGGAAAAAGCTCAAAAAGAAGGGGGACTTCTGAGAAAGCCTCAATAAGCTAATCCTTCAGTTAGGGAGATACCCGTATGGCTGTACTTACACAAACTTGACTCTTAGAACCAACCCCGGGGTTGTAGGCTACTGGGATCACGTTTCAGTACAAAGAAATTGGTAATAGAATTCGGTTGTTGAATCAGATGTCCTGCTACTATAAATAAGAACGATGTCCTGGGTCTGCAGCTCTTTCCTCGAGATGTGGGGTGAGATCTCTTCTCATCCTATTTTGCGCAATAAGAGAAAATATTTGTTTTTCGGAAAATGGGACGCGAATGCTCTGTTCCACGAACCGACCTTTTTGCGGAAAATGTTTGTTTTTCGGAAAATGGTCATTCTGCCATACGAATTTATGAAAAAATTCCACGAACCGACCTTTTTGCGATACTACTATTATGGCTCTGAATGTGCCGATACTCTATCTATGTCTATTTCCCTCGTTGAATGGCCCTTGCCTGTCGTCGGAGTTACCAGAGTGAACGGGGTTCGAGGAAACTACTTACTAATAGATAGTCGGTTGTGCAATAAGATGTCCTGCCACTAGGAAATGGAAGCCAACTCCGTCGAGAAGCTAAAAGCGCACTAAAGGGATAACGCTTAGTGACTGGAACAAAGTAGCTCCATAGGAGTAGGTGAAGGATTTGAATACAGCAGAAAGGCAGGTTGGAGAATGAGATTTGGGGCCAATGAGAAAACACCCGTAGGAAAGAGTCTCGAGAAGGGAATACCCATCCAATCTCATAGAAGGTGGGTGACTGCAGTACACGAAAGGGCGATCCATTTCTATACGAAAAAACCGAACCACGACTATTTCTTATTTAAAACTAGCAAGGCGCTTTGCTCGGTCGCAGATAGGAGAGACTGCCCTACGAATGCTAGGCGGTCTCAGTCTCAGAGACCGAACTAACCTAACAAGAGCTGCAAGCGAGAAAGAGCACAGGCTACGAAAAAGGAGAGGAAATACCCCCACTAGTTCACTCACTATGGAACCCATTCCTCGAGGAAGGCACGGGCACACTTCACCTTTCGTATTCTATTTTAAATAGCATTATCCTTTCTGAAATCGCAGTTTCTGCTTTCTCATCTGGACTTAAAACAAGGTATTCCACCCGCTTAAAACTTGACTTGATAGGAGAAATCCTGAACTGGCCCAGGATTGGAGTCTTGAATCGGGCTCGTTGGAATGCTTTCAAGCGGAAGGAGTGAGTGAACGTAGTGAACGGTGCAAGCAGCAAGCGGGGCAAGATCAAGTGTCGCGATTTGATGTGATGAATCGAAGGCTTGCTCTTTCGTCACAGCCATCAAGCTAGCAAGAAGAAAGCCCCCACGGGTTCGGTTCGGGACTCCTTATTCGCAAAGGTTGCTGCCTGTTCTATTCTATTGTTCGTAGCCGGCTCTTTCTTCAACCAGAAATGAGTCGGTTCAAGTCCCAATACTCCTCTCTTCGGTCAGTGAGAAACGGATAAGCCAAGAGAAAAAAGGAAAAGATCGATGAGAAGGCAACGTTGTGAGCTAAGAAAGTTATTTGTGAACGACTGATAGGTTCGGGTACTACAAGTCAATGAAATGTGTTTAATCATCATTCAAAAGGGCATTGGAACTTCATATTCGAATCTCACTTTCAATAGGCCGGAAAAAGAAAATGAATTAATCAGCTTTCCTTTGTGCATTAGCTCACGAGCCTAGGAAGATCAATCATAGTCAGAAGTGAGCTTCAGTCCTTTTATTAGCAGAGCAGGCGAAGGAAGCGAAGTAGAATGGTTTTTCGTAGTCTACCAGTAGAAGTTTACTGTGGTTCAAGCCGAAGGAAGTGTTTTATGTTTTAATATTTTTTGCAATTAATCTGTTGGGCTAGAAACATCCTCAGGAGGGAAATGGGATTGATTTTCTAGTAAGCTCTCCTCAAGCGGTAACCCGTATATAGATATAAATATCTAACCTCGCTACGAATATCCCAGTAGGTAACACATGCATGTTTAAACAGTTCATATAAGTAAAATAACAGTTCATGCACGATTAAGCAATCTCGACTAATGAGGCTCGTATAATCATTCGTATTGATCATGAATACAAAACAGTATAGTTAAATAGTTCTAAATATGAATTTCAACATGTTCTATTATAGGAATCCAAAATCAAAAATCAATAGCATCATCCATACGTTACTAGGATGCACTTAACAGTCACATCCAACCAATATACCAATTACATGCCTCCAGCATGTATGCAACAGTAATAACAATTATTTATGATTTTAGTGTCATTGTAGGACTCACAAAGATAGATAAATCTTTTGAGATGACTCTCGACCAATCGCTATACCACCGTGCATCTTAGGAGCAATGCTACTAATGATACTCAAGTCCCATGCAGCGCAGCTTAAACAAGAGCCGTAGTCACTGACTTATTGCACACGTACCCATCACAGTTGGCATGTACCACCAGCATGCAACACCAGAATCAATACATGGAGATGGTCGCTTATCCACATGTACAGAGAATCACCAGTGACTCACCGGGGTGTCCCTCCAGACATAGGACCTTCCCAAAAGAACCAACTTGCAAAGGAAGCGCGCTCGCACAAGGTGTGCGCACCTAAACCTGGCCTAGATCGCACACCGGGCGCACCTTTGGCGCGTGCCTCGGGACATTCGGAGTCGCCACTGCCTGAGAGTGCAGGCAGACACGGTTTTGCCCTAATCGGGTCTAAGTCTGGTCTGCGGCTTTTCAGAGTTCTAGCTAAGTCCTCGGTTACGATCCGGGGAAGTCCTGAAGACATCCCGGTCCGCCCCGTCGGTTTGACGGGTCCCTCGGGTCTCCCTGGTTTTTGAGTCAAGTTCACCCTTCCTAGACCAGCATGCTGCTTATTGGGTCTGGCGGGGCCCTTTGGAGGTGTGGGTCCCTTTTATTTGATTTTATCTTTTTATTGATTTAAGTGGAGTGGGTCGGACCCGGGTTCCGTTGGAAGACCCGTGGGTTGCCATGGTTGGGCCTTGGGCCCAGTTGGGTTATTGGGTAACCCATTTGGTTATTTTATTTATTTACATATTTCATGGGCTTAATGGGCTTGGATTTGGCCCATTAGCCAAGAGTCCAGTGGCCCGGGCCTGTTTATTGAAAACAGGCCTGGTATGGGCCAGTCTAAGATGGGCCCCACTAGTGGGCCAAAGGAGGGTCTTGATGGGCCTAGCCAGGCCCAAAGTCCAAAAATGGGCTTAAGAAAGCCCAAAATGCTACAGAGGTCGGTTCAGGCCGGTTTAGGCCGGAATTGGTCCAACCAGACCGAGAAATTACAATTTTTACATTATTTTACAAGTGCCCGTATTTTCTTTACGGTCTCGCTTGCCCGTGAATGGATTCCGGTCCCCCTCATCCGTGAATCAGACACGGTCCAGGCTGGACCGGCCTGAGTTTACGGACGCGACCTGTTTTGCATGTTTGCCGCCGATTTCAATCTGGATCAGTTCCATAGCCTTTTTGGGTCTTCTGGTAGCTTCATAAAAGGTTGCAGGTTCTTCCAGGGACTTCATTTGCCTCATTTGGCCCAAATGACCATCTTACTTTTCTTTTGGTGTTTCTTGAAGAAACACTGCCTTGCATGAATAATCTCCAATTCGTTTTTAGCATGGAAAAGGGGAGTTTTACAGGGAATATCATGTGTCCTTAAGCAAGGCTTAATCCTCCCTCATTAAATGGTTAGAGATGACCATTTGCTTAAGAAAAACACTTTCTTCTCCTCATTTCCAACAAAGGTTAATACTTTAATTCTAAATTCTTATGGCTCCTCTCATGGCATCCAAAACAGCAAACAAGTTAGTGGTATAGTGATAAAAAAAAATGAATAAAGAGGACAATGAAATAAGCAAAATTTATTCAAATTAGAGATAATAGTATACTTACAATGTAATTAGTTCGTTTTGTTGGATTTGTGGTTCTCCAAAGATTTGGGCAGCGCTCCCGCGTCCTCCAAGATTTGCTGGGATGGAATGGGAAGAGTTTGGTTAAGGTGGATGGATTTAAAATCAAATTGAAGGGGATTTGGGCATGGTTTTGATGAGACAGGGGCAATTTGGGCATTAAAAAAGCTTAGGTGTTGGGGTGATGGTGGTTGGGCAGGGCTTGGCCGTGGAGTGCACCAGGAGGGAGAGGGGAGCCAGCAAGGAGGAAGGCTTGTTTGAAATGGGGGGGAGGCCTCTCTATTTATAGGCAAAAATCCCGTGCCCATATTTAAAGTACGGGCGTGCCTTGCCCGTACTTCAAGTACGGGCGTGCCTTGCCCGTAATTCAAATACGGGCGAAAAACGAATATTTGCAATTATCACAGATTCGGCCGTACGGGACGCGTGTCCCGCCGTACAGCGACGCGTGTCTGCTTAGAGAATCTTGCCCATATTTCAAATACGGGCATGCCCTGCCCGTAATTCAAATACGGTCCAGCACGTTTTTAAAATGTTTGGATTTCAAACCTTTATTCAATTTGGTTTATTGCAAGATTTGTATTCGATTTTTCGATTATTTTATTAAAAAAGCGAGATTCACTTTATTAAAATATTATTAAACACATTTATCTTATTTATTTTATTGGTTTATTCCATTTTTGTTGCCCTTTTTGCCACATGGGCAGTTTTTCTGAAACTTCAACTGCTCATAACTTCTTCATCCGGTGTCCGATTTCAGCAAACTTAGTGTCGTTGGAACCGGCTCGGAACCACCTGTCCACTGGGGTCAAGTTTGGCAGCTGAATTGGGGTCGAGCAGAAAGTCAACTTTTTGCTCCCCAAAAGTTTGACCAGCTCATATCTTTTTCATCTGGCCTCCGATTCCAGCAAATTCAGTTGCGTTAGAACCGTGTCGAAATGCTCTTTCCAATGATATGAAGTTTGATGGCCAAATTTACTTGAATCAAAAAGTCAATTTTTGACCCCCTCAGGGTTTGACTTTTAGTTTGACTTTTCATTTTTCTTTATTTTGGGGGTGCAAAAATTAGGTGCTAACACAAGGGAGAAACTCAACCCAAATGAAATATCCCTTAGCTATCTAGCCACAACTATGGATCCATAACCAGCTATGCCCACTAGACTCCAAATATCCCTAAAGTCTAATAATTCTATAAGAGTTGGTGCCTAGCGGCATATAAAAGTTAAATCTAACATTTACTTCAATATTCTGGTTAACTGAGTTGAACTTATGATCTGAATTCTCTTTATGTAATTATCTGGTTTATAGTGTAATTTAGAGATGTTCTGGTAATCAAATAATAGTCAAGTTTTCCAAAAACTAGATTTCTTAATTACATTTAAAGTTTGGCAACTAATGTCCTAAATATCTCCCTAATTTATTTTTCTGTAAAACAGGAAATTGAGTAATTTATTTTGGTCTTAAAACATCTTAATTAATGATTAAAATTGTCTAAAAATAGTTTGGAATTGAATCAGGGTTTGAAATTACGAAATTCTGCATTTTCTGCACAGAGAGCCTAGGATCGCCCCGGTGGTCTAAGGTAAGCAGTAGTTGATTTTTGATTGCCGACGATAAGTCGTCTTGCGATCTCAGGCGGTCTAAAAATTTATACTAGCGCCTAAGAGTGCTGAGGATCGCCGAGCACAGTCGAGGTCGGCGGTCACTCGAAATCATTTAGAAACAGTGTAAAAATGTGATTTTTCACGTCCAAGATCATTCTAACATACATATAATATTGTTATCAAACTAAATACATGAATATATCATACAAAAACATGCTTTAGAGATTAAACACACGTAAATCCAAAAACAAACAGAAAACGGTGTCACCTACCTCTGTTTACGGTTGTTTCTCCTTCTCTTCTCTAAACAATGACTAGATCAAGATGAACACTGCCTAGAAGAGTGGAAAACGAGCAACTCCCTTTCCCTTTTCTTTCTTCTCTTCTTCTCTTCCGGTCTTTCTTGGTTGCTCACGGCTTTGTCTCTTGCGGCTGTAAAATACAAACGAGTATTCCAAAAAGTATAAAATTAGGTTATTTTAATGCATTATATACCTACGATTCCACGCAACTCACATGCATTAGACTCCACGCATAGTCCAATAAAAATACAGCTTACTTTAATTATTAATCTTACCTTGATAACTTATGATCGGACGGTCGGATCTGCGTTCAATTCTGGATCTCCACTATTTATATCATCCCCTACGTTAATAAAATATTTCCATCAGTTATAACTCTCAAGGATATTATTTATTAATTTATTTTATTATTTAAGGAAAATTCAGGGTTTTACATTTAAGGCTGACCCATTGTCAATTAAAACTCGTGCTATCATACTACCCTTACAAAGCACAGTGATATGCAAAGGGTCAACATGATAACACCCACTTGGGCTTATCTCATTTTTTGAAAAACTTATCACATTTTGAGATAAGATTTGGCCAACCATTTTGCCTAGCTAGTCTGGATCAATATCTTTGGGCACATGTGCACTCTGAAGCACCTTCAATAATGAATCCCTATGCTTTTCAGAATTCAGTAAAAGTCCCAGTATTGAAATCTTGGCAGGGACCTTATTTAACTGATCGAAAATATTGAATTCACTTTTCTTTATTATTTTAATGAGATCTGCCGCCTCACTTTCCGCAACCTAAGAAGTGTCTTCCCCTATTTTTGATTTTCCTTTCGATTTTGTCTTATCTTCTGTTTCTTTTCTTTCTTTCTCAACTTCCAATTCTTTTTCTTTTCCCTCTTCTCTTACACACCTTCTAGACCTCATGATGAGGTTCACCTCCTCCTGGTTCTGTCTTTCGACCACTGGAACTGTAGTTGTGATGCCCTCGCAGTAATTCCATGGCACAGCTAATTTTGAGTAATTGGGCTTTGGAACATTTATCACCAGTGGGGGAAGTTTAGACTTAAATGGAAAAGCCTGGGTAGAAGGAACATCTATAACCAAGGGTGGAAGTTGCTTTGGTTGAAGCGATTTTGAAGGTAAAGGAAATGAAGAGGTAATTGAAATGGTGAGGTGGTCACAGTTGATGACCAAGGGTGGCTTTGATGGATTGGAGGGAGAAAAAGTAGATGGATTGCAATTGATAACCAGAGGAGGCCTTGCAATACTTACTTGGGCCATGAGGGAGGAAGCCCGGTCCAATGAGGAGTTAATATGCTCAGCAGCACAATCATTTCTTTTGGAAATGACATTAATTTCATCTCCTCTTTTTCTTTGGTAGAAATGAACTTTAACCGAAATCCCCATTAGAGCAATCAGCTGAAATGGGTCAAGAGTTCTTTGAATGGAAGAGATGGCTACAACTGAGTTGGACGGGCCTGCCCCATTGTGATAAGGCAATGGATTCTGCCCAATGTCATTTCCAGAAGGGGTGGAGGCAACTGTATTGAAGGACAAGGCTTTCTGATCCAACAGGTCCTGAACAACATGCTTTAAAGGCCAGCAGTTGTCAGTATGGTGTCCTGGTGCACCCATATAAAAATCACAATTGACCGAGGGATCAAAATTCCTCCTCTTAGATGCATTTGGGTTTGGCTCCTTAAGGGTTACATAGCCCACCTTCAGTAATGTTGGTAATAGCTGGGAAAGTGTTACAGGAATAGGAGTGAAGACTCTATTCCTTCTTGTTGCCATTCAGGCATCTCTCTCTTCCCTAGTAAAAACCCTCTTTTGATTTGCAGGCATAGATGTAGAGAAATTGTCGTTGAGTGGAGCCTGATGGGTGTTTTGTGGCTACTGGGGTGCAGGAACATTGATGTGGAGTAGTTTTCTGAGAGGAGGAGCTTGCACCAGGTTTACTTCTCCTTCTTTCTTATTCCCATTCTTTTTCATCCCATTCCCCTTTGTCTGTGCAAAAGAGTTAGAGGGATCTGACTAACCAGCCATAGCAAAGTAATCAATTATCTTTCTTGATCTGACCCCGTCCTCAATCCGGTCAGCCACTTGTACTAGGGTTGCAAAGTTGGTAGTAGTCTGACCCACCAAATGATTATAAAAAGGTTGCCCCAGTGCGCTAATGAATGTTGAAATCATCTCTGACTCCAACATAAGTGGCCTGACTTGAGAAGTAGTATCCCTCCACCTTTTGGCATATTGCCTCACAGATTCATCCTTATTCTTGCCCATCCTCATCACATTGTACCTATCCTGCACGATTTCAGAATTGAATTTGTATTTGGGCCAAAAAGGCGTCAGCCAAATCCTTCCACCTTCTGATCTTCCCATGGTCAAGTGTTGCAAACCACCTTAGAGCAGATCCAGTCAAACTCCTCTGGAAGAGTTGAATCAGAATGCCATCATCTCGGCCATATTGGCATAGGGCCCCACAATAGAGCTTCAGATGGCTCATAGGGCAGCCAGTGCCATCGTATTTTTCAAAGTCTGGGCACTTGAATTTGGCTGGTAGGCATATATCTGGGTATAGACACAGGTCTTCAAAGTTTGTGCCCCCATAACTATTCGCCCCTTTCACTTCTCTCAGTTCTTTCTGAATCATCTCCAGCTTATGCAAGAATTTCCTTTCCATTTCCTCCCTCACTCTTTCTTTTTCCTTCTCCTTCTCAGATTCAACATTATCCTCCCTGATCAGTATAGGTTCAGGGACAGGTTCAAAAATGTGTTCAAGGATAGGTTGAGCTGGAGGTGGAATGTTAGTTTGAGGTGGAGGTACTTGGTGAAAAGTGAAGGCTTGGTTTTGGGTTTGGACTTACTGGGCCTGAACAGCCAGTAAGTTTTCCAGAATTTAGGCGAGCCCCGCCACTTGCGCTTGCAGTTGAGCAAAGTCTTGAGTAGAAACATCATTCTGATTCTCAGTAGCATCCATTGTGCAAACCTTTGATCTGGTCACAGGAGCAATAGTTGCAATTATAATGGTACCTGATGAAGGAAAATAAAGAAAATGTCAGCCCCAATTTATGCTTCATTCACACACCTATGCATGCATGTATGCAGGTTAAGTGAACATGAGTTTAGACTTTATTATTTTATTTTATTTTTTTGCTTTAAAGAATTGTTGGAATATTTTAGGGTTGCCAACATGTCCCACAAGATATGAATTGGTTGGTACAAAAAGACCATCCAAAGAGTTAGAATATTTTAGGGCTTCCAACATGCCCCACAAAAGATGAAATTGGGTGGTACAAAAAGACCATCCAAAAAGTTGTTAGAATATTTTAGGGCTTCTAACATATCCCATAAGATATGAATTGGTTGGTACAAAAATACCATCCAAAGAGTTGTTGGAATATTTTAGGGCTTCCAACGTCCCACAAGATAAGAATTGGTTGACACGAAAAAAGCCATCCAAAAATTTGTTGGAATATTTTAGGGCTTCCAACGTCCCACAAGATACGAATTGGTTGGTACAAAAAGACCATCCAAAAAGTTGTTGGAATATTTTAGCGCTTCCAACATGTCCCACAAGATATGAATTGGAATTAAGGCTTCCAAAGCCTCCTGAAATTACTCAGGCTTTCAGGAGCATATAAAGGGTTCTAGAATCATGCAAGCTTTTAGGGGCTTATGAGGATAAAGATCTGAAATTTCAGGCTTTCAGAGGTCCTATGAGTTTCTAATTTAAGGCTTTAGAAGGCCTATGAGGTTAAAAAATCTGAAATTCAAAAGCTTTCAGAGGCCTAGCAAAATTTTGGATAAAATCTGAAATTCAAAGGCTTCCAGAGGCCCCTGGAAATTTTGGACAAAATTTGAAATTCAAAGACTTTCAGAGGCCAATGGAAATTTTTTTTTTCTTACTTCTTTTTTTTTTTTTTTAGACTTTTGATTTGATTTTTTCTTTCTTTTTGTTTTTTTTGTTTTTGAGATTTCTTATTCAAGAACAGATTTTTAAATTGAATTGTTCTTATCAAACTTTGGAGATTAAAAAAATGATTTGAAAAATTTTTTTTTATTTTTCATTAGATTGCACTTCAAGAATGTGTTTTGCAATATTGATGTGATTTGAAGTTTTATTAAGGTGTATTTTGATTCAAACATATTTTCCTTTGTCACTTCCACTCTTTGAGTTGAGTTACTTGTTCAACTTAGGTAAAAATTTTATCAAAATGTTTAACCCTTTGATTTGAGTGAGTTTTAGAAGAATTTGGATGACACTTACTCTTATTGAAGTGTTTAACATCTGTTCATATCACTTAAGAGGTTAAAAGAACCAAGTTTGTTGGCAAAAGTTGCTGAAATAGCAATTAATCCATAAAATCGTATATATAGTGCGGACTAGCCGTGACCGTAAATAGAATGTGGTCAGGCTATGTTCGTAAATAAAATGCAGACAAGTTATGTCCGCAAATGAAATGAGGACAAGCTGTGTCTGCAAATGAAATGCGGTTTACGTACGGAATTTCACTGTTCTTGTTTGTTAAGTGATTTTAATGATTTTGATTGCACATCCAAACATATAGTTCACCATTGACAGGCTTCTAGACTGTCCCAAAGTAGACTTTGACACTATATTTACGAAAAAAAAACATGAGGGCACATGTTCCCTCCAAAATCAGACACCATATTTATGGATTTTGGACTTTTGGTTGCCTCCAACATGGATTTTGGGTAGGATAACTTCTGAGTAGAGTTTTAAAAAAACTCTTCCTATAGAGTACACCAAACTTAGGATACAAACCTCTTTGGGAAAAATCACATCCCAAACACATGGACACCATGGCACTTACTTTAAACGATATGAAGATAATTCTAAAAAAACAATGATATCACCTTGTTACCTTGTGTTTACCTTCAATATTCATATCATACCTTGGCCTTGTGAACCATGCAACCGGCCTTCCATCAATTACAAATCTATTTCCCCATCGTAATTGTTTACTTTAGCTGAAAAACGTGTATTTCCACCTTCAAGCGTAGGGGCTTTGGGTTTTGGTTTAATGACAACTTAGATCTCAAGCCTAGTGATGACCAGAATCAAAGATCCACAATGTCATCACATCATTAGCTCAAAGTTCTACGATGAATGTTTTCACTTTCGCTTTCCGAAGTAATGACCTCGGTGCGCCAAGCTACACACATTCGGGTTCAGCTTCCTATAGGTAATGGGTAGGTTGTGTAAAAGATTTAAAGTGCTCAAGTGCATTTGAAATAAAGTCACATTCACAACATCCCAAACCCTTGCCACTCTTTTTCGTAGCCAAGCACATTTTTATTCACAAACCAAGACAGATATGGCATCATATTGAAAATAAATAAGCACAAGCAAACAAGATGATAAAACAACCTAAGCATGCTCATGTTAACCATACATCCATACAAAACACCAAACAAGCATATAGGCATTAAATCATGTTATGCAAAGAAACAATCAATCATGCTTGAAACATGCTGGAAATTTCAAAACATATACCATATATTCAGATTTCATGCTCATCCTATTATGGTCAAAACATGGCATTGAAAATCTACATTAAAACATGCTATAAAAATACAGCAATTGAGCATGATTTGGCCAAACAAGTCCCCCTGCACTTGTTTCTAGAAACAATCCTAAAAATCAAATTTAAACATGTTTCTACCCCCAT
Source organism: Buxus sempervirens (assembly GCA_947561395.2). Taxonomy (NCBI): domain Eukaryota; kingdom Viridiplantae; phylum Streptophyta; class Magnoliopsida; order Buxales; family Buxaceae; genus Buxus; species Buxus sempervirens. Next base: position 24,968,447 of record OX387189.1, read on the forward strand.
GAGCTTTTAACAGATAGATCAAATTTTAAAGCACATCAACATACCCAATAAAACAAAATAGCAAGCATTCAAAAACAAAACATGAACAAATACACAAATCCAGGCTTAAATCCACAAAGTCCCCAGTAGAGTCACCAGTTGTGAGACATGGAAAAATCAATCTAGTGACTTGCTATCATCACACGGGCTTAATAAAAAACATAGAGTCGCCACCATTCCTTTTTAAGGTGTGAATGGACACAAAAAATAATCAAAGAAAAAAACAACAAAAGAAAACAAATTAAGAGTAAAAATAAATCTAATTCAAAAATAAACCAGAGATGGGTAAGGAGATTAAATTATGAACATGGGAATGTAATAGACACCCCCATTCATCCACACAAGGTGGTTGCCAAGTATTGTTCAAGTTTTTTTTTTTAAAAAGCTTGCTAATAGAAATCAAAATAAAAGTAAAAGAAAAATAAAAAAAAATGTATGGCTTTTTTCTATGTGAATCATTCAATTAATTCTGGATCCTTCTTATGAAAACAAGAGCCATTTTTTAGGCTTCATGATTGACTGAAATCAAGATAAAGAAAACAAATCTAAAGTAAAAACTTCAAAATTCTGGTTTTAAGTTAAATCTTTGAAATCTAAAAATAATAATAAAAAAGTATTATTTTTACAAAATATTGAAGAATTAAATCTAAACAATCCAAAGTATAGATTTAGCCCATATTTCTCATTAAATAAAAAAATCTAAACCAAAAATACCCACGTTGATAAAAAACATCAAAAGGGGAGAACTTAGACCGTAGGGTCTTCTCTCAAAAAATAAAAAATAACTCAAAAACTACCTCATGAAACCCTAAAGATTACTGGAAGACTATTAACTTCAGATCTACCATATTGATCATGGCAGATTCAAGATCTTAACCTAAATGACTAAAAACATCAACAACAAAAAAAAAAGAAAAGAAAAACATAAAAAGGGTAAAAAACAATGTAAAAAATCAGAATCTAGAAGAAAAAAAGAGATCTGATGATGTGAATAGCATAGATCCATGGTATTCCTTCATATTTCATCAATAATCAATTATAAAACCTAAACAAAATACTGCAACTACATATTTCTAAGATTACAGCATATAGGGGTCTGCCCTACGGATCTATTCCTGTCCTCCTTTCCCCTAGAACTCTCTTCACGTTTTACGGTTAGAGAAAATACTTAAGGTACTTGGATTTAGGTTTGGCATTACAATCACACACAGGCCTTATACTACAGAAAGGGAGAAGATTAGAACTACCCTAGAAATTAAAACTAGAGAATAAAGATGTAGAGAAGCTTACCTGGACTTGAGAAAGCAAAGAGGCAGGGGTTCTCTTCTTCACTTGGAGTTTTCTTCTCAGCAATTCTTAGCCACAATTCTAGCCTTCAATTCTCAACTCTAACTTCCAGCATTCAATCCTCGGCCATTTTCTTGAGGAGATGCCTCAAGCAAATGCAAGGGTGGTCCTAAGTGGTTTTAGAATGTTCCAATTCAGTTTTAGAAACATGAATTAAGGCAAAAACGGCCGAACGAAACCCTAAAGAGAAGAACAAAATAGTAACAAGGCTCAAAAATCGAGATTTTACAAAAATGCCCAAAATATGCATGTCCACATATCTTATGCGGACAAAATAATTTTGACCAAATTTTCACCTTTTTTGACTTGTTTCAAATCCAATTAAATACTTTTCTCTATTTTCTCATCTTGCAGTGCAATTTGGGGTGTCTACAACTGGGTTAAGTGATTTGAGTTCGGTTTAATTGGTTTAGGTGTAATCGATTTAATTGGCTTAATTGGTTCACTCTAGTTGGGTTATTTTACTTGAAGAGAGAATTATTTACTTGGGTTCGGTTTAGTTGGGTTGGTTTAGTGGAGGTTCGGTTTATTTAAATTGGTTTAAGTGGTTTAATTAAAAATTATATATATATATATATATATATATATATATATGTTAATTGAAGGAAGAACCCGAGGGTTCTTCTGTTTGTTGAGAAAGGGGGAAACCACAGAGAGAAGAGGAAGGAGGAGAAGGGGTTTTAGCTTGGATTTGCGCGTCTTCAGGTAAGTATCACCCTTTATACTTACTGTTTGCCAAGAAATCGTAGTTTAAACGTCGAATCATGTTCATTTGGTTTCATTCAATGTTTTTGGCGTTTCTGTTATTTGATTTAGACTATGGAAGTTATAGGGTATAAATCTTGTTTGATTTTGATCATAGAGTGTTTTAGGGTGTTTATTGATGTGTTTGATATGAAATGAAACGAGTTTGGTAGTCGGATTTTGAAAATTTTGAAATTCGGAACGAACAGCGTTCGTTCATGCAGATTTTATAAAGGGAGCCCAGGGGATCGCCTAGGCGGTCTGTAGGCGCCCATTGTAGAGAAAAATTTTGGGCGAGCACCAAGATAGAGTGCCTAGGCGCCCGGTGCTAGCGCCCACCGCAGAAAAATGCCATTTTGACTGTTTTGAGCAAATTTTTAAGGCAGAACTAGTTTTTATTGATTTTAAACCATGTATAAATAATTTTAGGTGTTTAGAAACTTCTTCTACTTGGTTTACCTCAGCATTTGATAAAATTGGAATTGCGGATATGTTTTTACTTAGATTGGTGTTGATTGGGTATTTCAAGAAAATGATGTCTTCGAAAGCAAATTTAATGGTTTAGAAAAACTGATGAAATTTGTGATTTGAATGATAAAGCTAAATCTTCTTGTGGACTTGCAAAGGGGGCTGAGAGCCCATGGTAATCCAAAAGGGCAATGAGACCTAGGGATTTAAAGGAAAGTGAACAAAAGGTTCACTCGATATCGTTTTGTGCTTTAGGCAAGCGGTGCCTTTATAAGATTGGTTTTACATAAATTGTTTTATTGGTTTAACATTGGTTTGTATTGAGTCTAGTGGGCATAGAGGTGGTTATGGATCCATGGTCAATCTAGTTAATGTATTAGCGATGGCTTGTCGAGTTAACACCACATATTTGTGTATCACCATGTGGGATCGGTGAGGCCTTCTCGTGGGATAGATTGAGCTACAGCATGCCTGTAACGCCCTAGATCCGGGTTATATAATAAAACAGTATCTCATCTCCGGAGGTTAATATATAATGCATGATCGCCATATCAGAGTGAAGGAAAAACATGACTGACAATAACTAGATAATCAGAGTACGCTAAAAAAATCCCAAACTAAAATAAACTCACATGACTAAACAACTACCCACAGGGATCGTCCTCTCTAAGAGCAGCTGAAAAAAAAACTTAACAATACGGAATAAGATACGAATATCCCAGTGAGCAACACATGCATGCATAAAACCATTCAGTCAGTTCTAAAACATGCCACGGTAAAATCATATTGGTGACGATAACACATACAAACCGAGTAGTCCGATGAAATTCCAACAGTCCAATCGATATAACTACAAAATCCACCATATAAACCCAATTAATAACATCAATATCACATCTCAAATATAGTTTTGAAATCACATATAATCAGGTAACCATACATTGCTGAAATCATAAATTCAATTAACTTGGGGTTTCGAAATACTGGAATTTTTATCATGGGCCACTCCGCACCAATAGAGTATTTTATCATGGGCTACTTCGGACCAGTGGAGTATTTATCATGGGCTATTGCGAATCATAATTCTGGCCTCCTAAGGGTTTCGAAATACTTGAGTGTTTATCATGGGCCACTCTGAACCAAATTCTGGCCTACTCAGGATTTCGGAATACTGGAGTGTTTATTATGGGCCACTCCGGACCAAATATCTCTATTCAATCCACTAGCCCTAAACCGATCTCTATTCAAATATCTATTTACAGAATACTTGCTCATGTCAATCCCAATGTTTAAACCGATCTCTATTCAAATATATATTTACAGATTTTTGCATCACCGGCACACACCCTACCCCTAAACCTTAATAAACCGTTACTGAAATCAAGCCGCTAGCAGTATCATCTCCTTTCCACCAACTCTCTGGTGTGCCTCAATCTAACTTGGTAACCGTCTTTCTCAACTATGCTTGATCAATTCTGACTCTACATGCACTCAAACTAAAATCCAACCAACGCCATGCCTGATAAATTCATCAAGTTAACTTCTACTAGTAATCACTAAGTTGCACTAATTGACCATAATATAGTTATCTTATCCCATGGGGTACTTCTACAACTTAATAATAATATATTTAAAGTAACTAGAAGGTCTCAAGCTGCATAAAACGTAAAAATATAATCTCTCCATAAATCCATTCATCCTTTCTATAATATAATCAGACCCATCTGAAAATAAAATATCTTTCCAACTATTGTAATCTGGAAATCTCTTAAACTTCAAGCCAATAAGATCATATCACCAAACTCAAATGCAACCACCATAGTTGCCAACTCAATATCATAAATGAAGTAATTCCTTGCTAAAGGATGCCACAATCATGAACCCTGAATACCATTCTTCCCTGCTGTATCAGCATACAGCCGAAAACCAACTCAGAAAGCATCTCATTACTTATAAAAATCCTCGCTACCCAAAAACACAACCAAATTTGGAGCTAAAGATAATCTTAGTTTTAATTACTGGAAATTATTCTCACTTCTTTCACCTCATAAATTTCCCAAACTTTATTCTTAGAATCCATAGAATCTAAATCCGGAAGGAAATTCTTTATAAACTTCTCTTTATGACTACCTTTGAACCAATATGTCTCTCAACTTGCTAATTATATTACCTCCATTCAATTCTCTAGAAGTAAGGTCTCCAAAATTTCAATGCAACATCATGCTTACTAACACTCTATTATAGTGGAGAAATCTTTCCAATGAGATCTCATCCCTGCCTTCTAAATTCCCCCCGCTTCCACTGTGCATTTACTAATTCCCAAATTACTAATGTATCTTCAATAATACTCATGAGCTTAATTATTTATAGCTTCTTAATTTCAATATCCATACCCACTAGTAGAATACACAAAAATAGTTCAGAAGAAAATATCATGACCTACCACCACAATCATTTCCATATATATGCAACTATATGAAGGATAGGGAAGAAATCATGTAGATCTCCTTCTGGTTTAAATTAAACAATGATAGCACCCATCAATTTCTTTTATACATATAAATATTATAATTACATACCCCATTTGTATAGATCTTAATACTCCAGTATGTGTTTAACATTGACCGATGCCTCACACTACTAAAGTAGGGCCATATACATTTGGCTCATAATCCAATTAAGCATACCATAGCTCGCATGCTTAACCAACCATCACCAATTTCATACTTCAGATATATGAATTTAGCAATTAAAATCATCTCATAACTCCCACATATTCATTTTACTGATTATCTCCAAACCAACTACTTCTCAGAACTCTAAATTTTCTTCTGAATGGAACTTCAATAACTTTTCCCTATTCCTATAGAATTAATAATAATAATAATATCAATGCATTATATCACATATAACAATAATGATTTCTGCTAAATCTGTAGAAGGAGCACTCTCAATCTATATTTCCTATTTAAGGAATGCTATCTAGAGAGCACACAACCCCTAAGGCCATCCTAGAGTTTCCTATTCCTATGTCATGTTTCCTTTCATAACTCTGATATTCTCTGATACCATCTGTAACGCCCCAAATCCGGGTTACGTAATAAAACCGTAACTCATCTCCGAAGGTTAATATATAGCACAAGATCGCAATATCAGAGTGAAGGAAAAACATGAATGACAGTAACTAGATAATCAGAGTACGCTAAAAAAATCCCAAACTAAAATAAAGTCACATGACTGAGCAACTACCCGCAGGGATTGTCCTCTCCAAAAGCAGATGAAAACAAAATAAAACAATACGGAATGAGATACGAATATCCCAATAAGCAGCACATGCATGCATAAACCATTCTATCAGTTCTAAAACATGCCACAATAAAAGCATATTGGTGAAGATAACACATACAAATCGAGTAGTCCGACGAAATTCCAACAGTCCAATCAATATAACCACAAAATCCACCATATAAACCCAATTAATAACATTGGTATCACATCTCAAATATAACTTTGAAATCACGTATAACCAGGTAACCATACATCGCTGAAATCATAACTTCAATTAACTCGGGGTTTCGAAATACTAGAATGTTTATCATGGGCCATTCTACACCAATAGAGTATTTTATCATGGGCTACTCTGCACCAATAGAGTATTTTATCATGGGCTACCCCGGACCAGTGTAGTATTTATCATGGGCTACTGCGAACCAAAATTCCGGCCTACTCAGGGTTTCAGAATACTGGAGTGTTTATCATGGGCCACTTCGGACCAAATTCCGGCCTACTCAGGGTTTTGAAATACTAGAGTGTTTATCATGGGCCACTCCGGACCAAATTTCCATCATGGAAGCTCCAATATAATCTTTCATTCAATGCCAATATATACAATTATTTAATGCAAAGTCAAAAGAAAATACTTACTTAATATTCTGCTCATAATATAAAGTTAACTGGAATGAAATCAAAGCAAAAATATCAAATCTGAAATTTACAGTGTTGATATTATAGGTCTTGAAAATATGGAAACAGTTCCTAATATAATTACATTCTCAGCACATGATCCTCCCATCACACCAATAATACCTATTTGGCTTTCTAGAGATAATCCTTAAACAATTAAACAAAGAATTTCAGCTTCAGATAGATTAGACACATATGACTATCACATAATGAGTGTGCTGATTTTAGCAGCAACTCTCCCACTTGTTGTTTGATTCTTCTGGAGCAGCATGGTAGGACCTTCTTATCTTCTCTTCACATTAGTTTACTAGCAGTAATTATTAAAGCTTATTAGAACCAACTTTAAGCTTTTAACTCATAAAATGTAATTTGTTTTGGGTTAGCCGCACCTAGCTATTAAGAAGGAAATGGGCGCTAACCCCCATTTCTAATATGTAATTCTTCTTAAATTTAGTAGTATGAATTTCTAATTCCCCAACCTCATCAACATCATCTTCAGCATTTAATTAATCTAATGGAGTGGTTAATTGAGCTTTTAAACCAATTCTGCAAGTGTAGAGGAGTTAGCCGCACATGGCTCATAAAAATTGATTGGGCGCTAACCCCAAATTCCAGTGTTTAATCCTTCTAAATTTTTAGAATATAATTTACTGATTTCACAACTACTCAGCATCATTTCCAACACTTAATTAAGCAAATGGAACAAGCTATGTGAACCTTAAATCAAAATTTGCAAGTTTAAAAGATTAGCCACACTTTGCGGAGATGGTGTGAGTTGGCGCTAACCTCTAGAGGTTCGCACCAAGTTAGCACCAACTAAAATTTGAACTGGTGCTAACCTCTTGAGGTTAGCGCCAGGTGATTTTTCCTACGGACAATTTTTAGTTGCTGCTACTTCACTTTCTAAAAATTCTGAACCTAAATTCAGTCTTAATATTCATTTAAGTAACATCCAATAATCTCTAGAAACCCAAAGAAACTCATTCGAATTTAATTTAAACGAAATTTACGATATAACTCAGCCATTGATACAAACCAGAATTTTAGCCAACTAAAATTCAGATCTAACAATTGTTCAAACAAGAGTCCATCGGATGCAATGGTAAAACCTCAAACAAATGCTACTCACATGATTTGCAAATCCTCTGGCTCAGCAACTCTAAATTCTCCTCTAATCCCCAATGGCAGCGGCTCCAAGTTACAATTTGTCTGCCGCTCAACCTCCGATCTCAGATTCCTCTGTGAATTCCAGATCTGATTAGATTTGATCTCACTCTAATTTCTCACCTATCTAATCACGAAATTGAGATTGAATTCACACTCACTGGTGAATTCTCTGATCTACCGCTAATCTAGATGAGCTCTTCACAGCAGCTCAGCCGCTTATTTCACCAACAGCCTCCGGACACCTCCGAGAAGCACTTCTGCAACTTCAATTTAGGTTCAACGATTTGGAGAACTCTCCTTCTCCTCTCTTCAGATCTCCTCTAGTCTGTAGTTTCAAACTCCTCGAATTAATTCACCCAATTCAATTTAACCAAATTTTGGCTCAACCGTGAACCCTATCCACCGCAACGCTCCTCCACAGCAACTTCCTACTTAAACAACTCTTTAGCACCTGATCCGATGACAGCCACTATACCAAAATTATATTTTTAATTCGATTTTACTATTTATAAAATTTCCAACTGAGATATAACAATTACTCACCATATTTAACAGATCTTTATCAGAAAATCTTGAAATTCCTCATTTGTCCCCCTTATATTTTCCTTTCTCCTGTATAATTATTTTATTAAAATAATTTTTATTATTAAAACCAGAATTTTAATTATATTATAATTCAGGATTTTACAATGCCAGCCCATGCGTGGGTGCTCCACTCGTGCAATGACCGTGCGCGGCTTTGACCTTCGAGTAGTGAGGTGGCAAACCGACTAAAGGTGGTTATCTTGATTTACAGACACGCTAATCCACGAGTCCTACACAGACTCTTTATTACTGATATTGTATTGTTATACCTGAACTGTTTCTTTACATGATATTGATAGAGTTTGATCTTATGATATGTTAGCATGTTACTTCATTATCTTAAAGTGGCGTAAACTGTTTCTTAATCATGCATTGTGCTACTTACTGGGACATTAGTCTCACGTGTTTTGTTTTATCGGTTTTGTTTCAAATAGCTCTGCAGAGCGAGTACGAGATAGGATAAAGAGAGATACTGACCCAGATAGTTATCCTCCGGAGGATTATTATTATCCAGGCTAGGACTAGAAGGCATTCTTTTTGTCTAGTTGTATATCTTTTTGGATTCTATATATACTGTGGATAGAGAGAAAGAGTGAGTGTATGAAACTTAGTGAAATTGCAGTTGTAGACTTTCATTTTGGAAATGCATATATAGGTTTAGATTCTGTCACCACTTCCACCCACATATTTCCTATTTTATGTTGTTTTAAATGTTAGCGCACTCTAATATAAATTGGTCAATTAGGTTCAAGAAGTGCTACTGGGACCTTACCTGATATCACGGAACCAGCATATATCTTTAATGAACATGTCCGGGTCCAGGGCATCACATACAATATACACAAATCAAAATTAGGAATGCTTATGTGTGTCATCTTATTTAAATATGCATTTTTTTTCAAAATAATAATATTATAATATAAATGCAATTTGGAAACCATGCTAATGGAATTCACATGAAATATTTAATAACAAGGATAAACATCATTGTTTGAAACTTACTATATATATATAGTCGATAAAACCCGATTTATGATTCTCTGATGCAATTAAATGAATTAATAAATCATCTTACGCATTTATAAAAAGTTTCTTATTTTTAACCAATTTCCCAAAAAAAATTTCATGCAATATGCTAAATTGCACATTAATTACAATTTTCCTCTTTACTTTTATTAAAATGACCTTACCCTATTTTTAAATTAATTTATAAATCCTAAAAATAACTTTTAAACACTTTTTCATTGAATTCTGATTTTTCTTTCAAGTTTCGACTAAAATGTAATTATTTATTAGGATTTGAACTCATTTGTTAAATTTAATTTAAATCTGAACTAAAACTTAATTCTTTAAGTGATGTACATTAATTTATCAATAAATATCTCATTATTTACTAAACCTAAATATTGATTCAAATATAACTGTTTGTACAAATATTTGTACTCAAAATTAATTACTTCTCAAATGTCGACAATAACACCATTCCTACATTTTTTTGTGATTAAATGGCCTACTTTGTGGATTTTTCTAGATCAATCCAAGACTCCTCTTGATCTAAAATCAGTTCCCATGGAATCTACACCTGGTAAACTTAATTTTAAGCTACTAAATTAAAATTTACAATAATGTTTGCATATTTTTGCAAACATCCCAAAACTTCCAAATAAGGAAAACTATAAAAAAAAAAAAACAGAGCATCCGTATTGCTCTGTATGATCAATCCAAAACTAATTCAAAGCTTAATAAAGCCAAGCCACATCAAATCCTTCGAATTCCAAGCAATATATATTATACTTAAGATCTAAAGATGCATAGGAGTTAAGATGTCAAACTTCAATAAGCCAAGAACAGTAAAACTAGCAGTAACTCTGTAACCAAATCCAAGCTATTTAACTAATTGTTCTGCTAATTTATAATATGTATAATAGAAATTAATTCTATCATTCAAAACCAACATAATTGATGGACTTACCTCTTCCATTGTGCAGCCAATAGACAAGACTCTTCTTGACAGGAAATCTCCCCAACTCAACTAAAGAGCCATAGCAAACTTCCACTACAAAAAAAAAAGTGATATAACGACAATAATATAAGGGCATTTACAAAACAGTGCCGTTATAAGTGCCTAAATACGGCATTTCATATACAGATGCCGTTATAAAACAATTTATTACGGCATTTTTCTAAAAATGCCATTATAAAACTATTTATTACGGCATTTCCTAGAAAAATGCTACTATAAAACAATTTATTACGGCATTTTCCTATTGAATGCCGTTATAAAATAATTTATTACGGCATGTTTTTAACTGAATGCCCCTATAAAACAATTTGTTACGACATTTATCTATCAAATGCCACTATACAGTAATTTATAAAATATTGTATTACGGCACTTTACTATTAAATGCTACTATAAATATAAAACTAGCAATATGGCCCGTGCGATGCACGGGCAAATAGTTTTAATAATTGTTTTGATTTAGCTATCTTCTTTTAAATGCCAAGTCTCCCCTCTAGGTTAGAATCGTAAAGTTGTCAATATCCTCTAACTCCTGAAAAGAGCAAATTATTAAATAAAACAAAACATTTAGGTGGAAACTATTATCTAATTAAATACCAGTCGTAAAAGAGAAAAACAGAACATATGAAACCCAAGCTTCAGATGTTGCTGAGAAATTAAAAAAAAAAACTCAAAGTAAATGTTGTTACGAATAAGAACTGAAATTTCTTAATCCTCTTCTTGATTCTAATATTTAATTCTTGGGTACCTGATGTAAATGGGAAATCCGATGTATAAACTGCCAAAATGAGAAAATTTTTAGAATTTGAAGAGTTTCCATTAAATGCAACCATAGTTAATGAATCATTCAAAAAGTCATTACCACAGTTCTTAAGACTTACCGTAGCACATCATCTCTTCGTAAATTGATGGTGGCATTATACACAATGCCTCACATATTTTTAACAATAAAACGTCTATGTTATTATACCTTTTTTCTGAACAAAATTGGAGTTTATAAATTAAATTTAAAATACTTAAATTTAAAGAATAAAGACAAACAAAAAAAAAGATAAGTTTAAAAAAAGGATAAATATAAAAAGAGATGAGAACCATAAAGAAAAAGATGCGGAGAAAAGATTATTTAATCTTTGAAAAAGAAAAAAATAAACGATAAATAAAGATTTTTCGTCATATATATATATATATATATATATATATTTGTTTATATTTTTTATTTGTGTTTAATTTTATAAATTTAAATAGTTTAGGATTTTTTCCTTATTAAAAAAAAGAACAACCGTCTTTAGTTTTGTTAGGAAACAAAATGCCATTTTCCTTAATGGAAATTCTGAAGCTCATCAATTATGTTAGGAAACAAAATCTGCATACATAAAAGCATTTAGAATCAGAACAGCAGAAGAATTCTCTGGTATTCCGAACTTTTCTGAATTGTAGACAATGGTAGAAAGCACAACAAAATAATTCCCACCCTAAGCAGCTAGATCTGTTATCAAAAAATTGAAGAATTTATATCTTTGAGGACTATATGTTTCAGATTGCGATTCTTCAGAAATAGAGCTAAATTTCTAAAGTGCTCTGTCCAGAAATTGTTGAATGATTATGTTAAAAATATTTCGTGGGCTTCAAATTGGGTCTTTCGTGGAGATTCACTCATTTAGTTGAACATGGACTCTAGGTGGCTTTTAATATTGTATAATTAGGCTCTATAGCTGGTGTACGTGGTTCTCATGTGTTTTATAAGTATCTCTTTTTTGACTGTATGCTCTACCCCCTATTTTATTTAGGTTATGTTATGTGTCAGAGAAAGAATCTAAGCTATACAATTTACCTCGTCTTTTTGTTTCTTTTATCAATAGTGAAGAAAGAAACAAAATAAAGGGAAAAGGAGGAAAAGAGACGGAAAGAAACAATGCAAAAAAAAGAAAACAATACGAAGACAAATAGATGATTTTTTCCTTTGTGTGTGTGTTGGATGGGTGGTTCAGCAACCTACAGTCTTTGTACAATAGCATCTCTTATATTATATATTTTATTGCCATTTAGAAGAAAAATAAATAAAATTTACCACATAAAGAGAGGCTGTGTTTTTTCCTAAAAAAATTAATCTAGGATAATTAGGGCTAAAATAGTCATTTATGTTAGAATTAAAATTGAGGGCTAAGGCAGTACTTTAAGTTGGAAATAATATGAAAGTTAAAGTAGTTAAGTTATAATGAACTATAATAGTCCTTCCTTTAAAATTATTGAAGGTTAAAAAAGTCTTTGATTTAGGATTAAATTGGAAGGGCTGTACAGCTAAGTTTTCTCCAGGGGATATTTTTGTAACATTGCTTAAACCTAATAAAACCCTCCGATCAACATTAGTTAACACTTATTGAAAACTCTTTTGTTGCTGCTAAGGTACATGGATAAGAGAGAAAAGGGGAAGGAGCCAAATCCTAGAAATCTTGGAAGAAGAAAATCTGGTTTTACGGATTGTTCTAGAAGTATTCCAGTTGCATGAAATTCAAGGAACCAAATTTAAACCAGACAAAGAAGATTGAAAACATTTGGACTCAAGACAAATAAAACTACAATAGTAGCAGAAAAGTGGCCTATGAATAAGGAAAAGATAGAAAAGCAGAACCATTAATTCAGATTTGCCATTAGGATCCTAGGTTTCAAGAATGCATTTCACTTCAAATCTCAGATGTCTATTCACGTAGAGTCTAATATCTAAAAATCTAGTGCATTATAATACAGATGAGAAGATAATAAACCAATCTACTATGGTTCTTTTTCCCTTTTTCCTTGTTTTCTCAACTTTCAGACATAATCTCTGTAGTAGCACCCCCTAGTTTCTATTTTGAAAATTATTTGGAAAGGCCTTCACAGAAATGAAAAGAGAATCCTACCATACCCATGTAGCAGATCTAACTATCTGCCTCTCAGAATATCAAATGTTAAAAACAACAGTTCTTAATGTCTAATCAATAACTGTTGAATAGAAAGGATTATTCTTGTGCCATTTGGATTAGCACAAGAATGGTTGCTAATCAAATAGCTATCCTAATTGGAGCCACGTCACTTTTATCTTAATAGTTTAACTACACTTGTTGATTAAATTTTTCTTAGCTTGTTTTGTTACAGCAATTAATTTATATTATTTTATTTTTATTTATGCATGTAAAGTGAGAAGTGGTGCTCTTATATGGATCGAAGTTGGATTTATAAAGAAAGGTACATCAGTTATTGATATATGTTTAGTTATAATACAAAAATTGAATAATATTGATAACAGTTTTGTTTAATTTAGATACAAGAGTAATCGTCTTTAACTAAAACATTGTAATGTCTGCAAGTACCATTATGGTACTAAAATATCATAATGCCTGGAAGTACCATTATGGTCATATTATTTGTGGCATTGTTGCATAAATGCCATTCAGTCAGCTGTAACAGGCAAATGTTACAGTTTCAAGTATGATGTTGGGCAATCATAGAGAGGAGCAATAAAGCTATGTTACCTCCATATTGACTGATGCCTACTTTGTAGATGTTCTCATGAGAATGTTTGGGCACATATGTGAATTGTCCTCATCTGTGGAAAAGAGAACCATATGCATATATTTGTTCAGTTGATTAGATAAAGTAGATATACGTGGTAATGTCTATATTTGAATGTTGAACTATGATGAGCTAGTGTTGGGACATATTATCTTGAATAGTTTTTGATGTCTGGAACTGTCTGTCTACATCTCACCAGTTTTTGTTTTTGTTTTTATTCTCTCTCTCTCTCTCTCTCTCTCTCTCTCTCTCTCTCTCTCTCTCTCTCTCTCTCTCTCTCTCTCTCTCTCTCTCTCTCTCTCTCTCTCTCTCTCTCTCTCTCTCTCTCTCTCTCTCTGTAGGGGTTGTGGGTTTGTCTCCCTCGAGAATTTGTTATTTTTTGCCAGGACTTATCCGGTATGCCTTCTAGTCCATCTCTTTGCTCCTGGAAAGGATCATGCTGTAGTTTTTTTTTTTGTAAGTTTACTCACTAACAACTTTTAACGTCCAAAATCACTTATGCTCATAATTTACTAATTGTACTCGAAATTCAAAATGAAGGCTTCTTTTCATAGGTTATTGTTCAAGCAAGATGGAAAGCGAGCAACTTGGGAATACCCCTTTGCTGTTGCAGGCATTAATGTATCATTTATGTTGATTTAGATGTTGGATTTGTATTCAGGTTTGTAATTAGAAATAATGAGATTTATTTTGGTTCTTGCTGTGTAGCTATTTAGGTTGTCTTGTTCTCCAGTCTTGTGTTTTTTCACCTTTTTTTTTTCCCTTGCATTTAGTGAAACAAAGACAGCATTGGTGTTAGAGCCAAGTTAGCCAACATCTTTCTTGATAGAGTTAGGGTGGTAAAGGCTTTTACATTTCACCAGAAATGAATGTTAACGTCAATAAAGGTAGGTAATTATCTAAATAGAGTTGTTGATCTTGGAAATTAGTAATTTCTGGTGTTTATATCATGAGTAAAATTTAAGGATGAGGATAGCGTAAATGTGTTGGTATCTTATCCTGTTCTATTATTTATTCCTAGACCTTTTTTATTTTTATGATATGATGGCATATATTATTGTGTAGAACATTTTATCAAGATTTTGGAGATATAAAGGCCTTTTGTGATCATCAAGAGTTTTGAATCTAGTTTTTCTTCTCATGGGGGCTTAATAGTTTTTCTTATCCTGGTTTATGAATTTCTGTTTATTTTGGGAATTCAGGTGTTGCCTGCGATGGTAATGGGTGCCTTCATTCCAGGTCTGAGACGGAAATACCCATTACATGAATATGTTTCTGCTCTGTTTCTGGTAGTGGGTATGATCCTTTTCACCTTGGCTGATGCCCACACATCACCAAACTTCAGCATGATTGGTGTTGTGATGGTAAGTGGTGCTCTAGTCATGGATTCCTTTCTGGGAAATCTGCGAGAAGCAATCTTTACCATGAATCCAGAAACAACACAGGTGACTCGTTGATATCATTCCTTCATATGAGTATTCTAATTTGAAGTGATTTTATATGAAAAAGTCGTTAACCTTGACATTTTAAAAATTCCCGCAGATGGAGATGCTTTTTTGTTCAACTGTTGTTGGACTGCCTTTGTGATTCCACCCATACTTGTACTAGTGTTTGAAGCAATGGCCACTTTCGTTGGCCAAGTATCTGTTTTGTCCCTCGTTGCCATTTTTGGGGCTGCTACCACAGCTATGGTAAGCATATCATCTCCCTCCTTGGTTATATACTTCATCAGAATCTGGTGGTTGAATAATTTAAATTGTTTTCTTAATTCTCTGGTATTCTTGTAATTTTTTTTACTTGTCTCGAAACAGGTATGGAGATAGTAAATCGATCAAGATTGACCTCCTGGAGATGCAATGTCAGTGATGTATTGTTTTCAATGTAAATGCATGTGTTGTCTGCTGTATCTATTCCAAAAGGAATCGTACATATTGTTAAAATTTCAGATCAGTTAATTCTTGAGTATTTGAGCAAGTTTCCTACTTAAGTTTTGAAATTTTCAGATAGTTTTAATTCTGATGGTGAATGGCAAATAGTTGAAGCATAAAGTACGTGGGGGTGGGGTGGGGTAAATTAAATTTGGGTGGGTGGGGGGTGGGGGGGTGGTAAATTAAATTGGGTGGGTGGGGTGGGGGTAAATTAAATTTGGGTGGGTGGGTGGGGGTGGGGGGTGGTAAATTAAATTGGGTGGGTGGGGTGGGGTGGGGTAAATTAAATTTGGGTGGGGTGGGTGGGGGTGGGGGGTGGTAAATTAAATTGGTTGGGTGGGGTGGGGGTAAATTAAATTGTTGGGGGGGGGGGGGGGGGGGGGGGGGGGGGGGGGGGGGGGGGGGGGGGGGGGGGGGGGGGGGGGGGGGGGGGGGGGGGGGTGTGTATTAAATTTGTAGGGGGGGTGGGTGGGTAGGATGGGGTGAATTAAAATTTTTTTTTAAATTAATATACTTTTAGCGGCATTTGGTAGTTGCCGCTAAAGGCTTCAAGTGTTAATAAACTTTATTACGACACTTTAAAAAAATGCCCTAATAGCTTATATTTTTACGGCATTTTTAAATGCCGTAAAAAGTCACTTTATAACGGCATATTCCAAAGTGTCGTTATAAGTTGTTGCTATAACATAATGCAACACCACTTAAAACGGCACTTTATCGAAATGCCGTTATATGTTATAACGGCATTTTTCTATATTATAAGGGCACTTTTGAAGTGCCGTAATAAAAAGAATTTTTTTGTAGTGTTCAGCTAAAAGACCCTCACAAACTCTCAATGAAACTAGCACCCAACTCAGGAGAAACCCACATATCTCTTTAGCCTGATTAAACTAAGTAAAGCAAATCACCAACCTGCATGCATATGTTGAAGAAGAACTGACTTAGGCAAGAAATCAGACCTGAACAGTGTTCATAGAAGCACTTAAAGAACCCAAAGATTTCTAGAATTGTCCATATTTAAGTAAGAAAACTGATCCTGTAGGTTGCCATAGCACCATATCTCTACATACATAGTTGTAACCCACCACTACTCCTAGGCATACTTAGCATCCACAACCTGAACACCATAAAGCTATACTCCCAAAACCTTATCCAATAAAAATGCTAACTAAATCCTAATAACTTCAATAATTCCCCAATAATTCTCAAAATTTTCTACAATCCACAAAATTTATTACAATTTAAAATATAATTATTCCTCCACTCAAAATATATGAGATAATTCACAATTAAAATATAAAATCCCATTAGTAATTATCAATAATCATAATTAATTTAGTAATTAATCCAAGAATTAACAAAATAATTTAAGACAATTCTCATAGCATCAAAAGTTTGTCTAGATCATAACAATACTCTAAAACTGGATGTTACAAAAGGAATCACATAAAAATAGAAATTACTAACTACAAAGATACATGCAATGGAAGGGAGGTAGAGTGTATTATAGAAGCTAGACATATTGTTGGCAGAAGTTGGCAATCCTGCGCATGCTATCCCTTCTTCTTAATGGAACAACCCATGATGGACCTTCTGCCTGCAAACATGGGAATAAAGTTTAAGAGAATAGGGCTAGCCAACTTAGATGAAAATATCAACTCTCTTTAATCATGTAATCCATTCACGCATATCTTTGAAGCTAGGCTATTCGCTACAAGATCCTGCATAGTGACCAGAATAATCATTCTGTTCAAGATTGATGCTTGCATTAAAAGGTGAAGAAGTGAAAACGGATTGCTATAAAAGAAATTGACCGAATATATTAAAAATTAATAAAGAAGAGCATACCCAGGTTTAGATGCCATAGAAGCTGCAGGACTATTAGCTTTTGCCTAAACCAAAAGAACAAACGAGCAGCCACTCTATTACAATTACGCATGAAGACACAAAACCATATATTCCAAACAATTATGAGAAGAATATGTGAGAAATGAGAGAGTTTTAAATGTTTAACTGCAACTGCATTGGTAATCAATTTTCCTGCACTGATTAACTTCTAGGATTAGATTTAGAACCAGAGATCAACCTTCCCTCGAATCTAACGACCAAAACGCAGAAGAAAACTAGTTGTATTCATAGTTGCGCAGCGGAAACGATGGAATGAGAAATCTCACCCACACAAATGATGTGGTAGTTTGCTTTATTTATAGTAAAAGTGGAGCATCCATTTACATGGTAATGTATTCAAACAAGGCAAGGATCAAGGAATACCCATTTACATGGTAATGTATTCAAACAAGGCAAGGATCAAGGAATACATCCAATAGTACTAAAAATTAGGAGAAAAATCAACAAGGTGATTAGCTAAAATCATGCAGAATATCCAATAGGATCTGATCTGTTAATAAACGCTGCCCTTACTATCTGCAAACAGGTAAAAATGAAACAATACAATACAGATAAACTTATGCAAATCTCACTTAGCTTCATTTGCATTTTCCTAGAAAAGGTACAAAAGAAAAGAAAAAGAAGAAACGAGGCAACAATCAAATTTACAAAAATTAAAAGAAACATGGAAATGGAAAAAACAGTCTAAAACCTGGGAGAAATTTGAGGGCGATAAGCTGAAATCTATTGGAATCAAAAGAAGCCTTAGACAAAAGAGTCGACGCAGCTCCCACTCCCTGAAAAATTGCCGCCATTTCCTTTAAGAAAGAAGAGCTTTTGATTCAGATTTAGAGAATAATAAACCGGGAAGACTAATAAATCTATTGGAATCAAAAGAAGCCTTAGACTAATAAATTGCCGCCATTTGCTTCGTCACTCGAGTGTCTGGTCTGGACTTGTAACTACGAACTCATTTTCGGCAATTTAATTGAGAGAAGAAGACAGAGCTTTTTCGTTTTCTTTCCAAATCAAACAATCATTCTGTCAAGATTGATGCCTGTTGTAAAAATTAATTGAACAGAGAACGTTCTTCTACAGATCATTATCACGAGAATGAAACCATAAGAAAAGCAGAAATACCGAATCACATAACATCCATAACGCAAACCACACCAATTCCGACTAAAAAAATAACATCAATCACAAGCATAAAGATCAATTGAAATGACGGAGAAATGACAAAATAAATATAGAGCTTACAGGTCCATTCTCGATGAATTAGGTGAGTAGGTACCGATGCAGCGGTAATTAGTGAATTACAAAATAAGAACTGTTGAAGACAGAGATCTAGGGTTTTATAACTGTTCTTCAGCTTAGATCTAGAGAGAAATCCAAGTATTGTTTCAGAAAAATAAATTTGGACCGAGTGACAAAAGCACGGAGATCAGAGAAGACGTGCAGCTTTAATAGCGGACGATGCTAAAACTCAACCTCCTGCTCACGGAACCTCAACATCGTCGCCATGACATCAAAAGGGGCACAACTCGTTCTACTCTCTTTCCCTTAGAGTTTATTCTATTCAAATATATTAGAGAGAGAAAGAGGGATGAAGAAAGGCGGGCATGCGTGACAGGGAAAGAGCGGAAGTTGGAAGAGAGAGACCAGAGAGAAAAATAAAGAAAACAGGACTTACAGAAGCGATCTTCAAATGACCGCCGCTAAAAGTCCATTTACTCCTGCCACTAAATCCCTACCTTTCTGTAGTGATCCTCGCCTGAGCATTCTCCGGCTCTCCGTATCTATTCAATATTCATAGAAAATAAATTAGAAAAATAGAGAAGAGATTTGGGTTCGATTACGAAGAATACTCGGTGCACTTATAGTTTTTTCTTTTTCTTTCTTTTTTTAGTTGTATCAACTATTTGCATCAATCTGAGGAAAACTACACTTATTTTGATAAGATCATTTTAATTTAAAGATTTATTCCACTCACTCTAAATAAAAATCCTTTGTACCCCGCTGTGTATAAAAATCAATACTCAAAACGTCCCTTTTTTTTTTCAATTTGCTACGCGTAAACTCCCCTGTTGTAGACGATGTCCATGCCTACCCTAGTGGCGTTCAGCATTTGTTCGAAGCTTTCAGCATTTGTTCGAAGCTTTCTTAATTCTTATTTAATATAAAACAATTTTTTTTCTTTTTTTTTTATTTACAAATAATATCTTCTCGCCATGAGAGAAGCTTGAATCTGAAATATAAGAACTCCTCCTTCTGTGCTACAATGAATACTACACACAGCATTTCCTTAATTCCTTCGCTTGCAGCCGCACCCAGTTGGTCTTTCCACAAGAATTCAAGTTTATGTTTCAAAGGAAGAGAACCCATTAACAAATTCTGCCAATTTCCAAAATGGATCCGTTACTCGCAGCGAGTCATTCAATGTACACGTACAAGTGCCGGAAAAAGTATAGAGTATATGATCATTTGTTTGATTCAAAGTAGACAACTGCAGATCACAAGCAGACGAAACTACTGGAACTTTCTTGTTTAACATTGTAGAATTTCATAGAATTCACTCCTCGTATTCGACGTAAGAAGCAATGGACCCCATGGAAGACCAAATCCCCTTGCCTTGCAATCCACGCGGGTTATGGATATATTCTTTGCAAAAGAAACAAAGAACGTGGTAGTTTAAAACCGCTGTATAAATGATTATATCGCTAGACAAGATCAGACAAATTATTAGACGAGGGAACAAAGCAATCTGATTTGAACTTATTTGGATGTGTTTCTGAGTCTACAATGCTTCACTTCCCATGATGATTTCTCACAGTTTTATGCATGACAGTTTAGCATTTCAGCTGTTTTGATTCCACTTGCCAGTGAGTTTTTCTCTTCATGGCAGAAGATACATCACACCTGCAGGCTGGAGATGGAACAGTTATATTTGTTATTGGATTCATCTCATGTAAGCTTTTCTTTAATGCCATTTTGCTTTGGTCTGATTGATGTAACAAAAGATGGTGATTAATTTCTGACGTCTAATTGGTTTGCTCTTCTTGATCTTTGCAGTACTTGTCATAGTGCTGATCTTAAGGGACATTATTGCATGCATTAAAGGGGAACAGATACAAAGAGGTGATGTCAGTTTGGACCCGAGGTTTCTGACTCTTACCATGGACAAATTCCTTACTGACATGGAAAGAGAGAAGCCTATAAGATTTTCGTCCCAGCAACTGAGGATTGCAACAGATAATTTTAGCCATTTACTGGGTTCCGGTGGTTTTGGATCAGTTTACAAGGGAATTTTTACTAATGAGACACTGGTGGCAGTGAAGGTTTTAAATGGGACTTCTGACAAGAGAATTGAGGAGCAGTTCATGGCAGAAGTAAGTACCATTGGCAGAACTCATCACTTTAATCTGGTTCGGCTTTATGGTTTTTGTTTCGAGCAGAATTTGAGAGCTTTGGTGTATGAATACATGGAGAATGGTTCGCTTGACAGATTCTTATTTCGCCGAGAAAAAGACCTAGAATTCAATAAGCTTCACGAAATTGCAATCGGGACAGCTAAGGGGATTGCATACTTGCATGAAGATTGCCAACAGAGAATTATCCACTATGATATTAAGCCAGGAAATATCCTCCTCGATGCGCAATTCACCCCTAAAGTAGCTGATTTTGGGTTGGCAAAACTCTGTAACAGGGATAAAACCCATGTGACCATGACAGGAGGAAGGGGACTCCTGGATATGCTGCACCAGAGCTGTGGATGCCTTTCTCGATTACCTACAAGTGTGATATTTACAGTTTTGGTATGCTTCTATTTGAGATTCTGGGTAGGAGGAAGAACCTCGATATCAATCTCTCCGAGAGCCAGGAATGGTTCCCCAGATGGGTTTGGAACAAGTTTGAAAAGGGAGGACTTTCGGAGTTGATGATTGTTTGTGACATAGAGGAGAAAGATAGAGAGAAGGCTGAGCGGATGGCCAAAGTAGCCCTCTTGTGTGTTCAGTATAAGCCTGTATCTAGACCTTGCATGAGTTTTGTGGTGATGATGTTGGAAGGAGGACTGGAGATTCCTCCACCATTGAATCCATTTCAACACTTGGTGATGGGAACTCCACCTGCTCAACTGCCTACTGCTACATGGACAGGGAGCAACTTTGATTCAATTTCTTCTCATATGACAAAAGGACCTAATTACATGAGCTCAACACCTATCATGAAGAAGTATGGGATTGAAATGGCTTCTTCTTAAGGCAGGTTAAGCTATAAATGCAAGTCTATTTCTCCTTTAATTTTGTGCTATTAGCAATCAAATTTCTAGTTCCCCTTTGAAACTTCTATTAGATTTCGCAAAGAATGAAATATGAGTGATTCTTCTTTCAAACTAACAAGTTAAGGTGAAGAAATTTATGGGATCATGTGGCAACTTATATCACTTTATTTGAGTGTTAAATAAAGGCTCTGCCCGAAACCCATCTTTTTCTTTTCAATTGGAAGTTTGATTTATGCTGTTAATCTGTTAATAATTATCTTGGGATTGAATCTGGACCTCCATTGAGAATGCTGAACAGACAGCCAAGACTGATCATTGGTGTGTTCAGTATAGGCTTGAATCTGGACCTCCGTTGAGTTTTGTTATGAAGATGTTGAAATGGGGACTAGAGATTCCTGAACCATTGAATCCATTTCAACACTTGGTGATGGAGACTGCTTGTCCTCAACCATGGACAGAGAGCACCTTTGGTTCAATTTCCTCCCATTTGGCAAACAGGCCTACTTATTTGAGCTCAATCATGAGGACATATAGGATTGACATAGCTTCTTCTTGAGGCAGGTTAAGCAGTTACAGGAACTAATATTTTTTCTTCAATTTTGTTGTCAGCAATAAACTTTCAATTCCCCTTGGAAATTTTTTGTTACATTCCATAAAGTACTGAACTACTATGAATCATTTTCCCTCTAAAAAAAAGGGAAATTTCAGTTTATATAGGAAGAAGAAGACAGATATTGTCAATGTTTATGTCTAACAAATGTACACAGAAGCAAATCCTATCCTACTACTTATAAAAGTGGATTGGTTTTTCTTTGGTCGTCCCTAATTAGGGGAGTTTTTCCTTTAAAAAAAAGTAGATTGATTGCATTGAATGCAAAAAAAAAAAAAAAAGGCAACAAAACGTGGGGAGTTATTTCTTTAAAAGTTATAAAAGTGGATTGGATCATCAAAAAGCATTGATTGCAAACAAGAGGCTAGAGTAATTTTTTTTTTTTTTAAAAAATATTCAATATAAAATCAACAAAAAACAAAAAAAAAGGGCAACAAAACGTTCACTACTTCTCACCGAACGTTCAATACTCCTCATCAAAAAAAATATCAACATGAAAGTTTACTACTTATAAGTAGATTTTTTTTTTTTATAATTAGATTTTCTTATAAGTAGTGAACTTTCATATAGATATTTAAAAAAAAAAATTACTCTAGCCTCTTGTTTGCAATCAATGCTTTTTGTTGATTTTATATTCACTTTTATATGCTTTTTGTTTGGACAATTAGGAGGATCAATCCACTTTTATATGTTTTTTTTTTAAATTTCAAACAAAAGGCAAGAGGAATTTTTTTTTCAATCTATATGAAAGTAGATTGATTGGAAAAAAAAGGCAACAAAATATTCACTACTCCTCACCAAACGTTTACTACTCCTCAAAAAAAAAACCTTCAAAAATTCAATATAAAATCAACAAAAAAAAAATCAACAAAAAGCATTGATTGCACAAACAAGAGGCTAGAGTAATTTTTTTTTTTTAAAAAGTCAATATAAAATCAACAAAAAACAAAAAAAGGCAACAAAACGTTCACTACTTCTCACCGAACGTTCAATACTCCTCACCAAAAAAAGAAACGTTCAATATGAAAGTGGATTGACCCTCCTAATTGTCCAAACAAAAAGCATATAAAAGTGAATATAAAATCAACAAAAAGCATTGATTGCAAACAATAGGCTAGAGTAATTATTAAAAAAAATATCTATATGAAAGATCACTACTTATAAGTAGATTTTCTTATAAGTAGATTTTTAAATAAAAAAAATCTATGTGAAAGTTCACTACTTATAAAAGTATTGATTGCAAGCAAAAGGCAACAAAACGTTTTACTTAAAAAAATTTATATGAAAGTATTGATTGCAGTGATTGCAAACAAAAGGCAAGAGGAATTTTTTTTTTTTTCAATCTATATGAAAATAGATTGATCACAAAAAAAAAAGGCAACAAAATATTCACTACTCCTCACCAAACGTTCACTACTCCTCAGAAAAAAAAACCTTCAATGTAAAAGTGGATTGACCGTCCCAATTGTCCAAACAAAAAGCATATAAAAGTTAATATAAAATCAACAAAAAACATTACAAAACGCTTTTCATAAAAGCCTTACACCATTCCTAATTAACAAAACACAAACAATAACCCGTTATTCTTCTTCTTTGCAAAGCGTACCGTTCCTAACTAACAAAAAACAATCAATAACCCGTTGTTCTTCTTTGCAAAACGCCATTCTTCTTCTTTGCAAAACGTTCACTAGAGCATTTTTTTTTTAAAAAGGTGGAAACAAAACGTCATTCGTTCTTCTTTGCAAACCAATAGAACCCATTCTTCATCTTCTTCTTCTTCTTCTTCAATCCATTCTTCTTCTTCACTTCTTCTTCAATCGTTGTGCAGATTATTACCCGTTCCGTAACGGTCGGATGGAGAGCTGCTCACCTTCTTCCGTTATGTCTTCCACCTTCTTCCGTTATGAACGAATCGATTCCAATTTACCTTGTTCAGTCATCACGGTGTGGCTTCCTCCATATTCCATTCGATACCAACGCTTTTCTTCACTCAACTTGCTGCATTTGTTCCCGTTCTTGGTTTGCCTTGTGCCAGTTGAGGAAATCGCCTTCCAGGGAATGATTATTTTCCCCTTATCTTCCAGGTAATCAATGCCATTCTTTTTTTTTAATTTGTTTTTGGGTTACAAAAGTTTCTTGATAGAGATGGGATGTCTCCCTTTGATCAAGCCATTGAGGTGTAGATGCTATAGACATGTCTTTTGGTTGTTCATGAGCTGTCTTCTTGGCAATGTAACTTGCTTGACCTACATCTCTTCCTCTGTCTCTTTAACTCTGGTTTGCTGTTTACTCTATATGTTCTTTGCATAATTCATTTGAAACCTAAGTGAAAGGTAATAAAAAATGTTCCTTATGTTTGTGCATGAATGAATTTTGGGTATCATTGTTTCTTTTATTCTAGATCTGTTTGATTTTTCTTCTTTTACCGACCATGACGAAATGAGATGGGATTGTGTTCTCTTTTTTCTTCTTATTCTTTTCTAAAGTTGTGCTTCCAAATGTAATTGATTAAGGCTGTTTCTTGTTTTGTTTTGCTGAGATCGTAACCTCTGTTGGCACACCTTGCAGAGACAGTAAAAAGTATAGTGTTGAAGTTGTATCTTTGTTTCTTGAACTCATTGCTATCATCTGATTTATTAATGGTAAGAGATCGAAACTTTTGGAGAAGTAGAACTTCAAGTTATTGAATTTCTTCTCAATAAAAACAGTCTTGCACACTGGTGACATAACTCAGACAAAATTAAATTTTGTGAATTTCATGCATTATAAAAAATGCTTTTAACTTCTAAATATAGATAAGCTACACGAAAGAAATTTAAGAAACTTATGTTTTCGGAATCTACGCAAACATATACGAAGATATATGTTTAATAGAAATAACCAAAAAAAAATTTTGGGAGAGCAGTATCAAGAAAATTGAGAATGCAGGGAAAGGCCTTAGTGACTTCATGTGCTTTCCTTTCATTGCTAGCAAATAACTTATTTGTTGGTCTTAACATTTGGATGATTTGAGTGTAGCTAAGGAGGCTTACGCCTTGTGTCTTGAGGTGCATACTCATGTGTGAAATTTTTGCCTTTTTTCTACAACTCTAGATGCAAGACATAAACCTTATGAGTAAAAGGTGACCAAAGTTGCACACTTGCACATCAGGGTGTTCTTAGAATTCCTTAACCTTTAACTTACTGTTTACAAGCTCTATACTTATTCTTACCATGTTTTTAGGGGTCTATTTATATCTTCTTGGAGAAATAGCTGAACAAATACAAGAGAGATTATTTCGTGATATGTCATCTATAGAAAGTTAAAATTTCTCTTTGAAGAAAATTTTTTGTTGAGCTTGAGTTGTGAAGTCTATTTATTTGTTCTCAATCTTCAGTGTATTATATATTGTTTTGTTTTGTTTGGAATGGTCGCCTTAGTTTCATTGGTTTTGAAAGATGGTTGAAACTGGACATGGTCCAAGATTTGTTTTATTCTCTGTTAGAATTCAATCCTGTTGAAATAAAAATTTTCAATAGACATAAAGGGATAAATGTTGATAAAAATAATAATAATAATAATAAAATAGAGTAGAAGGGACATCCCCTTCTCACTTATAAAAGATAATTCAAAAATAAAATTAACATGGTCATGCCCATGCACGACTTCTCAAGAGTTGTGTGAATGAGTCAAAGTTTGTTTCAAGAGGTGGGGACCACATGCCATGTGTCTCCCTCCCTCCTCTTTCTTTAATAAATAAATAAAAAAAAAGAAAAGGGGATAAGAGAGGAGGGTATGTCCCTCTCTCTCTTGTTTTAAAGAAAGGATAAAGAAAAGAGGGGGATATTTGCTTGAAGTGGACCCCACCTCTTTCCATGTGTCACAAACTCAAAGGAGTAAGAGAGAAAATAGGAGAGAAGGATGATGGGTGGTTACTAAATTTGTTGTTTGGTGGCCATGTGTCAGGCAAATGGGAGGTGGGAAGTTTTCCCAACGTCCCACTTCCCATATTCTCTCCCACTCCACTCGTAACAACCTTTTTTTTAAAACCTTATAAAAGGTAGTGAATGACGAGAGTTTAAGGGATTAGGATAAAGGAGGATAAAGAAGGAGTTTGAAAAGGATTGAAAAGGAGGATAAGGAACGGGAGAAATACTCAAAGAGATAAAGCTCAAGCCCAATTGCAGAAACGCAGGTAAGCCTCTATTGGTTGTTTAAAATCTTTAGAATTGTTTATCTCTTTCTTTTATTAGTATTAGATTCCCTGAAATTACTAACATCTAAATTCTTCTTATATCTTCAAAGCCAGGAGCGTCCATATCCTACATTTATTTATTTATTTTTAATAAAAAAAAAGGATTTCAATGTTAGACGTTCAATGTTTTTTGGGTTTTAGAAATCTCTTACACCCCATTGGATGTAGCAAATCTCTTTGATATGGATGACCCTACACCTAACCATGTTTTTCCGGGAGGATTTTTAACTTTTATCCAAAAGGAGTTTTTATTGTTTAAATGGAATTCTTTACGATAAAAGCCAAATTTTGGACTTTGCCAAATATGAAGATTTGTTTCTCAGAGTAATTTTCATTAAAGATCTCTCTGTGTCCTAAAATTCTGAGGCTCCTCAATCGTATAATTGTGAACCAAAATCAGGATGTGTTTATCCATAATTTGGACAAACCACAAGTGATTTAGTGGTTAGACCCATGATCCTAGTGGTCAATCTGGATTAACCCTAATTTCCCAAAGGTTAAACCCATGATCCTAGTAGTCAACTTGGGCTTAGACCTAATTAACCTAAGGGTTAAATCCTTGACCCTGGTGGTCAATTTAGGTTAAACCTCACTAACCTAGGGGGTAAACTCATGTTCAATCGAGTCAAAAGGGGGCTAAACCCTTGCTTTTAGCAGTCAAACTAGGTTAGATTAAAGAAAAATCGTCAAAAAAAGGTTTCTGAAATAGTCAAATATGGCAAAGTGGCATTAAATTGTAAATAGGGAAAGAAAATGTGGTTAAAAAGTGATCTTTTAAGTTCTGGGCCGCGATTTGGGCCGCGCGTGAGCAGAAGAGGGGCTCTAGCCCATGCGAGCCAGGCTCAACACACCAGATACAGGCGTGCTGGGACAAAAGTGAGTCAGGCCCACGGACGCGCACGCCCAGGCCTAATCTCGATACCGTTCCGAGTAGACCCGGACCGCCAAAATCCGACCCACGCACCATGTCTCTGGCCCAATTCACGGCCCTCGCGCGGGTCAAGCCCAATTCTCTCGGCCCGTTACTCCTGAATCGGTCCAGATGCAACCCACGAATTAAAACAGGCCCAAATCGCCTAAACCGACAGCCTTTGAACCGGAAAACCAACCCGGTTTGACCCAGAAATGCATATTTTTGTCCAATTCAAGCCCAATTTGGTCCCAGAAAAATTCTAGAAAATCCCTAAAAATCATTGGACCTTTCTGGAACCCAAAAATCTCAAAATAACATCAAAACTCATGATTTAAAAATAAAGTAGCTCTCTTTATCACATAAAAGTGTGTAAAAGCACCCAAAAGTGCTTTGAACCAACTCACAATGTGTCCTAAAAGTGTTCAAATTGGACCGGAATTGTCCTTAAACTAAAATACATCCAAATAAAACCCAAATTGGACCGAGATTGTCCTTAAACTAAAATAACCTAAGTTAAAATCCAAATTGAACCGGAATCGTCCTTAAACTAAAACTAAACTATAAATAATTCAAATTTGACCGGAATTGTCCTTAAACTAAAATACATCCAAATAAAACCCAAATTGGACCGAGATTGTCCTTGAACTAAAATAACCTAAGTTAAAATCCAAAATGGACCGGAATCGTCCTTAAACTAAAACTAAACTATAAATAATTCAAAATGGGCCGAAATTGTCCTTAAACTAAAATAAACCAAATTAAAGCTCAAATTGGACCGAAATTGTCCTTAAACTAAAACTAAATTATAAACATTTTAAGTTGAACCGAAATTATTCTAAAACTAAAATGAACCAAAAATGATTCAAACCAACCCCCATATACTTCAAGTTCACCTAAGTTAAAACCGTTTCCTCTTCAGTTCAATTTATTAAGGTGATCGAATTTAACCAATAAATTCAAACCGTTTTCCCTTTACGGCTTAAATCGTAAAAGTGGTTAATTAAATTAAACCAATCAATCAAATTAAACCTTTTGGTTCAATTAAGGCCCAATGCCTTAGGCGTTGAACCATTCAAATTAAATCAAACCAAATCAAACCGTTTCCTCTTTGCGGTTTAAATTAAATCAAATCAAACAAATTAAACTCAAATGGTTTAATTCGTGATATGATCTTTTACGGTCCAATGTCTTCAACATTAAACCATTTAAATAAAATCAAACTTCAAGTTGAACCCTAAGGGTCCACTAATTTAAAATAAATCAAATGGCTCAATATAAGGTATGATTTTTGTAATCCAATGCATTAAAATTAAACCATTCAAATTAAACTCAATTGAACCAATGTAATGGTTTGATTAATTAAAATAAATCAAATTAAATTTAAGGTAAGATCTTTTATGGTCTAATTCAAACTCAAATTATTCTTTTGAACTACGTTATAACTTGATCCCAAATAATTGGGTACGTAGGCAACCCGACAAACCAAACCGGGTTCTATCGCAATTAAAACAAACCAAATCAATCCCAACCATACAAGTAATCAAGTCTTGTGAATTAAGTTAGTATCAAAGGGTTTTCTCTAATATTTTAGAGTTGTAATTAAGGGGATTGTTCTGTAACCTAGACGCCCTGGATGGGTCCGTACCCCATGAAATAAAAACCCACATAATTGGGTGAGATCATGTTTGATCAGGGATTCAAATTTTTGTTCAACAAATCCATCTCAAACCTTGTTTAGTCATGTAAGTATCATATGCTCATGTGGCTATTTGCTGTTTGTCTAAATGCATTTGTATGTCATTCAGATTACCATGTGAATTTCTGATTTTTTCTTTGGCTTCTCAGTCTACCTTGTGTTCAGGTTGATCATGTCTCTTATACCTTGTCATGTTTGTTGATTGGTGGCTATCATACAGACAGCAAGGGTTGTAAAAAACATTTCAATTGTATGGTTTACTGTGTATTGCTATGACAATTGAGGGGTTTTGGTTAATGTTAGGATGCTTGGTTGCAAATAAATTTTGGCAGATCTATAGCCATATTGTTGGGCATTGATTTACACCCCTTGCATTGGGCCTTATGATTCTAAAAAGTAGCTACAACTTGGATTGAAATTTTGCCTTTGGTATTTTGTCAGAGATGTCGTGGTGTTGGGATGTTTCTACAGGCATATGACTTTGGTTAGAATCATGAATTGATATTAGGATTTATTTGTTTTAGAATTTGGCTCTCTTACACATGCTTAGCCTTTATTTCTCTTGCAACGGCTATTGTTGGTTATTTTGGATTGCTAATAGCCTCTTTGATGGTATCATTACATTATATTATATTAGAGTCATACTTAAGACACATGGTATGTTCATTTTTAATAGTTATATCATATCACTTTATATCCAAGCCACTGATGCAAATATGTTGAAACCCCACTAAGATCAATTTTAAAAAATCAATAAATAAAAGTTTTGGCTGATTTTCCCACATGAAGAAGACTTTCTAGATATGGCCATACCATACTTATGTGTGACATATCATCATTTATTGCAACAACTAACTAAAAATGTTGTCACAGGCCACAAAATACTTTTCTCCTATATTATATTACACACATCCAACTAACTATTTAAAATATCAGTACTTTTAGTGATAAAGAAAGTCAATAGAAAAAACAAAACCTTCCATGGTGGACTACATTGCCCCCACTGTATAGCAGTTACTACAGTTTTTCCTGAAATCCAACTGGATTGTTCTGTTCTTTTCTAGAACATTTTGCCAAATTCAATCCATGTCTTATTCCTAGATTTGACTCAAGGGGTGGAGTTGATCAGAGAGATATTCCAACTATAGAGTAATTGAAAAATGAGTGTTCGATTTTCCAAAACTTGTACTTTTTTCATTTTTTTTTTGTTTTTGTTTTCATTATTCATTCTTGGTGATTGAAATTGTTAATTCTTTAGTGGGAAAGATTTGCTTGACTATCTATTTGATTACGATCCTATGAAGCGTGATATACTTGTCATTGAAGATCATTGTGTTAGGAATTCATTTGAAGGTTTCAAGCATAGATAACATTGTATGAACAAAAATAAATGAGATCCAAAACATATAGAGTGAAAGAAGACAAAATGTGGACATGGCTTACTCTCTCTCTCTCTCTCTCTCTCTCTCTCTCTCTCTCTCTCTCTCTCTCTCTCTCTCTATTTTATAATAACAGATATATCAAGATTCGTGCCTGCAGTGGAAAAGATAATGGGGGAGCTAAAAGTAGATAAGCATGTTCAATACATCGTATCAGTTGGAAAGGTTTGTTGTGTCATTTTATTATTTGTCATAGAGTTACAAATTTGATGGAAAGGAGCAACATTTAAAATCCAATGCTGAATCATTGGCATTATTGTCTTTCAGAAGAAGGATGATTTCGAATCTGTGGTGATGGAGCATCTAAGGATGAATGGTGCTTATTGGGGATTAACCACTCTGGATATTTTGGGAAAACTAAGTGCTGTTGACAAAGATGAAGTTGTTTCATGGGTCATGGAGTGCCAGCATGATTTTGGTTTGTGATAATCAGACTACTACATTTCAATTTTGAAAAGAAATTAAGTTGTCCACCATCATGTAACTTGTAAACCAAAAAATGCGAATATCCCCATGTGGTTGTTCCTGTTCAGACGCTGTTATTTATGATAATTAGAAGTCAAATCCATTAAAGACATTAAATTCTTAAAAATGTTGATAACATTACATTGATCAATATTTTTTGCTTTTGCAAGTGGCTTTGGTGGTAACATTGGTCATGATCCACACATACTCTACACACTTAGTGCTGTGCAAATTTTGGCTCTTCTGGACAAGTTAACTGTTCTTGACATTGATAAGCTCTCAAATTGTATCCTTGGCTGTAAAATTTGCTGTAGTTTGAGATTCTTACCCCTTATTAAAGGTTATTTTCTATTATAATTTCCGCAATTATTATGTTTTTGTATCTTTGGAAAACAAAATGCAGTGTAACAATAATTCATGCCTACTATAATCTGGTCCTCCTTCTGCTACCAAATTAATTTTATAAAATTGTGTAAGCGATTTGGAATTCTCAATAGTTTTACTTAAAGTTTGTGAATTCTGTGGCCTACGAGTATAGATTGTAGTTTTGTGGCATGGACCTGATAGTTTTTTACATTATTCGAACTTGTCACTTGCAATACTTAACTTTTGAATCTCTTTTTTTTATCATATCGACCATTATTACCATCCTTGGATCTTTGAAGTAAAGAAGAAAGAGATCACCAAGTCCCTTCTAGGAGATCTCCTATGTTGACAACTTGAGATGCTGAAGAAGATCAAGGAGAAACTGTGGCTGAATTTTTTTTTTCCTTGTTTCACTAGATCTTAAAGTCAGATATTTCTGGGTTACAGAATGAAGATGGATCCTTTTTAGGGGACATGTGGGGTGAAGTTGATACCAGGTACTGTGGGTAGTTACCCCTCCTCTGGTTGCTACTACCTTGAACACTCATTCTCCATTCCTTCCTTTTAGTAAAATCTTCACAATAAAAAAATAAAATAAAAGGAAATGGAAATATCGAAAAGAAAAAAAATTGAATTGATATCAGGAATCATTTTCTTTGCTTTTCCTCTAATTAGATCCATTTCCTGTCTTCTTATTTCTATATTGTATTGTAATTCTACCCCCAATTTAGTTGTGTCCATGGTACATGTGTATGTAAGATCCTCTGACAAATGATTTTACCTTTCTAGGTTCTCTTATATTGCAATATGTTGTCTCTCAATATTGCATCGTTTGGACAAAATCAATGTGGAGAAGGCTGTGAAGTACATTGTAAGCTGCAAAAATATGAATGGTGGATTTGGATGCACACCTGGTGCAGAGTCTCATGCAGGACAAAGTATGTCATATATTTTGAATATCTATTTGATATGTTAATCAAGACTTGAGTTCAATTTCGTAACTGTTAGTTTTATTTTCCATTTATTTGATCTGCATTACCAATCTCAAGTTTACCTTTTTGATTATGAATTAAATCTATATAAGGTCATACATTTTTTAATTGGACAGGCTGTTGTCACAATTTAAAATTTTCAACAATATCGTCATATTCAAGCACCAATAGTGGATTTTTTGCAAGGAACTCCTTACAATCAGCAGATTGCAAATTGTTATAGAGGAGTAATCAACTCAGGGGTGTAGGATCCAGCGACTGCATTAATCTCATTCCAGCTTATTGTGGGTGCAGCAGAAACCTCCAACAACACTGTCAAAGTGCCAAAGAACTTCACACTGAAAGCACCGGGACCTTGATATACATGTGGACCTGCAAAGATTATAAGACCAAGTAAATTTAATACACTGATGTGTACAGTTTTAGGCTGATGCCATGAATATGTTCTAAATTGATGATTAACATGTAGCCTGTAAGAGCCAATTCATATAAGAAGTTGTTCTCTAATTATGTCAATCATATATAAACATGTCCGAGAATTTGGTCCATAAAAAATGAATTTTTTTAATGTATATGAGACTTAATACTAAATTGAATGAACTATAATGGCAGCACACTTATTGCAAATATGTAACTTTTTTCCCTTGTTACATTCCGTTCCTCATTATTCACGCACAACGCGCGTGATCATTACTAGTAAAAAGAAAATTTATGTTTCTTCATCATGAGCAATCTCTATCTCCAATGCTGTCATCATTGGGAGGAACCCAGATTTTTCTGAAGTTGTTCTTGTTGATGCTGAAGAACTCAAGTTACTTCCAATGAGCACAGCCAAATTAGGACCACTTGACTCAAGATGCTCAAATGGATGTGGTGGTCTAACAATTTCAACTCCTCCTTCAAGCATTTTCACCACTTTGCTCATAAGTGGAGTGGCCTCAGGTGAGTGTTGAACACACCACAAAGCAACCATACACATTCTCTCTGCATTCTCTCTGTCTCTCTCTTCTATGCCACAAATTGTCAACATCTCAAGTAGGTCATCCTTC
The DNA here is from genome assembly GCA_947561395.2 of Buxus sempervirens. Classification (NCBI taxonomy): domain Eukaryota; kingdom Viridiplantae; phylum Streptophyta; class Magnoliopsida; order Buxales; family Buxaceae; genus Buxus; species Buxus sempervirens. Next base: position 25,002,194 of record OX387189.1, read on the forward strand.
TCAAACATCTTCCAAGTCCATCTAGGAAGCCATTGTTTTGTCTCGCTTGCATTATCATCGTACTATCTTCTTCTCCCTAAAATCTCAAACAAAAGAATGCCAAAGCTGTAAACATCACATTTGTGGGTGACAGGATATGGCTTATACAGCTCCGGCGCAGCATACCCTGGAGTGCCTTTAAAGCCTGTCATGGTTACCTCAGCGCGATCCCTATTAAAAAGCTTTGCCAATCCGAAATCTGCAACTTTAGGAGTCAAGTCAGCATCTAAAAGAACATTTTCTGGCTTGATATCATAATGAATTATCCTTTGGTGACACTCTTCATGCAAGTAAGCAAGCCCCCTCACCGTTCCAACGGCAATCTCATGAAGCTTCTCCCACTCAATTGTCCTATTCTCATCAAATAAAAAACTGTTGAGGGATCCATTCTCCATGAACTCGTACACGAGTGCCCTCATCTCAGGATCAAAGCAGAATCCATAGAGCCTGACTAGATTGGTATGATAAGTTCTTCCTAAGGTGCTCACTTCTGCCATGAACTGCTCTTCTATTTTCTTGATAGAGTTGTTATTAAGCACTTTAACAGCAACTTGCACTCCATCATGGAATTCCCCTTTATACACCACCCCATAACCCCCAGATCCCAGTTTGGTGGAACAATTCTTGGTGAACCTTGCAATTTGCTCAGGCGAAAGTCGGATCGGCTTCTCTTTCTCCATGTTTATGAAGAACCTCTCCATCGTTGCGATGTTGACTTGTGAGTTTGGGATCAAAGGAAATGCTAATGGATCCTCAGTGGGCATGGAATCTGGTATCTTTGAAGTCAAGTTGTCACTGGTTGCTAAACGGGCATAAGATGGAATTGCAGTTCCTGCCTTTCTTAAGCAATCAATGATGGCATAGACTATTGCAACAATTGCAATGATCACCACCAATACATAAACTGCAGAAGAGAAATCATGGGGATCAAAGTTTTGTTCCAAATGAGGGAAAAAAATGGCTTGGAATTATATGGGGGTCCAGTATCTTACCTATGGAAGCCATAATAGCCCATCTGAACGTGGAAGTAACCTCTTTCCCAAATTAATCGAATATATTTCTTGAGGATGATTCGAAGCTTGTATAGGAAGGAACGTCATTGATATACTGATGAACTAACTTGGGGTACATAACCTTTAATTTGCAGATAGATTGAAAAGAGAATTCTGTGATTTTTACTACCGTGAGAACACGGCCCATGGGGGTCGGTTCGGGTCAATAGGGTCGCCACAATCCATGGTTCGATTTCGGGTGTGGATGGGTACCAAGAAAATTTAATTAATCTCATGGGAGTTTCAAATTTGATTCAACCAGATTTCTGGGTTAGGGGGTTCAATTAAGTGGTTGGGAAGGTGTTAGGCAGCCAACCACCCCTGGTTCAATGAACCAGTTACCTTATCTAGATTTCACCCAAAAAAGAAATTATTTATTTACAAATTCCTAAAATATTTACAAATCCTAAAAAGGAAAGTTTCTAAGCTTGCTAAATTTGATACAAGTGAAATATTTCTAAAAGATGATCTTTACAAATTTCTAAAAAAAAGGTTTATAAAAAGGAAGGTTTCTAAACTCCTAAGTGTTTTTAAATTTGTTAATATACAAATCTTTAAAAGGAAATATTTCTAAATTTCTTAGATTTTGTACAAGAGAATTATTTCTAAAATTTTACTAATTTCTAAAAGGAAAGTTCTTAAATTTACTAAAAAGGAAAGTTTCTAATTTCCTAAATGTTTCTAAATTTAACAAAATATACAAATCTAAAAAAAAAAAAGAAAATTTCTAAGTTGGTTAAACTTTATACAAGGTAATTCTTTTTAAATATTAAAAAAAGGAAAGTTTCTAATTTTCTAAAAAAAAAGGAAAATTTCTAATTTTCTAAATGTCTAAATTGACTTATATTTACAAATCTAAAAAAAAGGAAAATTTCTAAGTTTGTTACATTTTATACAAGGTAATTATTTCTAAATTTTTTAAAAGAAAGGAAAGTTTCTAATTTTTTAAATGTCTAAATTGACTAATATTTACAAATCTAAAAAAGGAAAATTTCTAAGTTTGTTACATTTTATACAAGGTAATTATTTCTAAATTTTAAAAGAAAAGGAAAGTTTCTAATTTTTTAAATGTTTCTAAATTGGTTAATATTTACAAATCATGGCAACATTTCTAAGTTTGCTAAAATCCTATATATACAAAATTCCTAAAAATTTAAACTCCTACAAAATGAAATATTAAATTCAGATTTTCTAAAGTATAAGATTCTAATTAGTTTTTTTTTTTTTTTAATTTCTAAGAAGACACCTAAACTTTAAAGTATTGAAGTAGCATTACCGAAATGGGTAATTTGAAACTGATGGAACTATGCACATACAATTGAATCTATTTTATAATGGCAGAACTATACAGAACAAGGAATTAACATACACTCTAACTATGAAATCTTGTATGGACTCATCTTATTTTTAAAATAGTGGCACTATCTGTTCAGTGTAATTGTTAGGTTGATGCAACCAGCAGCATATTTAATCTACGAAGATCATGAAACCTTACTGAAACAAACTAAAAAAAATCAATCACCCTAAATGCATTACACAGAATATGACAATCAATTTGAAAGTCAATATAGTCATGTTATTTGCATTCATCCATTCAAAACCTCAATACAAAAGTTATCCAGATTTACTGAAAACAGAAGATGCAGAAACTACTTCTCTCCCATTCGGGTTTCAGGCATGCAAAAGATTAAAGGGGTTTATCCTCTTACCTGGATAGATGAGTGGAAGGGTCTGCGGCAGAAAGTCTGGTGAGAAACTGGAACAGGCCGATTGGATGGAAGCTGCAACAGCAATATTGCGCGAGAGAGGTTGACGAAAGGGGGTGATGCAACTCTACTAAGCCGAGCTTGTTCGACTGCAACAGGGATAGGCGTGAGAGACAGGAGGAAGCCGGAGTGAGGTCATCGCAGGTGGGGGTTGCGACTGAGGTGGCGAGCGAGAGTGATTGAGGGAAAGATTAAGTGAGAGCCTGAGAGAGGTCGAGGGTTTTTCTGCTGAAGTTCTCGTTAATCTCTCCAAAAATCGACCAAATTTTTTCCGTCCCCCACCACAATGGTAGAAGCTCCTGTTTTATAGAAGCTGATTAGCTCATCACGGAGAGAGGTCCGAAAATTTCCCTAACAGATACCTCTTTTGGAAACGGAAGAAATCCCCTTGATTCGGGTTGATTGTTCACGGTCAAGATAGAGAAAGGGAGAGGGCTTCAGCTAAATGGAAACTTCCTAATCATCTAAGAAGGAAAGAAGAAGGATTGAGAACCCCCAAAGAATTTTCTGGTTTGATCGACTGTCCAAACGGTCGATCGCGAGTTTCTAAATTGAAAAAATTTCCTTTCTGATTCGAAAACCCTTCTATTTTTCTTCCAATCTTCTTTTCTAAAACGTGGGAATCATTTCTAGATGATTCCCACTGATTTTGGGTTGCAAAATGGCAACCCACGAACGAAAACAGCAAGTTTTCGTTTGTGGAATAATTGGGGCAGACTTTTGTAAATTTAAAGAATTTAAATCCTCTCTTGTTATTTTAAGAAGTTCAAGGTTAAAAATTAATTTTTAAATTTTCCCTCTTCCCCTGTTTTCCAGCTTTTATCTCAACAAGTTCCTTTTTCTGTTTTGCAAATTAAACCCCCAAAATTGGGGTTCTGACAACTACAAAAGAAGAAGAAGATGATAAAGTTGAATGAAGATAAGTGCCCACTGTGATAAATTCTGCCTTATATTTGACTAACCATGTCCATCAGTCCATGTCCGAAGGTCTTCTGTCGACGCGTTCTTAGCTTCTTGGAGCGGTGAGGCGATTTCGTCAGGGGTTTTGAGGCGATTTGTTGGTTGGGCACAAGGTGGTATTTTGGTTGTCGAGTCAACGGTTTTGTCGTCGGTTCGGACAATACTTTCGACTACTCCCTTCTTTCCACTCTTCCTTTAGTGGTTTTGAAGAGCGGTTTCAACTATTCTTTCGTCTTCTTCCTGGCTGTTCTTCGCTGGTTCTCGGGTTATCAACTACCTCCTGCGACCTTTAGGCGTCAAATCATTCTCAGCTTCGTTTATTTGCTCAATTGTAGGGAGAGCATTGACTTGTGACAGGAGAAACCACGTTTCTGAGGCGATTTCGTCAAGCAAGCTGGTTTCGATCGTGGTGGTTTCAACTGCCCTTTCCTAGGTTTGCGTTTCTATGCTACTTGTTAATCCATCTACTCAAATATCCGACTCTCCACTTTCTTCCCTAGATTGGGTTCTTAGGAGAGAGAAGAAGACGTCTGAGACAGGATTTAGTTATTTTGACATTTGGTGATTGCTGGTTGCATTCACTGTGCATGGCTGTGAATACGGATGATGATGCAAATGCAAATGACCCTGACGGGGAAGAAGATGGAGAGGGGTTGCACATTTTTAAGCCTTGATGGTTCGTCAGGACCTTGGGTGTCGATGATTTTGATGGTTCGTCAGAACTTTGGGTGTCGATGATTTTGATGATTCGTCAAAACTTTGGGTGTCGATGATTTTGATGATTCGTCAGGAACTTGGGTGTCGATGATTTTGTTGCAGAAACTCCTTGCCTGTGAAATCAGTTTTTTTTTTTTTTTTTTGGTGTTTTGTTTTGTTTTCGTTTCTAGTGAAATCAGTTTTATTGTGCTGTCTTTAGCCTAGTTTTGTGTTGTTAGGTACTGGAGATCCTTGACTCCCATAGTCCAGGTGCAATTTTGGGTCTGGACGTGTCTCGGTTTACCAAGCACTCCTTTTCTGGCTTTCTCATCTTTGATGAAGCCTTTTCTTCCTGTGCGGGCGTCCGATCTACGGGCCGCACATGCGAGGTGCACGTGAGTGCGTACCTCCTTTTGAGAAGTCGGGATTTTGGAATCGCCACTACCTGATGGAGTGTAGGCAAACACTTGGATGCCTAGAGTTTGTCTATTAGGTTGTCTACAGTTTGAGATTCAAGGTAGGGTCTCGGTTGCGGTCCAGGGAAGTCCATAGACACCCCAGTCCGCCCCGTCGGATGATGGGTCCCACAGGTTTTCCTGGTTTTGAGTCAACTTAGTCTATCTCACCCAATTCCTATGTCAAATATGCACTTTTTGGGTTAAGTCTGTGTAGGGACTTCCTGAATGGTGTGGGTCCCCTTTTTATTTGATTTTATCTTTTTACTTAGAAGGTGAAGTGGGTATGGGGTAGGCCCCATTGGAAGGCCCACGGGTTTGCCAAGTTGGGCTTAAGTCAAGCCCAAGTCCCATTTGGGGTTACATTGGATAACCCCTTTTAGGATTTGGTTTATTTGGTTTGGAATGCAAAGTTAATTTAATTTGGTTTAGATTTTTAAAGAAGGTCTGGTGGGCTTGGAGGAGGCCCATGGAAGGCCCAAATAGCTTGGGTCAACCCTTGAGGTGGACCTTGGTTGAGCAAGGCGGGTATGGGCCCCATGGGAAGGTCCACAAGGAGATCTTATAGAAAGTATAAAATAAATTTAGTGGATTGCTTCCATGCTTGCTTGTAGAGCAAAACAAATAAACAAGTGAAGGAAGCCTTACCTGAAGTGTAGCCAATTGTTGCGTGAGTGTTTTCTTTCTGGTGATGATGGTCTAGCAGTTTCCATTGTAATCAGACTTGTCCTACACATTAACAGAGGCAATTTCACAATTCCAACTTCCAAATTCAAGCAAAAATTCTCATTAAAGCAAACAACACCATGTAACAGAGGCATTTTCAAATAAAGACAAAACTCCTATTAAAAGAATTTTTATTTACAACCTTTTAGAAAAGGGTTTTCACGTAGATGGAACATAAAAATCTGGCGTGGAAGATAGAAAATTAGGTTTCCTAAGACCAATAATCTAGAGAATCTGAGAAGAGAGTGGATTTTGATTGAAATATCATCGTTTTAATTCATCAACCTCAGGATTGAGTTTCTTTCATAACACTTTATCAATTATGAGTTACATTATCACCATCGTCACCTTGTGAACTCCCCCAAACAAAATGGAGCTAGTTCAAAACTTAAAGCAATCAACGGCAACAATACGATTTGAAAATAAAAATAAAAATTAATGAATATACGGCGAAACTTTGCAAATGTACCAATTAAGTCGTATTTCTTCAAAAAAGTCTCACTCTCACACCCTTCTTTGATAGTGTAATGGTGGCTTGCAATCGTTGGGTGGGTTGAGGAGGAAGGAAGTAAGCGTTGATAGGGAAGGCCTTCATTTTTCAAAATCACCTGCTTCTCGCGCCCTTCGTTCTAACAGAGGAAATGGGGTGCGTTCGTCGAATGGGTTGCATTTGTTGGGTTGAGAGAAATGGGAGAACGGCTCAACTCAATATTTCTTGGGGTCAACAACGAACGGCTCCACGTGTCGATTTCTCCTCTACGCCATAAAAGTGCCGTAGGCTTTCATGCCAGAGAGGAAATCAGTTGTGCACTACAAGGATGTGTTAAACATCCAACCAATTAGAAGAGGACAATCTCAATTTGGTGAGCAGGCATAATAAGCAAACTTGAGGGTGGACAAATGAATGATGTGCTACCATGGCAAGCCTTGTTACAAACAATAATATTCTGAACAGCCCGGTCACTCATTCAATGTGTTGGGCCACACATATGGGACTATAACAGCAAATACGAACAAAGAAAAAATCAAAAAACATTTTATGGCCGTAGTATGGAGTTGAGCGAACAACTTCCTCCATTGTTGAAAGGGTTTCTTGGGAACTTTGTAATATAGATATCATTACAAGCAAATGAAGCATAATATTTAACAAAGATTTGCAAGTCGAGGCCAACAACAGTGTAGAAAGTGCTCTGTTTCTCCAGTGTTGTGGAAACTAAAATACAAACCACATAAATATAAAAAAGACGGAAGATGCTAAAAAAAAAAAAACATACCAGAGATTGATTGGCACTTACTTGAACTTGAATCAGAAGTGGAAGAGACGGCTCACGAAGAAGAGGAGAAGAGGAAAGAACTGCTCACGAAGATGAAGAAGGGAGTGAAATTTCGGAGAGACTGGGGAGAAGAGGATTCCGTATGTGCAGAATTTCAAATTTTGAAATTAAAACCTAAAAGACACCAGCTGCCGGTAACGTTAATGCCTGGTTTCAGTCAGTGGTCATGTGATTGTCATGTTCAATTGAGTGGACACTTGGCAGGATCCGGTGAAAGCTCCATTTAAAGGTTCAGATAATAGCTCCACAGTCCGGGTTCCATTTTTATAGAGATAGCAGCACATTACAGGGGTAATTGGCTAAGAAATAAAAGGAAACATTACAAGCTTATTTTTGGAAAGATTTTAGGAGAAAGGTTATAGAAATGCCCGTTCGAGAAATTGTAGGGAAATTGTCTTGGAATTATGGTTAAAACAGAACTTTCATGAACTAGCTAGCCGTGGGAGTCTTGAGAACTATTGGAGCCTTGAGAGGTATTGCTAAAAGGCTGAACAGAGAGAGTTCTTGCATTCTTTTTTTATTTTTTCTCTTGTTTATTTACTTTCTCCTCCTTTTTTATTTTTTCTCCTGGTCTACTATCTCCATCTTGAACAATCATTATTCCTTTCAACTTTGAAATCAAAATATCGAAGGTATAAAAACTCAAATTTTGTAGATACATTAAACAAACCGTTTTAGTTAGTAAATCAAATCAAAGATTTAAGTATTTTTCGTTATGTGAACATATTAAATGTGAAATATATTGGATTCTATTGTGGGACTAGTAGAGACTGGTGACATGCCCTCACATGGAACAAATACAGCCCATAACCATTATATATGACTGGTGCACGAGCATGGAATACTACACGTACTAGAAAGAAAAGGGAGGGAACAGTTCTGAAAATGTTGAAGTTCGAAACGAATGGGGGATGTGTGACTATTATGCCCCTTTTAATGAATCTTACCATTAATGTGTAAGGACTTTCTAAGGATGTTGCGTATTATGGTTGGCACAATTCCAAAGGGGCCTATTCTCGTTATGTATAGTATAGATAGGATTTAGTTCTTGGATTCAAGACTCGAAACCCAGCGTTTTGGCAACCAACGAAGTTGAAATGCTTACACATGAAAACATTTCAATCACGGCCAGTACCCATCCGTATCAGTAACACCAAACACAGGATGAAGTCTTCTTCCATGTGTTCATGCTTTGTCGTGAGATACTGTTATGTGGAGTGTTTTACTATCAGTGTTTTTTACATTGTTATGATGCTTCACGTGTGGCCCACTTGAAAAGACAATGACCATGAGGTGTTCACATGGCAGCATCTCATGGCCATAGCAAAAATTAATGCAAGAAAACATTGCAAGAGATTTCAACCCACCAAACACTCTGTATACCCGTGGGATGCCATTGTCTCTGCCACATCCTCCTGCGCCCTCACCACAACCATGTGATGTTGCCAGGCTAGTGTATTTTCACCAAGAAATGTCTTTTCACATCTTCTGGATGAAAAAATAGCAATCGTGAGATACTGCATGTGACAACATCTCATGAGGCAACAGGGTCTGTGCTGCAAGTAGATGCCAAAGACGATTTCAAACCATATACCCACCAATATGAGCCGGTACAACTTCGTACCGATCATGGCCAGTCCTCTAACTGATACCAGATTTTTTAAGTCTCATAATAATCCTCTTCTGTAAGCCCTAAATTATTGCTAGTAAATACAACCTGTATGCATCATGGGGAAGTATCAATAATTTCATTTATTCTTGATTTCAATGTTGTTGACTCCAGCTAAGAAATCCACAAGCAAAAATGAAGCATTCAATCCTCTCAATGCACGTGAATCTGATCCTGTATGGTCTTAAGCTTGATTTTAATGATAAACCCATTAATTTGATTCTAAAATTAATGGGTTCATCTAATTCAAGAATTTTGCAAAAATAAGTCGTGCAGAAATTCAATTCAACTTTCTCCTTTACTAATTTTCTTTTTTGGATTAATTGAAACATTGTGTCGGTTCAAGAATTATAAACCCATTAGCTTGATTCCCTTTGCAAATTGCAAGTAGACAAAACTGCACTGATCCAAGTTAAAGGACTGAGATAACTAGGCAGATATCAGTTTGTTTTCCAGCTTACTTGTGGATATATTCTTTGCTACGGAACAAAAGAGTGTAGTAATTTAAAACAAACCCTCAATAGATTATATCGCTCGAGAATATCAAACAAGTAATCAAGAAGAGGGGAAAACAATCTGATTTGTTCCTTTCTCTTCTCGAATCTAGTACACATGCTGTTAATCTGTTAATAATTATCTTGGGATTGAATCTGGACCTCCGTTGAGTTTTGTTATGAAGATGTTGGAAAGGGGACTAGAGATTCCTGCACCATTGAATCTGATAAAGGAAAGACTCATGCTAAAGGCAACTCTTGATTTCTGGGCATGATAAAGGAAATGTTCCACTTCTGGATTTCTATTTCTGTTCATTACTTCTGTATATAGAATTAGAATAGTTTCCAGTTACAGTGTTTCTATTTCTGTTGTACACAAGAATTAGAATAGGTTCCTGTTATAGTGTTTCTATTTCTGCTGTACACTATATTACACTCAATTGTAAAGGAATGAATGTGAGTTCGTGATTCATTATTCTCTTAGATTCTTCAGAATCCACTTCAACACTTGGTGATGGAGACTGCTTGTCCTCACCCATGGACAGAGAGCACCTTTGGTTCAATTTCCTCCCATTGGCAAACAGGCCTCTACTTATATGAGCTCAATCATGAGGACATATAGGATTGACATAGCTTCTTCTTGCGGCAGGTTAAGCAGTTACTGGAAGTAATATCTTTTCTTCAATTTTATTGCAGCAATAAACTTTCAATTATTCCATAAATTACTGAACTACTATGAATCATTTTCCCTCTAAAAAAAGGGAAATTCAGTTTATATAGGAACAAGAAGACAGATATTGTCAATGTTTATGTCTAACAAACGTACATAGAAGCAAATAAAAAGAAAATTTATGTTTCTTCATCATGAACAATCTCCATCTCCAATGCTTTCATCATTGGGACGAACCCAGATTTTTCTGAAGTTGTTCTTGTTGATGCTGAAGAACTCAGGTCTCCTTCACTTCCATTGAGCACAGCCAAATTAGGACCACTTGACTCAAGATGCTCAAATGGATGTGGTGGTCTAACAATTTCAACTCCTCCTTCCAGCATTTTCACCACTTTGCTCATAAGTGGCCTGGCCTCAGCCGAGGACTGAACACACCACAAAGCAACCATACACATTCTCTCTGCATTCTCTCTGTCTCTCTCTTCTATACCACAAATTGTCAACATCTCAAGTAGTTCATCCTTCTCAAACATCTCCCAAGTCCATCTAGGAAGCCATTCTTTCGTCCCGCTTACATTATCATCATAATTTCTTCTTCTCCCTACAATCTCAAACAGAAGCATGCCAAAGCTGTAAACATCACATTTGTGGGTGACAGGATATGGCTTCCACAGCTCCGGCGCAGCATACCCTGGAGTGCCTTTAAAGCCTGTCATGGTTACCTCAGATCTATCCCTATTACAAAGCTTTGCCAATCCGAAATCCGCAACTTTAGGAGATAAGTCAGCATCTAAAAGAACATTTTCTGGTTTGATATCATAATGAATTATCCTCTGGTGACACTCTTCATGCAAGTAAGCAAGACCCCTCGCCGTTCCAATGGCAATCTCATGAAGCTTCTCCCACTCAATTGTCCTCTTCTCATCAAATAAGAACCCGTTGAGGGATCCATTCTCCATGAACTCGTAGACGAGTGCCCTCATCGTAGGATCAAAGCAGAACCCATAGAGCCTGACTAGATTGGTATGATAAGTTCTTCCTAAGGTGCTTACTTCTGCCATGAACTGCTCTTCAATTCTCTTGATAGAGTTATTATTAAGCACTTTAACAGCAACTTGCACTCCATCATGGAATTCCCCTTTATACACCACCCCATAACCCCCAGATCCCAGTCTGGTGGAACAATTCTTGGTGAACCTTGCAATTTGCTCAGGAGAAAATCGGATCGGCTTCTCTTTCTCCATGTTTATGAAGAACCTCTCCATCGTTGCGATGTTGACCTGTGAGTCTGGGATCACATGAAAAGCTGGTGGATCTTCAGTGGGCATGGAATCTGGTGTCTTTGAAGTCAAGTTATCATTGGTTGCTAAACGGGCATAAGATGGAATTGCAGTTCCTGCCTTTCTTAAGCAATCAATGATGGCATAGACTATTGCAACAATTGCAATGATCACCACCAACGCATAAACTGCAGAAGAAAGATCATGGGGATCAAAGTTTTGTTCCAAATGAGGGAAAAAAATGGCTTGGAATTATATTGGGGTTCAGTATCTTACCTATGGAAGCCACCATAGCCCATCTGAATGTGGAAGTAAACTCGTTGCCGAATGAATCGAATTCATTTCGTGAGGATGATTCGAAGCTTGTGTAGGAAGGATGGTCATTGATAAACTGATGAACTAACTTGGGGTACATACCTGTACCTTTAATTTGCAGATAGATTGAAAAGAGAATTTTGTGTTCTTTTAACAAAGAAGAAGAAGATGATAAAGTGGAATGAAGATAAAGTGCCTGCTGTGATGAATTCTGCTTTATATTTGACTAACCATGTCCATGTCCAAAATTCTTCCTGCAACGCGTTTTTAGCTTCTTGGATAGAAGTTTCCAAGCAAGAACTAGCGACCATTCTCACAAAATTATTAGTCATATATTCAATGTTGTGGTCTCTATTGACTGTTTCAAACGTTTTACTTCTATAATAAAGTATTAAACGTTTGTTATTAAAAAGTATTTTCTTATTTTAATTATTTCTTAATTCAATTATTAGTTAATTCAAAATTTATAAAATACATATTGTGAAATATCAATATTAGAAATATTTCATTATAGGATATTAAGAAGTGAAACAGAAATGTTTTGAAAGAAGATTGTGTAACCAAACATAATATTGTTGGGAATGATAATAATTTTTATAATTATATGGTATAATTGGTAAGAAATGAAATCTGCCATTGTGTGTGTATATCTATATATATATAGAGAGAGAGAGAGAGAGAGGGGTTTACTCAGTCTATGAGATGCTTTGCTTAGCTAGATGATTTATAAATTATTTAATTAATGGCATTTTTCCATAAAATGCCATCATAACAGGATTTAATAGTGGCATTTTTCTATAAAATGCCATAAAAATTGTTTCACAACGGTGTTTCCTGTAAAATGCCATAATAATTACTTTATAGTGGCATTTTTCTCTAAAATATTGTAATAAAGTATTTCAATAAATTTTTTTATAAAGTCATTTGTCTATAAAATTTTGTAGTAAATTATTTTATAGCAACATTTTTCTATAAAATGACATAATAATTTGTTTAATAACTATATTTCTTATAGAATGTATAATTAATTATTAAGTGGCATTTTTCAAAAATAATGTCGTAATAAATTGTTTTATAACGGTTAAGACATTTGTAATGGCACTTTTGTATAAGTGCCATTATTTTAGGTATTGCTACATCTTTTTTTTTCTTTTTAATATTTCCATTACCTTTTCTAGCTTTGTCAAACTTCGATGATTAATGCTAGGATTTTATTCACATATTAAATTTAATCATCAAACACATTTATCTGATGAACAGAAGATATTCTCTAAATCTTCTACCTTTCTTATGTATAACCCACAGAATGGTTTAAAAGTTCAACATTTGCTGATACACTGGAAGGAAAGGGCTACAATTGGGTTAGTCGATAGAATGAGCCATTGTGAACATCCGCTGCGGAAGCATGAAGAGATGTTACGATCCTAGTTATTAAATGATTAACTAACCAGGTCTCCATAAGTCCAAGGGCTTTTGGAGCAACAATTAGGCATGTAACCTTGACAAGTAAATCATTCAAATATCACATGAAGAGTGAATTTGATTTTTTTTCCCCCTTTTTGTTAATATTTATCAAATCCTTGAATGATGTTACATTCAAACATGCTTATTAATTTGCTAGATACAAAGACCCATAATTTTATTCTCTCATTTTAGCTTGTTGTAGCTTTCTTTTTGGTCACTTATTACTCATTGATAATACCACCTACAAGAGAAATGGCTCATCTTGATAGCAACCTTGGAACCAAAAGGAAGAGAAACCATGTGTCATTAGAGGCTTAGTAAAAAATCAGTAGTTTGACCAATGGAGGAAACAATTTACTTGAAGATTTTTTATTTGCTTGAATTTAAAATTGAAAATTGAAATCTATTTTATAACCATGAGGTTAGAAACAATGTTTTAGTCAATTAAATATAGACCACTGTTGAAATCTATTTTCCTTTGTCATTTCCATGTAATTGCATGAGGCAAATAAAATTGATTTTGATGAGTTACCATAATGCATTTATATTCTTTTTATTTTTGAGAAAATTACACTTGCCTCATTTATGGTTTCTAACAATTACAAATACTTCCCTTGAGGTTTCTGAAATGACCTCTCTTGTCAAACTTATAAAATTTAATTTGACTATTTTATTCTCTATCAATTTTTTATTTGAAATAAGAAATTTTTAAATTTTAAATAAAAAAAGACCCATAATTTTTAAATTAATTATTAAGACTTTTAAACTTTTAAATAGTTATTTTTATTATAAAAAATCTCAAAATCTTACACTTTTTGTACTTAATTAAAATTAAGGGTAAATTTGTCAAAACATATTGAAATTTTAATACAATTTGTAAAAAATGGAGAGATGAAGTAGACAATAAAAAATCATTACCAAAATAAATAAATAAAAAGAGTAGACAATAAAAAAACAAAGACATAAGTGTCATTTAAGAAACCTTAAGGAAGGTATTTGTAGTTATTAAAAACCACAAGGGAGGTAAGCATAAATTTCTCATCTTTGTTTTTTCTTCCTTTTGTACTCCAGTAGCCTTTTTAGTCTATGGTGTCAAATTTATGCTGTATAGCCTAGCATGCCATAAATACATCCTTGCATCGCAAGAGGACTTTTGAGACACCAGATCAAACTAATGGTTGTTAAGAAGTAGACCATCAATTTGACTTCATGAATTGCTCATCATCAAACAAAACTGAGTTGGAGATAAATGATACAAATTAATCTTTTTCAGAGTAAAGAAACTAAAACTTTTCTCCTTTGGGAGCCAAGAAGTCACTCACAAATCTTTGGATGGGAACTCAGCAACTTGGATGCAGAATATAACCACTTAATCAGAAATTTAAATTTTCTTGGAATGGTTATACTGATTTATCATGTTATTTTGATACAAATTTATATGTTTACATGATTTGGTCTTTCAAAAGGAAATTATGGAGATGAAACATTAAATGGCAACTTAAAAAAAGAAAACATTAATTTTGATGCAACAGGATACCCTTTTGATCATATATTCTTAATTACACCACATGTAATGGTTCAAAAACTTGATTCCTCTGTGGTTGGGCGCCTCAAGTAATATCGCAAGCTATTAGCAAGAACCTGTCGAGTTACTTCAAAATCAATTTTCAGCAATGTAAAGATCATTTATGATAGTTAAAAAGGTACAGAGAGGCCTCAACAGAATGTCAAATTTTTGTACCTGTTGGAGAGGCTTGCTGATGGCATTACCCCGGTAGCTGACATGAAATTTTGCTTTTGCCAACAGTCCCTAAGGTAAAATATTCAACACAGTTGTTTGTGAAACAGAACACAGAAGATTCCTCAAAATGGGCAGAAGCAGATGGCAAAAATGGTTTAGTCAATACCTCGGTGTCAAATTCTCCTGATTCAACTGCAATGTTTATGTCCGTGATGATTTTGACGAGATCAACAAGTAAACCAGGGCGATCAGCTGTCTCCACAGAGAATAAGCTGCAACACATGATACTTTTATTATGCCACTCTCCTTATTGGAGTACATGTAATCCCTCACTAATTGGGGTTATCCCCGATTGTTTCCTAGGGTTTTAAGACTTCAATGGTCTCCAACTTTGAAGAAACAGGTTTCACCTTCCAAGAGTAAGCAAAGCTGCAATCCTTGTTAACCAGCAAAGAAGAACATGCATTGATATACAATACCTAACCAGATCAAACCTATTATTCCTACCTGGCTTTGAGAATTTTAGACCATCTGCATGGAACATAACTAGGCAGTTTCCGCTTGCAATAATATGTTTACTGAGAGAAATAGAACACAAATTACCTTCGATCTGGACCATCATCATAGATGTTAATATGTGTTGCAATGTCCACATCAACCTGCACATAGAGAAGGCAAAATAAAGAACAAAACCATACAAGAATACTGAACAAGGGAGAGAAATATAAATCCAAGTGAACATGATGTGTTGCTTCCAGTCAATAACATGCAGTACATATGCATCTACTCAGGACCAAGCATTAAATGATTTTTTATGGAATACTCCTCCTAAGTTCAACCCAAATGATTAATTTTAGCAATACAGTCCACCCAATTTCTATTGACGAAGGAATTATGGCATTTCAGACGTTGATTGAGGATGTGATTAGTATTATCACATGATTAAAGTTTTTCAAGCTATAAGATTTCTGTGCCAAACTACCTACATTTGCAAAGTGGAGGCAGGGGTTACCGAGGAAAAAAGGAAAAACATGAGTTAGTCCATGTGCATCATAAGTATACAAGCACTTAGATTGTATCTGCCAACATTGAATGGTTATTCAAATTCAATTTTTCCAATAGGTAGGACACATGCATATGGCCTGTCCTGTGACAGAAAATAAAAAATCAGCTTCTTTGGATGATTACAACCATCCATAGATAGATCACCTTTTAGAGACTAATGTTCTTGTATTTAGTGCCTTTTGAGATCTATTTACTTGTTAAAATATCAAGTTGAGTTTTAGCCTCAAACATCTCATAGAATTTTCCTACGTGTCTGATGGTTTGGGTAAATAAACCAGCCATACTATGTATAGTACAAGCTGGTACTCTAGAGACTGCCTTCTTGGTAACTTGGCAGAGAATAGTAATGCTCATTTAAGGAAAAAAAAACAATGAAATCTCTCTTATTTGCGTGAAATGAAAAAAAGAAAAAATTCTCTGTGAAAAGAAAATATGATAAACAATACTGCATTGTCACAAGCACCACTGTTCACACTTCATTCCAAGAATTACCAGTTTGTTCGACTTACATAAGCAAGAAGAAACGTGTTGCACCAGAGGAAAAAACTTAAGATAATTGCCCGCCATAAACAACTTTAAACTTCTACTTAATCAGTACCTTCTGCTCTGGTGGCACAACACCAAATGCTGCTCCCATAGCTAATTGAGCACTAGATTCCTGAACCACCAATCCAACTTAGTCAATGCACTGCTGACAAGTCTTAAAGAAAGGACGCCCTTCAAAAGGTATTCTACAGGAATGTCAGGCAAATAAAATGCTATATTTCATAAAGTATTACCGGGTGATACTGGAGTAAGTTATTGATAATTGTCAAGCGAATTGCCTCTAGCATCTCTGGATCCTCAACTTTCCTACCAGTATCACTGCAAAAAGAGTGAATTTAGATGTTCATTGTAAAGAAATTAGGGCAAGGATGAATCCATATTACTTCTAAATAGCATTAACAAACCATAAATCTCAGTATCAGGGAATTCAAGACAGCAATATTTGCAAAATTTTACGTTCCCTTTTTTTTTTTCCTCATCATTGGTGATGAATTTGCAACTGCTTAATTAAGTGCTTATTTTTTCTTTTATCTTGTCAAAAGGCCAGAAGTGTGTTTAGTAATGTAAAAGGAGTGAGTTTTTACAGTTATATAGCAGAGGAAGGTTGGCATTCTGATAGAGTTGCTGTAAAGAACTTGGTAAAATCTTGAAAATGATAATTCCTTTTTCCCGTAGATACATTACTAACTTTAAAAATGAGATCTTCACCACCAAATTTTGAGATAACTCCTAGTACTTTGTCTTGAAAAAGCATTTATCTTCATTTGTTTATCAAAAACCATTTTTCGGCATAAGCAACTTGTTGCAATTGTGGATGGCTTCTCCCAATGTGTCACATTTAGAGAAGTACCTATCCAAAAGCACAGGCAAGCAAATGCAGCCAAACTATTTAACGGTCCTCTATGCTTTGCATATTTGAGGTATAGATAACCTTTTTTATTTATTTTTTATTACATGCAAACAAGGTGACCCATTCACCATTATATAGGTTGTTGAAGTTCTTGTAAAAATAGTTTGGACTAATTTTATCTAGAATTTCTACAACAGGAAACTTCGATGGATCTTTCAAATTTTATTTCACACATATGAAGAAAGAATTGAACTTCTGGGTCAAATTTAAAAATAAAGGGAAAAAAAGAAAATTATAAACTTTGAGGAGGTTTTTTTTTTTGGGGGGGGGCGGGCCGTGCGCAATCCGTTATCACAGAAAGGATGATATTAAGCATTTATCATCTGTAGAAGTTTTAGGCAATATCATTGAGGCTGGAAGACTGGATATCTCTTAGATATCTTAAGGAATACATCAAGAACACAAGAAGAAAAGAATGATGCGAATTAATTCAGATCCAATGTGTACAGCACAATAGACAAGACTTACGCTTTGGTTATAGCAAACTTGTTGTGCTTCCCTGAAGAGTCCAGGAAAACATTCGCCTTAACGACATTAAGCCCAAGGTTTGTAAGTGCACTCATCTGCAACCCATATATGTTGTCAACTATTAGCATGTCAAATATACAAACACAAATGGAAATGGGTTAACTTATGAACAAACAAAATCACAAAATGCAACAAACGAAAGGATAAGCATCTGAATATTTTGGGGTTCAAGTCAAAAGAGAGTGAATTCTATTGCCATAATTACACCAAGACACTCTGTCAGCAAACGTAATCATCCACCGACCTAGGAGATCCATGCCAGAATTTAGTTAAATTCCCATTCATTTGAAAAGTACTGTGAATCCTTCCAGACAAGGTATAGAATTGTCAGTCATTTGATTGGATTTGATTTCGTGTACAAGCTCTAGACGAGATCTAGCAAATAGTTGATCCCACTCTTTCAACTTGAAAACACAGATGTTGACAATAACACAGATTTACACACAAAAGAGAAAAGAAAAGGCACAAAAAGTATAATAAGAAAGCAATATAGATGGTGTTATACCGTGTCAAGGAGAGCTCCAAGTCGATCACCAAAAGTAACCTCCACCACAGTTGCATCTGGATCTGAATCCAGATCTATTATAACTTTGGGAGTAGGAAGTGTATCAGTTTCACTAGAACTTTCCCCCTGTTATCCAAACAAACTGATCAAATAGGCACGCAATAACACTCAATCACATAGAAGTAAGGCTGTTTGATACCTCCACGGCAGTTGTGGATGAAGCCTGTGGAGTAATTGTAGTTATAGAAGTTGACAATCTGGCAAACCCCAAATTTAGGATCAACACCAAAGCTCATAATGAGAAATTCATGGCAATGAGAGGATCATACTTGAAAATTTAGCACAATTGAAAGTAAATTAAATACAATCATGAAATATCATACATACACCCATATCAGTCAAGATTATCAATTATAATACACCAAAAAAGTTTTTGAAGAGAGTAGGACTATCAACTATGGTCAATGCTTTGGCATGTACTCTTCCATCTAGCATATGGACCAGATGTAACAGATCTGCTAGTGCATGCCCATTAGACCAATTACAAAATGATGAAGTCCTTGGGCCCATTGATTAAATTATTAAGACTAATATACTGGTAATATCTCACCATTAGCTCCTCCAAGAAAGAAGATGCAACCATATGGTACCATAAACTCAGTCCAACAGCATAAAAACTTAAGTAGGAACAGTTCCATTTTCACAGACTATTAAAGAAAAGAACACCACAAGTCACAAGCAAAACAGTGAGGAAAAAATAAAGAATGGTTGATGAAATCATAAGACAAAAAAACTATTAAATACCCCAGAAATAGATTATCCATGTAATTAACAAGAAAATACATAGGACTATGACCCAAGAATCCTTTCTTCCAGAGAGATGCATAAAATATTACTCACAACAAAGAAAGACAGTCTATGGTGATAGCTACAAAAAGGAAAATAAGACGAAAAAGATTAATACAACATGAATCTTAAATTTGGATAATTAGAGGGATTACATTCCACTAATTTTTTAGCAGTTCACCAATTGCAAATCAAGGACACTGATTTAAGGCATCAATATGGTGATGGTAGGAAGAAAATTACTATAGACAACAAACATAACGCATCTACTTAGATTAGTTCTAACGACATTTTCAGAATTCATTAAAAAGGTCCCGAAACATCTGCAACAGAACCGAATGTGAAGGAAAGGAGAATATCTCATTAAACAGAGATTGCAGAAATAGTTACATCCAAGGAAAATACAAGCAAGCAGACAAGAAAACAGTTAAATTGAAGATTACCCGAAATCCAAAATTCATGAAATATCTTTTAAATGGAAAATATTCCCACTTACAAAACAGTCTCAAAATATAAAAAGGGAAAAATTTATCAATCCCCATACCTTCCCTTAGGATGAACCCAACGGCACCGAACACCTAAACTGGAGCTACTCCCCGGAAAACCGCAACTGAATAATCGATTTTCAATAGCTTTCAAACCAGCATAAGCTCCCAGACTCCCAGCAGCCATAGCCACAGCCATTTCTCTCCAAAAAAACAAAACTCCCAGAAAAGAATTCGAAAATTAAATGACGAACAATTCAAAAACAGAACCTCCTAACAAGAACACCAAGTCCTGACTAGCTTCTTCTACTTCTCCTGTCTTGATCAACGATCTTTCTCGAGCAACCCGTGAAAGCCAGATCAAGAAAACCCCCAACGATGAAAATATGAAAAGGGGTTTTGATTTCGTGGGGATTGTTGAACCACTTGGCTTCTTCCTTTCTGGAATTCCCCGCCATGAACCTCCTCTATCTCCTCCCTTTTAAGGCGAGCCTTTAAAATCCTGCAAATTATCCCCAAGCCTCTTTACCTGTATTTTTCCTTATGGATAATAACAACGCGTTTCGTGAGGAAGCATCAAGTACATTCCCTGCCAACTTGCTGTACGATGGTGACGTGTTTTGAAGGTATAAGAAAAAAAAATATTAGTTTTGAATCTACCAGGCCGTTTCCTTTTAGTTTTGGGAAAATTATGGGAGTGGCCTCCTTTTGGTCTTTCCCAAAAGGCCTGTACATCAAACTCATGACGCTGTAAGCCTCCTTTTCCCCTAAATTTATCAAAAGGGCCTCACATGAAGGATGCAAACATTTTCATATGAGGATACAAGTCTTATCATAGGGGGATACAATTATTTTCATAGTAGGATACAATCATACTCATAGGGGAAACAAGTATAGGAATACAAGAATTTTCATAGGAGAATACACGTATAATCATAAAAGGATACAAGCATTTTCATAAGAGGATACAAGTTCAGTTATACGGGGATACAAGCATTTTCATAAGAGGATACAAGTCCTGTTATAAAGGGCATGTGAGGCCCTTTTAATAAATTTAAGGGAAAAGGAGGCTTGCAGCATCATAAGTTTGATGTACAGGCCTTTTGGGAAAGACCTTCCAGAAAGGAGGCATTTCCCATAATTTTCCCTTTAGTTTTTTCTTACTCGTTTCTTTTTATTTATTTATTTTTTCCTTTTTTCTTTACTTCTTCCTTCAATTCTTCTTCCAAATTTACGTACTCCTTTGCATATATCATCTGCAGCTAAAATCTTTCACTATAACATTATAGCCTTACAGGGCTGTGATTGGTCTAGGGTGCAACTCAGTTCGGTTTGGACCACGTTGACTTTAATCCAAGACCAAATCAAATTTATTAAGAGTTAACCCAAATCCAAACCGTCTCAACCTAAAAACCAAACCAAACAAAAAATGTAAAACCTTAAATCCAAACCCATATTGCACATTCGGTTCAGTCTAGTTTAGGTTAGGCCATTTTCATAAGCATTTCATTGCTTTTAATTTGAAAATCCAACGACTACAAATTCAAATGGCTTCTTCCAAAATATAATACATTACATCATAAGTATATCTAGTGTCGGAAAATCATATATTATATAGAATAATTATCCATATATAAATAAACACACACACACAATTCGGTTTAGTACTTTTTGAACCAAAACCGAATCAAAATATTAAAATTGAATCCAAACCAACCCAAATTCGGTTTGGGTCAAGCGGTTTTAGGTTTTATCCAACCCAAGTTGCACCCCTAGATTGATCTCTTCAAATTAAAACTGTTAACAAATATGTCTGTATTAAATATTTTCTAACAAGATAATGTGGCTCAACAATCCTATGAATAGGCCATTAGGACAATACTAGAGCTTGTATAATCCTATTAATATATATATTTTTAGTAAATTTTATCAGTTGTGCCTAGTAGATTTATGTTTTAATGTAAGAGCCCTCTTTTTGTGATTTATTTGCCATTAAAACTAAGCAAGTCATCATATATATATATTAAAGCAGAATACAGAAAAGTCCTCCACGAGGACATCCCCTTCTTTCTCCAATGGCCCTTCTGGGCTCCACCTTAAAATAATTTATTTAAAATAAATTATTTCTTAAAATACATACATCTTACCTCCATGTGGACATGATATCTTTCTCCAATATTATCTTTAACTAAATTATATTTATATAATTAATCCTTATCTTTTCAAAGTCCTCGAAACCCATAATTATCTTTTAACTAAATTAATAATGAAAATAATCAAAAATATAATTCTTCTTTTTTTCAAAATAATGCTAATATTCAAAACACAATAAATAAAACTCAAAAGCGCGACAAAAGATTGTATGATTAACAATGAAAAAATTTTCAATTCCAAATATGAAAGTAAGTTTAAAAAAAAACAATTAACACAAAAGAAAACAATGCAACACGAATACGGGTTTGAGTAAACTGGTTTTTGGTAATATATTTTAAAAATAAATTGAATTCAGTCACCTACTTCTTGATAATTGTAAATTAGTTACACTTTTTTAAAACAATTGAGTTTGAGTGTTATTTTAATGTTAAAATGTATTTCTTTCAAAAATACCCTTATAGGTTTGCAATCAAGTTGTACTCTATTATTAAATTAAGTATATGTATATTCATTCTCAATTATAAGCCAAATCAATATTTCATCCAACAATTTATGTACATTGTCAAAATTTTTAAATTAAAAAATACATTTTCTCTAATGTTATCTTTAACTAAATTATAATTATATTATTAATCCTTATCTTTTCAGAATCCTAGAAACCCATAACTATCTTTAACTAAATTAATAATCAAATAATTAAAGATATACTTCTTTATTTTCGAAAAAATTTGGTAAATTTGCAATTGCCGGTGAAAACGAATAGTTAATTTTTAGATATATCTTAATTTAAATATTTATTTTACTATTATTTAACAATAGTAGTGAGACATATTATTTAAAGTGGTCCTTTTCGGGCGCCACTTTAAATATTTATTTTAACAGTAAAATAACACTAAAAAAGGAGTAAAATTTATTACATTGTAAAATTGTATAATTTTCAATAAAAAAAAGACTGGCAGCCAAAACACAGAAAGCAAAATATTGAATCATGCCGATAAAAGATTAAATGACATAAGGAATTGTTGCCATATAAAATCTTGGACTATAAATAAATTACTAATGTGATTACACATGATAACAAAACTTCCAACTATTATATTTACTCATTGTAGCAGTTATTTTAAATTATTTAAAAATAGCATAATTAAATATATATGTTCCTGTGCTTAGCACAGGTAAAACAACTAGTTTGGATACCTACCAAGATATCCAAACTACCCATTAATCCCTTCTTTTTATCAAGTAATTTATCTTCCTAGTCCTTTTAGGTTTAATACCAAGATATCTACCCATAAATCCCTTCTTTTTAAGGGAAGGGATTTATTGTTTACAATTTAGTACTCAAAGGGGGACCGTTTCCTCTGGTACCACTATGCTGGACCATCGTGAAATGGATAGACATAATTTTGGGAGTTGGGGGTGGGCCACACCGTATGACACAATCTCTATTTGTATGTGGTTCGAGACCTAGGGTTTTCTTTTTGAATACAAAGCTAGTCGAATAAAATTGGAAATTGTCTACACCTAAATGTTGCATCACCCCTTACATCAAGCATGCTGATTGGTGCATTAAATTTAAAAAAATAATTTTGCTTCCTAAATTTTTTTTATAGTGAATGCACCAATCATGACACCGATTGTTATGTCCTAGACCTAGATTTATTACTAAAATAAACCCAATATCTAAGATGTGGACCTTGTGGCCCAAAGCAACTAATATCTAGAATAAATCAATAAAATGCTCCATCAAAGTATAATAAATTTCAAACTTTCATTTTATTACCTTGAATAAAACGCAGAATGTCAACTATCTCTCACAACTCACTAAAGAATATCAATCCTCAATAAAATGAAATATTTACTATATATCAAATCCATCTAAGAATAAATGTAACGCCCCGGATCCAAGTTACGTAGAGAAACCGTAACTTATCTCCGAAGGTTAACATATAACCCAGGATTGCAATATCAAAGTGAAGGAAAACATGAATAAATCAATAACTAGATAATCAGAGTGCACTATAACCCAAGCTCAACAATAAAATACTATAACCAAGGCTAACTCACAAGAACCAAGCATATACCAGCTGGTGACATCCTTACCAGAATCTGAAAACAAAACAAAACGAAATGGAATGAGATACGAATATCCCAGTAAGTAGCACATGCATGCTCAAATATAGTTTATCAGTTCTAAAATATGATACAGTTTTAAATCATGCAACAGTAGCGATAACACATCAGTTTCGAATAATCAGAGTAATCCAACAGTAAACCATCGATCAGCACAAGATATCAAGAGTAATCCAGTAACAAACATATCTGTATCATCAAACCAGCGGTCAATAAGTCACCGCAGGACTCATGAAATAAGACTGCCTTTAACTAGTGTAAAGACCATGCTCACTATGCCACCTCCCGGCTTATGTGCGAAGCTGAACTACACGATCATCGTCTTATTGCAGGAGAACCCATCCAGATACAATAATGGGTTGGCATGTACTAATCCAATCATAGTCCGAGATACACTATAAAATGAGGGATAGCCGCAGCCAACCAGATACAGAGAAGGCCTCATCGAGATACACGATGGAACGCGTGCGTGAACAAGGTATTATAACTAGCAAAGAATAATCCTTTCCACTATTTAGCTCCTAACATGGATCCATATCGAACTATGCCCACTAGACTCTAAAACCAAAACCAACAAAGAAATCCAGTAAGCACAACTCATCTCAATCTCAATCATATCATCCCGAGCTACACGGGGCATCCCCGAGATACACGGAGGCAACAACATCCCGAGATACACGGGGCATCTCCGAGTACACAGAGGTATCACAACTACCCAAGTACATGGGCATCACAATCCATCTCCACAAGTACCTGGAGGAAAACCACTTCAAAACCAGAAAACCAATCATCCATAATCAGTTTAAAATCCTCTTTCCGTAGAATCCGCTTAAAACCAGTGCAATGTAAAAAGTTCCATCATCATGACAATTCCGTCTAATCGGTGGTGAAATCCAATATTAATAATCAAGATTCAACTACATCCACAAGATCAGAAATTATGGAAACAGATTTATCCAAATAATAAGTTTTACATGCTCTTTCTAATAACTTCCATGAAATCCCTTGGGAGTCAAAATTTATATACAAGTGTTATTCCAGACTAAAACAGTAGTTTCTTATACTAAAAATCACATTTCAACCTTATAATAATTTCAGTTTTGTTTTACTCATTATAAGTCCAAACAAGAGATTTTCCCAATAATATTTCATAAAGATTCCTTTATAGATTAGAATTTAGCAAAAGTGTAAATCTCAGCTAAACCGGCAATTCAGAAATGAGAAATCAGAATTAGCTTCCTTTACTGAAATTAGTCATGTAGAACTAATTTCCCGCCCAAAACAGTGGCCTTCCTATAGATACCTTACCTATTTAACTCTTACTTAACATAATCAACAATGATATCTTCTACAAATATATTTAACTCAACTTATGAAACCATAACTTTCTACCTTTTATTAATTTAAGCTGTAATGTCATTCACTAGTATGGTTCCCAAATAACTCAGATGATCTAAACCTAAGAGAAGCGTTCACAATGATTTTTATCAACTTTAATGCACATAGTTCAACTATATTTAAATTTGCAAACATTCACCTTGCTCATCGGCTTAAAACCCCTCTTTTATACATTCATTTCAGCACCTAATATTTCACCCCAATTCCCTTTCTTCATCTCTAATTTATTCTTTTGATAATTTCCCCATTTCAGTTTTTCAAATTACAAAGAATAAGAGCTGGACAGATCCCAACTCATAAGAACACTCCATGTTTTTTAACCTAAACAGTTTGCTGATTTTTCACACCATGGTACCTGAAATATATTCCCAAATTCAGCATCTCTTGCTTCCCAATAGTTCCTTAATACTCCTGGTTAACTCCTTAATTATTTCCCCACAAATAGAACTTAAAACTGTTAATAAACTACTAAGCAAAGTGCTGGGCACCAACCACAGCAGCACTTGGTATCCACACAATTTTTCTAATTTCAGAACTCATGACTTCAACTGTGCTTCCAATTCAGCTCATCTACTCATTAACCTTCATACAACTCCTAATTAAGTATAATGAGAAAGACCCCTAACTGTATTTTAATATCAATCACAAAAACTAGAATGAGTGAGCTGGCGCTGACCTCTAAAGAGGTAGGCGCCACTCAACAGATGGTCCCTCTCTCCAATAACCAGCATATAAACTAACCACTCGTCAACTGTATTACAAGCACTTAAATAAATAATTTAAACTAATACTAGTGAATTCAACTTATATAAAATAGTTTATGCTCAACAGCCACAGTTTGATGTAGAAATGGAGCTAACGCTGACCTCTAAAGAGGTTCGCGCCAACCAGTTGAGCTTAGCGCCAAGTCCATTTATCCATCTCCTTTGCGGCTAATGCAAAACATGAGAACCAACCTGATGTTTTACCTTCGCATCACTTCTGGGTTACTCTTAAACCTTCAACTAAAATATTTAACCTGGTTTGAATTTAAATTAGTTGCTCAACCATTAACACAATATTAGTTGCACAAATATTTTCTTCAAACCAATTTCAGCAACCAAAGATAACTTATGTGCACATGAAGTTTGTTCAGGTTTTTCTCCATGATTCCATCACCAAACTCCAACTCATCTAATCGATTGACCATCTTACTGTAGAATTGAATTGAATCAAAATTTCCTACTAACCAAATCTGAACGCCCAAAATCAGTATAAACAGAGTTCGTTTGATCTCAGGTTTAAGACTAAATCAAATTCTCGATTAAATCAGCTAAGACAGATTAGTTTGTGCTACTTACATGTTAAGAGTAAATCTGAGATGAAGATCTCTTTAATTCTCCAAATGAATCTCTAAGATATTTCTCCAAAATTGAACTTACGATCAGACTTCTGCAAAATTTTGATAACAACTTCAGATCTGAATATCTTCTTCAATTAGGAGTGAATTTTAAGAATTAAACCTTATTTAAACTGATTTTACCCGGATTATCTTGAATTTGTAGGAATCTCTGCTCCTGAACAAATCTGAAGTTTTTGCAGCAATTGATCTACACTCTCTCTCTCTCTAACAGCAACCAAACGGCCACTACTGAACTCTCTTTGATCTCTTGAATCTTTCCAATTCAGATCCAGAAACCCTAGCTCCTTCTCCTCCCTAAGCTCTCTGATCTTCCAGAGCTCTCTAGCAACCCAAGAAATAACCATTCAACTAAAAAATTTCTTCCTATTTATAATTGCCACCAAACCTGAGTTTTAAAGTATGATCTCATGCTTGCCATTACATGAAACTCCCTGCATAAGCACTCTAATTCCTTACATATTTTCTATTTGCCA
Source organism: Buxus sempervirens (assembly GCA_947561395.2). Lineage (NCBI taxonomy): Eukaryota > Viridiplantae > Streptophyta > Magnoliopsida > Buxales > Buxaceae > Buxus > Buxus sempervirens. The sequence goes on from OX387189.1 coordinate 25,029,300, forward strand.
CATCACCAAATAATATTAAACCCACCACTAAAATTTTCCAGCAATTTCTCATTTCTAATTAATTGTAATCATCCCATCCGGTTCGACCAAAAGCCCCCGGTCTAACACCTTGGTCTTTTCTTTTGAAAATTACTATTTGACCTTAATTTAATTATTAAACTAATAATTTTTAATTTCATTAAAAATTAGGGATTTTACAATAAATAAAATCAGTCCTATGTTAAACAGAAATAATCATCAGTATCCTCTTCTATAATGTCCTTAGCCCTCAGTTGCTCTATCCTATCAAGTACATCCTCACTAGTAATATCTGAAAACAAAAATTTTTAAAAACGGGGGATTAGTAAGTAGCAACATGCATGAAGTAAAACATAGTTCAATATCTTTCCTCAAATACATTTTCATGGATTTGCAAAAGAATAGATCAATAATATGATAAACAAGTAATTGTAAGCAAGTAAATGAAATTTGCAAGTTTTCCATCATAAAACAAATAGTAGTTCCAAATCATTCATAATCCAAAATAGAACAGTGTGGCATCACAGGACTCATGAAATATGACTTCTTTGAGAGATTATACTTGGTTCAATTGCCACCTCATGTCTTATGTATGAAGCCTACCTACTCAGGGTTTCAGCCATCGTCTTATTGTAGAGCACTCAACTAGTCATAGATGGATTGGCAAGTACAATCCAATCAAAGAACAAGAGCTGAAACAAGGATACCGAATAGATAATCATCATGGTGGTACGGATTGTTGCAGCTCATTCCTTTATAAAATAGCCTCTCCATCATGGAGGAACATACATATGGAAAATAAGCATCAACCATATAAGGACTAACAGACTTTACTATCTAGCTAAATTATGGATCCACAATAAGCTAAACCCGTTGGACACATGACAAACTGCAACCAAAAGCCAATCTTTCATTGCCATCATGGCATAAATCACTCTCGCATGGAGGAAAACCATACCACTTTGCTCCCATGGTGAAATTTCACTCCCTCATGGAGGAAAACCATTAATTCATAACCCACTCTATCATGGAGGAAAAACCTAATAGTTTAAAGTCCCAAATAAAGCCATAATTTAAGAAGAAATCCAATAAAACAAGTTTACGCATTTTTAGAAATTTTTTGGAAATATTTCAGAAGTCAAAATATGTTTAAACCTCCTACACAAGTTTAGAAATCCATTTGGAAGCTTTTTAAAATCATTTTGGATGAAAAATAATCATTTTTGACAAAGTTGAAACTAAGAACATTTAATGCTCGAGCTCTAGGGGGACAAACGGAACCAACATCGAAGTAATATGGTTTTTCTCACTAAGCACACATTGGGTGTAGGTCAAGCGATCTGGGTTTAATGAAAAAATTGGCTTGATCGCTCAAGTGTGGAGTCGAGCGCTTTCGAGTGTAACTCTTAGGGTTTATAGGTCTGCAATTTATTTTTAACAGCACCTGTCCGATTATCAAGTACAGGATTGGCATGAAGAAACATAACAAGGGCTCATACTCGATAGCGGTTCAAGCACAAGTTGAGTGCTCGATAGCGGTTTGAGCACAGGTCAAGTGCGAAGGCAAATCTAGGCTTTTTTTCCTAAAAATTCAGGGCCTTAGCTTGCTCTTCCTAGGTGATCATTTTAAAACCAAATTCAACCAATTTGAGATCATATAACACTACGAAAATATCCTTTAAATTGCACCAAATCAAAAAAGAAAAAAAAAGAAGAAAACAAATCTAAAACATGGATACCATTATTGCAATTAGTTCATTCATGATTTCTCAAAGAATAACAAAATCATAGCTCAAAAATAGTTACAGATCATATAACTCCAATAAAAAACTAGTTCAGATCATTCATATCCAACCAAAAATCACCAAAACAATCAATTTAATCCGCAAACGTTGAGGATTAACGTCTAATCAAGTAAACATGTAAGATTTTTATAGTTTAAGGGCTACTACATTATGAGGTCCAATGTTTGGAAAATGTTAAAGAGACATTTTGTTCCTCCAAATTGTGTTTGACTCGACACGTGGCAGTAGGGATGACGTGATGCGGGCGTACCAATATCCTTGGATGTAGAATTTGGGTTGGGTCCTGGCCCCGGCATATGTTCTAGATCTAAACCGAGATCGGTCTAACCGTACTATAAGCACCTCATTTTTGCGCTCCCGGAAGAGCAGGAAATGCAAACCCTAAACAGAAAGTCAAACCCTGAGGGGTGGAAAATTGACTTTTTGATCAAGTGAAAATTGGCCACCTTGCTTTATCTCAATGGATAGAGAATCCCGACACGAGTCCAACGCAACTGAGTTTGCTGGAATCGGAGTTCGGATAAAGGTTCTGTGGGTCGGTCAAACTTGAGGATGAGCCGAAAGTTGACTTTTCCTCAAACCCCGTGCCAAGTGCTTAGCCCTATGTCATTAGATATAGGGCTCCAATACGAGTCTAACGCAATTGAGTTTGCTCAAATCGGAGTTCGGATGAAGGAGATATGAGCTGTCAAAGTTTCCGCGCAGCAAAACCGGAAACTGCACACGTGGCGAAGAAACTGCACACGTGGTAGCCAACGCAGCAAAATATCTTGGGGACTAAGTCTTAAATATCCAAAATTCGCAGGGACCAATCCGTAGATATCCAAAGGTGACAAATCGGTCAAATCGGTCAAGTCGAGGGGCAAATCCGTAATTTTTCGATTTGTATCCGATCAAGTATGCCGGATATACTTGCTCCTCTTCATATCCGAACTCAAATGCCGGATACAAAGATTTGCTTGGCGAGATTCGCGTCGATTCCCCGACAAATTCGCGGCGGCATTTAATTTTCGGATGATTATGTTTTGTATCCGGCATTGAATGCTGGATACAAATAAGCACTTGTGTAACCGGCCATAGAGGCCGGTTATGAAGAGGGCTTAGTGTATCCGGCCTGAGTTGCCGGATACATTAAGTTGGCCTATAAAAGGCCAACAGCAGCCCAGTTCCGGGGGTTGGCTTTTCTAGTGGTTTTTCAGCCTTCTTCCTCCATTTTTTCCCACCCGAATCCTTCCCTCTTCAACCCCTTTTTGCCCTCCATAATCTCACCACACCATTCCAAGCCAATAGAATACTATCCTCACTCCATCTTCTTCAAGTACACCCCACTAAAAGGGAGGGGCACCTGCTGTTAGCTGCGGGAGAGGAAGCCTCCGGCCCCTGTTCAACCTCCAAGAGGTGTTTTCACTTTGATTCAAGGGTTAATAACCATCAGGTAATGCTCCTCAACAATTTGTGCTTCATATATATTTAAATTAGAATTTTTCAAAGGGATTTTTAGGCTTGTCTTCATCCTTTGCATGAGTTGGTTTCCATGATGTTTTACGCATGCACCTACTTCCTTTTTTCATGGCATGAGACCCTCCGGAGGTAAGGGTCTACGTACGGTTCTTTGGGAGCACGAGGGCTCTATTTTTACATACTTTTTAACGCTCATAAGTCGCTGTCCCGACCTCCTGTTAAGATGTCTTTAAAGGGAGCATGTTCCCTACGATTAGCCCATCTTTTGTACCCCCCTTCTCCACCTTCTTGTAGGCTTTCCTAGGGCTGTGAAGATAGGTTGTTTGGATTCTACTGGTTGAAGGATACCCTACGGAGCATGCTAGCTTTCTTCTATTCTTGTTTTATGCTTGTATGTTCCATGCATGCCTACTTTGATAGGAGTACTTCTATTGCTGATTTGGTATGCAATTTTTTATTAACAAGCTGTCTAACCACCCACAGTCGTGATCCCCCTCTAGCATGCTCCTAACCCCCTCACCCCTTTAACCCACGGTTATGACTAACCCAGGCTGCTGCTGGGTGTACCAGCAGCAGCACCTTCAGTCCCCGGTAGACGGCCTCCAGGCCCCATGAGTATGTCCCCCCCCCCCCCCCCCCCCCCCCCCCCCCCCCCCCCCATTCGCCTGCTGTCTTACATGCTTGAGCTGAAATTTCTCTTTATTTTTCTGTTGATATCATGTGGAGAGCCCATATCATGCTTCCTTTAGATATGACTTAGGTGAGTTGCTGCTGGAGGCAGTAGCAAACTCCCACTAGTCATTGCTGCCCCAGCAGCCCTGGAGCTTAAGGTCAAGCTCATGCCCCCACCATCCTCTTGCCTTGCTAAGGTGGCGTTTGGGATTGCTAGTGCTTATGGATAAGTACTTAAAAGATAAGTTGGCTTATTTAAGTACTTATCCGTAGTTGTAAAAAAGTGCTTATCTGAAAAAATTTGTGTTTGGTAAACACGTGTATATAAGCACTTAAGATAGTAAGTGCTTTTTAGTACAAGCAAGCACAAGCTATAGTTCAAGCTTTCGTTATCGTTTTCCGAATTTGAGATTCCGAGATGCCTTCAATTGTTCTGAGGAGAGTCTCCGCTTCAAATCTGCTCGGCAAGTTGATCACCTGATAATGGACAGAAATTAAAAGACAGTTGAAGCTTAAAATTTCTTCAAGTCTATTTACTATATGTATTAGGAAAAGCAAAGAAAATCTCATTTTGCAGAGATTCAACGCAGAGTCTCCCCAGCTCCACTATGAAAGTACCAACAAGGCCTATCATGCAACCTCTGGAATTCCATATCTCTGCGGTTTTTGTGAAACCAAGAAAAGGGGCTCTGAACTTCGGCTCTACTTTTGGGATTTCAACCTGGTAATTTGAAAGCCCACCCATTTGATCAAATTTCTCTGAAATATTGAAAATAAAATAGAACACACTGAAAAGGAAAGTGCCCGCAAAAAGGATTGAATGGAAAACTTACACCGGGAGGAAGCTTTGCAGCTCTGACTCTGAAAGAGGTGGAGCATTTCTGGGTATTTTTGCTTCCTCGGTTGTAATTGTGGAAGAGGAACGGATTACGTGAGCGGTGAATAGCTTTCAGACCTTTGGAAGCAAAGATAACACACGCAAACACACAGATGCGAGTGTGTATTTTTGATTGAGACAGGAAGAGAGATTTCATTTTCTTTTTTGATCTCGAGTCAATTACATGAAGTACTGTGTGGTTAATACTTTTCTGTCCTAACATGGTTGAAGTCATTTGCAGGAAGATTGGGTGCTGTGTAGAGTCTTTCACAAAAGCAAGGAAGAGAGACTAGAACAGGAGATGAGGAGTATAGCTGGTGTATCTCCCAGTTTGATCTCATGTCCTCCAATTGACCAAATAATTCAAAATGTGTTCCCTTCAATTTCGAGGAGAGGCTGGGATGCGAGGGAGGATGAGAACGCTCTGTATCTGAGGATCGACATGCCTGGACTTGGGAAAGAAGACGTGAAGGTGACGGTGGAGCAGAACACACTGATAATCAGGGGCGAAGGGCCTCAGGAGTCGGAGGACGAGGAGAGTGGGCGGAGGTACACCAGTAGGATTGATCTTCCGAAGAATTAGCCCGAGAAACGGTTGTCGTCGAGGAAGAGTGACTTGAGATTGGCGAACCAGAGAGACCTGGGATTTGTCGCTGGGGAACTCCATTTCTAATCGAGGTCGATCGGGCTAATCGTAAAAGAGGAAGGATAAGCTCTTGGAAGGGGCTTCTCCTTACGGGTTCCCTCCCTCTACTTCTTGTGGGTAATCACTTACCCATATAGCATAACCAAACATTTTTTTAACTTAAAAAGTGCTTTAATAAGCTATAAGCCGAATTAAGTGGTTAATTAAGCAATCCCAAACACAACCTAAAAGTCCAAGAATGAAGCCAAATGAGGCTTCTCCCCCCGCACCTGAACCAATGTGGGCCCATCCAGGGGCCCACATAGCTTATAGAAGGCCCCTAGGAGCCCCTGGAAACAACCCAAATGGCCAAACACCGAAAAGAGGCCATTTCAAGGTGATCCGGCAACTCAGGCCGGATCACCTAGGGCCTATGTGTATCCGGCAACTAAGGCCGGATACATGATAAAAATGTCATTTCTTGTGTCTTCTTGATCCTTGGACAAATTTTGTGATGATTTTTACCAAACCAAGCAAACCAGTAGGGTTTCCGGGTCACCCGGAAACCCAGCTTGGGACCTGGACCGCCGGTCCAACTCGGTACATCTGTGGGCCTCCCAACGGGGCCCACCAAGCCCGATGAATTCCAAAGCATGCAAATAAGTAAGATTAAATAAAGTGAACTAATTGAACCGGGTGGGCCAAACCCAATGCGGCCCACCTGAACCTTGATGTATGGAATTGGTGCGTTTAAACGCGTGGTTTGGCCGAGACCTAGGGCAAGGGCCTATCGGGCCCGCCAAAACCATTAACCGGACCAAGTGAAGGGCTCAAGCCCTAACTCCATGGAATTTGGGCTTTCAAGCCCAAAACCGGACTACGGGCCCCAAGCCCAATGTCCAAAAGACTTTGGCAAACATAAACAAGATAAGTTAAAAACCCTTTGGCATCCATCATGGGGGCCCACTCAGGGGCCCGCAAACCAATGCCGACCCACTCATTGCATAAAAATCACACAAGGCTCCAACTTGAACAAACTAAGTAAAATCAATCCACTTCACCAAGGCCCGCAGGGCCTCCTAGGGCTAGTTAGAGGCCCACCAAGGGTACATGGGCTTAACCAAGCCCGCCAAGGACACCGTGGGCCTTCCAACGGGGCCCACCCAGTCAGACTCAGACAACCTAAGTAAAACAAGATAAAATCAATTAAAGGGACCCACACCACTCAGGTAGTCCCGCCAGACTTAAACAAAATAGCATGCTGGATTAGGAATCGGGTGAGACCAAAGCAAACTGACTCAAACCAGGTAACCCACGGGACTCGTCATCCGACGGGGCGGACTGGGGTGTCTACGGACTTCCCCAGATCGCAACCGAGACCCTACTTAGAATCTCAAGCCGCAGACCAAAGCCCAAAATAGACTAACTTAGGCACCCAGGTGTCCGCCTGCACCCCATCAGGCGGTGGCGACTCCGAATTTTCCCGTGCCGCATTTCCGACGCGCGCACACGTACTATAAGTCACCTATAATAATAATTGGTCAGAAGAAAGAATGAAAACTAAGGGTTCGGTCTTCGTTTGGGCTCTAATTCGTGTTTAAAATAGTAAATGGCAACAATTAAGCAATGAAATATATTTCAGCATCGGTCGCTGAATTAACAATCGTTTATTGCAAATAACAAACCTACAGAAAAAATGAAAATAAAGGAAGGCAAAGAAAATCAACTAAGCTAGCAGTATCGGCCTTCCCTTGCTCTATAGCCGAAGTTGGAGTATAAATTAGGGACTAGGGATACAGGGCGACTGGTAACAAAGTCAATTCAGGGGTTCACCCAGGAGTATTACTTAGTCATCACTTGAGTACTCACTTGACTTGACTAATGGTAGCCTTAGTACCAGCTACTCTTGCACTATAGCTTTAGTCGGAGTATAGACAAAAGATAACATGGGCAACCTTGACTTCCTTGTCTGTTGCAGGATCTTCACGTCAAACGGAGTAATTAATAGCCTAGAATGTCACTGTGATAGGAAGCAGTGAGAGAAGTCCTAAGTTATTCTCTCGCTATAGTGTGAGTGTAGGTAGATGGATAGTGATCATTGATGATCGAAATAAAATTGTAATAACCGGTTGCAATAGAATGGATGTTGTTCCGGATTGCTTTGCAACAACGCCTTTTATAGTTGAATCTTGACGGTTGTACAACAACCCACTACGCCCACGATCTTCATGTCCGTTATCAACTGCCTACTTCATTGCAATGACTAACTTCCTATTTTGTCGTTATCCGTTGAAGTGGTTGAGTTGCTTGTGCACCAAGTTCAGTTACGAATCGTGTGTTGGTTAGAGCAATTAACAACTAATCTATTCAAAGTTATGCCGTCAGCATTTGCATTTGCAAAGGCTATTAACTCTTCTCTGTTCATGTGAGTGCTTATGTGTCTTTATTTGTAGACTAAGCCTACGTGTCTACCACGTGGCCTACTTTCATTTGTCGATCTATAGCAGGTGTAAACACATTTATGCATAGGGATGGAAATAGTTTGGTTTCGGTTCAATTTTGAAGTAAATTGAAATTGAACCTATGTGTATAATACCAACCAAAACTAAACTGAAACCTAATAGTTTTTTTTTTAGTATAAAACCAAAACTACTACCAAACCCAATTAATACAAACCCAAAACTAATCCTAATGGCCACAATTTTTTTTCGGTTTTTCAATTTGGCTCTATTCATCTTGATATTAAAACCCGAAACCAAATAGGTTTTAATAGTATACTAGTAAAACGGAAATAGAACTGAAACCGATTGATAACAACCCAGAACTAATAGGTTCGATCAGTTCAGTTTATCGGTTTTAACCAAATCATTGTCATCCCTATTTGTGAAAGAAAAATAAAAATATTATTACATCTCTATAAAAATATATTATAACAAGACATTTTAAGAATATTTTGGGTAAAAAAAAATTTATTTTTGGCATTTTTCCCAAAGAACAACTTCCCGTTATATACAACTATGGGAATGCAAGCGCTATGCATGCAGTGCGTTAGAAACAAAGAAGCTCAAATAAGTGGCTTCTATTTTTTAAGTGGGATGCTTCCACATGGAACATCCAACAGTTAGTGCTTTTCATTTTTTTTTGGAAATATTTTATGTGGGGCCCACTTAGAAAAACAATAATCGTAGGATGCTACACGTGGAAGCATCCCACTTTAAAAGGAAGAGACAATTTAGGCCCAAATCGTAGATGATTGCATTTTGTTAATAATGATGCTGATGTGTGGTGGTAACATACCTGTAAAATCGGGAAAAATTGGTGGATATTTTGGGTACAGAATGTTAGGCAGAAAACCCACTATTTCCTTTATATGTAGAATAGATATAAATAGCCAAAAAGGTTAATTGTTAATGACTGTTTAAGGGCTGGGTGGCAAGTCATCTGTTGACCGGTGAATGAGTTCAAATTGATACCATACGCCACGTTTGGAATGATGAAGTCATGAAATAATAAATAACCTTTTTCTCATTTAAAATATTCATGGTCTTCCTTCTTTCAATTTTTATTCAATTAGTGGGATGCCTGTGCGAAGCACAAGACAGGCACTTGCTTCGAAGCCTGTAGAAAATTTGTATATTGGATTCTCACAAACATAGAAAAATTATTAATTTCCATAGATTCAAAATCGACATATGCATCAAAGAACATTAAAATACAAATTTGAAAATTAGTAATTGCTAAGGCTGCTTCTATACGAAGCTTTCCACGTTGAATTCTCTATATAAAATTTACAAGATAAATTATACCAGAACGTCGAAGTACATTGATTTGTTTTGAAAACATATTAGAAATGTTTGTATCTGATTGAACTTCCCTTTGTCCAATTTGATGTGGTTTGCCAGAGCTTAATTGAGTTCTATAAAGCTTTTGAGCAGTACACACGCCAAATTGTTGAAGTTTGTTTGATCATCGGAACAATCACAACTATCATAATAAGAACCAAAATTGCTCTGTAGACTCTTCACTCCATCCATTTTGTGACCATTTGTCATTTGTTGCAACTGACATTATTATATTGCTTGTGGCACTTATAGCACTGAGTTATGTGACTAATTTATATTAATGATAATATGAGACAGTCCATAATAACTTTCTGGTATTTTTCATAAAATAGGAGCATATTAGCAATGATGTTTGTCATTCCATAAATGTCTAATCTCACATAGAAAATAGAACAAAAATTAATAGAAGACTTTAATTTTTAATCTCACATACAACACAAAAGCATGATAAACCTAAGAATGTAGCCTGTGTAGGAACACTTTTTGGACCTCTCTTAAATAACCTATGTTTTGAGAACATAATGAAACAGTATAGATCACAAAATTCATAGAGCAAATAAAATATCAAAATGAAAGGTATTATGATATGATGTAAAAAAATTTAAGTAAATTCTATCAATAATTAAAATATACGTCATGAAAGAATGACTGGGCCAATTTAAACGATCATTTTGACAAGAAATTCTCAAATTAATTAGTCTGACAATTTCTTTACCTATATAGATTTGCTGATTTATTTGTATAATGTTTGGTCACATATATTAATTGTTGTTTTTACTTCTTCTTTTTTCCTAATGACTAATTCTTAAATTTTATGTAAAAAATATATATTTGCCTTATGCAAGCCCTGATTAATTTAATTAACCTAATCATACCTTTACAGATAAGGAAAATGATATTGTTCATTAAAAAAGTAATTGCAATAACCTAAAATTCTTAATTTTCGCAAGACTTTATAACTATTAGTTTAAAATTGGAATTTTTGAAGCATTGTTTTGCGTTCATGACATTGTAATTGTTATTTGTATCATGTAAATATTGTTTTGTAAGAACTATTTTCATCAAAGTAATTAATATTTTAATTTAAAATATTATTTTCAGGTCAAGTGAGCTGTAACAATTTATTTTTTAAGTGAATAGAATTAACTAATTGGCTAAAGGCATTGCAAGGAGTAATCATTGATTGCAGTTGTAATGAAGGTTCATGAGCTTCCGTAAAATTTTGTGTGTAGGATGTGGTTATGAAAGATAAAGAAAAGAATAAAGAAGGGAAAATATGGACATAAAAAGTTCTAAGTTTGAAAAAGAGTACATGCATTATATTAAAAAAGAAAAATTTACATAGCAACAAACATTATGTACATTAAAAAAGAGACATTCTAAAACGCTATAACATTTACAAGTTCTCCATTGTTGTCTTTCTTTCAGGAGAAAGCATATAAATACACAGGTAATGATTTTACTCTCATGGCCAACGATGCCAAGCTTCCGCATTCTAAGTAACTTCTGTCGTAGAACCATATTGTTGTAATATCATTTCTACAAATGTGTACCATGGGGGAGATATGCCTTTAAACCTTTTTTTTTTTTTTTTGAAATTTCACACCACCATTTATCCGCTTCTCCCTCAAACATAATACTACCCATAATCGTTTTATAAGACTCGAAGCGTCTCTTACACATCAAAAGATCATCAAGAATTCTAATCCACTCATGAACAATGGCACACTATGAGGTGCACCACTGAAAGTTGGAGGCATTTTATCTAGAAATCGTCGCAGCTGCTCAAATCCAAGGTGAGGAGGCCTACAATGAGTCATCTTGATATATTTCGATAATCCAGATTGCCCCTTTAGAGCTTTCTTCATCAGCCTTTTCTAAAGAGGTAGAAAACTATTTAACTAATTCAGTGGTTTAATGGTCAATATAATGCTAAGAAGACGCTTACTTTTTTTCATAGTAAAACATATCTATACATGTGAAAGAAACGATATCTGTAAACATCATGAAATACACAACAAAGATATATTCACCTATTTCTACAATACTCAAAATAGTTGTTGCTAAACAATCACTTTAAATCTTAAAGACAAATTGATATCTTTCATTTGCACTAAATAGTCAAACAGACAATTCACTATTGATTTCAATCTCAATAGCAGCCTTATATGTACAAAAGGACCATTATTTGAACCTATTACCTTAAAAAAAATTATGGTAAGGCTATTGCAAACATGGAGAAGGCAAATTTTCATCGTACAATGCATTTTCATAATGCAAATTAACTCATAAGATTTCAAAGGAAGATAATACTAATGACGTGAAACAAATAAGTTCATGAAAATATTAAAATTTGACATGAAAACATCATCAAGCAATGTCATATGAAATTACTTAATTCATTTAAATATGTCATCCAAACAACACGATTAAAGAACGGCAAGGAGTATGCTTAATACGACAAAAACTAAAATAGGTTAGTAGAAGAAAGATCTAAGAGGGCTAAAAACAAGGCGAACAAGAACCTAGATGGAATAGAGGAAGTTAAATGGAATAGGTTAGATATAATTTGACGACTGAAGACACATAAAAGACGAGTCCAACCAAACATACACGAAAAATATACTAAGAAGCATAGTCTCTTATCCTTGAGGCAAAGTTACTCAAACACACACATAAATGTACACTTTCTCTGTCTGTTTGGGCCTCATGAACATCACAAACCATTAAAAGGAACATTCACAATGACGTTATCTTTACATTAAAGCTAATAAGTGCTAATTCAATTGAAAGAAAAATAAATTCCTATTACTTACTTTTAAGATAAACTTTGTTGCTACCATTTACTTTCTTCTTTTTTGGATAAGTATTTGATGTTACCTTGCTCATGTTAAATGGGTTAACGAGATTAACATAAAGATCAATCTCTTCAACACCATCAATCTATAATAAAGAACAAGATACGACTCTCTTTTCTATACCTAATATAAAAATGTTGATTTTCTTCCCAACCAAAAAAAATAACAAATAAAGCATTGGCGTAGAAGGAAAGAAAATGAAAGACACGAACAGTTATTAAAGAAAAAAGTATGAGTGAAAAATCACATTATTTTCTCTAATATCCGTGCCTAAAAAACACTATCTTCCAATCTTTCCACTATGCAACTGTCATATATCAAGAATAAGTCTAATTTGTGATTTGTAAAAATGCATGCAATTTTTAGAGTAGTCTCCAGAACTATGGTGGCAAGGATAGGGAAAACTAGGTCATTTTCATGAAGTTTTTCAGCATGTAAATTACACATATGTGATTTACTTTCGAAATATGGAATTATATATATATATATATATATATATATATATATATATATGAATAAAGACACCTGGGGCAGGTGTTTATGTTGTGCGTGTTATATCATTTATTGAGAACTACATTTCTAAACATGGAATAGCAACTTCATACATGTTGAAATTTTTTTTGTAGCTTTAAAATAAATAAAAACCTCTTCTCTAGTTGTTTAATCAAATATATGATTATTCTTCTTTCAATATGAAATTTGTGTCTTATTGAAAAATGCACGTTTCAATGGAGAAGAGGGAAAGACCGAAAACAAAAACAAAAAATATTTAATAGGCATACTCTCTTAAAGCCAAGGAATCTTACCACGTTCTAACAAGATCGATAACATTATGCGAGACAACTTCACTGAGGACGGTGATGGGTTCTTTCAAAATGCCCTAAAATATTCGTTGTGCTGTAAAATCTTCCTTCAACAATATTGTAAACAAAAATTCTGTTGAGAAGAGGGAAATACTGAAAACAAAAGAAAAAGATAATAATATGCATACTCTGTTAAAGTTCAGGAATCTTACCATGTTCTAACAAGATTGGTAACAGTAAGTGAGACAATTTCACTAAGAACGATGATGGGTTCTTCCAATAAGCCATAAAATATTCGTTCTGTTGTAAAATTTTCCTTCAACAATACCATAAAAAAAATTCCAGATTGATGTATGCCGAAACGAGAATTTCTTTCGAAAAAGAAGACAAATTTTGTTTCACAAAAGAGGACGATGACAGCACCTCCTTCTATCATTGGAGACGTGTCTGTACAGGAGGGTTGTTTCTTAAATCGCACCTCCTCACCCACTAATCCAACTGCAATCAATTGATCAATTGCAGAACAGTGCAAATAAAAAGCACAAAAGACAAATTGAAGTATAAGGGGAAGAAGACAAACAACGATGGGGTTTTGTATGAGAAGAAGCAGTCGATGCAGAAGCCCTTATGCTAGAAACAAAATGGGTAAAAAGGTCAAAAACAAAAGCAAAAAAGGTAGGAAGCATGCTAGTCAAAGAACAGCGATCTTGATAAGGAAGTTAAAGAGACACTTGGTAGAGAAAACAAAATTTGTTTGCAAAAGAAGACAATGACAGCACCTCCTTCCATCGTTGGAGACGTGTCTGTACAGAAGAGTTGTCTCTTAAATCGGAGCTCCCTCTCACACCTCATCGCCCAGCAATGCAGCCGCAATCAATTACAGATGATAAAGCAGTTGACGATGGAAGATGGAAGGAAAGTACGATGTGAAGGGGTCAAGCATGCAACTTGGTAGAACAAAGAAAAGCAAGAAAAACTTTCTTTTATATTAAGTATTTTAAAAAATATACCTGAAGGAAGAATTGCGGCAACTTTTCTATGGGAAGGAAGAATTGCGGCAACTGCTGTTGTTTTATAAAAAAGTATACTTTATTTTACAATTACGAGAAATTGAATATGAGTTATTTTTAAAAAACAGCACTTAAAACTAATTTTAAGTACTTAAACTTAAATTCTTTTTATACGAAATAATTAAAACTAAATGAGGGAAAAAAATGCAAACAGTTCATTAAGTGCAATTGCTTTTTTTACTGACGAAGTTGGTTATTAGTGTGAATTTTTAAAAATAACTCTGTTCAAATCACTAAATTCTTGGTAATTAGAAATTTGTACAAATAATTAAGAATGAGTTTGTTGACATGAAAGATACCTTGGGTAAGGGGAAAATGATTTTTAGTGATGCTTTTTGAAAGTAATGATGATTCAATTAATTAATTCTTATAAATTGAAAAATAGTGATATTTGTTCAAATAATTATGAATGAGTATTCTTTTACTATTCATGAAGTACATTTTCCAAAAAATACCCTCAATTTTCTTGTAAAAATGCTTGACAAAGAACTGTTATTGTTGGTAATCTCTTGATATAGCGTTTTTACTAATTTTATGTTTATTTTATTTGAAACATTTGAGTATTTCTAAAATGTTAAAAGTTAGCTAATAAAATATTTGAAATTGGATTTTAATATTCTTTCTTTTTTGCTAGATATTGCAAGTGTTTGTAGAATTTAAGTTAATACTGCAATTTCAAATTCAATATGTCAATTGCCCTTTGATATTGAATTAGTGCACAATGTGTAAAGATATAATGAAAAATAATATTCAATTTTTGCTTTTGTTAAGTATTGAAAATGAGGTAAAAAAATGACCAAAAATACACGTTCTTTGTATAATAATAAACAAACATTTTTTGACTAATATTTGTACCATACGTGTAATAAAATTTCCTTCTATACCTTCATTCTTACATTTTTTTAACATTTTCTTGAAGTTCAAATGATGTTATTGAGGTTCGATTTTTTTGCTAGGAAATTGTTATGTAAGTGATCAAATAACAAGTTAATATTTTTGTTTTATTTCATCCAAGTCTCTTTAAATTTATTCTTGTTATTTCTGTGCAAAGTTTTAGATTCTTAATTCAATTGACTGTTTTGACGGTCCTTCCACTTCAAAAATTTTCAATTTGTTTCTATTCATGGTGTAACACCCTAAAACCAGGTCGATCCTGAGTGCTATTTAGGGCCCAAAGCATGATGAGATACTTTAAGAACTAACCAAGACAACTATAGCATAATCCTAAATTTAAAAAAAAAACTGCTATATAACGTCTGTAATTACAAGGTTGGGTGACGATTCTTTTAAAACCCCGTTCCGGATTATACCTTAATTATTAAGCTTAATTATCTAAAGTGTGATTATTAGACTAATTAAGAAATTGTGTTATGAAGATGGGGTAAGTATGGATTATACCTAAAGAGTTAGGGGAATCGAATTGAAGTTGTTAAAGAAAAGCTTAGTTAGTGTTATGTCTTAGTTACAATTGGCTAAGATATCTTTCAATTAGATCTAGTGAATTGGAAATCAAATTCGGAAAAACTGGAGTTAAGTGTACCACAAATCATCTCCCGAGTATACTTAAAGTACCTTCTAAGTGTACTCAAGGTACCTCTCACATGTATCTCAAGTAACTCCTAAGAGTACCTAAAGAACCTCCTAAGGGTACCCAAGGTACCCTCCCAAATACCACTAAAGTACCTCTTGTATTACCCAAGGTACTCCCATTGTATACCCAAAGTACATCCATGTACTACTCAAGATACCATCTAAGTATACCTAGAGTACACCAAAGTATTACCCAAAGTACCACTCAAATATGCCTAGGGTACACCCATGTATTACCCGAAGTACCGAATGTATTACTCAAAGTATATCCAAGTGTTACCCAAGGTACCACTCAAGTATACCTCAAAGTATATCCAAGTATTACCCAAGGTACCACCCAAGTGTTACTTAAAGTACCCCCCAGTTATACCTAAGGTACCCCGCTTGTATCCCTAAGGTACCCTACTTTAATTGCCTAAGGTACCAATGTGTTTACCTAAGGTATCCTCTTGTATTTGCCTAAGGTACCCCTGTGTTTACCTAAGGTATCATCTTGTATTTGCCCAAGGTACCCCATTCGAATAACTAAAGTACCCCTTAACTATACCTAAGGTACCTCACTTCTATTGCCTAAGGTGTCCCTTTATTTTAACTAAGGTACCCTGCTGTCTTACTTGAAGCACCCCCTATATAGCCAAAGTACCTCCTTTGTCTAACTAAAGTAACCCTTATATAAGTAAGGTAAACCCCCCTGTTTTCCCTAAGGTATAGCCCCTTGTATAACTAAGGTACCTATCTCATACAACTAAGGTACATCCCTTCTATAGCCAAAGTACCCCCACTGTTTTAGCTAATGTACCCCTTGAATACCTAAGGTACACCCCCTTATACAGCTAGGGGACCCCCCTTTGTATAATTAGAGTACCCTCTTATATTAATAAGGTACACCCATTCTATAACCTAAGGTATACCTCCTTGTATTACCTAAAGGTACACCCCTGTATAATTAAGGTACACCTTTCAATAACCAAGGTACCCCTCTTGTACAACTATGGTACCCTTCAAGTTTACCTAAAGTATCACCTCTTGAGTAACCAAGGCAAATCCCCCTTGAAACACTAAGGTATTCCTTAAATAACACTAAGGTACCCTCAACTTAACACCAAAGTACCCCCTCGAATAACACTAAGGTACCCCCTAGTATGCCTTAAGTACACCCTAAGGGTTTTAGTTGAATAAAAGCCTTGTTTAGGGGCAGAGTTGAAAGACCAAAAGTTTGGGCATATAAAAGGATGCCCTAATTTCTATTTTAAGTATTTTTAGAACACTCCCTCTTGTCTTTGACATATAGAACAAGAGAGAAAGTGTGGGAGCTTGCTTGAAGCTTCAAGAGGAAGAAGAAGAAGGAGAGAAAAGCTTGAAGGGAAGGTTGCTTCTCCATTAACAAGTAAGTAGCAAACCCTTTAAACAAAAATGAATTTAATGGATTTTCGTATCTCTCTTTCCTAGGGTTTTGATAAACTGGAGAATCACTTGCATGTAGGGTTTTGTTTCTAAAATTCGTAGGGTTTAGTATATCTAACTATCTTGTTTAGTTTTCTATCGATTTGTCATGGATTTGCAACCTCTAATGATTATATTTCTGGTTAGGGTTTGAGATGGGTATATTGAATGATACTTTATATGTTGGATTCATGTTCATGGATTTTGTATGGATTCCTATGTTGGGAAGGGTTTTTGAGTATGTTGGGATGTTTTGGAATCATCACATTTGGTATTGAGAAGGTTGGATAGGGTTGGTACGAGTTTTGAGTTGAAAATAGTCAAAAATAGTAGAAAACCCGAGGTGGCGATTAATCCTGAAACATGGCGATTAATCCTAAGCCAAAACCCTAAAAACCCAGCATCTGTTATTCAAATCGCGGCTCAGGATTAACGTGGGCGATTAATCCAAAGTCTTAGCGCGCGAACGCTAAAAGGGAGCGCGCGCATGACAGGAGGGTTTAAACCTTAGCGCACGAACGTTAAACTTTAGCGCGCGCGCGTCAACCCTGTTTTAAACCTGGGCGCGCGAACCTTTAACCTGAACGCCCGAACATTGAGCTAATCGCCTCTGGGCGATTAATCCACAACCTAATCGTTGACCCTGTGTCATGATTTGTTTAGCCTTTTTCTCTCAAACCCTTTCCCAACCAAGCCAAGGCTCTCGCATAGCACCCTTAGTACGTGAAAGACACTTAAGTAAATGTCCTGTGTATTTATTGCTCCATTTACTTAAGTCTTTACATGTAAATAAGGTTTTACCCCCCATTTGGAACCAATAAAAATACTCCCAGGGCCCAATTCCCAACCAATAAAAAGTCAACTTTTCAATTCGTGCCTAAATTTCCAGTTTTCCCGATTTTCAAAAATGGCCACTTTTTGAGTTTGATACCCAAACGAGTGATTCAGAAGCCCAGAAAATTCTAGATGATTTGTATACCCTCCAATAGACTACAACCAGAATTTGAGCCCCAAACTCCTTGTAGATTGGTCTAGAAAAATTATACACCGAAAAGTCAACGTTTTTATCCAGACTTAGAATATTTTTGGGGTCCGAAACTTTTTATCTCGGAATCTATTGATTTTTGGTATGGTGACTTATATAGGATTCCTAAGATCATCCCATCCATCGAAAATGTGTTTTAAGGATTTTATGACCTTCATTTTGATTGGCTTGGACTTATGAAAGCAATGTCGAGAAACTCTCATATGATTTGACAAGGCTTTGGCCTACGGTTTATTGGCAGTGGATGGGAAATTCCACTTGCCCTTGGTATGGTTTATTTGCAGTGGATGGGGAATTCCACTTGCCCTTGGTATGGTTTATTGGCAGTGGATGGGGAATTCCACTTGGTCTCGATTGATGTGATAGTGGATGGGGAATTCCACTTGGTCTTGATTGATGTGATAGTGGATGGGGAATTCCACTTGGCAATCAACAGTGGACATGTAGTCCCACTTGACTCTTGGTATTTAATTGTGGACGAGTAGTCCCACATGACATTTGGCATTCAATGGTGGACGAGTAGTCCCACTTGGCACTTGGTTGTATATTGAATACTATATCTTGGTTTGTGGAAGGTGAAATTGGTTCTAGTAATTGCTGAGAAAGGTTTGTTCTACATTGTCAGTCCCACCAGGTTTGTGATCAAATTTGTATGTATTACATTGTTTAGATGCTTGACTTGAGAATATGAATTACCTAAACTGCTTCTATGCATGATGTTATATGAATTGCATAAACTGTTTCCATTCATGCATGTTTGCTGCTTACTGGGACTTTAAGTCTCACGTGTGTTTTGTTTTACCGGATTTGTTTTCAGATCCGCTTGGTGAGCCACGTACTGGGGCAGTTATTGAGGGTGAGTCTGAGCGCAAGCCCGAGGACTTTTACTATCCGTATTAGGGGTTCTCTTTATGTTATTGTATTTAGTTCCTAGAAACTATCAAGGGGAATGTAGTTATTCTTTTTGGGATTTGTAAACTTGGGAGTTATCTTTAGATTATTATTTTTGTGTATGAATGCTCATGTGAGAGACAGTGATGGAGAGATCTTAGTGCCTTTCTGTGTACCTAAATGTTGTATTTTGGAGTTATTATACAGATGCCCTTTTATTATATGGAAAATTTTAAATTCCATGCTTCTTTATCTTATGCACTCTAATGATTACATTGTAATTGCCCACCTTAATTATGCTTATCAGGTTTTCTTGGGCCCTTAAGTAGGTCTCGGGTATGGGTTGGTGCCGTGATAGGGCAGACCCGGATCTGGGGCGCTACAATTCTGGTACCTGATAAACACAGTTTATATATCAACATCATATATATAACTAAACACTAACTTATCCACAAAAAAACATAACCAAAGGGTTAATCTATCTCTCAACTCTCCCTCTCTCTCTCTCTCTCTATATATATATACAATTTGTACAGTTCCAAAAATGAAATATACAACTATCAAAAAGAAAATTGTCTTTTTCTAGATCTAGCCGAGATAATAGAAATCTACCAGCCTATACTCTGGATCACCCTGACACTTTGCCCCGTTACGCAGCTCACCAGTAGAATCTGAAAACAAAACCATTAAAAACAAAGCACTCGTGAGACTAATGTCTCAATAAGTAGCATGATGCATGATAAAAACAATCAACTATAAGAAACCGTTCAAGTGTCATAGTAGGATTTGTAACGTAAAACAAACCTTGTGCATCAGTTACTTGAACCAATGCCTCGTGCCACAATTCAAAAGAATATCTTCAATACAAAACCAATTTTCCAATCCACAAACCAAATGAAAAGGGCAAGTCTATAAATTAGATTAAGAAATGAGTCCAGTTTTTTTTTTTTTTTTTTGCCACCTCACAATTTACTAGAAGAAAGCCCGGCAGTCTCCTTACGGAGTGCCCCCTCCCTGGGGTTGGCAAGTACAACCCAAATACAATACCAATCTAGTACCAATTTCATGTCAAACTTGATGAGGGAACTACGCCGGGTCTATGTACTATCCGATGAGGGAGCCACATCGGGCCTATGTACCTTATTCCAATACCATATCCGATGAGGGAGCCACATTGGGCCTGTGTACCTCATTCCAATACCATATCCGATAAGGGAGCCACACTGGGCCTGTGTTATCTCATCCAAACAAGGTTGCCGCTACAACATCAATCTAGTACTGTAAAACCCCGAATTTTCCTAAAATAAAGTAAATTAAATAAGCCTAAATATTGAGAAGTAAAGATTCAATTTAGGTAATTGAAGAATAATATTATGATCCAAAGAGATATTAGTAACTAAATAAATAAACAATAATTTTGAGTAATTAGGAAATTAAATAGTGGTTTCATTTAAATAGGAAAGAGCAAGGTTGATTTGGATAAATTGGGAGAGGAAATTAAATATAAAGGATTTGTGAAAATAGGTATTAATCTAAGTATATTATATGGTTAAGATTGATGTGAAGAATAAAGAGGAGAATTTTTGGAAAAAGATTCAAAGGTTAAGTATGGAATTCCAAGGAAAGGGTATTTTAATCATTTCCCAATTAGCCAAATTAAGATATTGAGTAAGTAAATAATTATTAGACTTGAAATATTTAACTAGACTTAATTTAGGTTAGGTTTGGATTTAAATAGTAAATTATTTCTTAAAAGTAGGAAAAAGGGTATATTGGTGATTATGGTTGATAAGGAGCCTTAAGTTTGAGGATAAGAGGTAGCTTTAGGGTGTTTTAGTAATATTTTAAAATAAGAAATTTAATTAGCACGAAAATAAATTAAAATTTATCCTTCTCTTGTATAAGATACTTAAAAGAGGAATTAGAAGGAGGGTTAAGATGGGGAGGTTTCCAATTAAGAGTGAGAAGTCTATTTAAAAGGTTTTCTAAACCTAGTAGGATTTCTAATTAAGAGAGCTTATAAAAGGGGAGGTCTAGGAAAGGTTTAGGGTTTTTAGCAAGTCAAAAATAAGGAGGGATGAGAGGAAAATTCGTGCTTGGGCTTGGGAGAAGAATAAAGGAAAGAAGAGAAGAGAGAAAAGAGAGTGAAGAAAGGAAAAAAGGAGGTGCTGCAGAGGTCCGACCAGCAAACTTTGAGCGACGATCCCTGGAAATCTAGTCGTTGGATCGTCATGAAATTTAGAGGTTATGTTCTATACATAAGATAATTTAATCTGAACGGTGGAGATTAGATTTGGATGAGTCTAAAGTGGTGCGAATTAACCCAGAAGTTGGTGGAAAACCAGATTTTGGAAGAAAAAGGAGTTGCAGAGATGGCCGACTAGTCAACTTCGAACGGTGAGATAGAAAGATCCAACCATTGGAATGGGTTGAAATGTTAGGATTTTGTTCTACTCATGGAGGACTTCAAACTGAGCGGTGGAGATCTAAATTTGAGAAGTTTAGAGGGGTCCGGTCGAGCTCCAAAAACGGGCACCGAAGATGTTCTGAAAAATCTGGGTTCATGAAAAAGGCAAGTAGCAAACACTTGAAACTGGAGGAATTGCATATTTTCTTGTGTTTTTATGATTGATCGTATTGGTTCTTAAATTGGATTTCATTGGAAAGTTAGATGTTTATAAAGTTTCGATTTGGTGATTTGAATCTCTTTTTAAGAATCAAGAAAATGGTTGTTCATGTGTGGGTTGAATTAGAAAGAAACCCTAGTTAAATTTTAATTACCAAGATGTGAGTAGCATCGTTTTAAAACTGAGGTTTTGTGTTTATTCGTGAGCTTATTCTTATGCATGAGTGATTTCTGAGTTTCTGGAAGAAGCATGAGTGATTTCTGAGTTTCTGGAAGAACATCAAACGAGCATGAGTTTATTGTAACTGAATGATGATAAATAGAAAATATGTTTAGATTAATTTCAAAACTAGTTTGAATGTGTTCTGGGGAGATTAGGAGACTAAATAAATGGTTACAGACCGAAAAAGATCGGCCAGAGTTGGAGATCTGGAAATAACAGAGAGTCGAAAAATACAGTGAGTATCCGCTCACTTGGCGCTCACTTCCGCCGACTTCGGGTAGTGAGCGCGAGATACATTCTTCCTATCCGCCGAGCTTGCGCTCACTTCGCGCCGAGCTCGCGCTCACTTAAATATTATTCGCTCTTCTCGCGCGAACTTCACGCTCATCTCACGCTCACTTCGCGCCGAGCTCGCGCTCACCTAATTTTAAGTAGGCGCATACTCAAATTTTGACCAGAGACCTATCCGCCGACCTCGCGCCTAGCGCAGGAGGTCAGCGCATGGTCTAATAAGCTTGCCGAATTGTATTTTTGACTAAACCAAACTGGTTTTTGATGATTTGAGGGTTCAACCACTTAACCAATCACTTGTTTGGGACTTTAGAACAAATATTACCTATTCAATTAATAGGAGAAAATTTAGTGGAAATTCTTAGAGGCTTCCAAGGAAAATTTTAGGTTATTTGTAAGTGTTGTACTGGGTACCAAACACTAGGAGTTACTAGTTAGTTTTCTCTTTGTTTTATACACTGTACTTGGTAGAATTTATTAAATCTTGGTTTTACTTGTTGGAAAATTCTGAATGTATTGTAAGGATTTTATTGGTGTGAGTAACTGAGTTTTATTTCAAATTGGCATGTGTTACAAATTTGGGAAAATACTGAAAGTACTTGAGGTACTGTCTGGTCCAGAGGGACATGTGGTGAACTGTGTTGAGTTATACATGATGTGGCATGTATCGTTTTATTTTGATGTTGGAATTGAGATTATACGATGATTTACTGTTTTGGTTTAGCTTGTCCTGGATCCATGCTTAAGCTTAGTAATGTGATGGTATTGTTTATTGATGTAATTTCATGGCCTTGTGTGTTGCCACGACCGGTGTAGAGCAGCCAGAAACCCTGAGTAGGCCTGCATTGGATGACGAAACCCTGAGTAGGCCATCATTTCAGAGTGTCCGAAACCCTGAGTAGGCCGGAACTGTGTACATGGAGGTGTGGAGTGTCTACTTGGCATTTCAATTAATCAATTCAAACAATAGTCATGGCATTGACCATTTGATGTTTTATCGGTATTGTTATTGAGATATGTTTTGATAATATTAATGGGATTGGATTTAAACTTTGGAATTATCCTTGTTGATGTATTTGTTGGTTTAATCGTACACCTCATGACTTATTTTATATAAACATGGACTGATTTCATACATGCACCTTGCTACTTGTTGAGATTTATTCTCACTCCGGTTTCTCCCATTTTTCAGGTACTCTTGGTGAGGACGTCAAGTTGTGGGCTAGTTGTAGCTGAGTAGTCTATATAGATGTAGGATTGCTCATATAATTGAAATCCTTTTTATTTTATAAATGTTGATTAAGAAAGAGATTTTGAATTCAAGTTTCCGCTTTTACTCTGATTATAAAGTTAGAAAAAGTTTTAAATTATTCCACATTTTAGTTGCTTTTGTTGCTTATCATAACACCTCGGGTTTTGGGAATTAGACCCAGAACCGGGGCGTTACAAGTACCAATCTCATGTCAAACTTGATTAGGGAACCACGCTGGGTCTATGTACCTCATCCCAATATCATATCCGATGAGGGAGCCACACTAGGCCTGTGTTACCTCATCCAAACAAGGTTGTCGCTACAACATCAATCCAGTATCGATCTCATGTCAAACTTGATGAGGGAACCACGCTGGGTCTATGTACCTCATCCCAATATCATATCTGATGAGGCAGCCACACTGGGCCTGTGTTACCTCATCCAAACAAGGTTGCCACTACAACATCAATCCAGTATCGATCTCATGTCAAACTTGATGAGGGAACCACGCCGGGTCTATGTACCTCATCCCAATATCATATCCGATGAGGGAGCCACACTAGGCTTATGTTACCTCATCCACACAAGGTTGCCGCTACAACATCAATCCAATACCGATCTCATGTCAAACTTGATAAGGGAACCACGCTGGGTTTATGTACCTCATCACAATATCATATCCGATGAACGAGCCAAACTGGGCTTGTGTTACCTCATCCACACAAGGTTGCCACTTATAGCAATTGGACTTAAGTGTTAACCTAACAAGTCAATACCATAACACTTACTAGCGTAGGAATGGACCCATACCTCGTTTATGCCTACTAGACTACAATAGACCAAGACATTAAATGAGATCCCTAAGCAAGTGAGATCTACACCGTCACTACCAAATGGGACTACTCAATCACTGCCAATCAACTCCAGGCCAGTCGCCAGGTCAACTACCCACAACACATCAAACCATACATATTAATTATCCATACCTACGGTGGATGCCAGTTCACTACCTTTATCCCCAGCTAGGGTGAACAACAGTTCACGATCCCCAACCAAGGTGAACAACAATCTCAATCCACAGAACATCCAACCATAGGCCTTCAGCCCTTTTTAAACTAACAGGAAGCCTCAGATTCATTTAAACTAACAGGAAGCCTCAGCTTCATAATTCAAATCACAATCAATCAAAACGAATGTTATAGGATATTCAACACACATTTTCAATATCAATACAAATCCCTTGGCATTACTGCCATCAACACATTTCTTTTCAAATAACCAAACGTTGTTTTCCAAAACCAATATTGAATACAATTTAGGATTAAACTAATTTCCCAGTCACTAACAGTTACTGACAGCAACTAATTTTGGTGTTTTCTTACAACCAGTTACTAACATCAACTAATTTTCCAGTTAGTAACAGTTACTAATAGCAACTAATTTGGGAGTTTTCTTACAACTAGTTACTAACAACAACTAATTTGGGCGTTTTCTTGCAACTAGTTACTAACAGCACCTAATTTCCCAATTACGAATAGTTACTAACAACAAATAATAGAAATTAACAGCGACTTCGATTAAACAACTAATTTGGACGTTTTATTGCAACCAATTACTAACAGTTAATAACAGCAACTAATTTCCTAGTTAGTAACAACAACTAACAAAAATTAACATCGACTCCGATTAAACAACTAATTTGGACGTTTTCTTGCAACCAGTTACTAACAGCAACTAATTTCCCAATTACTAACAACAACTAATAGAAATTAACAGCGACTCCGATTAAACAACTAACAGCAACAGAGCCATCAACAGAAGCCATTAGATTCGATCCCTATGCTAACAGTTACTAACAGCAATTAACAGAAACTAATAGCGACTCCGATTTAACAACTAATAGCAACAGAGCCATCAACAAAAGCCATCAGATTCGATCCCTATACTAACAACAATTAACAGAAACTAACAGCGACTCCGATTTAACAACTAATAGCAACAGAGCCATCAATAGAAGCCATCAGATTCGATCCCTATACTAACAGCAATTAACAAAAACTAACATCGACTCCGATTTAACAACTAACAGCAACAGAGCCATCAACAGAATAATCCACTTTTGTCAATTTCAATAACAACCCACAACATCCAGGAAACCATCCCCAAAATAATCTGTTTCAATCAATTTCATAATATAAACCACAACTCTAACTAAACTCATGGAGGGAACCTCAACTCCTGGAAATAGGTATAACCCCAATCCAATCAACCATAATAATTTCTTCCATCCCTTTCTCAACAAAAAAATCGAAATAGAATGGGTCGTTTCCAGTTTTTACAGCCGACATTTCTTCGGTTCTATTTATCCAAAACACCCAGTAAAATAAACTGTTTTGATGGGTTTGGTTGTATTTTGGTGAAACCAAATGTAACACCTCGGATCCGGGTTACGGGAACTAACCCGTAACTCATCACCAAAAGGTTACATTTCCACCCAGAATCACAAAGCCAGAGTAAAGGAAACATGACTAAACAATTAAATATATATACAGAGTCCACTAAAACCAACTCAAACTAAAATATTAATCTCTAATCTAATCTCACCGAATCACAGCTTTTACCCTCCGATATCGACTTTTCCAAGGTCTGAAAACAAAACAAAACAAAACAAACGGTCTGAGATACGAATATCCTAGTAAGTAGTCCATGCATGCTCATAAACATTTTAAAATTTCTAAAATATGATTTGAACTAAAATATGCATCAATCGACAATAAAACGAATAAACAAAATAATTCCACGATAATATATCAATAAACACAAAGTAACCAGAATAAATCAACAAACCATAGCAGGACTCATGAAGTAAGACTGTCTTTAACCAGGGTAATCATAATGTCCACTATGCCACCTCCTAACTTAGGTGCGAAGCCGAGTATACGATCATCGTCTTATTGCGGGAGAACCTACCCAGTACAGTGATGGGTTGGCAAGAACTACCCAAACATGGTCCGAGTGCACGATAAAATGAGTAAATAGCCGCAGCCAGCCGAGTACACGATCAGGCCTCACTGAGTACACAATGGAACACGCATGCGTGGACAGGGAATTACAACTAGAAAAGCACAATCCCTTCCACTACCTAGCTCCTACATGGATCCATATAGCGCTATGCCTACTAAGTTCTAAAATCGAAACCAACCATGAAAATATAGTTAACACAACTCGTTCTAATCTCAACTAAAACATCCCGAGTACACGGGGCCCCCCTGAGTACACAGAAACAAAACATCTGCCCAAGTACATGGGCATCTCAAATTGTCTCTCCAAGTACATGGAGAAAAATAAATCAAAACCAAAATCCCAACCCTTTTTATTTCAACTATTATTTTCCTAAAATTTTGTTCATGCAATATGCCAAATTGCATATCAACTATTTCTTGTCTCTTTACTATTATTAAATTGTCATTATCTTCTTTTTAAATTAAGTTACAAATCCTAAAACTCATTTTTAAACACTTTTTCCTTAAATTTTGATTTGTCTTTCAAAATGTAACTAAAATGTAATTATTTATTTAGGGTTTGAACTTATTTGTTGAATTGAACTAAAATCTGAACTAAAACTTAATTATTTAAGTTCTACACACTAATTTATCAATAAGTTTCTCATTTATAACTGTTTGAAGATTACTATATCAATTTTGTACTGAAACTTAAACACTTTTCAAATTTTTTTAGGCGCTGTTGCTTTCATCTTTTTTTGTTTTCTGTGATCAAATGTGCTACTTTGAGGATTTTTGTAGGTCAACCCAGGAAGCCTCTGAACCTAAAATCAGTTCCTACGTGTTCTATACTTGTCAAACTAATTTTAGAGCTATTAATCTGAGATTTATAATACTTATGCATAGATTTGAAGACATCCAAATACCTCCCAAAAACCATCTGCAACTGCACTGTTATTCATTTTCTGTGATTAAAGGGCCGACTTAGAGGATTTTTCTACATCAATCCAGGAAGCCTATTAACCTGAAATTAGTTCCTACGTATTCTATATCTGGCAAACTAATTTTGGAGCAATTAATCTGAGATTTATAATACAAATGCATAAACTTAAAGTCATCTTAATACCACCAAAAACCATTTGCAACTGTCATGGTAAACCACAAACAGAGCATCCGTATGTGATTCAAAACTTGAACAAATCTTCTAATAAATCAACTAAAACCAAAATGGGTACAGTACTTAGACAATCAACAACCAAAATACTTACTTTAAATCAAAATAAATTGATGACTTACATGGTCGTTTCATGCATATCCTTCAACCGGAACTCAACTTCAGCAAAAACAATTCCAAATCTGACTTGCACTACCTTGCATTTGATCTATCATTTCATAATCATCTAACTACCCTCATGATATGCTCTGGCATTTATTGAACTAAATACCATGTACGATCAGATATAAGCAACAAAAACAGTAAAAACAGGGTCGGCTGCATGCTTATCCTACTCCACAAATCTCTACTTTAACCATTCAAATCAAAACAAATGTGTGCTACTCACCTTAATCCACCCTCTTCTCCCTTTCTTCCTCTTCCCTTCTTCTCGCTGCGCCCTAAGCCCCTTTTCTTCTAACCTTTGACGAGAGAAACCCAAAATGAAAACCTCAGGGTGACGAGAGAAACCCAAAATGAAAACCCTCAGGTTTTCCAATCCTTATATATATCAAATAACCCAACCCGACAACCTATTAAACCGCTAAACCGAACCCAACAACCCGTTAAACCCTTTAATCAATTATTTGATTTAACCCCTCCACCACCAAAACAATTAATTAAACCGAACCGAATAAAATAATTCCTTCCCTCAAGTAAAGTAACTCGATTTAAACCCGTTACGGCCAAACCAACTAAATCGAACTCTAACACTTAAGTTGGTTCACTTGAATGAACCAAACCACAAAAACCTAACCTTATCAATTTAACCAGTTTACTCAAAGCAAACCCACCCAATTAAGCCTTTTATTTAAAATTGGATTAAGTAACCTCATTAAATCCTTTAATCCCCTAATTACCCTTAATTAAAAATTTCTTGAAAATTCAAGGTTTTACACCAAAGGAACCCACGCAGGCAATCACACGACTGCTCTGGTTTGGGTGTTTTATTTGCAAGCAATAATCGATCAGAAGAAATCGATCAAACAGTAATCAATCATACTCAAAAGAATATAAACGATATCATAACAAATCCACAGTAATCAATCGAACAAACAGAAATAAAAAAAAAAAACAAACAGTGATCGATCAAAAAGAAAAAGAAATGCTACTTACCTAGAATCGCAAAATCCAACACCCAGAACAAAGAACCCTCTTTTCCTCTTCTTCCCTTCTTCTTCTTCTTCTTCTCCCTTTTGTTTTTTCTCCTCTGTGTTTTTCCCTTTCTCTAACCCTCACGAACAACCTAGAGGAAAGAATCCTCTTTTCATCTTCTTCTTCTTCTTCTTCTTCTTTCTCCTTTCCTCTTCTCCTTCTCCTCTTTCCCCTTCTCTGAGTTTTCCACTTCTTCTCTAACCCTCAACGACAATGCCCTAGATGAAAGAACCTACGGGTTCTCTCATCCAATCTAATTTTATTTATTTTCATTAAACCAATGAACCGGTTCAATAAATTGAACCAAACCCCATTAACCCACTAATCTAACCAACCCACTCAAATCAATTAACTTAACTGAATTTTAATCCTCTATTTGTTCTTACTTAATATATTTAATCTTAATTAAATTTTTTCAAAATTCCAGGGTCTTACACATGAGCTCTTGCTTAATAGTTTTATACACTACTAATTAAGTTTCTATCTTAACTTCTGAAATTCTAACATATCGCATTGTTATATAATTGATCCACTTTTATTTCCTCCTAGTGCATTTGAATAGATTCAACATTTAACATTGAGAAAGAAAGGTATGACTTCTGCCCAATAATGACTTACTGATTCTTATGTTGCCATTCCATATGCTTCTTTGCAGATATTCTTAATCTAGAATATTATGATTATCCTTCATAACGAATCAATGTACTTTGACATTCTGATATAATTTATGTTGTAAATTTTATACAGAGAATTCAACGTGGAGAGCTCTGTATAGAAGCAGCCTTGGCAATTACAAAATTTCAAATTTTTTATTTTTAATGTTCTCCGATGCATATGTCGATTTTGAATCTATGGAAATTAATAATTTTTCTATGTTTGTGAGAATCCATTATACAAATGTTCCGTAGGCTTCAATTTTCTATTTGCCTCCTTTGCTTCAGAGAAATAAGAATAATCTTTAATTGAAATTTGTTTCCGTTTAATTTTTGGTTTTGATCAACGTAATTCACTTTGGTTTAGGTTTGGCATAAAAACCAAACCAAACCGACCCAATTACACCCGTAGTTAATGGACATTGATTCACAACTATTTTCATAAAATATCACTAAATTTAAATCACTAACGTTTTTGTGGCGGAAGGAAGATTATTTAAAAAAAATGCATATTTGGACGAAAACAACGGAGCATTAAATGCTTATTTTTCGACGAAATCAGTTTTTAGTGTTAACTTTTGAAAATAAGTCTAATTCAGTCACTAAATTCTTGATCATTAAAAATTAGTGATGCTTTTTACAAATAATTAAGAACGAATGTTATTTTAAGAATTGTTCCAAATATACCCTCAAAAAATCACCGAAAATCAAATTTAAGTTGTGGTCAATTATGAACAGTTAAAAGACATTGATTCACAATTATTTTCATAAAATTATCTAAATTTAAATCACCGAAAATTCTGTGACTGAACAAAGATTATTTTTTTAAAAATCACTAAAAATCAAATTTCCTTTTATCGTTTGACTTGGTTATAATGTCGGCAATAGTATTGATTTTAAGTTATTTTGAAGTACATCACAATTGATTGCTATAACTGCTCTAAAAAAGAAACCTCACTTGCAACAAAATGAATGAAAAGATTTTCAAAGTCTTTTGAGGGCACTTACGGAAGGAATTCTTTATGAGCAATAAAATGGTATTGATTACTTTTAAAAAGGAAGTCTTATAAACAATAAAATGGTATTGATTATCATTTTTTTTTTTTGAAAAGGAATTTTTATTAACAGTAAAATGGTACTGATTATTAATTATTTTAAAATTTTATCACTAATACTTACCAATATTACGATTGAATCTGAAATCTCTACAGCAGATATAGAGGCCTAGCTTACATAAGCGTTACCCTGATTTTTCCTCTTTTTTATTTTTATTTTGAGGCAGTAGCCTATTAAACCAAAACTGTTATACTTAAAATGAAAATAAAAAACGAACTGTTTCATCAAAACATTCTTACAATTTTCATTTTAATCCCACCCAAACCCAATTTACATACATTCAATTCTTTAGCTTTTTCTCATACCTTTTGGTAGGCTTGCCTATCAGGTTGGGTCGGCACTGCACGCCCTAACACATATTAGTAGGTCGTGCCGTGCCTCACGTACAGGGCATTAGGCCCGTCAAGGCATGGCCTGCCAGGCACAATGATCCGGCGGGTGACAAAGCACGCTTTAAGCATGCTATATGGTGCTGGCCTGTGGGCTTGCATTAAAAAGTAGGGGATTTTTTTGCCTTTTGTTTGGTTTTTTTACCTTTTTTTTTTTTTTTTACAATTTTGAAGAAAATTGTATCTCAATATATGTAAGAAATGTGTGTGAATAACAAATATATTTTTTAGAATTTTCCGTATTATTTATTTATTTTTTTTCTTTTTTTCTATTTTCTGAATTTTTTAATAAATTGATTATGCAGCCTGCTAGCCCGCGTGCCACAACCCGGCACGACACAGCCTAGCCTTACCCATGCCAAGGGTTGGGCCGTGCCCAGGGGTTACGGACCAGGCACGACACGGGCTAAACGTGCCGTGCCTTTCCGGGCTGGCACCATAACCTTTTTCTCAGTTAAAGTATTCATGGTCTTCCTTCTCACCAAAAAAAAAATTCATGGTCTTCCTGCTTTCAATTTTTAATCAATATTCATGGCTTGGCCAGCAAGTAAGAGAAGACAATAAAACAAGGCAGCTGCCATGGTCTCTTTGCTCAAGATGGCAGATTTCTCAACCCAACAACATGTGTTCATATCGTATTCTTCTGTTATTAGATGTGTAAGTGTTATTCACGATTGCAGTTATTGATCAGTTTTCTCTTTAAGTTTCTTTTTCTTCTCTATTTCCAGAGGACGATGAGGATAGTTTTTGGTTCGCTCGTCGTGCGTAATGGCAGGATTGCCTTGCCGACAACACCTTGATTGTTCTGAGTCCTCTAGCCCTCCTTTATCTCTTTTTCTCTCTCGGTTGCTGATGATTCAATTATTTCAAGTTGAAAGGATTATTCTTAAAACTGAAGTTCATAAACAGGGGCAGGATCTGGTCATCACCAATTTGGGGGATTCTCGTGCTGTTCTTGATGACAAAAACCAATCCCTGTCCAACTTACAGTCGACTTTGAAACCAAATCTTCCAATTGAATCTGAAAGAATTAAGAACTGCAAAGGAAGAGTTTTTGCAATTTATGAGGAGCCAGGAGTGTTTTAGAGTATGGTTTCCTGATGAAAACTGTCCTGGTCTTGCCATGGCGAGGGCCTTTGGAGATTTCTGCCTGAAAGATTTAAGCCTTATCTCTATCCCTCAAGTTTCTTACAGAAAGCTTACAGATAAGTGGTAGTGGGATGTGGGAGAGAGCGTTTCATGCCACTCAATGATGCCAACGTGAAACGCATGGATGGATGCCCACACATTTAAACTCGATCCCAGTTTTACGGAACACCGGCTTTGTTACTTTGCGTCGGCAAGGACAAAGGCGTAAGGGCAAGCCCATTTTGTCTTTGTCCCACATCGGCTTGGGAAAGAAACTCTTCCCCAGCCGACTGCTATTAATCCATAAGCACCTTCAACTCGACAACATGGGCTCAGTTAATGTGGGCTCAATATTGGCCCATGCAGCCCTCTTAATTTTAATATTTGTTTTGAGCAACTGACAGAGATAATCAGGATTTGGTTTGGGTTTTGGCTTTTATGTATTAAGATTGGTCTTGGATAAGTTCAACCCGAACCTTAATCTCGGCCGAACTGACTGAGTTGCACTCCTAAATATAAATTTTTATTATATTTAGAAAAAAATGCTGGGTCGGGCTTGGTTTTTATAAAATATGATAGGGATGGGCTTGGCAAGTAATCCGAGGCCTAATATTGAGCTACGCAAAGTTTGGGCCTACATACTGAGTGGCATTATGCCAATACTTCGGCAAGGACCAAAGCCCCTGTCAGATCCTCGCCCATTGTCACGCCTACATAAATTGTGATCTTATACCAATACTTTGGCTGGGACCAAGCCACTGCCCGATCCTCGCCCATTGTCACCCCATTTGTCACCCCTACCAAAGAGAGTGCATTTCACTTGGAGCCACTCAGTGGTGCCAGCGTAAAACACACATATGGATGCCATTTCAAGAGAGGGCCCCACACATTCAAATTCCATCCCTACTCATGGTTTCACGAAACCGCCAGATTTTAGCGGTAGAAGAAATGCTTTCTACCGAAGATGGATGGTTGTGCTCTGGCCCATTGTCACCCCTAATGAAGACGGTTGTGCCATCAACAGTTCGTGATTGCTCGAAGAACTGCAAGGAGAAGGACGAGATCAAATCATTACGAGTTGATCAATCATGAAAGCATGAGCAAGGGGTAGATAGGTATAAAGCGAAGGTCTATAATCTCGTGTAAGCTCTTGTATTCAATGTTTTTAATAATGGATTGATTTTCATAGATATATCCGGGCCTCTTTAATTTTTCAATAGTAAATTGAAACACATTAAACAAGAACACTCTTAGTACAAGTTTGGCCCTTGGGTCAAGGCAATTCCAATAACAAAAGGAAACCAAAAATAAAAATTCAAGATAATTTATAAGAGAGAAAAAAAAAGGGCAAACTTTTATTGCTTTAATATCAAAACCATAATGTTCAAGAGTATATTAGATAAAGCTCCTTTGAAGTTTGGACAAATTATTGCTACTCCATTCATCACATTTCAAAATAAAATCTGCCTTCCACGAAATTTTTTTTTTTTTGCTTATAAAATTTACTATCCCTTATCAAATTTTGGCCTTTGGGTCAAGGAAATGCCACCAACAAAATGAAAACTCAAGATGATTTACAAGGAAAAAAAATGGGAATTTTCAGTGCTTGAATATCAAAGACATAACTTTTAAAGTATATTAGATAAAGCTCACCTTCACATTTCAAAATAACGCTCACCTTCCACCAAATTTTTTCCTTATAACATTTACTACCCTTGCATCAAGTAATGGCTAATGTTTTTTTTCTAAATTTGTTGAATTTTTTACTAACTGATAAATAATATATTCTGGGCAACGTAGAAAATTAAAAAAGAAAAAAACTTTTAAAATAAGCGTAAAATATTACTTGCATAAATAACTAACTTTAAAAGGACAAAGTGATCCAAATTTAATAAAATTAATAAAGTTGTGCATATTCACTTAGTAGCCCAATTTTCATGCTCTAAAAGGGAGGGTAAATGGTACACCACATCATATTCTCATAAAAAAAATGAATCTTAAAATTATTGAAGATTCTTATATTTGATAAATTAAATTAAATATGTTAGTCACGAAATGATTTTTCTAACTAATCCTAAATAATTTTCCTAAATTTATTTGTAGTTAGTTTATAGGTGAATATCAGTTAAACAACTCTATATTTTATCAGCTATTCTAATGGTGAAACATGTATCAATATCGAGGCACATTCGTAAATAAAAATATGAAATCTATATCGTAGATATACTCAAAAAGGAAAAGAACAAAAAAAACCCAAACTGTTTCATCAAAACATTTTTACAATTTTCATATTAATCCCACCCAAATCCCTTTAGGTACTTAAATGCGCATTAAGCCAAATAGACGGGCTGCACTAAGCCAAATAGACTTGACTTTGGGTCAGTTTGATTTGGGTTTTATTACTTTCAGTTTGTTTCTTCCCAAAAATAACGAACTGAGTTAGTTCAGTTCGGTTTAAGTTTGAGGTTAAATCGAATTGAACCGGATATATATTATATAATATATATGTATTAGTATTATATTTCTATATATATAATGTTATATGCATATAATAGAACTAACGAGCAACTGTATGATATTTATAATTTATTATTTTTATTTTGAAATGATATTTATTAATTAAAAATAATGAAAATTGGTGAAATTGGCTTAACCCAAAAGAAACCAAACGTGCAATTTGGGTTGAGTTGGTTTGAGTTTAGGGTTTTTACATTTTTGTGATTGTGATTTGG
Organism: Buxus sempervirens; assembly: GCA_947561395.2. Classification (NCBI taxonomy): domain Eukaryota; kingdom Viridiplantae; phylum Streptophyta; class Magnoliopsida; order Buxales; family Buxaceae; genus Buxus; species Buxus sempervirens. The sequence goes on from OX387189.1 coordinate 25,064,080, forward strand.
TTTTCAGGTTAAGATAATCGGTTTTCAATTCGGGTTGAGTTGGTTCAGGTTTGGGTTGGCAGTCACGGAGTTTATTTTGGTCTGGAGTTGAACCAAATCAGACCGAGTTGCTCGTTAACGCCAACCCTGCAACACCGACTACGAGCCGTCGCATAGCCTTGAGTGCAAGAGGCTTCAGAAGACCAATACACCTTTTGATTCTCACAAACCCCAAATCCCAATTCTCTTTTTCCTCTCCTTTCAACCGGAGACGATTGAAATTGTCGGAAAACTATGCCAGGGCTAACCTGCAATTCCTGCAATAAGGAATTCGAAGATGATTTGGAGCAGAAGCTTCATTACAAATCTGAATGGCATCGTTACAACCTCAAGAGAAAGGTGGGATTTCTTTTTCATCCCGTTTTGTTGTTATTCTTGTGATGGTTGTTTTTGTGGTTGGGATCCGGCTTAGGGTTTGGGTTTTGTTGTAGATGTATTGGAAATTTTTTTGGGTTGTGTTAGCTTTTTGGTCTATATTGATTCATGAATATGGTTTGGTTGTGATCTTGTCAGTAAATGGACTTTTGTATATAGATTTTTGTAGTAGCTCGATTTGAAGTTCTGGTTGATGGGTTGTTCTTGTTTAGGTGCTTCTTCCTATGTGAGATTGTTGGGGTTCTGTTATTTTTGTTGAATGTTTTTGTATATTTAGGGAAAAAGATAGCTTGATTTTAACTTTTGATTGATTCGGAGTTTTTCTTTGGGGTTAGTTTTGTTAGCTTAATCATGATTTTTCTATTTTCTTCTTTTTCCCTGATGGATAATAAGAAGAATTCTATTAAAAATAATGGAAGGAAAGTACACAAGCACCCATGAAAAGTGGATGTACCTATCCAACCATAGCAAGAAACCATGGGAAAACATACTAGTAGGAAAAACACAGAAACACAGGAAAATGCTCTCTTTCTTGTGTTTTTATTATGAGCAAACTATTGCCTTTTTTTTGCCCTTTTGGGCCCATAGGAACTTATTTAATAAAACTCTTTATTGATCATGAAAAGATAAATATGGATTGTTCTTATTGCAGTGCTTCTTCTTCCAATTTCATTGTATTCCAGGTGCTGCTGAATTTGATAAACAAAAAAAAAATGAAAAAGTTTCGTTCTTTTTTTAATTCCTTTTGCTTCCACTTGATAAAAAAAATTTTAGGAAGGCTTGAAGCAGATTTTTTGTTTCTGCAAAATCATTTTTGATTATTAGCATCGTTTATTGACTTTATGTTAAATGATGTTGAGATGCCGCACATCAAACAAGGAATTCATTTCGTTTTTGATAAATCAAAATAATCACGTAAGTTGACTGATGGTGGTCAAGAGTATTTGACTCTTAATATCTTTGTGACCTGTGAAAATCACAATTAATGTTAACACTCAGTTCGGTTAGCGGGAACCAATTCAAGGAAATATTTAAACCAAATTAAGATTTTAGGCTTTCCATCATAGAGATTACTGGTATTCTTTTTTGTGTTTTTGTATCAAGAAGGTATGTTTTTAAAATGTAACTCATTCACAAAGGTAGGAGGGCAGATTTTAACCAAATTTGGAGAGAATAAATTGGAACTGCCAAAATAAACATGGCCTGGTGTATTGCTTCATTCTGGAATTGTAGCTAACTTCCTGACTCCCATTTTTGTAAGGTATTTTTTTTACTTTTTCCATGAGTTAAACATGTACTTTGTGGCTTACTTTGATTGGAGAAAAGAAAAGAAAAAGGCAAAAACTTTACCCCACCTAGTAAAAAGGTCGATATGTATGCCATGTACAGAATGGTTGAATTTTAATTTTTACAGAACTTTGGAAAGCATAAAGTGGGACTCGCAAACAATCATGGACAAATGTAATTCTTCATTCCCATTTGCCCTACCTAGCAAAAGGTTGATATTTTCTTTTCCTTCAGCCTTTGGCTTATCAACTATAATTTTAATTTATAGCTATAAATGAAGGGGCACAGAACCCTCCTTGTCATTAATTAGTTATTCTCGGTGCAAATTTTAGCCTATGGTCCTAACCATCTGCACAATTGGTTTTAGGACCATAAATAGTAACCTACTCAAGTTCTTTGTATTGAATGATTGAGATTATATGCTATAAACATTAACTTTTCCTTCTCTACCTCTCTCCCAAGAGCACCCCTGGTCCTCTTTTTATCTTTGAATTTTTTATTTAATTTCTGAGATATGGAAGGTATAATGCAACATATGCAGCCATACACTAGCTCTTCTATCTGCAGATGAGTTTACAAAGGTTGGACTTTGTTGAGTGGTGGATTCCATCCATCTGTACGTGTTCAGTTATGGGGTGTGCTGTTTTCATCAAGAAGTTTCTTTATGAGCATTGGGTTCCATCCATCTGCATGTGCACTGTGTGTGGATGTTCATTGAGCAATATCTGATGATTTTCTTAAAAGCTGTGTTAGTGGCATGCATTTGATGAGCTTTCATTGGAGATAAGACTTTTCTATGCTCTTTTACCAGGTTGCTGGGGTTCCGGGGGTGACAGAAGCACTATTTCTTGCCAAGCAGTCTGCACTAACCCAGGAAAAGAATAAGTTGAGTGAAATTCCCATGATATATAGCTGTGCTCTTTGTGCAAAGGAATATAGAAGTGTAAAGGCTCATGCCCAGCATCTTAAATCACGGAGCCATATTTTGAGAGCATTACAAGGGGAAGGTGATAATCAAAGCGTGGGGGATACAGTCATTAAGCCACTCCATAAACATGCGAAAAATATATCTTCCCGTCAAACCGAAGTAGACAACCAGGGTGAAGACAGTGAAGATGAATGGGAGGAGGTTGACCCAGAGGAGGAATTGACTGGTGAGGCCTCAGAATCTATAAGTCATTTGAATATGAATGAGCTTGGCCCAAATGATGAGATGGATGAAGAAGAGGAAGAAGAGTTTGATCCATGCTGCTGCTTCATGTGTGATCTGCAACATAACACTATAGAAAGCTGCATGGTTCACATGCACAAGCAACATGGCTTTTTCATTCCAGATGTTGAGTATCTGAAGGACCCAAATGGCCTCATTGTTTATCTTGGTCTTAAGGTACACAGCTCTCATATTGTGCTTGTTGCTTTGGACCTTCAATTTGTGTAATGTTGATTTAGCTCTGAATGTATTTTCCCTTTTTTCTTTCAGGTCAAAAGGGATTTTATGTGTTTGTATTGTAATGAACAATGCCATCCTTTCAACAGTTTGGAAGCTGTGAGAAAGCATATGGTTGCTAAAAGTCACTGCAAAGTACGATATGGAGATGGTGGGGATGATGAGGAGGTGGAATTAGAAGAATTTTATGACTACAGCAGCAGGTTTTTATCTTCTTATACTTCATTCATGCCACTTAATCCCGGTTGTCTTTCTTCTTTTCTTTTTCTTTTTTTTTTCCTCAAAACATTTCTGTTGTTGCTTTTAGTTATGTAGATGGAGATGGGAAACAGCTTGTTGCATCAAATGATATGTCCAACACAGTAGAACTTGGAAGCGGAGGATCTGAACTTGTGATAACAAGAAAAAGTGACAGTGGAACATCAGTCAGAACTCTCGGATCTCGGGAATTTATGCGGTACTACCGCCAGAAACCCCGCCCTTCTCCTAGAAGGGATATTGCCCTGGCAGCTGCATTGGCCTCAAGGTATACTTTTATGTTCTTGTATTAGTTCTTTTTTTTTTCTTTAGTATACATATATATTAATTTACATCTTTATTAATTTATAATGGGAGAGGGCATCTTGGAGAGTGTGCCAAAAACAAAATAGATTTTTCCTACGATGACCTTACAATACCCTGTTATAAGATATTCTCAAAGGGGCAAGTTGGTCTTTTCATATTTGTGAAAAATGATGGGTTTGTGAAGTTGCAACTGTTCCCTCTAATTTCAATCTGTCTTTTAGTTTCAATCCCTGTTTTTTAGGGTTTCTGTAAACCTGTATTATTCTACAACTCTAATGTGGTGTGGTAATGCACATGCTATGCTCAAATTTCTGCAATGATGAAATTCTCAAGATGTAATTGGTCATATAATGATCATAGAATTTGTTATGGCTTGTAGGTATAAGAGCATGGGCTTAACAACAGTGCAATCAAGGGAACACATTGTCAGGATGAAGGTATTGCGGGCAATGAACAGAACAGGGGTGGAGGTGATGCGCTCAAAGATCGGGATGAAGAGCAATGTTATCAGGAACCTACCCAAGAATGTCGTGCATTGATTTTATTGAATCTTATGGTGGCTTAATTGTTCGATGTCGCTTAGAAGGTGAGAGACTAATTAAGTGTATGATTCTAGTCATTTATTTTGATAGATAAACTATTCCTTTGAACAGTAATTTCATGGTATCAGTGTTGAATCCCAGTAGGTATTTCAGGTGGAATTGGCCATTATGTTCACAACAGTGTTGTTGTTGCAGGCAGATAGAAAAGCCGTTGGATTCTTTTACCCAGTTCTTGTGGTGCTAAAACTGATCAACTCTATTCAACCTGCTTGTACCTTGGTGGGGTTAGGTGAAGGTTTTTACAAATAGGTTGGGGACTTGTATTTTGATCCATTTACTAAAATATACATCTTATATATTGTTATATCTTTTTTTAATATATATATATATATTATAAATTGTTAAAATTTGTAACTGGGAGTTCAATGCCTGTGGTACAATCCTCCATACTATGGCTTTCAGTAATCTACAAACAGCTTTGCACTTGGAGATAATATATAGTATGAATCAGAGTAGCTCTGATCACTACACAATACACATGATTTTGGGGATGATTTTGCTAATTCAACTAAACAGGCAGCCTTAGGTGGCGTTTGGGATTGCTTAATTAAGCACTTGTTGTAGCTTATAACTTATTTAAGTGCTTTTTAAAGTTAGAAATATGTTTGGTTATCTAGGATGGGTAAGTGGTTACCCATAAGCAGTTGAGGAAACTGACCCGTTAGGAGAAGCTCCTCTCGAGAGCTTATCCTTCCTCTGTTACGAACTTACGATAAGCCCTGCATGATCGAGCTCCTTCTCTCTATCTCGCTCTGTGAAAAGTCCCGTTTTCTCTTTTGCTTTCGTTGGCCTTCGTTGAGGGTTAGGGATTCATTCTTTCGCCTTCGCTGGCCTTCGTTGAGGATTAGAAATTCGTTCAATCAAGCTTACATGAAAATGCTCGAATAGAGTATCACAGAATAAATAGTGATAAAGATTATCAAGGTAATCAGAAATTACTTGGAGACGAGAGAGATGTTGCTGAGAAAGGCCTGAATCAAAGCTTCTCGGGATCCTTGTTATATTGAGGGAGTTAGTGATGATTTTTTATTGCTGTTATTGTTGCTTCTATTGTGAGGGTAACAGATCCGACTCTGTGTTTTCTCCCCTTTTTCAACTGATTTTATTTGCTTTCTAACGTTTTTCCCTTGGTTAATTAGTTTTGGATTTTGAGTGTTGCCAGTTCAGGTTTTACTGTAGGTCTTTTTGGTTTGATTTATCGTCTGAAATTTTGTTTTTTCGTGCAATGGGGTATTAATTTTTTTTGTAGGACTAGTTCCAAGTGATTTCCATTTCCTCTGATGATTTAGCTGTAACTTTTCCTTTCCTTTGATTTTTGATTTGTTTATTCGTTGTTCGATCCTGTCAAAGCTCATCACAAGTAATTGTCAATCTCATGCGTATCCCCTGTGTTAACATTAGATAATGTGTAGTCAAATGGTTGCTAAAGATTATCAATCTATATGAATCCCCAGGAGCATTCTGAAATTTCCATATTCATTTTTCCACCTTGTACAAGTTACTGTGATCTTTACATATTTGTTCAAATACTTGGTTTTTATCTGATAGTGACATAGCTTACCACTTCACCCCAAAAAAATAAAAAATAAAAAAATTGGAAAATGGTTAAAAGAAACTGCCCTTAAGGAAGTAATGGGTGTGGAGAATCCCTTGGCATTAATTGCTTGAATTTTTTAGCCATTGCATAACTAGATGCATTTATTCTTGTTTTTTATTCCTTATCAAAACTTATAATTAACATTTTTCCTTTTTTTTAGTTTTTGTTTTATATAGGGATCCAAATAAAATATAAGGCTTTGATATTGTTAATTTGGATCAAATAAAAAAGCAAGTGCTTTGATGCATATGTTTATCAAACACTTTCCTTCACTAAAAAACGTTTACTATTTTATTAAGTGCTTAAATATATGTGTTTACTAAACATCAATTTTTTCAAATGAGCACTTTTTTACAATTATGGATAAGTACTTAAATAAGTCAACTTATCTTTTAAGTACTTATCCATAAGCACTAGCAATCTTGAACGCCGCCTTAGTATCAAAAGGCCGGAACTTAAGAATGTGGCCTCGTTAAACTGAAAAATCTTGGACCCCAACATTACATTGTGGAGTGACACAGTAGACCAATATGCAAGGAAAAATCATTTCTTGGGATTGAATCCAAGACTTGTGAATTATATGGGTGAAAGAAGTGGGTAATGGGGTAATCAGTCTGAAGTATGACCAAAATTGCATTAGGTTTTTTGGGCTGTTTAGTTACCTTGAAATGCGGCAGTCTTTGGAGGGAAATTACCTTTCCGAGTTCAACTTTCAGAGGCTGCAAATGGATTCAACAAAGATAAAAAAAAAAAAAAAAAAAAGAAGAAAATAAAATCAGGCACAAAAGTTATTATCTCCAATCTTTGTCTATGAAAGTAATGAAATATTTTTCTGAGTCACAAGGTCCACAAATATCTGTAAAGATGATTTCAAGAGGTCTTACTTCTTATGGTCTTTTTCTTAGTATATTTGATTTGCTTACTCTTAATATAATCTATTCACAAATTGATATCGATAAAATCAAGATTCAGAAGAATCACATCTTGTAGCAATCTCTCTATTCTTTCTCTGGAAATATGACCGATTCGTTTATGCGACAACATAGAGGTTTACACTTTACATACACATTTAGGAATGGAAATGGTTGGGATAAAACTGATAGACTGAAACACCTATTAAGGTAAATTTTGGGTTTTTATTAATAATCATTGGTTCAGTTTATTTTATGGTAAAAAAGAAAAGAAAAACCGATTCGATTTCAATTCACTTATAGGGCTTAGAAATTAGAATTTGAACCTTCAGAAATCTAGAACCTTTACCAAGATTTTCTTCCTTTCTCAACTTAGAGAAGTGTTGCTAGTCCATTTTTGCTTATATTAAACCAGGACTAATCTCATCTCAACTAGAATTCTCAAGTTATCCATCACATCACCAATAGAATTAGATAATAATTAGGATAAGCCATTTAAACCATCTTTATAGATATTACATGGCATTGTGCCACTTTTAAACTTTTAAGTCTCTAATAAGAGAGTGCACAACACAAAGCATGGGAAAACTTGTTTTAACTGTTTACTTCATCCAACCCTGGCTTGGATGACTTGCTTATATTAAACTGTTGGAAACAAAAATTTTGTCAAAATTGTTGACTACAGATTTGGAATTCTCTATTCTGATAGTTTTCTTGTTAATATGAGACAGCAAGCACACCTATTTTGACTTCTGAGAAGGGATGTAAACTCACAAATGTGAGCATACCCTTTGACTACACATATAATCGACTGACCAAAAGGATGGCTCAACTGATTATTTGATAGAACACCCTTTGGGCTTATATGAATAAACTATTCACTTGAGCAGCCAAGATTTTAAGTTTTCAAGTTTTAAATAGTGGGGAAGGATTCCCCTCCATTGATGCAGATTAGCTGTTTAATTATCAATCTCAACTGCATGGTCTGATGATGACTATTTAAACATGAATTCAGTTACATTAAATTATAATATTCTGAATTTAATATTTAAGAGGTGTGAATATCAGCATTCAAACCATACCCATGAATTAATAATAAAACTAGTGACTAAACAAAAGCAAAATGATCATTAAATCTTGTACAACAGTTGGGCTGTAATTGTTTCTTTCTCGTGCATGGAAAAAGAGAGGGAAAAATCATATAAAAAGTTTTATAATTTTATATTTTATTTTTATTTATTATTTATTGTTATGTTAGAACAGCTTTCGATTACTATTATGATAAACCATATTGTTAATTAAATGAACAATATAATCAATCCATACCATCCATTTGAAGATGACTCTGTCTCATGTATCAAGCTTTGTGTTGTGTACATGCCTTGTTCTTAATCAAAATATGGGGTTTACTGTAGACTCTACCCCAACACCGGGGGTCGAGCTGGGGGTAATTTTTTAATTTGCGTATTTATTGTTATGTACTCGAATTATATGTTCTGATAGTGTGTGAAAAATAGCAGTTTTCGATGAAGAGAGGATTTGTATTTTGTAACCCTATTTTACAAAAATAATGATAGAACTCTCATCATCCGTGGACTTATGCATCTTTGCTAAACCACTTAGAATAAAGTTTTTGTCTATTTTTTGGCGCTTGGTTTGGTGTCTTTCTCACACTTTGGGTTAGTGGACAAAAGTTAATGTTGTAAAATGTATGGGTAGTTTATACCAAGAATAAAGTAAAGTTAGTAGGAATTGGTTATTTGTGCTTAAGTTTTGTGATTTAATTCATTAGGCTTTTACTAACTTAAATATAAAGCTACCAAAAATAAAGAGACAACTAAGATTTAGTTTCTTTTTGTTTTGATGGAAAAAAAAATTGAAAGCAAAGCCAAGAATTATTGCTTCACAAATATAGATTTTTAATTAAAATTCATTTTGATGTAGCAATACATGTTGTGATTGACATTGTGCTTGTATGGGTAGTTATAATACAAAATTACATGTTTATATATAATGAAACAAAAATTCGATCATTTTTTTCATTCACACTAGTGGTTGGCACGTGCTATACTACACATATGCAATTGAAAAGAAAATATGAGTCATTCTTTTTTTACATTTATGCGTTTAAAAATTGTGAAAGGAAATTTTTGGAAAGTGATAAACAAAAAAGAGTAAATTGCTCCCATAGATAAGGTAACACTGCATTATAAGGTTGTTTTGTGGAAAAAAAATAATGAGTCTAGCACATTCTTCAAGGAACCGCTTCAAATTTATAGGAGAATTCGGGAATCCATGTGCTATGCGAGTAGAAGATTTGAAAGAGAATTGAGGGCGTTTTGGAAAGTGTTTAACAGTTAATTATTGATACACCTGGCATTAACAAATGAATGTATGAGTTAATTTGATAAAAAATAGAGGCCATTTTGGGCAACCCCGAAATGGTATATGATTTCATTGGTCATGATGGTGACGTTGGGTGTTAAATAAAAAAAGAAAAAATATGGGGCAACAAAACTGTAAAATAGGGATTACTTGGAGGGCATTTTCGGTACAAAATATCAGCTAGAAAACCCATTCTTTGCTTTATAATAGTAATGGATATAAATATAGATATAGATAGATATGGATTTATATAATTAGTAGGTATTTTTTCCCCATATATTTGATACTTTAATTTCTTCCGTATTGAACTTTTAAAATGTAAGTTTTAATACTCAAATTCAGCTTTAAATTTTGTTAAATTTATATCATATTCAAATCCTGATCGACCAGTTTATCGAAACGACCTCCTTGCTGGTCTGAATACCTAAGTCACTTTATGTAAAGATTGATTTCTGCTTTAAGCCCAACATCGTCTCCTTTATAACTAATTAATATGTAAAGGTTAATGTGTTCCACTGTTTTAAAAGTAACAAAGTAAAAAGTAGAAAGATGGGAATAATAAAATGAAAGTTTAGCTGTTGTGAGGTGTACAATTTGGTATCACATAAATAAATTAAAGTGGAAGGGGGAGATTAAAACCAAAAGATTGGTTTCTTGGGTAGGATGGCAAGAAGTGAAACTAGAAGGTAGAATTTGCAATTGTAAGCATATTTTAGGTTTAGCAGATAAATTTTCGCAAAAAGTTTGGTTTTTTAATCTCTCCCATTCCTTAATGCAAAGCCGGATTTATCTTTTTTAACTAGACATCACCTTCTCTAAGAAAAAGGCTAAAAATGCCACACACAAAAAAAAAGATTAAAATTCATACATGTAAATATAACCAAAGTAAAATGATGGGAAGAATGAAAGGAAGAGAGCAAATTGCCTAGAGGACAAACTATTTCATAGCTTGTTTCAGATGATGAAACATATGTACATGTTGGTATAAGGCAAAATTGAAAAGAGCAAATTATAGTTACCAGTCTTCTAGTTACTAATAAGTACAAATATTTCTCCTCAGCTTTTTGAAATGAAGTTAACTTCCCTTATTAAATTTGTAAAATCAACTAAGTAGTAATTTGACCATCTTATCCTTTATTAGTTTTTATTTGAAGTATTAAAATTTAAAATTGTAAATCATTAAATACCCATAATTTTTAAATTGACTACTACTATCTTCAAAAATCAAGAAAATCATTTGTCATTATAAAAAAATCTCAAAATCTTAAACTTTTTGAACTTGAAAAAAGCTAAATTCGTCAAATAATATTTAAATTTTAATAACACTAATACAGAAGGGAACCACTCAGTGGATAACAAAACTAGAAGGCAAGTTGGTGTTATTTTAGAAACTTTAGAGAAGATAGTTGCAGTTGTCAGAAATCATAATAGAGGTAAATATAATTGGGAAAATTGGTTTTTAGTGATATTTTTCAAAATAATTCAGATTCAGTCAGTCAAATCTTGGTAATTGATTTTTAGTGATATTTGTTAAAATAATTGTAAATCAGTGTCATTTTACTTTTCATCAAGAGTTTCTTCCAAAAAAATGCCCTCAAAAGACTTGCAAACCTCACTTATAACAAAATGAGTGAAAAGGTTTTCAAAGTCTTTTGAGGGTAACAAAATGAGTAAAAAGGTTTTCAAAGTCTTTTGAGGGCATTTTCAAAAGAAACTCTTAATGAATATTAAAATCATAAAATGATACCAATTCTCAATTATTTTAAAAAAGCATCACTAAAAACCAATTATTAAGATTTGATCGATTGAATCTGAATTATGTTGAAAAAGTATCACTAAAAACCAATTTCTCCAATATAATTTCCTCAATTTAAAATTAGAGCTTTTTACATCCATACCCCTACATAATGATGTGTTTGTATCTATAACCTCTTTTTTTAATATTTTTATTTATGCCCCTTCTTTTTGTGCAACTATTGCATATGTACCTCTAATGTTAAATTCTACTAGCTTTTGTTATTTATTTTTATAAGATGATTAAAGTTACATTCTATAAAATAAAATAAAAAAATGTTTTTCATTTACCGCCTAAATTATCTCATACTTTCATTTATGCCATTGTATCATTATACTTATTACATCAATATCCTAAGTCATTGATATTAATTTGCTTAATTGATAATCATTCATTTAAGGGTCACCCTAGCCATATATAACTTGGTATCCATTAGCCATTAGCATATTACTATATGGGTAGGAGTGAGCCTCAATGAATAGGGTGACCCTATATTTATACACCTAGGTATCAATGTAATAAATATAATGATATAAGGAAATAATTGAAACCATAATATAATATAGAGGTAAACGTAAAATATTTTTATCTTAATAAGAGAATAATTTAGTGATTTAAAAAATAAACAACAAAAGTTAAGGGAATTTAAATGGAGAATACAAATATGAATACTAAAAAGAATAGGATATAGATGATAATTATATCATAATATAAGAGGGTATGAATGCAAAAAACAGTCAAATTATAAGGACTAGCACGGTACACGTGCACATAGAGGGAGGAAACATTTTTGCAACTGTCCAGATTTTAAATGAGGTAGAGTTTTGATTATTTTAACCCTATATTAATTATGCCTCGATAAGGTACAGTAAGGGTTTTTTTGGAAAGTAGTGTATAATTGTTGACATGGTTACCAAGGAATCTATTATCACTGTATATATGGTAGAAATAGGTCCAACGGCATGAGTTCTCTATCTTTTTCCCTACGAAAGAAAAAAGAGGGAGAGATAAAAAGAGCCCACTGACAGAATCTTGGAAAGGAGGAGTTGAACATATTCGCACCAAGCCCACGAGTCTTCGCTCTTCGTCTCTTCCTCTCCTCCTCAGGGTTTCGATCTGCGGAATAAGATTTTTTCAATTGGACTCCAAAGGTTCCATCACGTGTACTCTGATCGACTTTTCAATTCTAGTTTCTTTGCTTCTTGTTATCTTCTGCTCTAAGTTTATGATGATTTCGATGACCTAATCTTGAATTTCTGTATTTCGTTTTTTCTCTTTTTAGTATGTGATGTTTTTGGGAATTTGTAACTTTACTGTCTTTAATTCGAATCCTTTTATACCTTTTCAGAATCTTGTTCTTTTTTTCTTCGATTGAGACCCTTTTTCGTAGCTCGTGGGTCCAAGCGCCATGAAGCCCTAGTGTTTGAATCTTGAGGAAGGTTTTTGACCGCTGTATTCTGGGGATACATAATCCTACTGGGTTATGTTTGCTTTCTTGAAGTCTTGATCTGTCATGGACGATTTCTTCAAGATGCTTGATATCAAGAAGCTAGGAGTGAGATTTGAATGATAGTTCTATATGTCATTTTATACTTCTTTTTTATTTTCTTGTGTGATTTGTGCATAATATTTGTGTCTTTGAGTTTTCCGTTTGGTCGTTTGAAATTCCCTTTTTTTTTGAAGGTGTAAGATTCAATAATATTTTTTGTGTTTACTCTGAGGATTTTACTGCTTGGACAATTACACGTTTGATTTTATTCAAATCATATGTCTGTAGGAATGGATGGCTATAACCAAGTTTGTCGAACGTTCTAGTAATTCCATTGTGAAATTAGTTTTCTGCTGTGTAATGTTAGGTATTTTGTGTTTGCTTCTGAGCATTTATGTATCATTTCTGAGGCTTGGGAAGTTTATAACTTGTTTTAAGTACCATGCTGTGTGTATCTTAGTTTATTATTCTGTATCTGAACTGTTTATTAGATTGCGTGGATTAGTGAGTTGAAAGATGGTGGAGCACTCAAAATGGAACTGTTCTTGAATTTCTGAACTTTTGGTTGTTTAATATTTGAATTTGAATTTGCCTGTTTCGTGATATTCTTTTTTCCAGTATATCATATTTGGAACCATACTGAATGCACCAACTATAAGTTTTCTCAAGAACGATATTTGAAAACATAAGATACATGGTGAGAATTATCAATTGGCAATATATTTGTGTGGAAAATAGGTATATCAGGTAATACAAATAATATCAAAATTATTGTCTGCTTTTCATTTTTCTATTCTCGTACTTATGTAAGATGCACAAAACAGCCAAGAATTAATTCTCAACATGATGAGATATTGGTTCTTTCCTGTTTTTACTGTTGCCTTTTTCACCTTGTCCAATGAATAATTAGAACTTGTCTCTGCTCTCTGGAATTCACTGTAAGCAGACAAGAGTTATTCGTTTTTGAAATGGATTTCCTGTTTACGGTGTTGATGTTGAAACGACAACTTTCATGCTACTAGTTTTAGGCGGCATTTTCTTTTTGCTGATTACAATTTGCTTTGTAATTTATGCTACAGTGATGATATCCTCCAATTTGTCTAAAGAAACATTACATTTGAAACGATGCTACATATCTTGATCAGAGCTTCCCAATCTGTCTCTGCATGTATTTCCATTGATACTCTTCTCTACCATATGCAGCTACTCATACTAGCAGCCTGGGCTATATCAAGTTCCATGGAGCTTAATAGATTGTCTTATCCTTACTAGATCAGCTGCACGTTCATTTAGCCATCGAGCTTCCTCACTCAGGTGTTTTTTCCCCTTGGCATGGCTCCATGAGGTGTTTCACTTTGTTTAACTTAGAATTCTGGGAAGGGAAAGGTGCATATTGAGTGCATAAGGGATTATATGTAAACAGCCCTGTTCTGGCCTTTGAATCCTTTCCTGATAAGAGCTTGTACCCAGATCTTGCAACATGGAAAATATTCAGTCTACTACAAATTGGGAAGATGTGGTTTGTCCTATATGCTTGGATTTTCCTCATAATGGGGTTCTCCTTCAGTGCTCATCCTATGATAACGGGTGTCGTCCATTCATGTGTGACACAGACCATACGCACTCTAACTGCCTGGACCGCTTTAAAAGTGCTAATGGGATGCCATCTGATGTGAAAGATCCTTCAACATCTGATATAATTTCCATGGAAGACACCCAGCCAACATCGCAAAGCAGCTACCCCGCTGCTTGTCCATTGTGTAGAGGGGAAGTTACTGGTTGGGCTGTTGTTGAAGAGGCTCGTGCTTATTTGAACAAGAAGAAACGGTGCTGTGAAGAAGTAAAATGTGCATTCATTGGTGACTATATGGAACTTCAATTACATGCTCAGCTGAAACACCCGCATTCTCGTCCTTCAAAAATTGATCCTGCACGGCAACTTGATTGGGAAAATTTCCAGCAGTCTTCTGAAATAATAGATGTCTTAAGCACTATACATTCTGAAGTTCCACGTGGAGTGGTGCTAGGTGACTATGTGATTGAATATGGAGAAGATGACACTGGAGATGAGTTTGAGGACTTTCCTGGGGATGAAGGCAACTGGTGGACCTCTTGTATTTTGTATCAGGTATTTGACAACTTTAGGTCTTCTAGAAATCGTAGAAGATCAAGAGTCAATGAAACAAGGAGAGGACGTCGCCGCTCAAGCTATGATGCAAATTCTGATGAGGGTTCTGTGGCATCTGTAGAAATTGCAGAATACAGAGGCGATGATACTGATGATGATTTTATGAGTGTAAGTGGGCACTCATCTGGAAGCTCTGGTCACCGCAGGTAATTGAATAATTTTTTTACTTGTACTTGTCATGTTTGATTGTTCTTTCTTCTTAGCATTCAAGACAGATATAGAAAATACAATATAGATTTTTGGTATCATTTACAGGTTGGGTTTCCTATTTTAGTAATCTGTACTATGTATCAGATGTTGAATTTTTGCCGATGCTTGTCCCTTTTTTTTTTACAGTGGCACCTAACTGGTGTTGTGGTTCTAAGGAATTTATATTCATAACGTAAAGTGTATATGGTGCAGAATGATCTTGATTCTTAGTTTTCTAATGGGACCAGTTGCTGCTTAGGATATACATCCAAAGCCAACTGCTTGTGTTGTGTGCCATGTACTGTTTGAGTTAGGGAGGTGGAGAGATATCTGCATAAATATTCATGCTTCTGTTAGTGGGGTTGTTTTGATCTTTTGATTTAGATCCCGGTTTCATATTCTCCATAGACATGATTATTTCTTCTCTACTGATTATGTATTTTTTCACAGCTCTCGGAGGCGTCGTTCCCGATTCTATGACAACTAGGTATGCATTATCCACATATCTCCTCAATTCTCTTGTTGAAGCTCTCTCTGACTGCACCTGATATTGTTGTTAATCTTACTTCAGCTGCAGATATATATAATTGTGTTTTAAGATGGAATAAACCTTCTTACCTCCCCCAATAAGATATGCTTACACTACAATTTCAGAGTCCTAAATATCGTCATAACTGCAAGTAATGAATAATATCATATGCTAGCTATCAGAGGTTATAGATCTTCCTCTTTAATCTTGAGTGGACATATTTGAGGAATCCTAAAGTTTTGCTTCACATATCTTGTTGAAACACTGTCAAGAAGCGAAATTTCCTTGAAACCTTCATCTTTTAAAGTACAAAAGTCCCTTGAAATGAAGTTTAAAATCATGACTTGGGCCATTATACTTCGTTAATGTTATGATTTTAGCTATTTTTGTTCGCTCATTGTATTCCTTCTCATAGAATGATCTGTTATCCCTAGATAGCTGGGAATGGCCTTTTGAAGAAAAAAATGGATGATCAAAGAGGCTGATGGGCTAGAAATTACCCCCTTTGAGGATCTGAAGGCATAGGAATTATAGTTGTGAGAGGTGACCTCGCAGTGGTGCCCCACCCATGCATTTCACATTTTGTACAGGTTGGTAGAAACAGAGCTGTTTTACATTTGTTGTAAGTGAAAAAATTTTCAGGTTAGATATCAGTTTATAAACCTTTTTATTAACAATACAGTAGCAGTTAAATATGTTTTCTTTTTGTTAGATTTCCTTGTACCGAACAGTCTCTGCCTTGACGCCATCATATTAAAAAATTGTAGGTGCTGTATGGCCTTTTTACATTATTTTTGGCACGTGCGCACATACACACTCGCATGACAATTAGTTTTCACAAAGTTATGCACAAATTGTTATATATATATATTTTAGGTGGTCTTTTTGCCTTTTCATAGATATTTTTATCTTTTTAAAACCCATAGATTTTTATATATTATTTTCTTCACTAAAATACTGTTAACTAATATATCTCATACTTTTGAGTTTAATGTATTAGGGGTGGCACTGCATACTAGGGGCTCGGCATGTAGGTGCAAGTTATTATTTAGGATATAGAAGTCAATTTGAAAAAAAAGGAAAGAGGCTCTTAGGCAGCAAATCCAAGTACGTGGGTGTAAGTCGTTAAGTGGGATATAGAAATCAATATGAAAAAAGAAGAGGGGCTCTTTAGAAATCGAATGTCAAGTTCAAATCTGTCTGTTTCTCTTCTCTTTATAATCTTTATAATAGTATAGATGAAAAATAAGTATAATACATTATAATAAAAATAGGAAAGCAACCTCTAGTGTTTAACGTTTGTTTCTCATGCACATCACATCTTTTTGTTTGTGGACTAGTGTGCCTGGGCAATATGTATTTGTCGTTCGTCAACATATTTAAGCAGTAATTCCAACTTTGGTTGAGCAGTCGCTTTGCACTTACTAGAATTGCTTTTGTATGAACTAAATCAGTCTTTTTATGTGATATGTTTATTGAAGCTATTTTGTCGTGTTGTTCTAGTATACCTACGTAGTCGCTTCTTGCTGTTTAGACCTAAAAGCACTTCTTGGTTTTCATCTAGAGCAATTTTTTCGACACACCTGTATAAATGGATTCTAATGGCAGGAGGTTTCAGTTGGAGAATATTAATGGAATGAGAACAAAGTACTTATCAATTCTCATCTTATCTGGTTATATTCTTTCTGTTTTTTTTCTTTTATAAGTTAATTTCATAGATTCTTTTTCAAGTTCTTGGTTTTATTTTTTTTACCTGAAGTAGGGTCTTAAACTATTTTCTCACATAGTCCTCTATTTTTCTTGTTTCTTCACTGTAGATGGATTTTCAAGTTATAAAGCAAGTTGTTTTTTTTTTTTCATTTTTCATTTTTTTTTTAATTTTCTGGTTGAATTATGTTATTGGACTTGTAATTATTTCTTCAATTTTATGTTTGTAACTTCTTTAGTCTCTTGGATTCTTTAAGTTTTATATCAATAAATCTTTTTACATAATTTTAATTTCTTCTTGAAGTATCAATATCCTCGTATTTTATGATTCATAATTAATCAAATTTTATAAGGTGTCCCAATTTTGTATTTCTAATTTAGAACAAAATTTTCAAGGAAAATGTTTTTATTTTGTTTTATTTTTAGTAGTTCGGATTCTTAAAACGAGTCGGATTTTGGTTCGGTTCTGTTCAGTTTATCAAAAAGGCCAACTCAAAGTCGAACCAGAATTATTTCGTTTTACAGATTTTAGAACCAAAAGTGAACCATAGGCTTTCAAACCCACCTAAACCGACCCGTCGATTGTCCGTTTTTTCCCAAACCAAGTTAGGCCCTCTACTAATTGTGGCTGGTGCATGATGAATATTTAAAAATTCTATTAAACCCAATATACGGAGGTCAAATTGAATTATTTTTTTTTTTTAGTTTAAATTGATCAATCACAGCTTACTCTAGGCAGGGTTGATTTTTTTTTTTTTTTTATAATTTAAATTGACCAAGTTACACCTCTAGTAATTATTGTTTTTTACAGAACTAATTACAACTCAACCTGTTTTAAACAATATATTCCTTGATTTGTTCTGAAAATAATCATTTATAGTTATTATTTTTGTGACAGTTTTGGGTCACAGGAAATAAAATATTTTTTAGAATTTTAAAATTTACATCTTGTTTTTTGTTTTAAAATAAGGGCAATATTTTTCTCATTTTTGGAAAAAAAAAAAAAAGTAACATGTATTAAATTTTTTTTTAATCGAAGTTATTTTCTAGAGAATTGTGGGAAAATAGAAAATTTGTTTTCATACATGAAGAAAAGAAAAGGAAAAATCTAGAATCTTATCCACACTTACGTACGAACGACTAGAAAAATGGCAAGGAAAAATCTTTTCCTATATATCTTTTATGCAAAAATATTTTTTTTATGTTCTACTAAAACAAAGCAGAAGAGCCCAAAACATGTTTTGCCGTGTCAACAGAAAAACATGTTTTGTTTTCAGAAGTATGCATTTGGTTCCATAGACGATTTTAAATTCTGAGCATTCGTTCTTATTTTAGGTTGTAAGAATGAGTTCAGAGAAGCTGTGTTTTGAATGTTTAGTAACCTACTTTTCATTCTTGGAGAGGTTATAAATAATTCAAGTTTGTCACTATTCTAACTTAAAAGTAACTTTTCATAAATGAAAAATTTATTCTTATCGTATAAAGAAGTCTTTATAATAAGTTTCAAGAACTTCTATCACAGTATTTAGATATTACAAGTTTGCTAATGTGATTTTGTAAAATAAAATTTCAAAATCCAAAAAATGGTTCCAAGGATGATTCCTCTTGTCAGTGCATTGTTGAAAACTCATTCCCAAATTCCAACTAAACTATCGTTTTGTTGCAAGAGCTCATTCTAAGCCTTAGAACTTATTCCAAGCCATGGAATGATTTTCCAAAATGGACACTAAATGAGGCCTAAGTTTCAAGGATATTTCACTTATTCACAATATTTTACATAGAAAACATATGCAAAGCAATTTTCTTTTTTTTATATCAAAGTGATCCTTACGTGGAGGTTTCCTACTTCAAAAGGTGCAGTTCATCTAACAAGTGAGACATATTCCATTGAAACTCCTAAACTTAATGCTAACGGCGTGTTACGAGTCGTTTCTTTGGGCTTTGGAAGTGATTCTTGGACCAAGAAGCTATTTGGCGATGCGAATTTGATATTAGCAAATACGTTTGAGAATCAATTCCTAATGAAGCATTTTCACAACCTTGTTTGGCATTCATTCTGGATGGAATCCGCTAATGAGTTTGTAGAAGTTGAAGAAATGTTAGGTTTGATAATTGATGAAGGACAAATGATTCTAGTAGAGCTTGTGAATATTACAAGTTTGTCATTATTTTAACTTAAAATGGTTTTCATGAGTGACAATCTGTCCTTGTTACGTAAAGGAGTCTTTAAAACAAGTTTCAACCATATGCTTTAGCATTTATAGACATTATTATTATGCAACACACTTTTGCAAAACTCATTTTGTAAATTTAGAACCGGGTGTTGGGATGATATGGGATGTAGTGTATTTAAAACTCATTCCCCAAATGGAACCGGACACCCATTTAACCCCCTCAAACTCATTCTAGCCAAAGGATGCCTAAAAGGTTGAATCCAAGGCATTTTGTCTTTATATAAATTTATACTAGCAGAAAGGCATGTACAAATGAGGGACGATCGTCTGCATCGCACACTGTGTGTAGGGATGTTCAACAAGACACAGATCATGTAGGGCCCACTTCATATTCACTTTAGTAGGCCCATACATGTGTCTTGCTGCACATGTGTTGCACATGATGTATGCTACATACGATGTGGAGTGCGTACAAATGTGCGTAACATGATTAAACTTTGGAACTGAAGGTACATCTGTTATTGGTGTAAATGTATGCATTATATGCTTGGAAATAATTTTATATAGGGTGTTCTATCAAATACTTCATTGAGCCATCCCTTTGGTCAATCAACCAAAATGTTGAGAGAATAATGTAGTCAAAGGGTATGTTTGGATTTGGGAATTTACATCTGTTCTTAGAAGTCAAAATAGGTGTGCTTGTTGCCTCATATTGACAAAAAAACACTAACATAAAAAAATTCCAAATCAATATTCAACAATTGTGACAAAATTTTTGTTTTTGTTTTTGGTTTCCGATAATTTAATGTAAGGAAGACATCCAATCGATTGTTGGATGAAGTAGACATTTAATACAAGTTTCCTTCCACTTATTTTTGTGCTGGTACAATACCACATGGTTTAAGTGGCTTATCCTAATTATTTTTTAATTTAAAGATGCAACTCGGTTCGGTTTCATCTCAATTAGCCTCAATCCAGGATCAAAACCAAAGTTTTTGAGTGGCAACCCAAAACCGAACTAAACCGATCTTGAACATGACTTATCTAACACAAAAAGCAAACAAAAATTGAAATTGAAACGGCAACACAAACTGAACCGACAAAAATTCTGAATTCAGTTCAGTTTGGTTTGGGTTGGACCAATTTCAAAATTTCAAATTAAAACAAAATCTCAACTTCTAATCATAAACAGAGAATTTCTGTACATTTCAAATTCAGGTTGCATTTCACACATTTTCAATGCCCAGGAGACACTACATGATCTTAAATCAAAGAAAAAAGTTAGGAGTAAAGGTAGTATATACGTAATTATTAGGTATTCACATATATAATATGTATATTACATATAATATATATGGTTTGGTTCGGTTTAGAAATATTATAAATATGGTTTGGATTTTGGTTCAGTTTGGCTTAACCTAGGATTCAACCATAAACTGAACCGAACTAACTTGGTCAGATAATTTTGGACCAAAATTGAGCCGATTTTTAATCTAAAGAAAAAGTTAAGAGTAAAGGTGTATAGTGTATAGGTATTATTAGGCATTCACGTATAATTATGTATATTATATACAACTCGGTTCAGTTTAGAGATATTATAAATTAATATGGTTGGGATTTCAGTTCGGTTTAAAATGTTATGAATATGGTTCGGTTTGATTGAGGATTCAATCCAAAACCAAGCCGAATATATATGGACAAAAACCAAAGTGAACCGACCCAAAATTGATTTGGGTTGGTTTGGTTTCGAATTTACCCGACCCAAGTTGCAATCCCCCAGTCTAATTCTTTTGGTGGTGGATAAATTCTCATCTGCATAAATGCATATAAAATATTTATTCTTGCATTTGTAAGCATCTAAGGATTAGGAGAGAAATTCTCCTAAAACTTTTGTTTTCAACCTCTACCTTTCCTTAATGCAAAGGGAATTTTTTTTCTTTTTTAACTTGGCATCATCTCCTCTACAACTCGTTAACACTAATAAGGAAGAAGTTAAGAAAAAAAACAAAAGAGAGGGAAAGCCAATGATATGTGAAACAAATATAACAAAATAAAACACATTCAAAAAATTAACAAATATATTACTATTATAAAGCTAACCCTGCTTCTTGTGGCTGATATTCACTTCCCAAAAAGGAAAGCATTTCACTTGGTGCCATACAGTGGTGCTAGCGTGAAACACACGGATGGATGCCCATGTCAAGAGGGGCCTCACACATCCAAATTCCATCCCATCCAGTGGTTTCACGGAACCATCGGAGTTTGGCTCTAGATGAAATGCTTTCCCCAAAAAGCTCTCTAATTCTTTTCAATTATACTCTTTGTTATTGCCATGTGTCATAACTAATGCCTCACAATCTTTATTAAAAATGAAGATTTATAATTAACCTTGATAGCTAGTACATGATAATATTATTCATTACTTGCAGTTTTCAAATGCCTGATACAAAATACAAGAGGTCCACCGGCCAGTTGCATGGCTTCATCCCCAGGGAATTAAAGTCCTCAAACTCATCTCCAGTGTCAGCATATCTCCATATTCAATCACATAGTCATCACCTGGCACCACTCCCTGTGGAACTTCAGAATGTGTATATAGTGTTTAAGACATCTATTGTTTCAGAAGACTGCTGGAAATTTTCCCAATCAAGTTGCCTTGTAGGATCAATCTTTGAAGGACGAGAATTGGGGGGTGTTTGAGCTGAGCATGTAATTGAAGTTCCATATAGTCACCAATGAATGCACATTTTACTTCTCCACAGCATCGTTTCTTCTTGTTCAAATAAGCACAAGGAGCCTCATCAACAACAACCCCAGCCAGTTACTTCCCCATTGTGGTCAAGGCTACTTTTCTGCAGAGCAAACAATGTGAAGGAAACTGGCGGGAAACTCTTCCTTCTCCGGCGGTGTATTCATGCCCTCCCAGGCGACTCAAACCACCGATTCTGGTTTTCTCCCACGGAATTCTACACTTTCTCTTCGCCTCTTTTTAGAGCTTCTTGCTCGGGTATGTTTTGTCAATGACTATATTCTCAAGAGAAATTTCTTACACTATATTTGGCAATTTCTCAGTAACAAATCTGTGAAAGAAATGCAGGGTGAAGTTGGGATATTCCTGGTGATCTTTACCGGAACAAGCCATATGGGGTTTGGATAGCATGCATTACAAATAAAATTGAGGAGAGATGTTAGAATGGTTTGGGCATGTAAATCAGAGACGTAAGATGTAGTTGTAAGGTATGAGAGGATATATATGAAAGGGTATAAGAGATCAAGAGGAAGACCTAAAAGGACATAGATAGAGATAAAACATGATTTACATAAATATGAATTAATTAAAGAAATGATTTTCGATAGAACGGGATAAAGAAACAAGATTCGTGTTGCTGACCCACTTGAGTGGAAACTGGCTTATGTTGAAGATAAGGTATTTATATGAGCTTATACTATAATTAATCTTCATTGGAATACTGGTTATTTCTTATACATTTTTTTTTATCATTTCTTATAAATTATTACTAATTTTAAATAACTTTATATGTTACATTACATATTAAAATAATATGGTTATATCAATTTGTTGCCTAAGAATTTTTTATTACTATTAACTTGGGATTATAGTAAAAAAGAGACAGACACAAAAGAGCACCATCAAATAAATGAAGGCGAAGAGGCATGTAAGAAAACAAAGAAAGAAACATACTAGATGCAGATGACCATTTTTTATATTCTTGACATTTCAACCACATGATGACCTATTAGGGCTGCAACTCAGTGCGGTTTGGTTTGGGTTGGCCTCAACCCAAGACTAAACCAAGGTTACTGATGGTTGGCCCAAAACTGAACCGAACCGACCTCAGAACCGAAATACCCAAACCGAAAACCGAACCGATTATTTAAAAAAAATCCATAACCCAACCCAAACTGAATCGGATTGCAAAATTCAGTTCGGTTTGGTTCGGTTTTGTAGACACCCCAGATTGCACTACAAAATGAGAAACTAATGAAAACATATAATTGAGATTTAAAACAGGCCAAAAATGCATAAAATTCAATAATTCAAGCCTTGCTCGTATTGTATCTACGAGCTAACCGCGCCCGAAATTTGTGTACGGGCACGCAGCGCTCGTAAATCTAATACGGACACCACTTGCCTGTAATACATTTACGAGCGCATTAGATTTGTGCGAATTTTATCCTTTCTCGATTTCTGAGCTTTATCTTCAGTCTAATATCTCTTTAAATGAGCGAATTATATCTTTTATTCGTTCGGATTATCTTTGTTGGCCATGGATGAGCATTATCCTTGTGTTTAATTCAATCTGAAACTCTATCTTGCCAAACTCTGGACCAACCATGCCCCTGTGTTTGCCTATAAATAGAGGGCTTCTCCTCAAGCAAAAGGCCACGAAAATTTGAAGTCTAAGGAGCTCCAAGAGAAGAGAGGAATCCCTGCTGCTCTGCTTGCTCAATCCAGGTAAGTCCCTTTTCCCTTTTATTTTCTGTCTTTAATTCTAAAAGTAATAGGATCTTCTCTATTGCTGTAGAATAAGGCCTCCTTTTATCTTGTATTCATAAACTTGTCTCTAAGTACCTTAAGAGTCTCTCTAGCCGTAAAACGTGAAGAGAGAGCTAGGGGAAAGGGGAACAGGTGGATCCATAGAATAGAACCACATATCTGTTTTTCTTTTTTTTTTTAGAATAAGGCCTTTGATTGTGTTTGTATCACCAAACCTATCTCCAAGTACCTCAAGAATCCTCTATAGCCGTAAAACGTGAAGATAGAGCTAAGGGAAAAGAGATAAGGTGGATCCGTAGGGTAGACCCCCATGTGCTCTAATCTGTGAGATATGACTGCTTTGGATATCCTGCTAGTGTTTTAATGATCTTGTGATTGAATCTGAATGAATCATATGAATACATGATGTTTATAGCATGAAATCCTCTTTTTCTCCTGAAATTGGATTTTTCACCACTTTTGCACCTACAGCACTGTTTTCGTGATTTTTGTGATATTAGGCTAAGATCCTGGATCTATCATGATCTATATGATAGATCTGGATTCAGAAGCCTGAAAATAAATTCTAGGGTTTCATGATGTGGTTTCTGAGTCCTTTTTCATTATTTAGAGAAGACCCTACGGTCTAAGTTCTCCCATTTTGATCTTCTTCATCAACGTGGGTATTTTTGGTTTTGATTTCTTGATTTCATGTGAAATTTGGGCTATACCTGTATCCTGGACTGTTCAAGTTCAATTTTGAAATATTTTATAAAAATCATATTTTTCTAGATTTCTAGAATTTAACTTGAAGCCAGATTTTTGAAGTTTTCACTTTAGATTGGTTTTATTTGATTTTATCTCAATTTTAGTTTGATCATGAAACCCTATGAATGGTATGATCATATTTGAAAGTTCTGGATCAATCAGGCTATTCGTATGAAAAAACCATAAACTTTTGTCTTTTGTGATTTTTCATGATGTTTATAGCAAACCTTTTTTCCTTTATTTTAACATGAACAATGCTTGGCAACCACCTTGTGTGGATGAATAGGAGTGCCTAACATCTTCCCCTGTTCATAACTTAATCCCCTTACCCATCTCTGGTTGTTTTTTTAGAGGGTTATTTTTACCCTAAATTTGCCTTTTTGTGCTTATTTGATATTTTGGTGTCCATTCACACCTAAACAGAATGGTGGCAACTCTTTGTTTTTAACCAATCCCGCGTGATGATCAGGAATTCATTGCTTTGATTTTTTCCCATGTCTCACAGGTTTGTGTTATTTTCCTATACTTAAAACCTGTTATCATCACTTACATGCGGTCCAATCCCTTAAGTAATTCACATGCATACATAAGATGGAGCAAAGAGCTTAGAATCCCAAGTCATATGTTAATTGTTTTGGATCGCACTTTTGAGCTCATGAATCAATTTAATAATTAACTACAAAGACTTATAAAATAATAAACTTATTAATTATTTTATAACTAAGTTATATTTTATTATTACAACTTTATCTATTGTGTATTTTATATATATTATTACATTTTGGTTTGGTTCGGTTCGATTTTACACTTAGGAAATTCAGTTTGGTTTTTGGTTCGGTTCGGTTAACTTGAGCCTTCAACCCAAAACCGAACCAAACAAATTTGGTTCTCTATTTTTAGAATCAAAACCTACTTAAAGACTATATAATCCAAACCAAATTGACCCAAAGTCGGGTTGGACCAGTTCGGTTTCGGTTTTAACTTACTCAAGTTGTAGCCCTATGACCTATCATGGGTTATCTGTTACTTGACAGAAACAATTTGTCATGGACAATCTGTCCCCTAACAAAGACAATAATTAAAAGTAGCATAGCTTATTTACATCAAATATAATCCTATCTGGCATATTGAAGTGGAGATCTCTGTCTTGGATG
This sequence comes from Buxus sempervirens, assembly GCA_947561395.2. Taxonomy (NCBI): domain Eukaryota; kingdom Viridiplantae; phylum Streptophyta; class Magnoliopsida; order Buxales; family Buxaceae; genus Buxus; species Buxus sempervirens. Next base: position 25,089,778 of record OX387189.1, read on the forward strand.
AAAGCCCCACTTGGGGGGGGGGGGTGCGGTCCTTAAGTTGTGGCAAACACGGGCATGGGAATCGTCGGTAACCAGTGACGAGTCTTAGCATGTTGACCTAAAATGATGCTGACGTCAAATAATCTACAGTATCACATGTTGACATGTGGGACTCAATATGTGACAAATCACATATCTCTATTCTTTATCATATTTAAAGGTCATTATCTTTAGTTTTATTTTTATCTTGAACCTAAACATTTATGAGACTAGATTCATGATAGACATGAAAACATTCTTGAAGCTTCAGATTGTGACAAGTGTTACAATCATGGAAACTCCACACCTTCTATAAATATGAAAACCCTTTTCCATTTGAGGGACCCCTGATCTTTGGCTAATTGGAATAAGACTAGACCCTTGATTCCTTGACTGCTTGGAGCAACACTTTTCTTCTCTTTCTCTGAGTCTTCTCTAATTCTATTAGAAATTCTTTAAGTCCACCTTTGGATTTCTCTGTCTTGCACATGTTCCAAAGCCATTCAAGGAGCTCTCTGGCTTGGTATTGTGAGACATGGGAAAAAAATCAATTCAATGACTTCTTCAATCATCACACGGGATTGGTTAAAAACACAGAGTCGCCACCATTCTGTTTAGGTGTGAATGGACACCAAAATATTAAATAAGCACAAAAAGGCAAATTTAGGGTAAAAATAACCCTCTAAAAAAAACCAAAGATAGGTAAGGGGATTAGGTTATGAACAGGGGAAGGTATTAGGCACCCCTATTCATCCACACAAGGTGGTTGCCAGGTATTGTTCATGTTTTTCAAAGGAAAAAGGCTTGCTGTAAAAATCATGAAAAATCACAAAAAAGACAAAAGTGTATGGTTTTTTCATATGAATAGCCTGATTGATCCAGAACTTTCAAATATGATCATACCATTCCTAGGGTTTCATGATTAAAATAAATTTGAGATAAAATCAATTTAAAGTGAAATCTTCAAAAATTTGGCTTCAAGTTAAATTCTAGAAATCTAGAAAAATATGATTTTTATAAAACATTGCAAAATTGAACTTGAATAGTCCAGGATATAGGTAGAGCCCAAATTTCACATTAAATCAAGAAATCAAAACAAAAAATACCCACGTTGATGAAGAACATCAGAAGGGGAGAACTCAGATCGTAGGGTCTTCTCTTAAACATGAAAAACAACTCAAAAACCATATCATGAAACCCTAGAAGTTACTTTCAGGCTTCTGAATCCAGATCTATCATATTGATCATGATAGATCCAGGATCTTAGCCTAATATCACAAAAATCACGAAAACAGTACTGTAGGTGCAAAGTGTGAAAAATCCAAATTTTAGAAAAAAGTGAGGATCTCATGCTATAAACATCATGGATTCATATGATTCATTCAGATTCAAAATAAAAACCATTAAAACATGAACAAGATATCCAAAGCAGCCACATCTCACAGATTAGAGCACATGTGGGTCTACCTTACGGATCCACCTATTCTCTTTTCCCCTAGCTCTCTCTTCACGTTTTACGGCTAGAGATGATTCTTGAGGTACTTGGAGACAGGTTTGGTTATACAAACACAATCAAAGGCCTTATTCTAGAAAAAAGGAGAAAAACAGATATGGGATTCTATTCTAGGGATCCACCTGTTCCCCTTTACCCTAGCTCTCTCTTCACGTTTTACGGCTAGAGAGACTCTTGAGGTACTTAGAGACAAGTTTAGGAATACAGAATAAAAGATGGCCTTATTCTACAGCAATAGAGAAGATCCTATTACTTCTAGAATTGAAGACAAAAAATAAAAGGAAAAAGGGACTTACCTGGATTAATCAGGCAGAGCAGCAGGGATTCCTCTCTTCTCTTGGAGCTCATTGGACTTCAAATTTTCGTGGCCTTTTGCTTGAAGAGAGGCCTTCTATTTATAGGCAAACACAGGGGCATGGTTGGTCCAAGGTTTGGCAAGATAGAGTTTTAGATTAAGTTAAACACAAGGATAATGCCCATCCATGGCCAACAAGGATATTTCGAATGAATAAAAGAGATAATTCGCTCATTTAAAGAGATATCAGACTGAAGATAAAGCTCAAAAATCGAGAAAGGATAAAATTCGCACAAATCTAATGCGCTCGTAAATGATTTACAGTCCAGTGGTGTCCGTATATGTATTACGGGCGCTGCGTGCCCGTATACAAAATCCGGGCGTGCTCAACCCGTAGGTACAATACGGTCAAGGCTTGAATTATTGATTGTCATGCATTTTTGGCCTGTTTTAAATCCTAATTACATGTTTTCATTATTTTCTCATTTTGTAGTGCAATTTGGGGTGTCTATAGGTATACGTGAAGATTGCTTGAGCATCTCCCATCTCTCACTCTAGCTACTGCTTACCTATTACGCCTTTTCGACTTTAACCCCTTTTCTGTTCAGTAACGGCGTGTGAATGGCTACTGAGTCGGCAGTTTAGACCAACGTCGGACGTACCTCTCCACTCAAAATCAAGATTTGAAGACACATCATTGGTATTTTGACATAGTGGAGATGATATTAGTGTAAGCATCAAAATTTGCAAGGCCCAAAAAAAACCCATGTTTGTAAATGGGCTTGTAAAAAAATAGCTCATTAAGCCCAAATTGTGAGCCCATATCCTATATTTATAAATATGGGATATTTTAATTTAAAATTCTGTTATTTATCCCTTAAGGGGTAAATGTGTCAATTCCCTGTAATTTTAACTCTATAAATAGAGGACACAGATCAAATCAAAAAGGGGTAGAAAGGCTGAAGCTCTGGAGAAATTCCCTTGAAGAGAAAACCCTTCAACTGAAGAGAAGCAGATCAAAGAAGTCCTGGAGGAATTCTCTTGAAGAGAAAACCCTCTACCAAAAGCATAAACAACTCAAAGGCAGGAGTAGATCCTCCACCAAAAGAAGAAAGGAGCACTTCTCTTGAAGAGAAAACCTCCTCTCAAAGATGAAAGAGGCACTTCTCTATAAAGAGAAAATCCTCTCTCAAGCCAACAAACTAGCAGAAGCAAGCGCAAATCCCGGAGTGAAGAACACATACAACCACTCCGTAATTGAAGAATGTCACCTGGAATTCATCTACATCAAATCACTCATCAATCAGAGGACGCTAACGTGATCGAGCACCAAAGAGAGTAAAATCCCTCTTTTTATCAAATTCATATTATCTGTAATCACTTTATTTTGTGTTAAAGGAAATACATGAAATTTGTGTTTACAAATTTGTGGCACGCCCGGTGGGACCCTCTCTTCCTCTCATCTTTTGAGTTCAAAAGAAGAAGTTATCACTGCAGAAATGGCATCCAAGCAAACTATGGTTGCTGCCTCCAGTAAGACTTCTGGTGCTGTTGCTAAAGCCGTGCCAACAACCCGGTCCAAGACAAAGTCCGGAGAATCTCGTCTTATGTCACCCCTGGAACATCATTCCAGGAGAAACATTAATAAAGTGGCTGCACCGAAAATTGTAGCTGTTCATCCATCCTCACCCTCCTACGGGAAGGAAGGATCCGGATACTCCTTCTCTACTACTAATACCGTTGCACCGGTAATGATGGTGGAAGCTTCGACATCAGATGATTGCTTTCAACAAATGGCTGAGGCCATTGAAAAATTACAACAATCCCTGGCGGAAAAAGACATGCAAATTGCAACTCTGGTAAGCAAGCTTGAGTTACAGAACCAACCGGCTGAAGTTAGTCACGATACTCTGAATCCTCCAGGATTCACTCCCAAGCCAATTCCTGATACTCAGGAGCAGCAGCAACAATAGGAGCATCGTGAATGAGCGGTGTCACAAAATATGATGCATGATACTACACAGATGTCAGTTTCATCACTTTCAGTGCAACAACTCCAACACATGATCATAAACACCATACGAGCCCAGTACGGAGGTTCGCCATAGTCTTCATTGGTTTATGCTAAACCATATTCTCAACGCATCAATGAGATGCTCATGCCGACGGGTTACCAGCCTCCAAAATTCCAACAGTTCGATGGGAAGGGCAATCCTAAGCAGCACATTGCTCATTTCATTGAAACATGCAATAATGCCGGCACATACGGTAACCTCATGGTGAAACAATTCGTCCGGTCTCTCAAGGGTTCTGCCTTTGACTGGTATATTGATCTCAAAGCTGGCTCAATCGATAGCTGGGATCAGCTTGAGTGGGAGTTCCTTACTCGTTTTTACAGCACCCGACGGACCGTGAGTCTTCCGGAACTTGCTGCAACCAAACAAAGAAAGGAAGAACATGTTGCTGAGTTCATTGAAAGATGGAGAAACTTGGTTCTCAACTGCAAGGAACGAATCAGCGAAGCATCTTCCATTGACATGTGTGTCCAAGGAATGCATTGGGGATTGCTGTATAGCCTGCAAGGAAACATGCCCCGCACCTTTGAGGAACTTGCAACTCAAGCCCATGATTTGGAAATCCAAATTACTAGGCATGGAAGTTACATTCCAAGTGATCCACGAGACAAGAAAGATTCAAGGAAGGATGTGAAGAAGGATGCAAGGCCGTCTAAAGAAAAGGAGGTTATGGCAACCACTACCTCTTCAACCCCGGCTCCTCCTGCCCGCATTTCAAGTCGAAAGAAAATAGTAGAAGTTGACTCTAAACCTGCTCAAGGTTAATCCCGTGAAAGAAATCGCCCAACACTGAAAGAACTTGAAGCGAAGAAATACCCATTTCCGGATTCCGAAATTCCATGCATACTGGATGAACTCCTAAAACTCAAAATCATTGATCTCCCGACCCCGAAGAGGCCCAAGGAGTCAGGACGGGTAGATGACCCAAATTATTGCCGATATCACCGGATTGTCAGTCATACACTTGAAAAATGCTTCGTTCTAAAAGAGTTGATCCTCTGCCTAGCCAGAGAAGGGAAAATCGAGTTGGACGTAGGAGATGATGTGGCCACAACCAATGTTACAACAATAACATTTGGTTCACTTGACCCTGTACTAGTTCAAACTCCTATGAAATTTGAGAAAGCTTGCCTCTCACCCAGGAGGCACCTGCATCAAAGGAGGCTGTACCAACTGCGCTTCTTCCACCAGGAGCTATCCCCATCCAATTCCGGGTTGATCAGGAGGTTTCAACCGTTTATGCATACCCAGATATGCCGAGAATGGGAAATCCAAATATACCAACTCTTTATGAGTTGTTTACTAATGATTTAGATATCTGGGAAGAATCCTCTGTGTCTGAAGATGAAATCGAGGATGGATATTCAACATTCATCAGCAAGAAAGAGAAATACAAGAAATCATGTGTACAAGCAATGAATTCTGTCCAGATGATCCGGCCACAAATGCCGATGATTATAGACGAGTTCAAGGATGATGACTCAGGATGGAAGCTTTTTTCTCGTCGCAAGCACCGTAATCCTTGCCCATTAGTTCCGACCACTAATGCAAGACAAGCTACAATAAAAAGATGGCTTCCAGCTGCTCCAAAGCTAAGGAGGCACAATAAGAAAGAATCTTACCAGCAACGCCGCCCCAAGCCTGTCACATTATGGGAGTTTATGCCAAAGGAACTCTTTCCAGAGGACTATGCCACAACTTATGCCGTCAGTTGTGAAGATGATTCATCTCAAATGGATCATAAAACATCAAAAGAAAGTCTAGAAAAAGACTGCATCACAAAATGCCTTAAAGCAATACCACCTAGCTTAGGTTGGTCTGATGCTCTTTCTTTGCCATTGGCGGATCGCTATGCATTAGCACATGCTTTAGTGGATCTGAACAAGTACAAAGGAAAGATTGCAGCCTTGTCTGAAGAAAATGCATATGCAAATTGTCTAACCGCTATCTCATTCTCAGATGAAGACTTGCAGCTGGGTTCACATCCACATAACAGACCGCTCTATGTCGCCGGATACATTCGTGAACATAAAGTTTCACGCATCCTTATTGATTGTGGATCGGTTGTTAACATTATGCCAATTCATACAATGAAGCAGCTGGGGATTTCTACAGATGAACTATCCAAAAGTCGGCTAACAATCCAAGGCTTCAATCAAAGGGGGCAACGTGCTATTGGCATGATGCGGATCAATATGGAAATGGGAGAACTAATATCGTCGGCCCTATTCCATGTTATTGATTCCAAGACGTCCTATGAGCTGTTGTTGGGACGACCGTGGTTACATGAGACAGGAGTAGTACCATCTACCTAGCATCAATGTTTGAAATACATTCATAACGGTGAATAGAAACGAGTGGTTGCTGAAACTGAACCTTTCACCAAAGAAGAATCACACTTTGCTGATGCCAAATTCTATGCTGAGGCAGAAGTCATCTCAGAAGTTCTTCCTGCAGAAATTCCAAAAGAATGCAAGATTAAGCTTGTTTCAAAGGAGAAACCCTGTCAAGATCTTGACACTAAAGTTGAAAAGGAAGATAGTCAAATTCCTGGGCCATCGTCCACCTTCATATCTACAGCATCATCACAAGTTCGCCTTGTACTCAAATATGTCGTGAAAGCGAAACGACAGGAGGAACAGTCTCAAGAGCGAGTGTTGCAAGAAAATCCCGAATCTTCATTTTCAACAGAAGATCTTGAAATTCTGAAAAATGAAATGACGTTGCTAGCTCCAACATTACTCAAGGCATCAATCTCCAAGCCAGTTCTTCAAAAAATTCAAAAATCTCCGAAAGGGTGGTTTAACCCGCAAGCTTCCAAGCTTCTCAAGAATGCTGGAGGAAAAAGAAATGAGTCTGAACATTTGGGAGATTTAGATGAAGTCCTGACCAATACCAGCCAAGTCCAAGGGTTGACAAAAACACAGAAGTTCTTACGGGAACAGGGATTCTCTATCCCACGCAAAGCCTCTGGCTTGAGCTACAAACCAGATGTTCCTCATAAAGTCACCATCAAAAAGGCTTCTTCAAATCCCGTCATGGTGCAGGTAGTTGTTGAAACTGTGGAAGAGCCACTGAAGCCTCGTACTTCCATTTTTGACAGAATTGGCAAGCCCAGTATGAACACTTTGGTGTTTCAACGATTGGTGCAGAAAGCTGAAGTTCCAACCATGCATGCTTCACCACCACAAGCTTCCATGAATCATCGTCCCCATCCCGTACATATTAACAATAGTCTTGATCATCAGAAGTCAAGTCAAAAGCGACGACGGCAATACAAGCGTTTTGCTATGTTGAAAAAGAAAAGCAATAAGCAAAAACGTACCTCATCCTATTTAGAGAATCTAGAAGATTTGGACGTGTCGATAGGAGATGCCTTGGTTGTTAGAAGACGCTCTTCTGATGACGATGCCGCTAAGGTGCAAGACGAATTTGCTGAAGCCAATCACATTACAGCGGAGGAATCATTGGATGAAGGACCTTCCTCTGAAGAAGAACTTGAGCCTGCTCCAGCTACTTTTGAAGAAGGGGGGCAAGCCACTGTTGATGATCTTAAAGAATTGAATCTTGGGACAGAAGAAGAACCGAAGCCCGTCTATGTGAGTGCTCTCTTAAGTACGGATGAAGAAGCTAAATACTTCGAGCTGCTTAAGGAATACAAAGATGTTTTTGCGTGGACATACAAGGAAATGCCAGGGTTGGATCCTAAGATTGCAGTCCATCACCTTGCAGTCAAGCACGGTGTCCGTCCTATAAAACAGGCTCAACGTCGTCATCGACCCGAGCTCGTTCCACAAATTGAGGCTGAAGTCAACAAACTCATTGAAGCTGGTTTCATTCGGGAAATCAAATACCCAACATGGATCTCAAATATTGTTCTGGTGAAGAAGAAAAATGGTCAAATCCGAGTCTGTGTTGATTTTCGTGATTTGAATAAAGCATGCCCTAAAGACGATTTCCCATTACCCATTACAGAGCTTATGGTCGATGCATCCACTGGCTATGAAGCTTTGTCTTTCATGGATGGTTCATCCGGGTTTAATCAAATCCGAATGGCACCGAGGGATGAAGAACTCACTGCTTTCCGGACTCCAAAAGGAATTTATTGCTACAAAGTAATGCTTTTCGGACTCAAGAATGGTGGCGCCACTTATCAGCGTGCAATGCAAAAAATCTTTGACGATATGTTGCACCAAAAGGTTGAATGCTATGTAGATGATTTGGTCGTGAAATTGAAGCAAAGACATGATCATCTTGGTGATCTTCATGAAATATTCAACAGATTGCAGAAGTATCAATTAAAGATGAATCCTCTGAAGTGTGCATTTGGGGTCGCCTCCGGCAAATTCCTCGGGTTTATTGTCCATTATCGTGGCATTGAGATTGACCAGTCAAAGATAGATGCCATCCAGAATATGCCGAAACCAAGCAACATTCATGAGTTGAAAAGCTTGAATGGTCTTTTGGCCTATATCCGACGGTTTATTTCCAACCTCACCGGAAGATGTCAGCCCTTTAGCAGGATAATGAAGAAGGACGTCCCTTTTGAATGGGACAATACATGCAAAAATGCTTTCAAAAGCATAAAAGAATATCTCTTGAAGCCTCCAGTGTTGATGGCACCAATTCCAAGAAAGCCGTTCATCCTTTACATTGCTGCCTAGGAACAATCATTGGGGGCTCTTCTCGTGCAAGCAAATGAAGAAGGAAAGGAGAATTCCCTGTACTACCTGAGTCGGACTTTGGTTGGTGCAGAATTGAATTACTCGCCAATTGAAAAGTTATGTTTTGCCCTCATCTTCGCTGTGAAAAAGCTACGGCATTATATGTTGGCACATACAATCCATCTCACTTCACGTGCTGATCCACTCAAGTACATTATGACAAGGCCAGTTCTTTCAGGAAGGTTGGCTAAATGGGCTCTTCTTCTTTCAGAATTTGAGATAATTTACGTCTCACAAAAAGCTGTTAAGGGACAAGCTTTGGCAGACTTCCTTGCTGACCATCCACTCCCTGCTGAATGGGAGCTCCCAGAAGATTTATCGGATGAAGAAGTTTTCTATACTAATATCATGCCATCTTGGAAGTTGTTCTTTGATGGTGCGGCTCACAAAGACTGTGCGGGAGCAGGGGTTGTATTTGTTACACCCCAAAATGAAGTTTTACCATTCTCTTTTACCTTGATGGAACCATGCTCAAATAATGTTGCGGAATATCAAGCTTTAATCATTAGCTTGGAGATGGCTCTTGAAATGCAGCTTAGTCAATTGGACATCCAAGGGGATTCAAAATTGATTATTAATCAACTCTTAAATGAGTACAAAGTCCGGAACCTTGATTTAGTCCCGTATTACCAAAATGCAATTCAACTTATGGGACGCTTTGAGGATATTGTCATTGGACACATACCCCGAAGAGAGAACAAATTGGCTGACGCATTAGCCAATCTTGCTGCAGTACTCATTGAAGTTGATTATGAAAGCATGCCTGTGCCGGTTTGCCGTAGATGGGTCTTGCCTCCCTTATCACCAACAGATGATGAAGAAGCTAATTACACAGTTGTGTTTGAAATTGATGTGGAGGATTGGCGACAACCTTTCATTGACTATTTGCAAAACGGAAAATTGCCAGATGATCCAAGGCGAAGAACAGAAGTCTGTCGGCGAGCACCTCGATTTTTGTATTACAAGAATACACTTTATCGTCGGTCTTTTGACGGCATGCTTCTGAGATGTTTAGGAGAAAAGGAAGCGGTCCAAGCTCTGGAAGAAGCACATTCTGGGACTTATGGTGCTCATCAAGCAGGCCCTAAGCTTCATTTTCGTATAAAAAGGATGGGGTATTATTGGCTTACCATGGTTCAAGACTGTATGGAGTATGCTAAGAAATGCCAGGCATGCCAAATCCACGCCAACTTCATACATCAACCACCAGAGCCATTGCATCCGACCGTAGCATCCTGGCGATTCGAAGCATGGGGTCTTGATGTGATCGGGTCTATCTCACCAAAATCGTCTGCTGGCCATCAATACATTCTAGCTGCAACTGATTACTTTTCCAAGTGGTCGGAGGCGATTCCACTCAAAGAAGTTAACAAGGAGACTGTGATCAGCTTTATCAAGTATCATATAATTTACCGGTACGGGATACCTCGGTATATTGTCACTGATAATGGGAAGCCTTTCTACAACAATGCCATGGATTGATTTTGTGAAAAGTTTGGGATAAAGCAACGAAATTCTTCCATGTATTATGCTGCTGCAAATGGTCAAGCTGAAGCATTCAACAAGACTCTTTGCAACTTGCTGAAAAAAGTTGTCTCAAAGACAAAGAGAGACTGGCATGAAAGAGTAGGAGAAGCATTATGGGCTTATCGTACAACACACCGTACTCCAACTCAAGCAACGCCTTATTCTCTCGTTTATGGTGTAGAAGCCGTTCTTCCTTTGGAGTGCCAAATTCCTTCTCTGAGAATTGCCATTCAAGAAGGTCTCACAAATGAAGAAAATGCTCGACTGCGGCTTGAAGAATTAGATGCATTAGACAAGAAAAGATTGGAAGCACAACAGCGTTTGGAGTGCTACCAAGCCCGTCTGTCTAAAGCTTTCAACAAAAAGGTCCGGCTTCGGTCTTTTCAAAAAGGGGATTTGGTACTTGTTGTAAGAAGACCTATAGTCATCACTCATAAAATTGGTGGGAAGTTTACATCAAAGTGGGAAGGTCCGTACACTGTTCAGGAAGTTTACACAAATGGCACCTACAAGTTGCTTAGTCAAGATGGCTTGAGAGTTGGCCCGATAAATGGCAAATTTATGAAGCGATACTATCATGAAAGAAAGAAAAATGCTCCTGGGTACGAGCTTAAACTGTCTACAATGCTCCTTGATAAGAGCCTAAATTGTCTGCAAAGCTCCCGGATACGAGCTTAAACTATCTAAATTTATTCTTAATATCTACATTGTGAGATACTCCTGGCCCGCAAGAGTTTAAACTGTGAAAGGCACCCAAAAAAAAATGGAACTACGTTTGACTTGATCCCTGTTTGGGTACGTAGGCAGCCTGCAAGAGGTTCAGTCATATAAATAAATAAATAAATGTGTTTCTTGGCATTCAAATTCTCATAAAAAAAAAAGAGAAAAAAAAATTCCTAAAATTACAAGCTAGGGATCCTCCTTGAGCCATCTTGCTTTGGCCAAGTCCATGACATCACATGTCAAATCTGCTTGCATCTGGTCAATGGCTGCTACTTCTGTTTCATCTCTGATAGAAGCTTGTTCTATCCCAGTGCGGCTCTCTATTGTAGAAGAGATAGCCTCTTCAATCTTTTGTTCTTCATTGATTAAGAGGTTCTGCTTTGAAACTAACTCATCACTTTTTGAAAGAAGACGTTGTAATTCAGCTTTAAGCTCGAATTCTCTTTTCTTCAAAGCAGCCAATTTCAATGTAATCCCTGAAAATTCTTGGGCTAAGGATGCCTTCTTGTTTCCATATTCATTTATTAAGCCATTAAATAATACCAACTTCTTTTCCTTCTCCTCTGGGGTTAGGGCTGCAAGGCTTGTCTCACGACGAGAGAAGTATTCATCTGTCTGAATCAAAATAGACTTTATTTCCTGGATGAGAAGGGTACTATCTACATGAAAGACAGTGTGAAGAGCTTCTTCAATCGCAGGAAAATGGGTGTCATACCAAGACTTCATATTAGAAAGACCATCACCAAGCGCACAATCAAATTGTGATCTAAGAAAAGCTCGCAATGCATCAAGGCTAAGAGCTTTGGCTAAGGACAATGGATTGGGATTAGACTTCCCAATTACTCCTTGAGAAATAGATGTAGCAGGTCTCGGCTTTCTTGAAGTATCCAAGTCACATCCTGAGTTGACCTCATCACCATTATCCTCTTTCTCAGGAGCTAAGATACCACCTCCAAGAGTACTGACATCTCTGATACCATCACATATGGGAATGTCAAGACTTGCATCATCCAATGCATCAGTAAGATCTACAGCTGCCTTGTCTCCATCAATAAAATTTAGACCTAAAAGATGCTCCAAAAATGCATCACTTGGTACCTGTGGGAAGTCTGAAAAAAAAAAGGAGTTAAAAAAAAAAAAGAGAGAGAGAAAGGGGAAGAGGAAGAACTGGAAGTAAAGGATTACCTTCAAAAAGATTAGGTGATTCATTACTTGAATCCAATTCTATTGTTTGAGGAGCAGAAGTTTCAATGACTAGAGTGGCAGCACCATCTGAAATCGGAGTTAGGTGGGAACATGATTGTTCTATTTCTATTGCCCTTTGGCGTGCTCTTTTTGCCGCCTCCCTGATATTGTCATCATTCACCAATGCTTCTCGAGGTCTCATGCGAGTCCTGAGTGGAACATTATCAAGATCATCAGGAGATGACAACTCTCTGACTTCTGCATGTGTTGAAGCTGCTTTCGGCAAAATGATCTTTAGTGATTTATAGAAAGGATATCTTTGATCTTCAAAAGCAGTTGAAGAACTTCGTTTCTGGCTCAAAAAAGACAATGGCTTATTCATGGCCTTTCTCATGGCATCTCGATCTACTTTGCTTCTATGCAAATCAATGCGGAAGCTTGACTTTTCATTGTCACTTAAAGTCTTCACACTAACCTCAACCAGAAAGGGGTTAACAATTTTCTCCCACCAATCCAAATAATCAGGATCACACTGACCAACAAGGTTGTCACAAGGATAAGGGATATGGAACTCTGCATTACTATTAACCCTGGTTAGAGATAACCAAAAACTAAATAAAGAAGTAGCATCAACTTTTAAAGAGAAAGGGAGAGGACTTCCTGAAAGTTTTTGGCAAAATCCATGTTGTCTGGCAAAGCGATGTGGGTTGTACATCTCAAGAGTGAGGGTTGATCCACGGCGATGCATGATAAATCCAGGACGAATGCTGAACATGAATTCAATAGTCTCCTTTGATCGATTGCCAATGTCATTTCTTAAACCCGACCTTGGATGGTGTAATGGAGCAGGATACCAGAAGAAGTCCTTAGTCATGGTCCCATGAATGATGTCCCTGGCTTGCTTTGCTTCACTCTCAAAGAAGAAATATGCATTCAAAGGACCTCGGAATCGTTTGATAAGGGGACACAGCAATCCTCATCAATATCAGCAAATACTCCACGTGCAAAATACAAACCCATCCATGCATAAAGAAAATGACCAGGGAAAGGAGAAGATGCCGTTCCTAGATTACCATCTTTTGAATACTAATGTAAGTATTTGAAAGTCCTTTGTATATGCTGGCCAAAATTGGAGGAACCAAACTGTAAGTGACTCCCTGAGCCATCTGAGAAGCAATTCTAAAAGTTCTGGGACGAATGAAATCCTCTCCAATTGGTAGAGCATACTGGCAAAGCCATAAAGCTAAGTATGCAGCAATCCTTGCTTCTCCGTCAATAGAAGAATCCACAGGAAAATTCAAGCGGAAGATTGGGTTAACACCGTCCTTCCGTTTGCCTTCTATGGCATCCATATGAATAGAAGTCCGATATATCTTCTTGGATTGATGACTCTCTCCTGTCTTCTTGTCAAAATAGAAAGCGTGAGATGCATGCTTGTAATCTAAAGAAACACGAGGATTAGGAATGCGCTTAGCCTTTGGATACCAAAATTCAAGCCAATCTGAATGTCTAACTCGATCAAAATTCTTCTCAAGGGCGATCAAAGCAAATGCCTTGAATAGATAAGAGCAAGACTTTGGTAATGAATTTAATTCATCCAGGCAGGGGACAACCTCTTCATAGTATTCTCCGCTGATAGAAAGACCGGTGATTTGATAGATATCCCACAAAGAGATACTTATCTCGCCATGGCTCGTGACAAACGTATTTGTCGCTGGACACCATACTTCGCAGAGAGCACGGTACATGTTGGCAGGACGAGCATAATCAAAAGATGCTGGATAGATTGAAAGTGCAAGCTCCTTTGTACGATCAACACTAAGAAGTTTATTATAAACTTCAGTTGTTCAATCCCAAAATCCGCTAAGATATTGAATTTCTCCACGAGAGCCAAGTGTCGTGTCCCACTTGACTAGGCCATCTCCAATCTTCAATGCAACCATTGGCTTGGGGGCAAGGGGATTTTCACAAAATTTGTGATGAGGAGGAGAACATAAAGATGGCTGGCGTTCCATTCTTATCAAGTCTTCTCTGGACACTTCTTCTTGGGGAGGATACTCACTAATTGGGCTGACATCAAGTGCTTTGTCACGGTTCATACTTACATGGCTAAAAGAGCCAATCATGGGATCGTGAGTAACAAGTCTTAGTTCCTTGATTGGAACTTCCTTCAAATCTGAATGGTATCTCACTTTGACCTGAGGAAAGCACGAATACTTTCCTTTCAAAGCAGGATCATTGTGTTCAGCTATCCACCCATCCCGAGGCAACTTTGTCATTGATGATGAAGTCATTACTGTAAAAAAAAAAGAAAAAAAAAGAATGAGACGAGTTGTTTCAACAAAACAAAAAACAAAAAAAACAAAAAAAGGTGATGACGTGAAGGCTCTTTGTCTTCACTTTCTTTTCCACTTCTATTTTTTTTTCTCTTTCTTCATTAATGGCTCTCATAATTTCCTCTTTCCACCATCCATCCTCTTTCTGCAAATTTTTTTAAAATTTTTTTTATGCTCCAACATTTTCTCTCTCCCCATCTCTTTTTCTCTTCTCCCTCTCCCACATGTCCTTCCCCTTCACTTACTTTTTCTCTCTCTCACGTACCCATCTCCCACGTCCCCATCTCTCTCTCTCCTTCTTTTATGCCACTTCTCTTTATTAATTCCTTTTGTACTGCAAGAACAAAACCTTCTGGGTCAGGTCTTCCTTCTCCCACGCTCTCTCCGTGTCTTGAAAGCAATTAAAGCAAATCCCTCCCATGCGTCAGGTCTTTCTTGAGCGTGTCTTGAAAGCAATCAAAGCAAAGCCTTCCCATGCGTGAGGTCTTTCTTGAGCGTGTCTTGAAAGCAATTAAAGCAAAGCCTTCCCATGCGTTAGGTCTTTCTTGAGCGTGTCTTGAAAGCAATTAAAGGAAAGCCCTCCCATGCGTCAGGTCTTTCCTCTCTGATACAAGAGAGCAGAGCAACCGTACGACACCGTCAAGATGGTTACAGGAAAGGAAGGTGAAGAACACGGTGAATTCTCTGCCAAGGATTACCATGACCCACCTCCTGCGAAACTGATTGACGCTGTGGAGCTCACCAAATGGTCCTTCTAGAGGGCTCTCAATGCCGAGTTCATCGCCAATCTTCTCTTTCTTTACGTTCCTGTGTTGACGGTGATCGGGTACAAGAGCCAGATCGATCCCACCAAGGGTGGTGACGAGTGTGGTGGGTTTGGCATTCTCGGCATCGTCTGGGCCTTCGGTGGCATGATCTTCATCCTTGTTTAATACATTGCTGGAATTTCTGTTTACCACCATGAAAGAACTTGGCAAGGCATGAAGTATTCTCGGCAAGGCAAAGACAGACACCCCCGGATGCCCCATAAAACCATAGCGGTTTTGGTCACGTAGGACCACTCATCCGGTTGTATACTCATCCAAGCCAAACCGAAAATCTGCAGTTGGCATAATAAAATATATATATATATCAGATTAAACAAGAAGAAGAATGTACCTGCAAGTGTTGAAGTCCTTCGATGGAATCAATCGTTCTCCAACAAAAGAAGTGTAGAAGTCCTTTGATGGAATCAATCGTTCTCCAACAAAAGTAAGGTTCGTTAACAAAAGCTGGAAATCTTCAAAAGAGATCAAGAAATATCAACGAGAGAATGGGAGTTATGTCCACGGATGAGCAAGCTTGGGATTATAAAGATGAAGTGTTTGAATTTGACAGGAACTCTGATGCAACAAACAAAAGTCTCCTTCTCCAAGTGAAACTCATCTACAAGTCGATCCAGCCGTGAGAATATCTCATCTCTAAGTGAAACTCATCTACAAGTCGATCAAGCCGGATCTTGTTTGAGAATATCTCAAATTGATCTGCAACAAGGATACGGTTGCCTTTGGATTATTTCCAAAATTTAAAAAAAAAAAAAATAGAGGATAATTTTCCATATATTTGAAAGGGGGGGGGGGGGGGGGGGGGGGGGGGGGGGGGGCTGACAACTAACGTCACCTTCCCCTTATAAAAAAAAAGAGTTGACCACTAAAGTCAACGTTTCAAAAAAAAAAAAGAAAGAAAATTTTTGAAAAAAAAAAAAAGATAAAAGAAAAAGAAAAAGTGGACTATTCATACGTCCATAAACTTTGAAAAAAAAAAGAAAAAAAGGTTTTATAAATTAAACTTCATGCAAAGTGGGTCGAGGCTTGTTCATTAAAAAAAAAAAATTTTAAATAAACAAGCCTCAAGGGGGCATTTGTAAGCATCAAAATTTGCAAGGCCCAAAAAAAACCCATGTTTGTAAATGGGCTTGTCAAAAAACAGCTCATTAAGCCCAAATTGTGAGCCCATATCCTATATTTATAAATATGGGATATTTTAATTTAAAATTCTGTTATTTATCCCTTAAGGGGTAAATGTGTCAATTCCCTGTAATTTTAACTCTATAAATAGAGGACACAGATCAAATCAAAAAGGGGTAGAAAGGCTAAAGCTCTGGAGAAATTCCCTTGAAGAGAAAACCCGTCAACTGAAGAGAAGCAAATCAAAGAAGTCCTGAAGGAATTCTCTTGAAGAGAAAACCCTCTACCAAAAGCATAAACAACTCAAAGGCAAGAGTAGATCCTCCACCAAAAGAAGAAAGGAGCACTTCTCTTGAAGAGAAAACCTCCTCCCAAAGAAGAAAGAGGCACTTCTCTATAAAGAGAAAATCCTCTCTCAAGTCAACAAACTAACAGAAGCAAGCGCAAATCTCGGAGTGAAGAACACATACAACCACTCTGAAATTGAAGAACGTCACCTGGCATTCATCTACATCAAATCACTCATCAATCAGAGGACGCTCACGTGATCGAGCACCAAAGAGAGTAAAATCCCTCTTTTTATCAAATTCGTATTATCTGTAGTCACTTTATTTTGTGTTAAAGGAAATACACGAAATTTGTGTTTACAATTAGACACGTGGACGTGGATTCAAAAAGGCACCTTAATTAGAGACCAAGAGGTTCCCCCTACTAATTATGATCCCATATTTGGGCGCATGACGTGTACCATGAACAGTTGATCCTGATGCAATTGATTCATCTAGGAAGGGAATGGAAGGTTGCAAGGTTGAATTGTAACGGGGCTATTAAAGTAGCTGCTAAAGCTATAGCATCATCCTCCGTGCTACATCCTGTTAATTCTCTTCATCATCCATATTACACTAATCACCATCAAGTGATGACATGAGTGGAAAAAGCATTAAAGTCAATACTAATCTTGGGTGTAAGGATTTCTTATGCAGCAAGTCATGCAAGCAAGGAGGATCTTGAAACATGTTGGGATAGTAATTTCAGCAGTTCTCACCACACAAAAAGCCTCACCCCTTCTCCTATGGAGCAATAGGCTTCTAACAAACAACAGTTCAACCTAAATGTATCAGTCACCAATGGATCAATCCTACTCAACCCAATGTAAAAGCCATAAACTAAAAGTAAACCAATTTCAACATACTAATAGATCCATGAATCACCAGTTCCAAAACAACAAAGTATGATTTGTTTCCAGGTGAAAAATAATAATAATATAATGGTTCATAATTTGTTGGAATAAATTAGATTAAAATGTTTAAATAAGGGGAAAACAAACAAATTATTAACAAAATATCAAATTGTGGTGATAATATAGTAGATATACTATTCATGAGACCTATTAATTCCGAACCGTTAAATCAATAAATATGTAAGTTCATGTGATGCTTACATATTTGTTCATAGTTGTGTTGTCTCATTTACAACTTAATCATCTTGGTGACCACATCAAGTAATCAAAATATATTACAGTTTACAATGTAAAAGAAAGAGAAATTGAGAACCAAGCAATGGCATGAAACAATTTACAAGCCACCAAACCCATTCTTCAAATTCTCTTGAACCTAAAAATGCCCAACAAAGACATATTCACCTATTTGTAGAATACTCAAGAACCAGATTTGTATTCAATATCTCTGTGTTCGCTTTATTCTATATGGAAATACTAAACTATGGTTTCCAATCAGTGAAATAATCATAGAAAACAGATTTAAGTATACATTATGACAAAAAAAAAAGGATTTAACCTTTAGTTTTGGGTTGGAACATTTAGAACAAGCATTGACAAGCCTTAGTTCCGGGTGGAGAGCTGCAATTGCAATTCTTTGACCTAATATCAACACAATAAAAACAAAATTGCATCTTCTAATTTCTAGGAAAAAAGAACGAAAATAATTATAATTAAGTTGCCTGCCTGCAAAAGACATATTAATTCTGCATAATGCACCATTTGTCTTATGTGCTGGTAGGAAAGGTGAAGCCTATTCCAACAGCAACCCAAAAGAGCTAGCCAAGAAACAAGATATTTCTTATCAAACCATCTATGTGTAATAAATGTACAAACTCTTTTTTGTGGCACAGATAATTGAATTTTTAGTTGGGTGCTATGGTAAGTGGAGCAACTTTGTTGAGAAATCAAAGGCATTTCCATTACTATCTACTAGCAAGGTGCATGTGCAGTATTGCACGTGTGTAAGAAAGGAGGGGCAGAAGGAGAACGTGGGAGATGACGGTTGAAAAACTGATGGTAAGTTTTGAAAAATTGAGTAGTTATGACCATTGTACCCTTAAATTAATAAAATTTTTCAATAGGTGTGTAAGGGCTATTTTGGAAAGCTGCACATTTTGTTGGCACGCTTTCCAATAACCCTATTCTCATTATATATAGTATAGATATAGATTGCTGGGCTATCAGCTCCTGTTGCAATTCACAAGTTAAATATTTTCATGATGATGTGTTCAATATTATAAACAAAAAAACAAAAAGATATACCATTAACAAGGGACATCTTGACAAATCAAATCTTATAGGGTAGAAAATTTGATAAATAAGGCTGCATTTTATTATACGAATACAATTAAGAGAGGTATTAACATAGAAAAGAAATGGTTAGGTTCAATTTGTTCAAAAAAATAAGAAAGCAAGTAATTAATTAAAATGAATTCAAATAAGCTAATAAGACCTGATTAAATGTGTAGGAAAAAGATAAATTTGAAGATGATAATGTGAAACAAGTAATTACAAAAATATAATACTTTACAATATAGGTTACAAGTATATAAAAATGTAATACTTTATAATGACTTATTGATGTTGACAATTAGGAATATGATCAAAAGAGACGGAGAGGTAATCATCTTTTACTTATAAGAAAAGAGAATAAAGCTAAAGTACACTATACCTGATCCTTTCTATCCTAATCAACTCTTACAACATTCACTGTAATCAACTAAAATGGAAGTTTCTGCTAGAGTAATTAGACGATGTTTTAATGCAAGGGAATAAGAGATCTAATAGTACCACGACAAAGAACATGAGACTGTTATTCATATTTGACTAACCAATCTAGATCTAGATATAATATTTAATGCGAGAAGGCTCATTGGGAAGCGTGCCAAGCGCAATGTGTAACTTTTCAAAAAAACCCTTGCTCATATGATTAAGATTCATTAATAAAAGGAGTATAATTATCATAACAACTCAAATTCCTTCATTTAAAAATTAAGTAGTTTGGTAACTGTCAGTGGTGGAATCACGTTGGGAATTGCCTTCCCTAAACTTTTGAAATTTTAATAAAAAAAGTTTTTTTTGTATTAAATATCTTATTTGCCCCCCCTGAAATTTTTATTTCCTCCACCCCCACCTAAATTAGGTTCTCTCTCGACTCTCACCGCCCCCCAACTCTTGCCCTAACTCTCTTAGTCTCTTGCCCTAACTCTCCGTCTCCGTCTCTCTTGCCCTCTCTCAGCAACCCAATGGAACCCTAACTCTCTCAGTCTCTTACCCCCGGATTTGGAGTCCTGGTTCCGCCACTAGTAACTGTTCCCTCTAGATCTCATGTGTAATACTGCATGTGCATCCATCTCCGAGTAGCATTCTTGTTAGTGAGTTTTCTGTTTTTTTATTTGATGAAATTGTTAGTGAGTTTTCGGTAGGAATAATTTTTCCTTTTACGGTAAATGCTTCACGTGAATCTATATTATATATAAAGGGAATTGGACCCTTTGGAAAGTGTGCCTAACAAAATGGCCATCTTTCCACAATTATCCTCGCTCACCGTTTGCCTAGAGGCCCAACACTCAATTAATAAAGGGCTACATTGGTCAAAACTGCCCCATAACTGCTAAAACCGAACATTCCGTTCCAAAAACTGTTCCCTCCCACGTCGTCTCCTACTCTCCGACTACCTCGCGATGCAGCCCTTCTCGAAGAAAACTACGCATCTTCCGTCTCAGCGAATAAACCCTACTCCTTATCATTCTAGCCCTGCACAGAATCTTCATATATGCTTCCCATTTTCCCACATATCGACCTCATTTTCCGAATCGAGATTGCTCACAAAGCCTGTACCTGTCATGGTTTCCATTACTACTCACCTATAACTGTTAATTTAGTTTCAAGTTTTTTGCTCCATGCATACACCCTAATCTACATTTTCCCTTATGCTGCTTTTTCTCTTTCGTGCAGTTCAGGCGTCGTCGATCCGAACACAACAACCTTATAATTTGTTCTCTGGCTTCTAAGGAGTTGGCTTTCCTCATCAACGGACATATGCTTTTCGCCTGAAAGTCCCAAACGAACACCACCACTGTTACCGACTGCACACTCACCATCGAATCTATTGACATCCGCCGTTGCCCAATCCCTGCCACCTCCAACCGCTTAAAGATCATACTCCTGCTAGGTGCGGCACACCATCTCTGTTCCAAAATCTATATCAATTGATGTTTTCCTTCTGTTTATTCCACCATTAATGATACCGGTGTTAATTCGACCGTTGTTGATAGTGGTCGTAAATTGGGGTTGTTGATACTGGTCGTAAATTGGGGGTTTCTTTTTCTATTTTTAAATTTTACATGTGTTTAGTTTGTTGTTTAGAAGGTTACATTCTGCTGAATCGATTTTTTCCGATGAAGGACTTCAAATCATGTATTTCGATTAAATTTTAATTATCGCTTTGTTTAGTTTGACCTTCAATGTGTTGGGTTTTTCTTTAATGGGCTATCGGTTCCATTGTCTATGTTGATTGTTTTCTTTCTTCGTTTTATTTGACCATGTGTTTCTTCGATACCTCTCATGGTGTCCAATTCTGAGATATTTATTGGGTTGGCTTTAATGGGTTATTTCCTGGTGTAGACACCCCAAATTGCACAAACAATCATCAAAAATCATTATCTCCTGAAAAGCCAGCACAGAATTGGAAGAAAATAGACTTTTACCTGTATCCGGATACTCAGTCCGGATACAAGTACTCCTTCCCGTATCCGGATATTCGTACCGAATACATGTGAGCCTTAGTGTATCCGGTACCATGTACCGGATACCTTAAAGCCCTTTGTTATCCGGCTTGATATACCGGATACCTTAAGTTTGCTCAAAATTAGGGTTTTCCGAGAGCTAATCACTTTTTACCATCATGTCCCTCATTAAATGAGGGGAAATCGCGGAAATAACCTTAGGGTTTAGGTTGGAGGGGTTCTAGACATTAATTTGTGTCTACCAATGACCTTAGCCCTTGCCTATAAATAGGAGCCTCCTCCTTAAGCAAATGGCACACAACTCTTGTTTTGAATTCTCGCAAAGAAGAACTCCAAGAGAAGAAGAAAACCGCTGTGGAATCGCCTCCGGAACTCAGGTAAGCCTCAACTTTTCTTTTTATTTTCTGTCTTTACATTCCTAGATCTAGATCTCTTCTTCTACCTTTCTGTAGTGTAAAGCCTTGTTTGTATGTGTGGAAATCCTTCCCCGGCTCAAAGTATCTCAAGACTCCCCTAGCCGTAAAACGTGAAGGCGGATCTAGGAGAAACGAGACTGGGGATTGACCCTAGTGCTAGAACCCATGTAGCATAAGGCTTTTGAATGATTGAAAACCGTTCTATAATCAAAGTACCCTTGATTATTTCGAAGATCCGTGTTTAACGGGGAGAGAGAACAGAGGGAAACGATAATGGAACGGAACCCTAGGCTATGCTAGAACCTATTTTGTTGAATCTATATGCATGATATGTGGTTTTTCACTCTTGCACACATATTACATTTTTTTGGTGAATAGGCTCACATTTGGAGATTTATTACATTCATTGTGATAAATCTCCAATAAATGGCCTCAATCAAATTCTGGAGTGTTTTAAAATGTGTTTCAAAGGTTTTGGATTCATCTCACACGGATCACACACATTTTATCAATTTTCGGATTTGGTTTTCTTCAAAAGTGGCTTAGCTTGACAGCACCTGTACCCTTACTTCGGACGCCCATAACTTCATCATCCGGATGAATTTTGGGGCGATTCCAGAACCATGGGAAAGGTGAGGCTGTCTAGTTTATGTCCACAAAATTTCACAAATTTCTATCTAGCGGATTTTTGACACCTCTCTGTCGAAGTTAAGTGGACAGTTCAGGTTCAAATACAGAACTTATCACTTCGACGGACCGCCATGTGTTCGTTTTAAGTCCGATTCGAGTGATTTTTGTTTCTGAGTATTCCTTCATGAGTCTATTTTCAAATCCAGTTGGTTTCATAATTTTTGGATTCCATTTGAATTATTGGTAGCCGATTTACTCAGAACTGTTCATTTGTACTTTTCTAGGTAAATCTGTGATCTTCAGGGCCTGTTCGGGAGACCACCCAAGGCACATCCGAAGGGATTTTTGTATGAGGCTAGTTTCTATGGAAAGATGGCCATACAAACTTCAATCACACCAAATTTCGTGGACTTTTGTGTAGTGGATTTTTCTAGACAATTTTCCAAAGTTGCCCACTTATCACTTTTAAAAATCCCCAACAGCAACTCCAAAGGAGCATAACTCCTAGATTTTTCATCGGAATGAGGTGAAATTTTGCATGAGACTCTTATTTACCCTAATCTTTCAAATGGATTTGGTTTGGTTCAATTCAGAATTGGATTTAAATGATTTCAAGGCAAATGGCATACTTTTACCGAATTTTCCGGATTTGATTTAACTTGGTTTTATGCAACCTCTACTTTGATTTCCATCTTTTAAAATACTCCAGAAATGATATTGACATAAGAGAGGATCTAAAATCCATTTAGATCTTCATGTGAAAATATCATACATTAATCCTTTTTCAAGGTTTCTCATGATTTTTGCAAGCTTTCTTACTTTGTTTTTGCATGAATATACACTTGGCAACCACTTTGTGTGGATGAATGGGGGTGCCTAACACCTTCCCCCGTTCATAATCTAATCCCCTTACCCATCTCTGGATTTGATTTTCAAGTAGGATTATTTTTATCCTAGAATGTTTCTTTGTTCACTTTTTGCTTGTTTTTAATTCCTTTGGTGTCCATTCTCACCCCAAAATCATGAATGGTGGCGACTCTCCCAATTTTTGCGTTGAGCCCGTGTGTTGACGGAGGGATGATCACTCCGGTGATTTTTCCCATGTCTCACACCTGGTAGACTTTGTAATTTTCTTTATAATTATGAAGATGAGAACATGAATGCTTATACATTTACTTTTCTCTGTCCCTAGATACTACGGAATACCTACATTATTAGGGACTGATAAAATCAAAAAATGCTTAGGGTGACATGGAAAACCAGTTGGAAAAAGAAATTAAAATAAAGTATAATCAAGTAGCTAACATGAATACTATAGGAGAAAGATATACTCATGCCAATTATATTTGTTCTACAACATTTGCTCTGTATTCTTAAAATATTTCTCATTATGCTGTTCTTAATTCCTTTCGTGTACTTTATGTTGTTTTTCATGCTCTCTTTTGGTATGTAAAAGTCAACTGGTTTTCAAAATGAGTTTTCAGGAAACAATAAATTTAACTGTTCCTCGGTTTTTCGTATTTCCGATTCCTCTGAATATCAGTGCATTTTGGAAATTACTTCTGGCTTTTGCGGGTAAGAGAAGCAATGAAAGATCCATAACAGTAGGTCGTTGAATCTCATTTCTTCTTAGATTTCTATTTGACGCTTATAATCTGTTTGACAGATTTTCTGTTTCATGTCTTTTTTTTCCTTTGCACCCATTTCTTATGTAGAAATTGTAACCCACCACATCATCATTGTGTTGAGGATTACGGTATGGAATCTCTCTGAATGGTGCAACTTTAAGGTACATTTTTCGATTTTCCTTGGTTTTTCGTATTTCCGATTCCTCTGATTATCAGTGCATTTTGGAAATTACTTCTGGTTTTTGCGGTTAAGAGAAGCAATGAAAGATCCATACCGGTAGGTCGTTGAATCTCATTTCTTCTTAGATTTCTATTTGGTTTCTTATTTTTGGGGTGAATGTAAATTTGTAATTGTTATTGAGATTACTTATGGTTTTTTCGGGTAAGAGAAGCAATGAAAGATCCATAACAGTAGGTCGTTGAATCCCATTTCTTCTTAGATTTCTATTACATTACTACTAAATATGCACGTCATTGCACTTGGGAGGTTTTTCTTACAAATGGAAAACATAGGTACATAACAGCTGCTGGATCTGTTCTCTGTTACCAATTTGAGTGATACTTTTTCGATTTTCCTCGGTTTTTTGGATTTCCGATGTCTAAAATTCCTCTGAATTTCAGTGCATTTTGGAAAGTAATATAATTGTTCATTTTAGTTCGAATCGGTTGTGTTTGAATAACTACAGTTGCAAAGAATCTTTCAAATTTTTGATTTGGGATTATTTTCAGTGAACATAACATGTCAATCAGCCTCCATTTTGGGACTATTTCCTATTTTTGTTGTTGCTTTCTTATTTTTGGGGTGAATGTAAATTTGTAATTGTATTGTGTTGGAATAACTACAGTTCCAAAGAGTCTTTCGAATTTTTTATTTGGGATTATTTTCGGTGAACATAACATGTCAATCAGCCTCCATTTTGGGACTATTTCCTATTTTTGTTGTTGCTTTCTTATTTTTGGGGTGAATGTAAATTTGTAATTGTTATTGAGATTACTTCTGGTTTTTTTCGGGTAATATAAGCAACGAAAGATCCATAACAGTAGGTCGTTGAATCTTATTTCTTCTTAGATTTCTATTACATTACTACTATTAAATTTGCACATGCATTGCCCTTGGGAGGTTTTTCTTACAAATGGAAAACATAGGTACATTACATCTGCTGGATCTGTTCCTCTGTTACCAATTTGAGTGATATATTCTTGGTCACAGATTGTTCTCTGGCTGTGTATTTTTCACAGGTAGGCTTTCTGAGACTCATTATCAGTCTAATGGAATGGTGTACTAATACTAACCTGCCAAAAAAATGCCTTTTACAACTGATATCATTCATCCATCTGCTCCCCATTAGTCCATCCTCACGTATGGATAATTATGTGGTGCCTTATAGCATTGATTTAATGCAAGTGTGATGCTGGAAATCCTCATCACTGTTACTAGGGAAGCATTTCACTCTCCCTTTGAGGGCCACTTTTTTTTTTCCTTTCAACTCCCATTTTTCGATTTTAAAAGAAAAAGTTAACGTATATGGAAATGTTAATTGGGCACTCCCTATTCCCGCATAGGATATGGGTTTGGATGTCGATAAATAGAAATAAGGCATGTCTTACGTGATGCATTTTCTCAGTATCCACCAGTAGCCTTACTCTTCTATAATTTTTTCTGTTAAAAGCTACAATAGAATCTTGCCCACCATTGTATTTTCCTTTATTTTCACCATTATGTGCCTCTATCAATGCTTCATATTGGTGTGTATATATAAAATAGTTCATATCACAATGTTTATATTATAGTAGTGTTATAGCCAGCTCTATGCAATACTTGGATGAACAATACACGCCATAAGGTAGCTTTTCACATCCACTAAGAGTTTCATCTTATGTCATTGGTTTTTCCACTCTACATGAGATCTCTTCTTCATGGTGCTTTTTATTTATTGAACGTTTCAGTTTTTTGGTACTATTTTCTCTCCTATATATGGTATTGTAATAGCTTACCTTAAGCCCATATTCACACCTGTAGCATTTACCTTGACAGTTTCAGTAGCATAGTTTGTTGCATCTGATACTTCTATGGCAAGTGAATCATGACGAGGACCTGTTACTGTTTGACTTCAAATTCTTGAAGTCTTATCATTGATGTCCCCACCCAAAACACGAAGATCATTGATAATTGGAATCACCAATCCAAAGTTTTGGGAAGTCTGAACAATGTGATCTGAACTGCAATCCTAAACTAACTATGATATGCCACAAGCAAATCCCACATTTCTGATCCACATATAATTTTTCAGCTACTGCCATAAATTTATGGAATCCAGTCACAAGAGAATCCAAGGACTTGCCAATGCCACCCCCTAATATACTCAACAGAGGCTCAATTGTCTCAATTATAGTTTTTCTTCTTCTATGATGCATTTCAGCTAATGCTTTTGTAAAAATGCTTACTTTCTTTGTCAATTTTAGACTGAGATGGTTCCAAACTTTTCCCACCCACTCGGGTCCCACTTCCAAACAACACAAGTGCAGTACTGCACGTGCACTCCGCTAGTACATTTTAAAAAAACACTGACCCGAGATACTCCAAGTGGCAGTATCTTACCCTTTTTTTGTGCATGTGACACGTGTAACATCCACATCAACTTTGTATTGAGCGTCGCATCGTCTCCGCCGTAACAAACTGAATCCCTGTTATTCGGCCGCGCGGGAAAACGAAAAAGAAACCGAAGGAAAAGGGCGGGAAACTCTGGTCAATTCATTTGTTAGTTCAAACTTCATAGCGGTCTGAATCTTTCGATCTAGGGTTTCGGGGAAATGCATTCCAGCCAGTTCGATGGCAACGCTGCCTTCTCTGGCGGTGGATTTATGCCTTCTCAGGCCACTCAGATCACGGATTCTGGTTTTTCTCCGGCAAAAGTAACCCCTCCATCTCTACGCTTTCTGTTCACCTCTCTTTTAGGGTTTTTCTCTTAGAGTGTTTTTTCTTAATAAATTTTTTTTTGGGGGTGCAGAATCGTGATACTCAGGGGCTGCTTCCGCTAACCGTTAAGCAGATTAGTGAAGCTTATCATTCAAGCGACGAAAAATCCAATTTCGTCATCGATGGTGTAGATGTGAACAGTGTAGGATTCCTGACGCCCTTGATCTTTTTTTTTCCTTGTTTACCATCTATGATAGTTGGATTTGGTTTAGGTTACGCTGCTTGGGATGGTTTTCAACAAAGTTGAAAGGGTTACTGATGTCACTTTCACTCTGGATGATGGAACGGGACGAATTGATTGTAACAGATGGTGATTTTGAATTCCTTATTGGGTTTGAATCTTCATTTGTGTGTTCTGTTGCTTTGATTGCCGATTTCGTGCTAAAGTTGGAACATATATTGCTTTGTTTATGTATAAAATTAGGGTGAATGAAGCTTTAGACACAAGGGAAATGGAGCAAATCCGGTAAGTTTGTCCTTCACTTCCTTTCTTCCCTTCCATTCCCAAGTATTAGACGATACTCACATCTAAATTTTAGTCTGAAGATTGACCTACGTTTGTTCTTGCAAAAATATTTGATAAGGTTCTGTTGGGGATTCAGTATTTTCTTTTTGAAATTTAATATATGTTGTTTTTACTTTACTCTTGTAGTGTGAGATACTTAGAATATATTCTTTTCCTTGTTTACCCTAATATTTTTTATTAACAGTGATGGGATGTACGTCCGTCTCTCTGGGCATTTGAAGGGGTTTCAGGGGAAAAGACATTTAGTTGCGTTCTGTCTCAGGTATGCTTACAATGATTGTCTTTCAAAATTATTCAGATAGGATTTTATCTGATATATTTAAATACTTTGTGTGTACTCCCCATATAATAAGTAACTTCTTGTAAATCTTATTCTCTTGAAATCGTCTTTCATGGCAGTTTAATTTAATTCATCAAGTCTTAGACCTTTTTGGTAGACCTTTCCTTTGAAATCTTTGATTGTGACTTATTTTCTTTTTCCTTTTACCTTATTGCATTTAATGGCAGTTTAGATTAATTGGATACATTTTTTTGTCCTTTTTAGTAGGATCTAGGATAAAATGTTCTACAACGCTTGTTTAGTTTAGATGGTTTTTGGTGGAGCTTCCTAATTAATTTCTCATTAAAACCCTATAGTTTTGTTGAAAAAATTGTCAGGCATGTGACAAGTTATGATTACTCTGAATTATATTGGACTCTGAATATGGTTTTGATAATGCTTTTATTATTTTTCCTTCATAAATTTTTGATTCGTGTGGAGTCTAATATATGAAAATTAGGAGTTAATTGTGGAAGCTTATATATATTGTCTTGGGAAACTGACAAGACACCTAGGTCTATTATTTTTCAGGACACTCTGGGATTCCCCCTTTATTTTTTTATGATGAAAGTATGTGGAGTATGGGGACCATTTGATAGTAGTCAGTTAGGTTTCCTATAGCCTAAAATTAATTCCTGTTAGATTTATCTAATCTATTGCCTTCGATGATAACAGAAACATGATAATTTCCTATCTTATGGTGAGCATGATTTTCTGAGCATTTGATTGATCAAGGTATTCATATCCTAAAAGATAACTGATGCATTGGCTTCTGAGACATTTAGAAATGTCAGTCGACATGACATTGAAAACATTGGTTTTAAACATGTCTGCATGGCTCATCAATTCTTGAGTTGATAACAACATAGTAAGTTTGGATTCAAATCATGTGACCTTCTGCATTACTTCACTTTGTGCTGAAGAAATTGATCTAATATTGATATGTATTAATACAGAGAATGTAAAGAATATCTTTTACTTCTCGAATACTAGAATTCATGAAAACTGAGCTGATTGGAAGCTGGAAACGTGTTTGTTCGGTTATCCTAGGTCTCCTGTTAGGATTGGAAGATGGAAATTGATGGTTTAGGGGGTCCTATATACGAGCTATAACAATCAACACCTTCAATCTCTATGTTACCATTGATGGAAAACTACACCTTTACCTATTTGTACAAGGCAATGGATATTAACCCAAGTAGAGATAACAATGCAGAATAATAACAACAGGAACCAGAAACATCAAAGAAAAAAAACCAAAGAATAACATAAGAATTATTACATAGAAAACCCCTCAACATGAAGAGAAAAACCACGAGACATCGCCTAGCCAATAAACTTCAATTAAATCAAAACAAGGGATTACAGTGTCTTCCCAAGATCACTAGAGGATTACAACTTCAAGAGACAACACCTCTCGGATTACAACAAAATGGAAATTTCTCTTACCATAAGAGGACTGTGCAAAGTAGCTCAAATAACTATGTCTCTGGTAAGCCCGGATAACACTTTGAACTTATGGGTGAATCATCACAAGCCTGGTTACTAGTGGCGCAAATATCAACTCAAAAGGACCATGAGATGAGCAAGGAAACACACAGAAAACTGAGGCTAGAAGTGTCTGAACTTGTTATTGTTGTTTTTTTTTCCAGCCTGTTTTTTCTCCTCTCTTGTATCCGCAATGCTTGCTGTCCAAGATGAATGTGAAAAGATCTACCATGAGAGGCTCCACAAAAGTCAAGTTATGCATTAAATGCACCTCCCAAAACCTAATACCTTTTTCTTTCCCTGTACAGCGACATCTATTACGAAGAGAATGTCATCATTACTGGATTGTCCTTTTTAATGGCACATGTGTGATTTCCAACAACTAGAGCCACCATACCTTTCTCTCAAAACACAACAGCAATTAATAAGTACGTAGAAATTGTCTGTGTTATGATCGTTATGATGATTTGAAGGGATAATTACGAATTTAAATGCAACAGATTGTTATGATGACCTAACCAGCTTATTTGATGATTGTATGATCAGTGTTTGTCAAATATGGTAGCTGGTTTAACTAGCCATCCCATGAATCTTGCGGTCTTGTTGGTCATGAAAATATGGATTCGTTGGTTAATTCTGATAGAAATTCTAGCTTTGTTTCCCTGGAATAACTCATTCCTGAGTTTCTATGTATTTTGCTAGATACTGATGACTGGGTAGGGATACAGGAAACTTCAATACCTTGCATGCTTTTGTATATGTGTCAGAAATGTATATAAAAGCAATAAAGCTCCATGATCCTTTCACATAATTATTGTGTAAAATATTTGGTGGTGCTATATTTTTTTGTGCAGGTTTATTTTCTCAATTATCTTAGAGTATATCTTAACCTTATAGTGGCTATGGTTTCAGGCCTGTGACTGATTTCAACGAGATTGCTAAGCACTTTATTGAGTGTATACACGTCCATGTGTCTAACACAAAAATTCGGGTATGATGGGGCTGATGTATTTCTAAATCAATTCAGGACATACAAGCCTACTCTTGCAAAACCACACACGTGTCCGTTGTTTTAACTTATGATATATTTTGTATTTAAACTGATAGAGGTTACATGGTGGTGCTACTGGTCAACCTCCGATGGTAAATTCTACAATGAATACACCATATCAGAATGAATTCAAGGGATATCAAGCTGCACCAACAAATCAAGTGAGAGATCTGCTTAAAACATCAATATAAAATCTAATTTTCTGATTAATTCATTTATGCATCACAGACATTTTTATTTTTCTTTATCTAATTCTCTGGACAGTTTCATATCAGTGGATCTAAAGGCTTTGAGCAGATGGTCCTTGACTATTTGCAGCAACCTTCAAACCTGTGAGTTATTATAAAAGTGCACTTACTATTCCAAATATTTTTTATTGAATTGTAATGTTTTATTACTTCTCTATTGCATTGTTTTATGGTACCTGGATGCAGTATTTCCTTAGAAAATAGTAAACATGTTTTGATGAGTGGATAATTATTTCAATAACAATTTTATGGAACTTGATTAGCTGACTGAAAATCATATACGTTAAGGGGTAGCTTCTTAATGAGATAAGTGCTAACAGCTCTGTCTATTTGTGCAATTTTTGTCAAATATAATGTGATCAGAGAGGTAATAAAATAGACATCTTGCTATTTCTAGCTCCTTCGACTAATCTCTTATTAACCACCTCATCCCATCATTGGTTTTTTTTTGCTGCTTATAAGTGCTGATCATTGTTGATTATCATTGTCAGTTATCACTGTCAAAGCTGATTATTGTTGATAAGGGTATTTATTTATTTATTTTTTTGGCTTCATAATTTTTTATGTTTTTTGGTATAATTTATTGAATCTTGTGATTTATAGATGGTAGTGAATAACAAATGTGTGTGGAAATTTTCAATCTGCCTTATCTTTTTTTCTTAAGTTGGTCATTTTGATATTTTTGCAATCCAATGCGATTAACTTTTCTTCGCTTTTTTTGTTTAAAATTTATTTATTGGGTTGATTTCTTTGGGTTGCAATCTTTGTTTGAGTTATTTACACTTGCATATATGCACATGCGTGTGTGCATGTGCGTGCAAAAACACACACATACACACACAAATGAGAATGCATATGAATCCGTGTGTTGGTATTAATATTGAGTGTGTACAGTATGGGGGTTTTACTATTTCAGCTATCATTATAAAAGGAGTGAATACAAGGTAAAGCAGAATTTGTTTTGCTATAGCCATAGCTAAACAAAGCAGGTCAATATTCATGATCAATCAAGGATTTTATTAATGCAAAATTTGTCCAATGAAGTGGTTATAATTTGAGAATTATTAAGTGGTATTTTGAACAATAAAATGATCAAATTGTGTTAGAAGATTTAGGGTAGGAAGGAAATATGTAAAGGAAGCCTAGAGTTTGAGTCTTAAGGGTATGGGGTGTTTTGTAAATTTGTAATCAGAAAAGTACAATTGATCGTTTGGATATAGATGACACAAACTCATAATCCAAATAGGGAAACTTTTAATGTTGATCGGCTGATATAATCATCACTCAAGATTATAGTGTATGCTTTGGTACATCCCATGTTGTTGAAATCTGCATTTCAGGAGCCTCTCTTTCTTTTCAGGGGCCTTGCGTGTATGAATTCAACTGTGTTCTTACCTCTTAGTCACGTATACCTGCATGATTACATATTTTTTGTTTTGTACAAATATTATCAATTAACCTGCCAATTTAACAGCCCCATGATCTTCATTTTGATGCTTTATTATTTTC
The DNA here is from genome assembly GCA_947561395.2 of Buxus sempervirens. Lineage (NCBI taxonomy): Eukaryota > Viridiplantae > Streptophyta > Magnoliopsida > Buxales > Buxaceae > Buxus > Buxus sempervirens. The sequence goes on from OX387189.1 coordinate 25,121,940, forward strand.
TGTTTTTGTTAATATGCTAATCACTTGGGATCTTCCTGTTTTCGAAGTGTAAAGGAAAAGGGGGTAAATAGAGATGAACTTGCCCAGCAGCTAAAGATTCCAGTGGAGAAGATCATGTAACTCTCTCCCTTTCTCTCTATCTACATGTACACATGCACAGAGATGCAAGTGTATAGCATCTAATCTTCTTTGCTTGTACCAGGGAATCTATAAAATCTCTTGAGGAGGAAGGCCTGATTTATTCCACAATTGATGAATTTCACTACAAGTCAACTGGTAACGGTTGATTTTTCTGTTGAAGTATCTGTACATGGAAAGATGTGGAAATCTCCCCCAAGATTTCATGCTGTAATTATCATTCCCCTTTTGAATATTCTTTTCAAGTGCTTTTTGTTTTTATTCGTAAGGCTATAGACCACTGTTTATATAGTTGTAGACAGACAGGATCAGATCCAGTTTTATATATTTCATAATTTTAAAAATTTCCCATTTGATTATTATAGCACGTTTTGCAGCTTGATTTAGCTGTATAAGTACATTGCCTCCATGCGTTTGTTTGGTGTGCAAATCTGCAACATTGAGGCATGAATATTTTTAATTTAGGGTTGGCTTGTAGCATAAGAAATGTTTGTCTCTGACTGTTTCCCAGCATAGTCATCCATGAAAGTGAGCTTGGGGGGTTTATGAACTTGCACATATGGCATATTCTCTTTCTTGAACGATGTTGACATTTTCTAATTGCTCTAGATAATGCAGCAATGCAATATATCAGGCAATTGCAATCACGTGTTTGTGGTAGTTTCATGTTGTGACTGTTATTGTTGACAGAGGGCATTGGTGAACATCTCAAGGAATCTCAAATTTCTTTGATTTGAACCTTATTTTCTTTGATTTGTACTTAAGTACCTAACGGGAAGATCTGGAAGGTTGAGTACTTGAGCAGTTGAGCATCATATATGGAAACTAGACTCATTGATGATTTTGGGATCATTGGATCTCTTACTCTTCTTTTCTAAGCTGAATCTTGGGCTAACTGATCTTAGGCAAAAAACAGCATCACCAGTTCATGCTTGGCCCCACAACTTGTTGGTCCTCAACAGCTGGGTGATGGACATCCATATAATATGTGTTAACCATTAGCTGCCAATGAAAGCTCCCTTTTGTGATTATCTGTAACCTCTATTGAATCCTGATTATTTCATTTATTTAGCCACTAACCCAATTTGGTTTGTTACAACAAATGATGTGATGAAATGAAGTTTAGAAGCCAAGAAAACTGATGTGAGAATCAATGTAATAAAATGGTGGAGTTTAGTTTAAGCAACCAGAATTTGAAGGGGTGGGGTTTATTAATTGATATTTGATTGATGATAATGTGCATGCCATGTGAAGTAGGAAAACACATTGCATCCTTCTCTCTGTCTTGATAGGATGCTTTCATTTTAGGTAGAATTGTCTGGTTATATTGATATTATTGTTAAATTACTATTGCCCTCTTTTTCTCTCTCCCAGAAAGATTAGCACCAATATTTGCTCTTCAGGTCGTTTAAGATCAACCAACCCCCACCGAATCATTAGAAACTGAGACGTAATCTAACTTCTGAACCATTCCATACACTTCTGAGTTCTTTCATCTACCTACTCTCATTGTGCATAGAGAAAATGACAGCAAGACATGAAAAAGGAAAATTAAATCATGAAAAAGTTATTTTGAAAATTAATTTAACGGGGTTTTAAGATATGATTCTATGTTTTTTCTGATGACTTGCATCCTCTTTAGTAGGGATGGCAATGGGTTTGGTTAAAACCGATAAACCGAAATAAACCAAACCAATTAGAGTTGGTGTTGGGTTGTCTTTACTTTAAAACCAATTTGGTTTTTGTTCAACCCGGTTTTAAGGTCAAACCGAGCCGAACCAATTATATATGTACACATGTTTAAGGTAGGCTACCCATTAGGGATGGCTTACTTTATAAGTTAAAACCGATGAACCAAACCGAACCAAATCTATTAGACTTGGTTTTGGGTTCTCTTGACCCTTATGGCACAACGCTAGTATTGTCTCCATAATCTTTTCCTCGAAGACGTTCCATAAAAAATTGCTGTCATGACAAGACGGGGAAAAACTTTCTCCGAGTATGATTCTAGTCTTTTTAGTTGTGTGATTTCTCGAAGCCTTATGCTCATTTTTGGGTGGAGTAACAGTAACTTTTCACATTTCAAAAGAGAATTCTTAAAAAACATTTAAATTTGAAACGGCAGCATTTTAAGGGAGGCTGAATTATGATTTGTACTTGACGACATTGGTGAACCATCAGTCATTCTCAGTTAGGTTCCATAAAAGAAATTGGTGAACCATTTTGCTATTACACCTAACTTTACCATATCACAAGTCTCAATGGAAGGGATGTCTCAGGATCATGGAAAGCTATGGGCGCCACCATTTTAAATAATTCACAAGTTTTCTGTTAGGTTGAGATGGTCCCCTCATCCAGCCCCCATGGATGCCAGTTGTGGATTTTGCTTGCTGACTCTTTACATGAGATCAATAATGTTAGGCACTGGGCCTGAAAAAATTCATGCCGACTGAGGAGGATAAATGATTTAAGGAATTTGTAGTTCCTCTCATGAGGGGTCATTGAAGCAGTTAAGAATCAATAAAACTACAAAGGATAACATTTTCTGCCAAGATGAGCATCAAATTTTGTTTTTTGTTGATTAACTTAAACTATTAGAGTAATATGGGTCTTCAGGGTATTGCTAAAATAATTTCTTTATCTGTCTTTTTCTTTTATTTAAAGAAGGTTAGAATAAGTAGGCCCTAAGTGACTTGTTAAACAAGATTTTGAAAATCTTTGCTAGAATCATTTAAGGGGGCTCTGAGATCTTGTGGTGACAGATTTTTCATTTCATCTGACAACTTGGGTGAAATGAGTTGGCTAACTTTAGTGAAGTCTAATCAGCAACCATATCCACAGAAGGAATCAAGTTGGTATAACAATTTCATCTTCCTTTATCCTTATATGAATATGAGTATATGTACAAGTAGAGAGATGGTGGGGTTGGGTTCTCAGGTCCTCATCTTAGGTACCCAAAAAAACTGCCTCTAAGAGCTTCTTGTTGAGATTGAGTCATGTGGGGATGTTGAGAAAGAACTATCACATTCACATTCTAGATCCTCAAACCCCCAGAACTGTTCCTTCTCTTCTTCTTCCTCAGGCATTTTCCAGCTCTCTTCATTCATATCCCCATTCACCATCATTTCCAGTGCCTGCAATTTTCAAACAAAATTATTAAACACAAGAAGATTACATACAACCATTCTTAGCCATTTGGCATTAAGCTTCCTGTCTTCTAAATTCTTTAGTCCCTTGGATTGCTGCTATTGTATTTTATTCATCTTAACATGCTGAGAGTTAGGTTAGGTAGAATAGAACATCAGTTGACTACACAAAGTTGGTGAAAACCTGAACTGCCCCTATCAACACTTAAAAACTCTGGATCCACATAGGGAGTTTAACTGAGATAATGACCAGCATATTCATTATAGGCAAACTACTACATTTAGAAAAGATGACAGTTGATGTTATAGTAAACACGTATTGGGATAGAACTCCTACAATCTCTATTCAATAAATACTTTTAACATTTTTTCTTCGGCTGGTCAACTACTGTGACTCAATTGGGTTCAGGCAAGCAGCAGATGAATATCAAGATATTATAGCCTTTTACAGACAGCTTACTTATATTAAAAAGATCAAAGGATCTAATGCACTTCAGCTGGAAATGAGGAAAAAAAAAATGACATAATACTTGATTCTAAATACTTTATCTGTTTTTCTTCAGCTGGTCAACTACTGTGATTCAATTGGGTTTAGCCATGCAGCAGATGAATATGATTCTAAGGACAATTACTTATAAGATCAAATGATCTAATGGGCTTCAGCTGGAATGAGAAAAAAAAATGGCATAATACTTGATACCATATACTGGGAAAATGACATATATCTTAAATAATTAACACTAGTTGTGTCTAAAAACAAAACCCTGATTTGAGATATATCTAGTGCATAAAGAAAGTAGAAATTTATAAGATAGATTAAGCAAACAATAGGGCAAATGTGACAGCAGCAGATGAGCTTACTAGCACATAGCAAGTACCTCGCTCATGGTTGGACGCCATGTGGCTGACGCTCGAATGCAAAGAGATGCTGTGAAGGCGAGCCTCTTCAGCTGTGTAACATCATAATCCCCTTCAAGCTTTGGATCCACTAGTTGTTCTATCTTCCCTTCGCTCAAGAGAGGCTTGGCCTGTTAAAATCAGCATTAGCGACTACAAATGTATCATTCTAAGATAACAACTAGAAAAAATATATCAATTGATTGAGTTCTAGCAAAGTTATAGATACGAAATGAATTTCGAAATAAGGAAAATTAATTACCCAACTACGTAAGCTCTGGTGTGATCCATCCACTGATTTCCGGCCAGAGATTAGTTCTAGTAGGAAGACACCAAAAGCAAATACATCTGTCTTCTCATCGACAATGCCGTGCATGAAGTATTCAGGTGCCAAATAACTGGGAAATACACAAGGTTTTGCCTTCTTTAAATATTCTGAATTAATTGCTTATTTTAGATAACAGAGGAATGTGCAGTTACATACCCAAATGTCCCTTCAATTGGAACGATCGAGTGATGAGTCCATTCAGATGGAAGCCATTTTGCCAGTCCAAAATCAGAAATCTATTTATGCATAATTCACAATACAAGTCAAATCGATGTTCTAAAGTTTCTCTCACAGAAATATTTTGTTTAAAATATAATGAGGAAAAACAAGGTTGTTCCAAGATATACCTGGGGTTCAAAATCTGCCGACAAGAGAATGTTTGAAGCCTTGATGTCACGGTGAATTATCCGTCTCTGACACCCTTTGTGCAGATAATTGAGGCCATGGGCAGTTCCAACGGCAATTTTGTATCTCATTTTCCAGGCCATTGGTGGCGAATTCTCACCTATAGAAAGCCCATTAATGTTCAAAAGATCAGAATTTACTGTAAAAAAAATTGAAGTCTGATGAAAATGTTACTCTTAACTCACCATGAAGAAGAGAAGCAACAGAACCATGAGAGGAGAACTCAATAATGAGATGAAGGCCCTTGTCAACACAACAACCTAGCAGGGACGAAACATTCGGGTGGTGAACATGGCCGATTGTTCCAAGTTCTGTCAAAAATTCTTTCTCTTTCCGTTCATCCGAAGACGCTCTTGTCAACCGTTTTACAGCAATTGCTTGACCATCTTTCAGAGTCCCCTTGTAAACCTCTGCATACCCACCTTTTCCCACAAGATTGTCTACTCTCCATTGAAAGTTTACAGACATAATGAACCGATCAAATATAAACTTCCAACTCTTTTGAAACAAAGTTAATGTAAAAACAAATTAAACTTTTAGTTCTGTAAACAAACCTGTATTAAAGCCATCAGTTGCCTCATGTATCTCTTCATAGGAGAAACATCTCCAGCTGGGTTTCTGAGATGACTCTGATACTGGCAAAACTTCCAAGGCTTCATTTCTGTCCTGTTCAGGTCGTTCATTCTCTGTTGGCCTCTCTTCTTCAAAACTCCGACGACCGATCGGAATGGAAAAAAGCCTTCTGAAACTATTCTTACGGAGATACAAAAGGTTCATTTTAATAACTTCTCTATCTGAAACAAAACAATGAAGAAAGTGAGCAAGAACACAATATGGGATCAGAAAAAATGAAACAAAAACAAAAAACAAAACCCCTAAAAAAGGAAGAGAGAAAGAAGAATTGAGGGAAACCCATTACATTACAATAGAACTACAACAGCAGGGAGTGTGCTTTCTCCTGTAAGAAACATGGAAACATCTTCACCAACAGTCCAAGGATCTTTCTATGCTAATAAGGTTTCTGGGGTTTGAAAACTTGAGTAATTGCTCAAACTGTGTATTTGTGGGTATTAAATGCTTTGTCTATCCAAATAGTGGCTGATCTTCATTTAAAAACACAGTCACTGTGTCTGTTACCATCTCTTTCACCCCAAAAAAGGCTGAAATAATTGAGGAGACGTTGGGTTTATTAAAAAGATGAACAGAGGAAGAAGCTTACTGGGTCTCAAACCTTGCTAACATGCGCTCCTCTCATGGCCAAACACACTAACCAGCACATGTTAGCAGGTCTATATCAACTGGCATCTAACCATAAAAGTAATTGAATATGACTGTTGATTTTAGTTGGTTTGGAGCTTGTCTTGATAGTTACTCCCACGTGGGCAGAAGGTTAAGGACTGGTAAACTGTACAAACAGGGGTATAATACGCCCAAAGCGTATGTTATATATGTTACTTCAGAAAAATGGGGTTTTTACTTTTTAGACATGCAGGATCTGTATCAGAAGAAGAAGGAAACCCTAATTTTCTTTTTCCACCTTTCAAACGCTTCTGCATCTGAAATTGTAGAGATGGGGATGTTTTCCCGCCAACTAAATCTATGTCTGAAAAGGAAGAAAAGGACGGAAAATTTTGGAATTATGCAAAGGTTAGATCTTTGAAAAAGGACCTTTAACTACAGAAGCAGAAAGAGAGAGGAAGAACTCTTTACTTTTTCTACAGAATTCGTCGTGCAAACAGGAAATTCTCTTCTCGCTCAACTGCAAAATATTGGGAATGAATCGGTTTCATCAGAAACTACATGGCATGGAGTCTCTGCAATGCGAAGCCAACACTTCCCTTAAGCCCGTTTCGTGGGATTTGAAACAGCTTGGAAATAGTTTCCGTCTCAGTTAGCTGACCAGCTGCGTTTTTCCTGCATAAAAAAATCACAGATAGAGAAAGAGAGAGAGAGAGAGAGAGAGTTTTTTTGGGGGCGAGAAGAGCTGTTAAAACGACGCTTGGCAAGTGTTGGGGATTGGAATCCGGAGATTACAACGAATACGCCATTAAACTACTCCACTAAAGACCATTTCCAACCGCCATTAATACCTGCTCTTGGCTTTGTTTCTTTGAAGTTCCACAAACTGAGATTCAGAGGCGAAGAGAGAGAGTTTGTTTGTTCTTGTCCGTAGCTACTCACTCGTCCCGAAAATTCCCGTCTGAAGGGTTTGTTTTTTCTTTTTCAGTTATCGATGTCTGCCTCTGCAACTGTTAGACTAAGGAGAGAGAGAGAGAGAGAGAGAGAGAGGAGAATCTCCATGTTTTCTCCCTTTGTAGTTTATAAATAAATGGTCCTAGTCCTCAACGGTCAAACGCTCACGGATCAGATTGTCGACACACGAGACTAAAAAAGGTTACTTTTTTTTTTTTTTGTTGGTAAAGAGGATAATATAAAAAGAAAAAAAAGGTTAGGATATGTAAGGTATGGATTCACATCACCTGCTTAGTGCCATCCAGTAGCCAATGGGAGAGGGCCACATCACTGGCAGCCTTGACACAAGCCAGGGCTACCAGTGATGTGGCCCTATCTTTATGGATTCCCATTGGCTGCTGGATGTCTAGCAGGTGATGTGAATCCATAAGGTATAAGAGAAATGTAAAGGTTGAAGGATATTTTTAAGTGAAAAAAAAAAAAGATAAAATTCCTCCAACAAGGAGACCATGTTGGAGGAAACAATTGCAAAATTGATGGTTAGTTTTTGGAAAAGTTGGGGTAGTTTTGACTGTTTTACCTTTTTATTAATAAATCTTTTCAAGAGAATGTAAGGGCTGTTTTGGAAAACTGCATATTTTGTTCCGTGGGATTTCCAAGTGGCCTCTTCTTATTATACATAGTATAAATAGATAAACAAAGAGAAATTTACAGCTAGACCTCTCGGATTTGGCTAATTGGCAAGGACATTTCCCGTGGTTTGAAGTTGATCACTTGCCCTTTCGTTTTCGAAAAAAAATGCACTTGGCACCCTTATTGCAGGCCATATCAGCTGGAGCTTACACTGAAAGATTTGTTGGTCCGATGGTAAGTGGGGTGTACACCTTAGCATCATTCGTAGACGTGTACATCCAACTCATCGATGGACCGGTAGATATTCCAACAAAGAGCTCCAGCTGATTTCAAGTCCCCTTATCGTCATTTGAGGAGGGGAAGGCATTAATTTTTTTTTAAATGACCAAAATGGCCTTCATTATATAAAACTTCAAAGCTTCAAAGCCCCAAAGGTCATGAACAACCTCCATTGAAGGGAGAGCTTTAAAGCTCATACAAAACCTTCGTATATAATTTCTGTTCAAAAAGAAATGAACCACTTCCAGGATGTTGGTTTAAAGTTTAACATTGCTTCAACCAGAAAACAAAGTTTGATATGATTCTATAAATTGAATTCTAAGTTTCTGTTAGAAGATCTCCTTGTCGTGGCCGGGTTTCATAAATATCTACACAACAACATTGTGGTACAAATACATTGACCAAATGGGGTGAGCAATTTTCAATAAAGAAGCTGCAAAATCTCCTTTGGGTTCTGATGGTTCTTGGATTAGAGGATAGATTTTGAAGGATTCAATACTAATGGCCCAATAGCTTAACAAATGACCAGCACAAGTAGCCCTCTGATGGGATTTCATAGTGGTCACGTTGTCCTCCCAAAGAATGTAAACAAGTCTACAATCAAGGAAAACCCTAAGCTGTTTGATTAATGTTGAATCCCTTTGGATCTTTTCTTGATAATTCTCTGAAACTAACAAAATGTTTATGGCATCATGCTGCATACTTATATACATTCTATTTGTTTGTTTTCAAGTGCTTAATTTATTGTTGGATACCCAATTCATGGGTGATGCAGTCCGTATAAGAGTGTCTAGGAGTTGCGGGACATTCTATTTGTCTGTTTTCGAGTGCTTGATTAAGCTTTGAAGATTTGGGGCAATTGATTCTAGTGAGGGTTTTATGAGATTTGAAGTTTTCCCTTAATATAGGTTGTTGATGATTTTGAAGTTTTGAAGCAATAGGTTTGTCCTTTAATGGAGGTTGTTCATGACTTTCAAGCTTTGAAGCAATAGATCGATTTGTCCTTTAATGGAGGTTGTTCATGATTTTTTTTTTGGTGAGTGGTTGTTCATGATTTTGAAGCTTTGAAGCAATAGATTTGCACTTTAATGAGGGTTGTCGATAGGGATGGCAATGGTGCGGGTTACCCATTTAACCCGCCCGGCCCCAAATGGTTAGGTTTTGGTATGCCTAAAATCGAGTTAGGGGCATGTTTGGGTTTAGTCCAACTCACTCTGATCTCGACCTTCATATATTAAAATATTGTTTTTAATATTATTTTCATATATAGTATTTATAAGATATATATATTTTATTAACGTATATATTTTATTTAAAAAACAAAAAAATATTTTTGCATTTATATGCCAATCGGGGTAGACCGGCCTGCCCTGTTACCAACCCGATAAGGATGGGTTAGGATTTGATATTGGCTAAACTAATAAAGGACGGGTTCGGGTTCACCAAAACCCGCCTCGTTGCCGTCCCTAGTTGTTTATAACATAAAAGCTTTGAAGCAGTAGATTTGCGCTTTAATGGAGGTTGTTCATGGTGTTGAAAGCTTTGAAGCAATAGATTGAACGAAGGTCATTTTGAAAATTTTCTTAATGCTATCTACTCCCAATTAGCGATATATAATGGTGCCCAATGCTACTGTAACATCCCAAAATTTTCAAATTTGATGTTTTGGAATAAGTATGTGATTTTCTATTAATTAATAGATTAATTTTTAAATTAATTGTGATTTATTGGTATTTATTAATGGGATTCTATGGTTTAATTCTAAATCATCTTATGTGTTTTGGACGTAGTAACACTTATATTTTAATTGTAATAATTTATGTGGACTTTGGTAAATTTTGGGATTTATCGGAGCACTATTGGGATTTGTTGGATTTTATTAAGATTTAATTAGCATTAAAAAGTTTACATTGTTTGGATTTGGACCTTAACTACACTTTGGTTTGGGCGATGGATTGTAGTAATGGAGTTAATGCATGTTAAGTTGGGTGCATTGGCGTGGCGTGTAATCATATTATAGTTAGATATGTCACGAAATCTCTAGAATTGGGGGTTCATTCTATGCTCTTCTTCTAATTCTCTCAGGTCCGGAGCTCTTCGTTTACTAATTGCAGAGTTTGAGTGCTCACGCTTTTAAATTTAGTTAGTTTAATCAACATGGGAAGAAGCTAGTGGTCTCGTGATGTTACGTTGAGTCAATTGGTTGAGAGAGCTGGTGAGGATTGGCTGTCAAGAAGGTCCCTGCAATTTGTTTGCAACATGGAGTAGTAAGTCATCATTAACATTAAATTTTGGTTTTACGCGGTGATTATTTGATGTTATATTAAGCTTATCAAAGCTTGCAATTGAATAATTGTCACCTGTGTTTTAGTTACAATTGATTTCAGCAAACCCTTGTCTCATTTATCATCTTTAGCTTTGTAAAATCTCATGTGTAGGTTTTAGTTTAAATTCAATGACACCCATGTGTTGTAACCATGTTATCATGTCTATGCATGCCCATGTGTTGTAACCATGTTACCATGTTTAATGAACCTCTCTTAGACAAGCTTTTCAGAGATCTTTAATTTCCAAGACTTGTATTGACATGGGTGCCTATTTCTAAAACCCATAAAGGTGATATAAGTAATAAATAATTAGAAATGACATTCAAGTGTCTATACGTATGGCAAATTCATGCCATGTTATGTGCCCATAATGAGTCTATGTTTTAGTAATTGCCATATAAATGGCCTAAGTAAAATGAAATATAAGGCTTTAATTCCGTTATTATAGTGAGTGTAGGTTTGATAATTCTGCACGTAAAGACCAGGCATACAAGTTTTTAACTTTTACTGCAAACTTATGCAAAACCCATACAAGCCCTATTGCATATGCACAATAAAGTATATTACATGAGTTAAATACTTATAGATGGTTTGGCTTAGTTAAAGGCTTGGTTAAGGACTTAGATTAGTGGCTTAGAAATTAGTTTAAGAAATCAATTAGAATCTAATCAAAGTTTTAGCATCAAACTTATTGCTTGACCTTGACATTATCTGCATTATTGCATGGAAAGGAATCTTGGGAAATTTGACCAAAAATAGGAAATGTATTCATGAATGTGTTTTGTAACTCCATGATTCCTTTATTACAGCTGATCGTCATACGTTGCATTTTATCGATTATATAAATGTAATAAGTTTCAATTAATAATTATTACCCTTGATATTTAACCTTTCATGTGAATTCCACAAACATGGGTTTAAAACTACATTATATATTATAGTACTTTTAGATTTGTACAAATATGCCTATTCCTTTTAGCGTCTCCCACTGACTGGCTTGGATTTGCATTTTGGAGCTAGCATGAATGAATGAAAGCTCGAATCCTCCTCCTGACTTAGTCTTACTATCATGTGAATGCACCATGCTAATTCTCTTTCAATTGTAATAGTGCATTCCTCTTCCCTTAGGATTCAGTATCCTTCAGCTCTCTCCATAGCTGGGCTCCACCACACATTCAGATACCACATCGATTTGGACAGCCTCGTAGATTTTTTGTCGCTCGTTAAGGTTTCGGAGATTAGAACAATATTAGGCCTGTTCATGCGTACAAGATTACACAAATGGAGTCTAGTTGGGGCATGGCCAAGTCCCCGACTATTCCAAATCAGAATCTTCATGGATATGGAACCTACTGGAAAGACCTAGTAGCAGAATTCAGAAAGGGAGTAGATGAAGAAGACAATTCCCAGATCCCTATGGTGGTCTGAATTTATTTGACAGTTGTTCTGGTGGACTCTCAAGTGTCTGTTACTAGTAAGAGGCTTTGGTTTATTGGGCTAGATCCTAGGTTTGATTTCTCTGAGAGTTAAGGGGATGCACATAGAGAGAAGGCAGGGCCCTCTTGACAGGCCTCAAATTTAAAAAAGCCGGATACAAGGAGATTTGTCTCAGGCTAATCAGTTCTCCCGGGAGTAGGCCCCAACCCATAACCCAAATGTTACCGTTGGTGAACTGGTCCGTACACATACCTTTAGGTTCTCCAACAGTGCCTCGGACCACCAACATAAGTCTACCCTCCGTCTCATCACGGTGGTCCCATCTCTCTAGTTTGCCCTCTTTGTCTTATTTTATGGAAGGTCTTACAAATAACTTCAAGAAACTCCTAATACCCCCCCTAGACCGGAGACTACTTTCCAACTATCAAGTGAATACAAGAGAAGAATAGATAATAAGTGCCACAACTTAGTGGTTTGTCAAATATGCAAAGAGGATCTGCAAGTTATTAACCACCGAAATATTATTCCATAAGCAGCCGAGCATGCTGCGGTGGTCCCATCTCTCTAGTTTGCCTTCTTTGTCCTCTTAGCATATTTGACAAACCACTAAGTTGTGCCACTTATTTTCTATTCTTCTCTTGTATTCACTTGATAGTTTGATAGTAGTCTCTGGTCTAGGGGGTATTAGGAGTTTCTTGAAGTTATTTGTAAGATCTTCCATAAAATAAGACAAAGAGGGCAAACTAGAGAGATGGGACCACCGCAGCAAACCATCAAACACCAAACAGAGCACCACCACGGAGGGGAGAAAAGGGAGGACCAAAAGAACTTAGAACTGCATCTTGGAGGGAAGTCGGCAGAAAGCAAATGGAAAACCTAAAAAACTTTGGAGCAGCTCTTTGAACTTGACCAAGAAAGCTTGACTAATCAATCAAATAGAAGTCTATGAAGAAAGAAAATAATGAATGGTTAAAGTTATGAACATTGAAGTGGGTGTATAAGATAGTAATTTTGGTTAAAAAAATTAATGGAGTCATAATAATCTGGATTTACAACATGTATTCATTGATTTGAGATTTAGTAATTATGAATTAGAATTTTATTGAAGCCATAGAAAAAAAAAATTAATGGGTTATATCAAAACAAAATTAATAATTCATATGGAATTAGAATATTAATTAAAAATTAAATGTGTCCCAATTCTTTTACAAATCACTCTTTATATCTTTATAATGTTTCATTTTTCATGATTTCAAGTTTGTTTTCAGTCTTTAACCAATTCAAACTCTAAAAATTCTTCAAAATGGATGATTCATCTTCTTAAAAAATAATAAAATGTTTAATTGATCTTCTGAAAATTTTATCTTAATATTCTTCATGCTTATTGCATAGCTAAAAATACTATCTTAATATTTAATTATAAAACTTTAACTCATTTATTTACTATTTTAAAACCTTGTTTAAATTTAGTAACAAACTGATAAATCTTCTAATAAAACTATATTAATGTTAATTACTATGATTTACAGGACATGTACCCGGCTAGGTTTAATGGATCTTTGTGTATTTTAAGATTATTTTGTTGTATTGTTAATTTATTTATTAACCTTGGTATTTATTTGCTTAAGTTGCTGAAAATAACTATTAAAAACTTTAACTATAGATCAAAATAAATAGTTTAAGTCTTTCTATTAATGAAATTTAAAAATAAAAATTTGGAAAAGTCAGCCCTAACTAGGCTAGGCTAGGCTTGGGCTTTTTTGATAAAGGTTGGACTTGGACATGAGCATTAGGCCTAAAGCCAAGGATGGACCAGGCATAGGCGGCTTAAATGTTTTTTCAGCTGATGTAAGCCCAGCCCAAGCCAACGCATGCATCACGTCAACAGACAATCGAAGTCTCGAACCAGTACAGAACATGTATTAAGTTGGTTTTAATTAAGTCAGTAGATTTTTATTATAAATTCACCAACAGAATCCTAATCTAGCCTTCCGATATATGTTTCAACCAAATTTTAACTTTAATTTATGTAATACTAAGTAGGGACACATGCAGAATTGCACGTCGTGGGAGCAATTAAGCAAACAGTTGCAAAACGGATTGTTGTATTTGAGAAGATTGAGGCAATTTTGACAATTCTATCCTTATATTAATTAAACTTTCGCATTAGTGTATAAAGGCTTGTGGGAAAACTGTACATTTTTTGTTGGCACGCTTCCCAAGGGGCACCTGGCTTTTTTTCCGCTTTTAAAAACAGAAAACCAGAAACATGTTTGGTATTGATGGTTTTCAAACTGGTTTAGAAAACTCAGAAACATTTAAGAGGGTGTTTGGTAATGTGTTGAGAAACCGTTTTTTCGGTTTTTAAACACAGAAAACCAAAAACATGTTTGGTATTCTTTGTTTTCAAACTGTTTTTAAAAAAAACGGTTCAAAATAATCCCCGTTTTTAAAAACTGAAAATGTGGGTTTTTAAAAACGCAAAACCGTTTTTTTTTTTTTTGTTGATGGTAATTTTGTAATATTTTAATTTGAATTCTCCCCGACTCTCGTCGTCTTCCTCCATCTGGGAGACTTCGGACATTCGTCTTCTCCCCCAAAACCCCAAAATTTTCTTTTTCTTTCTTCTTCATCAGCTTGTTTCTCCTCCATCGTACTCCTCAACCTCAACTTCTTTGTCTTCACCATTGTTCTCTCCATAATACCATGAGCTCTGTCTCCACCGACCCACTTGGAAGCCATTACAATCCCCAAAACGATGCCCAGGGTTCCAAAGACCAGCATAGAGATAGCAAGCGCGATCTCTTTGATCAGAGGTCGGTTGTGGACGACGTACGACGTCTCCAGCATGTCTTCATCTGAAATCGAGAAGGCGTGATCGACATACGCCATTGATGGCTAGCTTGCAGAAATCCCAATTACGGCCTTTCGGCGAAGAGTCTTATCTTCTCTTGATCAGAAGAGAAAATCTCCGATCGTAAAGCTCGAGAATGAACGAAACGAACGAATTTGATGCTTTGGGAGACTTGACGTACTCCTCATCGCTCAGGACGAATCCAGCCGACTTCATGTAAGTCCTCAAATCATTGAACCCTACCTTTCCATCTCCGTCTTTGTCCATAACCTTGAACACTTCCTCCATTGACAGGCTTTGCGGAGAAGAACTTCTCTGGCAATCCAAAATCCGCTCCAGCTCGTCCAACTCAACGAAACCGTCTTTGTTCGAGTCAGCAGCCGATATCATGGAACCTATGTCTTCCTCGTTCGCGGTGTCGGGGGCGCCATATAAGTCCATGTAGAACGTGCGGAGATTGCCGGGGCTAATCTTTCCATCACGATCCGCATCGAGTTCCTCAAATGCCGTCTGAAAGCCTGACTTGCCAGCCGATTCCCGGCGTGGCATTTTGCCGGAAGTACACATCAGTTCATCGGAGGTTCGAGAATCTGCGACGGACCTGCTGTGCTATTTGAGAGGAGAACGCGAGGAAGAGCCCTGTTGTTATGGAGCCTAATGGACGAACAAGTCTTTACAGGGAAAGTTAAATATAAAAAAAACGTGTGTCCCGTACTTGTGGCTTGGAGGGAGGGCACGCTTGATTGCCGCTTGCTCGGAAGGCTGTGTTTCTTCTGAAGCCATGGAGCCAAAGTCGTATACATGTGCGATGACGTATAATTTGTAGGCTCTAAAGTCATTTTATTGTGATCAGAGGGTGCATTGTTTATCATTTAAATCTGCTAATTCAATCAGAGAGTTTAATTCGAAGCTCTTGTTGAATTGAGAAATCGTCTGTGTACTTGCCTTTTTAGGATGTGCTACACGATGATTGGTCAACCTGGACATGATGTGCATGCGTCAACAAGTTTGGGATAGTGGTAAGAAATTAGAGGGAGGGTATGTAATGTACACGTATAAGTTCTTATGCTATACTAATGCCTTTTTATACTACTGATGCTTTGTTTTGAAGAATGATGTTTTAAATAATATTATTATTATCTTTTTAGATTGTGGTAATTACTACTTTATTATGCAATTATTATTGTTGCTTAGAATGTAATTAGGGAAGAAGTTGATGGGATTTATCCTTTACAATTTATGGTATGGAATTTTGATTTCTTTTTTTTTTTCATAGCAAATTTGTTTTAGTTCAATGGACTTGCAGGTTGTATAGCAATGCATATTTGTTAATTTTGAAAACTTGAATCGTTTTTTTTTTATCAATTGTTACCAAACGGGTTTCTTGTCACCTGTTTTCAAAAACCCAAAAAACAGTGATTGTTACCAAACGGGTTTCTTGTCACTTGTTTTCAAAAACCAAAAAACAGTTAAAACTGTTTTTAGTTTTCAAACTGTTTTTAAAAAAAACGTTACCAAACGGCCTCTAAGATTTGAGAAAAGGAAAATATGGGATTTTAAAAACGAAAAACCGTTTCTTGTGTTTTTCAAGATGGCAATTTTGTAATCTTCTTTTTTCTTGCTATTCTCGACAGTTTTCTTCCTCACTCTCAGTCCTCTTCTTCCTCCATTTTCAGTTTGTAATATTCTTCGTTGGATCTCCTGCCATCCACTGGTTTCCATGGATTCCGAATCGAAATCCAGTGTTTCCATTCCGCTGGTTTCAGCGGGTTCCGCAGACTTCCGATTTGGTATGGAAAAACCTTTTGATGTATCCGGTCAAACACATGGCGGAATTCACGGCGTGTGTTGTGTGCCGTCGATTTCAACAGTTTCCCCACGGAAAGCCCCTATTGCCGGCAATTTTCCGCGCAGAACCCTTGAAAACGAAAAAGAAAAAAAACCTTGACGAGAGAGAGAGAGAGAGAGAGGACGGATCTGATTTAAACGGCGGCAAGAAGATTTTGTTAACTCCCATACATTTCCTCCATTCATGTCTGCTTAGATGGCATTAGTCAATTCAAGTGCCGGTATATTTTTTTTAATACAGAACTCTAACAAGTGGTTGTTGCCGATAAGGTCCACCAAAAAATAAAAATTTATACAAACTCTAACAAATAGTTGTTGCTGATAAGGTCTATCAAAATATAAAATAAAATAAAAATATTTGTTAATTCTAAGTGTATAATTATCTATATGTGTTGTGGAGAGCATAAACAAAAATAATAGAAATAACTAGTTGTTTTACCTGTGCTAAGCATGGGAGCATATTTTTTTAAATAACATATCTCTATTTCCTACATTTCCTTAACACATTTTTTAAACATATTAATATATTTTTCTTAATTGAATTCTATAAGTGATGTCAAGATAAACCACGCCAATTATGATGTTTTTCTTTATCCGGACCCCTCTATCTTTTGGACAAAATTTTTGCTAGCAATTCACCTATATGTTTATATTATTTGTGCTGTTTTATGGAAAAATTCTAAATATTTTAAAAATTATAAAACTCCAAAAAAATAATATCCACGTAGAGATGAGATATGAGATTATTGATTTCAAATAAATTATTGTGATATGGGGCACAAAAGAGCCATTGGAGAAAGAAGGGGATGTTCATTTGGAGGAGACGAAATGTGGTGTTTTCAGGACTCTACTTTAATATATATATATATATATGATACATGATTTGTTCTTGTTATTTGGATAAGCTTTCATTACCTAGTTTTAGGGATGGCGACCAAAACCCTAAATCGCCCCTATCAGGTTGGTAGTGAGGGCATGTTGGGTTGACCCTATTGTATAAAAAAATTAAAAAAAAGTTTAAAAAAAAATAGAATATATCTATAACAATATGTGTATATAGTCAGAATTGGAGTGGATTGGGCTAAACCCAAACCCACCCCTAACTCGGTTTTGGTAATAATGTTATAAGCAGTATTTTTGAAGTATTTATTGAACTTGATTATTGTTTTTTGAACTTCTACGTATATAATAGGGGCTGGAATTGTCTACCACATGAAAATGCGGCAAACGATACCGCCCAAATGTGAACCGTGAGATGGGAGCATCTCACGGTTCACATTTTTCAAAATTTTTTTGTGAAAAAAAAAACTAATACTTTTTTTTTTGTGAGGGGGCGGTATCGTCCGCCGCATGAATATGTGGTAGACGATTCCATCCCATATAATAGTTATTGTTTCTGTTCATGATGGGACTCGTTGAGTAAGCAACTATTGGAAATTTTTGGCAGGGGCATATGGATATATCATAAACAATGGATTTCATTATGAATTTCATATATGGTTTTAGGATGCTACACAACCAATGGATGGAGATGGATGAGGAGCTTGGGTGGTTGGTCCTCTTGGGTAATATTAAAACGATGCAATGTGAAGGAAAAAGAGTGGCACCAATATTATTTAATCAACTATTTTATATGTTACAAAAATGTGAATTTAAATATCTAAGTTTAATAATTAACTATTTTTTAATAATTAAATAATTGTTATTTATCTAGTGGATTACTATTACAGAAACATTGGGATAACGCATTTAAATTATCTAAACAAATAATAATTATTTGACTTATTAAAATATAATTATAATTATATTATATTAGTAAAATAAATATCTTTTCGTGAAAATAATAGTTAAATAAATATTTAAAGTGGCACCCAAAAGGGCCACTTTATTTAAATAATATATCTGCAGGTGGCTAAATTTTGTGCTGATCGAATCCATGAAGTGGTAACAGAAGAATGGGAGAGGGATGAGGGATAATGTTGGTGTAAGAAAAGGATTAATCTTATAGTTTTAATTTAATAAAATTAAATCTTATTTCTTTGGGATGTCCCTTCTTTTTTTTAGTAAGATATTTTTTTAAATAAAATTTATCTTGTTTGTGTGGGATCCAAAGGAGCTATGAGAGAAGAGAGAATATGCACACATGGAGGAGAGAGAGTATGGGGTTTCAATGGGCCCAAAATGACCATTGGAGAAAGAAGGGGATGTCCACATGGAGGAGAGAGAAGGTAGTGTTTCTGTACTCTGCTTTACTATATATATAGTACATAATTATCTATATATATATTACCAAATAAAAATAATAATATATATAAACAAATATATTGTGGAGACCATGAGCATTTGGACATGGCCTCACCATTCCAAATTTTCTTAGGGTCCTTATGGAAGGATTTATGTATGATGTATTGTTAATCAAAAATCAACTTTTAAATTATGACTTACCAAACTATAGTCGTTTTTTTTTTTTATCAATTATTACTAAACGGGTTTCTTGTCACCTATTTTTAAAAACCAAAAAACAGTTCAAAATGTTTTTAGTTTTCAAACTGTTTAAAAAAAAAAAAAGAAAAAAACATTTTTATTAGAACCTAAAATATATTCTTAAAATATTTTTCAAAAATTAGTTTTATGTAATGTAACGCCCCGGATCCGTGTTCTTCATTAAAGATATAACACGTCTCCTAGGGGTTAGTTAAGGATCTCAAAAATGGTGATCGCTGGATAATCACCCACATTTTATATCACATCAGAGTGCACAATTCAAAATTTCTATCCAGGTAAGTTGTGAAATCATCACATACCTCAGATGGGCCCAAGTTTACTATCTTATTACAATTTCTCAAATTTCAACTTAACAAGTTTAAGACCAAACAACCTGCTGGACTAAGGTCGGTAGTAATAATCCTCCTCCCTATATGTACAGCCGGATCTACCCCGTAGGCACCTCACCACGAATATCTGAAAAACAAAGCAACAACGAGGGAATGAGATACGAATATCCCAGCGAGTGACACATGCATGCAGAAAATAGTTAACACAGTTATAAGACATGCTTCAACAAATAACCAACGATAATAACAACGCAATTCCGATAACAACTCAAACCAGGTCAATGTTATGCATATGGTTACATTGATTAATTTACATGCCAAGTAGACACTCCACACCTCCATGTACACAGTTCCGGCCTACTCAGGGTTTCGGAAACTCTGAAATGACGGCCTACTCAGGGTATCGTCATCCAATGCCGGCCTACTCCGGGTATCGGCACTGACAACCAGGCCTACTCAGGGTATCTGGCTGCTCTACACTGGTCGTGGCAACACACAAGGCCATGCAATTTCACCAACAAACACATACCATCACATTACTAAGCTTAACAAGGATCCATGGGAAGCTAAACCCAAACCGATAAATAACCGTTTAAAACTCTGCATTAGTACACATCACCCATGGTTCCAACCAGAACATCAACTCACACAAGTGTTCCAACCAGAACATCAACTCACTCAAGAAATCAAGTAAATAATATTTGCAACTTAATTCAAAACTTACCATCAAAACAGGGTTTAATAAATCAAATCAAGTACCAAACAGTGCATGCTTCAAGATGACTAAAATAAAGCCCTAGTATGTAGATATCCGAACATCCTCGACTTATTTCCCAACATCTACTTCATAAGCCTTTACTAAACCTAGGATCTGTCTTCAATGTTCTCATAAGCAAATTTTTATCTCTAATGTCGTAAACAATTAATTGGGTAAGTGGTTGAAGACCCTCTAGCATCCAAAACCCCTTGGTTTTACGAAATTATAGGATTCGGCAAGAAAAACAACTGGGCGCTTACTTCCTGAAGTGGGCGCCAAGTGAGCGGTGACTCGTTTCATAAAAATAAGGCTGGCGCTCACTCGTGGTTGAGTGGGCGCGAGCTCGGCGCCAGATGGGCGTGAGAAAAGCGCGAGAAGGGCGCGGGAAATTTAGGTGGGCGCGAGCTGAGCGCTGAGTGGGCGCTAGCTCAGCGCCGGGTTAAACCTTCTGGCACTTACTTCCCGAAGTGGGCGCCAAGTGGGCCGTGACCCACTGCGACTTTCAGTTCTCTGTTAATCCCAGAACTCCAACTCTGGCTGAATTTTTCCTGTCTATAACTACTTATCTAGCCTCCCAACACTCCCAGGACACATTCAAACCTATTTTGGATTTAATCTAACATGTTTCCCAGTTATCCCCAATTCCGCTGTACAAAACCCTTCGGACTGTCTTTTCCCAGAAAACACCGAGAATAATTCATTTAATAAACATGCATTCATTCAAACCAAAGACACGAATAAACCAAAACCTCAGTTGTAAAACAGTGCCACTCACATGTATGCGCTTAATCCCAGAACAACAGCTTCTTCCACAATTGGCCGAGCACGACTCCGGTTGCGCGCGAAGATGAAATGGTAGCCGAACAATTCCTCTGCTCGCGAGAGAGATAACCCGCAGAAATCCGACTCCAATAAACTCCTAGCAGTCCTTCCGATTCTTGTTCTTCACGGGAATAACCCCAATCGCCATTACAGCCGCAATTGCCAAATCGCCCAGCCCTCTCCAGCTAATGAGACTAACGAAAATTAGTTCCGTAAGTATGATACGCGTATTCCTACAACCCCAAACCCTACTTTCCCTTTTTGGTATCTTTACCTCGCGAGACGTACGCTGCTTGATAACTTTCCAATTTCCTTGATCCGCGCTCGCCCACTGGAAACCCTACCTGTTCCGCATCCACTTACGTTAATAAGCAGACACTATACTTTAATAATAATAAAATAATAATATAATTTTTTCCCAGAAAACGGCTATATAACGCTTGTACATACGAGTATGGGCTAAGCCCTCAAACTACAAAAAATCACCTGATAAACACAGTTTATATATATCAAAATGAATAACTAATTAAATAAATAAACTCACCAAAAATCAGGGTCTTACATGTAATTAGTAATTTTTAAAAACTATAAATTTCCCATCTTTAGTACGGATTAAACATCTACTTACAAAATAGAGTCGTGATTGGAAGTTGCCAGTCCGGTACCCTCCTTTATAAAGGAGGATTAAACTCGGGTAGTCTCGACTCAACCTAGGCTTGCTTATTGGGCCGTGCCAGGTCGGGGGGCCTAGGCCATCGGCCCGTTTAGGCACGGCTCGCCAGGGCATGCAGCCCGCTTTAGCGCGGGCCATTCATGTGCTGACATGCTAGGGGCCCTCTTTTACCTCCAAACTTTTTTGCCTCTTTTACCCCCCAACAGCTATATTGGGGCGAGGGGGGGTATGGTTGTAATTGACTGTTAAAGACCTTTTATATCCTTCAAACTGCCAAATAACAGTCATATTGGAGGATAGATCGAGGTGGTAGAAAGCCACTTTTGGTTTTCTATAAATAAGTCTACCATTCCCACTCCAAACCACACCTCTTCTACAATCTCTTACTCTTCTCTTCTTACTTTATTAGAGTCTTGTTCAACGTTTTGGCCAATGGCAGGTAGACTCGGCAAAGTGCTCACATGGGGGGGGGGGGGGGTCCCTAGGCGAACCATTGGCCACAATTTTGACAAGACTTTAAGAAAGCTATAAATCAAGTTACTATTGTTGTATTTGCAAAGTTGTACTAGTAATAATTAATTAATTTATATTTTTTTGAGTAAAATCTATTTCAATATGTGTAAGACAATTTTGTGAATAATAAACAAAATTTTCAGAAATTTTTGTGATTTTTTACTATTTTTTTGGAATTTTCCTTGATTTAATTTTAAAAAATCATTTTTTAATACCCCAAACCCACTAGGCCTGGCGGGCCTGGTCCGACACGGCCCGCTGGCTAGGACGTGTCGTGCCAGGCAGGGGGTATATACAAAACGGGCTGCTCGTGCCACGACCCGCCATGCCTGGCCGGCCCATTTAGCGCCCCTAACTCAAGCTAGGACCACCCAAGTCAAAATGAGAACGAGATTGTGTAGTATCAATCCCGACTGCTTGAGAAATTTGCAAAAAAAGAAAGTAACTTTTAAAACTTTTTTTGGGAAAATTATGAAAAAGGGTCACTTTTTTCGATAATTAAAAAAACAGTCCATCATAATTAAATTATAAGATCACTTTTCAAAAATAATTAAATCTGAGGATCATTTTACTTGGCACACAAATGCATTATATGCGTGTTTTGCTAAACCATCTTTTGCCATGACCCAACATTTGAAGCCTTTGTTCATAAAGGTTCACATGAATGGGATCTCAATCAATAGAGTTTTAATTGATAACGGGGCAACAGTTAATTTCATTCCGATACTACAATGAGGAAATTGGGTAAGTCTTTTCGGATTTAATTTAGTCAAAGATCACCATTAATAATGCAGAAGATCCAGACGTTCCGAATGCCTTGTCTTCTCTTTATCATCTAATTTCCGACAACGGGGATGTGGACTGGAGTACCCTGACTAGGCTTCTTCGTTCGTGGCCGAGATGTGCCATAGACTGGAACAGATGGGTGGCTAGATTACGTCCTCATTTGATGAGCACATGGATCAGACTTGGTCTGGCCGAAATAATGACTTATGAACAAGAAATGATGGTAAAAGGGGATAAGCCTAGAATGGTGAAACCCCCTATTGTTCAAGAAGGTCGTTAGAAAAAACGGACTCATCTTAAGTTTCCTTTTTATTATCATTAGTTTTAACTTCCGGGATTTCAAGCACTATTTCTTTTGTTACTTCTACCGTGGAGGGAGTCGACATCCTGCTATATTCAGTCAGCATCTGATCGATCAGTAATTTTTCTTCTTCTCCTCCAGCGAAGTTATTAGTTAGATCCTCATCAAAAACCGATTTTTCGGTCCTTGAGGCCATCGTGTTGGAAACAAGCTTAGGCACAGTGCCTAGAATATTTGATGAATCAAGTACTGGGCTCTTTTTGAGCTTCTACGGTTTTGGGGTGTGTTTCTTCGCGGCGAACCTAGAGTATCCATAAGGTTGAGAGGACCCAGTACTCTGTTTCTGATGTCGCATACTGGCCTGCTGTTGTAGACACTCCAAAATTGCATGATTTTTTATAAATCTTGAAGGAGAGAAAGATTTTATTGGAATTTTCAATTCTTCGTATTGGGTTTGACATCCTTAACCCATTTGAATCTAAAACCACAAAGGAAAAAGGCTCGAATTCAATCTTTTGTACGAAGTCAAACTTTTGCCGGTTGAATTTTGTTGACTTTTGACCCCAAAAAATGAAATTTTTTTAAGCAAGATTTCAAGATAATTTTTCCCGGTAATCAGGTTTTTAGCAATATTATTGCATAAATGAATTTTTTGAGATTTTAAATCTTGACGAATACCTTAGTTTTAACATATTGAATCTTTTTACCGGACCTGAAAAACCGGAATTTAGCCTGGAACTGGAAAGTTGACTTTTTATTCATTTGGAATTTAGGTCTAGAACTATTTTTAATGGATTCAAATGGGGGGTGTTTGCATATTTACATGTAATATCTTAAGTAAATGGAGATTAAAAAATACGAGGACATTTACTTAAATGATATTACATGTAAATAAGTATTGCCTGTGTTAAAATTCGGATAAAAGCTTCTTTCCTTGTATCCGACAGATAATGTCGGATACAAAGAGTTTTGTTTGTATCCGACTTGAGTTGTCGGATACAAGGATTTTGCTCAAAATTGAGTAATTCCGAGAGTTTTCACTTTTTTTACTGTTTTACACATCTCTATGAGTGGGAATTCCCGGAAATAGCCTTAGGGTTTAAGTTGGTGGATTCTAGACATCATTTTGTGTCTAGCATTAGGGCACCCCTTACCCTAGCCTTTGCCTATAAATAGGAAGCCTCTCCTTAAGCAAATGGCCAAGAATTTTTGAAAAGAGTTGGAGATTGAAAAGCTCCAAGTGAAGAAGGGAACCACTGCCCCATTGCTTCTAGCACCCCCATGTAAGCCTAAAACCCCTTTTCTTTTATGTTTTTAAATTCTAGAAATAGATCTTTCTTCTACCTTTCTATAGAATAATGGCCTACTCTTTGTGTATGCAACCCCTTTCCCTACTCAAAGTACCTCGAGACTCCCTCTAGCCGTAAAACGTGGAGAGGGATCTAGGGAAAACGTGGAGAGGGATCTAGGGGAAACGAGATTGAGAATTGATCCTTAGTCTTAGAACCCTCTTGAATGGCCTTTTTTTGTGTGAAAACCCATTTCCTACTCTAAGTACCCCAAGACTATCTCGAAACCGTAAAAATGGGGAGAGAGAAATAAGGGAAACGAGAATGGGAATGGAACCCTAGTTCTAGAACCCTCATTTTATTAATGTACTTTAAATGCTATATGTTGTTTGTATATGATTAGAGAGATGATTTTTTACACATGCACCCATAGCACTCGTTTTGTCGGAATCGGCTTGTATTTCGGATCTATCGTATTCATTAGGATAGATCTAAAATAAATGGCCCTAAGCAGTTTTGGGACATCTCTCAATGATTTTCAAAATGATTTCAAGCAAGGTATCTTTGAGTATTGAAGACCTCATGGTCTAACCTCTCGGTTTTTGGTATATTCTCTCCAATCGAAGAGAATGGTGAGCCAATTTCGTGCCCTATTTCCTCCTGGAGGTTTGTCAATACCTTTTGAAATGATTTTGATTTAGATTGCATGGATTACACACACTTGATCACCGTTTTGGGTTGATTTTACTTAAAAAAGGGAAAAACTGGATAGCAGCTGTACCCTAACTTCGGACACTCATAACTTCATCATCCGGATGAATTTTGGAGTGATCTAAATACATGGGAAAGGTGAGGCTGTCTAGTTCTTGCCTATAAAATTTCATCAATTTTTATGAAGTGGTTTTTTGACACCATTCAGTCGAAGTTGATAGGTCAATTCATGCCAGATTGCTGAACCTATCACTTTGAATAAGCACCATCTACTCGATTTAAGTCCAATTTGAGTGATTTTGGTTTTTGTGCTTTCTTTTGGGAGTCTACTTTCAAATCCAATTGGTTTCATAATTTTTTGATTTCATTTGTGTCTTGGGTAACATATTTACTCAGAACTGCTCAATAACATATTTCTGGGCTAATCTGTGATCTTCGGGGCCTATTTGGGAGGTCACCCAAAGCACATCCGGATGAATTTTTATATGAGGCTAGTTTCATTTGCAATATGGCCCTAAATACTTCATTCATGCAAAATTTCACGAATTTATATGGAGTCAATTTTTCCAAATGAATTTCCAAAATTGCCCACTTGTTACTTTTACCGATTTCCAACAGCAGATTTCAAAGGAGCATAAATCCTAGGGTTTTAACTGGATTTGATTGAAAATTTGCATGAGTCTTCTATTTATCATAATCTTTCAAATGGATTTGGTTTGATTCAATTTAAATTTGATTTGAATGATTTCAAGACAAATGGCTCTATCTTTTACCAAATTTTCCATATTTGTCTTAACTTTGATTGTATTCAAGTTTTGCTTTGATTTCTATTTAATGGTGATATCGCAGAAGTGATACTTACATAAAAGAGGATCTGGAATTCATTGGATTTATTATGTGGAGGTATCATACATGTGTTTAGTTCTTTTCAAGCTTTTTGATTACTTTAGCAAGCCTTCATTATTTTGAACATGAACAACACTTGGCAACCACCTTGTGTGGATGAATGGGGGTGTCTAACACCTTCCCCAATTCATAATCTAATCCCCTTACCCATCTCTGGATTTTATTTTCAAATAGGGTTATTTTTACTCTAGATTTGACTTTTTGTTTATTTTAATGATTTTTTGTGCCCATTCACATCTAAAAAGAATGGTGGCGACTCTCCCATTTTGTTGAGCCCGTGTGATGATGAATGGAATTATCTAGGTAATTTTTCCATGCCTCACAGCTGTCGCTGCCAGCGTCACTTTTGCGTCTTGGTCATGGCTGCGACGTTTTCCTGCGAATAATGTGATATACAAGCTTCTTTACGTGGGATACGAGCGCATCTTACATGAGGCATAAGTGCATTCTATATGGGATACGAGCGCATCACACATGGACACAAGTGTGTTTTATCTAAAATAAAATGACACTATTTTTAGAAATGACTCTTCAGCTCAATTAAGTTTGAAAAGGGACCCTTTTTTGTAAAATGAGATCTTTATTGACTTTTTTTATAAATACAGATCAAAAAGTGACCTTTTTCATAATTTTCCCAACTTTTTTTTCTACTTTTTCCCAAATTTTTATCTTATTTTTGAAAATTTTTATTCGGAGACCTGACCAGGTCTGTAACAACCAATACCAGACTATACTAGACGGTACTAAACTATATTAGACTACTACTTTGATACACTGGAGTTTTTTTTGTTGTTGTGATATTTATAGTTTACCCCTTTGAGGTTTCAATAATCCACTTTATATTGAGGTTTCTGAAATATTAGTTCACCTCCTTAAGCTTTGTTGTATGTAATAGTCTTTCTTAAATTTTGACTTCAAAATTTTAAGAGTATTAATGAGGTAGCAATAGAAAAAGTATATATAGACAATTTTACCCATCTCATTCTTATATATATATTAGCAAGGTGTACGTGCAATATTATACGTTGTGGGAGGGAACAATTGTATAACTGACTATTGAATTTAAAAAAAATTGAAGTATTTTTTACCATTGGAGCTTTTTATTAATGTATCTTCAACATGATATGTATGGGCTATTAGGGAAAATCATGCACTTTAATTGACGCAAATCCCAGGGAACGCTTCGCATTATATATAATATACAGATATAGATTAAAGGGAAAATTGATTTTTAGTGATACTTTTCAAAATAATTCAGATTTAGTTGTCTAATTCTTGGCAATTGATTTTTAATGATACTTTTTTAACATAATTGAAAATCAGTGTCATTTTTATTCATTGAAATTTTTTTTTGAAAATACCCTAAAAAGACTTGTAAACCTTATTTATAACAAAATGAGTGAAAAGGTTTTCAAATTCTTTTGAGGGCATTTTGGAAATGGAAAAAAACTCGTTTTCAAATTCTTTTGAGAGCATTTTGGAAATGGAAAAAAACTCTTAATGGACAATAAAATGACACCAATTATCAATTATTTTAAAAAGGTGTTACTAAAAATTAATTACCGAGAATTGGCCGACTGAATCTGAATTATTTTGAAAAAGTATCACTAAAAACCAATTTACCCTAGATTAAATACCAAAACTACCTGATCAGCCGCCGGATTGCCCAATCCACCAGTTTGGTAAGACCGCCGGTCCGGTCATGCCCCCGGTTCCGATCCGGTAAACAGTGTGTGTAATGTGTATTCATTCAGCAATTTCCAATTATCTTTCCCTATGATTCCGCTTTCTCACTCACAAACCCAAATAAACATTAAAAAAAAACTAAAAAAGAGAGAGAGATGAACAAACTTCCCAACAGTTTGTTTCAAACCCGTTAGGTCTGATGCAATCAACTGTGTCCTACATCTCCTCATGGCATCCATTGATGTGTGCGTCTGCCAGTACGTTTATTTTTTTTTTGGTAATGCTGCTAGTACGTTATTTAAGCCACTTGTGTGACCTTCTGTATTAAAAAATGGATTCAAATCACCTGCTGGGCGCCCAGCACTGCTGGGTGCCCAGCAGCCAATGAGAATCCCCCAAGGATGGGCCCTATCTGAAAAATTGGCTTTTGTGTCAGGGCTGCCCTGACACAAAAGCCCCTTGGGGGATTCCCATTGGCTGCTGGGCACCCAGCAGTGCTGGGCGCCCAGCAGGTGATGTGAATCCTAAAAAATAACTGCTGGCCGGTGAGATGAAACCACAAGACCTGAAATCCCTAAAATAGTCCCCAACCCCACATCGTATCCTCCGTCCCCTTCAGTCTTCACCCCTAAAAACGAACGTAGCCAATAACACCCAAAGCCGTCTCCTTTTGTCCATTTCTCTAACCATTTCCATCACCTTCACCAAACGGACAATCTTCTCTTTCATTTTTTTTTAATTATTTTCCCTTCCATCGCTACTATTTGTTTATGTGCATTTCCTCGATGATCTGATATACCCCCGCTGGGAAAAAAATGTCTGCCGGAATCCTCCCTGCTCTGGTGCCCGGATCCGGCTACACCGGCCTGAGAACCACCTCAACCAAGCTGTTCCAAGGGAAGGATACGATTTCATGGAGCCAGAAAACTGTCTCGAATGGTTCTAAGACTTACTGTATGAAGGTAATGTGAACTTGTAATTAATCAATGACATAACTGTTTTCTCTTTTAGATTTATAGAGATCACAAATATGGTTCCTTTCTATTTCTGTTTCAGACATGGAATCCGATCAATAACAAGAAGTTTGAGGCACTCTCTTATCTTCCACCTCTCTCCGATGACTCCATCGCCAAGGAGATTGATTACATGTTATCCAAAGGGTGGATCCCTTGCCTTGAGTTCGATGAGGTAAGAACAAACCTTTTTATTTTTATTTTTAAATTTTTTTTATATTTTTGTATGTGATTTTTGAGTTTCAATTCTATAAATATGCAGACTAGAATTTCTAGACCCTGAAATCGTTTTGACTTAGTAACTTTCCAAATCAAATTATCTGAGTCAATTCAGTGCAACTAAAATAACTTAATTTTATTTTTTCCGTGGGATCTTGAGGGAAATAAATTAAATGAAAAAAATTAATTAGTCTTAAATCTCTTCATATGTTTCTGCAGTTATATTTTCTTATGGTTATTTAATTTATATCTGTATTTTCATCTCAATATTTCAATTTGTTTCTGTTTATCGTAGTTTGGGCATGTACATAGGAACAATAGCAGGATCCCAGGATACTATGATGGCAGATACTGGACACTGTGGAAGCTGCCAATGTTTGGGTGCACAGACTCCTCACAGGTCCTGAATGAGATCAGAGAATGCAAGGAGACATACCCAAATGCTTATATTCGCTGCTTGGGCTTTGATAATCAGCATCAGGGCCAGTGCATGGCCTTTGTGATTCAAAAACCCACCACCACCACCATTTAAGGAAGTGTTTGCTGCTCAGTTTTCTGTAGTTTCTCGTTTGTTTTTTTCCCTGAGGAAGCTTTCTGGTTTCCTTTTGCATGAATAAGTTGGTGGGGTGGGTGGATTTTGAGAAAGTGACTTGTTTTGTTGGATGGAAAGCCTTAGCTTTTGATTAAAATAATTCCTTATAATATGTTGTTAACTATACAGCACATGAGATGCGCCCATGGTTTTGTTGAAGACTGGAAGCTGGAATTCTATATGAGTCCATCTTACTTTGTTTCTATATGAGATTATTTCATGTTGACGAAAAGTGTACTGATGTGCCTCATCACCACTTTTAATTGGCTGGTTGAAGAATCTGTTTTGTTGATGTGATTTCAACTTGGGGTGTTCATGGACCACAGCCTACCCAGCCTAGCTCGGATGACCATTTCATTCTTTGGCTGGCTTGGTAACCATTGGTGATCCACAGGGCCAGGCTGAGCAAGATTTTAGAAGCCCAAAATAATTTTTAATTTTCTTATGAAGAGACGCACAATAAATCATTTGATATAAATATGGGCCACAAAGCATATGGTCCATACATAAGTAGAGTTATAGTTTAATTAGGATATGTTTTCTTTTAAGATAAATAGTAGATTTTTTTTTCTTAAATTATCTTTTATTATTAGTTTGAATAGGATTAGAATTTGATTGCAAGTAGGGAACTATGTTTATTATAAATAGGCCTATAGTCTTTTGGGAATAAGAATAATTTTTTAATTAGGTTCTTAAAATGAAGCTCCTCTTATTCTCGAGTAATGTTGAGACTCTATTACTTGATAACAATGCATGAGACTCTAATAGAATACAGCAAATTAAACACCATATTCTCTCTTTAACGTTATATTGACCTTATCATTTTGGTTTATAGGTTTATATAGTATAGTAATTAATATATATATATTAACAAATCATGCTATTTTTTATGTGATTAGTTATCTTAACCATAATTAATAGTGATTAATATATATCTTTAACGTAATTAAGTCAAGAACCATAAATTAATTTATCAAAAAAATTTATTTTATAAGAATTTTAAATATTGATATTATCATTACAGCAGATAATATATCTTTGAATTATAATAATAGTTATTAAAAATGAAAACGAAAAAGAATAGTTAAAAAAAAGATATATCTTAATTAAATATTTATTTTACGATTATTTAACAATAGTGATTAGAGATATATTATTTATAGTGGCCCTTTTGGGTGCCACTTTAAACATATATTTATTTTATTATTATT
This sequence comes from Buxus sempervirens, assembly GCA_947561395.2. Lineage (NCBI taxonomy): Eukaryota > Viridiplantae > Streptophyta > Magnoliopsida > Buxales > Buxaceae > Buxus > Buxus sempervirens. Next base: position 25,152,738 of record OX387189.1, read on the forward strand.
TTTACAAAAAATATTTATTTTACTAATACAGTATAATTATAATTACATTTTAATAAATTAAATAATTATTAATTCTTTAATTGTAATCCTTTAAATAAATAAATTATTTAATCATTAAATAATAATTAATTATTAAATTTTACATATTTAAATTTACAATTATTTAACGTATAAAATAGTTGATCAAATATTATTGGTGCCACTCTTTTTCCTTTGTATTGCATCGTTTTAATATTACTCAAGACAACCAACTGCCCAAGCTTCTCATCCATTGCCCTAAAAACAAATATGAAATTGTTTCTGATATAACCATATGCATGTGCCAACAAATTTCTAATAGGTGCTTACTCAATGAGTCCCATAATGAACAACAACCAATAACTATTATATACGTAGACATTCATAAAACAACAACCAAGTTCAATAAATAGGACAAGTATCTAGAAACCATAACACAAAAATACTTAAGAAATACTGTTGTTAACATTATTACCAAAACGAGCTTAGGGGTGGGTCCGAGTTTAGCCAAATCCGCTCCAATCTTGACCTTATGATATGCATATATAAATATATTTAATGAATAAATATATTATATGGATGTATTCTATTTAAAAACACCCATTTCATTTTATTTATACAACTAGGTCAACCCCTACTTGCCCTCGCTACCAACCTAAATAGGGCGAGTTAGGGTTTTGGTTGCCATCCCTAAAACTAGGTAATGAAAACTTATCCAAATAATGAGAACAATTACGTTGTTAATGCACTCTGGATGACAATTGTAGAATTTTCACTAAAAAAAAAAAAGGACTTTACTGGTAGCCAAAAAACCTCTAGCAAAATATTGAATCCTACTGGTAGAAGATTAAATGACATAAGGAACTGTTGCTATTAAAATCTTGGACTATGAATAAATTACTAGAATGCTTACACTTGGTAACAAAACGTCCCACCACTATATTTATCATTGTAGCAGTTATTTTAAATTATATAAAAATAACGTATTTCAAAAAATATATATGTGTTAACACAAATTTTCGTGTCTAACACAAAAGACAAGAAAAATGTAACAAATAAAAATTTGTATTCGAAAAGAAGAAATGGGTTACAATCTTTGTGATTCTCCTCTGATTCGATCTCCTTAATGGGTCTTTGATCTAAGGGCTACACGAGCTTGATCTTGAATCAAACTTCAATATTCAACTTGAAGGCTATGAGAGCTTGATCTCAAATTGGGCTTCGATTTTTTATCCGGGGGCCGTAACGCTTGGTCTCGAACCGGACGATCTTCCTTTGTTGTGATTGTGATTTTTTCTTCTCTTTTCTCAAAGTATAAATTTGATAAAGAGAAAACGGGGTAGATTTGGTGTAGACTTGTATGAGTTTCTCCAACTCTCTTTGAATTTCTGTAGAGTTTCTCTAAGCTTTAGGTAGAACTTCTATAGCTTGAATTTGCCTTCTGATTTCTGCAGAGTTTCCCCAAGCTTTAGGCAAGTCTTCTAGAGCTTGTTCAAATCTCCTCTTCTTCCCATTGAGGTCCTCTATTTATAGTCAAACGTTATGAGCACTTGCCTTAATATGAAGATCTCTTTTGATTGAGAATTTCCTTATGAGGGTGCGTCTCATTTGGCAGCAATTTGAATTTGATTGAGCATACCATACTGAGGAATCTATTTGCTTTGATTTTGGCATTCATTTGAATATTGAATTATTTCTTAATATTCTATGCCATTTGTGGGGTTGTGACTTTCCTTCTTTGGATCATCACAACTTTGTTATCAAAAGACATCGATTTTGTTTTAGTAACAAATATAACCCATATCTTACTTTGTAGAGCCCATTTGAAGTTAATGGGTTGGATTTGTAGGATGCTTGTTTTGACCCATATTTCATAATTTAAGGGTCGAACCATCATTTTGTTTAACCCGGCTTATTTGTTTGGTTAAGCCCTGGCCTTGGATTTGATCTCATTTGCCAAAGTCAATTATTTGACTTGGTCAACTTTTTAACTTGATAACACAAAATTTTCAGTGTCTACAATATGTTCCCGTGCTTAGCACAGGACGGGTAAAGGTAAAAATCTAGTTTATAAGTGTTTTTTGTATAATTAATACTTGTCTTCCTTGATTAGCTGATGCAGGGGGATCCAAGACAGATGATGCTGAGCTGTTAGATTGCACATTGATGGGGCTGAGATACCATGAGTTGGCAGATGAGCGCAAAGGCGGGAAGTGATTGTGATATTTTCCTAATTTGGGCAGTTTTGAGTACGTTTCATTCTTTTGGCCATAACTTTGGCTACAGGTGTCGGAATCGTATATAAGACCCCAATTCGGAAAGCTCTTTTTAGCGCACAAGCCATGGACACCAGCTATGCTCGGAATGCATCTTTTTCGACCTCAAATTCCGTTGTTGTCCCCTCCGAATCACTATTTTTAGTTTTTTTTCTATTTTTGCTAATATTTCGTTTGTCAATTAGGAAGTGATTTTAAACCCGATTTGGGCTAGATTTTTCACAAATTGCTTATTTTATTCTTTATTTCATTTTAACATGATTTTCGGGATTTTGCCGTTTTTGGTAACATTCAAATACAGACGATTTTTGGCTATAAAGTCCGGCTTGTGGACTGATTTTTTATATGGCTAGATTTAATAATATTCAGTTGAACTTTAGAGACGTATTCTCTGTGTTTTGGGCGATTTTCTTGTGTTCTTTCCTGTGAATCATCTGTTGGAACTAGCCTGCAAAATAATCGCTATTTTTTCTGGCGTCACTAGCGTTTGGTGTGCAATTTGGATTACAATTTGAATTGGAAATTCAGATTTTAGTCCTGATTTTTCAAAACTCAAAATATTCTTTGGCTACCTAGATTTTTTAAATTGACTTTGGCAACCTCAAGAATCCTATTAGTTGACATTTTAATTATAGTAGATTTTATTGTTCTTACATTAATTAGTGCAACATATAATAATCAAATTCAATCAATTTGAAAGATATCTTTAATTAGGATTCTAAAATCATAATAATCATTTCAAAATAAAATTGTAATTAAAAATAACTAATTAATAACACAAGTTATTTAATTGGTAGAAATATCAACATAATTATGAAAAAATATCTAATTAATACTGGTATTATGATACATTTCTAATTGATAAGAATCCTAATACTAATTATTTATGATTTTAGAATCCTAATTCCATATATTTTTACTCCAAACTCAATCACAATCTAAGATTTTGATGAGTCACACATTGGAATCTCTAAAGCCAATAGTCGATAAACCAATCTGAATTTGATCTTAATAATCTAGTGAGTTACATATATCTCATATTTCAATAAAATAATTCTTATGTACTATTATAAAAAGATAAATTATAATTGTTTCCATAATTGTAAATCTTGCATATAAATAATTTTTATATATAATGATTAAATAATATTTTTCCTTTCTTGAATTTCGTGTGAATTTTGTATCTAATATAACTAGGGAAGACACATGGATTATTACTTAAAAATATAGGAGTTATACACATAGGGTAGTTACTTGGTAGAGAATTACTAATACTTAATAATGTACGATTCTATATAGGAGTCATACATAGGTGTAGTTCCTTGATAATGCAAGAGTTTTTGTTGTGAAGTTTTGTATAGGATATAAGAGTACTCTTTTAAGAATTTCTTGAAAGAGTTTTCTAAAAGGCCAACCTAGGAATATTCCCAAGAGTTTGCTTAGTAATAGCATATATATGTACTATTATAAAAAGGTAAATTACAACTATTTCCATAATAGTAAATCTTGCATATAAAAAATATTTATACCATAACGAATAATAATTTCTCTCTTTAATTTCTTTTAAGTTTAAATATTGTATAACATTAATGTATTAAACATAATATAACATGTAATTATGATTAATCTATTTTAATGTGGTCCATTATTTAATATATATGCCATTAAAATGTCCTACTACTATATTTGATCACAATAACAAATATTTTAAATTATTTGATAAAATATTATTTAAGGAAAATATATGTTCATGTTATTGCTGCTACTATTTCTATTATCTTAAGTGGAAGTTTGCTATGCAATCATAGGATATATAAATGAAAAATGGAATTTATTGAACTACTTTCTCAACATGAGTACAGAGAGATATACAAGGCAGTGCGTAAAGGTTCAAGATACATAACTATTTAGGTAATCCTACGAGATTTAGTTAGGAGAAAATCTCTGTTGTTTGATACTTGATACACAGTTTGACTCCTTGAATTTTGAATGAATCAGTTTGTTGAGACTACTTATCAATTTTGATATTGCTCACATCCTTATCCCTTCATTGACTACATTAGTTTTTCGATTTTGGATCTAGGTTTGAACCTGTACTATTAAATACCCTCCCTCAAGTTGTGTTAAGGTTGAAAGTAGAACTTGCTGTGAAGATAATAGAAGGATGCTTTAGAGGGAGACTTTGTGAAGATATCAGCAAATTGGTTTGTGGAAGCGATATGTCGTGTGACAAGATGACCAAATGCAACCTACTCCCTGAAAAAGTGATAATCTATCTCAATATGTTTGTTTTTGGCATGAAAGACCAGATTAATTGTCATGTAGACCGCACAGAGGTTGTTACAAAATAATATTGGAGGTGTTCATGGAAGAATTTGAAGATAACATAGGATGAATGTGAGCCACATAACTTCATCCATGGTATGAGCCCTTGATCTGTACTTAGCTTCGGTGCTAGATCTTGAGACTATATGTTGCTTCTTAGCACACTAGGAGATCAAATCACACCCGCGAAAGGTGCAATAACATGTAGTTGAGCATTGAGTTGTGGGACAATTTGCCAATCTGCATCAGAGAACGCAAAAAATAAGTATAGAATGTGAGGTTAAATGAAGACGAAATAGTAATGGAGCCCTTTCATATCTCAATATGCGTCACACCATTTTTAAATGTGAGTAAGATGGGGCTTGCATAAATTGCAATAAACACTATACGATAAGTCGGGTAGGGTGAGAGTTAGGTACTGAAGTGCACCATCAAGTCCTCTAAAGAAACTTGGATCTTCAAGTGGAATATCATTTTTCAGTCTGCTAATTTTTGTTTCTATAGGAGTACCCATTGGCTTATAGTCTATCATCTAAGCCATGTCCAAAATAGAAAGAGCATAGTGAATTTGGGAAATATGCAACCCATCTGCTGTAGGTTAAAATTCTCTGCCCAGAAACTATTGTACACACCTAGATCTTTCATTGCAAACTCTTGATGTTGGACTTTAACAAATTGGTCTAGGAGAGCCAAGCTTGAACCTGTAATGAGCATGTCATCTACATGAAGTAATAAAATTAAAGTACCATGAGATGAATGATAAATAAACAATGAAGGATCAGCTATAGCACAAAATAAACCAAATTGTAAGAGAAAAGTGCTAAAACGATCAAACCATGCTTGAGGTGTATGTTTAAGACCATAAAGAGCACATTCTATTTTGCACACGTAATCTGGGTGTGAAGAATCTGCCATGCCTGGGGCCTGGGTCATGTACATGCCTTCTTTAATTTTCCCATGTAACAATGCATTTTTAATGTCTATTTTGACGTATATCCCAACGTCGAAACAAGTGCAAGGCTAATAATAAGCCAAATTGTGCCGGACTTAATAACAATGGAAAACGTCTCTGAGCAGCAAAGACGTTTTTAGGAATTTCAGCAAATCGAGAATTTCAAGTAGATGAGGAGTAAGGGCATTTTCGGGAATTTCAGCAAATCGGAGATTATGATAATTCGGGTTAGTGGTAGTTATATCATATTCTAATAATTAAATAAGTAAGGTAAGAAAATTGGATAGATGATATTAAGTGATAATATATATATATATATATATATATATATATATATTGCTGGGTGGCGAATCAGCTAATCAAGGTTAATAAGGTGAAGGTGTAGGATTTTTGGTGGAGCGGCGCTTCAGCTGGTCATGAAGTAGGGGGAGTTGAAGAGAACAATCTAAACGCATTATAAAATTGGCTCATTGTGCATCGATTGGAGTTCGTTTGTCGCTGGAGAATTTTGAGCAGCAAAGAGAGTTGGATTGGAGTAGTTGGGAAGAGAAATCAGATCTTCAAAGGTGAGTTTAAATCAATCGGATCTGAAGAATTGAAGTGTGGTGAAGAGGGCTTTGTTCATTGAGGAGCAAAGCTTGACTTCAGCCGATTGCATTTTCGTTCAAATTTCATTCCAGATCAGGTAAGGATTAGTTAAGTGTTGAATTTAGATTAATCTGGTTAAGTTATATCAGGAAAACAATGGAGGAATTAGATCAATACGTTGATAGAATTTTATGCAAATCTCAACATACGTCGAAGGAGTTCTGAACGTTCAAATCTGCTCGGATTGCTATTGTTCTGCTGTGTTGGGATTATCCAAAAAAATCAGGCAAGTAGCACCCTTTTACGAATCATTTATTCGCAGGATTTGTGTTTATATGAGGATTTAGCATCGAATTAAACTAAGTTCTGATTTTTGTTGAGAAGTGACGTTTGATCTCTAATTCATGTTAAACCTATTTAGATTAACTTCAAAGGAGTTTAATTGAGTTGTTTAGATCATTTGTGTTGTGCTTGAAGTGTTATAGAAGAGTGGATTTGGTTCAGTAGATGAAATCTAGAAAATACAGCACATTGGGAAAATCTCAATACAGAAAATATGTTGGGCGCTCAGGGGCGCCCAGGGCTGCTAACCTCCCCAGGGTTAGCACCCATGCTATTATCTGAATAAAAATATCTGGACGCCCAGGACAGCCTAGGCGCCCAAGGTTAGCTCTCTCTTTAAAACATGTAAAGTGCCGCTGATGTCTTCATTGAGCATAAAATGAGTTCTAGCTTACTAAACCTATTTAATTGCGTTAATTTAACTTCAATTAACAATCAAGTGCCATAGAAAACCTAAGGAGGGTTAAGATTAACAATAAGAATTAAGGAATTGTTATGAGGCATAATAACAAATGCATGATATAAGTTTCTGCAGCATGTGGTTGGGGTCTCCTTTGAGCTTATTTTTGTATCAAGCCTATTTTATTACTTCACCTAAGTTATTCAAGAATAAATTGGGATTCCAGAGCTGTTAGTAACCTATGGAGATTAATTTGACAATAAAGAGTAAGGTTTAGTTGATATTGGGATCACTTGTTAGAAAATTAGCAAATCTGAAATTATGCACTAAGAGCATTGGTTATTCAGGAAACCCTTGAACTGATTTTAACCACATTGAAATATCTGAAATTCTGGCATGACCTGAATATTATTTTGATTATGTTTTCTTAATAAGTCCCTGGTTATAGTCTTTGGTTGTAAAATGAGGATAAATGATGAGATGAGTAAGCTAAGAGTTGTTTTCTGCTCTGTGTTTAATCGAAATTTAAAATGGTGGTTTCGTTTTCTGAATAATGTGTTTAACCCCGGAAACTCTAGATTTGAAATGATATCTATTTTAACGGAATTTTATTGAATTTATAGTGTTGGGACAGATTTGAATACCCTGATGGTTTTCCGACCAATTTATTTGATTACTGTTTCTTAATCGAAAGTCATTATTGGAAATGCATGTATTTATTCTTGAGAATTATTACTTGTGAAAGTATCTTGGAAACTCCATGAGGGAGTAGGTTGGTCCTGAGTGCCCCACGTTATGTTTGATCACGCATTACTTTTATGTTGCTTTATGCACCGGAATACTTCTTGGATTGAATCGAAGCCTTTGTTTCACTTGTTGGTTTTTATTTAAGCTATTTAGGGCTTAGCTCGTTATGGATCCATAATTTAGCTAGTAAGTAGAGTTTGTCTAACTTTGTTGGGTTAAAGTCTAGTCTCCTTAATGCGTTTCCTCTATTTGGTGAGGCCTTCCATGAGGGAAGTGCTGCAAGTCTAAGTCCATTTCTCCTTGAATGTGTTTCCTCCAGGATAGAGAGGCCTTCCATGAAGGAAGTGCTGCAGCAACTCCATTTCCACCCTAGAAAGGGTGAGGTCTAATATTGACATCAGATTCGACAGTGGTTTCATACTGGATTTTATCCGTTTCCACCCTAGAGAGGGTGAGGTCTTGTGCATTCACCAAGAGGTGACGATATTGGAATCAAATTTCAGTGGTATCAGATTTGGCAGAGTTTCTCAGACTGGATTGTTTGGAGCTAGAACTTAACCTTATAAAGTGGTCCAATTTCACGATTCCCACCATACTATGTCGTTTGAAATCGATTTGGTTATTTGAATTTGTTTTGCCGGATTATTCGGTTTTTTTTCCTGTTTCTCGGTAAATTTATATGTTTGCAAATCATCCATATTTTAGAATTGAATAAAATGTATTTGAGCATGCATTTGCTACTTGCTGAGATATTCGTATCTCATTTGTTTTCGTTTTGTTTTGTTTTTAGATCTCGGAAAGGACGATATCGGCGGGCAAAAGGTTTAGATCATTCGAGTATTGAAATGTATGTAAAGTATTTTTATTTGAGTTGGGTTTTAGTTGACTCTGATTATATATTTAATTGTTTGTTCATGTTTTCCTTACTCTGATATAGCGATCCTATGTTGAAAAGTAACCCTTCGGTGACGAGTTACGGTTTAGTTCACGTAACCCGGATCTGGGGCATTACAATCCTTTTGCTACAAAATGAGCTTTGAGACGATCAAGAGTACCATCAACCTTCAATTTTGTTGTAAACACCCATTTGGAACCAAGGACGTGCAAGTCAGCTGTTCATGGAACTAACTTCCAAGTTTTGTTCTGATGAAGAGCTTCAAGTCCATCAATATTGCTGCTCGCCAACCTGAGTGTTGTAATGCCAACTTTACAGATTTTGGTTCATGAGGAACTTCTGGGCATGCAACTATTGGAGCATATTTCGGGTTGGGTTTAACAATTCCGAACTTAGCTCGTGTAACCATAGGATGTTTCATGGTGGATGATTGGTCTTGCTGAATTGTATTACTTGAGTCTTGAGGGATTAAAACTTATGTCAATGAGGACTCAAAGGAGTTGACATTTGTAGTCACAGGTGTAAGAGATTGCATTGAGTCATGTTCAATAATGATGCCTTCAGAATGAGCTATAACGTGATCACTAACTTGAGTGCATGGATTTGTGGGAATTTCTTCAACTAAGGGAATAAGTGGGACCTCAGTTTGAGGAATAAAGCTTATGTTATGTGCTAGAGTTTCATATTGAGAAGAAGAACTTGAAGGAGTATTGCAATCTGGAGGGGCAAGTTTGCCAATTTCTATTGAACTTTTTGTTGTAGAGTCCTGCACAAGTGTGAAATATTTATCATGAGTTTGTGGAGAACTAAACCATTCATTAAATTCTATTAATTGTAAACTCCTTGTTTGCTCCATTGACCAAGGATCGGGTTTTCGATATGGAAAGTTTTCTTCATTGAATGCAACATGTCATGAAATGAAAAACTTGCTTGTAGGAGATGGCATCTATTCCCCTTTGTTGATCACTATATCTTGCAAAAACACGAGGGGCAATTATAGCATCAAATTTATTTATTTTAATATCCCAAGTGTAGAGATAACAACGAGACCCAAAAACTCATAGATGCAAGTACTCAGGTTGACAATCATACAATTTAAAATAGGGAATTTCAAACTCAATTGATGAGGAGGGAAGTCAATTCATGAGAAATACAGCAGTGTGAAAGGCTTCAACCCAAAAAAATTTTGGCATTCCACTATGAAATAGCATGGTTATTCCAAGTTTTCTTGTCACACAATGATGTCTCTCAATAGATCCGGTTTGCTATGGAGCATGTGGGCAAGAAAGTTGATGAATTATTCCTTCCTTTTGAAAGTGTCTAAAAAACTGGTATTGACAAATTCTCCTCCTCCATCTGAATGTAATATCTTAATTTTCTTATCAAATTGCATGTAAACATAACTTTCAAAAGCCAAATAAGTAGAATAAAAATCAAATTTATGTCATAAATGTATAAATCAGCAATACTTGGAGAAATTAGCAACAATACATGCATTTCCTATAGATTTCTGAGGTGCAGGACCCCCAAAGATCACAATGGATTTTCTCAAGTACAGTGCTACTCATAGAATCAGATTGACTAAAAGGAAACTTACTCAACTTTCCTAATTGACAATTTTCACACAAGGAATTTGTCTTATTAGAACTAATACTTTTAATGAATTCTCTAGACTTTAAAAGATTAACATCATACTTTTGTGGATGGCCCAAATGTTGGTGCCAAACCTCCTCTATAGCTGTCATGAATCGATTTGAGAAATTGGCTTCATGAGGAGATTACAACATGTAGAGATCACCCTTGCATCGACTTGTCATTAGAATTCGGCTTGTCACTCATGCCTTTATACAAAAATCAGCATTAGAAAATTCACAGTTCAAAGGAAATTGATCAATAATTTGACTAACAAATAAAATATTGCGTGCTTAAGAAGGAACAAGTAAAGCGTCCTATGTAAGTGTTCATATTGTAATTTTAAGCTTGAATTGCCATGCCTAATTAAAGTGTCACCAATTGTAACACCCCAATAAGCCGCATCTCATCCCTTTGGATTAAGATCAGCTGAGGGATGTTAACAAAGGTCCTAATAAACTTGATAGTAATTTTTTTTTTCAAACAAAGGCGTATAAAACATCTAGAAAATGGACAATAAACAAGTGTATAAAATACCTGATAAACGTAGGTGCAACATATACTATATGTTTACAGTCAAGCTAACTATAAAAGAAATAATTAAGGTCTGTGTCATGAAGAAAAGGTAGCAAAAGAACCCATTAAACGTTATATACATAGTTCTACAAAAGTGGGCCATCTAAGCATCTCACATCCCTCTCTCTCTCTCTCTCTCTCTCTCTCTCTCTCTCTCTCTCTCTCTCTATCTACATAAATCCAAAATAAGATATACATGTATCTAAGTAGTCCTAGCAGGCCTGAAGAAGTCTTCATCTCTGTATCCCAAAGCTTTCTCTTTCCCCTTATCGGCTTTTGCTTCAGATGTCGATAGATCTAGAACAAAACCGATAAACCACGTTTGATGAGATGAAGGTCCTAGTAAGCAACAATATGCATGCTTTTAAAATCACAGTTCATGCTATATCTTTTAAATCCATGATGTATAACAAGATATCAAAGTTCGATACAACATACCAATATACATCATTAAAGATCACCAATAATTTTCAACACATGCTTACACAGGCATTCATTAATCAATATAACTAACATTAAAACACATTAACTCTATGCAATAACAACCACTTTGGTCTTATTCCATTTATTTGGTTACTTAGGTGGTTTAATTGTAAAATATCATGACTACATCTAACTCTATAGGTTTCCCCTATAGGTTAGGCATCCAACCCGATTCCCCTTGGTATTGAGCATCCTAACACCAATTCCCCTTAGCGTAGGGCATCCACATGAAGCTTGGGCATCAGCCACCAATTCCCCTTGGTGCTGTAATTCAATACAATTATCGGCCTCAAGCCGGAATCAATGAAATCTAAGTACAGTGAAACAATAGTATAAAAGGTCACGATATTTGTACTTAAACACACCCACTTAAGTTATACGGATCCGCATCTTAAGTTAACATTTTATGCATTTCCTTTTCTTTTGTATCTTATACAATCATTTCCATGTCAACAGAATTATGTTTCTCAAATACAGCCCGTAGGGTTACTAATTCATAATTATCCAAGCCATTGCCCCATGGATTATATCTCATTTTCAAATCATGGGCCTATGCCCTCATGCTTCCATACATTTAATCTTAAGTCATTCATTTCATGTAGAAAATTCAAGCAACACTTTCTTATGCAAAAACATAGCATCACGTTTATCTCATTTTATAAACATACTATACTCATATGCATCTAAAATAAATTGCAACCTCATGTAACAGCAACTTATAATAATACTGATCTCATTTTAATCTTAATTTATGAATTTGCAAACCTTAAATTAATCGTATGAAAAATTGGGCTAACATACACTTTTTCCTAAAAATGCAGTCAAACTGCAAATCTGGTTTTTGATCCTTACAAAGTGTCAGACCAAATTCAATTGGTGAAGAACTAACTAGTGAACCATATACCAATAGAAAGTTCTACAAGTCTAGTTTCTAACGCATCAAACGGAATTAAATTTGAAGTTTACTAGAGAGAGTTATAACCATTTTACTACAGGTGGTTATAAGCTGTCTTACCACACTAGGACGAGAACCATCTAACTTCCCTGAATTTTCTTGCAAAATCTTGATGTCCAATCTATCCCAAATCACATCCATTCAATTATAAACACCTTAAACTAAATTTTAAGCTATTAGCTTGAATTTTTACGCATCGTTTTTATATCTTCGTACACTAACGAAATATAGTGCGATTTTGAAATAGTTAATAGGACTGTTTCAATTTGTAAACTTACAAGACTTGTTCCTAAACTACCAATTTTTTTATACTTCCCAGATCTCTCTATCATCTCCTAACATCACTAATTATCATAAATAAATCTTCAATTGCAATCTAATATAAAACCAAAGCACTTATACTACGAAATCCCCAAATCTGAACCTATTTCAATTGTTAAAATTCTAACATCCAAAACTACAGTAAATAGGCATTCTCAAGAGTCTAAAAATCTGTATGATACACCTAGCAAGCATACTGTTTGGTTCCCTTAACTTATCCCTAACAAAAGAACACAAATATATATGAAATAGATCATTTTATCACCCAAACTACTATATCAGTAAAAGTAATCTGAAAATTCATTTTAAATTCAAGAAAACTAAGTCAAAAGTTTACTTTGAAGGGTGTTGCTTACCTTGAAGCTATAATCACCCTCTTCTTAGCTTCAGCAACCCAAATTTGAAATCAAAATACTAATTTCTTCAAGTTTCCAGCTTTGTTCTTCTCTCCAAGCTTGAAATCAGCAACTTAACTCCACTTTAAGCTTCTAGTATGCTTTCCCGTTGAATGGAATCCTTCCTTCAACCAAATACAACAAATCCCTAACCAATTCCTAGGGTTAAGGTTTTGTTTAAGAGAAGAAATGGAGAAGAGAAAAGGCCCCCACATGATTCATACGAATGAGGCTTTAGTTGAGGTTTTATCAATTTTTCTCATTCCCCATATTACCCTTGTTATTTAAAACTATTTACCTCCCTATCCTTCACCACTAGTTCATTATATTTACAATTATGCCATCATACCTATAATTTCTCCTTATATTTACAAAACATCAATTGTTTATTAATACTCTAATTAAACTCTAAATTACAATTAAAACTCACCTTAAGGTCCCTTCTCAATTTGAGGACTCTTTGCTTCATAATTCCAATTTAGACCTCTGAAGGATCGCCCCCATAACACAAACCCTGTATCAGTCATAATATTACAATTATAACTTAACATTGATTAGGGAGTTGGGATCTTACACCAATTGCTTTAATGGATAAAGTTGTTCCATCACCCACTAAAACAGAATCACTACCTAAATATGAACGTAAGTTAAAGAGCATCTCAACATTACCTGTCATGTGATTGACAACCCCAATATCAACTGTCCATTCAGTATTTGCCACTGTTGTGTCCTATGTAAGTGCTACTAGAGCGTGTGGTATGTATTCAGTTTGTATTGGATTTCTCTTGAAACGATCATAGCAAAAAGACACAATATGTCCATCCTTGTCATAGATTCGGCATTTCTCATCATGGTAACATTCATTTTCTCCAAGAGTCATGCATCGAAAACATGTACCATCAAGTAGCACGGGTCCCTTTCATGAACCACTTCCATGTAAAGAGAAAGCACCAGTGTTCGTTTACTGGTGTTACCACCCAAGTTGCGATTATTGGTGTTATTCGTTTACTGATTTTTCTATCTTTGCCCATAGAAGTCAAATTGGTGAGGTTCAATCCATTATGTACGTTGCTCGTACCCTTGGAGCAAGGAGATTAATGCAAAATAAGGAGGCATAGGAGGCTTGAGCATGGTGGGAGTGAAGGTTAAGCTTGTAAGAAGAAAGTAGACTTTAACTTTGTCTGGAACTGGGATTTCGATGGCTGCAAGCTATCACATAGTTTCTTGAATTGACAAAGATGGTCGATAATTGTGGTGACAACATCCTTCCTAAGATATGTCAATTATTGACATAGAGTGAATTCCCACTCTTGAGAATCTTGTGCATAAGCATCTTGGAGTACATCCCAGACTTTGGAGGTTTCAAGACCAACAACAAGTCCACGTACCTCTTCTATTAGGGTGCCAAAGACCCACCCTCGAAGTAGGCGATTTGACTTTCTCCATTTGAGATATTCTCTGTAATTTGTGGTTTGCTTGTGTGGAAGTGGTTGCCTCGGTGTACAGTCATGTCACGTGTGAGATGTCCAACTAGATCTTGACTTTCAGCAAGGTTGAGAATATGTTCTCACCATAGGGAATAATTATCTTGGTTTAGTTTGAGAGTGACAAAACTGCAAACATTAAGAGAGATGGAGGCCATAGGCTTGATAGAAAAAAAAAAAAAGATAATTCTCCTACTCACGATGGCTCTGATATCAACGTGAGTACAGAGAGATATAACTGTTTAGATATATCTAAACAGTTATTGAACTGCTTTCTCAATGTGAATACAGAGAGATATACAAGACACTAATTGTTTAGCTAATCCTACGAGATTTGGTTAGGAGAAAATCTCTGTTAATTGATACTTGATACACAATATGACTCCTTGAATTTTGAATGAATCAGTTTGTTAAGACTGCTCATCAGTTTTGATATTTCTCATCCTTATCCCTTCATTGACCACATCAGTTTGTTGATTTGAATGGGTTTGAACATGTACTATTAATATATATCATTACACAATTATAACATAGCCATAAAGAATACATACAAAACACAAAACGAATAGACAATTAGCAATCAGGTTATGGGGAGATTAATAGATAGTCGAACTTCATTTGTAACTTAAATTTAAGTACTTTTAATTCCAATAGTATTAACAACCATAGTGAACCCAAATTTTAAAAAAAAAATCTATGGGTGAGTTTGTTTAGATATTTTTGTTACTGATTGATGCATCCATTTTTTATATTGATTTTTAGACTAAGAGCAATTACTTGTTTATTTATTATATGAGAAGTATCAATTTTTCTTCTTTTAGAAGAGATCTAGTCAATCCAATCATATTTAAATTTTTGAAATTCATTACTTAACAATAACAAAAAAAAATTAGTGACAAATTTAACCCTAAAATTTTATCTAATTTTTCATGATTCTGTCCTGATAAAGATGTTCTAACTTTCTTTCTTATGTTTCTTGTGTTCTTCTGTTACAGTGCCCAAATTTACAGTAGACTATATGTGATATCCCGATCCCACATTGGAAACGAATGAATACCCAGTGTGATATAAGAGTTAGGGAGAACACTCTAACTAGCGAGACGCCTTTTGAGGACAAAACCGTGCGGGCTTAGGCCCAAAGCGGACAATACCGCGCTGGGTTGGGTCATTATAAATGGTATCAGAGATGGTTTTGGGTTTAGTAGTCCGTGGCTGATGTGGGTCCTGGCGTTGCCCGTAGGAGGTGGTTGGACTGACGAGGGCGGGCCCATGAGGGGCTGGCAGGCTTCTAGGTGGCCACTGCACGGGGACGTGCAGCTCTGAAGGAGGGGAGATTGTGATATCCCAATCCCACATTGGAAACGGATGAATATCCGATATGGTATAAAAGTCAGGGAGAACACTCTAACTAGCAAAGCGCCTTTTGAGGACAAAACCATGCGGGCTTAGGCCCAAAGCGGACAATACCTCGCTGGGTTAGGTTGTTACAAATAATGTAAAACCCATAATTTTTAATAATAATTAAAAATTGGATTTTGAGATCATTAATTTATTTAAATGATGGAAAGCTCAGAAATGGAGGTTAAATGATCAAACCGGAATTCTCGGGTGAATCTAGGTGGAAATTCTAATTATAAAGATAAGAAACATTAATTATATTTTAATTTATTGGTTTAGGGTGGAAGCCATGCAAGGGCAATTTGGGAATTTTATAAAGCTAGATTTATGTAAATTAAAAGTAAGTAGTGTTACTTCAATAGTAAATAAATATTATAAGAAAGGTTTAGAGAGCTAAAAAAATAAATAGTAATATATATGTGCTGGTGGATAGAAGGATAATCAAGGGTTAATGTGGTGTGGTGTAGTAAGTTAGGTGGAGGAGCACTACAGCATAACATGAAGAGGGAGCTAAAGAGTTTTCAGCATATGAATAGTTGCTCAATGAGAGTTGCTGGAGAAAATGACCATTGGACTCCCATTTGTTGCTGGAGAAAAGGGGCTTTTGAAGTTCCTTTGTTGCTGGAGAAAAGTGACTTTTGGAGTTTCAATCGTTGCCGGAGAAAAGAAGCAGCAAAAGGTTAGTGGTGATTAAAGTTCTGAAAAGTTTTCTGTAGCAAGTTTCAATTGGTAGAGAGTTGGTCCATACGTCCAGATCAGGTAAGCAAATTTCCAGGTTAGATTTAGGTTAGTTTAATTCATTTCTTCAAAGTATCAGTGGAGAAATTGATTAGACATTAAATTTGAGTTCTGAAAAATTCTCTACAATTTTTTAGTTTGTTGAAGAAGGTTTGAGTGTGGAGAACATTTGGTCATTGTTGCTGATTTTTCTGAAGTTAGATTCCAGAAAGTTAGGGCAAGTAGCACCTTTGAATTTTCGTGTTTTCGTATGGTTTTAGGATCATTTAGAGAACTACAAATGCATCAAATGAGATTACTGTATTCTGATCCTGTTTTGGGTGTGTACTTTCTTAATTCTAAATAATCTTGATTAGGTTAATTTCAAAGTAGTGTGGATAGTATGGGCGTTAATTTGTGTAGCAGAATTTATTAAGTCCAGATTTGAATGATTTCAGATTTATATGAGTTCAGATTAATTAAGTTCAGATTTTGTGTTGCAGATTGATTAAATTCAAATTAAGTTCAGGTTATTTGAATTTAAGTTCAGATTTTGTGTTGCAGATTTATTAAGTTCAGATTTAGTTAAGTTCAGCTATGAGCTGTAACTTAAATTCAAATGAGTTCAGGTTTGAAAGAGTTCAGATTTTGTGTTGCAGAGTTATTAATTTCAGATTTAGTTCAGGTTATATAAGTTCAGCTATGAGCTGTAACTTAAATTCAAATGAGTTCAGATTTATATTAAATCTGAACTCACATCAGGGCATATTCGTTTGATCTCTAATAAATTCGATTATGTTTATATGGGTTATTTAGATCTTAAGTAAAGTGCTGGGATTGTTTGAAGGATCGGAATTAGTTCAGTCCTCTAGAAGTATCATTAGCCGCAAGTTAAGAAACTTTGAGTTAGAAATGTTGGGGGTGTGATTTATGATGCTTAGTAATTGTGATTAGATTAAATCCAAGAGGGTTTAGATAGGTTATTTGACTGATTTGTAACTAGTTAGCTATGTTTAAGAGAAAGGAGTTTGATTAAGATGTGGAGGAATAGATGATAAAGAGTAAGGTGCGGCTGTTTTTATTTTTAAGAACAGTTACATTTTCAGCTTCTAAAACCTATTCAAGTAGGTTTATCTAAGTCCTAATCAATATCTAGGCCTATTGGAAATTTATGAAATCCAAAGTAACACCATAAATTACTAGAATTATTCGGAAGCATAACACTAAAGGCATATTAAAATTTTCTACAGCAGATATTAAAGACTTTTCTAAACCTATCCATGTGCTAATTATATTTTATAACTACACTTGAGTTACTCAGAGATTAAATGGAGAATCCCAGAATTATTAGTAAACTATGTAGGATAAAATGGCAACATGTTTTAGAGAATTGTTATGAGATAAAATAGCTAACTCAAGATACAAATTTTGGCAACTTGTGGTTGGGTTCTTGGAGCTGACTTTTGAGTTCAAGTCCAATTGATTGCTTCACTTGAATTGTTTCCGATTGTTTTGGAATTCAAGAGTGGTTAGATGCCTAAGGAAATAAATGTGACAATAAGAATTAGGGAACCATGAGTGGAAACTTATGTAAGCAAGATATTAGTAAAAGTAAGCCTTGTTATCTAAAGTGATTATCCAAATGGGTTTGTTTTGGACTAAATGTCAAACTCTCCTTGAAATACCTGAATTCTTCTACCTTTGAATTATTTGTATTACTGTTATGTTCTAGAGAGTAATTGAATGTGTTTCATAACATTGCCGATTATCATTTATGATTAGTGTAAGGTATTTGCATTGTATTTACCAACTGCTATACTATTTTACTGTTGAATGAATTTATCGGCTATTTGAACTAAATGGTTATGGATGGTTACAAAAGTGACTGAGATTACATTGAGAATGATTTTAAGTTGATTTGCAAACTATATACTAATTTGCCAAAGTAATAAGGGTGAGTCTTAGTGTGGATCCACAGTTGAGTTGTGGTGAAATTTGTACATTTTGTTTGGATTAAGTCTAGGGTTCCTTTATGCGTTTCCTCCATGATGCAGAGGCCTTTCATGAGGGAAGTGCTGCAACAACTCCGTTTCCACCATGAGGGTGAGGTCACTTGATTGTTTCCGCCATGAGGGCGATGATGTGGATTATTTGAGCTGTTGCAGTATTTGACTGGATTGTTTGGAACTCTAATACTTAGCCATACAAAATAGACGAACTTCACGAGTCCCACTATGTTTGGTTAAAGTCTAGCTTCCTTCGTGCATTTCCTTTATGTGGAGAGGCCTTCCATGAAGGAAGTGTTGCGAATTTAAGATGGATATATTTTACACGTTTCCTCCATATAAAGAGGCCTTCCATGAGGGGTGAGGTCTAGTTTGGCATCAGATTTGACAGTGGTTCGCAGACTTGATGGTTATCCCTTTCCACCCTAGAGAGGGTGAGGTCTTGTGTATTCCACCGAGAGATGACGATATTGGAATCATAATTCGCGGAGGTATCAGACCTTGCAGAGGTATCAGATTTGACAGAGGCATCAGATTTTGCAGAGGATTTCGGACTAGAACTGTTTGGAGCTAGAACTTAACCTTACAAAGTGGTCATATTTCACATGTCCCAATATAATATGTGTTTTGATATTGTTTGCCGGATTAGTCAAATTAATCGGATTAACCAAGGTTAACCGTAAACGTAATTTATTACAATTTATGCATGTTTTAGAACTGTTATAAAATTTATTTGTGCATGCATGTGCTGCTTGCTGAGATATTCGTATCTCACCCGTTTTGTATTTATTTTGTTTTCAGATCTCGGAAAGGACGTTAACGGCGGGTATATGCTTGGCTCAGGTGAGTTGGGGAATTTTAGTTGACTTTGATTATATTATTGTTTATTTTCATGTTGTCCTTCACTCTGATAGCAATCCTGTGTGAAAAGCTAATTCCTTGGGAACGAGTTACGGTTTATTTCACGTAACCCGGTTCCGGGGTGTTACACTATAGATCCTATTTACACATCATTTCCAAATTTGGTTGAGGATCTTCAAATCTATAAGGGTTTTGGTGAACAAGTTTGGAAGGAAAGGTTAAAAGGTTTAGCTTTATCATATCTACCTCGTTTACAGAAACCTTACTTCATGCATTACCTTATTTCTATTCATTCTCTCATTCACAAATCTTAGAAGTCAAAATGTCCTGCTTATATCTTCTTCATTATCTTATCCTTAGATCGTTTGCCACTTCAAACCCGAGTTTATCAATTGATCTATCCTTCTTCCTCAAATCTATCGTCTACTTTTTTTCTTTGTGAAAGCCATCCCCTTCTAGTTTTTATGTTTTTCTTTACAAAAAATTTAACCTTCTTTTTCTGTAAAGTAAAATAAAAGTATTTATTGAACAAGATTTATACATTTTAAGAAGTTGCACATAAGTCTCATTTATATTTTAAAATTTTTATTTCCTAAATCAGAATTTTTTTGTTGACAAATTAATTCAATCGAAAACTCTTTTAACAACAATTTTTAAACTAATATATAAAATTTCTTAAGTGTAATTTTTATTGTAAGCATATTTCTAGCCTATGTTTTAAATTTATTTTATATATATTTGTATATTAACATTATATATATTTGTGTTTTAACGAGGATTTATTTGTTAAAATCTTCTAAGAAAATGAATTTTTTTTTAATATAAAAATAATTTTTTACAATAATTTTAATTTATGCACACATCCCTCTTCTCTCTTATATTAATATTATATACTATTATATAACATCAATACGTATCATGTAATACAATAATATATATCATTAAATTATACTATAGAAAGAAATGACGTTAATATTATATTATTAGTGATTGGAGATTTGAAGTTTTTTATTTCAAATATTATTAACACAAATATATAAATTTTAAATTTTTCAATATATATCTATTGTTCAATATATTTTGCAAAAATGTTGATCCTAAAATAATCATGTCACCATTTCTTTTTCAATAATAATAAAAAAAGTTTGAATTACATACATACATACATACATATATATATATATATATTACTTTTAGTTATTTTAATAAAAATTAAAATAGTTATTTTATAGTAATAGGATAAAAATGAAATTCATAAATATATTACTTTTACTATAAAAAATTTTGTTTGCAATATATATTTAAACTAAATAAACACAAAAGCAAAATATAGATATTTGAAAATATAAGTACCGAGATAGAAAAAATGGGTACATGGGTTATGATTAGGGTTTGGAAAAGTAAAGTTTTACTATATTAAAACATTAAATAGATAAATAACTATTAATTAAGATGCTTATTCAAATTATTGCTAATTTATTAATAAAATAATTTATTTACCTTGAAATTACTCATTATTCAATTTCCTCCAATATCTCAGTCAAATACTGAGTCAAAGGCAAACAAAATTAAATAAGTGTTAGACTAAGAGATGGAAAATATAACTTTTATGAAATTTTATTTACGTATTCATGATAACATATTTACCTATTTCATTAAGGAAATTGATATTATAGAGGTATAGAAATTGGCATCTTTGGAGGTGGGTGAAGGATGTGGGAGCAGCAATTATCTAAAGCAATATATTTATATGTTCGAATCATATATATAATTTGTTAAGATCATTCAAAATATAAAATGTGTGATAAATTATTCATAACAATCTCACTGTGTTCTAGAATAAAAAAACAATGTTCAACCATGTACAATAGCAATTGTATTGTACAATTAAGCACCTTTCGCTAAAGCTGCAAATTTTAAGCTATCTTTGAAGAAAATAATGATTAAAGCTTATATTATTAAATCATTAAAATAATCATTTAATAATTATAAGAACACGTTTAAAATAATTAAGAAATTGTGTATATATATATCATATTAAAATGTTATAATTGTAAAACATACTAATACAATACTTGCATACTAATTATTTTAATAACTAATATATTTAATTAACTAAAATTAGTATTTGTATAATTATTAATATAGTATTTGATTAATTTTATTATTGTGTTATGATCCCTTATACTTTGAAATGATGTTGATGCCCAATATATCCTCCATAGTAGACTCACCATCCTGAAAAGTGAGCAACATGAGTTTGCATCTTGAGGAAAATGGGATAGTAAAAATATTGACCAATATATTTCAAATCATGGATATCATGGGAGAAGAAGTCTTCCTCAAGTTATTTCAGATCTTCCTCAAGTTATTAAATTAAAAACACATCATTGTTAATCCCTTTTTTAAGGATTTTATTAGTAATTCCTATTATTTAAATTCTTTAGTTAGATAAGTATTGGAGAAGAAGTTTACATACCGTAAGGGTGGCTAATCCACGACAATAATAAAAAAAATATACACTTTTATTTGTAAATTTTAATTATTAAAATTCTTTTAATTAAATAAATATTGGAGAAATATAATCCAGTAGGATTTTATTTGTAATTCAAATTATTAAAATCCTTTTAGTTAGATAAGTATTGGAGAAGAAGTCTACATGACCAAGGGTGGCAAATGAAATGACTTGTTGAACTAATATAAAAAAAAAGGGGTATTTTTGAAATTAAAGATTTTAGAAAAGAAAAGTTTAGATATGTGAATGAATATATATATATATATATATTCTAAAAACACATTAGGTAGTTCACTCTTTACAAAATCCAATTTCTTCTTTGTAATGTATTTAAAGATTCTAGCAACTGAGGCATGTGCATTGCATGTGAACACTAATATCATAATTTATACGATCGAACTATATATATATAATGTGTCATTTCTCCATAATAATACAATAATCTAATCTAATATAGATATATAGTAACGCAGAAGCCTAAAACCCCAGCTTCTCTCTCCTCCACATGGACACCTAATATATATATATATATATAATATGTTAATTAAACATAAAAAACTGTAGGGAAAAAATATAGGAGAAAAATGAAAAACATAGTTTTATGTAAGATAAAGATATAAAACAAGATATATCTAATAGAAAATATGATTTTCAACTGATAAACATATAAGAATAAGATAAGTTAATATAGCAATTATATGTTATTTAAGAAAAATATATTCCCAACTAGTAGGATAATCCTGCATCATATAAAAGTATAAAGCCCTTTTTCTATATATATATATATATATATATATATATATATATATATATATTTTTTTTTTTTTTTTTTTTTTCCTTCTGAAAACGAATCTAAGCAATTGCTTAACATGATAAAACCAAGCAAAGTGCACGTATTAATCTAAACGTTCACATAATATCTCTACCATTGAAATCAGATTGGCTGGATTCGTCCCCCATAATCGCAATGGATTTTGGTAGAATTTATCGCTGAATAGTCAGAATTCACAAATGGTAGGCAGGACGCCATGGTCATTTGACAACTAATGCAGACATTCTCAGTTTAGTTCTAGAGATCCGCCATTTTCATCAAGAAAATAATAATAATAACAAAATCAGCTATAATCGATGAGATTTAAAAAAATCGATTTTCCCTGATGTTATGTTGTTTGAATAATATTAAGAGATATTTATAATTTATCCCCTTGAGGTTTTAGACAATCCCACTTCCTTTTTGAGGTTTTTTAAATACCAGTTTGCTACCTTGAGGTTTGCAATGTGTAATAGTCTCTCCCTTCTAGAAGCTTAATCCTTGAAATTTTGACAATGTTGACGAGGTGGCAAGACATAAAACATATGTTGTCGATCCCACCCCTCTTATTCTGTTGTTTAACATTAAATACGCAGAGAACCCTTTAATGTGTCGATTCAAAGTTTACAATACTGGTTCAAATGAAAAAAAAACCAAACTTGGTTCACATTTACCCTGAGGATATTTCAGTACTCAATGCCTAACTAAAACTTTTTTGCTTTTAAATGTAAATTTAAGGGGCAAATTTGTCAATCAGCATTTTATCAATTATGATTTTATCAATCCGAATGTTTAAAAAGAGAGATTGTTACACATTCAAAACCTCAAGGTGGTAAACTAATATTTTAGAAACAAAAGAAAAGAAAATGGGATTATTAAAAATCTCAAGAGCATAAGCTGTAAATATCCCTAATATTAAAGATTAAAATTTTCTTACCAAAACAGCCCAAAGAAAATATAAAAAGTTTTAAATGTATTGCACTATCTATTTATTGAATTTAGAAGAAATGCACTCCTATTCTCCTCTCTCTCTCTCTCTCTCTCTCTCTCTCTCTCTCTCTCTCTCTCTCTCTCTCTCTCTCTCTCTCTATCTCTCTCTCTCATTCATTTTCAGCATTATTAAGTTTAAGCTCTTTAGTAGAACCTTGTAATGGTATTAGGAATATAATTGCAAAGGCTGACATATATGAAATCAGCTAAGATTTCAGGGGCTATCTTTGCAGGATCAAAGTAATCAGTTTGCTATTATTTACCTCCCAAGCAAGTTTGGAATATTTACTTGGCATGCCATCAGGTCCTACAGCTTAGGAGCAGCATCTGAGATACAACCTCACCTAATTTCCTGATTTATATGTATGCCTCAAATTTCCGTTCACATTAGCCATGGAGTTCTATGTTTTTGCCATCAAAAGAATTTCTTACAAGCTGTACATCTCCCCAGCTCATATTTACTAGGAATTTTCTTTTGTTATCCAAGAAATTAGGTGGACCATGCTGCCCACCTTTCTAATTTCCATTATAAAATACAAATTTATGAGGACTATGATCCTTTTTTTCTAATGGTGAAAGGCTTTTTATAGTGTCCCAAGGCCTTCAATTTGTTATTATGAGAGGATAATTTTGCCATGTAGGAAAATGATCTGATCAATTCAAACCATCCATTTCAAAAGGAGCCTTTGGATTGTCATTATATACAATATCTTACCATATATAAACCCAAATAATATGTATATATTTGGTATTGTCTTCTGTGTATTGGCTTGAGAAGAAACCGGACAATTGGCTTTGTAAACAAAACTTACAGAAACATTTATTAACTGAAGATATGATTTTTGATAAACCGGGATTGATAGACAATATTCGTGTTACTGACCCCAATTTGGTGAGAACTGACTTACGATGACAATGATAATATTTGTTTCTTTTGGATGCAGAAACCATTTTGTAAACCAAGTATTCACTGATAAACAACAAACAAAACAAAACTGAGAGCTATATGAAAACAGAAGTATTAGAGCCTGATCTGGTGTATCAAAAGAGGAAAAAAAAACCCACTATAATAATGATTAAAAAGGATGAGAAGCCAATGACCTGATAACTTACTGATTTAAGTAACAATGATACCTATATTTATATGTACATAAAGTGGTGATCAGTCCCAAGTTTCATCACCATACTGCTAATGTAACAAATGCTTAAAAGGAAGACTTTATGAATGAGACAGCAACTGTTAGAGCAGAAATGAGCTCTAATGTTCTTACATCCAATACCCAAATGATAATGCTGGTCTATCTATATAAATGAGATTGCTCATAGATGAATGTTGAATCTTTGGCTCCAAAGAATCAGTTAATACAAGAATCAAATGATATGATACCAATGTCGCCGCAAT
This sequence comes from Buxus sempervirens, assembly GCA_947561395.2. Classification (NCBI taxonomy): domain Eukaryota; kingdom Viridiplantae; phylum Streptophyta; class Magnoliopsida; order Buxales; family Buxaceae; genus Buxus; species Buxus sempervirens. The sequence continues at coordinate 25,177,827 of OX387189.1, forward strand.
GATCAATGCCAAAGTCTTGTGCAGAACCCAGTTGGAATGGTCAGTGGTGTTTTGTTGGATATAACTTCAGTGAAGGTGTCAACCAGCTGCCCTGCAAGGCAAGCTGGGTCATCAAAAATATCAACAAACACTTTCACAATCCTCCTCTCCCGCGGTGTTGCTCGCAAGCTGTACCAGGTCAGGAACTTTACCCTGAAATTCTTCTCAATGTGTCCCTCACATTCCAGCCGTCTGATAAGCTTCACACAGTACTCATACTCCTTTTCCAGATGACAATTTTTGCTAAATCCTTCGTCACATGCTGGTCCACTTTTCTTTTTTGATGAGCAGCCAACTTTGGGCTGCACGGCCTTTTCATGGCCTTTAACAGGCTCCTCATTGCAGGGCATTGGCCTCCCACTCTTTCCTAACCCATCCTTGACAATATCCAGTTTGCTGGGAGTGATGGGTAGGGCAGCATCTGAGCTACAAACAAATGGAACCAGTTCCATGCCCTTCCTGAAAGCAATGTTCGAACCATCATCGGTGTTAATCTCCTCACCCAATTGACTTCCATGCCTATTCTCGGGCATCAGGACTTCAGACACCTGATTAACAATGGTGGAATTTGTGTAGTCATTCTGAGTATCTGTTGGGATGGTTTTATTAGTTTTAGAGCCAGGTTCTCCATTTACATGCTCCTCATCCAATGCAGAAGCTGAATCTCCAGGTGATCCTTCCTTAACCTTTCCAGGGGTTCTGCTCTTGGAGTTGCATATGTCTTTGATGGCATCATGGAGCACATCACTCTGGCTTTCGGAGGCAATAACGTTATTCGATTCATCTCCCTCAGAAGGATTAGAAAGGCTGCTACAATTAGTTGCAGGGCTTTGACTTCCTTCTAATACCAAGCTCTTTGAGACATCGTGACTGCTTGTTGAAAACCTAACTTCCTGCATTCCCAACTCTCCTGAATCACAAAAGGAAACAACCTTGAACAGATAATCTGTAGCAGGGGCAAGATCCATAATTGAAAACCTAGTGTTTGGGGTGAACAAAGTACAGGTTGGTTCATCTTGATAGTCTACAACATCAGACTTTCGATGCCACAAATTGTACCCCACAAGGTTTTCTGATGATGCATCTTCAGGACCCAGAAGAACGGTAAGAGATGTTGGGCACACTTCTTCAAATCTGATAATATTTGTTGACACCATAGTGGACTCTGCAAACAAGGAAATATGTCCAACCAATGGAAGGTTACTGGATCAACCCCTTCCCACATCCAAAATATTAAAGAACAGTATATAAGAGTTACCTGGGATCTTATGATCAGTTGATGATAAGATGCTAGGTGAAAGCATTGACTCTAATAAATCCAGAGCTGAAGCACACAGTTTCTGAATTTCTGGGCCACAGGACAGCCTGTTGACAATACCCCGTGCCATCCTTACAGGTGAACCAGCCAAAGATCCCACTTCAGCTTCAAGCTTCTTCGCTGCTGAATCCATGATCTCATACAGTTTTTTGTACTTCTCAGTTCCAGTGAGAATCTTTTGGCTTATAGATATACGATAGCATAATATGTCCACTCGTCTCGTATCCCTCGCAATGATCAATTGTTTCTTCCAGCATCTAGATGAAATATTTTTACAATATTACAATAATTTCAGGGGCTTTTTGCATATTTTAAATTCAAGAATGGATTCAACGTTAAATGTCAGGACATTTACTTTTCTCTTTTGGTTCCATAATGAAAGAAAAGTTAAAGGCTATCGATATGGCTCATACAACCTTAATAAGCCTTTTTAATGAAACCAACAATGATTTTAAATCAAAAGCTAAATGTTTAAAGTTGCATAAATTAATCACAACAAAATCTCTTACATCACAAAATGGTGTTAAAGACTCCTATATCAAGATGCTTTTCTTTAGCTTCCTGTATAGATTTCACAGAGACAACCATATAGATTGATATCTAGCTTAGAATTTTATCATGTCTTTAGAGTAGCCACATAGGTTGTGATTTGCACAATTACCACTTAAAGGAGAGAAAATGACATGTTGTCAGAAAGCAATATCTAGCATATTAAATGGGAAAAAAAAGATAAGAAAAAAATAACCAGAAAGTTATCAAAGAAATAAAGAATTTATAAAGGTGCTTACTAGTTACTACGATGAAACATTGAGGAAATCAAGTGCCCACAATGTCCTACAGCTGACTGTGCCACTGTGGAGCAATAGGTAACAGGCACTCGAAAGTACTCTAGCCAAGGCTTGGATTCTCATTGTGGCTTAGTCATAGCACTACATGAGATAAGCATGTAGTTGGGTTGCCAAAGATGAAGGAGGAGCTGTACTCTCAAAAGAAAATATACAGTGCCCCTGGTAGCCCACTTGGAAGGATAACAATGGTTTTGGTTAACGCTTAACGCTTTCGTTGACTGATAAGATGCCAGTCTAATGGTTTGAATAGCATCAAAAAGCCATAATCTTCATCCCTCAAAAAAAACCTGGCCTCACTTGTCTATTTTATCACTCAACCTGCTAATCTGCTGCTTAGCTCCGTTTGTGGTTCGCTCTGCTCTTTCCCCTCAGACACAATTCTCAACCCCACTTGATTCTGTGTTCAAAGGAGTCATGCAAATGATATGTTGAAAAAAATACAAACAAGGAGAACTACTATTCAATGCTTCCAATCCATTTCACTGAGAAAATTAGAGTTCAGGGGGGAAAGAGACTGGACAACAGCCAAAAGAGGAGAAAAAAAGGACCAAAAAATTAGCTTCTAGAAAAAAAAATTACTACATACTTATGACGTGAGGAAACTTCAACTATAACTGGAATACTAACAAATAGATTTATGTTTAGAAAGTCAACCACCAAATTTGGTCAGCATAAAAGTAGAACTGGCTAATTTGAATACTTTAAGGGATCATGAAACTAAATATTGCGTGTTATTACCTGATATTCACTTTTTTTATATCACATTGGTCAATATGTTACATCATATTGACTCAATGGTGGATGCCGTATTGAAAGCTTTTAAGAATTGAAAAATGAGGCTCAGTCCATTTTTTTAACTGTGTATATATCTATATCTAAATTTATTTCTATATATCATGTTCTGGGAAATGAGAAGATCCAAGCTAGCTATCAAAGCAGCTACCTCCCAGTACAGGGATCTATAGGTAAGCCATAATCTTTGGCATTGTTATAATTCGTTTAATTGCATTTAATGATAAAAACAAAATATTATTCATTGTTTATTTTTCTTTCAGCATTTCATTTCTATCCCGCTTACCAATATACTGGAGACCTAGGGGCCAACAAAAAATTGATAAACACACTTAGAGGGGCCATATAGAGGTTAGGAAGGGACTCCAAAATCTAGTGAATCCCTAATAAGGTAAATAATACTTTCATAGAAGCTTTGATTTTATAAAATAAATGGTTTTCTTTGTAGGAGAAACATTTAAGATGCCATGTTTGGGTTTAGTGATTATGCCACTATAAGGCAAGGAATATATTCAAATCAAATAGTAGAAATTAATTGGATTAATTATTGATTACTATTAATATCTAGCTTGCAATTATGATATCTGATATTTCTTCGAATATTTACAATTGGGGTGGTAGTTTCTTTACGGCAATAACATCCAGAGCCTGCTGAGGATTATACTTCAGCCTTTAATATATAAGAATCCATCTAGTGGGTATGCGAGGATCTGGAATACAATATCTCTCATCCATAATAAAGTTTGCAATCATCTATGTAAAATTTGAGACACATTTTTGGGTACAACATGAGGTTAAACATCAACCACTTCCAAAAGCAAACAAAGAAGCGTGAATTGACTTCGCACATATATTGATGAGGATTTCTATCTTACCAAGTAGTTGAATTATATAGAGGAGCAATTCTCGACGAGCTTGATGTGGGTTGATGGGGAGGAAGTACAAGAGTAAGGCCACGTCAGCCTGAGGCAAGAGTTGCAAGAGTGAGAAATATCAGTTCTAGTCCAAGAACTGGTATAAGATTTGATGTTGGGCCTCAGATTCATACTTGAACATGAAGTGAGAAACAGAGGTAAACAACAAATAATTATCAAGTTTGAAACTGACGATCTTGAAAGGATGATAAGGTCACTCAAGAAGCATGATGATGATTGATACAGCGGATACTAGCAGGGGCAGTTATGGTTCTGAATCTGTTGGATATGAGTATGGTGGTTTTCACAAGCACATGGTGCTCACGAGGGGCATGAAGCTGGTAGTGCCATAAAATCTACCGAGGATCGTCATTTTGATCATGTCACTCAAGATGAATATTGTGGGGCTGCTTTAACTCAACCTTCCATCTGGAACCAATGTCATTGACAAGAACAAGAAAGCCATTCAAGATATCAATGAAAGAAAAAAGAAAAAACCAAGATGGCATTCAACTATAACACAGAATTGATGCAAATGTCCAAGGTGCGTGAATATGATTAATGTTGGTCTTTCAAACATATTTTGAGGTGGAACATATCTGAGGACTAAGAGATTTTCTTTTCAATATGACTACCATCTTTTCATCATCACAGGATCATAATTATGCATACCACCCTATAGATGATTTCAATGTGTCCGGTACATAACGTCTTTCAACAAACAGTATCATGCCTGCCTGAACATGATACTTTGAAGCAAGGATGGAATGAGGAACAATGTGGGGTCCATTCTTACAACAGATGCACTTAATGAGGGCAATCCCATGGACTAGTAACTGCACTCATGGTGCAATTCAAGATGACCAGCCTATCAGAAACTCAGCCATTTTCTAGAGAATCCACTTATATTATGGGAAATTTATTTGTTTTGATACCCACTGCCCTCTTATTAGTTAGCCTTCCTCATACATGTTTTCAATAACCTTAATGTATTTCATTGGTAGCCTTCCTTCTTGGAACAAAGCTAAAAAGATTCTCCAGGATTGGGGTTACTCTTATTAGCTTTTTCTCAATCACTCATAAGCTTAATTCCATGGTAATTGAAACAGTTATAAATTTTCGTTTATTCTATATATCAGTATTGCCATGATTTTCTTCCAAGCATTTGGTATTTTGAACAATACTGTAGTTGGCACATAGCAGTTTTCTCATCTCTCTTATACCTGAAATAAAATCTATATATCTTCACCATTTAATGATCTTAGAAATATTTTCTCCACCTTTATTTGATCTCCTCTTCATTCAATAAGACTTTTAAATCCTCTCTACTAATGCACCTGAATTAATAAAAATCTTGTATCTTCTACCTTCTCATTCTTCTTAAGTCTGTAGATGAATCTCTCAACCTCTTTTGTATCTAGCTTATTATAAAACGTATCATATGTTTGTTTTTTATAGCCCCAATTATTATCTCTATGGTGTCCCTTTTTTTTTTATTATATATATTCTTATATTTTCCATGTTTACTTGGTTTTATTTATCCTTCAAATTTTGAAATGCAGCCTTTTCCTTTTAAAAGTCTTTTGAACAATACTGATCCACCACCAAATTTCTTTTTGAGATTGAATTTTACCTTTAGATTCATCTAAGATTGGACTACTCTTTTAACACAGTTGATCATTTCACCCCATCATTTTTAGGTTTTATTTATAAATTTCATGTTCCCTTTTTCACTAGTAAATCTTTAAAAAGCACAATACTTCTCCTTTTAGGTTCCAACAAGGCTTTTTTTATTGTTTTCAAGTTTTCCTATTCCACATAATACAAACATACGTCATCCACCTATCTTTTGAAACAAGTCACTCGAATGACATTGCAATTTTTGCACACTCATAAATTAATTTTCTAAGGAAAAAAAAAGCCAATTCTTCAGTTTATTCCACTTGTGAAGCTTATTAGATGTTAGACTTTCTCTTGAAATAAAGTATCTAACTAATACAAGATCTTAAGCCATTGTAAGCTCAAGGATTACTTCTTACATCTCATTCGTATGTCCAAAGTTTTATCTTTCATGTATTATATCATATCCTCCACTCCCCTCTCTAACACGCCTATTTAGACCCAGCATCTTCTCCATACAAGGAATTGCTTGGATTAAACCATACATTTCATCCCAAAATTCAATTTTAATGTCTTCTTTTAATCCTCTTTGAAGTGCATAGGCACTTGTGATATTAAGAATCTCTTTTCTTAAAATAATTCAAATAATATTAATTGCTAATTTTTTAAATGCAGGTGACATTATCCTTCATGTCCTTATACACCATAATCCCTACACGATTTCCCTTGCCTCTTTTCTCGATTTACAGAAGTTTTTATTTATCAACCACTTCAACCTTATCTCCTTTCAATTTACTCTTTGTATTCATTATATCAATTGTCATTCTCTTCATTACATCTAAGCCCTTACATTCAGAGTACCTAGGAGATTCCTACTCAGATTTGTTTACTTCAACATAAGAGCCCTTGTCCACTCACTCTTGCAATTGAAAGCTGTTGCAGCATTGTTTTTAATGAAGGAAACACTAAAAAAACTTGCTCACTTATCATGGCAACCTCGTTCCACTACAGCAGATCATATTTGGAGGATGCCCTCCTAGCATAAGATCAATGTTATAGCTTAGGATTCATGCAATAAGAGCAAAATTTTTAGTATCAGTTACCAACCAAATGCAACCTTCCTCCTTTAACTGAGCATAGGAATGGCAATGCGCAAAATATATACTAATACAAAATGTAAAGAGCTCAATCAAGTAATTAAAATTATAAACCTTATAAAGATTGGATGAAGCTTAACTAAATCAATATAGATTTGTATTTGTTTAAAATTTGGGCAAACAACAATCATTGAGATAAGCCCTTAATAGGTTTGTTGATCATTTCACTTGGAGTAATCCCCACATAATTTTCACTATCACCACTCACCTTGGATATATCAGTTACTTATGGTAACTAGAACTACCATGAAAATTGAAAAATAATTTTCTTTAAATAAAGTTAAAATTTTCCCTCACAATGTTAGGAATGTTAAGTTCTATCTTTCCCCTGCTTCAAGCTTAGTATTATTATTATCACTTACTTTCAGCATTCAAAAATAAGAAATAGAGGTTTTATATTCAATGAATTACACTTAAGATTGGATGATAATTAACATTTTCACTTCAAACCAAAACCTATATACAAGCAAACATCCCTGCTCTACTAATGCATGAAATCACACCTACGGAAGTTTAAAATGCAGTTGTATTGACTCCTAAGGAAGTGTTTGTTGGCAACAGAAGCGGATGTGAGCATGGGGGAGGGGAAGTGAGGGTGACTAGTGCTTTTGCTACTGTCAATATTTTTGTTGTCTTGTCAGGTTCTCAGGGGTGGGTTGTATGCTGACGTGTATTTTTTTGGTCTTGGCACTGGTACTTGTACAGTTCATACTTTCTTTTCTTATATATATATATATATATACATACACTTTAATTATTCATCAGAGAAAAAAAAAACAGAAGCGGAAACGAGCTAACAAGAGAAGAAAATTTAAAGCTACCACAGCAAACTTGATAAAGAATGAAAAAACATATTGCTGAATCATACAGATGAAAAAGAAGAAAACTGAAGTACTGGGGAAGATTCAATTCACAAATACTCAGACACATTTAACTCAGACCACAGCTGTGGTTCAGAACTGCTGTCTGACAGCATGGCAAACAGAGCCTCACTGAATTCACTGGTTCAGGTTTTTTGGCATCCTTTTCCCATAATAGTAACTCACAGGTTCAACTTGTGAAAGTTTTTTGGTATTTGAAAATGCTGAGAAACCATAGCAGATGATGTCAACCACACATGAAGAACTTGAGGAACCGTATTCAAAAGTAATAACTTCAGCATTTTTTTTCTAGCTTCTTTTAGATCTATTTTTCAATTTAAATTTAATTTCATTCTTCAACCCTTTAAGGATAAAATATTCAGCAGTCAGTTATTTAATCAATCAATCCACACATATAAAGGGGGGAAAATAACAAATGGTATTGAAAATTGTATAAATGACTGCAAATATTCACACACTTTGGGTGTGCATCTATCAGGAAAAATCTTTTTAAAAAATAGACAATAGAAAAATGTAGGATTCCTCAAATAAGTTATATACTGAATATTCTTAAGTATAGCAACTCCTGAAAGCAGGAACATGCCAGCAAGTGATATTAATTTTTAAATGAAAAAAGAAGAGTAGAAACATCACCCGTCTGATAAAAAACTGCAGCCTCATATCATAGAATCACCATATTCATGATTTTAAAATGTTGTCATAATGCATCATAATACCCATTAGCAGCAGCAGAAGCACAATTCATGGAGCACGATCATTTCAGAAGGCATCATAAAAGTACAGATGCAAGTAAGGGAAAATATATAATACAGATGCAAGAAGCTGATGCCCATGACACCATATGGCAGGGATAAACCAAAAACCCATGTACTTAAATAACTTCAACCTCTGTTCTGCTGGTTTAATATGAATAACAACTGCTGAATGAAAATAGGATAATAATTATTTATCATAAATCAAAAGGTAGCAGCATTCTTTCAAGAACTTGCTGGGGAAAAACAAGCTTAAGAATAAAATCAAAAATCTTGAAGAAAAAGCACAACATATAAAATCAAGTAGTAAAAAATGGAAAAAAGAAAAAAGGATGAAAGATATAATAGCCATTAAGGGGAGTTACCCAAGTAAATCGTTCACTTTCCCGCAAAAGATACAATAAAAGCTCCCATCCAATCTTGCCCGGTGCCTATCCTTGACAAATCCAGTTTTTTCATTTTTAAGAGCGCACTCAAGATGGCATGATAACCCACAAGAATCGTCTTTACAGGGAGACTCCGAGCTACAAACCAACCAAAGGCTAGGATCCTTGTTGTCGTCATATCGATAACAGATGCAGCATGAGCATCTTTTGCAAAATGCATCCTCTTGATGAAGAGCAGCTCTACATGCTGAGTTTTTGCAGTATATAACACTACCCAGATCTCCATCAGTATTACTTGCATTCACTAAAGTAGGAAGTTGAGAAGGTTGGTTAGTCTTCTTTTGCCTCTTGGAAATGCTTTGGCTGTTTGAGGCCAAAGGCTGTGTTTCACTGACAGGTAAAGCTACACGTTTCACAGATTTCTTTCCAGATATGATTCGGAGAAGCTGTTCTATCATTTTGGATTTTGTCAAGCCAGTATACTTACGCTCCTTTCCCATCTCTGCACAAAGGATCTGTAAAAGCTCTCTTCGGCTCCATGACTGTAGCATTTCTGGGCCACCATGTCTCTGCCTCGATATTTCATAAACAAGTTCTCTCTTTCCCTCTAAGGTCAAGGTACTGCATTTTGATGGATCAAGAACACCCCCTAAAACCATAAGAAGAACAGTCTGTCATAAAATCACAGTTGTCATAGAGGGTATGAAGATCAAGAATTCATTTTAGCTAAACAAATATCACTACAATTTAGAACTGAAACAAAAATGAAATTTGTAGTAGACCAGATGGATGAGGAGACACTGTTAAATTATCGAACTTCCCTTATGAATTAAACCGCATTGCATAATATGGTTGATAAGTCAAATGAAGAAACTTGAACAGTAATGATAAATGAACAGTCGCTCTTCTTTGGCCAATTATTGTGTCCAGAATGTAGGTGAATATATTAATCAAGTGCCAGTTAGGAGACAAATTATTGATTCAAATTATCCTTTTAATTTCTTCAAAATTTATTTAATGAATAAATATACCATGATAAGAAGAATAAAGAAACAAAAAAGTGGTTGATTTGATTGAATAAAACCACCCAACTGCACCAACATCTAATTTTTTATCCAAAAATAACAAAAACAATATAATTAAGACACAGAAGAGAAAGAACACCACCAGCATCAGTTTTTGCATCCACCTACAAACAGCAGATTAATACAGCTAACCCATCAAGCATTTCATGATTAATAATAATAATGAAAATTTGTTGACCTGCAAAATAGTTTTACAGATGCATTTTGAAAAGAAAACAAAAAATTTTAAAAAAAAAAAAAGAAAGGACCACTATGCCGAAAAATTAGAAAAGAAAAAGGAGAAGAGCGGTGCTAACGTTAATTTCTCTCACAACTCAGAGAACACCAAGTACCCGTAACCTCTAAATCCCAAGAAATAAATGATGCCCACAATAACACATGTATGCAGATCAATTACACATTCAGAGATGTGTCATTTAAAATCTCAAGTACTAAGATTCACCAATTTTCCCTCAACGCAGAGAACTCAGATCAAAACCATCAATTGACGACAACCAAGCCAACATTAATCTCAAAAAACCATATAAACAAACACTAAAACCCCACAAAAACAAAAAAGAAACAACAGAAATAAAGATAACGAAGACTTACCCTCAAAAGCAGAATCCATGGTTCAATATCTAAGCCCTTAACCCACCACATTACCAAGAAAACCCCAACTTTGGTCCTCCTGCAACAGATAAAACCTCAGGACACGGATAGAAGAAGAGGTGGGAAAGTAAACACAGAACCAGTAAAGCACGAGAGATAGAGGAGATGAGGAATACAACCACCAACAAGGGACGCACTGAATTCTGCCACAACGGAGGAATCCATGACTGAATGGGTCCTCTTCGAGGTCGTTTTACGACTCAAGTCGCGAAAGGGAGATTCGGACCCTTTGAGAAAGTAGGAATAGAGAGCGAGAGAGAGAGAGAGGGAGACAGAGAGGGAGAGGGATAAAGAAACTGAGAAAGATGAAGAAAAAAGAGAGAGATCAAAATAAATGAGATTAGGCACAGAGACAAAAACGGCTGCATGTCATAATCTTTTCAGCCTCACAAACGTCGTTATCTGCCCATTGGAAACTGAGGAAGAAATTAGAGAGAGAAATTTAGTTTTTTAATTTTCTTTTATCTGATTTGTATAAGGTTGGATTGGACGGACAGTAATATACAAAGGGAATTGCTAAGATTCAAGCTTGATAATCTATGCCCAAAATACCCCATTTACATCACTATTTACACATTATTCGCGATTTTGATGTATCCTCAACTACCAAGTTTCATTTTTTATCTAGAATTAGTCGCTTAAGATGAGATTTATCTTTAAATTCAAATTCAAAAAGCATCCTAAATACACTCCTACAGCATAGCTCGTGCAATCCCCTAGTATATCTATACACAAACACATACATCTCTATTAAAATGCAACATGTGGTTTAATCCTATCTAGAGTAGGGTGAAAGATGGCTTAAGCCCGGATTTTAGTGATCACATACTAAGACTTTAAATGTAAGATGGCACCTTCTTATGCATACCTACATTATATACACACAAAAAGGATCTCTATTGCGAAGGGTCTTTCATGGAAAGTTCGCATTTATGATACTTAGAGGCAACAAAGTTTAAGGCTACCCTACCTTGATGGTACAATAAACAACACAGACTTTTCTTGAGATATGACAAAATTAAAGGTACATCTTTCCTTTTTTTTAAAGCCATATTAATCTCTTTTTTAGATTTTTATTATCTAGATCACTTATCACCCTTCTATCAAGTTGTGTTTGAAAATTTCTTTTTGGATTTCATTACTAAGTGGGTTATTTTGCATAATGAACTCAATCATTGGTTGAATATATAATAATTTATCCTGATCAAAAACTTTTAAATAAGTGAATTTCAGTAGGAAATAAGTACAAAAGAGAATAATAATTTAATACATCATTTGATGTAAAATAAGAAGTTCGAAATACTTTTCATAAGCTTAAAAAGTTTTTTGCTTAAACCCACCAATTTTACAACACAAATTAGTCAAAATTTAATGAAGTTGAGCATGATCACTTAATAGCACCAATTTTTAGTTAGTAGAGAGACGTTAAACATCACAATTAATGTAATCCAAGTATTGGGGTTGGTGCTATTTCAACAATGTGACCAAGTTATCCATAATTCTATCAAACCTTAGTAGAGTTTCTCATAATTCATCATTAATGATGACATAGTTGACAATTCAATATGTTATTTTCAATTTAAAACTTTCATTTTTTTTTATGTTGAGGTATGTACAATTGGGTTATATAAATCATGTCATAATACTATAATATGTGAATATTATTATGCATACACATAAAGGCCTACTAGCATATCACAGAGTTACATCATTGTCTTTTTAATGAATGGATTTTCTCAATCTACAAGAGCCTGCTTTTACCATAGATACCACTATTTATCAACAAATTAAATTTTATCAAACCTTGAAGATGAACGCATTTCCTCTAGTCCCAAAATCCGGTGATATGGTGGTACCACCGGCTGGGATGTGTTTTGGGGTGTAGGGCCCCTATTGAAACAGGGCATCTGCCCGTCTGTTCCACACTGGTATCGCTGAGTGGTACAAGAGGAAACACCCTCCTTAAAGATGAGTCCAACTCAATTTTATTGTATAAATTTAGATTACCTTAATTTTGAATTCATGAATTTAGGATTACAAAAGATAAAGAGCAACCTAATTGTCTAAGAAAAATTTCATTTCCTTTATGTAGATATACTTATTTAGTTGTGTTGATGTTATTTTATACATGGTTCTCGGGGTGATCATATTTTGCTTGAAAAGATCATGACTCTACAATATTTTATGTATTTTTGTTATAGTATAAAGACAATATACAAGTCAGCCAAAATATAAAAATCAACATATGTAATAGGAATTGACCAAAACGCCCTTACGTTCACGTAATCCAAAGGAAAAAAAAATGTATAAAGAGATGGCGACAAATGCCTAACAACGATAAGGAGCCAAATGTAACAACTTCATTGGGCGCCGAAATTATAAATGCCGTCAAAGAAACCATCAGCAATGACATAGAAATTTGTGTCATCTTTCAAATCAAAACCTAGCGTCTACGCATGGAGGGCACCGACCAAACGAATTGATGCTTGACACGTGGCGTTTAGCATGTGTTTTGGCATCGTGGGAACCGGCTTTGTAAAGAAAGGATAAGGTATCTTGTTTTGTCACAGCAATTTTAGTTGACCATTGGCTCCATTAGAACATGGAAACTGAAAGATTAGTCTTGATTACTGATTAATTAATGATACATTCTTCAATCCATACATATCATTTGAGTGTGGCTAGCGTAGAATGATAGAAACGGCTAGTGCTATAAGTAGGGCGCGTTTGGATGGATTATTATTTATGATGAGTTTGGGTTCTGCCAAATCTAAAATTTACTAGCATAAACTTGCTCTTGACCTGCCCTAACCCAAACTCATTAAATGCGAACCCAACCCAAACTCTATTATTTTGAGTTCGGATTAGGTTTGAATAGACCTAAATAAAATATAAATTTTTGAATATTTCTTTTATTTTTTGCTAGGAATACAAATGTTGGAATATCACACTCATTATAGCAGATATATCTATACTATTATACCTACTACCAGGGTGCACGTGCATTACTGCACTATGTAGAAAGAAAAGGGAGGGAACAATTTTGTAAGTATTGAAGTCTTAAATGAATTGAGGTAGTTATGAATATTATACCTATTTTATAAATGAATCTTAACGATGATGTGAAAGGGATTTTTGGGAAGACGCATAATATGGTTGGCAAGCATCCCAAGGGGCACCATCGCGTTGTATATTATATAGATAAATACCCTCCACAACACTGTAGACACCCCAAAATTGCACAATTTTTTATAAATCTTGAAAGAGAGAAATATTTTATTGGAATTTTCAATTTTTAGCATTGGGTTTGAGATCCTTAACCCATTTGAATCCAAAACCCCAAAGGAAAAGACCCAAATTCAATCTTTTACGCAAAGTCAAACTTTTCCGGTTGAATTTTTTTGACTTTTGACCCCAAAAAATGAAATATTTTTTAAGGTAAGATTTCAAGATAATTTTTCCCGATAATCAGGTTTTTAGCAATATTATTGCATAAACGAATTTTTTGAGCCTTTAAATCTTGACAAATACCTTAGTATTAACATGTTGAATCTTTTTACCGAACCTGAAAAACCAGAATCTTTAAATCTTGACAAATACCTTAGTATTAACATATGGAATCTTTTTACCGGACCTGAAAAACCGGAATCTTTAAATCTTGACAAATACATTAGTATTAACATGTTGAATCTTTTTACCAGACCTGAAAAACCGAAATTTAGCCTTGAATTGGAAAGTTGACTTTTTATTCACTTGGAATTTGGGTCTGTAACTATTTTTAATGGATTCAAATGGGGGGTGTTTGCTTATTTACATGTAATATCTTAAGTAAATGGAGATTAAAAAATACAATGACATTTACTTAAATGATATTACGTGTAAATAAGTATTGCCTGTGCAGGCAAAAGTCAAGGCTATGCAGAAGCAATGCATAGAGTCATTTTTGCCCTGAACCAAAAATATATTTCGGATAAAAGCCATTTTATTTGTATCCAAAATTATATTTCGGATATATATATTTTCTTTATATCCGAAATATTATTTCGGATACAAATATTTTTGTTTGTATCTGACCTGAGTTGTCGGATACAAGTGTTTTATTCCAAATAGAAAAACCCCACGAGGTTTCACTTATTTACATTTATACCTCTGTCCAGGAGGTGGGAATTCCCCAACTTGGCCTCCGAAATTAGCCAAATTCCTCCAATCCATGCCTTAGGTTTAAGTTGGAAGGTTCTAGACACACTTTTGTGTAAACCTTTAGAACTTTATTGTCCTAGCTCTTGCCTATAAATAGAGGGTTTCTCCTCAAGCAAAAGACTGGAGAAGAAGGGAACCCCTGCCTTTTTGCTTTCTCAAACCAAGGTAAGCTCTCCTCCCCTCTTTTCTTTTTTTCAATCCTAGGGTGTAGACACCCCAAAATTGCACGATTTTTGATAAGTCTTGAAGGAGAGAAATATTTTATTGGAATTTTCAATTCTTAGCATTGGGTTTGAGATCCTTAACCCATTTAAATCCAAAGCCGCAAAGGAAAAGGCCCGAATTCAATCTTTTATGCAAAGTCAAATTTTTTTGGGTTGAATTTTGTTGACTTTTGACCCCAGAAAATGAAATATTTTTTAAAGCAAGATTTGAAGATAATATTTCCCGGTAATTAGGTTTTTAGCAATGTTATTGCATAAATGAATTTTTTGAGATTTTAAATCTTGATAAATACCTTTGTATCAACATGTTGAATCTTTTTACCGGACCTGAAAAACCGGAATTTAGCCTGGAACTGGAAAGTTGACTTTTTATTCACTTGGAATTTGGGTCTGGAAATATTTTTAATGGATTCAAATGGGGGGGGGGGGGTGTTTGCTTATTTACATGTAATATCTTAAGTAAATGGAGATTAAAAAATACGAGGACATTTACTTAAACGATATTACATGTAAATAAGCCTCGCCTGTGCAGCTAAGGCTCAAAACCAACCAAAAATGTGCTGACCGTAGTATATGTGCGGTTTTTGAGAATTTGGTCTCAATCACTCTGTATGTGCTGTTGTAACTGTATACACAGCACGGTTGATATTCATGCTTATCGCGCAGGTTGCCACGTGGCTTCCGGAAACTTCGGCCATTGGGACACGTCGACAGCAATCATGACGAGCGTAACTGAATTGAACCGCCCTGTATGTGCGGTTGGATTGAATTTGCATAGAAACCGCACATATAATGACGGTTCTGTGGAAACCGCACTGAGTATACGGTTTTGGCTGTTTCGGGGATTTGCGAAATGGCTTGATTTCTGAGCCTTATTTACGCATATTACCTCTCTCTCAAGGACTTGAACTCCCTATTTCACCCTCCGAAACTTGCTGAATTACTCCAATTCAAGCCTTGGAGGAGAATTGGAATAATCTAGAAGGCTTTTTTGGCATACCCTTGGGACTCTTCTACCCTTGGCTTTGCCTATAGATAGAAGGGCCCTCCTCTTGCAAATGGCTGATAATTTTGAAGCATTGAAGCTCTGCAAGAAGAAGGGAAACTCTGCTGGGTTGTCTACTCAAGTGCTCAAGCTACCAAGGTAAAGCTCCTTTGATTTTCCAGCACTCTCTTTACAATTCCAACTCCCATCTTCTACCTTTCTGTAGTGTAAGGCCTCTTTGTGCATTTTTTAAGCCCCAAACCTCTTCCAAAGTACCTGAAAATTCTCTCTAGCCGTAAAACATGAAGAGAGAGCCTTGGGAAAAAGAAGAAGGAATGGATCCTCTAGGCTTAGAACCTACAAGTGATGAAGAGCATGCTATGTGGTTATTTTGAACCTATGGATGTTTGTTTTCTGATGTTTTTGCACTTGTTGCTGGAGAAATATGTGAATCCTTGCTCTCAATAGCAATGGATTCCATCTTTCTCCTAGGAAATGGATTTCCACATATTCGCACACTTTTCACCATTTTTCATTAAATAGGCTAGATCTAGGATTTCCGTATTTAATACGGGAAATCTAAGATTATTGGCTTTAAAATGAATTTTAGAACTTCATGAGGTGATCTTGATTGATTTCTAAGTGTTTTGGTCGAATTCACATGCACCATTTTGGCTTTCTATTCAAAAATATTTCAAAACAAGGCAGCATCTGTGGCCTGTCTTAGAATGCTTATAACTTCATCCTCCGGATGAATTTTTGAGTGATTCCAAAGACATGTGATAGATGAGTATGTCTAGTTTATATCTGGAAAATTTCGTTTGCTTTTATGGAGCCAATTGTTGACACCATCTGTTCAAAGTCTGTAAGTCAGTTCAGCCCAGATTGCTAAACTTGCCACTTTGATGGTGCACCATTTGCTCAATTTTAATCCGTTTTGAGTGATTTCAGTTTCTGAGTTTTCCTTAAGAGGTCTATTTTCATTTCTAACTGGTTTCAACAGATTTCGATTTGATTTGAGGCTTGTGTGCTTGATGGACTCAGAGCTGCTCGCTGGCATAGTCCAGAGCTAATCTGTGGTCTTCTAGGCCTGTTCAAGAGAGCACACAAGCCACATCCGGATAGAGTTTGGGTGAGGCTTATTTCTTTGGAAAAATGGCACCACACACTTCCTCCATACCAATTTTCATGGATTTTTATTGAGCCAAACTCCACGAATAGTACTTTGAAAATGCCTACTCATCGCTTTTTCCGAGTTATAACAGCAGATTTCAGATGTGGATTTCTCTCTCGTTTTAAGTCGGATTGAGCTGAATTTTTTATTGTATACTCTACTATATACCAGTTTCAAATGGCTTCGGTTTCAATGGATTTGGATTTAAATTGAATGAGTTATGGTTAATCGAAGCTTTCAAGCTCTTTTAGCCAGATTTTTCCATATTTGCCTTGAATTGGTTTTGCTTTAATTTTCACCTTGAATTTTATTCACTCATGAAGTTCTAAAGTGGTATATCCATGAGGAGAGTCTAAAATTGATTGGATTACTCATGTGGAATAATCACTTACATTTTGCTTACTTTTAATCAACCTTTGTCTATTTTGATTAGCAAACAATCATTAGCATAAGCAAGCATGTGGCAACCGTCTTAGACGGATGAGTGGGGGTGCCTAACACCTTCCCCCGCTCATAAATAATTCCCCTTACTTGATCTCTGGATTTTTTCCTTGTATTAGAGCTACTTTGGCTCTATTTGGCTTCTATGAACCCTTTGGTGCCCATTCACACCTTAAGATGGATGGTGGCGACTCTTTACTTTTATTGATCCCCGCGTGACGATATCGGAAGTCATCCTAGATGACATTTCCATGTCTCACATAGGGTAGTCTGATCTTCTACATTTCTGTAGTGTAAAAAACCTGATTATGTTTGTAGCCCCAAACCTACCTCTGAGTACCTTAAGCACCCTATCTAGCTATAAAACGTGAAAAAAGAACTAGGGGAAACAAGAACGGGAATGGATCTCTAGATTAGAACCCTTTTTTATGATGATCCTTTGTATAGCTTTGGTATTCTGTGTGTGGTTGTACTTTTATGATATTGTTTCAGATCTGGAGGAATCACATAGATCTATGCTGTTTATGGCATTAGATCCACTTTTTCCTCCTAAAGATTCTGATTTCTTACAACTACACCCACTTCACTAATCTCTTTCTTTTGGTTAATATAAGCTAAGATTTTGGATCTACCATGGTCAATATGGTAGATCTGAGATCAAATGCCTTAGAATAAGCTAAAGGGTTTTAAGAAATGGTTTCAAATGGTCCAATCTTTGAGAGAAGACCTTATGGTCCAATCTTTCTTATTTTGGTGTTTTTGATATCAACTTGGGTGGATTTGGGTTTTTCTCTTCAATCAATGAAAGATCTAAGTCAGATTTGTACCCTAAATGAGTATAAATGTGTTTTCTAACAGATTTGGAGTGATCCCAATTCCTATTGAGTGGTCACTCTTGGTTTTAATGGTTTTAAGCAAGTAGTTTTCAGAAATTGTATTCATTTTGGTCTTCACCGGATTTAAGTAGAATTTTACCGCATTTGATACTTTATGAAAACCTTCAAATGGATTTTGTTTAGTCGGCTAGGGTTTGAATTGAAAGACTTTTTGATCGGATGGTTTTTTAAAGCTTTAACTTTAATCCGATTTTTCAAGTTTGGTTTTAAACCTATTTTCCATTGAGTTTATTTTGATTTTTCATGAATCCCTAGAAATGGTATATCCATATAGAGAATCCAAAATTAATTGGACCACTCATATAGAGAAACCATACATATTTTGTTTTTTATAAGTACTTTGTTTTGATTTTTGTTTGCAAGTAATCATTTAAAGCATGAACGGCAGTTGGCAACCACCTCGTGTGGATGAAGAGAGGTGCCTAACACCTTCCCCTATTCATAAATTAATCCCCTTACCCAATCTCTAGACAAGACCATAAAGTAGAGCTACTTTTGGCTCTATTTCTTTTTTTTTTTTTATAATCACTTTGGTGTTCATTCACACCTAAAATTGAATGGTGGCGACTCCTTCATTTTATTAATCCCGTGCGTTGATTCGAAAGTCTTCTAACAGATTTTCCATGTCTCACAAACATATAAACACCCCAAATATAACCACCATCCTAACGCACTTTCCAACTTCAATCGCATGCATGACTATCACTAATAGAAATACAATTATTTGCAAACAAAATTAACCAAAGAGGCAGGCCAACGTGCAGCAGTGCACGTGCCTCAACTAGTATATATATATAAATACAGTTTAAAAGGAAAGAAAAAAAATAAATAAACAATGATATATATATATATATACACGCATACATACTTACATATATGCGTGTGTGTGCATATATTTGTGAGACATAGAAAATCAATCTAGTGACTTCCTATCATCACACGGGATTTGTAAAAATGAGGAGTTGCCATCATTCAATTTTTAGGTGTGAATGGACACCAAAATCATTAAATAAAATATAAAAAAAGCAAAGCTAGAGTAAAAATAACTCTACTTTAAAATAAAAAATCCAGAGATGAATAAGGGGATTAGATTATGAATAGGGGAAGGTATTAGGCACCCCTATTCATCCACACAAGGTAGTTGCCAAGTGTTGTTCATGCTATAAAAATGCTTGCTAATAAAAATCAAAACAAAAATAAAAGGGAAAAAAGAATGTATGGCTTTTTTCCATGTGAATGATCCAATTGATTCTGGATCTTTCTTATGAAAACAAAAAAAACCATTTCTTGGGTTTCATGATTGACTAAAATCAAGATAAAGAAATTAAATCTAAAGTAAAACTTCAAAAATCTGGCTTTAAGTTTTGAAATATAGGAATAATAAAAAAATATTTATTTTTACAAAATATTGAAGAATTGAATCTGAACAATCCAAGGCATAGACCTAGCCCATATTTCTCATTAAATAAAGAATTCTAAATCAAATATACCCACATTGATGAAAAACATCAAAATGGGAGAGCTTAGACCGTAGGGTCTTCTCTTAAAAAACAAAAAATGACTCAAAAATCACCTCATGAAACCCTAGAGATTATTTGAAAGCTTCTGATCCTAGATCTACCATAAGGACAATGGCGGATCCAAGATCTTAGTCCAAATGACTAAAAACATCAAAAAAAATAAAAAGGGAGAAAACAATGTGAAAAATCGAAATATATGAGGAAAATGAGATCTAATGCTATGAACAGCATAGATCTATAGTATTCCTCCATATTTCATCAATAAATCATCATATAATCCACACAAAACATTACAACTACATATTTCTAAGATTTCAGCATATAGGGGTCTGCCCTACGGATCCACCTGTCTCCCTTTCCCCTAGCTCTCTCTTCAGGTTTTACGACTAGAGAGTAGTCTTGAGGTACTCGGAAGTAGGTTTGGGTAACAATCACACATAGGCCTTATTCTACAGAAGAAAGGAGAAGACAGAATAACCCTAGAATTAAAAGTAAAGAAAAGAGAAATACATGGATTTCTGAAAGTAGAGAGGCAGGGGTTCCCTTCTTTACTTGGAGCTCTTCAATCTCCACTTTCTGGCCATTTGCTTGAGAGGAGCCCCTCTATTTATAGGCAAGAATTAGGGCAAACTCAAGGGAAATGAAGCCCTAATGGTAGACACAAAAATGTGTCTAGAACCCTCCAACTTAACCCTAAAGTATGGACTTGAAAGAATATGGTTAATTTTGGAGGTTAAATTTGGGAATCCCCACCTCTCAGACATAGGTAAAACAGTAAAAAAGTGAAAACTCTTGGGATTTTCCAATTTGGAGCAAAACATTAGTATCCGACAAAACAGGTCGGATACAAACAAATCTCTTTGTATCTGAAATTATATTTCGAATACAAACAGATAAGTGTGTATCCGAACTCTATTTTCGGATACAAAGAGATTAACCTTTATCCGAAATTTGATTTCGATCACAAAAGAAAGACTTGTTTTTTTTATGATTTCGGCCAATTATTCATTCTTTTATGCAGTGTAATTTGGGGTGTCTACAATAGTTCACTAAAAAAAACGTGTGTACATATAAATTTATGTGCATAAGTTTATATAGGCATATAATTAAGTTAGTTGAGGCCCGACTTTTGCGTTATATAGGCCTAGTAAGTCAAGAGTGTACCTATCCTTGTAACACAGTCACTCAAACCTAGTTACTAGCTTGGCATTACAAAATTAATATTAATATTGCTAAGATAGCTCAAACTAAATGCTTATTTCATACTCTTATTCGGGCTAGGGTAAGCGCGCTTTGGGCAATCTGGGTTAGATTTACAGCTCTACGAAGAGTCCATATTGACAAGTCCCATGGGAGAGATCCCCTTTCTTGGAGGGTATATTTGTTTTATTTTAGTTTAAGCTAAGAGTGAGCGGCTTCACTCGTTGTATTATTGGGAAATATTTTAATATACTAATCTAAGGTAGTAATTTGGGATGGGAGATATAAGTTGTAATTCTATGGTTTAACTTATTGAAACATATAAAATGTGTATACAAAGGTATTTAATTGGCTTTTGTTTTACTTTTACATTCTCATCGATAGTTTAATATTCAATAGATAATGTTTGAGCATAAACATATTAGCTTTTGTGATTCGTATAATGACTATTTAATTTTTGAAATATTTTAAGTTTTATAGAAAAGAGAAAAAAAGGATATTTGGTTTATATGAGGATTTATTTAGGCTGTAACAATACTTAGGATGTGATCTAAGAGTACAAGTGGGGTTCTATTAATAAAATAAACTTTTGTACAAGGCTTATATAACAAGTCTTTCTTAGAAAAGCTACGTGTCCTCCACTTCAACTATTTTGTATTTCTTAAAGAAATAATTATATGTTGGGTTTAAGTTTAATATAACTTGATACTAACATGCCTTGTTAACATTCAATATGTTCATTGTTTCTATATTATATCAATCACCATATCTTGTACGTTTATTTTTCTTAAAAAGCTATAGTTTATTTTAATTTGTTATATTAAAATAAATTTTAATCTAATCTTCTGCTACATTTTGTATACAATAAATTTTACAACCATATTACTCATCAATGTTACGATCCTAAATGTTAAGTGCTTAACCAACTATAAGTATCTATAAGCCTTAGGGCTAGCTTTTGGAGCAACAGTTAGGCACGTAAAAATCCACAAATGTAATAATGCAATAGGTCAATTTTTTATCCTAATTTTCTTCAATGACGTAGACTTCTCTTTTCCCTTTTTTTTTTTTGTTTTTCTACTGTATATTGAGGATTATTTTGGGGGATAATTACACTTACAACCATGAAGTTTGTCACTTATGCACATAGACCCCCTGACATGAAAAATGGTAACAACCTCCCCTTGACATTTACACAAATGGTCACAAAGCCCCCTTTTGTTAGTTCAAGAATATTAAAAAGACAAAACTAACCCTTGAGATTAAATTTACTTAAAAGCCAATGTAATTCCAAAAATACCAAATTAAAGTTAAAGAGATAATAAAACTAAAAAAGTCTTAATAAAAACATAATTCGAACTTTATCTAGTGAGCATTATCCAAAAGTTTCCTTATATATATACAAATAGTAGTAATTTCGTTATTTAGCATACAAGGTAAGGTATTTTGTTCAAATATAAAAGGTTGTTTTAGGTATAAAATTTTTAGAAGGGAATTTGTGATCCTTCGCGCAAATGTCAAGTGAGGTTGTTATTATTTTCCAAATGTCAAGTGGTCTATGTACGTAAGTGACAACCCTAAGGGGATTTAAGTAAAATTATCCCTTATTTTTATATATTAGTCGAACATATAATTAAAGTGACACATTCACTATATGATGCTGGTTGAAGAGATCATTGCACTCACATAGAGCTGGCAATTTCTTAACCAACCCATCAACCCACCCAAATCCAACCCTAAGGGGATTTAAGTAAAATTATCCCTTATTTTTATATATTAGTCGAACATATAATTAAAGTGACACATTCACTATATGATGCTGGCTGAAGAGATCATTGCACTCACATAGAGCTGGCAATTTCTTAACCAACCCATCAACCCACCCAAATCCAACCTAATTAACTGGGTTTCAAGTTGACCCGTTAATTAATTAGGTTGGATTTGGGTTCAGGATTTCTCACCTGCTCAAACCGAACCCAACCCACTAACACGCTAGGTACCCGTTTAAATTTTAAGTTTATTTTTCCCTTATTTTTATCTCTTGTACCCCATTCATATTCTTTTTTATTAAGTTATCAAGAATACTTGGCAAATTAAGCATATTAATTTAATATTTTGAGACTCTAATCATAAATTTATTTTTATTAATTAATTTTGAGAACTAATAATATTGTATATTTGTGCAAATTGTTTATTTATTATGCAATATATAGGTAATATGAGTATATAGTTGTATTATTGTTTATTTATTTTTTAATATGAGTATATAGTTGTATTATTGTATTATTGTTTATTTATTATGCAATTATATTTTTAATACAATACATTTGGGAATAACTATTAGAATTTAATTTAAATTTATTTAGTTGCTTTTAAATAATTCCAAACTTCTTCACAAGTAAAATTTGCCCTTTCTTTTTACCTTTTCAAAAATAAATCATCTATTTATTAAAATTTATTATATTAGATGGAGTTTTATATAAGTGTGATTTAAACTAAAGTAGAAAAAAATTTAAATTAAAAATAAACAGGTTGGCGGGTTCAGCTCGTTTGTTGCCGAGTTGGGTTTAGGTTGACGATTTCTCAACCCACTAGTAAATAGGTCGAACCTAGCTCAACCCATTCATCAACTTGCTCAAACCCGACCCATTTCAACCTCTACATTCACATATCACAAACGGGAGCAAAACCATTATATCTATTATCCATCCTCGTTATTGCACCAACAATAAGAAGTCTAATACACATAAAAAATAAAATTTCTCGCTAATCGTCAATATAAGAGTAAACCTACTTAACATGTGTGCTTTCTAATATAAGAAGAATAAAGACATGGACCAGAAAACATGTCGTACAACGCTTTTTTGCGTCGTAATAGAATTTTTGCGCCATAGTGAAAGCCACACCAAATTAAAGGCCACGTATATATTATATATATGATTTAGCTTCAACATCCTGTGTCTATAGACTCTATAAGTACATCCACTACATATAATTGAATTGAATGACGTCTGGACTTAGCCTTAACGCATATGGTGTTGCTATTTTAGGTGAAGGGATAAGTGTAGGTAAGCTGTGTTGGTGATGGGAAGCTAGCATGGTGGGTTTCAACTTTCAAGTTTCAACCCTCTTCAAAAGTAGACAAGACTGATTAAGCTGTGGCATTAATTTCAATAGACATCATTTTCATGGTGATTTGTACACAACATTGACTAATTAAGCTTCTGGTCATGGAGTCTAACCACTTCAAATGACATGTTCATGGGGTTGTTGTGGTAATCAAAGGTAAAATGGTCAAGGAAAGTGCCACGGTCAAAAAAGGCTCATAGACTATTCTCTAACAGTTAATTCAGTAGAAATTGAGCCACCTTAAGCCCATAAAAGCAACTTAGTAGTTAGCACCAACAACTACCAACACTTTATTGAGGGCCCCAGACGAGAGCCTATACCTAACTGATCGGACAAATTGATGAAGGCTCGGTTCATCCCCGGCCTCTTGATACACTGTATATTCAACGAGCAAGAGGCCGATCTGCTGGTTCAACTCAGTTCGATTTTTTTTTTTGGTAGTGAACTCAGTTCGATTGGTGATTCAAACTGAGACCAATGTCTTAAAACCAGATTGTTTTCTTTGAGATTGGTCTGGTTCAGCCCGGTTTAACTGGTTGTTCTAATTGAGACATCTAATTAGGAGACATAATCAATTTAATTAAATTAAGAAACATTAAAAGAAAAAATCTGAAATATTTGGTTCAGTACACCGTGTACGTCTGGATTTCAGTGGTTCACATCTGGTTGACAATGGTTTTGTAATCAAAATTGGGTTAAGGCTCGAACCCATCTGTTGAAGTGTTTGATCAGCAGCCTGACTGGTTTAGCTGGCTGGACTGGTCCGGTCTGGTTTTAAAATGGTGCAGGCGATTTCCAACAGTGTTAATTAAGCAATGAATCACCCAGTCAAACAAAGGCATCTCACCAATCCATGTCACTTGACGCAGTTTTCCGAACCATCAGTCAAATCTTAATTTAGTGGTAGTGAAAGGAACATATATATATATATATATAAAACGAGAAATAGACCCATTGGTAAGCGTGCCAATAACTATGTACAAGCTGTTATCATTCATTATAAAGGCATCATTAATATAGGGTTAAAATACTTAAAACTCTACCTATCATTTAAAATCTGGACAATTACAAAACTATTTCTTCCCTCTACGTGCACTTCACATGCACCTTGCTAATATATACTAGTAAGTAGCATGTGCATTGCGCGTGGAGGAATGTTTACAGGTAGTTGTTGCATAAAAATGTTTTTGGGTATACAAGCATTTATTTTAGGATAAGTTATTCTATGCATTTGATCAATTAATACATAAAGATATTAAGTATCAAAATTTTTATTTAAAAAAAAAAGAAGTAAGAGAGAGAGAGAGAGGAATAAAGGACTCTAAAAATCTATATTTATTATTAGATTGGAATTGAAGAGCGAAACAATATTTGTGCCACTTTATAAATCATAGTTATAAGAAATCTCTCATTTCTTTGGTCCCTGCTCCAACAATGAAGCTGAGGTTCGTGGTCTCCTTTTTGGCCTTAATCTCTATCATCAACATGGCTTCCATGCTCTCATTATTGAATCTAATTCAAAGAATTTAATCAATTGACTGACTGGTTCGTCCTCTTACCCCTGAAAATTGAAGTATTGGTTGTTGCAGATTAAGTCTTTTCTTCACTCCTTTAATCATTCTATTCATCATATTTTTAGAGAAACTAATTTAGTTGCTGATGTATTGGCTAAAAATGGTGCTCATGGTGTATCTTCTACCTACCTCTCAACAAGGGATTTGCTCAAGTCTACCTATGGTCTATATAGTTTAGATAAATTAGGCTTGCACTATGTTCATTCTCTTAAATAGACTTAGATCCTCCCTTCCGCCTCTTATTTATTTTCCTAGGGACCTCTCTTGTACATCCTTTGCTTCATTAAAATACAGTTTGGGGTCTTGGCCTCAACCCCCTTGAATTTTTTTTCAAAAAAAAAAGGAGCAAATAAATTAATAAGGGCTTATAACTCAGACTTGGGAAGGAATGAATGACTCTTAAACCAATGATTCACAATCCAAGCAGATGACCATGACCAAAGCTAACAACACACAATATACCAAATATAAACTTGTTCTTTAATTGAAATATAAATGACAAAGAATGGTTATCAAACAAATTACATGAGAAAAAAAGGTACAAGCAAATGAAATCTGAAATGAATCATCAAATCTGAAAAAATATGGTATGAGATTATCAAATAAATGGCAAAAGTTACCCCATCAACATGGTTTATTAGATTGATGATCCCAACCAATTTAGAAAACAAAAGACGCGCTATAATATAATGTTCAAGACTTGATCGATATACTACACTTATATAACTTATTATAAATTTGTAAGAATGCTTGTTTCACTAAAACAAAATTAGTAATCATAGATAATGCAATCATGCAGAAACTATACCAATATAATAAACTGAAGCCTTTTAAGCTTCTAATCTAATGCCTTTTGAGCTTCTAAATGGATGTGCCTTTTGAACTTCTAAATTTAAGCCTTTTGTATTTTTATTAAAAATTAGTTATGAAAAAGTAGAAAAATAGTGGTTACAAAATTTTCATTCATATTTAATTTTAATTATGAGTTAGAGAGAATGAAAAGAGGATGGAGACGTAACTTGAGAGTGATAAAGATGAATAGTCACAAAACTTTTCATTGTCTCATTAACAATTGAGATTAATTAGAATTGAATGACAATTATTGACATTATGGAGAAACTATATATTTTTTTACCTGTGTATCCCAATATGTCAAAATTACTTTTTTAAACTTAAGAAATTGAGAATTGCTAACATATTTTGTGGTATATATAATAAATTAACGCTCTTCTTAACGGTGCTTTAATCTATTGTGTTACTCTTTTAATGTTGGGTTGCTATTTTGCCATTTAGTTCACATAAAAAAAATGGTGTCTAATGAAAAGAAAAACAAGAAGATAATAGTTATTCTCACTCAAAAGGAATGCACTAAATTAAGGCTTAAAACATTAACTTTTCTGGATCATTATTTATTAAAAAACAAAGAGTAGGCATAGTAACTTATCATAGAAAATTGTCTTAATTACTAATTAGGTAACCTTATTCTTAATTTCTATCAAACTCCTTAAAATTTTTGCTTTCCCATTAGCATTAAATTATTGAAAGAAGAAAGAGCTAAGAGCCAAGATGATCAATCCAAACAAGTACTCATCTTTTGAATCTCTTCAAAAACCTACTTTTGTACATGTTGGTGCTTCTCTAAGTTCGCCTCAATCACCCTAATGGTTTTCTCATCAATCTCACCTCTGAAGCACAAGAGAGCAGGGAAACAGAACGTGAAGTAGTGTAAGTGATCCACACTCAAAGGCACTTACCTAAATCAACATCTTGATATCTAAGCTTGTTGGTATGTACGTCCAAAACCCATTTTCAAGCATGCGCATAGGACCTCATATGCAAAGGATGGAAGATTACGGAAGTGAGATTCCGGTAGAGAAATCTGGTTACTGGTTATGAGCCGCTTGGTTGGGAGAGCCCACAATCTGTAGGCCAAGATGGCTCCATGATGGGCAACTGCATGGATGGAGATGGAGATGGCAAGACAAAGAAATAGAAAAGTTTAAATAGATTTTAGAAAGATAATGGTTAAAATATATTATTAGTTGGAATTTGTAAAGTTGTAGCAATTACATACTCTAAATTGTTGCAAATAACGTTAACTAATAACATTAATTAAATGCATCCGTTATCTAATATCAATTAAATATATTTATTGCAAATTAATTAAAATCATAGTTGCTAACGAATACAAATCGAAGGTACAGTGGGGAAAACTATTTTAAAATCACATGATTACCCTTTATATGTTAATGGACTACTTAACCCTTTCAAGACATTTATTTAAAATAAAATCTATTAGAAACTAATGGATTATTGAAGAACTTTTGGATAGCATTGTAATTTTAATGATAAGAGTAGGGAAAAATGGATTGACGACGAAAATTAAGTGTGGTTTTTGCTTTTAGGAGTAGTAGAATTCATACTAATGGACATCAAAAATTAAAATTTTCAAATTCAATATTTCAAGTTCTGTTGTACTATGAAATTTCAATAATTTTGATTCAATACAAATATTACAACCATAAACTATCATCGAAGTATACAAACTAATGCATAAAAACTACAGAACACCATTAATAAGGGGGCTAATATATAAGAGAATTAGATTAGTCGAATAACGATAAAACTATAATTAATACTGTAAACATATAAATGACAAAAACATACACTAGGTAAAACCCATATACCTATAAAATATAATTAATAATGTAAATATATAAATGAAAAAAGCATACACCAAGTAAAACCCATGCAGAAAGCCACCCACCAAGAAGGCTATGAATAACCAATTCCACAAAACTGGATTTTTCCAAAACCCAGTTTGAACGATTCTCACTCTTTTAGATGGAATGGAACTCACCCAGAACAAGGATAAAACTCAAGGTCTTCTTCCTCTCACGTCACCACACTAAGGAGCTCTTTATTGTATAAAGGATGGGTAATCCAAGAGACTGCTATTAATACATCAGTTTTATGTTGACCTTTAATATAATAAATCGAGGCCTCTTGACCTTCTAAACTGAAACCTCTTGAGCGTTTAAACTGAAGCCTTTTGAGCTTCTAAGCCAAAACCTTTTAAATTAATTATGTTACAAAAACTTTTCATTATCTCATTAATAATTGAGATTGTAGACACCCCCAAATTGCACAGTAAAAATGATCAACAATCAGCAAAAATCATTATCTCCTTTGAAGCCAGCACAAAAATGTGAAAAAGCAAGTTTTTCCTTGTATCCAACAACTCAGGTCGGATACAAGTATACCTCTTCGTATCTGACATAAGTTGCCGGATACAAGCAGGTTCTAGTGTATCCGGCATCATATGACTGATACATTAAGGCACTCGTGTATCCGACCTAATATGTCGGATACATTAGTTTTGCTCAAAATTAGGGTTTTCCGAGAGTTTTCACCTTTTACCATCATATCCCTCATTAAATGAGGGGAAATCTCGGAAATAGCCTTAGGGTTAAGGTTGGTGGGCTATGGACCTTATGTTGTGTCTACCATCTCACCAACCCTAACCCTAGCCTTTGCCTATAAATAGGAGGCTCCTCCTTAAGCAAATGGCCAACAATTCTTGCCAAGAACTTTTGCCAAGAAGAGATCCAAGAGAAGAGGGAAACCGCTGCGGAAGTGCTTCCAGAACCCAGGTAAGCCTCAAACCTCTTTTTTAATTTTTGTTTTTACATTTCTAGATATAGATCTCTTCTTCTACCTTTCTGTAGAATAAGGCCTTGATGTGTGTATGAAAACCCTTCCCCACCTCAAAGTATCTCAAGACTCCCCCTAGCCGTAAAACGTGAAGGCGGGATCTAGGAGAAACAAGACTGGGGATTGATCCTAATGCTAGAACCCCTTTTGAATAAGCCTTTTGAATCTTTGAAGACCGTTCCATATTCAAAGTACCCCAAGATTATCTTGAAGAACCGTGTTTAACGGGGAGAGAGAACTAAGGGAAACGATAATGGAACGGAACCCTAGGTTGTTCTAGAACCCTCGTTTTTATTGATCTAAATGCATGCTATGAGCCTTATGATTCTATGAAAACCCGTTCATATTCAAAGTACCCCAAGATTATCTTGAAGAACCGTGTTTAACGGGGAGAGAGAACTAAGGGAAACGATAATGGAACGGAAGCCTAGGTTGTTTTAAAACCTTATTTTGATTGATATGAATGCCTACTATCTTTGCTATGTTGTTGGAATGATTTTTACACTTACACACACATAGCACGTGATTTTGGCGGGATAGGCTCATATTCCGGATTTATTGCATTTATTGTGATAAATCTGAAATAAATAGCCCCAAGCAATTCTGGAATGTTTTCAAATGATTTTCAAAGGATTTTGATTAATCTTGCAAGGATCACACACACTTTATCACTATTTGGAGTTGGTTTTCTTCAAAAAGGGCTTAACTTGACAGCAACTGTACCCCAACTTTGGACACTCATAACTTCATCGTCCAGATGAATTTTGGAGTGATTCTAGAACCATGGAAAAGGTGAGGCTGTAGAGTTTATGCCTATAAAATTTCATAAATTTCTATCAAGCAGATTTTTGACACCTCTCTGTCGAAGTTGATAGGTCATTTCAGATCTGAATACGGAATCTGTCACTTCGACTGAGCGCCATGTGTTCGTTTTAAGTCCGATTCGAGTGATTCTTGTTTCTAAGTTTTCCTTTGGGAGTCTATTTTCAAATCCAATTGGTTTCATAATTGTTTGACTCCATTTGTGTCGTGAACAACAGATTTACTCAGAACTGTTCAATGACATTTTTCTGGGTAAATCTGTGATCTTCGGGGCCTGTTCGGGAGACCACCCAGGGCACATCCGAATGAATTTTTGTATGAGGCTAATTTCATCTGAAAGATGGCCATACAGACTTCACTCACACCAAATTTCATGGATTTATATGGAGCAGATGTTTTTACATAATTTTCCAAAGTTGCCCACTTGCCGCTTTTAATTATCTCCAGCAGCAACTTCAAAGGAGGCATAACTCCTAGGTTTTCAACCGGATCAACTTGAAATTTTGCATGAATCTCTTATTTACCATAATCTTTCAAATGGATTTGGTTTGATTCAATTTAAAGTTGGATTTGAATGATTTCAAGACAAATGGCATTATCTTTTACCGAATTTTTCGGATTTGACTCAATTTGGCTTTGTGCAATCTTTGCTTTGACTTCCATTTATTGTTGATATTCCAGAAATGATATTGACATGAAAGAAGATCTGAAATCCATTTGGATTTTCATGTGAAGATATCATACATTTGTCCTTTTTCAAGGTTTTTAATGATTTTTAGCGAGCTTTCTTACTTTTTTTGCATGAACAAACACTTGGCAACCACCTTGTGTGGGTGAATAGAGGTGCTTAACACCTTCCGCCGTTCATAATCTAATCCCCTTACCCATCTCTGGATTTGATTTTCAAGTAGAGTTATTTTTACTCTAGAATTTGCCTTTTAGCTCCTTTTGCTTATTTTTGAATCTTTTTGTGTCCATTCACACCCCAAAAATCTAAATGGTGGCTCTCCTATTTTTACGTTGAGTCCGTGTGCTGACGGAGGGGAAATCATCCCGATGATTTTTCCCGTGTCTCACAGAGATCAATTAGAATTGAATGGTACTTATTGACGTTAGAGAGAAACTTTATATTCTTAACCTATGTATCTCAATATGTAAAACTTACTTTCTTAACCTTAAGAAATTAAGAATTGCTAACATATTTTGTAGTGTATATGATAAATTAATGTTACTCTCAGAGGGCACTTAAGTAATTTAAACTAAAAGGCAGGGAAAAAGAGACTTACGACGAAAAAAGGGGGTTTTTGCTTTTAGGAATAGTAGAATAGAAAGCGAAGGGCGAAGATTCTAACATGATATTTTCTTTTCTTAAAAATACTCTTTTAGCAATTTATAAAGGATCCCATATTCCTTTTAATAACCACCAAACCTAAATTATGAATGTCTTAAGAATATAGGTGCAAAACTACATATGCCATCGCCTATTACTATCATAAAACAAACCAAGAGAGATTATTGTCTGACATTTTGGTTTGCTAAAAAAATATTCTTTGAAAATTAATAAAGGCTCCTGTATCCCACAAATAATTGCCCACTCACTACTTATATATTATGTGCATTTCATTGGGAAAAAAAAGATCTAGGTAATGGTGTGAGTGTGCATACGTAATACTTGTGTCGTGTGAGTGTGCATATGTAATACTTGTGTCACCACTAGCAATAAAGAATCAGGGGAAAGGATGAGGAAGAATATTATAGCCTGTGTGCAAAGCTACTTTGTGATTTCTAAGGTGACAAAATAGTTTTGTCTGCTATGAAATCTTAATATTTAAGAGACCTTTCGCTTTGCTAACTTGAGGGATCAGTTGTTCACAAAGCAATGCAACCTTTATTGGGATTGGTGGGCCATCCTTTATGGAAAGTGGGCAATCTCAATTATTGGCTCTCATGTCTATAGTCTCATTCTCAATGTTAATGTGATCTACTGTCACCTTCATGAAGGATGGGATTGGAATGAAATGAAGTTCCTTTCGTGTCTCTGGACTATAAAGTATTAGCTCTTCTTCACATGAAGTGCCCTTGCAATAACAATCATGCATGCCTTGGATAGCCCATGTGAAGTACTTCTAAGGTTCTATTTACTTTTTTTGTTTTTTGGTAGTTCAGACCAACTTCTAAGGTTCTATTTACTTATGGCAACTTCTTTTGTTCAGACTAATTTTTATCTTTGAGGTTAGAAATATTTTTTCTCGTCTCTTTTGATTCTTTCTATTTTTTTTATTGTATTTGTCCAATCAGCCAGTCCATCATTTTTTTTTTCTGTCAATAAAGAATTTGTCTGATCCATGGATCTAATAGACTAATTCGAAAAAATGATTCATGAATCATCTGATTATTAATTATATAATCTTTTCTATTTTTATTTTCACTCGAATCAATTAGTAACAATTTGAGGAAAAAAAATTGTTAATTAAAGTTTTATTTTTCACTTTACAAATATGGGAAAAAGGAGAAAAATAAAAATAATTAAAAAAAAAAAAAACTGGGGAGCTTGCCTACAAATTTGATGTCTTTCTTAAATTTAGAAAAGTTTAAATGAATAAAAAGCCCAATGCGAGGCAGGGATATAAGAAGTTAAAAAATCATTTTTTTTTTAATTAAATCATTTGTTTTTTTGGTGTTAGGCTTGTGTAACAAGGGACAGGCGTAACTTTTTGTCCACAGAAGAAATGTAAGATATTGGATTACTTGCCTCTCTATTTAATGTAATCTATATTAGAAAATAAATAAAAAACCCATATCCCCCACCCCCACCCACCTGGTCCCCCTCCCTTCTCCTCACAATCCATACAGAAAACGCCCTCCACCCTTTACTCCGCTCTTTACTCCAATTCCCATGTTCCATGTGTATTATCATAACGACTGCTCACTTTTTTCTTCTTGGTTTTTTGCTAGTCGCACATTCCACGAGCTCGCATGAGCTTTAGTTTTAGGCTCATGAGGATAGCATGAGCCTCAAAAATAGCTTCAGCTCTGTTCAAGCTTGGCTCGTTAAGCATATCTATACGTATATATATATTCTATGATGTATGTTTATATACATATTATATATTATATATTGCTATTTTAAACATATATGTTGTTTCTTTTTTTAAAAATTTAATTTTTATTTATTTATATTGTTATTTTTATTATGATTACATGAGTACATTTTCTCTTCTAATTCCTTATAAATGCATGTTTTGGATCATATTAGTTCTTAACATTTGATAAAGGACAATGGTTATGGATAAAAAATGCCATAGATTATTTTATTTTTAATTTTTTGTTATTGTCTATTGACTATGTTGCTTTCAATCATTCATTTTTTGATTAGCTTTGTCGCTATGTGATGCACTAGGACTTGGCACTCTATACTGTTGTGATTTAGAGACACATTTGAGATCTTTTTTTTGATAAATTTTTTTATAATAAATATTTGTAGATCGTACGAGTAAATTGATATTCTTTTTCCTTTATATATATCTAAATAAACTACAGGTTAAAATCACTTCTAGTTAGTCGTGCCTTTTGTGAGCTTGGCCCTAACGAACCAAGCTTTTGTGAGCCAAGCCTAAGCCCAAGAAAGTTTTAATGAGCTTTGAGCTAAACCAGAGCCCAAAATTTTTGAAAGAGCTTGAGCCGAGCCTGAGCTGAGCAATGCAAAGCTTGGCTCATCTCGTTTATAGCCGCACCTAGTATATATAAAGCCAAACCACTCTTTTTTATGTGTGTCATAACTAACTACCCAAAATCCCAAAAAGCCCTTCTTCGTTTCTAGTTTTTTTGCTACTTTTTTGGCTACGTGCATCGCGCGTGCATTCTCTAGAATATATAAATAGCACTCGCCCTTGTGGCTCCACCTATGCTTAAAATAAAATAGTCTCAAGAAAATGTTATAGCTAACTGATTCTGATAATCATAAGTAACGACTATGCAAGGCAGATTCAATGAAGGAATTTGTTCTATTTCGAAAGGGTAAAGAAGGGCTATCATTGATGCCCAAGGAACATGAGAGCATAGAGCATACGTTATGGTTGATAAAAAAATCGAGAGAAATTGGCCTTAACGTTCAAGAAATTTATTGAGCAAATGATGTATCATCCGAGGAACTAAAATACAGCTTATCAAAGACATGCATGAGTTCCCAGAAGATTGCCCCATTTATTCTTATATGATACGCAGGCGTTCACCGCTACTGCTTACCAAGATCAAAGAAACAATAAAGATTATCCAATTCTTGAGATTGAAATTATTTTGGGCACCCACGACTAATCTAAACTACATCTTCATCTTATCCAATGACTGTAATTGGGATTGAAATTATTCTGGGCACATGACCAATCTTAGCAAAGATTAGATTAAAATATCCAATGGTTAAGTCTACTTCAGCAATTCCTACTCCAGTTTATGGTTTTTGAAGATTATAACCTCCAAAATATAGGCATCTTCAACCCAGAAAACTTCTCCATTCTATCTCCAATAAAAGAAACAATTTGAATACAAACACGAGGCAATAGAGAAGCGTAAACACATAGGAAGAGTTTAATTATAGAACAGCAATCAACATTTAGGAAATTAATCACATCTGCGTCCATAACTTTGAATCCAACATATTATAGAGCACGAGGGATACACAGAACGTGGATTGGATGTGCTAGCAACAATTTCATACCATAATAAACTAATCTTCAGATTTTTCTTCTATACACAATAAGATGTAGTGCTCAAGAATGTTACCCAACCCCCATATTTTCGTGAATCCTTGCCATCAGAAGCAGCATCCTATGCCGCAAGAAGCTAAATCAAGAGGAGCAGCAGTTAGTCTTTTGAGCAACCGGCTGTCCACGCATTTGCACGGTAGAAGGTCTGCTGGCATTCATTGCTGGTTGGCTTGCCATCCTAGAACAAGATGGAAAGAAATAC
This sequence comes from Buxus sempervirens, assembly GCA_947561395.2. NCBI lineage: Eukaryota > Viridiplantae > Streptophyta > Magnoliopsida > Buxales > Buxaceae > Buxus > Buxus sempervirens. The sequence goes on from OX387189.1 coordinate 25,213,114, forward strand.
ATGCAAACTTCAGTCAAAATTATATTATAAAAAAGGTAATATCTTTATTTGACCAATACGCCGATCACCAAACCACTATATTGATGAAGCATGCATGTCGTCACGCAGGTGCGACCACCGGGTCTAATAATCTCAGACAAGAACATAAAAAAATGTGAACTGCTAAAGGACCACCCTCGATCTTATTATAGATCCAATAACCATGACCCAAAATTGTTTAATGCATTCCACCATATAAAATATTAAATTTGGAAATAACTAACCTGTTCTTTATCTCAGCGGCCATTGTCATGAATGCTTGCTCTACATTTGTAGCATTCTTAGCACTTGTTTCCAAGAACGGAATCCCAATCTCATCAGCAAATGCCTTCACGAACAACATATATAACTTTTTACCAGATTCATAGAATTGAAACTTGCATAAATTGGATACTAATTGATTGATGACTACATTTTACCCTACAACGATAGTTTTACATATTATTTCTCAGTTATGAATGGCTGTTCCAAGCACGGACTCACCTTTGCAGTTTCATATGAGACCACCTTATTAGCAGTCAAGTCACATTTGTTTCCAACCAAAAGCTTGTTCACATTTTCACTTGCATATCGATCAATTTCATTCAGCCATTGCTTGACATTGTTAAAACTTTCTTGGTCCGTGACATCATAGACAATCTAGCAGACAGAAAACAGCAAAATGTTTGATATTGGAAGCATTAACAAAAAGAAGATCATTTCATGAAGATTGTACTCACAATAATGCCATGTGCACCACGATAGTAGCTGCTTGTGATTGTTCGGAAACGCTCTTGTCCAGCAGTATCCCACTGAATTCAATAAAATGGAAGTTATAATAGGGAAGGCAATTGAGTTCTGGGTCCAAGAAACAGTAACAGAAACAGGTTAAGATAGCATACAATTTGAAGTTTAATGGTCTTCCCATCCTGCTCCACTGTACGGATTTTCTAAAGCGGGAAAGATACAAAAGAAGATGACATACCGATGGCAAGTTGGCAACTGAATTCTTAAAATATTGAATCATGTTGACATACTTACAAAATCGACACCAATGGTACTGATGTAACTCTCCAGATAAGAATCATCCTACATAGCACCAGAATATACTTGAGTACAATTGATAGAATCATTCTATAACTAAGAAGCAGAAATTTATTATAATACATATACTATAAATAATTTGGAGGACATAGCCTTTTTCACAACCAATAAGGCAGATCTTGAATCAAGTATCTTGGATATCCTGAAAGAGGCATCTTAATTTTCGTTTATTTCTTTCTCTCTTTGTCAACAATATGCCTCTGTCATCCAGCGAGTAGAATAGAAAAATCCCCTCACTAAGCAGAACATAGCTATTTATGAATAAAAGCTCAACCAAATGTGCACTGACGAAAAATCAATGCATATTATTGGTCATTCATCAAACTACTTTTATTATTAGCTCAGCTTTTGACTCTAATGAAAATATGAAATATACTGTTTGCAAAATATTTTCTCCATTTGTTCAAACCCAAAAGGATTTATCAAATATTTTTTTTGATGGTAAAGGAGAGCAATATATTAAGAAAATAGGACCAAAAGTACAAGGGATCCATGAGAAAAAGCAGAAAAATCTTGCTACGTTACTAGACGAAATCAAATCAAGAAAAGCAACCGAGACCCATCCCAAATAATATCATTTCCAGAGATATTCATAAATTATTTCCTATTATAAACCCATGATGAGACCAGCACTAGAATATCCTCGAAAATCCTCTTTTTCTGTATGCGTTCACCTTCAAAGATGCACCAATTCTGAGCTAACCAAACCAACCGTATTGTCGAATAGAAAACCAGAGGGTACAACATCTTACCCTTTCTTTTCAGAAGGGGGAATCTCCACTTAAATTCCATGTTCAGATAGTCCCATATTTTACTCATCTAGCCCTATTAATCAAATAAAGGAATCCCAAATAGACCAAATCAGCTCATAGTGCAGGAACACATGATCCACCTATTAACCATCCTTGAGGCACAGAAGACATACATTAGGTGAAGTAGCTACAAGTCTCCTTTTCCTCTGGAGATTATTAAGAATACTAATACCATTATGAAAAACAGTACAGAGGAAGGCAAGGACGCTAGAGGTAGCAGAAGCTTTCCAAAGGAAAGACAGCGGAAAACCGGGAGGGTCAATCGTAGTACTAAGACATAAATGAGCAAAGAATGAACTGCTAGAAAAGCACCCATGAGGAGATAGATTCCACTTCCAGCTATCTTGAAGAGATGGATCAATTGTTACTAGAATTAGCTCTTTTAAAAGTGACCCAAGCTCATCCACCTCAAAGGGTCGTAACTCCCTATGGAATTGCAAAGTCCAATTCAGGCCTGAAGTGTCCCATGAGAAAAAAATTCCAAAAGGAGACACACGAAAAAGTCTAGGAAATTTGTGGAAAAGTACGGAATCTTTGCACCAACAATCCTCCCAAAAGTGAATGGATGACCCCAAATTAAGATTGGGTTTCATCAAAGAGTAAAAGGTGCAAGACCTGAAATTGCTTTCCAATGACCACATATTGGGTGACCTTTGGATTCATTACTCTTCCATTAGTTTGCATACCACATTTGCTCACAACCATTGTACGCGACAAAGTCATTTTTTCCTCCCCATGCCTCTACAACCTCTTTGCTAGAAAGGCCGAATTTTTCAGATAAAGATTTCCCAAACCAAAGCCAACCTGGATTTTGCTCAAACACACTTCACACCACCTCACTAGTTGATCTTTCTTAATCTCTCTCCCTTCCCACAAAAAAATCCCTATGCAGCCTTTCTAGACACTGATCACTTTTTTGGGACCCTAAAAAGAGAGATAGCATACTCGAAGATTAATGAGGGCCTCTATTATTACGGTGATTCTATCACCAAATTGTAAGCAATTTTCCAAGAGGAAAGTCTCTTCTTGGTCTTCTCCACTAATGGTTCCCAAAATCCCCTAAGAGTGGTAGGCCTAGATAAGTAATGTGCCAATCCTATGATCTGCAAACCATCACATGAGTTCAAACCTCCAGAGTGTCCCTATCAGCCCGAAGTCCCAGCATTTTACTCTTTTCAAGATTTACTCTAAAACCCAAGAGTAACTCAAAAGGACTTCAGAATTGATTTAGCCCAAAAAACATGGGGGCATTTGGTAGGGTTTCTGGATTCCGGATTATAATTTGGATTTTGAGAACCTAGATTCTTATTGCTGATTTTTATAATCCAGAATCTTGCTTGTATGGCTTGGATTTTTTTTTTTTAACTTTTTGGTTGAAATAGATTGTATACTTGTTATATTTATAACATGAAATGAGAATATTACACCGGGAAAGAATAACATATGGTCCACCTGTGTTTCAGGTCTAATAAGACCAACCGAATGAATGCCAGTAGGTATGAAGCACAAACTTTAAGAAAATAATGAACTTGTAAAATCAAATTAATTCAAGCATTTCAACAAGCATTTATTTGGGGTCCATGATTTTGCTAGACAAATTCACATGTTTTGGCTGTTTTCTTTCATCTGGCCAATCGATAGAAACATCACAACAAATCCCACATTCACCACACCAAAAAAAGGGATATGGGTACTTTTTGATGCAGTCATCTAAATGCCTCCACCATTGGGTAGCTCAAAGCATTCCGAGCTCCACCGAATGCCATCTCTAAAGAATGAAAAACGTTGGACAAGATGCTTTCAGAATTGTGTCCAATATCATCATCAGCCATCTCACTCCTTTGTTTCCTACTTTTGTCTCCAAGATCACTATCATCCACGTAGCATGTAGAATTCCGCACTTGTTGTATTGTTTGAACTTGGAGATGTCTTCAAAAATCCGAAAAGGGGGAATAGGAGGAGACCATGTGCGGTATTCAGATGGATTACTAACCAGCCAAACAAATCCCCAGGTAATGTTCAGCGCCACCATCCTAGATTCAACCACACCAAAATCCAAACACAATCAGAAAAACAGTGGCATTCGGCCACACCAATCATCGCATGCTCTTCATTGAGGATTTTCAAGGGAGCAGTGAAGAGGGAGAATGAAAGAGGAAATGGGAGAGGGAGAGAGAATGAGAAGTTCAGATCTGCCCTGGATTCAGAAGATGCTTGTCATTAAGGTTTTCAAGCAGAGCAGTGAAGAGCGAGAGTGAGACAGGGTGAGAGGAAGATACTACCTGGATTTCACAAGATGCAGTATAAGAAGATCGAACGATGAGAAGCTAATCTTTTGCCATGGAGGAAAAGCTTGACAAAGACCGAATGAGGAAGGAGAAGATAGGTCACGAGAGTCGGGCTCATTCCAAAATCCTTATAATCCAGATTTTGGATTTTATTCTTTTAACTGTCAAAATTATAGAAACCTATAGAAAATGGATTGTGGTTTTTGGCCAGATTGTATCATCTGATTTGAAAATCCAACTTTCAAAAGCCCTACCAAACAGCTTAAGTGGACTCTGAATTTGGATTTTAGTAGAATCCAAAATCCAGAAACCCTACCAAATTACCCCTTGATCTCTGGAAGCCTATAAGAACAGGACGGTATCATTTGTGAATTGTAAATGTGAGAATGGATTACTAGACCTACCAACACATAGCCCACTAATAAGACCAACGCTCTCCCAAAAAGAAAGCATTCGGTTGAGCACATCACTAACCAAAACGAAGAGAAAAGGGGATAAAGGATCCACCTGCCTCAAACCACGAGATTAAGGGAAGAAAAAAGCCACCAAAACATTGATTATAAACGAGAATGAGCACTCCTAAGATACCCACTAATCCATGTACACTATTTGTCTCTGAATCCTTTCCATGTTAGCACTAAGTCTAAGAAACCCCACTCCACTCAGTCATAAGCCTTTTCAAAATCCAACTTACAAAACAAACTTGGCTTACTAGATCTCCAACGGTCTTATACATGTTCATTGGCGATTAGACACTGTCAAGTATTTGCTGTCCTTTGACAAGGGCGCTATGGCTTCCTGAAATGATCAATCCTAGCACTTCTCTCAACCTCAAAACAGCACCTTTACAGTTATCTTGTATAGGCTTGCTGTCAAACTTATGGGACGGAAATCCTTAATTTCTATAGCCTGTTGCTTTTTAGGGATGAGACAAAGGAAAGTGTCACTGTGCCAAATTTGTGGAATTCCTCAAAACCTTCCAAGAGTTCATCTTTCACAATGTCCCAATAGTCCTAAAAGAAAGCCAATGTCAAACCATTCAGCCCTGGGGCTTTATCTTTTCCCAACATCCATACAGCTTTCCTAGTTTCTTCTTATTCAAACTCTCATTCCTGCCAACAACGCTTCTCCAGTTCTATTTTAGGGCAATCCAACCACTCTAAGTTAAATATTAATAGTTCCTTAGAAAAGAAATGAAAGGCATAAAATGACGTAACACATTTCACAATCCCATCATGGTTCTCCTCCACCCTTCCTTCAAATGTCATTTTGCTGATTAGATTCTTCTTCTTTCTCCCTTTGGCCACTATGAAAAAATTTGGGATTCCCATCTCACTCTTTTAACCACAAAGCCCAAGATTTCTATCTCCAATTTATCTCTTCCATTTTATTCAGTTCGTCCAAATCCCTTTTAATACCTTTTCTATTCTCCAATTAACCCTCATAATTGCATTTCCTGATTTTATCTCTTCCATTTTATTCCAGTTCCTCCAATTTATCTCTTCCGAATCTTAATGCATCCAAACACTTCATAATTCCATTTCCTGATTTTATATCTTAAAAACTTCAAAATTCTCATAAAATATAACACCAAACATCCATCTCAAGTTATACTCCTTTCTAGCCACCATTCCTTCACAAGATCATTGAATAATTCATCTTTGAGCCACATGTTAGCAAATCAAAAGGGGGGGTTACCACACTTACGCCGATGATGGGTGGAAGAAACTATGGGTGTATGGTCTGACACCATTCTAGTGAGGATTGAAAGGATAGCATGTGGAAGGATTCATCCGAATCAACGGATACCAATGCTCTATCCAACCTACTAGAAACTGGGTCACTTTGCATGTGTAAACCTATTCCCCTTCAGATCCACCAGTTCCTTTTGATTAATGGAACTAACAAAGTCCTTCATATTCCTTGCAAGTTGCAACCATCCTACAATCTTTCTTCTCCTTCATCTCTTTGATGATGTTAAAATCCCCAGTTATACACTAGAAGGTTCCAAGATCTCTTCACCTGCCCTAATTCCACCCAAAAATCACTACAATAGGCTGGTTTTGGCGGAACATGAAATCCTGAAATTATGCATTAAAAATTCGTCTCTCTGAATTTGAAATAGATGGAGATTGAGAAACAACCTGTTTTGTTGTGAATCACTTCAAGAGCATCGCAATCCCAAATGACAGACATACTTCAAGAGCATCGCAATCCCAAATGACAAACATCTGAATTCTCAGAGGATGGACAGAATGTCCAAGCCCTTCTATTATCCCACCACAAGTAAGTGATCATTATTTTAGAGATTATTTCCCTCTTTGACTCCTGAATCAATAGAATGGTGTCCCAAACAGCTCTTTTTGCTAGGGCTGACTAAACCTCTAATATTCCAACTCAAAATCTTCATCATAAATTATTAGATTTTCCACAATTCTCTCCAGCCTTATGGCCACTGGACACGTACAGGACAGACCATTCTAGATTTTCTAACTTCCTGGATAAGGTTTTATTTCCCAACCCCCTGATAAAATTTCCTTCTCCAAAAAAAACTTACAGCTTCTTTAGCAGAGACTGTGTTCCTCTTTTTATCTCATGCTTCAAGGCCTAATAGGGAGAGAAACTCTTCCATTCCCTTCAAAACCAATCTAGAAGCCATATCCATAGGATCCATTGAGTGATCCCTTTGCCCATCCCCCACAGGGCAGCCAGGATGATCAAAACAAACTTCTAAAAATTCAGCCCAACTAGCTTGCACGGTATCAGGAGTGCTTAAAGGGGGAAAGGAATTGTGGCATCCAAAAACAAGCTTCAACAGTATTTACATTAGGGCAAGAACAAATATCATGGAAAGCACCTATATGCGTATCTGGCTTTGCAGATGGGATAAAGAAGAGTCTACGTGCCCTTGAATCGGAGAGCCATTTGTCTAACCTTGGACGAGTCACACGTACCACACCTCTGTAATCTATAAGAATCAGAATCACCTGGAGCTAAAACGCCCTTTACAGTCAAGTCCCTCATCCAAGGGAACACCGATGGATCCTGCATGTCAATCGACTTGCCCCCTTGCTGACTTCCTTGAGATAGCATCGTTCACACCAATACTTCCTCCCTTCAAGGTTGGTAATATTCAGACTAAGCAAAACCACCACTTTAGGCATTTCTGAATTAATCTCCATGGTTGAATTGATTCCGGTTCCATGGCCTCATGATGATGGGAAAATAACATACTCAAGCCGTTCAACTCATCATCTGTTAGAAATCTTCACGAATCGACAATAAATAATATTCAGTTTTTGACACCATTTGCATCTTAAATAAGTAAAATCCCCATCATCCTTCGTTCCGCAAGAGCATAGTGTGTCAGAGATGGGCAAGACAGATGAGGCATCAACCCCACTGCTGAATCTGACATTCACCTTCTCGGACACCACTGCAGATGTCTTCTTCCTCATTGCCTGCTCACCACACTCTGAAAACACAGATGTAAAGTCTGAGGGAGTACTATTTCCCGCTCTTGCACAATCAGTACCATAAGATGAAACTGAACTGGGTCATTTAATAATTTCAGACCCATCAGGTTCGTCGAGCCCAAAGATCCACCCAGTCCAAGTTTTCTAGGACCACAAGGGGAACCACGGACTGAATTTCCCAACAGCTCTTCAGGTGCCCTTACATTTGAACCCACCCAATTGATTTCAGGCCAAACCCCTCCCCCACACACCCTAGGCCATTAGGCTTTGAATTTAAATTTCCTTGGGGCTTGTCTAACTCAGCTGTGCTAAGTGCTAATAGAAGGCCTCCACCTCCCCTGCCAACCACCTACCTCACTGTCCTCTGCAACTACCCCGAAACCCATCTCTCTAACGTTTAAATGATCCCTACGTGTCACAATGGTTGCCACATCAGCACCTTCTCCACAGCTACCCTTCTTGAAACTACACTTCTCCAGCTCCGCAACTTCTTCATTCATGATTTGATTTCTATGTGAGTTCCAAACGCTCAACTTCCATCACACGGGCATACCATACATGGAACATGTTTGGCTAGCTCCTCTCCGTAATATATATATTGACACTTATCATATCATTTTTCCTTCATGATTGGGTACCCAACTCCCATCACACCTCCCATGGCGTCGCCAATCATCTTGAACATGGAATCTGCAGCCAGATGTAACGGAATACCGCCTACCTTTATATGAAGACCACCTACTTGGAAATGGCCATTTAAAGAACCTCCATTTAAGTGTCATGCGATGGAATTTTATGATCTGCTCCTTGTACAACTAAGGACCCATGGCTAGTATCCTTCATGCTTCAACTTCCTACTCCACAATATGCAAATTGCTTTCCGGTCATTAATGATGTGGAATGTGATTTTCTTGACAAAAACAGCATTTACTAAGGTCTCTATCTCATTCCATTTTCTAACTTGATAAGGTTAAAAAGCATGTGATTACTAGACTCCACCTTGTTTGACACGGACAAAACTGTTACCAGCGGGAACAACCCATACTTATGGACAGAACCACTCATTTCGTTCCTCCACACCAAGTCCAGCAGGGCTTCCTAATTATCCACCATTTCAGCCAATATTTCCTTCCCATAACTTTTCTGATTGCATCAATATAACATAGCTTTAACCACCCTTAGGGTTATGTAGTGGTAAAAAGATAGAGAACAAGTTCTGGGACTTTCCAGAGCAGCTGATCCTAATAAAACTACCCCATGGGTTGTGACCTTTGCTAATGACTGTAAGCGGTCAATATAATATCTACTTGTCAAAAAAAGAGAGGCCCGGAATGAAGGCTAGACCTCAGAGAAGGCAGTAGTAGGCTGCACCACCTACAACACTTCATAATGATTCTGCAGACCACTCAAAGGCACAAGAAAGAAAAGAACAAACCTTGGAACTCATTTTTGTTCAGACCACACCCACACATATGCAACACACATGGATACATAATATGACTGAACCTTTTCGACTCTCAAAGTCCGAATGCAAAGGGATGATAATCATAAATAAAGAAAAAATAAACAGATATGATCTCATATAAAGCCCAAGGATGGAAATTTCGTGTTTCGACGATATTTAGTGGTGAGATCCAGAGAAATTTCAGCGAAATGAATAAATATTTCCATATTTCCCTAGTGTGGGGAAATGGGGGAAATATGATTTTTCTTGTTTTTTTCATTTTTTCTTGTAATTTGTTGGTTTAATACATTCATGATAAATGCATACATGGGGAAATCTGGGGAAATTTCTCCAGATTTTGACAACATTTTACGACATTTCGCTGAAATCAGGGAAACGCAAAGAAACTTGGGAAATCTAGTTTTCCCCAAACATTTCTTGTCGCTGACTTTGCAAAATCGAAACTTCGTGAAATTTCCAACCATTATAAAGCCGCCAAAATTAAAATAATATATATTAAAATAAAATAAAAGTCTTTATTATATGAATAAATCAAGTTTTCCATCGGATTTTGAAAGATCAGTCATCCGAATTTTGTACCTATCTTGTTCATCCAATTAAAAGTTTTAGCAAACAGCTAATTTCTACATTTTTCAAAACGACCCAGTTTATATCCTCCTGTATGACTCCATAATCTGCAATTTTGAGTTCTCCCTTTCAAAGCAACCTTCAAACACCACCAACTTGTTTTGAATCCTCAAGGTTTTCCTTTTGATGCTGCCCTTTACTTTCTTGGGTCCATTACTAGCTACTTTCCAATGCCTCCTGGAGACCACCATCCACCTAGTCTCTCCATCGCCGTTCATTTGATCACCATTTACTCTATCAACCATTGGTTAAGTTGCTAATTGAAGATGGGTACATAAGACATCCCTACTTGCCAATCTCTTGTTTTTGCCTATGATGTTGGCAGGAATCCCAACTTGTGCCTTATCAATTTTTTGCCATCTGATTTTCTCACCAGGTTTAGTTACTTGATGATACATGGGGTTTTCTGTCACTTGGAATCATGATACAGCCAATCCAAACCAGCCACGAGACTCAGAATACTTTGGATGGATCATGTGGTCAATATTTCAACTCACATAAGCCTATTAATAAATGTATCAGAACTTATCATAAGTGATAGCAAATGTTCAATCTTTATTTAATTACTTTTCAGGTTTGCTATAAGAACAACCGAGGGATATTCCTTCATGTGGCAAATATATTTTAAGATAACACATTAAGTGTGTCATGTCAATGAACATGTGGACAAGTCGTGCTCATTTTTCTACCAAGTTAAATCCATGCCACATAGGTCTCAAACTTTATTTTGTAATTTTTTTTTCTTTAATAGTTCATGCAATTTTACTCAAATCAAAAGTCAGGGCATACAACCAACCAAAGGGATGATAAGATCTTTAAAAAAAAACTAAACTTATAAAAACCAAAATAAACTGTGAGACTAGCAAGAATTTGTCATCAACTCCAATTTGTTAGGAAAAGGAAAAAAATTAAAAGAAGCAGCTATTGTCATATTATGTTAACCAAAACCATTTTGAATTGACTCTTTAAGTTTTTATTGAAATTCTCCTTACTCTTAAATACTTCAATGTCTATATCTTACATTTTATTAAAACCACCACCTATATCTGCATTTTACATACCCAATAAACCCTTTTGCTTTAACATCTACTCACGCAACTCCTAGACATTGTCAAATACATTAATTCCCCACCCAGTCCTTTTTAGTCTTTCCATACATCTATCTAAATATACTTATATTCAAACATTCATCCTATGCATACATTACTTTTTTGACCTAAAATTTTGATTTATGAATCATAGTATAGCCTAATTTTTCCTTTTAGATTGAGTGGAATACATCAAACTTATATCACTTCATAATTATCTCTTTACTTGAGTCATCCAACTCTTCAAATTTTACATCTAAGATCCTCGTTAACATCGCCTTTTTTTTATAGATAATTAGTCCAGAATAATGTAATCAATTGAATGCAGGAACTCTCTTGATTATTAATGCTTCATATTGCTTCAACTCTAGTATCGTTTGTGCTAAACTTATCTTCTGTATTCTCAAGTCCCATATTAACCAACCTTAAAATCTTTTGGTTCAAGATATCCTCCACAATGCTAGTTTTACATTCATGCTCTTTAGTTTGGTGCACCAAAATCACTTCAACTAAAAATAAAAATATCAAGGCACTTCCTCTTGAATATGAGTTGTCAGTTCATCTAGTATTAAAGCAAAAAGATAATGACTCATGGCTAACCCCTAAGGTAAAACTTCACTTAAAACTAATTTAACATCCTGTCTACTGCTTTCATCCTAGTTAATAGTCCCTTATAAATGACTTCAATAACCTCAATATATGTTGTTAACCATCAAGGGCAGTTTGGACTTTGGAAGGAACGCAACAAAAGAATTTTCGAGAACAAAGAAGGGTCTCCAAGTGCTATTTTCAAATATTCGCTCAGCCTAGTCCTTTATTGGGCATCTGCTATGGAGTCATGCAAGGGTTTAAATCTACATGATGTACTGATGTGTGAGAATTTTAGTGTCCTCTGGTGGCTTTGGGTTGTGGGATGTGTACACCCTTGGTGTACAGATACGTACCTGTACTTTCTTTTGAATTAACATCATCTTTATTACCAATCAAAAAAAGTTGATGTTGTTAACCATGTTGCCAAATATGGTAGATGATATTTGGCTAACATGGAGACAAATTCCCCCAATTTGAGAAGGTTGAAATTATTCCAAAATGCTTGAATTTAATGTAGAAACATATAGAGTTTTAGAATGACCATAATAAATCTCATAAAATTGTATCATAATATACATCAAATTCTACAAGGAATGCTAGAGTGCTGTAAAATCATCACCATCATCCCTAGGCTGTCTATGATCCATCTTCTCTACATAATTGCAATATATCAAAACAAGCATAGAAAATATAAAAGAATCAAAATCAAATTATCGATAATAAATCCCTAAACAAACCAAAAAAAGAGATGAATCCTTACAGCAAATCTTAATAGAAGGCATGACTTGCCAACACCAGAATCTCCAATAAGCAAAAGCTTGAAGAGGTAGTCACTGCAAAACAGAAATTGGTGAAGAGCTCTCTTAAATTCCCAAATTCTTTCAGGACAAAAGGTAATAAAAAAATTTCAATTACACTAAAAGGCATGGAAAATAGCCAAAAATTAATAGCAAGTATTCCCACTATCCTATTTTGACATGCAAATGATCTGACCACAACACCCAAAAAGAGCATAACAACATCATTGAAGAGAATATTGGACGGAAGGAAAATTTTGAATATTATTTTTGATTCCAGGAAAAACCATGGATGCAAAATAAAAAATAATCTTTTAGTTATTGACAGCAGCCACATATTTTGAAAACATATAATTTCAAACGAACCAATCACAAGTACATCCTAAGATGTATCATTATTTAATCCAATAGTCCATATCTGTATTGTTAATGTTGGTCGCCTAGGCAACAAGGCCATTTTTGTCTAATTTGGCACAAGCACTGCTCACCTATGCATAATTTTGGGTTAGACAATCGTCTAGACTACTTCATTGCAAGATTTTGAAATTTTATCTTATCTTTCAAAATTATCATTGCAAGATTTTGAAATTTTATCTTATCTTTCAAAATTAGGATATAAACTAGGAATATATTTAAAAATTACAAAGAAATGATTACTCAATTACATAATTTTAGGTAGATCATAACTAATAACAATTAATTTTACATCTTAACTAAGTGCAGAAATATATTAATGATTCATATGCTGACATGAGTAAGGAGTAGGTAACCAGACAACCAGCTATAGCACTTTCTTTCAATTTATTTTCCAAAATTCAATCAATATTTTTAGAAGTGTTAGATAATCTATCTTGAATTATTTATTTTTAAAAGAAGCATCTTTTTGCCTTCTCTCTCTCTCTCTCTGTCTCACTCTCTGCACATTTTACCATACAGGTTGAATTGTTTTCTTCTTTATTTGTACAAACTTCCTAGCCACCTCTATCTTCGTTTTGTGTGCACTCCACAATCATTATTGACTATATCCATTTTTCATTTTTATTTTGTAAGTACAATAATATCTTAGTTTTCTTTCCTTAATATCAATCTCTCATTATTTTATCTATTATGATAAAGGATTTTCAATTTTATAATTCTTTTATTCAATTAATATTAATACTTCTTTCAATATAACGCATCATTGCATTGTGATCAATTAATACGTTTTTTGAACTTCTAAGCATTGAAGACACATGCAGTTTAAGAAACTTTAATTTTTGGTTGCTGCATGGTTTATTCATAAAATTAAGTTTTTATAATTCCTTATCCATATTAAATATAAAATATAAAGATAATACAAATGTACATATATATATAAAATAAGTACGGCCTCCCCCTTCCCAAGACCCCACCTACTCTTTCTTTCTCTTTAAATTTTTTTTTCTTTTAATACTATTGCACCGCAAGGCCGCCCCACCAAAACAAAGAGGACAGAGGCAACAACCAACAATCATGCCCCCATCCCTCCCCCCCCCCCTCTCTCTCTCTCTCTCTCTCTCTCTCTCTCTCTCTCTCTCTCTCTCTCTACCACTTCTCATTTCCTTCCACCCCATCTCTCTCTTACTATCTCCTCTCATCTCTCTCTCATTCTTAAGGTCTTTTCTTTCCCTTTTCCTTTACTGCTCTGCACACGACCATTTTGCACAAAGAGGATGGAGGCAACTAGTGTGCCCCAATCCCCTCTTTCCTCCCTCCCTCCCTCTTTCTACTGTTTCTGCACGCCACATCATTCATCTCAACAGCATTCCAGGCAAAACTTGATGAAATCTACAATGCACAATGCATGCTGTCGATTTTCCTCCTCTTCAAGCGACACAAAACAACCCAATTACCACTCAAAAAGCGGAGGTTTTATAATTACATGGAAATCTGGTGGATTCCGCTTCAGAATCCATTGAAACCGGTGAATTGCACTCGCCGAAATAGAATACATTGCACCATCCTATACCATCTTTAATACCTATTTTATCTGTAAAGCTTACCTCTATGAGTAAATCTCATCAACATTTTCTATATTGCATAGATCTCTCACATAATATCCCTACGGGGATAGAAGAACAAAAAACAAAATCTCTCTTATCTCCTTATTGTTGACTTCTCCTACTCAATCACAACCTAGATTTCTCACTCCCTTTCACTAATGTTTTAGCGTTGCAATGAAAGTGCTTTTTTACTGTCAAGAATGAATCAAATCTCTTTTACTGAATCAAATCTTACGATGTTTCGCAAGAATGATTTTTAAAGGGATTGCCACTCCTTCTAAGAATCAATCCCGAACAAAACCATAGAATAAAAGGACTGCTTAAGGAACTGTGCCAATTTAAGTAAGATGAAGTCAAAATGGGTGGGACATCAACCTAAAGGGTAGTTTGGTCCATGGACAGATATAATCAAGTTGATCCTCTATTTTATCCACAAGAAGATTGGGAATTAGAACTTGGTATAATGTTCTTCTCTAGACAGACCTGTGGTAGGGGATTCTACTCACTCACTAACTCCCCTTGCATGTAACAGTTATTCACTAGCAAGATTTCCAGAATTTTTATATCATTTCATTGAACTCTCCAAGTTTTTCTTGGCCTCTCTCATTTCGTTTGAGATACCATAACAGTTGACATTTCTAAACTAGCATGTACTATTTGATCCCGAAAGCCCCAAGTTCAGGACTTTAAATTTTGGGCCCTAATATTAATGGAATCTTTTCCTTTGAATCTTTTGTCAAGATCTCACATATAAACATTTGCTTACCTCTCAATCTCACTTCTCCTAAAGCAAATATTTGTAAACCTTCAGTCCTCCCCTAGAATCAAAGCCTTTTTTGATATGGATGTCACCCGAAAATGAGATCAACGCTACTGATTTCCCATAGAAAAAAAAAGCATAGTAAGCCTTGTCCTCCTATGTATGTTTTGTGCATAAGAGCAAGGAACTCAGTAGCACAACTTTTCCATCAAAGACAACATCCAACCACTGACACTATCAATGGAAAAACAGACTCTTAACAAATTTCATGATCTACATCAACAAGATATAGAATCTAAAGGTCATATAGTAGTCAAACGAGGTGATATTCCTTAGGTCCTTCCTTAACCACAAACATGAAGATCTCCAACAGGACAGCCTCTTATCAGAACAATAACATGCATCAAAAAGCGTGAAAGAATCAGGGCAATGATATCATCTTGATGTAAAGGACCTCCAAAATCAATTTATGGATAATGAGAGTTCACATCATACAATGCCAGCTCACTATCTTTCGCCTTATCCTCTGTATATCATCTAAAAAACTCCATCACAGGACTGAAAGATCATTGAGCAAATCCAATAGAACTAAAAAAATGCACCTTAACTCCCCTGAAAACACAATTTCAAATCCCAATGTCGTATGGCATCAAAGCTAGTGCTTAACATTGCAATAATCTTCTTCAATTAGACCAGAGTTTCAGATTCTATTGAGATATGTTTCTTCATTATATATCTTATTTCATTTCTCATCATGTCAAACCCTACTTCTTTTATTGCTATTTGTTTCTTCACATTTTCTCAATACAATCCAACATCAGAGTGTCATTGACCTAGTTTGATCAAACTTGATTAAAACGACAACTCCATCTGGGGGAATGTATTTTGTTCAATTCTAACGGGTCAAGACCTTTTTAAGTAAATTGATGGCACTTATCCTGAAGCACCCCATTAGCTTTGATGCAAATAAAGATCAACATCCTTGATATACATTATGCAACTAGGTATCACATAGATCAATTGTTGTTGAACTGGATCAATGAGGACTTCCACTGAATCCATTTTAGGACAAGTTGTTGGACTGTTAACTTCCCAAGCCATCAGGGAAAGTCTTGAGCAGCCTGCTGCCCCAACTTGACATCAAAGTGCTTCAACATGACCAACTTCCTTCATCAAAGATAACATCATCATCTATGACTGATTACTTATTTTTATCTAGATGGCTGCAGATTCTATGGCCATCATACAACATCCAGCTTCTAATATCAATATTATTCCTGTATATTAAAGGCAGTAGCCTACTAGCCTTGGTACTTACATAAATTACTCACCCCCACCTCTTACATTCACAGAACATGCTCTTTTCTTGAACCAAACGACTCATCTGAAGAGATATCATACCGCTCAAACTGATTTCTCATGATAAAATGTTTTAATTACTCAAATAATCATGGTTGAAAATGCCATTTTTCAAATGTTAATCATGGATTGAGCCACATAGTTCATTTTTATTGCTGATAAAATCAAAATGGATGTCACTAACCTGAAAGGATCATCAAAACAATCACATCAACAGCAATCAATGAAAAAGCATTTTCCTTGACCCAACTGAACGTTCCACCATTCTCAATTAGATTTACAAATGTCATGGGCACAAAAAATTCCATGTTATCAAGTATTTTACTGAATCCTAGCTCGTGTATAATGACTATATGGTTACATATTAAGAAAGAAAAGGATAGTGTATAAAATCGTATACAAAACAGCTGACCAAGGAGGGCAAAAATAAGGAAAATTTAAAACAAGAAGCAAAATAATAATTACCATACCAAATCAATAGTAATAAGCCCTTTAGTGTGATATCATCCTCCAATACCTAAATCTCATATGCCCAAACACCATTGCAAAAATCCACACCCCAATCTCATTCACAGAATGTGGCACATGAAAGAAGAAGATTTTCAACCCATTGCCCAAGAAACAAGTCACCAGTATGAAGCAAAGAAATCTCCAAAAGCATCCCTTAGTGGAAACCAAGATATCCTAATATGAAACATCCACCACCTCCAATGTGCAGAATCTATCATCTATGATCTCTCACCTCTCTCAATCAAATCATTAACGGCATGCATCTCTCCTCAAGTAGATCCCAATCTCCAATAGGAGCCCAATAATCATATAGAATATGTTTATATTGAACCCAAAAGATCCAAAGAGGATCCGTTGAAGTTCAGCTTTATGGATCCTTCTTGAAGAGGGATTCAAACTTAGTAGTGTTACATCCACCAAGGGGGAGAAAGAACAACAGTATTCCAACATCTCATGATCTCAATCACTGAAATATCTTTGAACTCTGGCACATTATCCATATAATTATCCAAAATGACAACCACCAGCATGATATACTCAATAATAGATTGAATGCAACCTCGTCCACCCTCAATGATCATCCAATTATATCTCCAAAATATCCTAAAGAACTACCTAAGAAGGGGATGAAGACACCATTTGCCCAAGCACGGAAATCTCCACACATGTAGTAGGAAGCAAATGCCCCAATCATTATCTCACCTACATCAACTGAATATAGAGCATTCATGATGTTCACAATGGAGGAAAAAGTGATCCATATATTTTAAATGTTCTTCACACATGACATGATCATGGTTCAAAATATTGTGTCGATGTGCCGAATCGACAGATTCAAAAGTGGATACATATCAGATACACATGGACATGATATAAAATGGTAGATACGCATGAAAAATGGCAGATACATAAAATTAAACCTATCTAAATAGAGCAATATGGGGTCTTCTCTTCTGAAGCATGTCACATGTATTTACCTGTACAACAAGGCAGACCACACGAAGGCTTTAACACAAGGGGGGGACCAAAGCCTTCCAAATATAGGAAGGGATGCAACGAAGGTTTGCATCAACACGAAAAGAGGACACAAAGGACTTAGAGGAAAAAAACCAGAAAGATCAACAGACCACACATGTCTATCAAGAAGGCTAGCAACCAAAACCACATATTTGAGAATATAGATAGAAAAGGGAGGAGAGCTCATTCAAATCCGCTGGTCTAAGATCCTTGGAGAAAGAAAGATTCCACTCCAAAACCGCTTTTGGGGGGGGGGGGGGGGGGGGGGGGGGGGGGGGGGGTGGGTGGTGATTAAGAAAGTACATCAGAAACAAGCAAAGCAAGATAGGCGGGGGAGGGAGCAACCCCTACCACATATCTGACCAGAAAGAGACAGATGCCCCAATACAAACACCAAACCTGACCAAGGGAAAGTACAGATGAAACAAACTGCAAATAGTCCTCTCCAAGGACAACCACTAGCCCCTCTGGCTCTAGGATTCACATCCCACTCATTCTTATGCATCCCTTAAATACTAGCAATCACCTTACTCCACAAGTTAATTTCTCTCCATACTAAAAAGCCACAACCATTTACTGAAAAAGTGCCGAATTGTGAGTCAATGTGTTGCCCAAGTTCAACCCCCCTTTCTTAGCATCTCTACACTACACACCCACCTCCCAAGCAACGAAATGATCCTTTTTAGAGCCTGCTCCATCCCAGAGAAAATCTCTCATTAGTCTCTCCACTTTCTTAATAACCCTACAAGGAGCTTTATAAAGATAGAAAGGTAGGTTGGAATATTTGAAAGATAATGAGGGTAATCCAACCACCAAGGGACAAGTAATTCTTTTTCCAATGGGCAAGTCTCCGCTCAATCTTTTCCAACACTAGATCCCAAAAAAAAAAACCAATCTAGGATTATCCCCCAGAGGAGGTCCAAGATACTTAAGAGGAAATGATGCAATGGGGCACTCAAGAATCTCGACAAACCTAGGAAGCCTAGAGGGATCAACATAGATACTTGAGAGGCTGGTCTTACTAAAATTTTACTCTAAGACCCGACATCATCTCAAAGCACCTAAGAATACTCTCAACCCAACTAACGCACACTACAGAAGCATCCAAGAATTATATGGTATCATCAGCAAATTAGAGGTGGAAAATCAAAACTTTATCTCTACCCAACTCAAACCCTTTAACCCACAACTCAAACCCTTTAACCCACCCACACATGTTAGCCTTAACCATTAACTGACTTAGACCATCACTAACTAGGGTGAACAACAGAGAGGAAAGAGGAAATCCCTGCCTAAGACCTCTAGAAGAGTCAAAAAAGCCCCTAACCATCCCATTGAGGATGAAAGAGAAGAAAACATTTTTAATACAACCCTTAATCCAATTCCTCCAGCGAGCTCCAAATCCTTTCCAAAGAAGCACAGAATCAATGAACTCCCACTTAATCCTATCATATGCTTTCTTAATGTCCGACTTACACACAAGACTAGGATTACCACTATGCCTCCTCTCTTCCACGCACTCATCAGCAACCAAGACACTATCCAAAATTTGTCTCCCACCAATGAACACCAATTGATTCTGAGAAACAAAAACATCCATAATCATCTTAAGTCTAAGAGATGAAACTTTGGCAAGAATCTTATAAATGCTAGTGGTAAGGCTGATGGGCCTATAGTCCTTAATACTAGCCAACCCTTCAACCTTGGGAATCAACACCAAAAAAGTAGCATTAACAGACTTATTAATCACACCACTAGCAAAGAACTCCTTAACAACAGACATTAACTCATTCTTAATCACCCCCACCCCCAATTATCTTGAAAAAAAGCTAAGGTAAACCCATATGGACACGAGGCTTTATCCCATCCCAACTCCTTAACAGCCTTTTCTATCTCCTCTTCCTCAAACTCCCTTTAAAGCATAGATCTTTGGCTCTCATAAAGAGACAGTGTGCCATCAAAATTCAGGAAAAATTTCAGATCTTGCTCTGATTTGTATAAATGAGTATAATGATCAACCAGAGCCTGATCAATACTCTCCTTCTCAATGATATACTCACCATAATAGGGAACAAATAAAAATTCTTTCTGGCCCTGTAGTTAGCAATCTTGTGGAATGTTTTGTATTCCTATCCCCTTCCTTAATCCACAGAGCTCTAGCTTTTTGCCTCCAAGAAATTTCCTCCCTACGCATAATCGTCTCAAGATCACTCTTTAACACAGCCCATCTATTCCTTTCCGAGAGCACAAGATCTTTCTCACATTCAGTTTTATCAAAATATTCAATGTCCTTCAGCAATCGCTCCTTGATCAAGTTAATGAGATCAAAGGAATTGTTGTTCCAAATCCTGATTTTCCGTTTAACATTAAGGATGTTCATCTAAATGTAGCTAAGAATTGGTTGTCTCATTCCCCATCAACATGTACGCTAAGAATTGGGGATAAGGAATGCTACAAACGAGAAAAAAGGAAAAAAGCTAAACCCATTCCCACTATATAACCCACATGGGAACCAACAAAAGAAATCAGATATACATGCTCCTGCCTTTGCCAAAAAATCTACTATGACATTGCCCAATCTAAGTACATGCATGAACGAGACGTTCAAACTAGTGGCTAAAGATCGTGCTCATCGAATCAAGTATCGCATTTTCCAAGGGCCTCGAATCTCCTTTGTTATCTAGTAGAATGAAGGGCCTTGAATCTCCTTTGTCATCAAGTAGAACACTACAGAAGAATCCCCCTCGACTATAAAATGATGGTAGCCTCACATCCTAGCCAGAGAAAGACCCATCATAACTGCAAGGGTCTCTGCTCTAAGAGAATCCCCAATCCCTATATGACCAGTAAATAGTGTCTCATTAGCCAGCCTACAGAAAAAACTTTCGATACCAATCCTTGTTTCTCAAACCATGCTACCTTATTTTTGAAACCAAGTTATTTATTATGGTCTCAATAAGAGGTCCTCTAGTAATCTTCCACCATCAACTTTTCTCAATTTCCCTTCTAGATAAGACCCAGACTGTTCCATGCTATTTAGCCCCTCATTTCCTCCCATAGAGCCTTCATGCAAGCATACACAGGAGAAAAGATATTTTTATTCCATGGTTCAATCCTTTTCTGCACTATTTATGGAAATTGTAAACCCTCACTGGACATATCTACATCCATATATGTCCTCCCATCACTGAACAGATTTTTTAAAAGATGAATAGGCCAGCCACACATTTTTAAAGTAAAGTGGAGGAAAGCTTGATTACACAATTCCAGTGAAATCAAAATGAAATAATAACACAGTGTGGATGTAAGAATAATGGTTCAAGAGATAGTAGCATATGTCCTACTCAGCTAAAGCCAAAAATATCCAATCTACAACAGAAAGCATTCTCCATCATGATCTACTCCAGATGTTTACAACTATGAATTCTGCTTCAGGTTATCCTGATAACCACTGATATTCCAAATCCAAAGCTACAAATCACTTAACCCCAGATACAAACAATACTTTTTTTTTTTTTTTGATAGATAATGAGAAAATTCCATTAAACTGAATCAAAAAAGAGCATACAGCATATAGTAGTCCACGAGGCTAACATAATACACAGCCCTAATAAGACCCTAAAAAAAACTCCAAAAGATATAAAAAAAACAAGTCTCAAAAATGAGAATCCACTGTAACACCTTTTCCTCTAATTACTAAGCGCCTTCCAATCTAATCAGTGACCATATTCTGATCAGTCACAATCTTGATTGCCCATCCATCAATGTAGAATTAAACTGCACAGACCACTTCATTACTTCTGAAACATGTGTACCTCAAACTCAATTGTTCTCTCCGGCAAAGTTTAAAAAAGCAAAAAAGTTGTGGTTTCATTTCCTCAACCATCATTTCCATAAATGGGGAGGATTCTGATAGATAGATGAAATAATGAAAATATATGTCCTATAAATGTAATATTTGGGAATATATGGAAGGTAAAAAAAAGAAAAACATTTCATGGTTGGTGCAAGCATGTCAGTTGATGTGTGGCATGTTGGGGTTAGATCATTCTAACTAAAGCTTACTTCAAGCACTACCTAAGAATCAGTACCAAACTTTTGCAGGATAGTTTAATAAATCAAATATTCATGCTACAGGTATGGCTGTTAGAAATTCAAAAATATCATTTGTACCCCTAATAGCATAAAATTGCAAGATTTTCAAATGACATTCATACTCAAGAAAATGGCTATATGAGGATTGCACTGAGTATACATTGTTGTGATTATGTAATTGTCTACAAGATTCCATATATATCAAAAATACACCTCAATTTATCCAAAGATGATATGATAACAAGATATATGATAAGATTTGTACTCAAACAGAATAAACAATTAGATATAATATCCCAAGTCAAAGAGTTCAACCATACCATCTGTCACAAGGTTTTAAAACATTGGTTAGCCCTAAGTTATATATATAACCAGCTGCACCATATGGCATCCTAGAACAATGTTTTCTTTTGCCAGCAATTTATTAATTCCTTATGTGCCCTTATTCATAATCAGATCCTATTTCTCGGGCATCCATCTCTCGATCAAAACCTCTGCAGCATTAATTTCCAATCCCAATCAAGTGCACCTACCCTTTGCAGTTATAATCCAAACTGTGAATAGAAATATTGAAGCATAAATTAAAGCTTCGAATCTCAGTTTTTAAGGCATCATTGTTCACTTATCAACATATAGAAAATCATCTCAAGCAAGGTTTCCAAAAAACTTCAACTACATTTACTCTTATCAACACACAAATTTATCTCAAGTAAGGTTTTCCAAGGTTTAACTTCAACTATGAAGTTATTCGTTCAGTCTCAGTGCAGTTTTTGGTATAAGAATATGAGAAATAAAGGGTTTTACAAAGACAATAAGTTCAAAAGCCCTTCAAATGAAAGCTTCTACACAAAAGTTAAAAACTATCCAATCCAAAAACAAATTATAATAAAAGTAGTTAGAAACTGCTGTCCATTGTCGCATGGACTATTGTATGCTTTTACTACTTTTTTCTGCTATTTTTAATGAAATCTCTTATTATCCATAAAAAAAAGTAGTTAGAAACTGCTAGCTTCTCGCAACATCATAAGTTGCTGCAACTTAGGTTCTGAAAAATAAAATATCCTTATGAGATCTACCAACTCCACTTAGCTACCAAATACCTGAAGCAACAACCGATCCTAAATTCATCCTTCATCAGAAAACGACGACGACGACCCGAAGGCGTCGTCGAGGAAGAAGAAAAAATAAACTAAACCAAGCATTCGAACAAAAATATATATATATAAAATATTCGGCCTAAATCTCGATATAGGATCACCCATGACTGTCTAGATGCAAAAATAGATCTGATTCCATCGATTAACTACTTTACAAAACCATTAACAAAAGGGAAAGAACCAAAAAAGGTAACAAAAGTATATAAATCAACAATCTACACAGAACCGAAGAAAGAGAAAGAGAGACGGAGGGAGAGAGAGCGAGGAAAGGGAAATCAAGGCAATTTACATACTACTCGGGATTCATGACGAAGATCTGTGGGAGAAAAGCAGAAAAATTCGAACTCCAATTGATTATTCGATCTGGTTTACGAAACCCTAGGTCTCGTTCTCAGGAATCAGGAAAAATTTTTAAAAATAGAAAGAAAGAAACAGAGATAACAGCTTCGAATTCAGAGATCACCGAGAGACATATAAATGGATTGAAAATTGAAACACGTTTTTAAGGCCGAGAAGCTTTCAATCCACCTGGAACGCTACGTCACCGCATCATTTAACGTGTGAGAGAGAACAGAAAAAGGGTGGGTAGGTTTCATTGTCAGCATGTCACTAATTCTTTTTTTGTTGAATTTTTCATTGTCAGCATTTCACTTTCTTTTTTTTTTCTTTTTTTTTTTGTTTATTTTTTAATCTCTTATACTTTATTACCAAATATTAAATCTTGCCATGTTAGTTTAATTCTATATCATTGTGATGATGGTAAATTGGATTTCAAATTCACCCATATTGTAAAAATCAATTAATCAACCTAGAAATAATATGAGATTTCAAGTGACATCGTTTTATTTGGTTTCAAGTTAACTTGCATATGACCCTAAAAAATTCAGATTTAGGACCCTTTTTTCGTGTAATTAAAATTCCAATGATGCCAAATGATTGGGGGTGACATTTTATAAACAATTTGGTTTTGCAACTATTTTAGTTTGATATTAGGGTAAATTACACTTACCTCCCTTGAGGTATGACATAATTACACTTACCTCTTTTGGGGTTTCTGATATAACACTGTCACCCCTTGACGTTTATGTGTGGGTCACAATAACACCCCTCACTACACTTTCCGTCAAAAAAATAACGGCAGATCATTAAAATATAAATAACTTTTGAATGTATGACTAAAAATTAATTTAGTCATACATTTTTGGAAAATTAATTTTTAGTCATACATTCAAAAGTTATTTATTTTTTAATGATCTGCCGTTATTTTTTTGACGGAAAGTGTAGTGAGGGGGTGTTATTGTGATCCACACATAAACGTCAAGGGGTGATAGTGTTATATCAGAAACCCCAAGGGAGGTAAGTGTAATTATGTCATACCTCAAGGGAGGTAAGTGTAATTTGCCCTTGATATTATTGAAAAATCTATTTTATCACATGGATACACAATCTAGCCATTCCAGATTATTTTGTTGATGGGAGATCATTTGAAACAGCTTGACACAAAATAGCTTAACCTATGAAGCCCCGATATATAGGATTCCTTACATGTATAATGGTTGTCCAAGTTCTTTTAATGTTTTGTAAGTTTTCTATAAGGAAAATAATTTTAGTTGAGCCCTTGATTTAGCCTGAATAAGTTGTTTAGGTATTTAATTCTGAAACATACTCTAAGGCTCCGTTTGGTAAAGCTTTTGCATTCTTGCTTTCAAAAGCAAGAAAGCTAAAAAGTAATTTTATGTTTTTCAGAAGATCTTTTGTTGAAGCAAAACTATTTGGTAAACTTTTGCTTTGCTGCTAAGAAGCAAAAAATCATGTTTGGTAACTACAGTAGCATATAAATTGCTTTTATGCTATCATATAAAATTACTATAAACAGTTGATGCATTCTACTTAAAAATATACTTGACGTATATTCCAACAGCAGTTTTTTGTAGACCTAGCAATGGGTCGGGTTCGGGCGGGCCATAATCAGATTGAGCAATAATCAAGTCGGTTCAGGTTGAGCCCCATTTATTGGCAAGTTGGGAAAACCCAAACCCACCCAACCAATAATCGGGTTCAACCCGCCAACCCGATTAATTTTTTTTATTTTTTAAATTACAAGAAGAAACACCAATAGAAAATAACGTGAATTAGTGATACAATTTAGGGTTAAATGGGTCATTTTCGGGTTAAATCAACTCATTTTCAAAATTACCTTTTATGTTCCCTTATTATTGGGCTAAATGGGTCATTATCGAGTTAGATTCGAGCTGACCCGAATACAAACGGGTTACTGTATCCCCAACCCGAAACCAGCCCAACTATTACATAGGTCAACCCAAACCCATTTATTTGGTTTGAATTCAGGGGGGTTGGGTTGATTTTTGCCAGGTCTAGTTTTTTGTTGAGGGTTTTGGAAGCAAGAAAGTCATATATGGTAAAGTGAAAAGCAACATTTCTATGCTTCTCTTGAAAAGCAATGAAATTGCTTTTTTGCTTCCTATAAATTGTTTCATGTGTGCATAACCAAACAACACTTGCTTTCAAAAGCAATTTTTTGCTTTCAAAAGCACAAAAGCACTTCTGAAAAGTGTTACCAAACGGTACCTAATTAATTAAGAAATTATTGACAAATATAAAAAAACAGTAACCACTATGTAGTAGCAAAGACCAAAATTATGAAATAATAAATATATAGAAGTAGAAAACTTATCAATGATTGAGACATGACAATGAATCCATTGTCCATAAAGTTGATTTCATGTAGTTGAACGTATTCCTTATTATAGACTATTTATGGCAGTAGACCTTTAAGATACGATGTTTAGGGTTCCTTGGTATGCATCGACAAAAGTATCTTTTCAAATTTATCTAATAGTCCCCAAAAAATTCTAGAAATTAAAGAATACATTGAAGAAAATATTGTAGACACCCCAAATTGAACCATATATTAAAATGGATAAAATTGAAGGATAAATGCAGGTATAATTCAGTAATGTATGGTAAATACACAATGGAGTTGAATTAAAACATATACGTGTTGTTTATCGTGGGTATCTATCAGCCATTTATATAATGTTTGTTTACCGGTTTAAGTCAACGATTACAAGTAATAATATTGTATTAACGATATATGCTATCGGAACTCAACTGATGTGGCATCTCAGACATTCAGTTATTACGTCACATCATTAAAAGCACGTGCTTTCTAATAAAATGGGTTCCGATAATTATGATCGATAAAACAGTATATCTTTTGGTGCCATTATCGCTTATCGGCTACATTGTTTAGTTCTCTTTACCAATCTGAGCTAATGGTTCTATACAATATTGTTCAAATTGAAATATCCTGCCGAGCTCCCTGTTTATTACCTTAAAACTAGAGCTGTAAGTAGGATGGGCTAGGCTTGGTTTCTATGAGTTCAAGCTCAACCCAATCTAAAATTATTTGGCCCAAACTTACCTTGACCCACCCTAAACCCAAACTTTGTAAGCCCAAACCCAATCCTAAAACTTTTTCTTGAGTTCGGACTGGGTTCGGGCCAACCCAAATTAAATATACACTCATGATTATTGTATTTTAAATCCTTTTATAGCAAAGTAAAATTACAAATTTATAAACTAAAATATTAGCTAAGATGCAATAGTGACAAAAAATTATTCAATAAATGTAAATCTAAAGAGATAAAATATAATTCATATGTTCCTATTAGTATCTTAAAAGGGAAAAACCAAAGATTACAATAGATGAGGCATTTTCCTTAAAATCAATCGGTTCATATAAATATTTGTCTTTTCTATGTAAAAGTGAGGATACTCTATTTAATTAATTAACCTTGTAATTCTTATGTGTGTAAGTGAGTATAGTCTACTTGATTAATTACCTTTGCATTCCTATGGTATACATTAATTTGTCCCTATAGACTATAGATTCCACTTCGACATGGTCAATAACATCTCTTCAAGTTTTCTAGAAGACTAATACAAACAAAGCAATAGTAGTGCAAT
Source organism: Buxus sempervirens (assembly GCA_947561395.2). NCBI lineage: Eukaryota > Viridiplantae > Streptophyta > Magnoliopsida > Buxales > Buxaceae > Buxus > Buxus sempervirens. Next base: position 25,240,289 of record OX387189.1, read on the forward strand.
TTTTCTCATGGAATGTTGGGTAAAAATAACTCAAATCCCTTCAAGTAATAATAGAGAAAAAGATGTTACGTAAAAGCTATGTTTGGATAAAAGTCATAGGTTTCTTCTTTAAATATAGTTATGTTCAGATATAACTCATGTGTTTATTTTTGAGTTCAGGCTTTTCAGTCCGTGAAACATGAACCCAAGCCCAACCCAAACTCGACTTCGGGCTTAAAATTAAAGTCTTAGTTCTGGTTGTTATTCGGGTTGGGTTGGGCAAGCTTCAGGCAGGCCGAGCAAAACTTATAGATTTACTTAGAACCTCTCTCTCAGTGAATTGTTCTACCCAAATTAACCTCAAAAATTTACCCAATTCCCTCCAATTCAAGCCTTAGCCTTTAACTGGAAGAATTTAGATCATACTTGACCATTACCCAATGACTCTTCTACCCTCACTTGTGCCTATAATAATGAGGCTTCTCCTTCTTACAAAGAACTACAAATTCTGGAGAGGAAGCTCTTACTTGAAGAAGGGAAAATCTACCCTAGTGTCTACCTACTTCCAATTGCTTATTTGGACCAACTAAAGGCTCTTCTATAGGTATATTTGTCTTTAAATTATGTAACCCTCCTTCAATTTCAGCAAACTCTTCTTCTACTCCATTCTCTAGAATAGAGCTTGATTGTGTTTGTAGCCCCTATCTATATCTAAGTACCTTAATGTTGGAGAAAATTAGCCGTAAATAATATGATAACGGAAAAATAAATAAATAAGTAAATATAGCAAACCACCGCAGAGAAAGATGACATCGATATTTTATGTGGTTCGGCAAAATTCTTGCCTATGTCCACGAGGTGTACTCCGATCACCTTCTTTACTATCGAGAAAAATTGAGTACAATGGTACAAGCTCTCCATTCTTCAAACTTGAGCTAATTTGACACTTTTTTCCTTACTCAATTTTCACCCCTCAATTGCACCGTGTTTCTTTGGTTGCAAAATCAATGATGAGGGAACAAAGGAACAAACATATTTATAAGCACTTTGGGTGGTTGGCACACTAAATGTGTTGCCACCCCTTTTTGACTATTATGAAGCTTTAAATGTTCTTCGGTTTGTAAACTTTCTTACAACCAAACAATAGAATCACGAGACCAGATTTTATTTGTCCGAGGGGTGCCAAATTCGTTGAATTTGAGCCACCTTTCTAAAGTGTGCTCCAACAAATCTCCACCTTGGCAAGAATTCAACGACCTCCACCTGAACACTAGGTCCGCATCATGACGGATGCCCATCCCTACGCCTTGGGATGCTCCACCAATCTAACAATGCGAAATATTGATTAAGTCTAAGCTTGAACTTCAATGTTGTGACTGGCACTGTCATCAAATCAATTGCCTTATTGTTTGTATGAACTTTTATCAAATTCACCTTGCCTTCTTCCACCCACTCTCTAAAAGCATGATACTCATCAATGTGCTTTATCTTGGTATGGTAAACTTGATTCCATGCCAAATGAATTGCACTTTGGCTATCACAATACAGCTCTAAGTTTCCTTGCTTGAATCCCAATTCTTTGACCATACCTGTCAACCACAAGGCCTCCTTGGCAACGTCCACCATTGCCATATATTCTACCTCAGTTGTGGATAATGTAGGAGTTGATTGAAGTATAGTTTTCCAACTGATAGGTCATCCAGCAAGTATAAATATGTATCCAGTGGTAGACCTCCTTTTGTCTAGGTCACCTACATAGTCTGCATCAACATAGCCCATAACCTGTCCCATTTCATCTTGTCCTTGATATAAGATACCGAAATCCATTGTACCTTTCAAGTACCTGAATATCCATTCAACTGCATTACACTGCCCTTTGCCTAGATTATCCATGTACTTACTGACTTCATATGATATTTTAGGCTTACTGCAAACCATGACAGACATAAGACTTCCCACTGCACTAGCATACGACACATGAGCATTTCCTCCACTTCATTATTTGTAGGACATGATCTAATAGATAATTTAAAGTGGGTAGCTACAAGTGTACTGACCGATTTGGAGTTACTCATGTTAAATTTCTCTAGAACCTTCTCAACGTACATCTTTTGTGACACCCATAGTTTGCCCTTTTCTCTGTCTCTTTGGATTTCCATTCCAAGGATCTTTTTAGTAACACCTAGATCCTTCATATCAAATTCTTCATGTAACCTAGACTTCAACGAGTTTAACTCATGCATATTGTTAGAAGTAATGAGCATATCATCAACATAAAGCATCAGAATAACAAAATAACCATTTCCAAGCATTTTAAAATAAACATAACTATTATAACTGCTTCGCATGTAGCGAATATGTTCCTGTAGACACCCCAAATTGCACAAATATTTGAGAAAAATAATAAAAATATTTCAAAAGTTAGATATATGTAATATTCCATGTATCTTAACTTCAAATTGTTAAGAATCAGGGATACACCATATTTTAAATTAGGTGATGTTTGCATCATATGAAGGGTACGGTGGTTTCCATTTTGTTTTTCCTGTGTTTTCAATGCGGTGATCACCGAGTTTACAATACAGTGACCACTCATGCGTTCTCCGTGCGGCCAAGTGGCAGCTGAGGTGGCATCTAGAAGGATCGACGGTAGAAGGATCGACGGTTGTGCCACGTCAGCTGCGCACATGGGGAGCTAACAGAACGCTTCACCACAACAATCATAGGGTGTGAGTCATTCTTGTTGACCACCATAAGAAATATACGGTATAAGTTTTATCGAATAAATATTACGGTGTTGCTCTGTTCTTGCATTTTTGAAAAAGCTCGAGATCTGAGCTCTATTTACCCTTTGACCTCTCCCTAGAAGATCTTATTTGCCCCATTTGCCCTCCAAAATTCCCTAAATTCCTTCAATCCATGCCTTTGGATTGGATTGAAACAATTTAGAATGGTTTTTGTGCATACCCTGGGTACTTTCTTGCCCTTCCTTGTGCCTATAAATACAAGATCTTCTCTCAAGCAAAGGATTGGAAATTTTGTGCTTTAGAACTCTTGAAGAAGAAGAGAAACTTTGCCCAATTCTCTACTCAAGGTCCAAGGCACTCAAAGTAATTCCCTAACTCTTCTCTTTACATTTCTTTACATTTCAAGCACTCTCTCATCTTTTACCTTTCTGTAGCATAAGGCTTGGGCGTGTTTGAAATCTCAAACCATGGTTTAAAGTACCTTAAGCTACCTTTCTAGCCGTAAAACGTGAAGAGAGAGCTAAGGGAAACAAATCATGGGATGGATCCTTAGGCTTGGAACCTTGATTGCCATGTTTTGTGATTAATTGTTGCTTGTGTGTGATTTTGCTTCAAAGTGAGAGTAATTTCATAGATCTATGCTGCTTTATAACATTTGATATCAATTCTCTCCCCAAATTTGATTTCCTATACACTTTTGTGCACACAATCACTTGTTTTCTTCAATTTAAGCATGAATCTTAGATCTACCATGCCCAATATGGTAGATTTGATATTAGAACATTAAATAAACATCTCAGGACTTTTTTATATTGATTTTAATGGTTTTAATCTTTTAGAGAAGATCTTATGGTCTAATATCCAAATTTGAGTTCATATCATGCATATATGGGCTGATTTGGCTCTTACTCTCCATATGATGAGAGATTTGAGCCAAATCCATGCCCTAAATGCTTTTGGATCATTATTATGCTATTTCAAGGGTTTTCAAATCAGATCTAATGAACCAAGTGCGCACACCTATGGTTTTGGCTTGATTTCACTCAATTTTTACACATCTGGACATAACCTGTGCCCTGTATTGTTTCATTCATAACTTCATCATATGTATGAATTTATCAATGATTCCAGTGGCATATGAAAGGTGAGGAAGGCTAATTTATTCTTGTAAATTTTGAGCAGTTTATAATGAGCCGTTTGCTCACACCATTTGATTGAAGTTGATGAATTAGATTTACATAGTTCGTTGTATTCGTTAGTTTAATTGAGCACCAAAGGCTCATTTCAACTCTGATTTGAGTGATTTTAATTTTAAGTCTTCTTTTATGAGTCTACTTTCAAATACAATTGGTTTCATGATTTTATTAATCAAAATTGAAGTCTGTGTGCTTGTTGACCTTGTACTGCTTAGTAGCAGTTAACAGGGTCAATCTGTGACTGAGTTGCCATGTTTACAAGCACACATAGGTCTCATATGGATGAACTAAGGGCTAAAGCTTATGTCATTCAAAAGATGGTACTTCATATTTCATCCACACTTAATTTCATGAATTTATATAGAGCTAATCTCCAGAAATAGGCTCTCAAAATTGGCTGGTCATTACTTTCATTGTGATATATTAGCAATTTTGAGCAAGCATAACTCTCTTGTTTTAAATCGAATTTAATGATATTTTATAATCCATATAAACTTTCAAATGGCTTTGGTTTCGCTCAATTTGAATTTGAAATGAATGAGTTATGGTTAATCAAAAGTGCACAGCTCAAATAGCATATATTACACTGATTTTTCCAGATTTGGTTTTATCCACTTTTCTTCAATTTTTATCTTGATTTTTAATTGAATCATGAAGTCCTGAGGGTGATAAATCTACAGAGAGAGTCTAGAACTAATTGGACTACTCATGTAGAGAATCACACATGTGTGCTTACTTTTGTTTATGTTTGAGTGATTTTTCGTATACAAGCAAATATGTAGCATGAATGAGTATGTGGCAACCATATTGTATGGATAAGTAAGGGTGTCTAACACCTTCCCTTACTCATAACCTAACCCCCTTACCCTATCTCCGGACTAGACCATGAATTTAAGCTACTTTGGCTCTATTTTACTCTTTTATGAACACTTTGGTGTCCATCCACACCAAGATTTTGGATAGTGATGACTCCATGTTCTTGATAAGTTCCGTGTGGTGTTTAGGAGGTCCCCTAAGTGATTTCCATGGTCCTATAGTTTCATAAATGAATTAAACTTCCTATACCACCGTCTAGGAGACTGTTTAAGCCCATAAAGAGCTCTTTTCAGCTTACACACTACATGCTCTTTACCTTGCTACTTGAATCCTTCTGGTTGATCCATAAATATTTCCTCCTCCAATTCCCCCTGCAACTCAAGATCAAGCATGGTTACCATGGCTAACATAACACAAATTGAAGAAAGCTTAAAAACTGGAGAAAAAATTTGATTATAGTCAATTCCTTCCACTTGCCTATAACCTTTTGCAACAAGCTTTGCTTTAAAATTTTCTCCATTATTTTTTGTTGTTGGTTCCTTTTTCCGATATATCCAAACACCTTTCACCCCTTGGGATATTGACAGGTTCCCAAGTTTTGTTCTTGTGTAGAGATTTTATCTCGTCCATCATTACTTAAATCCAATTTTCACTCTCTTTTCTTTTGATTGCTTCCTGAAAACAAGATGGATTTCCACTACTAACTCTTAGTGTGAAAGAAACCATGTCTTTGAAACCGTATCTGACTGGTGCCTTATGGGTCATTTTCTCCCTTCCAGCAGAGAGAGGAGTGGGTTCTTCTTGCTTGACATTATCGCTATATGTATCTTTTTGAGAGGATATTGGTGCATTAACCTCTCCATTTGGCCCCTGTGTCACTTTTGGCTCTACCTAGACTGAGAATTTTTCCCCATGAGCCTCCACTTGTTTATCGGATTCATTTTTGTTTGAATCCAACATATTGTCTTCATTGAAGACAACATCCCCGCTAACAATAACTTTCTATGCAATTGGATCTCAAAGTTTATAACCCTTTACGCCTTTTTCATAACCGACAAAAATGCACTACTTTGACTTTGGGTCCAACTTAGATCGATGCTGCTCCTGCACATGAACATAAGCTGGACAATCAAATATTCTAAGGTTAGAATAATTACCGGTTTACCTATCCAAACTTCCTCTGGGATTTTAGCATTAATAGCCGATGATGGTGACCCATTAACAATATAACCGTGAGACATGGAAATCACCTCAATGATCTCCGAATCATCACACGGGGTTTGACAAAAATAAGGAGTCGCCACCATTCAAGTTAAGGTGTGAATGGACACCAAAAGCATCATAAAAATGCCAAATAGAGCCAGAGTAGCTCTAATTCAAGGAAAAATCCAGAGATCAGGTAAAGGGAATTAGTTATGAGCAGGGGAAGGTGTTAGGTACCCCCACTCATCCGTATAAGACGGTTGCCAAATGCTTGCTCATGCTCAAGGATTGTCTGCTAATCAAAATAGACAAAGAGTATTTGAAAGTAAGCAAAAATGTGTGTGATTATTCCATATGAGTAGTCCAATAGACTTGGACTCTCTTTATGGATATATCACTTCTAGAACTTCATGAGTGAATGAAAATCAAAGTAAAAAATTGAAGAGAAATCAAGCAAAGGCAAATCTGGAAAAATCAGGCCATAAGAGCTTGAAGACTTTAAACACTCATAAATCCTTCGATCCAAACCCAAATTAAATGAAATCAAAGCCATTAGCAAGCTGGTATGAAAAAGAATATTCAATAAAAAAATCAGCTCAAAGCTCAACCAAAACATTTAAAATTCATTTTAACTGCTTTCTCATATTGTGGTGCAATTTGGGGTGTTTACAATAACATGCCATGTTAATAGCCTCGGCACAAAATGACTTTGGCAAAGTTACTTGTAGTCTTATACACGTAGCTTTTTCTAAAAGGGTTCTATACATTCTTTCCACGACACCATTTTGTTGTGGTCTACCCGGTGTAGTGTAATGTCTAGAAATTCCTTGTCTCACAATACCTTTTAAATTCTTGAAATGTGTACTATATTTCGTTGTCTATCCGTAAGTACACATTTCCATGTCTGCTTTTCAACCTTTGCTTTCCATTGCTTGAATAGTTGAAGTACTTCATTTTTATGTTTCATGAAGTAGACCGATACTTTTTTGGAGAAGTCATCAATAAAAGTCACGAAATATACATACCCAGCTTTGGACTGAACTAGGGAGGGTCCCCACATGTCAAAGTGTACATTTTCCGACACATCTTTGCTTGTATGTTGTCCAGTTTTGAAGCTAACCATGCATTGTTTTCCATACAAGCAATACTTGCAAAAATTAAGTTTACAAGTTTTTACCCCATTAAGCAGATTACGCCGGTGAAGTTCCTATTGATCTTTTTCACTCATATGGCCAAGGTGTAAATGTCATAGTAGTATTATTAGAACTCAAACCCAACGGAGTGGTTATAGACGTACAGTTGCTCCACCTGTAACAGTACTTCTTGCCAGTGTATACAAAATTACAAATTACTTGACGTTTACCATTTATAACTGCCACGGCCCCTTTAACAACTTTAAGGACCCCATTAGTCATTGTGAACGTGAAACAGTTAGAATCAAGTGTACCCAAAGAAATTAAATTCTTTTTAAGTTCTGGGATATGACGTACATCATTTAGTGTTCTTACCATACCATCAAACATCCTTATTTTAATGGTCCCAATTCCAATGGTCCTAAAAGCTGAATCGTTTCCCATTAGAACTGTGCCTTTATTATAGGGTATATGTGTCAAACCATTCCCTATAAGGACACATGTGATAAGAACATTCAGAATCCAAAATCCACTTGTCAACAAGATAATTTTTACTTATGGTGACTGACAGTAAATCACCATTTCTTTTGGAACTGTCTTGTGCAAATCCACTTGATCTGAATTAGGAGATTTTCCTTTTGCCTCCAGATCTCGTTTTCATTGATTATTATCCCTTTTGAAGTGTCCCTCCTTATTGCAATAGTAACACTTTATTTTTTCGCCATTCTTCCCTCTTGATTTGGAGTGTGACCTTCCTCTATTTCCAGAGTTTCTTCGGTTGCTCCTTCTGCGCTGTTGACTTGAATCAACTTTTGCCACCAATCCTACTACTTGAAAGTTGTTACTTAGCTTTGGAATGCCTCAGTCTCTAGTAGAATAGCTGTCACGTCATCAACCCTGAGAGTGTCTTTTCCAACCAAAATTATAGTCACAAGTGCATCATAAGAGTGTAGAAGAAAAGCCAAAAAAAGAATGTCCCTATCCTCCTCTTCAATTTTTTAAATCAACATTTGACAATTGCATAACTATTTTATTAAAAAATTGAGATGATCTACCAAATTTGTTCCTTCTTCCATCCACAATTGATATAATTGTTTTTTTTAGAAACAATTTATTTGTGAGAGATTTTGACATATAAATCTTTTCTAATTTTTCCCACAATTTTGGAGCAGAAGTTTCAGTCAAAAAATTATATTTTACCTCTGGTGCGAGAGACAGGCAGATTTGGGTAGTCATCCCAAGTTACAGCTTTCATCTCAAGTTCCTCCAAGTACTCCCTTTTTGTGGACTCTGGTTTCCTGTTTTTCTCTAGTATTGATTGGGGCAATCCTTGTTGCACCAAAATGTCTTTAAAGGTACTTTGCCACAAGCTAAAATTATTTTCTCGTCAAAGGGCTTCACCTCTAATTTGCCCATCAAGATGCCTTTTCTTGTCATCTTGTTCAACTATAGGAACTGAAGAACTATACACACTTGTTCTCAATTCTGATCTATTCGAACAAACCTGGGCTCTGATACCACTTGTTGGAGAAAATTAGCCATAAATAATATGATAATGGAAAATAAATAATTAAATAAATATAGCAAACCACCACAGAGAAAGACGACGCCGATAGTTTATGTGGTTTGGCAAAATTCTTGCCTACGTCCATGACACATGCTCCGGTTACCTTCTTCACTATTGAGAAAACTGAGTACAATGGTACAAGCTCACCACTCTCCAAACCTGAGCTAATTTTACACTTTTTTCTTTACTCAATTCTCATCCCTCAATAAATAAAGAAGAAAAAAAATTATAAAACTCTAAAAAAAAAACTCACAGTCCAATTGCACCGCACCTCTCCGATTACACCTCATTTCTTTGGTTGCAAAACCAATGATGAGGGAACAAAGGAACAAACCTATTTATAGGCACTTTTGGGTGGTTGGCACATTAAATGTGCTGCCACCCCTTTTTGAATATTATGAAGCTGTAAATGCTCTTTAGTTCGCAAACTTTCTTATAACCACACAATAGCATCATGGCGGTGCATGCAACGGCACTGGATTTTATTTGTTGGGCCAGGTAGTACCAAATTCGTTAAATTTGAGCCACCTTTCTAGAATGTGCTCTAACACTTAAACTCCTCTCTAGCTATAAAATGTGAACAGAGGGCTAGGGAAAAGGATAATGAGATGGAACCCAAACCTTCGTAGATACATTTACTTGTATTTGATTTGATCTCATCACTTTGATGTGTTGTTGCTTGAGTTTCCTTCGATTAGGAACAATTTGTGAAATCTAGATCAATAAATGATCTTAGATTTGAAATCTTTCCTATATAGATCTACATCATTTATATTTTACATGTATTTGTTTATACACTCATTCACACAAGTATTATGCATGATTTTCTTCAATGTTAGGCAAATTTTCAAATCTACCATGCTCAATATGACCAGATCTGAGAATCAGGCCTTATAATAATGTTTTAGACCCTTTGATATCATTTTGAAAAGAATTGACCTTATGGAAAACGTCCTATGGCCTGATTTCTATAGATCTATAATTCCATATTGAGTTTGAAGTAAGATTTAGTTTATTCTTGCTTTGAGTAGATCTGAGCCAATCATGGTCCTATATATTTCCAAAGTTTTTAAACTTCATTTTGATTGCTTTGAGTTTGATTTTTAAGGATCCATGCTCAGATCTTAGCAATTTTGTCAAATTTTCTTCAATTTGGAGTGTTCTTGAATCTAGAATTTAAGAATTCATATCTTCATCATCCAGATGAATTTTTAAATAATTCTTGTACCATGTGGAGGATCATATCATGTTTTTTTTTAATTACTAGTAAATATGCATGTGCGTTGCACGTGGGAATTTTATTTACAGTAATAGTCAAAAACAATAAGCAAACAAGGTGAAAGATAACGATGATAAAAAAAGAAAAGCATGTACTGTTGAAATGAATTGCAGTAACTCAATTCACTAATGTTAACCATGATGAGAGAAGATGAAATATTAAAAAGGCAAATAGTGTTTAATATGAATTACAGTATCACAGTTCAATAAATAAGTAGATAGTTTTTCCTTTTTTTTTGGTGGAAAAGCACAACAAAAATTTTATTCAACACTATTCATAGTTCTAACTGTGGTGCCCCCAACATAGTCCTCCAAGAGGGCTTGAGATAAAAAAAGTTGTGGGTCTAGAAATCCAAACGCATGAAAAACTATCTAAGGCAAAATTTGCAAGAACATCAGCCACTTTGTTGGCTTCTCTGTACACGTGACTAACAGCAAAAAATTTGACCTCCCTGCTTAAACATTTAGCTTCTTCCAAAATACTATCCATATTCCATGGACTAAGAAGCTCAGACTCATTCATAAATTGTAATATGGATCTAGAATCAGATTCCAATTCTACTCTAGCAATCCAAAGCCCTTTTGCCATTCTTAGACCATCTAGCACTCCAAAAGCTTCTACAATTAGTGTTGAGGTGTTCTCAAGGTAGATGGCAGCTGCTGCTAGGGCTGCAACTCGATGCAGTTTGGTTCAGGTTGGCCCCAACCCAAGACCAAACCAAGGTTACTGATGGTCGACCCAAAACCGAACCGAACCGACCTTAGAACCGAAATACCCAAATCGAAAACCGAACCAATTATTTAAAGAAAACCCGTAACCCAACCCAAACCGAACCGAATTGCAAAATTCGGTTCGGTTCGGTTTGGGTCATTTTCCCATACTTAAAACCTATTATCAAGAGAGAGATTCCCACTTTTGCTCCAAAAAAAATTTTAAAGAATACACACAACAAATTTAAAGGATCATCACTTACATGCGGTCCAATCCCTTAAGTAGTTCACATGCACACATAAGATGGAGCAAAGAGCTTAGAATCCCAAGTCATATGTTAATTGTTTTGGATTGCACTTTTGAGCTCATGAATCAATTTAATAATTAACTCCAAAGATTTATAAGATAATAATCTTATTCATTATTTTATAACTTATAATTTATAAGTTATATGTTATTATTACAACTTTATCTATTGTAAATTTTATATATATTATTATATTTTGATTTGGTTCGGTTCGATTTTACACTTAGGAAATTCGGTTTGGTTTTCAATTCGGTTCGGTTAACACGAGCCTTCAACCCAAAACCGAACCAAACAAATTCGGTTCTCTATTTTTAGAACCAAAACCTACCCAAAGACTATATAACCCAAACCAAACCAATCCAAAGTCGGGTTGGACCGATTCGGTTTCGGTTTTAACCGACCCAAGTTGCAGCCCTAGCTGCTGCTATAAACTCTCCTTGGCACCCTCTGATAATGACTCCACGTGACGTGTTTCCAAGACTTTCTTTGGAAGCTCCATCGGTATTGATCTTGAAATTTAATCCCCTTGGCCTGTTCCATCTTATGTTAATTTGCTCCTTGGCGGCCTTTGTTTCAGAAATCCTTATCAAACTTCTTGAGTCCTCCTGCAAATTTTAGAAACATAGAAATACAAGTGTTAGTGTTCTCCTTAATTCCTTCAAATGTTACCTTATTCCCTTCCTTCCAAATGACCCAACAATAATTGGCCCAAGCAGCAGTCCTCTCTTCATCCATTGCATTCTCCATTAGTCTGTCTATCCACCATTCTTTGATGTTGGTTCTCCTTTCTTCTTAATTTAGTTTGCTCCCAGGTGTGGCAAACCACAATGCCCCCATGAATTGACATTCTGTGAACAAATGAAGGCTTGATTCCGATCTGTCCCTACATAACTCATAGTCATGCAATTGGGCTCCCAATCTTTGATGAAACAACTCGCTTGTAGGCAGCCCTTCTCAAGTAGAAATTTTTTCCTTGCCCTTCTCAATTTTGATCCTTTTTTGTTGATGCATGGAAATTGAATCTTCACATTTGATGGACTTCATTTTCCCATCATTTGCATCCTTAATAATAGCAACAACAAATTTTCCTAGGGCATGATTAGTTTCGTTTCTTCTTTCCAATTTTATAAGGAAAAAGTAAATTTTCCCTTTACACTTGAGTAGCTTGTTGAAATAAACTCTTCTTGTACCATCCTAACATAATATACATATATATTATTAATTTGAAGGAAGATGTATATGTAAATGTTTACAGAAATAATATGCGGGTAGGAATAGTCAAACCTCTTCCATTGACTTGATGTAGTCTTCAACTAAGCATCCAATGAGTTTGATTGCTTCGTCAAATAATGTGAACAACGCTCTTTGGTCACCATCAGAAACAATAAGCTTCATTCTAAATCTGCATGGAAATTGATTAAATGTGAATTCACCATTCAGTGTTAGGTGTTTGTAATTAAAACATAATTGATAAAATATTTGCAAATATTCTCTTAGAGAGAACTCTACATTATTTTTGTTACACGCCCTGCACTCAGTAACATTATCTTTGATAATAACCATTTTCATACATGCTGTACATGAATTATACCAAGGCTCCTCCATGTTCTCAACATTAATCACAATTGCTTTGAAGCAAACAAATGTATTCTGTTTCATTTGGCGAACAATATAAACATATATCATTAACCAAAAACATAATATTTGATATATGTAAACTTCATATTAAACAATAAATTAAAAAATTTACCTTAAAAGATATAAAAGATTTCTCAATTATATCTTTTATTTGCATGTTGTTTAGTTCATTGAATCGTTTTTCCAAGATATTTGAATCCTTGTTCCACAGAAAATTTTCTAACTTCAACCTATTCATAACTTTAAGAATTAATAATAATAATTCATATATTAAAAAAAATCATTGAATTTTAAGTTTGTGCTTTTGGAATATAGCAATATATGCATTCATTAATATTAGTTATCAAATTTAAAATTTGAGGATTAAAAGGATTACCCTGTTTTGATGTCCTTTGCTTGCGGGATTTTTGGATTAATTTGTATAGTGGAAACAGAAAGTGTTGACAGCGAGCAGGTTCTTGTTACAAATTGAAGATGATTGTGTTATTAATAATAATAATAAATTATTTTCATCGTAAGGCCATTACTAAGTAATTGAGCAAGTATAGACATGCACAACACATACCAGCAAATGACATACACACGCATTTAAACCATATTTATTCATATATGAATAGACATTATTGAAAACATATTACCATCGTAGGATGATGTTGTCACTGATGATACATCAATTAATTGGTGTTGGGACTCAATATCTTTTAATTACTCACCTTCGCTTCGTGCCAAGTCTCCCCACAAGGTTAATGTATTTGTATTTGAACTGTTGATTAGATGTATAAATATAAACAACAAAATGCATATTAAAATTCCAACTAAAATTCTTCTCTTAATTACATAAAAGACGAAATGCAAGCTTACTCCAAATCAGTTGCAATGATGTAACGTTTGAATGTCAACGGGGTCTTTTACTCTTTTAATTGGAATCAAAGGACCTGTGCTAACAACAATTCCCAATATATCTGCAACAAAATATAAAAAGAAAATTTGTAATTTATATAATATAAACTAATCAAATATTAGTAAATACTACCTTAATAATTTAAATTTTTGCATACCAATAAGAGAAGTACTATCTCCCATTCTTGTTGTAGCTTGAATCAAACTGAATTGATACTTCAAGTTGTCCAAACTAACTAAGTCCTCGGTGTCCTTAATGTCACTATGAGTGAAAAAGGTGAGTTCTATCTTTTCATTGACATTATGATATCCGAGACTCACTTGTTTGACCAAACCATTTGAAAACATGTATGTCTTATTCTTGAATAGAGTGGTCTCAAACTTTGTGATAACATCATTGAAAAGTACCAGCTGTACTTTGTTCCCAAGTGAAATTATTAAAAATAATAATAATAATAAGTATTAAAGGAAAAATCATTAAGAAACTATTTATTGTTTAAATTTTTAAGAAAGAATGAAAACAATAAAAAATTTTTACCTCTTCATCCAATAAATTAATTTCCAAATCTTTCCAGATCCCTTTGCATTATTGTATGTATCAATAGACCCTCGTCGAAGAATCAGACATTTAATTGTCCAATTTCTATCAAATGGTTTAAGGGGATTGATGCTAACAATTTTTTCCATGTGGTCATCCATCTGAAGGATTCGTCCTGAAAAATAAGAAGACAAAAAACCGAAGTTAGTTGTTTATAACTCGAAGAATACAGGTCATTAAATATTATCACTTTATTTTTTGAGCAATAATTATTTGTTTCTAAATAATTAATAATATTATTATTAACAATGATAACATTATTTGAAATAACCAGTGCAACTATAAAATGTAATCATAATCATATATAATAGTTCTGAAATTGTTGAATAAAACTTATAAATATTAAATATTTTGCAATTCTATTTATACCTTCCTCCTGCGAGGACTTCTTTATAGACGGCATTTTTTGTATATGTTCATTTCTTCTTAATAGACGGATCAATACTTTTGTCATAGACATTGAAATTCCTCTAGATAGTGCTATATATAGTTGGCCATGTGAGAAAACATGCACTAGTAAGTAAATACCAACATTTTCTATAGTTTGCCCTTGTGCCTTATTTATTGTCATTACAAAGCAAAGACGTATTAGAAATTGCTTCCGCTTGAAATGAAATGTACATCCTTCATTTTCTGTAGGAGACATAGGTATTCTTGGAAGCAGCACTTGTTTTCCATAGTGATGGCCTGTTGTTATTTCAACTTGGATGACATTTTAGCTGAAGCCCTTACAAACCATCGTTGTACCATTACTCAGACCATTTGCAGGATCTAAATTTCGTAGTAGCATAATGGGACAATTTACTTTGAGCATAAGCTTATGAGGGGGAAGTCCATTAATGAGTTAAAAAATTCTTCTTGATATGTGGTTTGTGAGTCATCAAAAGCTGAATCGAAACTTTAGTATGTAAGCACCTCACCAGGAAATTGTATGATCAGCTTTCATTCAACTTATCGACCAAATCATTTTTAGTGGCCAGAATTGTGCGTTGAGTGATATAAGTTGATGAATTAGCATTCTGCTTCAGTGAAGGAAAGACACTTTCAATTAATAAACCTTTTGACTTTTCATCACCTTCATATTGGATCATCATTTCATCTAGAATTCGTATCATATCCCTATTAATCGTAGGCTCCTCACCATTGCCATATTTAAAAGAAACTTGTTGACATAGGGATCACAGCTTGCTCTCATATTTGTTGTCAAATATGGTTTTTCTATTTTCGACCATAGATATGAGCTCACCAATCTTGCATTAATTGTTTAAGCTCTTGTGCTACAAGGAACTCCTAGAAGTGCTTGACGAAAATCACCTCCAAAGACAATAAACTTTCTTCCAAAAGATCGATTATTGCCATTCATTTTGCCATTGGAGCCTCATCCCATATCATGAGCTTAGTATATAGCAATAACTTGGCAGTACCACTTTGTTTTGATATATTGCATAAGCTAGACTCCGTGAAATTTATCGATATTTTAAATCTTGAGTGTGCAGTACGTCCTCCGAGCATAATTGCTGCTGCCACTCCTGATGTTGCTGTTGCTATAGCAATAAAAATTTGTGATCTCAATGTGGCAAGCAACCCACAATATAAATAAGTCTTACCGGTCTCTCCTGGTCCATCAATGAAGAAGATCCCACTGCTATTTGATTTCACGCGATCTATTATGATATTATATGCCACTTGTTGTTCTGGGTTCAACTATGACGATTAGGGCTGCAACTCGGTCCGGGTAAACCCGAAACCAACCCGAACCAAACCGACTTCGGTTCGGTTTTTAAAACTTCAGCTCGGTTTTGGTCCATAAAAACCTAACTCGACTTAAATCGGTTCAGTTTTGGGTTAGGTGTTTGGTTAAACCGAACCAAACCGAATTAGGATATTTATCTAGACCGAACCGAATTATTATATATAATATTAAAATTTACAAGTTTACCTTTAAAGTTTAAAAAAATTACAAACCCACCACCTATCTCATTCACACCATTCGTTCATCAGTTCCGACACGGCTCTCTCTCTCTCTCTCTCTCTCTCTCTCTTTCCCTCTTTCTATGAAACATCTGAGAAGCATTTCTAGGGTTTCATCTTTCTTCTTCACACACCGAGGTTCTGTCGCCATTTGTCCACATCTCCCTTTTTCTTTCCTAAAAAATTTCGATGCTCTTCCTTGCAAACTTCACCAGTCTCTGCTTTTTTCTCTGTTCGAGATTTGAAGAAGCGATAACTATGGGACCTAGCTGAACAACAGTTGATTTACTTTTTGCTTTTTCTTTTTTAGTTTCATTTTTCCGTTGTTTCTTTCTTCAGTTATGCCGGTGGAGTTGAGGATTTGGAGTAGTGTTGTTTTTGGTGTGAAGTAGTTTTAAATGAAGGACTGTATCTTTGCTCTATTGGGCTTCTGAAAGACCAGAGCTTCGGTCGGAGTTAGACGAGCTTCTTTTGAGCTGGAGATCTGTTGGATGTTGAAAAGTCCAAGAAATCTCTAGTCGAGAAGGTTGAAGAGAAGTGGAACTCGGTTTATATTTTCTTTCGCTTCCTTCCCCCAAAGAGATCTTGATTAAGGTCGGCTGAAAGATAAAACTGTGTTTTTTTTTCCTTTATTTGAAATACAGCAAAAGATATGGGTTATTTTGGTTGAAAGTTCTGAAATCGACTTGCGTTTTGTTTAATTTTGAGCTCTTTTTGTTCTTGGCATCCACTCGGCTTTTAATTTTTTGATGTATTTCTGAAGAAATGCGAGGAATAAAAAGTCATTTTCATCTCGGTCTTGTGATTTCTTCAGCTTTCGAGAAATCCAGAAGAGATTTTTTATATTTTCTTCCACCATTCTGTCTACTGTATCTTCACTTTTTTTTTTCCTTTTTCCGTTATGTTTTCCTGTAAATAATTTTCAAGCCTCAATATTTTTACTTCCTTGATGATGTTTTGTTGGTGTTCTAGCACTGCTTCGGAAGAAACTCATCGGCTATGCATTGTCATCACAGATCTATGAACGCTTCCTCAATTCCTTGCGTTGGAAGGAAAGGAGCTTTGATCGGTGGAAGGAACCGCCGTGTCACTGTGGTCTGTGAGTACCAGTCTTGTGATCTGCTATGGTCTCCTGAAAGGTTGGTGGTCTCCCCCGATTTAACCCCATTTGAACCGAACCAATCTCATGTAATTCGGTTCGGTTTGGTTTGGGTTTCGGTTATTTCATTTAACTTCGGTTCGGTTTTCGGTTTTAGGGTTTTAGTTTAGAATTCGGTTCGGTTCGGTTCGGTTTTGGGTTGAATATATATAGTTTCAGTTTGGTCTTGGGTTGACATCAACCCGGACCGAACCAAACCGAGTTGCACCCCTAATGACGATATCAAGTAATCTTCATCGGAAACAATCATTCCCTTTTCATCGTCAATTTCTAGAGTATGAGCATATATATCGTTGCATGATTCTAGTTTCATCCCTGGCAAATCATATTCCGTTATACTTTTCCCATACTCTCCATAAAGAAGTTGATACTTCGAAGTGTATTTGACACATAAGATTCAGAATCGCTGGCATTTGTCCTTCTAAAATCATCAGACAAATCATTGAAATATTCATCCCATAATTTTCCAACATCAGATGGTTCACAGTGAATCATCAGGCAAATAAGCAACGAAGCTCGAACGGCATTTGAAATGATGCAGCTTCTCATAAGCATTCTGATATACTCTCATCTGTTTTTGAGAGTCCACATTGCTGTGCTGACTCTTTGAATGATGTAGATCTCATACCATCAACTATCAAAAGATATTCAAAAGATGTTGGTCCTCTAACATGATTCAATAAGAGTCTCAAGTAATATCTCTCCCTTTCAGATGGGTTTGCACTATTTAGATGTCCAATGACGTCTCTTGTTTCTCTTATCGTCCAACACTTTGATTGTTTATTCCAAACATAGCGTTCAGGAAACTCCCTATATAAGTATTGTCATGCATTACTATCGAGGCAACACATGTGGAAGAACTCTGTTAGCATCGTCTTCTTGATATTATTTGTGTGGATCATACTTTCCACATTATGATTCTTCCAATAGTATACGCATTGTTTGTTAGGAAGATGCAATTGTAAGCTAATTACTATTGGCCAGATTTCATTCAAGCTGAATTCAAAAATTCTCCATATGGCTTCTTTAGAAGATACCTAGCGCCCATCTTGAAATTGTTGAATTTCATTAATTACATTAATCCCTTCAGATGGTGCAACATTTATAGTAATTTTATCATGACCCTTATATCTATATATATATATACACACACACACACACTTATATAAGTATTTAATAGCTTTCAAACCAGAGCGAATCTCAACATTGATATAACAGTTGTATCTAGAAAGAAGATAGGGATTATAGGGGACCACCCATCGATTACCCAACACAACATTACGAACAAATGCCTGTTTGCCATTGCATCTTCTTTTGTATATGGGATATGCATCTCTTCCTTGTAATGTATTGGATGAAAATTGGTGAATATAGTGATTCTAGCACATTCCATTTCTCATGCAAACATTTTTCTTATTGAAATTTCCACAAGGTCCGTGCATTATATGTTTGATAACCAATTCATAAAGTGTGCAATCTAATTTAGGATCTGAAATCTCAGCACATACAAATCTATCATATTGATTAGGACTAGTGATCTTGTGTTCTGATTTTAAAATTACCAACATGTGTGCATGTAGTAATCCTTTTTTTTTTTTAAATTCAACTACATGAACTTGTGCTGCAACCTTCCCAAATATATGTTTCTTGAACAATTGGTCTTCTAAATCTTGGAGCTTTGCTCTAAAAATTCTTGCAGTCAAATCCTGCTTATCTTGTGGAAACTGGCCAGCTCTAAGTTGCTATTGAATTTCGTCCCACTCAAGAGTACATGTCATAGTGATAAATAGATCAAGTTTGCCAAATTGTTGCACCAATGCTATCACATCAAGATATCTCCGATGCAAGTCTCTTGGGCCACCAATAAAAGATGCAGGCAAAATTATTCTTTGACCTACTTTGATGCCCCGAATTTCCCCAGTTGACACCCTATCAACTATCCCTTGATATAATTCAGCTCTGATCATTGACTGTCCCCTTCGATAGTAGTCTAATCGAGTAGTCTCAAGTTCTATATACATATCAACCACATACTGTTGTATTAGTTGCCCAACATACAACAATACATAATGTTCTAAATCTCTTATCTTTAGTTTGTAACAATAGTATTGACGACATGAAACCTTTTCTCTACTTCTATCATCTGCATCTATAGTTTTAATTATAATAAATATACATGAATTGAAGTATAAATTACTCACTAATAGAAGTTAAAAAATAACAATAATATTTAACTTAATTTTATATTTATAAGTAAATAATTAACTTAATAAAACATTTTATAAATACCTTCTTGTTCTTGGCTGAAAATATCAAATGTTGAATTCAATCTTGGTACACTTGAATCATGATTGGCTTTGTCATTAAAATCTTCAACTCCCGCATACCTCTGAATATATATTTTGGGATGCCATCCTAATTCTCCTTTTGGTAACAATAAGGGATATTGTAGAAGATTATAGCAACTATAGTAATGTTTCACCCTATGAATATATCCAAAATGTGCATGCACTATAATGTCTCTTTTATGAAGCATATTAGGATTATTTCCTTTAATCCATATAGCAGCAACTTGATTTGCTGAAAGTGCATTGTAAACCCTTTGATCAATCTTGAAATCACTTCTAATATGGATCTCATAATCCTCCAATGACTCTATGTGTCTCAAATTGCGAAGGAATTTAACATATGGATTTTCAGACAGTACAACCATTAGCTTGTGTAACAACTCAACCCAGCGAGGTATTATCCACTTTGGGTCTTAACCTGCACGGTTTTGTCCTCAAAAGGCGCCTCTTGAGGGTAAAACCGTGTAGGCTTAGGCCCAAAGCGGACAATACCTCACTGGGTTGGGTCGTTACAAATGGTATCAAAGCTTGCCCCAACTAGAAAGTGTGGGGGTTCGGCCCAACATGAGGACGCGTTGTCCCATGGAGGGGAGTATGTGACATCCTTATTGTCTGAGTGGGCGGGTGAATGGATAATCTTACTGAGCGAGCTATCAGGCGAGGATGTGCATATGGTTGGGATCCCACAACGCTTGGGGATGCTATAAGTAGTCATGTGATCCCTTACAAAGCAAGAGGCCTTTTAAGGCACAACCCGAGACTAAATCCCCTTGGAACCCTCAAGTTAAGCGTGCTAAGGTGAGAGCGGTGCTCAGATGGGTGACCACTGGGAAGTTTTCTTGTGTTATCCCTTGATAACAAATCCGTGAGGGCCCATTGGGCCCAGAGTGAACAATATTTTGATAGTTATGGGTTCGGGACATTACAAATAAAATTAATAGAAGTTTTCATTCTTTGGTGATACCATTCTTTGATTTTGGAACATTATGTTCTTTTACTACTCTTGCATGTGTTGGGGGTGTCGGTTTGGTGCTTTCTTTATTTGAGCTTATTTTATGGTTGCATATCCCACCAGGAAAGACTAGTAGAGCCCCAAACGGTGTATAGGTACCATGATCATATTAGGTCAATTAGATTTGCCTAATGATTTGATATGTCTGAATTTTGGGGGAGTTTGAGGTAATTCATGTGTGCGCACCTAATTTTGCACAATGAAGCGCATGCAGGATGCGTGCCTTGGGACTATCGCAGTCGCCACTGCCTGAGAAGTTCAGGCAGACACAATGGTGCCTAACCGGGTCTAATTTTACGTCCGGGAAAGTCCGAAGACACCCCAGCCCACTCTGTCAGTTTGACAGGTCCCTCGGGCCTCCCTGGTTTTGAGTCATTTATCTCACCCTGTCCTAATCTAGCATACATACTTTATTTGGGCTGAGTGGGAACCGTTGAAGGTGTAGGTCCCCTTAAATTGATTTTATCTTTTTATCTTCTTTTGGTTAAGTGGGTCGGTATGGGCCCCGTTGGAAGGCCCATTGGAATCCAAGTTGGGGTTAAGCCCATGGCCCAGTCAGGGTTATTGGATAACCCTTATTAGATTTGATTGTTTTGGTTTTGGGGTTAATTAAACATACAAATTAAGTGGGTTTAAGTTTTTAAGGCCCAATGGGCTTGGAATTGGCCCATGAGCAATTAACCAAATGGCCTTGAGCCCATTTATTGAAAACGGGCTTTAGTTTGGGCCGGATTGAATGTGGGCCCGTTGGAAGGCCCACAAAACCTTGGTGGGCCCAAATGGGCACAATGTCTCAAAATGGGTTTGGGTTGACCCAAGAGCCCAACTAGTTCAGCTTGCACTGAAATGGGTCGGGTTGGGTCCAACCGGGTCAAGGAAATTGATTTTTTAATTATCTACAAAATTTGACCGCATATATAATGTGGATTGGGCAGAACCGCAGATTAAATGCGGTTTTGGCTTGCCTGCATATGAAATGCGGTCGGGCCCGAACCGCACTGAGTATGCGATTCGACCTAATTCTTTGAAAATGACCAAAATTTTGGTCGGGATCCGTTCGCTGGTTCCCTTGGGATGTCCTCCGGTCCCTGTAGGCATCAGAACACTCTTGTAGTGGCTCAAATGCTCACTTTGAGCTCAAACTCCACTCTTTCATCAAACCATTCACACATGCTTTGACTCAATCAATGAATCAATGAAAGAACTAAACATACGAGGGATATGAAACACTAAATAACAGTAAATGAAGTCAGGGATCTAAAGGATTAAACAAGTTTTGAAAAATAGTTTAAAAATCTTAGAAATAACTAAGAAATGTATTAATGCTCCTTAGGAAGATAAGGTTTTGAAACCTCATGCAAATATTTATAGTGAATAGAAATCGGTTCAAACAAATCTACAACTTTACACATAAATATGTGTGTGCTTACATGATGTTTATTAACAAGAAACATTTATGAACATCGAAATTAGTGATGAAAATATGCTTGATGAATATGTCTTTTATAAAGTAAAAAGGAAAGTAATCAAGTTAGATCTTAGTCTTAAAAAAACTTACCCATATATGTATACAAAACTTGTTGAAATACCCAAAAGAATAATGTACAAAGCTATATATGTAAGCACCTCATTTTTTGCGCCCCTGGAAGTGCCGGAAATGCAAACCCTAGCTGGAAAGTCAAACCCTAAAGAGGCAAAAGTTGACTTTTTGATTGAGTAATAATTGATCACCTTGCTTTATCTCAGTGGATAGAGTACCCCGACTCGATTCCAACGCAACCGAGCTTGCTGAAATCGGAGTCCGAATGAAGGATTTACAGGCGGGTCAAACTTGAAGGGGAGCAGAAATTGACTTTCAGTTAAACCCCAGAACAGCTACCCAACTTGTCCCAGTGGACAGGTCATCCTGACACGATTCCAACGCAACTGAGTTTGCTCAAATCGGAGTCCCGGATAATAAGTTATGAGCAAAACAAGAAACCCTAAAAACTGCCAACGTGGCAAAAAAGCAGAGAAAGGTGTTTGGGGCAAATTCGTAAATAATCAGAACATTCAAAAATATCTGAGGGCATATCTGTAATTGCTCAAGGATGAGTCTGTAAATATCAAAAGATCATAAAATATCTAAGGGCAAAACTGTAATTATCTGGGGATAAATATTTAAATATCAAAAAGATCTAAAAATGTCTCAGGGACCAATCTGCAATTACCAAGAAAGTCACCCCCACATGCTTAATTCCCCACCACATCTTTCTCTCCCTCTCTCTCCTCCATAACTCATCCCCCATTCCCCACCACATCTTTTTTTTTTCTCTCTCTCTCTCCTTCATAAATTCATGTTCCCTATGCATCCCCACATGCATCAAACACATCACCCCATGCATCATGCACACATCATGCATTAATTCTCTCTCTCTCTCTCTCTCTCTCTCCCCCCCCCCCCCCCCATGAGCATCTCACCATGCATGCATCTTTCCCCCTCTCTCACTCTCTCTCCCCCCATGGGCATCCTCCATGTCTCACCACAACTCCCATGCCCCCATGCATTACCCCATGATAAAACGACTCCAAGAGCTTCCACCTTTCTCCAAGCTTCCACCCTTCTTCCCCAAGGAGAAAACTCTCTTCACTTTCACCCTTTCTTCACCCATACACCTTCACCACCCCACCTTGAGGCCTTGTAACTCTTCTTTTCTTTCTTCCCCTTCTTCCTCATCCCATCAAAAGGAAGAAAACTTGCTGTTGGTGGTGAAGGAAGCTTCAGCAGCCGTCCAAGCTTTAAGGAGGCTTCACCCACATTCTATAAGGGTTTAAAACCCCAAGGTGAGCATTCTACCATGATTTTATTTAACATATATGAGCATGACATGATTTGGAGCATGTAAAAGTTTATGTGTATCTTGTATTTGCTGGGGGGGGGGGGGGGGGGGGGTTAGTTATTATGCTCTTCCTCTCCATCTCCATCACTTTCTCACAACACCGCAAGGTGTTGTCCCTCCAAGGTAAGATGAGTATGTCGAATGCACCAAAGGGAGCATGAGTGTGGTGTTTTTTCACATGTCTCCATGGTTTTCAGTTGCTGTTGGGTTAGGTTTCCATCTCATTTATTTAAAGGAGGAGCCTGTTCCTTCTCAGTTTTCTTTCCACTCCAATGTACCCCCATTAATCTCCTCTTTTCCCTTCATCTTGGTTTACTTTTTCCATTCGATGAGTTGTTGCTTTGGCATGATTAGTGGTTGAGAAATATGTATGTTTACATGTGCTAGCATGTCCCCCTTTACCCCTTTGGTCGTGGCTGTCTCCAGCATGTTCAATCACCCCCATTCCCCTCTAGTTTAGTTCATTAGCACCATGCATGAAGGCCCCGCTTTCCCTACACTTCTCATGTGGTTTTCACTCTCGTTATCATGCTTAGATCTGGCCAAAATCTCTCTTATTGGCTGTTGTTCTTGACATTTGCATCATGTGTTTGTTATGTTAAGCTAGTATGCATGCATGGTTATTTAGACTCACTGGTTGTGTGCGCTAACGTGATCCTCTTCTCCCTTTCTCGCTTGCTGATTTTTACCCTCTAGCATGCCTATTGGTGTGCCTCCTCTCCCCAAACACAGCCCAACAACCGTATGCATGCAAGCCATCCCCCATGCCCATTTGTGCTATCCCCATGCATGATTAAGCATGTTTTCTTTTCATGTATAGTTGCTGTCCCACTTCCCTACAACAATTTTTTTCTCTGTTTTGTTGTTCTATTCATGTCATGATTGGTTCTCTTTGTCGACACACCATGTACATGCACACACCCACAACTTAGCGGCATGTTAAGTTACTCTCCACCCCTAGGTCACCATCTCCCTTCACATGAATTTGAGCATGAGTACCCTTGCCCACATGCATGGTATATATCAAGATGTGTTTGGTGATGATTTGGATTGGATCATACTCATACCCTTGCTTACTTGCACTTTCCTGGCTTTGTTTCGGTTGCTGTTTTGATGGAATCAAGTGACCAAAACATGGACACATTGGTCCCTGTTGGGCTGCGGTAGGTGGCTCAAGTGAAAGGAGGCAACCTCCCATGCTCCTCCCCCCTTCCTTGTAGAACCCACCAAAGGAGACCAAAGATGAGGGGATTCCCCATCTCCAGAACCTGTGTGGGCCTTCCCAGGGGCCCACGAAACTTTAGAACCTTCCTAAGAAGCCCAGGAGCCCAGCCCTATGGGAAAAATCCAAAATTTAGCTTTCTGTTAGCTGATCCGACAACTCAGGTCGGATCAGCTGAATCTGTTGTGTAGCCGGCCTTGAAAGCCGGCTACAAGGGTGATTATGTGTAGCCGACAACTCAGGTCGGCTACACTGTTGTTAATATTGTTTGGTGCCTTTCTTGATTGTTCACCACTTTAATGCCATTGTTAACTAAACTAATCAAGTCAATAGGGTTTCCGGGTCACCCGGAAACCCAAGATGGGACCTGGAAACCCAAGATGGGACTTGGACCACTGGTCCAACCGAATACATAGTGGGCCTTCCAACGGGGCCCACCAAGCCCAATGAACCCCTTTTACATGTAAATAAGCAAGATAAGCAAATTAACCAACTAAACTGAGTGGGCCAAACCTGATGCGGCCCACCCAAAAGCCCACTTTGTAGCATGATGTAATAATTAGCATGGTTTGGCCGAGACCACGGACCAGGGCCTATCAGGCCCGCCAAGCCCACTAACCAACCAAGTAAGGGTTCAAACTCTAACTCCAAAACCTTGGGCTTTCCAATCCAAGTCTGAACTACGGGCCCCAAACCCAGTGTCCAGCCCACTTTGGAACATTAAATTAAAGATGAATTAAAATACTTGGCAATACTTGTGTGGCCCACCCAGGGACCTGCAAACCAATGCAGACCCACTTTTTGCATAAAAATCACTTAAGTCCCTAATTTGAACAATTAAAATGAAAATCAATTCATTTAAACCAAAACCCAAAGGGCCTCCCAGGTTTAGATGGAGGCCCACCAGGGGATATGTGGGCTTAACCAAGCCCACCATGGACACCAGGGGCCTTCCCACGGGGCCCACCCACTCAGACTCAGACCACTTAATTAAGCAAGATAAAATTAACTAAAGGGACCCCACACCACTCAGGTGGTCCCACCAGACTTAACTGAATTGCATGCTGGATTAGGAATCGAGTGAGAAACCACAGTGAATTGACTCAAACCAGGGAACCCACGGGACTCGTCATCTGACGGGGTGGACTGGGGTGTCTACGGACTTCCCCGGACCGTAACCGAGACCTTGCTTAGAATCTCAAGTCGTAGACCAGCCTAATAGATAAACCTAAGCACCCAGGTGTCTGCCTGTACCCCATCAGGTAGTGGCGACTCCAACCTTCCCGAATTACCCTTTAGGTGGCACGCACGAGAATCCGTGCGCCCCGCCGTGCCGCGCTTTTGACGCGCGCACAATATACATGTATATGCCTAATGGTATAATCATGTATATGTATGGGAAAGATATAGGAAAGCAACCGAATGAAATAATGAATCATTCATTCTACTTGAAAGGGAATAGGGGAAAGGAAATTATGGGGTAGATGAGACAATGAAAGAGGACAAACCCCTCTTCAAATAGAGAGCAAATGAGTAAACTAAGTGATTTCCCGGAGTGGCTTAAGCCTTCCTTTTACCTTATTTCCAATTGTCTCTTCCCAATATCACTTATGAGAGAGTCCCCGTGTCATGGGGACTCTCATAGTATGCAAGATGAGAATAAAAGAGGTTAGAGATAAACAGTAAACACCAAGTATTTTAAGAGACAAGCTTACAATAATCTTATTTCATGGAATCTTAAAAGAAAGCCACCAAAACCTTTACCTTGGTGTTACTTTTGTTCTTGAATATGTGGTGATCACCAAGTTGATGAGGACAGTAGCCTAAGAGGTCTCTTTTGCTCTGAAAATGACTTCCTCTTTGTCTTCCAATGGTCACAAGAGGAGAAAAGGGTAGGCTAGGATAGTTTAAGGGGTAAAATGGAAAAGAAAATAAGACTTGAAGGTGAGAATGAGGTGGAAGTGTTTACTGGTCGTGAGAAGCAGAGTGGGGATGAAGAGGGGGGCCAGCAACCTTGAGCAATCATGGCTGGGACCCCCTTTTATAGACAAAAATTCCGAAACTGCACTTCGACTAAACCGCATTTCAAGTGCGGTTTAGCCTTGACCGCATTTGAAATGCGGTTGAGCCGCCCATGTCCGCAAATCTTCGCAAATCTGCCAGTTGTGGCCGAAAATAAGATTTCAACCGCATTTGAAGTGCAGTTTGGTTTCAAGTGCAGTTTAGGCCAAACTGCACTTCAAATGCGGACACGCATGTTTTTAAAATGTGTCATTTCAAACCACTTTTCCAATTTGATTTATAATTTGGATTCTGTCTAATTTTTTCAAAATTTTGATTATTTTAATATAAAAATCAAGATATTTTTTATAAAAATATTATTTAATTCCGGATATTTATTTGCTGCTCCTTTTTCTGCTCTTTTGCCACCTGGGTAGTTTTCTGAAACTTTGATCGGCCATAAATTTTCCGTCCGATGTCCGATTTTAGCAAACTTAGTGGCATTGGAATCAGGTTGGAATTCCCTATCCACTGAGCTAAAGTTTGGTAGCAAATTCAGGCTTTTTAGCAGAAGTGCAAAACTGCTCCCCATAATCTCAGTTGCGTTGGAATCGTTGGAATCGTATTGGGATCCTCTATCCAATGGGATCAAGTTAGGCAACTGAATTGGGCTTGAGCAAAAAGTTAATTTCTACTCCCCACAAGTTTGACCAGCTCGTAACTTCTTCACCCGGACTCCGATTTCTGCAAACTCAGTTGCATCGGAATCGTACCGAAATTCTCTTTTCAATAAGAAGAAGTTTGATGGTCAATTCTCATCGGATCAAAAAGTCAATTTTTTAACCCTTCCGGGTTTGACTTTTCAATTTGAATTTTTATTTTCTGTATTTTTTGGGGTGCAAAAATCAGGTGTCTACATCATGGAATAGATTGGCTCTTAAGAACAAGTATTACTATACATGGGAGATCAAGGTAGAGATGAAGAAGAAGTATTCGGATTTGGTTATCACATCATGAAGTGGTAGCACGTAGGTGGTAACATGATGTGAATTTCGAGGACGAAATGATTTTTTAGGGGGAGATTGTGAAATCCCGATCCCACATTGGAAACGGATGAATACCTGGTATGGTATAAGAGTCAGGGACAACACTTTAACTAGCGAGGCGCCTTTTGAGGATAAAACCGTGCGGGCTTAGGCCCAAAGCAGACAATACCTCGCTGGGTTGGGTCATTACAAATGGTATCAGAGCTGGATTCTGGTCCAGTAGTCCATGACTCGTGTGGGTCCTGGCATTACCTGTAGGAAGTGGTTGGATTGATGAAGGCGAGCCCATGAGGGGCTAGCAGGCTTCTAGGTGGCCACTACACGGGGACGTGCAGCCTTGTAGGGGGAGATTGTGAAATCTCGATCCCACATTAGAAACGGATGAATACCCGGTATGGTATAAGAGTCAAGGAGAACACTCTAACTAGCAAGGCGCCTTTTGAGGATAAAACCGTGTGGGCTTAGGCCCAAAGCGGACAATACCTCACTGGGTTGGGTCGTTACAGCTTGGTCACGATTTCCTCTTGTAGATCCACATCTTGTAATATACTCATTATGTTTCGCAATTCATGGTATGTGTTATAGAAATATAACTGAAAATAACAGGGAGTTCTCTCTCCCGGTACAAATGCAGGTAGATCATGGTATATCTTCCCTTGTGCACGGAAATTGTATACACCATTTCTTGAGTTTGCTAAATCCTTGTCCAATTTAACTCCAAATGATGTAAAAGAAAAAAATGCTATTATATGCTCGTATATGCCTTCAAAATACAAATGCATCACTTTCTTGAGAAGTAAATAAGTTATATAACTCAAATGGAACTCTCTTTGTTGCTAATTTGATTTGCCCATTATAGCAACAAAAGGTAGGAGGTTCGTATTCAAACTTTTTTGCTCCATAGTAAGTACAAAATGGAACTCTCTTGAGGATATGTGTGACAGAACAAACTGGTTCATATAATAGTTCACCTATAAATAAAATAGCAAATATAAATTCATCAATGTATAGTTTACCTATGAAACAATTAGTATGCCATGTATCTACTATTTGTTATAAGGCTAACCTGCAATTTCTTTACAAATTAACTGAGCATTGAGTAACCATCGCATTTGCCTATTGTCGCTAGATTCCGCAACATTATGTTCATTTAGGTCAAAGCTAATATGGTTCACTCTCCTTTTTCTATAGTCAATAACCCCTCGAATGTATTGTTTGCGGCCTTCTTCTGATAGGCGGGCGTATCGATTTCTTCTATAGATTCATTGTTGCGCATGTATTCTGTCTGGAACTCACATTTTATAAATATAAAGGCTATATGCATAAATGTATGTGTGTGTGTTTTTTTGTTTGTGTGTGTGTGTATGTGTGTGTGTGTATAATATTTTGAATTAAATATATATAGTACGGGAAACAAAAAAAAATTTAAATCATTAATTAAATAACATCATAGAAGAAAATGAAGCACACCTTGATTAAAGGCCATCTGTGAAATTCTTTGTTACGAAAATATTCAAAAGTGTGACATGTAATAGCAATTGCAACCATTAAACAAATAATTTTTATGTATTTATGATATTTTTTTCCTAAGCAATTAAAATACGAATTAAGTATTATTGTCTAAATCTTACTATATCCAAAATAAATAGTGTAATTAATATCATATTATTCTTATTTTAAGATGAAGTTAAAATGGAAACGATGGCATATTCTTAATAATTCACTAAAACAAATTATAATAATGGGCATTATTACCATAATTGACTATTTGATTTGAAGTATAAATAAAAGAGAACATATCATTCTCACTTAAGTTAATAGGAAATTGAAAGTGCTCTATGAAAATCGCCAAATAAGATTCCCAGCTATATCATCACCCATCAAAAAATATTATAATCATAACAATAAGATTAAAAGAAATTATCAATCTACAAATAATCAATCATATACTGGCAAAATAATATTTCTCATAGGAGGAATATTAGTAGTCATAACGTATGTTTTCTTTACAGGGGCAATTATATAAGAATTTATTTGTCATTTGTTCATTGATTGTCTGACATCTTTACATTTATTGGAGAACTCAAAAAACTAAAGATAACCTCTTGGATCTTGCCAACATGAAGGTACCTTCAATGATGTATGCCCATTAATCCATGTAATGCATTTCGATATTCAATAGCAGTCAATCCCTGTTTCTTCTAGTTTTTGGAACTTATGGGGCTCTCTAAAACTGAAAAATTATCTTCTACTTGGTCCTAGAAATGATCACCATCTTCGCACCTCATTTGTTTACGTAATGCACTTCGATATTCAATAGCAGTAAGCCTCTGCCTCTTCTGGTTTTTGGAACATTTGGGGGGTCTCTAAAATTGAAACATTATCCTCCACTTTTTCTTCGAAATGATCACCATCTTCTTGCATCATTTGTCTATTGCAGCTCCTTTGTCCAACGCTTTTATTTGAAGCCACAATGAGTAATTTCATCCCAAAAGAAAGAATTAATAATTAATTAGATATTATGATTATATTGTATTATTATTAAAACTCATATATTCTATTATTTCACTTTGTTAGTTCTCTGCTCCTTTGTGACTCAAGGCCTCTACATTTTATTCTATGTTTTTCATTAGTAATCAATTATCAATTTGATGAAAAATTGTCGTCACTTTTTTCGTACTCTCATATGCAAAATATACTACAATCAATTAGAGCTTTGAACTTAGAAGGGCCTTTCTGAAAATTAACTATCAATCATATAGTTAAGCATTAATGATAAAAGATGAAAGGAAAAAAAAAACAAATATATAGTGTTTAATATGAATTTAAATATGTCTTAGATTGGTTATAAAATCATTTGAGACTCAATTATATTCTTCTCACTTAAGTTTGTTATGCATTTTTAATTTATGCTTCAAAACATTTTCTTTTATCTAAACCACTGCATATGGCCGTCATTTTTTATTTGCCTTAGAACGTCTCTTTAAAATTTTTAAATACTTCATTGCCTCCTTATGTAAATATTTATGTCTTGTGCTTTTATGTCATTATGTATGTATAACATTGTACATGTCACCCATATATATATTTAAACTTGTTACAAAGTGAAAAATAATTAAGAAGACTATATACTACGTTATGTCGTTTCTGCAGAGATTGTAAAGTTTATTTATGATGCACGAGGAGCACCAGCATTGATGCTCTCAAAGCATCAAATATATTTTCCAAATACTTTGTACTTCACAGACTCAGGCTGGAATTTCTGTTCTGAGAAGAAATTCATGATGAGAGAATATGAAATATTAAAAATTGCTTAACAAACATTAGAAGAGAACCGTTTCATTGTTTCACCAAAATCTCTCTCTCTCTCTCTCTCTCTCTCTCTCTCTCTTCACCTTAAGTTTATAGTTGTCTTGGTTCAGATGCTTTATATTTCTATTCATGTATATTTATTTTTTATTGTACATATATAGTTCATACCAAGAATCATGGTGCGAATTGAGAAAAGGAATGACAGCATTGGGATGTTTTGTCAATGATTTGATTTTCTTGCAATCTTCTCTTCACTCAATTATATTCTTTAGATACTATTTCACATTGACATTTATTTAGGATCATTCAATCGAATGCATCACAAAAGGAGAAGAGCAGGATAACAATCAATGCTTCAGAAGTAACAGTCTTATTACTGTCTAAGGAAAGGTATTCACTCATTTGTAATCTTTCACATTGACATTTATTTAGTATCATTCAATCAAATGCATCACAAGAGGAGTAGAACAGGATAACAATTGATGCTTCAGAAGTAACTGTCTTCTTACTGTCTAAGGAAAGGTCTTCACTCATTTATACTCTTTCACATTGACATTTATTTAGGATCATTCAATCGAATGCATCACAAAAGGAGAAAAGCAGGATAACAATCGATGCTTAAGAAGTAACAGTCTTCTTACTGTCTAAGGAAAGGACCTTATCAATTTATAAATATCACAATCCTCAGAATAAAGGACCTCTTAACCTTCTTTACATTGAGGAAGATGGGGTAATTATTGTGGTTCGTCACTTCTGATTAAATCTAATGGAGTGATTTTTTTTTGTTTGACCCCTCACAAGATCACACGTTTGAGTTTATAAGGAAGGTTTCTGAATCATCTGAGTAAATACTAATGATATCTGATTGGTTTCTGTTTTAGGAATGCTGTTAACTTAGATATCCACCAACTATTTTAACCATATAGGACAGCCAAAACCCTAAGGATATTCCCCTATATAATAGTATAGATAATTATAAACATTAATCTATAAATATTAATGAAATTAATGAGGTATGGAGGAGTCACAGGTGACAAACTTCGATTAAGGCCATTGCTTTATGGGAAAATTTACCTTGAGACGAAGCCAATTACGTTGAACCCCAATTATGGACACGTTTAGTGGTATTATGTCAGCATTACTCACATGATATCCATGGCATTAATGGACGTAATTCAATCGGGCTTGATTGGATTTTGTAGTCAAACAAAAATCAAGGGGAAGTAAACTAAGAGGCTGTTTCGTAACCATTTTGAAAACAGTTTTCCAATTTGGAAATATCTAGATATTTTGTACTGGTTTCACATAAAAGAGACTATAAGAACGGAAAATAAAGATTTGAAAGAAACCAGATAAGAAGTGAAATAATTGTAGTGGAATAGTAAACGTCTAGATATATGTTTTCGTTCCAACTAAAGTAACATGATAAACATGGAAAACTTAACTTAAGATTCAGAAGAAGACAAAGGTAAATGGCAAAATTTATCGTTAAAGAAAGGAAAAAAACAAATAGTGCATTCATTAGAGCAAGGAAACTCATAAGGTTGATCAATTTCTATCCAATATGGGATGATCTTTATCCAATTTGGGACGATGCAATGTGTCTGTCTAACAATTTCCAAGCGAGTCTCTATCCAATCTCGACAAGGGTGTGTCTTACAATAGATAGTTTCACTTTCAGAAGTATATAGTTGTATTCAGAAGGAGATAATGGTTGGAAGAAGACAATGGTTAGGAAACGGTTGGGGATGCTGGGGGCATTAGAAGAAATACATAAATAGAGAAGGGTATTTTAGGGAAGTAAAAGTGGACAAACATTGAGGGCCTTCGTGCTTTTTATAGTAGTAAAGATAAATATTGTTTTAATTGGTAAGTTATGTATGCAAGCAACTGAAGAATGATGAAAAGCATGGAAACCACCTTTGGGTGGATAAGTGGGGTGCCTAACACCTTCCCCTACTCATAACCTAACTCCTTACCTTGAAATCTAGTATAGACCTTAAGTTGAGCCAACTTTAGCTTATTTTTATGATCTTTGCACACTTTGATGACAATCCACATCAAGAATCCTTGGATGGTGATGATTCCAATTTTAATCTAAGTCTCGTGTGAGATGCATGGCAGTCCAAAGATCGCGTGGTTTTACAGGTGGTGGGCGGTGGTGGGCAATGATGATGGGGATGGTGGTGGTGGTGGTGGGATGGTTGTGGGCCATGACGGGGTGGTAGCAATGGTGGCGTTAGTGGGCTAACGAGCAATGGCAGGTAGTGATGGTGTTGGGTAGTGGGGGTGTTGGTGGTGGTAGTGAGCATTGGTAGGGTGGTTGTGGTGTGTGATGGGGGCAGTCGGGGTGGTGGCAGGAGTGGCAGTGGTGACACAGTGGATTGTGGTAGTGGTGGGTGCTAGTAATGGTGGCATTGGTGGGGGGATAGTAGTGGTGGTGGGTGGTTGTAGGAGTGGTAGTGTTGGGTTGTGGCGGTGGTGGGGTGGGTGGGGGTGTGAGTAGTGGTAAGTGATGGTAAAGTTTCTTTTCTTTCAAAAATCTCTACGTTTTTTGAGAGAATTTTTTACATTAGAGAGAAAGAGGAAGAGAAAATCTCACTTTCCTTCGTTTTAACTAAACGAGAAAAAAGAAAATTTTAGTATTTTCTTTTCTTTTCTCCCCAAATGCAAGATTCCAAACACATCCATAATGAAGTTGAGTCAAACTGTTAAAAGAGACAAGTCATGGTCTGACTGGCTGGTCCAGTTTGCTTTATAAAACGTTGATTTCAATTACTTTGTGCCCTTTAGGCACTTAAAATATGGGGAGCCATTCCTATAAGATATTTAGTCCTCCCATTGTAAACAGATGTATCCTTGAATATGTTTAGGAATTTTAAATTTAAGGGAATGTTTTCCAATTCAAGGATATGTGTACTGTTAGCACCTGATTTTTGCACCCCTAAAATGAAGAAAAATGAAAAGTCAAACCCTGAGGGGGTAAAAAAATTGACTTTTTGATTCAAGTGAATTTGGCCTTCAAACTTCATCTCATTGAAAAGAGCCCTTCGACACAATTCCAACGCAACTGAATTTACTAGAATTGGAGTCCGGATGAGGAAATTATGAACCGGTCAAACTTTTGGGGAGCGAAAGTTGACTTTTTGGTCGAGCCCAATGCAGCTGCCCAAATTGATCCCAGTGGATAGTGGGTTCCAAGCCGATTCCAACGACACCAAGTTTGTTGAAATCGAACACCGGATGAAAAAGTTATGAGCAGTTGAAATTTTAGAAAAACTGCCCATGTGGCAAAAACAGCTGCAAAAAGCCAAATAAATTGATAAAATAAATAAAAAACATTTAATAAAAGATATTTTAATATTTTAATATAGTAATGATGAAGAATCTTAAGATTTTTTAATAAAATCTTTAAATAAGTCAAATTTAACAAAAATTTTCAAATCCAACATTTTAAAAACGTGCTTGACCGTATTTACTATACGATCAAGGCTTCTAGAAGGGGACACGCGTCGCTGTACGGAGGGACACGCGTCCCGTACGGAGGATTCATACGGGATTCGCGCACGAAGGCGGCGCGACCGTATTTGAAGTATGGTCGTGCCTTGACCGTATTTAATATACGGTCACGGATTTTTTGCCTATAAATAGGAAGCTTGTCCCCTCCATTTCAACAACCTGGTCCCCCCATCCACTCTCTCTCTCCTTCTTTGTCATCTCGACGCCCAAACTCTGCCCAAGTTCTGTCACTTTCAATACCAAACCCCGAAATACCCAAAATACCCTTGGATTGCACCATTCCCCTTTACATTTTCATCCCTTTTCAACCCCGAAGTGAGGAATCCCTTTTCCATTCCATTTCCGGAACTTAACGGAAGTGCGAAAGCGCTGCCGAAATCACCAGGAGAACCGCTACACATCAAAAGTAGAAGGTAACAGCAAAAGTGTGCTCCTGGTAACATTGTGTTTGATATACATTAAATTTGACTTTTTATGATTTAATTTATTTACTACCTGTTCCTCACCTTATTTATTCTGTTTTGCATGGATTTGGTCTCCCCATAATGAGGGGGAGAACTTACTTGACGGGAGGAGAGTAAAATGAGGAAATACAAAATGCAAATTAACATAGTCCTATAATACATTGGCTAAAGTCATTTCTTTCATCTATCAAGGAGGGGACTGTCCTCCCAAAATTTCTGATGTATCCCATGCTTTCCCCTCTTTAGATTGGCTGCAGGTGGTTAAAATAAAGCCTTCATTTTTTAAGAATGCCAAAGAGAAGAAAAGAGGCATTTTGAGCCAAATGAAGTAAACATGACACTGTGAAGAAGCTGAGAACTCCAACAAAAGTCACCGAATCCCCTTAAGCAACTAGATGGAGCAATCCCGGTCGGAATTTTAGCAAAATTCAAAAATCAAACAATGCACGTATTTGCTATACGGTCTAAGCATGCCCGTATTCGCTATACGGTCTGGTCTGAACCGTATTGCATTTATGGTCTAAACCAAACCGTATAGAAAATATGGTCATTTGATAAAATCACTTAAAAATGTAATTTTTTTGACCCGGTTGGACTCAATCCGACCCGAGCCAATTTGACCCGACCCAATAAAGTTATATGGGCTATTCTTAGCCCACTTATGGATCATGGGCCTAACCAGGCCCCCAAGGCATCCCGGACCCACATATGGGGCCCACACTTTGACCGGCCCAAATCAGGCCCGTTTTCAACAAACGGGCCCAAGGCCACTTGTTTAAATACTATTGGGCTAAATCCAAGCCCAGTAGGCTTTAATACTGTTTAATTGCTTAAATAAACAAAACAAACCAAAAAGGGTTACCCAATAACCCTACTGGGCCCAAGCCCAATCTTGGCACCTTGCAGGCCTTCCAACGGGGCCTGTACCCGACCCACCTCACTTAAATGAAAAGATAAAAAAAATGAAATAAAAGGGGCCCACACTTTCAGAGGACCCCGCCAGATCCAAGAAGAGGCATGCTGGTCTAGGAAAGGGTGAAATTTGACTCGAAAACCAGGGAGACCCAAGGGACCCGTCAAACCAATGAGGCAGGCCGGGGTGTCTTCGGACTTCCCCGAACGTAACTGAGGACTTAGCTAGACCTCTAATAAGCCGCAGACTAGACTTAGACCCGGATAGGCAATTCCCGTGTCTGCCTGCACCTCTCAGGCAGTGGAGACTCCGAAAGTCCCAAGGCACGCACGAACTCCCACGTGCGCCCCGTGTGCGATCTAGATTTTTAGGTGCGCACATGTACCAGTTTCATTGGAGACTGATACAAGGAGAAGACTGAAAATCTGAGAGGACTTGGTTCCTAAAATATGCAAGTTTATGGTTCGCTATTAATTATATGAACTACATACTTAGTTTAACGTGACATGTTTTTAACAAGTCAGATTAATTAAAAATTTTAACACACATAACTAACCAAATTGAATGGAATGCGATCTATTTTAACATGAAGTTTATTTTAAAGTGGACCCTACAGTAGTTTTCTATGTGCGTAATGCGTGCAGTCCCCTAGTAGCAATGGTATTACGGGCATTAAGTTGCATAATTGAGTCAACGCTGGTCTTTTGTTAGTGTTTATGTGTGCACGCGCTTGTGGATATGTGCGTGTATGGGGGTGTGTGTACGCTTGTCGAGACCCTTTTTCATTTACAAGATGTTTGGTCAAAACCGGACCTGATGAAAGTCATCAAATTGTGAGTTTCATGCTCATAGTCCTGTTTATAAGTTACGAGGCCTAACGGGCCCATTGAGATGGGTTTTATGTTTTGAATAGCCTAGCAGGCCCATTGAGGTAGGTTTTGGATTTGAATAGTCCAATCAAAGTGTGTGCTCCAGAATGCTTCTACTTTATAACATGTAGCAAAATTCTGTTTTTCAAGGGAAAAAAGATTTTTTCTTTTCTTTTTCATAGTAACTTGTCCAAGATATCTAATCAATATTGAGTTTAATACTAATATATAAGCAAATAGAGGAGATTCGGGCTTGACATTCACTTCCCAAATTGCCCCCTAATAATATTTCTAATGACTACTCTCATTAAAGAGATACATACCTTGATAACTACCCATAAGGTGAGAAAGTTCAAATTCAAATGAAGTACACAGGACCTTCAAAACTACCTTCAAAATTTTAGATAGCTTAATATCAGTTTCTTTTTGGATTTGAGTGGGTTTTATCCTTTTCATTGCTTCATATCATTTTGGCTACCTTAATCTTTATATAATAATATTCCATTTTTTTAATTACAATAAAATTGTTTTCAGCACTTGCATAGCCTATGCTTTCTAGTTGAGTTTAATGGTAATAGGATTATAGGAAAGGTTTTGGCCAATCTAAGCCGATCTTAAAACCGATTTATCCCGTTATCAAGCCCAAACCCTTAGTGCATGCATGCGTGGGTGCATGCATGCGTGCGTGTGTGCGTGCGTGCCTGTGTGTGCATCTCTCTGTTTAATATATGTATGCATCTCTCTGTTTCCCTGTATCTATTACACACATGCAAGTGCTATGGGTGTTGAAGTTGGAAAACAAAAATTTTAAATTTTTGTCATAATAAGATTATATTAAAAATAAAATTATAAATCTATTATAAAGAGATAATGTATTTATTTTAATAAATATATATTTATATACTTATTTTTAATCGTGATAAAACCATAAAATAAAATATTTCAATAAAATCATTCTATAATTAGAAAAATATTAGGATTTGAAAAAAAGATTATGAGCGAATGTGGTCTAGTTGTTAGTATAAGAAAGTCATTAATAAAATTTCATGATTATTTATGAAAAATGAAAGTCAATCAATAATCTCAAGGTTTCTTTTTATAGTAATGTTAATATGTGTGTATATGTATATATATATGTATGCGCCCACGTGTATAATTGTATCTGAGAAAAAAATAAAAAATAAAAAGAAGGGGACAAACATGTTGAATGGTGGCGCACGGCTTGCGTTTCTTGGATACAGCTTGCAGGGGCAGGCAGCTTTCACACTCATTATCTTCTTTTTGACCAGATTCCCCCTTGGATGTAAAAGAATCTTCCTCGTGTCTGACTTCCACAACCGCACGTGTAAACGCTCGACACGCGGAATACAATGCTGATACGTATTGTAGACCATGCATGCAATACTGCACACGCGCGCGTGTCACGTGCTCCCACGTGTCACGTCCACTAGCCACCGCCCATTCACCACCTCCGCCTCGTGACAAGTGCAACTTCTGTTCCTGCACTCGTAAGATAGCACGTGCAACCGCCTCCTCCGGCACTTGCGAGTCGCGACGTCCCCGTTACGTTGGAGGAAAAATTACCATGCACAGGCTTCACATTAGATCTGATACAGCTCCATCCGTTTTGTTTACGTATGTCTCTGATGGAAGTATCTCTGAATGTCAACCGTCTGTTTATATAAAACCGTAGGCACTTATGCATCAAATGGTAACGGTATGCGTTCGTTCCAATTCAAATAATTTGGGCCCGTTTGCCTGTAGTCGAATTTTGGTTCCGGATTTTTCATTGTTAAAAATTAGGTTTTGATTACTAATTCCAATAATCAAAATCTCACTTCAATTACTCACTTTACGATAAATTAATAGCAATGTTGAAATATCATATTTGGACCATCTTATATACATAGTTGTGATCTCTCCTATTAGCTTAAGATTTTAGGTACAACGGTTGTTTAACATGGTATTAGAGCAGGAGGTCTTGTATTCAACTCTACAGGGCGAGTTTGCCTTAGCATTTATTTGTATATAGGATGTTTATACCCTGTGTTTGTCCTCCTCACGTATGTTCTCGTGTGATGTCGCATATGCAAGGGAGTATTGAAATATCATATTTAAGCCCTCTTATACATAATGCGTCTTCACTTATTAGCTTAAGCTTTTAGGCGCAACGGTTGTTTAACAAGAGAATTAAACAATAACAAGTATGTGTATGGAGTAGATATGCACACATGCCATCACCATTAAATAGCCAATAGCCGCTTCAACCAATATGCACATATCAATTTGAAATCATCTGTTGCCTTTAATTGTAACTGTTATCAGTGCAGTTTGATTCAAATGTTAACATATGGTGCATCTAACTATTATTTTCCAAAATGTGAATATATATATTAAAAAAAACAAACTGTGATATGCTTTACGTGACATCATCTCACTTATATTGCATATATCACAACAGTAAATAATGGCAGCCTATTTTATCTAGTACTGATAGAGCTGTAAGTAGGGCGGGCTGGGCTGGGTTTCAATGAGTTCGGGCTCAACACTAACTAAAATTGGTGAACCAAAACTCTCCTCGGCCCGCCCTAACCCAAACTCTTTGAGCCCAAACCCAACCCTAAAATTATTTCTTAAGTTCGGGTTGGGTTCGGGCCAGCCCAAACTTTTTTTTCTACTTGATACAATGATACATTCACATATATAAGACCACAATATTTCGATATATATAATAAAGTTTATTGGCATACATTGATTTGTTTGTGTATTAGGTTAAAAAATGATCTCTATAAGTCCAAACTTTTGATGTGTGTAAAGAGCCTTAGAACAAAATATTCACTAAGATATTTATGAGTTTCACATGTCTTCCAATTTGATGCAACCATCCATCATAACGCATGGAATTAACAGCAATACAACAAATACAGTAGCAGAATTAATCCTAACAAGGCATCCTCTATTCTCAAAGAAACAATAGATAGAAAATGATGACTTGATTAGCAAAGCATCTCTACATTTCCCACTCAATCACTGTTTCACAAAAATTGCAATGTTGCATACAGGACCTACTCCATTTGAAATTCCAGAATTAGTTTCATTGCATTTTCACATTATTTAAGTATTCAAACTTTAATCTAAAAATAATACATTTTACAAAATCAATCAACTTTTGTAATTTTAAATAGACTTAATATTCATGTTTCCTATCTCTTCCAATCACTTTAGAATCTACGTTTTTTTTTTTTTTTTTTTTTTGCTGAGTTAGAATCTACATTTCAAATATTAGAACCACGAAATTACGTAAGAAACACATAACTCATTTGCATATGACCAAACAAGAACAATAAATCAAGATTTTAGGGGATATATATTGATGTTAAAAATAACATAAAATAAAATACTACTGAAGTAACAAGATTTTTTGTTTTGCTACCTTGTCGGAAATCAAATTTTAATGAAATTTTGCATCTAGTAGTAAAAGATTGGGGATTGAAATATCTGAACTAACTTTGTAGTCAAAGAGGGGTAAATAGTTTTAGATTATATGGTGCATAGCCGAGGAAAAGAAACAAACCCTCCCAAGCACACATTCATGGATCTCATCCAGATCGAGTACTAGAAAAGAGAGGAATTAAACAATACCTGAAAGCAATGAACAAATGGGGAAAGATGAGATGCCCGATTTGACAAAAATATCAATTGCAAATCCCTTGTGACTTGTGAGCGATGGAACTGTATCACAAATCCCTTGCTACTGGAACTATACCCCACTGTATTGACGGCGACGCCGACGGCAACTGTATTGCTAGCTCCTGCCGATCAAGCTCATTTGTTAGGGGTTTGTCTAGCTAGGTTGTCTTTGAGATGTGAGGTATTGATAATAGAAGAGAGGGACAGTAAATCACTAAGAGGGCGTGAGCAATTCCAACTTCCGTGGTAGAGATATGGGAGAAGACAAGAAACTTTTAAGTTTGCAGGAGACAATCATATGGAGGTTTGCAGGAGGGGATTTTAGTGGTATATATATTTCGGGTTATTCGGGTTTTTTCGGGTTGTATCTTGTGAGCCCAAGCCCAACCCGAACTCAACTTCGGGCTCAAGATTGAGTCCGGCCCAAACCCAAACCCAAACCCAAACCTATTTCTTAAATCAGGCTGTTATTTGGGCTGGGTTGGGCGGGCTTCGGGCGGTCCGGGCCAAACTTACAGCTCTAAGTACTGATCATTCATAACATCCCATCAAAACCAAGTTATAAAATGATTATGTTATGTTATAAAACAATCTAACTCAACAATTAGCATATAATTGGGAATTGTATTCGGAAATCGCAAACAAAGAGACCCTTGTTTTGCAGAAGTGATGTAGCAACATCATCCATGATAGAACCGCGCTCCACCTTCCCATTAACCATAACTTTAATAGACAAGTAGGAAGTAGCAGAGAATAAAGCTAAGCAAGAGACAATAAGCATACAATGATATTAAAAATATAAGGGTCATGTGGGAGATGATTATGTGCAGTAAGTACGATCATATAATAATGGGCGAGGCGAACGTGGAGAAGGATTCATTACTGACAGTAAAACGATTACTTTAAGCCAGAGTTTGACCGTGGGACAAAGGCGCCATGAATTAAGACCACATTTAATTGTTTAGTGTGAGAGAGAATGAGAAGGAAAGAGCCAAACAATTTAAAACCAAACAAACTGCAGCACCGCCGATTTCTCCAACCTTTTTCCTACGACAGCTTGTTTTGTCTTCTTCCATGCTTTTCTTCCTTGATGGGAACTCTTTGTTAGAGTTCTCTTTGTAGGCTTATCCGGGTCCTGTGGCCTTTTTGCTTTCCCACTTTCAAATTATACGTCTCATATAGCCTTGTTAGGTCTTTAATTTGGTTATTTGGCTTGGTGTGGCGGAACCAATTATAAGAAACTCAAGACAAGGTTTGCACCAGCAGGGAAGGATGAGCAGGGGTTGATGGTTGAGCCAAGCTGATCAAATTGTGGTTGACATGATACATTTAGTAAGATGGATGTTTCTTTCACTTGCACAAGTTATTTTGTGATGTATTTATATTTGATATGAGATAGTATGGTTATTTAATTAAAAGCATATGTGTGATGATCTTACTTAAAAGCATATGTGTGATGATCTTACTGGGATTCTATATCTTATTTATAGTATTTATAGAGATTGTGAAGATCTATTGAGGAGAGTATTCTTGTTCCTGAGTCAAACAATTAGTATGACTCTGAAGAGGAGGAGGTAAACGTCTATTCTACTCTTGGTGTCTCATATAGAATTTTATTTTGTTTAGCTCATCTCTCTTGGT
The DNA here is from genome assembly GCA_947561395.2 of Buxus sempervirens. Lineage (NCBI taxonomy): Eukaryota > Viridiplantae > Streptophyta > Magnoliopsida > Buxales > Buxaceae > Buxus > Buxus sempervirens. Next base: position 25,282,409 of record OX387189.1, read on the forward strand.
TTATGTGTTGTTTTGTGAGATTCCCTGAGTTTTATTTCATATCGAAGATTATGTATATATACTTCTTTACTATATTAATGGTTCAAATGTCAGTTTAGGTCTCAGTTGATATGTATATTTTGGGTTGATGTTTTCCCCTGGTTTTGGTTTTGCTCGCTTAATCTAATATTCAATGGAAAAATTGATTTTTAGTGATACTTTTTCAAAACAATTCAGATTCAGTAGTTCAATTTTAGGTAATTGAGAATTAGTGGTACTTTTTTAAAATAATTGAATGTCAATACCATTTTACTGTTCATAAACAATTTCTTCCGAAGATACCCTCAAAAGACTTGCAAACTTCGCCCGTAACAAAATGAGTAAAAATGATTTCAAAGTCTTTTGAGGGTATTTTTGGAAAAAAATCTTTATGAACAATAAATGACATTGATTCTCAATTATTTTTAAAAAAATACCACTAAATCTCAATTACCTAGAATTGGGCGACTGAATCTGAATTGTTTTGATAAAGTATTACTAAAAGCCAATATGAATTGTCAGAATATCTATTTTATCAGGTGGTTTGGATGCAATTTGAGGCTAAGAGAGTTAGGATTTCATTTTATTTGTTTAAATTTGGGTTTGCTTGCCACTTGATGTATTAATTCTAATGGTTTTATGTTTGTAACCAATAAGATCGAGGTTACAATTGAATTGGTGCATGTCACAGGAATTACTTGTTAGATTTTTTTTTTCCTTTTATATGGGCTCACATGCATTAATTGTATTTTTGGTTTTATAAAAGTAGGTTAAATATATTGTCCGTGATGATATTACTAGTGACCAAATATTATGAGCGATCAATTTAATTGGGTTTGGTATACCTTATTCTGTATATTTGATACGTGATATAAGTCGTATATATGTAGGCCAGGAGACCATATTGGATTAAGAGTCTCCATAGAATCCTACCTAGGATTGAAGTCTTTAATGGGAGGGCTATATATTGTGTTATAAATAAACTAGGTCCCCTCTCTTATCCTAGTGAATTGACAGAACATAACATATGTCTCCCATCTAACGGGGTCTAATAAAAAGAAGCAAGGAGAGAAAGAGCTAACCCTAACTAATATTGTTTTGCAGAAAATCAAAGTAAGAAATCAGCCATATCGTCCACAAATAAGTCCGAAAAAGTTTATTCTAGATCCTGAATAATATTGAAATCTAACATTACTTACATACCCCAAAAAAAAGTTCTTGTTCATTTCCAATTTAGGACTCAATCTTTTCACAATAAACGAGAGAATATTTCTTTTCTTTATGTACGTCAAAGATTTGTGAGATTCTTCCCAAGTAATATTACATGCCAAAGCAGAAGAATCCAAGCTACCACAAAAACGAAAACACACCACATGCAATATAAACAAACCGGGTGACACGTGTTTACATCGGCTTAATCATTAGCGAGCACGTGTCATGTGCATGTGGATGGCATAAGCAGATCATGGTCTCTATCCATCTAAAATCTAATATCCCTAACCACACTAAAGCGTAGTACTGCGGATATACCCTCTTTCCATCCTGTCCGCCTTTGCTCGCCATGACGGGCACGTACCAGCATTGAAGGACCGCTGGGCCCACACCCGAGCTGCTAACTGACATGATAATGTACAACACCACCCCACCACATTACTTTAATTCTCTCTCTGGCAGGGTTGGACAAATGTCACTTCAGTTAATTCTTGACTCCATTGCGCAAATTGGGTTTTAGTGATGTTTTAAAACATAATCATGATTTAGTCACTAAATTCTTGGATAATTAAGAAATAGTGAAACTTTTTGAAAAGAATTGTAAATCAGTGTTGTTTTATTGTTGACTTAGATGGAAGCTTGATCCGCACAGGTGCCATAAAAGCGGTCGGCAGGAAAGTTTTGTTAATTAACAACCCTATGGATTTAAGAAGCCCAACTCACATGAGATCTACGTACAATACATCACTTTGTACAAAGATTTCAAAGATTAGGTTTGTTGTCATTCGAGAAATCCTTCTTCGGCAAGACCCATATCGGATTATAACCTTTTCTATAAGAATATCAAATATTTGATGTGTCATTTGTCTACCTTTCTAGAACCCTGCTCTGGAAACATTATGTTTCTTATTCCCTTCAGTTAACGCATGTGTATATGAACCTCAATCCTAGCCCTTGAAACTATAGTTAGATGTGAGGAGATTAGGGATGGCATGGGTTGTTTGGAAGTGGGTTTTGGCAAACCCTAACCCACCCCTATAAGGGTCTAGCCAATACATTAATACTAAACCCTAAACCACCCCGTACCGGGTTGATCACAGGGTGGGTCGGATTGACCTGATTGTATTGTGCAGTACAAAAACCAATATGTTTTCTTAAAACCTTTTGATTCGAAAGTATCTCTTCACAGTTCTAGCATAATATTTACTTGTTCTCTAGTATGATCCATCAACACCAAGCCGCCTCATCTTAAATATGATTCGTTAACTCATTTATAAGTAACTAAAGCGATGCATTAATAGAATAAGCAGGTTGGGTTAAACCCTTATCTGTTCCTGATCCGATTGATATACCCATTTAACCCTACCTCATTGCCATCCCTAGATGAGATATATAGAAGGATCAGATATTAATAGTCTGTCAACTGACGAATCTTTTATGATTAACCGTTCAGATTAGATGCCTACCAGACTCCAGTATGCCCGAGAAGCACAGCATCATCGATGTTTTACGATGCACCGCGGGAGCTCCGGGGCTTCCTCGCTCACGGTCAATCCACCAACCAGTCGCAGAGCAACGCGAACCCCACTTACAAAAAGAATGCCACGTGGCAAACTTGATCCGTACGTTGGATGATTTCAAGCCTTGTTTACGGGTCCTCGTGTCTCCCCCTTTACGCACTTGCTTCCCCACCGCAAGCAAACGCAGCATGCATAAGCCCTCCCCCCTCTCTCTCTCTCTCTCTTCTCTCTCTATCTCTTCTCTCTCGTGAGACCGCCCAGTCGTCCCATGAAAAGCTTCCACTTGCAATCCTCTGCAAAGGGAGCCCTAATTTATTTTATTTTTAAAATTATTTTATCTTTTTTCAAATTTTCTTTTTCTTTCTATACCTCGATCGTCGTGCGGGTTCAAACCAGTCCCTTTCGCTACCTCTATATCTGTGTCTCTCTTCACCGCAGAGCCTCTTCATTGCCTTTCATAACTTGGGTTTTTAATTTCGATTTCATTTCATGTCTATCTTCCCTGCTCTTTCCCAAAATACCAATCTCTCTTTCACACGCTCCAACGACATGGATTCTTCTCCTCAGAACTGGCTCGGCTTCTCCCTCTCCAACCACAACTCATCTGATTCTTCCCATCTCTATCTTTTCGAAGCTTTCAATACTAATAATCATGGTTAGTTGACTGGTTTACTAGAAACCCAATTTTTTTTTTCTTTCAGTTTTTCGTTTAATTGTTCTTACAGTTTGTGAAATCTTGTTTTAGGTGGCGTTGATAGAGTAGAAGAAGATGGTGGAAGGGGTGCAACTGCAACAGATCTGTCGATGCTTAACGTCGGTCCGAAGCTTGAGGACTTCTTAGGTGGCCGTGGGAATAGCAGCACAGGTGCAGGAGCTGGAGCGTCGGTGGGTCATTTTTCCGGGGAGAGCCCGGCGAAGGGACCTGACATCGGGATTTATGATTCAGAGCTGAAGACCATTGCTGCTAGCTTCTTAAGCGGCTATTCGACGGAGCCGAAAAGCCAAACCGAGACGGAGAAGGCGATCGTGCCATTAGAGTCTGCGTCGAAGAAAGCTGCTGACACGTTTGGACAAAGGACTTCGATTTATAGAGGGGTTACAAGGCACAGGTGGACGGGAAGATATGAAGCTCACTTGTGGGATAATAGTTGCAGAAGAGAAGGACAGAGCCGGAAAGGACGTCAAGGTAACTTTGTATACTTGTTTGAGCTTTTTTTTTTTTTTTTTAAGTTTTGAGCTAGTGTTGTGACAAAAGTAAACCGTGAGTGATCTATGCCAGTCTGGGTCTGTGTTAAAGGCTGTGATGGGTGTTGTTGTGGCTGGAATAAATGGGTGTAAAACTGTAAAAGAATGCAATGTAATAGTTCAAATCCCAAGAGGCATGGGCAGTCTCAGGTCTTATCCGGCGCCTCAGATTGTCTGGTCATGGCATATGAAAGAGAGAGAGAAAGAGTGAGAGAGAGAGATAGATGATGTGGGGTTGTTTGTGAGTCTGGTTTGGTAGTTTTGATGCTTTAAGTGGCATTTATGCGAAGAATGATTGGTGCGACAATGGAAAGAATCTCATCATGTTCTTGTATGTATCAGTTTATTTGGGTGGTTATGATAAGGAAGAGAAGGCAGCTAGAGCTTATGATCTTGCCGCTCTCAAGTACTGGGGTCCGACAACTACTACAAACTTCCCGGTAAGTTGCTTCAGATTCCGGCGAGTAGAGGTTTTCTGTTTTTTTTTTTTTGGCTTCACAAATTATTATTATTATTAATTTTTTTGGGGACTTTAAAAACTTATTTGTAGATTGGGTTTTTGTGTTAAAGGTTTGTAACTATGAGAAGGAACTGGAGGAGATGAAGAACATGACCAGGCAGGAGTTTGTTGCTTCCCTTAGAAGGTAAACCATGTTCATCTCTTTGCACTCAAATTCTCATTCTTATGTGGACCGTGTGATGCATACAATGGGTTTATGAAGGTGGTATAGCTATTGACTTTGTTTATTGGTTTCTTTTACAGAAAAAGCAGTGGGTTTTCTAGAGGAGCTTCAATTTACAGAGGAGTCACCAGGTCTATTTTCACTGAAATTATCTTCTTTTTCTCTGGTAGATATATATATATATATTTCTTCATCTTTATTGAAGCCAGTCAAATGGGTTTCTATTGTTTGTTCTTTTTTCTTCAGACACCATCAACATGGCAGATGGCAGGCAAGAATAGGAAGAGTTGCAGGCAACAAAGATCTGTATTTAGGCACCTTCAGTAAGTATTTCAGTTGCATGCACTCTTTGCTTCTTTTTTTCTGTTTTGGTGGGTAAGATTTAACATGTGATTGTTCTCCGTGTTTTACAGGCACCCAAGAAGAAGCAGCAGAGGCTTACGACATTGCTGCTATCAAGTTCAGAGGCTTAAACGCTGTAACAAACTTTGACATGAGTCGCTATGATGTTAAGAGCATTGCCAACAGCAATCTTCCCATTGGAGGAATCACTAGCAAATCCAAAGCTACATCTTCGGAATCAGTTTCAGAGAACAAGAGCTCAGACGACAACAGAGATTTCTCATCAGCCTCATCTGTGTCTTTTGCGTCACATCCTTCATCATCTACCCTCAGCTTTGCAATACCCATTAAGCCAGACCCATCAGATTACTGGTCCATGCTTGGATTCCAAACCCCATCTCTGAACAATGCCAAGACCACCACCCCTAGTGCAACAACACTTTTCCAATCTTCTTCAAATGGATCTGCCTTTCAGAGTACCTCAAACTTCAACTTGGATTTTTCTGCATCTGTTAATGAAACCAATGCTGGTTTCTTGAATGGAGGATTTGTTCAACAACATGGTAGTTCGATTCCTTTTGCCACACCCATAGCAGTAACAAGTAGCACCAGCAGCTTTGATGGTTCTGGTTATGGGAGTTGGGTCTCACCATCTCTTCATGCATTTCAAACAGCAAAGCCAAATCTATCTTTATATCAGACACCCATTTATGGGATGGAATGATGGCATGAGAGGAGGAGAAAGAGAATCTAATGACATGAAGAGGAGGACAAATCTTGCTAATTTACGTAGCTTAAGCGAACATAGAACAGTTGAAATGAGATGAACTGACAAGCCTTTCGCAGTAGGAGCTCAGAGCTGACAGGAGACTAACAGAAATCTAAGTTTTACGCTCTTGTTCTTCTTTTTCCCTTTTTCTTTTACTTTTTCCTTTAACTGACATGATTTATATGGGTATAATCGGAAAGATATCCTTTTGTAACCTTTCATCTTGTTAGTATCCATTACATGATAAATACTCTCTCTCTCTGCGCGGTGACAGACATTGAACAGGCCTACTCCTTAGAAGGATTCGAGTAGAAAAATGTTATTAATGTTATGCCAATCGTACGTTTAATCTTCTTCCTGTCTGGCCAGGATTTGAAGTTACTTGAACCCATGCAAGGTTGGTTTGAAGTTACTGGTCTAACGCTGATATTAGATATTCCTCTTTAATTTGTTTGCCTTGCATGGTAATTAGGTTCCATCCTTCTCCCTTCTTCATTTAAAGATCATCTACTCGTAAGGGGAAAAAAAACCTCAAAAGGGTCAAAATTTATTAATGTTAGAAGATAAAAGGGAAATAATGATTCTTTTTTATTTTTTTTACAAACATCATTTAAGATTATAATAGGTATTCCAGCTGCGTTTTTGAGTTTTTCTTTTCGTTTATAAAATTAAATTAAAAATTATATTTCTAAGTTAATATTTGGTACTTGCATGATCACTTCAATGGGAGATATGCAAGCTATTGGATCTAGTGAGTAATGGGATACAAATATCCCAAAATATCTAGTGTACTTCATTTTAATGCATCACCCACATCTTGGAAGCGCCCCCCTTGGAAAAATGCCACCCTTGGAAGCATGCCAAAAACCATGTCCTTTTTTTTTAATACATAATGTTCTTATAACTCATGGTTAAAAGTTCATTAATACATAATATATGACTATCTTTTTATTTCTAATATATTTGAAGCTTCCCTGAATCTGAATAGTTACAAAAAAGTTCCCACTTATCTATGTAGTTGTCTAACTCCCTTCTCTTTTATATAACTAAGGGCTGCACGCGCTACACCCATAAAAAACATGGGCCCACTTAGTAGGAGATTGTTTTGCTTAGGAAGGGCAGTGTTTGAAAAAAGAAAAGGGGGCTAGAATCTGGAGGGAATATTCCCCCCTCTATTCTTTATTAATAGTATAGATATAGAAGCAATATAAAAGAGATAATGCAACTAAACACATCCCAGACAATACAATACGTATTGATAGAAAAAGTTCATTTGAATTAATTTTGGAACTTATGATACAGCGCTAAGTACATTGATTCTTCAGACCTACTGAGCTATCCAAATCTTCATTATATAATTAATGAAGCCTACGTTAAGGAAGCCTCTCCCCATAATCAATCTTACACTTTGAGCCAAGTACACTTGTTGAAAGCAAACAAATTAACTCGTTTGATCACATGAGATTATTGTAGATGAAACGCGTTGCAATTACAAATCTGCTAAAAGGAGTACTAAAAAGGTTGCAAAAGGAAGGATCAAAGATTCAAAACACAAATGAATGTGAACCAACACGGCCATCCCTGTGTACACGACGTGTTACCAGTTCAAAAGGGTTCTCATTGCATTATTGTGAGAGGGAAACAGACATCAATCTTACATTGTTAATGAACTTTTTGGTCTCTTTCTGGGGACTAAAATTCAAAACGGGTCTTTTCTTGTTTTATCCCTGCTTGGATTATGGAGGGTCTTGTACCTTTCGGCGCTTATTACACTTACACAACCCCACCACCACCATTGCACTCTTGTTTTGACCACAATTTGACCTCAATTAAAAAAAAAATTTTAATCTCTCTCTTTTGGCCGTAGTAGAGTGATCTTATTCTTATTCTAGATGTTTATTTGTTTTACATATTAATTTTTCTCCTCTAATATCCTTGCACATCCTTCAGATCCATTCAAAGCATTTATTCAAAAAAATAAAAAAATACATTCAAGAAAAAAAAACAAAGAAGGAAGCAACATGATGCCTACATGTAAATACCCTAGGGCTTATCTTTTTCCAATCAACACAATGTGGAATATAATATTACAAAGGAACAAGCTCACATCTAATATGCTTCATTCAAGAGATCTAATGCCCTATAATGAGGTATATAGATCATTTTTCTTAATGGCCACATCCAAATAATCTGATCTCTTCACAATGAGATTACACTCAATGGGACACTTTAATACGATGATACTGATCCAATGAACACTTGCCATTTGTGTAAAAACTACAGTACTTAAGGACCCTTCTGCTCCAAACTCTATAATGTCCCCATATTATATTTTATGCTCACCCCATAACAATAATTAGCATCTACCCAAATAAATTAATCTAGTTTAAAACTACAAGCAAGCTAAGCTCTTCCACATGCTATATCCTGCAAAGGCTACATTTTAAAATGGCCAGTGTAAAACCTTTTAGTCAAATGCAAGTAAGACTGTAAAAAAGATGTCTCCATTATTCTTTTTTATCTTTAGGCTTGTGGGGTGAGTCTCTTTTGTTTAAGCTTAGTCCCTATCAGTGTCTCTCTTTTGTTAGTTGATGTGGAAGAGATGTCGGCCACACCACCTGCCTCCCCACTCATTATATATATTGCCTCTCCACTTTTCTATTTTGTCTTTGTTGACATATTGCTTTGACTGAGGATTTCGAATTTCACTGTCTTATCATTCAAAGCTGCCATTGTTTAATAATAGAAAGATTAGGGTTTGCCCTCTGGGAAGTGAACAAGAGATCGTGAATCAAGCACAAAAAAGGGTTTTCTTCAATGAGAGAATAGCTTGCTCTGTTTGTTTTCGTTATCTTTAAAACTATGTTATAATAATCATGTAGTAATGAGGCCGCACGTGCTTGCTGACCAACTCACTGAGGTGTTCGGCATAACTTGCGCTTGAACGATTCCTCGTGCTATCTTTGGAAGGCATCCTTAAGTTGTACGGGAGCTGAAAAGGTACCACGACTACGGAATGACATCGTCTGCAGTGTTTCACTGCAGTGGCCGTGGGATGCTATCATGTGAGCATCTCACGGTTGTGTTTCTCATTGTTTTGCGTGGGCCACTTGAAAAAAAAAATACACGCCGTGAGATGTTTCACATGGCAGCATCTCACACCATTGCAGTAAACATTCTAGTGAAACACTACAGACGATTTCAGCAACGGGGAAGTTATATATATGCCTTTTGGATGAGAAGTATATTGAGAGGCTAACGGGGAATATAGAGAAGCTTGGGCCAACCCAAGCCCAACTTGATTTGGATTGGGCTGGGTCTGATCCATTTCTGTTAACTAGAAGTGGGTGTCAAAGTTAGGGATGTCAATGGTTCGATTTTGGTTCAGTTTTGATAAAAACCAAACCAGACCAATTGTATATACTCCAAACCAAAACCGAACACCGGCAGACTCAGTTTTTTTAGGATAAAACTGAAACCGAACCAAAATTGATTTAATAGGTTTAGTTCGGTTCGGTCCATATAGTTGGTGTTGGTTGTCAACATTTTTAGATATGTAATCAATTTGGTTTGGTTCAGTTTAACCTTAAAATTGAAATTGAAAAATAAAACCGGATTGGAACACTATGGGAATATATGACTGAGCGCGTATGTTTACACCGCTATAGCTCGGCAAATGAGAAAGAACCACGTGGTATCCACACAGGCTAGTTTCACCAGTAAAGACACGTAAGCATACGCACGTGCCTAAGAAGGAAAACCATACCATACGTTGGGGGAGTGATGTCATCATCAACATGGGACTAACAACTAAGACCATCTTAACAAACAACGGAAACAAGGAAATCATTTGTTGGGATCATGACAAGCGGTTGTTCTACCGGAATGAAGTGGAAAAGGTTGATAACTCCAGAAACCGACATGAAGATCATACAAACATAGGACGTTAAGCAACTGTCAAAGCTCGGCTATAAAAGGCATAGTTGCGCCGCAACCATTTACTATGATTATAATCCCATCATCCGTGATCACTATCTAGTCTCCTACACCCACATTATAGCAAAAATGGATAATTTAGGACTCCTCTCACTATTTCCTGTCACAGTGACACTTCAAGATCACTATTTACTCCGATCAAAGTGAAGAACCTGCTACCGACAAGGAAGTCAAGGCCGCCCCTGTTTCCTAATCTTATACTTCGATTACAGCTACAAGGTTACGAACAGCCGGTACTGAAGCTATCTTTGGTCAAGCCAAGGGATTAGTAGAACATCAGCTAAATAGTATTCCTAGTTGAATCCCCGAATCAGCTTTACTAACAGACGCCCCCTATATCCCTACCTTATAGTCTGATTACGACTATAAGGCCAAAGGAGGCCAATACTGCTAGCATTGATGATTTTTATTTGTTTTATTTCTTTTGAGTTATTTGGAGGCTTGTTGTAATCAACGATTGTGTCTTTGGTAACCGATATCTGAATATAATACTTTGTCATTGCTGTCTGTCATTTTCAAACACGAATAAGAATCCAAACGAAAACTACACCCCTAGTTTTTATTCTTTCGTCTGATTAGTTTTATTTTAGGTGACTTGCAGTACGACTAGACCGACTCCGGTTTAGATCCGGAGCACGTACTCGGGATCAAGACCCGACCTGAATCGTGTATCAATAGATACTAGCACGCCTACAAATAGACACATCACCCCTATCGCCATGTGTCGAGCCAAGTCAAATTTGGGAGGAACAGCGTAGTAAAAGAATTAGAAACAAAGAATGTTACATGGACTATTAATTAATTATGATACACGTGACTTAATAAATTTGGGTGTTGGAATAAATTTAAAAAAATATGGAGGGCATTTTTTGTATAGAATGTCATGCCAAGGGGTTGGTTTTATAATAATATATAAAACCAAAGCTAAAACCAAACTGAGACCAGTTAAGGACAACCTAAAACCAACACTAATACTTTATAATAATATAAAAAACCAAAACCAAACTGAGACCAATTAAGGGCAACCTAAAACCAACACTAATAGGTTTGGTTTGGTTCTTGGTTTTAACCAAACCGTTGCTATCCCTAGTCAAAGTAAAAGTTAAGGCTGCATTCCGATATCAGGAATCTGCATAGCGAGAAAGCATGAGAAATGACTCTTTCTCTCTCTCTCTCTATAGATGCAGATTCCTCCAATTCTCAAACAAACAAAACCTAATCCAAATGCCCACAAGTTGCAGGAAGAGGTCCTTTCCTACAGTCGTACGGTATACAAACAAAACCGAAGAGGAGTTATAAAAAATAAATCACTTTGGTTTCTAGAAGATGCCTATGTGTTTGTTTTCTCATTCTAGCTCTTTTCTAAAGGTTTATTGCATGCATGAAATATTAAAAACTAGCATAAAATGAGTATGGATAGAAATCACCTCTTCCATTACTAGAATATTTTTTTTTTTTAAATTAAAAGTACGTATGAGCTACATCCTTCTTATGCTATGTTTAAGGGATGAAATCTTTTGCTATGTTTAAGGGATGAAATCTTTTGCTATGTTTATCTGAATTGGTCCTGCTTTGGCCATGAGATGCTACCATGTAGAGCATCTAAAGGTCAATGTTTTTTATGTGAGCCTCACTTGAAATATTTACAACAATGAAAAACACTGATGGTGAAATGCTCCACATGATAGCATCTACCGCCAGTAAAAGTCCTCTTTTTTGTAGTGCAAGTGCCTAATCAGTATAGACATTGCAGAAGATTTGGACCCAAAATATACACACGTGTGAAACAACTAGATTATTGGAAAAAAAATGAAAAAAGGATCATGGAGAAAGTGAAATTAATCAACAATAATAAATGCATTGATTTTTAGTAGCATAGACAACATATAAAAATCCAAGTTAGGTAATGTGATTAGGGGTTATAAGGCCCAAAACAAAAATAAATAAGCCCATATAAGGCCCTGAAACTATAATTAAAGGGGTTAGTTGTGGGCTTCTGTTGCAAATTAGGAGCTGACTACCAAAAAAAAAATTAGGAGCTGATTTTCTTTGTGTGAGGACTTGGCATGAGTTCCAAAATTATGGTTTCACTCATGCTATGGTTACTCAATGCATCATCATCCTTATATCACATGGACTACGTAGCTTATGTTGTACCGTAAACCTGGGTTTGAAACATGGACCAGGACCATCTCATAGTATCCCCATGTCCCTGTAATGATCACATCATTTGCATGAATGCGCATTCATTATGTATCCACGTAGGGACAATATCATGTCATTAATCTTTTCAACTTTAAGTACACCAAGGACAAGATTTTCCTCTTTTGGATGAATTTAGGGTTTAATGCAATGATAGATATAGATGTGATGATACCCTTATTGGCCTCTACATTTAAGAGACTACTAAATTGTGATAGCTTTGTTGACTAGCTTCTACATTTTGGAGCCAACATTTTTTCATGAATCCTCATCACCTTGTCTCAAGCCTAATGGCTACTGACCATTAATATTAGGGTTTTTTTATATATATACCCCTATATTATGATATATTTACATCTATATCTTCTTGTTTTTAGTATTTATATTTGTATCAATGCATAATCGTTGCATGTACCATCTAGTGTTAAATCTCATTAAATTTTGTTGGTTATTTTTATTAAATGACTAAAATAACCTTTTATAAGGTAATATATATATGGGTAGGTTGAGTTTCATTACCTTTTATAAATCTCATTACCTTTTATAAGGTAATATATATACAAGGAGATATATAAAAATATAAGATAGCATAGGAGGATAAATGCAAATTAGTTTTTATTTTATAGAAGGTTATTTTAATTATTTAATAAAAATAAATAACAAAACTTAATGGACCTTATTTTCGCAGTCCCCTTGTCCAGTCCCTGTGGACGGCAATTACAGATGGGAATTACAATGATGGCCGGCCTCTGAATCTTCCAGTCAGTCCATCAAGAGGAAGGCACACTCTTCAACCATGAATGTACAAATATATCAATTGATCAAGTTAAGACCAATATTCAACGCAAAGAAGCATCAGTTGTTCTTTAACCTTCTCAAAAATACAGTGCAATTTATCAACTATGGCCCAGAATTTCCTCAAAACTGTTTTGTTCATTCTATCAGTTTTGATGGCCACCTCTTGGATTGCAAAAGCAAGTGATCCAGACATCATCTCTGACTTTATAGTCCCAGCAAACTCCAGTTTTGTTGATGGAAATTTCTTCACCTTCACTGGAATGCATCAAATATTTAATTCCGGTGTACTCACAACCTTCAAGGTGACAAAGGCTACCTTGGTTGAGTTCCCAGCTCTCAATGGCCAGAGTATCTCCCTTGCAGCACTACAGTTCCCCGCGGGTGGCGTCAACCCCCCTCATACCCATCCTCGTGCAGCGGAACTTCTCTTCGTCGTTGATGGTAGCCTATGAGGTTGGTTTTATTGACACCACAAACAAACTTTACAATCAAACTCTCCAAATTGGAGACATGTTCATTTTCCCCAAGGGACTGGTTCACTATCAATACAATACAAACCAAGAAGATCAGGCCAAGGCTATTTCTGCGTTTGGAAGTGCAAATGCTGGAACTGTGTCTGTTCCAACCAGCGTTTTCGCCTCAAGGATTGATGATGGCATTCTTGCCAAGTCTTTCAAAATCGATGTTGCAACCATTCAAAACATCAAAGCAGGTCTTGCAGCCAAGGCCTAATAGAATCTCCCTTCTATTGCTTGCCTCATGCACTCAATCCGTTTCTACCATTGTTATGATCTTTGGCTATACCTTCATTCAATTATTGTAATGTGACAGAATAAATTATGGCATGTCCGTGGCTTTGAATTTATAAGATCATTTACTAGTTGACTGAACTACTCTTTTGGTGCAGCCTCAAATTAATCATATATTTCTGGTGCATTGATTCTTCTAATCTTAATTACCAAATTCATACAAATACCCACCAAAAAAAAATTCCAAAATTGATGAGAGATAGCAAGAGCAAGCAAGTCAAACAAGAGTTTTAGAATTGTCTTTATAAATTTTTTTGACACTGATTTCATCTTATAATTTATAATAAGATAATATTATCATTTCCTGTCCAAATTCATGGCTACTGTGTCTTGTTTTCTACCACTAATAAAGATGACTGAATGGTGTTCATTGCCCCTCAAGTTCCATTAATCTCTGGCTACTCTTGTCAAATCTCTATTGGAATGAATGAGGAACTGCCATCGTATATGGAAAAGACAGAGGTGAATGATCTCAATATTACATATCAAATTTATCTTTTGTTTACAAAGTCATCGACTGTCACGCCCAAAACGTTGCCAAATAAGCTGATTTTTGTTTGTAAAGAAGAGGAAGAAGAAGCCATATTGATTATTTTGAATATAATTCAGCCAATAAAAATATCTTACTTGAAAGTATGGATTAACGTACTCTGTAGAGAAGCACCCCAAGCTCAACCCAAAAGCTCTGGTACCATGACAAAATCCAGATATCAAAATTCTATGTTTTATAGTTCATTCATGGTTATACACAAGTATGGTAACCCCAAGAAAAAAAAAAGGAGAATAAATAGGGGTATGAAAGAAAACAGGGATTTACATGAAGAAAACATATGCACTTGATCATAACAGTATCTAAAGAATTTTAATATCAATTTGTGACAAAGAATACTTGTCTCCACTTTATATAGCATTAGAGCTGGTTGGCTTAAGTGGAGGGATGCTTCTACGATTTTGTGAGATAAGCATGTTCTAATTAAATTAACGGATAAGTTCTATAAGATAGCAATTAGACCAGCTATATTGTATGGTGCAGAATGTTGGACGGCAAAGAATCAACATATTCAAAAGATAAGTGCTACTAAGATGAGGATACTAAGATGGAATTATGGGAAAACTAAGGGGGCGTTTGGTGAGCATTATAGAATCTGGATTCTAGTAGAATCCGATTCCATAATCCAAAAGGTGTGTTTGGTTGGGATTTTAAGTCCGGATTCTACCATCCGGTTGTATAATCAAGCCCAGAATCAGAATCTACTTTTTTGGTGATTATAGGGATTATGGACATTGGTGCTTATATTTCCAAAACCTGTGATTCTAGAGATTATGTATAACATATTATAATAAATAATAACATTATAATATAATATATTCTGTTATATGATATATAATTGATAATACAATGTTAAGTTATATTACATGTTATATAAATATTATTATAATAATAGTATACATTATTATATTATATATAATAAATTAAAATTTCAATATAATGTACATTATAAATTATTATTATTATTATAATATATTATTTTAATAACAACAAATTATAATATAACTTATATTACATTATAAATTTTATTATATTATTATTATTATATTATATTATATTATTATAATAAACATATTATTACATCATAAAATATAATAAATTTAATATATTATAATATATTGTAATAATTTAATATTATAATATATATATATATATTATATTTAATATAATAATATTGTATAAATTATAATATAACTTTTATTAGAATTTATGTTATAATAAACATTAATTATATTGTAGTATTATTATAATAATATTATATTATTATATAATAATCTGAAACATATTAATATATTACATATTTTAAACAAATTAATATATTGATATTAATAGTATTATATTGTTACAATAAACATATTATAATAATATTATATACATATATATTTAATATAATAATATTCAAATTTAATATATTATATTAATATTGACATAATTATATATATAAATATATTTAACAAATTTAATATTATAATATATTAAATTTAGTGTCACAATAAATTTATTATAATATTATATATAATACACATAAAGTTTGAGTTATAATAAACATAAATTATATTATTATAAAATTATATATTATAATAAGTTATAATATAATATACATAATATTTTATTATTATATTATTATAATATTATATTATAAATTATAATACTATTATAACTATTATATGTATTATGTAATATTTACAAATTCATATGATATTATAATAATAATATATAATATTATAATATAATATATATTATTATAATATTATTAAAATAATAGTAGTGTTGTTGTAGTACATAATATAAATAATATTATTATTATATTATTATAATATTATATATAAATTTATATATTATATAAAAATATACATGTACGTAATAATATATATGATTTTAAATACGACTTTAATTTTTCTATATATATATTATATTATTTTTATGTAATTTTTAATAATAAAAAAATCCAAATTTAATCTCAATAATCGTTGGCACCAAACAAGATTCCAAATTCTAATTTAAAAATCTGAGTTCACAATCCAACTTATCCAAATAGGATTTTTGTTTTCTAAAATCGAGGAAATATAATTTGGGTTATAAAATCTAGGATTAGAATCCTAATCCAGATTCTATAATACCCACCAAACGCCATGTAACACCCCAGACCCATAACCAGCAAGATATTGTCCGCTCTGGGCCCTCATGGATTTGTTCTTAAGGGACATCACGAGAAAACTTCCCAGGGGGTCACCCATCCTAAGAGTGCTCTCACCCGAGCACGCTTAACTTTGGGGTCCCCAGGGGATTTAGTCCCGTGTTGCTCCTTAAAAGGCCTCTTGCTAATTTGGGGGTCTTAAGACTACTTATAGCATCCCCGAGCGTTGTGGGATCCCAACCATATGCACATCCTCGCCTGGTAGCTCGCCAGTGAGACTACCCATTCACCCGCCCACACAGGCAGCCAGGATGTCACACGCCACCTAAGAAAGATAAAATAGAAAATAAAGGTATCTGAAAGTGGTTAGGCATAGCATATATTAGGAAAAAAATAGAGGAGAGTAGGTTAAGATGGTTTGATCATGTAAAGCGAATACCTAGAGATGCATTTGTAAGGTGAAAGAGTATGCATATTGAAGGGGCTTAAGCGAGTAAGCGGAAGACCTAAAAAGACATAGATGGAGTGTATAAAACAAGACTTATGAAAACGTAAATTAACTGAAGATATGATTTTTGATAAAACGGAATGGAGAGACAAGATTCATGTGGCTAACCCCACTTTGGTGTGAACTGGCTTACGATGATTGGACTAAGGCCCAACATCTTGGTAATGAAGTAAGAAAATAGAGTTGCGTTCTCACTAATAACTTAAGTTATTGGTGTAGTGGTAAGTACTTGATTCTACAAATTGGTACTTAGAGCATAGGTCTCGGATTTGATTCATCCCGGAGAACATGCTATGGTTTGTGTAGGTGTTGCGGTCCCAAATTAGCTTACAATGCACAAGTATTACGAGGGTTCAATACCTAAACATGCATGTTGTGGTTGTGATAGGTGCCACTACACCTACTATTCACAGGTTCTGGGAGGACCCCCAAAGGTGTGGGTTTGAGTCCAACTAGGGGGTATTGAGAGGGCATGCTGTTATTGGCGAGCGTTTGCTTGCAATTTACTCCCGATTGGCAGGTGTTAGCTTGAAGTTGTATGCAAGTGTTGGAGGGGATTGTTTGGATTTTGAGCCAAATCCTAGCATCCTGATAATGAAGTAAAGAAATAAAGTTTTGTGCTCACTAATAGCTTAAGTTATTAGTGTAGTGGTACTTGATCCTACAAAATATTATAAGAATTAGATTTAAATTCCAATTCCACCGATCGAGTGAACATATAAATTTCAATTACAATTCATTAATACTTTATATAAAATATGCTACAATAATTTTTTTCTTGAATTGTGCAATTAATGTTTACATTAGTCCCATATTATAACAACCCAATTGAATAAAACATTTTTTTATATTAGTGAGAATTATGTAATAGATGTTATTCCACCTACGGCTCATAGGTATTTACGATTCACAGGTGTTAGGAGAGACCTCGAAAGGTTGTGGGTTTAAGTCACACTAAGGGGGTCTTGAGAAGGCATGCTACTATTGGCAAGCATTGACCTGTGGTTTGCTCCCGATTGGCAAGTGGTGACTTGCGGTCACAGGTAGGCCCAAGGCAGCAGGGTAGGCCAGCAAGCAGAGGTGGACTTCAGAGGCCACAGCCAGTTGCTCCACAGCTACAACCACAGGCTGGAGCCCTTGCTATTGTCATTCATGAGGACCCTGAGCCAAGCCCGACACCCCGGTTCTAGTAGGAGGTATCATTTTTTTTTATTTTGGTCAATATGTTAGTTGTTTCTTTGATTTTGGAACATTATGTTCTTTTACTACACTTGCTTGTGTGGTGTGTATTGGTTTGGTGTATTCTTTATTTGAGTTATTTTATTGGCACGTGTCTTACTAGGAGAAACCAATAGGGCCCCAAACGATGTATAGGTACCGTGATCAGATTAGGCCAACTAGATTTGCCAATGATTTGATATGTCTGAATTTTTGGGTAGTTGAGGTAATTCTAGGATTGGATTGGCTTTAAATTTACTTGGTGACTATAGACTCTTTCCATAAGACAATTGCAGTCCGTAGTCCAAAGCATCCTATCCATTGTTTCCAGAGTGAAGGGTAAAATACCTGTGTTAGTTTGGTAGTTTCAATTGAAGTGGAGGATGAAGATGGCAAGGAGTCTAGTGTTGGCATGGTGCTTGTTGTCTGTGAGGTTGCAGACTTATTTCCAGATGAATTGTCAGATTTACCACCTCCATGAGAGATTGAGTTTAGGATTCATCTCTTGTCTAGCACACGATCTATGTCATGGAAACCCTATCGGGTGTCATAGATTGAATATGAAGAGTGGAAAATTCAACTAGATGAGTTGATGGGGAAGGGAATCATTAGACAACTACATCACCTTTGGGT
Source organism: Buxus sempervirens (assembly GCA_947561395.2). NCBI lineage: Eukaryota > Viridiplantae > Streptophyta > Magnoliopsida > Buxales > Buxaceae > Buxus > Buxus sempervirens. The sequence continues at coordinate 25,301,049 of OX387189.1, forward strand.
GCACAAGTACTTTTGTGCAGAAGAAAGATGGGTCGATGAGATTGTGTATTGACTTTAGGCTACTGAATCAAACAACCATAAAGAACAAATACCATTTACCAAGGATTAATGATATATTTGATCAACTTAAGGGAGCCACATGGTTTTCAAAGATATACCTAAGGTCAAGCTATCATCAATTGAGAGTGACTGAAGAGGATATTGAGAAGACCATCTTTAGGACAAGATATGGACATTCTGAGTTCACGGTCATGCCATCTGGGCTAACCAATGCACTTGTCGTATTTATGGACTTAATGAATCTGATCTTCAATTAGTATCTTGATAACTTTTGTAGTGGTTTTCATCAACAACATCTTGGTTTATACCCATATGATCTTCCCAGGCAAATATGATCTTCTCATATGGGTCACCGGAAGATTGTACACTATGTATTTCATAGCAGTTAGTAGTCGTATGCAAAGTTTAGTAAATGCCAAGTTTGGCTTATCGATTGGATTTACAGTCTGAGATGGCTAGGGTACACAACATGCTTCACGTATACTTCCTTAGTCATTATGTATCAAAACCACATTATTGAGATAGAGCCTTTCGAGGTACGTGAGGGTGCATCATTTGAGGAATGTCCGGTTCAGATCCTGAAATGACCCAAGCAAATACTCCGTACTAAAACCACTCTTCTAGTCAAGGCCTCATGGTAACATCACATAATTGAGTAAGCTAAATGAGAAACTGAGGGAGATAGTGTAGACACCCCAAATTGCACTAAAAATGAGAAAATAATTGAAAATATTAATTGGGATTTGAAACAGGTCAAAAAAGTGTAAAATCTAGCCAAACTGGTCACGCCTGTATTTTTTTATGGACTGGTCATACCTGCAGTTGATATACGGTCACGGGGTGCAAGTATTAATAATACGGGCAGGGCGCGACCGTAATATATATACGGGCACGGGGGTCTTTGTGCGAATTTTACCTTTTTGATTTTTGAGCCTTATCTGCACCCAAATATCTCTCTTGGATAAGCGAATTCTCTTATTTATCTATTCGAATTATCTCATTTATCCTTGTGGATAAAGGATTGGCATGATCTTGTATTTAACTCAAACTGAAACTCTATCTTGCCAAACCTTGGACCAACCATACCCTTGTGTTTGCCTATAAATATAGGGCCTTACCTCAAGCAAAAAGCCACGAAAATTTGAAGTCTAAGGAGCAGCAGGGCCTTTTTCCTCAAGCAAAAGGCCCTGCTGCTTTGCTTGCTCAATCCAGGTAAGTCCCTTTTCCCTTTTATTTTCTGTCTTCAATTCTAGAAGTAATAGGATCTTCTCCATTGCTATAGAATAAGGCCATCTTTTGTATCTAGTATTCCTAAACTTGTCTCTAAGTACCTCAAGAGTCTCTCTAGCCGTAAAACGTGAAGAGAGAGCTAGGGGAAAAGAGAACAGGTGGATCCCTAGAATAGAACCCCATATCTGTTTTTCTCCTTTTTTCTAGAATAAAGCCTCTGATTGTGTTTGTATAACCAAACCTACCTCCAAGTACCTCAAGAATCCTCTCTAGCCGTAAAACGTGAAGAGAGAGCTAGGGGAAAAGAGAACAGGTGGATCCGTAGGGTAAACCCCCATGTGCTCTAATCTGTGAGATGTGGCTGCTTTTAATATCCTGATCATGTTTTAATTGTTTTTATAATATATCTGAATGAATCACATGAATCCATGATGTTTATAGCATGAGATCCCCACTTTTTTATAAAATTTGGATTTTTCACATATTTGCACCTACAGCACTGTTTTCGTGATTTTTGTGATTTTAGGCTAAGATCTTGGATCTATCATGATCAATATGGTAGATCTGGATCTAAAAGCCTGAAAGTAACCTCTAGGGTTTCATGATGTGGTTTTTGAATCCTTTTTCATTATTGAGAGAAGACCCTACGATCTAAATTCTCCCCTTTTGGTGTTTTTCATCAACGTGGGTATTTTTGGTTTTAATTTTCAGATTTAATGTGAAATTTGGGTTTTATCTATGTCCTGGACTATTCAAGTTCAATTTTGAAATATTTTATAAAAATCATATTTTTCTAGATTTCTAGAATTTGACTTGAAGCCAGATTTTTGGATTTTTCACTTTAAATTGATTTTATTTGATTTTATCTCAATTTTATTTTGATCATGAAACCCTCGGAATGGTATGATCATATTTGAAAGTTCTGGATCAATCAGACTATTCGTATGAAAAAACCATACAATTTTGTTTTTTTATGTGATTTTTCATGAATTTTATAGCAAGCCTTTTTTCTTTGAAAAACATGAACAATACCTGGCAACCACCTTGTGTGGATGAATAGGGGTGCCTAACACCTTCCCCTGTTCATAACTTAATCCCCTTACCCATCTCTGATTGTTTTTTTTAGGAGGGTTATTTTTACCCTAAAATTGCCTTTTGTGCTTATTTGATATTTTGGTGTCCATTCACACCTAAATTGAATAGTGGCGACTCTTTGTTTAATTTAATCCCATGTGATGATAGAGGAAGTCAATGGAAATTGATTTTTTCCCATGTCTCACAGATAGGAAAAGGAAATATCCGAGTTATTTGGAGAACTACAAGGGGAAATTTCGAGGACGAAATTTATTTTGTAGAAGGGTAGAATGTAAAACCCCGACCTAGATTATAATTTAATTATTAAGATTAATTATCTAAAGTGTGAATATTAGACTAATTAAGTATTTGTGTTATGAAGATGAGGTAAATGTGGATTATTCTTGAGGATTTAGAGAAATCAATTGAACTTTATGAAGGCTATTGAGGTAAGTTTAATTAATGTTATTTCCAAATTCCAATTCTCTAAGATACTCTCCAATTAGCTTAAATGAATTGCAAATCAAATTCTGAAACATTAGACTTATGTGTACCTAGAGTAATTCCCAAGTATACCCATGATACACCCAAGTATTTCCTAAGGTACCCTCATTGTGTGCCCAAGGTATGCTCAAGTATTACCCAAGGTACCACCAAAGTGTTACTTAAAGTACCACTCAATTATACCTAAGGTACCCCACTTGTATCCCTAACGTACCCTACTTTAATTGCCTAAGGTATCCCCTTGTGTTTGCCTAAGGTACCCCTGTGTTTGCCTAAAGTATCCCCACATGTATACCTAAAGTACCCCTTATTTTAGTAAGGTAACCCCCCATTGTTTTGCCTAAGGTATAACCCATTATATAGCTAAGGTACCCCCCCTCATATAACTGAGGTACCCTTCTGTGTTAACCGAGGTACACCTCCCAAGCATTCCTAAAGCATGCCTTTTGAAGTGGCTAAGGCAAACACCCCAATTAACACTAAGGCACCCCACTTAATACTAAGGTACCCCACTCGAATAACACTAAGGTACCCCTGGTATGCCTTAGGTACACCCTAGGGTTTAGTTGAATAAAAGCTTTGTTTAGGGGCAGATTTGAAAGACCAAAAGCTTGGGCATATAAAAGGATGCCCTAATTTCTATTCTAAGTGTTTTGAGAACACTTCCTCTTGTCTTGATCGTATAAAACAAGAGAGAGAGTTGTGGGAGCTTGCTTCAAAGCTTCAAGAAGAAGGAGAAGAAGAAGAGAGCTAGGAGAGGAGGTTGTTTCTCCATTAACAAGTAAGTAGCAAACCCTTCCAAACAAAATGAATTACCAAAATTCGTATTCTCTCTCTAGGGTTTGAGTTATTTGAAGAAATGATCTTGCATGATTGCTATTTGTTTCTAAAATTCATAGGTTTTGATTTTATAATTCTCTTGCTTAGTTTCCTAATGATTTGCCATGGATTTACAACCTATATTGATTATATTTCAGATTAGGGTTTAAGATTTGTGTTCATGTGGATTTGGGATGAATCTTTGTTTTGGAAAGTGTTTTAAAGTATGTTGGGATGTTTTATGATCACCCATTTTGATGTTGGAAAGGTTGTAAAGGATTTACATGAGTTTTGTGTTGAAAATAGTCAAAATATTTCAAAATCCCGACCCTGCGATTAATCCTGAAAGTTGGCGATTAATCCTGAGCCAAACCCCTAAAAACTAGCCTCTGTTATTTTAAATCGCGGCTCAGGATTAACCTGGGCGATTAATCTAGAGCCTTAGCGCGCGAGCGTTCAACTTCAGCGCGTGCGCGTCAACCTTGTTATAAACCTGAGCGCGCGCACTTTAACCCTCAACGCGCGAACATCTCCATGAGTATTACCTCAACGCGCGCACGTCCAACTTCAACATCCGCGCGTTGACCCTATATTTTTGAGAATTCTTCACCCTCTTTCTCCTCAACCCTTTTCCAAACAAGCTAACCCTCCTACACAGCACCCTTATTACATGAAAGACACTTAAGTAAATGTCCTGTGTATTTATTGCTCCATTTACTTAAGTCTTTACATGTAAATAAGGTTTTACCCTCCATTTGGAACCAATAAAAATACTCCCAAGGCTCAATTCCCAACCAATAAAAAGTCAACTTTTCAGTTTGTGCCTAAATTTCCAGTTTTCCCGATTTTCAAAAATGGCCACTTTTTGAGTTTGATATCCAAACGAGTGATTCAGAAGCCCAGAAAATTCCAGATGATTTGTATACCCTCTAATAGACTACAACCAGAATTTGAGCCCCAAACTCCTTGTAGATTTGTCTAGAAAAATTCGACACCGAAAAGTCAACGTTTTCAACCAGACTTGGAATATTTTTGAAGTCTAAAACTTTTTGTCTCAGAATCCATTGAATTTTGGTATGGTGACTTATTTGGGATTTTTAAGATCAATCCACTCATCGAAAATGTGTTTTGAGGATTTTATGACCTTCGTTTTGATTTGGCTTGGATTTATGAAAGCGATGTTGAAAAACTCTTATATGATTTGACAAGGCTTGGCCTATGGTTTTATTGGCAGTGGATGGGGAATTCCACTTGCCCTTGGTATGGACTGGTAGTGGATGGGGAATTCCACTTGGTCTCGGTTGATTTACTGGTGGATGGGGAATTCCACTTGCTTTCGGTTTATTAAATAGTGGATGAGGAATTCCACTTGGCTTTGGTTTAAGCACTGGTTTTACTCTTGGAATTGAATGGTTTGTTTTGACTTCTGAGTCGTCTAATTGGACGTTGTTCTTAGTGTGGATCCACAGTGAGTCTAATTGGTGTGTTGGTATTGGCTTGTTAGCTTTAATTGCCTTATCCATATAGCATTCCACTGTGGGGAATCAGTGAGGCCTTCTCGGGGAACAGAGGGCTGCGGCAACCCCCCGTCGCGGGGAACCGGCGGGAGTCCATGCGATTCATCGAGCAGTGGGTGGGGAATCCCACTTAGTCTGGATCCTTGGTTAGGTTGACTACTTGCCAGCCCATACGTGGGTACTCCGCTTGCTGAGATGTCCCTAGCTAGCCCATACGTGTATATGAAATGTAAATATTATTTTTGGACCTATACTCTTGGGAGAATCTTTTGTACTTATCTGTATATTTTGGGGAGATCATTGTGAATGGTTAATTGCCTTAGTTGTATTTTGTTCACATGTATATCATGTTTTAGAGATTATAGCAGATGATCTTTTGATTATATGGAAAATTTTTATTCCATGCTTCTTTAGTCATGCACTCTGATAATTACATTGTAATTGCCCAGGAAATTGTGTTTATCAGGTTCTATTGGGCCCATAAGTAGGTCTCGGGTACGGGTTGGTGCTGTGATAGGGCAGACCCGGATCTGGGGCGCTACAAATCGCCTGACCATTATTATATTATAGGTGGCTCGAAGTATGACTGAGCCAAACCTGGCTTAGATTGAAACAAGTACCCAAGGTCAAAACCCGATCCGATACATTGTACTTGAGTGGTACTGGCACGCCCGCACCAAGACACACTACGACCATCATGTGCCGAACCCGGTAGGATATGGGAAGAACACTCTTCTTTAAGGTTGTTGTAGTATTGTTATACTTACTATTTTGGAGATTAAAATTTTAAACAATTGATATACTGGAGCTTTACATTTGCATATCTAAAAGTCTCTAATGATTCGTGTCTGATCTCGTAAATATGCTGACTTGTCTATATTTTTTCTTGTTTGGAGTTGTGGGAGTTGAATGGGGATCAAGTTGTTGTATGAATACAATTATGCTACTATGGTAGTAATTTGTGTTCCTTGATACTGGATATTACTATCTGGATAGCAGAACTGAATTATTGCTAATAACCCATTATATATCTAAAAACAGGTTATCCCAAATACAAAAGAAAGTTATGTTTAAACCAAGTTTAATTTTCTTCTTTTTAGCAGCGGTTTCTGACTGCCACTAAAAATTTCATACTTTCACTACTGCAATCACACTTCTTGCATGATTTCTTCAAGCATAATAATAAAAATTATGTTTGGCATAATACACGGAGAGAGAAGAAATTCAACAATGCACAAATTGCAAGTGAAATATATAAAGTATTCAAACTTATATATAGTATTTGATTTAATTAGCAAAAATAAATACATGTATTGAAACAAACCCTTAATTACACATTTCATACTCTTTTAATCTGCACACAGGCCAGAACTGCAGTAAAATTCCAAGGAGTGCAACTTAAAGGCGAACCAACGCTTTCACTTCCACTTTTTGATGCCAAATCCCCCTCCATCTTCTGATTCTTTGTCACCGGGAAAATCACTGACGGCGAAGGGCAGCTGTTGAAAGAAGATGATGAAGATGAACGGGATGAAGAACCTGAATTACGTGGTGATGGGATTGTTTCACCATCAGAGCTAAAGAATTCGAAGCCTGAAGCATCACTGGTATTCTCTTTTACTCCTGCGTGAGTTCGTTGATCCTTCTTGCTTCTCTTCCAAAACCAGATCCTTGACCAGGAGGTGGAATCCTTGGATAGTTCAATGCAGGGTTTCGGCATCCCGGAGCTCATGATCGCCGGCGGAGGGCTAAGCGGAGGAATCGAGTCGTTCATCGCCGGGTTTCTGGGGGTCCCGGGCTGTGTTTCCCATTTGAAGGGAACTCCTTCTGCAGGCCTGCAGTAAATACGAGAAGAGAAGCCCATGGAAGAATCTCTTGAAAGAATTCTGTTAACTAAAAGCTTATCTCCTTGAAGTAGAGAAACACTGCCACATCTCTTTCTCTCATTTGGGCTTCTGGGGATATTTGAATTGTGATCATTGCACTCCATTTCTTGCGTTCTTGAAGCTTGGATAATGAAGTCTGGGTTTGGAGCTTCAAGTTAGAGGAGACTTCAATATATAGAGATGCCTGGACTTTGATTGTCCATGTGCTGAGGGGAAGGGCAGTGGTAATGAGGTGCATGATCCGTGTGTTTCGATGTTTGAAAAAATGATTTAGGGTTTTATGCAAGGTTCTTTCTTTGTTACTCTTCTGGTTCTTAATCTATCAAGATTCAAGAATCACTTGGTTCTTAAGGCTACGCTAATCAATTCAACTGTGTAGGGCGGCTGGTAAATGTTCAGTCACCAAACCCACAAGACTCGCTTGGCTTTTCATTTCTTTTTCTTTTTTTTCATTTCAAAGAATTTATTAATATTTTCTTGAATAATAACTTCATATCTCTCCCATTTGTATATATATTTAATTATATTTCATGGAGTCTACTTGTCTAGTCTTCTTTGATTTCAATTTAAAGTTAAGACACTCTTATGTGTAGGCATTTGACAAAGCAAGCAAAGGTGATTATGTTAATAATAGGACAAGAAAGCAGTTAACCAACCCAAAGACAAAGAGAACTGCATGTTATAGCAAAGATTCAGAAGGAAACCATCTTTATATTTTATGCTTTTTGAAATTTGACAATTGGGATTTGGGACTGCGTGTTGAACCATTCAAGGGGATCCATTAATGCCAATAAAAATCTTTCTCGGTCTCACCTGTCTGGATACACGATCCCATGATCAATTAAGAATTGCATGTCGGCATGGTAAGTCATGTAAAGATGTACAAGATAGATTGGTTGAGAGGGTAATGAAAATTATATCTACAGCTTTTTTAAAAAACTATATATAAGTAACTTTCCTTATGATAACATTGACTTTCCTTAACATTCTAAGTCTTTGAAGTAAAAATTAGGGTTATTAATTAGTGAATATGTTGGATTTTATTAATTTTAGACCATTTAGGCCTTCTAAAGTTATTAGCCCAAGTAATTAATTCTTTATTGTTATTAAAAATATTTTAAATTTCCTACTTAATTCTTATTTTTAACCCATTCCTATGAGCATTTATTAGCCCATACTAAACTCACTCCTAACCCTATTAGGCTGGGAATGGGCAGGTCAGATTGACCCAATTATAGTATGAAATATTATGATATTAGCATTTTTTAAATATTAAACTAATTAATATATTTATTTATAAAATATTCATGTAATATGTGATATATTTGAAAAACATATATTTCAATGGATTAAGGTCAGGTTCTCAGGGCATGCAGGTTAGGATTGGGTTAATCTAAACCCTAACCTGATCTAACCCGATTTATTATTTGCCAAATCCTAACTATTAGGAGCAGATTGGACCGGACAAATCACCAATTAACGATAACTATTTTTTTGTAAGTTGCATTATTGTTTTCCGCCAATTCTCTCTTTCTTAAAGTTAAATATGTTGGCCTTTTTTTCAAGCTAAAAACTGACATATATTTAGACAATTAACTCTACGTAGAATAGTTCTACTTATTGAAAATTCAACAAATTTTGTTGAAACCTTCCGTTACCAAGTAGTAAAAGGGTAAAAAAAAATGTTATAAACAACAAAATCTCATTTTGAAAACAATGAAGGACGTATATTTATTTTCTCCAATCTAAAAGCTTTGTGTAATTTACCCCTGAAAATAAGTAATTAGCATGAAGGCCCTTGACTGGTCAACTTCTCGTTCAAAATTTTTTAATTTGAAAAATAAAATAAAAGACCCACTATACAGTTTGACGGGATTCATGTTCGAGGCAAAGAGGTCTAAACATCCACAAGTCACATTCTCCACTTGATACTCTTTATATGAACGCATTTCTTCCAGTGCTAGAATCCAGTGGTTCTGTAATACCACCGGCTGGGATGGAGTTTGGATGTATGGGGTCCCCTCCTAACATGGGCATCCATCCGTGTGTTCCATGCTGGTACCACCAAGTGGCATCAGATGAAACGGTCTCCCTTTACATGGGATTCATATATAGTGTACTTGTTACTATTCCTTTATAAATATATCTATATATATATATTTTTGGTTGTGTTCTTTTTCTTCAATTTTCCTAAAGAATGAGGAAGCTAGTGTAAGGGAGGGAAAGTTCTTATGCTCAAAGAAGGTACTTTCTTGGTAGGGATGGCAAGGAGCGGGTTTTGACTAATCCTAACCTGGTCATAATCCTATGGCTTTGGTAACAAGGTGGTTATGTTGGTGGCTTATACTATTGTAGACACTAAAATTTTGGTGTCATCAAATCAAAAGGTTGACCAAGTCAAAAATTTTGATTTTGGTAAATGAGACCAAATCCAAGGCCAAAGCTTAACCAAACAAGTAAGCCCGGGTTAAACAAATTGATGATTCGACCTATTTATGAAATATGGGTCAAGATAAGCATCTTACAAATCCAACCCATTAACTCTACACGAGCCCCACAAAGCAAGATATGGGTCATATTTGTTACTAAAACAAATAAATAAGTTTTTTGGTAACAAAGTGTGATGACCCATAAAAGGAAAGTCACAACCCAACAAATGGCATGGAATATTTTAATATTCAAATAAATGCCAAAATCAAGACAAAGGGATTTCTCAGTATAGTATGCTTAATCAAATTTAAATTGTTGTCAAATGAGACACACCCTCATAAGGAAATCCTCAATCAAAAGAGATCCTCATATTAAGGCAAGTTCTCAAAACCTTTGCCTATAAATAGAGAACCTCAATGAGAAAGATGGGGGGGGGGGGGGGGGGGGGGGGGGGGGGGGATCCAAGCTCTAGAAGATTTGCCTAAAGCCTGGGAAAACTCTATACAAATAAAAAAGGAGAATTCAAGCTTTAGAAGTTCTACCTAAAGCTTGGAGTAACTCTGCAGAAATTCAAAGGCTTGAAGAAACTCATTCAAGCCTACTCCAAATCTACCCATTTTCTCTTTATCAAATGTATATTTTGAGAAAAAGAGAAAACAAATCACAATCACAAGGAAAGAAGATCATCCGGTTTGAGATTAAGCTCTTACAACCCTCCAATTGAATATTAAAGTTTGATTCAAGATCAAGCTCATGTAGTCTTTGGATCAAAAACCCCGTCAAGGAAATCGAATCAGAAGAGAATCACAACGATTGTACCCATTTTCTTCATTTTAATATAAATTGTTATTTGTTACATTTTTCTTGTCTTTTATTGTAAACATGAAATATGTGTTAACAACTATCAAAGTTAGAACATATGTTTTTAAATAGGATATATAAAATATTAATATATTCATTTATAAAATATGTTTTTAAAAAATGTATATAAAATATTATTTTAATATATATTACGCTCAGGTAAGGTCGAGTTGTAACCATTAGGAACTGATAATTAGAGCAGTTTAACTGATTAGCCCATGCCTTGTGGTTTCTAATAATTAGACATACCCCTCCTTGGGATGGAGTTTGGATGTGTGGAGTCCCCTCCTAACATGGGCATCCATCCGTGCGTTCCATGCTGGTACCACCAAGTGGCACCAGATGAAACGATCTCCCTTTAGATGGGATTCATATATAGTGTACCTGTTACTATTCCTTTATAAATAAATAAATAAATATATACATATATATATATATATATATATAAAAGTATGTATGTATGTATGTATTTTTTTTTTTGAGTTGTGTTCTTTTTCTTCAATTTTCCTAAAGAATGAGGAAGCTACTTATAAGGGAGGGAAAGTTCTTATGCTCAAAGAAGGTACTTTCCTGGTAGGGATGGCAAGGGGCAGGTTTTGACAAATCCTAACCTGGTCATAATCCTATGGCTTTGGTAACAAGGTGGTTATGTTGGTGGCTTATACTATCAAAAGTTAGAACATATGTTTTTAAATAGGATATATAAAATACTAATATATTTATTTATAAAATATGTTTTTAAAAAATGTATATAAAATATTATTTTAATCTATACTATATATAACGTGAGGCGCCCCTTGGGAAGCGTGCCCAAAACAATATATAACTTTCCCAAAATACTCATCCCCTGCATAGTTTGGTTTCAATAATACAGGTCTATACCATCACAATTCACCATTTTTGTATAAAAACAGTTTGTTTGTAACTGCCCCTACTTCTCCTCTCTCTCTATTCTCTCTCTCCCCACTTCTCCTTTCTCCATTCCCTCTCTCCACATGCAGTCTTGTACGTGCACCCTTGCTAGTATATATTACGCTCAGGTAAGGACGAGTTGTAACCATTAGGAACTGATAATTAGAGCAGTTTAACCGATTAGCCCATGCCTTGTGGTTTCTAATAACTACACATACCCCTCCAAAAGTTTCTGAAATGGCAGCAACCTCTCTTTTTGGTGTCTGCTGCATTTCCCTCCCTTTCTATAAACTTTTAATATTCTTTGACAAATCTACCCTTCTTCATAAACAAAAAGTTTAAGATTTTTAATAATAAAAAGGGGATTTTTATTTTTGAAGGTCTATATATATTAGTAATACTCAAATAAAAAATGGTAAGTGATTTAATCGTTTAAAATTTAATTTTTCATTAATTAAATAAAAATAATAAGGGATAAATTGTCATTCAAAAACCTCTGGAGTGGTAAGCGTAATTTATTCAAAATATTATGGTTTTTGGAGTCTCGGAGGTGAATAAGAGATATGTTGTCTTCGAGCAAGATATTTTTTCTCCTTCCTATTGGGGTATTTTCACAAATCCCTCAATGGATTTAGGACAGAATGGATCGAGGCAGGTTTTTGTAAACCCCATCCTGTATCCACAAGAGCCTACCATACACCAAATCCATCCGGAAGCTGGTCGAGTCAAGGCTTGGCAGACCAGGATGTAAACAGTTTCAACAAATACAATAACCAAAACATAATTTCCAAATAAATACATATAAAGTTTTATGTAAAACATAAATGACTATTATATGCCTCAATGGAAACATGATGGAGTTGTACAAAACCCAAATCTGAACCCATTTACCTCCTTTTCTTTTTTTTTTCTTTTTTTTTCTTACTCCGAAAATAAGCATGAACAAGGACATCTATTGGACAACACCAGTTTGTTTGGTGAGGTAAAGGATATTATATATAAAAAGTAAGGGCTTTTTAATAGTATCCAAACAAGAAGGTTTGTATAAAAGTGAACTGACCTAAGCTTCTATTTCATCAAGCTTTTCTTTCTAATAACTAGATAAGGACACGTGTGATGCACGTGCACGTCTCAAATACAAATTACATGAATCTAGAAATGGTTAATCCTATTTTAAAAGCCTTAAGATAGGCTAGAAACAGCAGGCCATGCAAGTTTCTGTACCAGCAGTATTTCCTGTGAAGACCCACTCAAATGTTTAAAAGGTACTAAATCACTACTTATATCATCCCAGATTTCAGTGACTTTCTGCTTGAATCAGAGTAATCCTCACTCATCCCATGCTGAAATTAACTTTTGAACACTCTTTTCCCCAAATAAACAGGATTTACATAGAATGGCATCACTGGGGATGATCTATCAGATCAATTGGATGCTGAAATCAATCCCATGATACGAAACTAAAGGTAAATGTGTCGAGGAGCTTTCTGTATTCTGAAGATTTCACAGAGGCAATCCTGTGTGCAATAGAAAGAGGAGGAAACTGATCTCAAAATGACCAAGAACTCAAATGCAAGCCAATGCAGAAAGAAAGAAAGAAAAGTTGGATTTCAGGGGTTTTCAATGAACGAATTCATGTCGCAGGAACTAGTGATAGCCTTGAAGAGAACAATTTATCCACAAAACGGAAGACATGAAAAGTGGAGAAACTCTAATTCTCTATGGAGCATCCATGGGCAACCATGAAGGTCGCTTTTGCAGGAAGAAGGCATGGGACAGAAATCCTGATATTTTTCTTGTTCCATGAAAATTGAAAGATAATTCATCAGTTCTGAACCTCGATTTCTATCTGGAATCACCTCTCAACCAACTTAAACTTATATTACACATCAAATTTTTACCAGTGAATACCCTAGTGTTGCTATGTTGGTCTGGATTGCACATTCAAGTTCATATGGGATAAAAAAAATTGGAAAAGAAAAAACTATTAAATAGAACATATGATCTGAACAACTATTCCGAGCAAAAGCAATTTAGAGCCTAGTAACATCTCACATTACAACTAATACCTTCTAAGGAATCTGGCATGTCATCCGTGTTGATCCCTTGTCTCAGACACTGTACAAACAAATTTTACATCCTTGTCCACCACGGTTGAGCTTGGAGTGACCAACTTTACTTAAGCTCGAATTTAAGATTTCCAATCTTGTTTTCAAACCCCCTGAATACCAAAGTTCATCAGTATTAGCAAAAAACCATTAAAGTGTAGAAAAGACAATATACACTGTAGCATTTCTGGTATGGCCTTTTGAATAATGGAAGCAACGAGGATAATTCCATACCCTGTAAATTTATAGATCACTCGAATGAAGAGGTTAAACATTTTTTATGTTTACCAGTGCTTATTCAAAAATGAATATAATCCCAGTTAAAGTATGAAATTCAGTAACTTGGCCCCTTTTGGGTTACGAGAAACTATTAAAAATGACACTTGTCGTTTTGGAACAGAAACTTTTCCTGTTTGACATCCTATATGATTTTACAAACACTGATGCACAATAATGACAAAATTTATGCCCAAACAGTGCTCAAGTGGTCAGTAATGCCATCTGAACTTCCAAGCATCTTAAACATTTTGCCAGAACTTTTTAAGCATCTGCTAACAATTTTCTCAGAAGAAAACGCAATTTTTCATGGATATTCTTAGGCCACCAAAGAAGATAACTTTCATATAAATCGATAACCTTCACATTACATATTTACGAGTTATGTATCCAATATAAATATAAAAACTTTGTTATTAGAATCTAGTTCTATCCGCTGCGAAAAACTGGAGCTCAATCAAGCTCCAATTAGGAATTAACTCATTTCAGTAAAATGCTTGCATGGAAAATAAACTAACATCAATGAAGAAAAATTAATTTTGATAAATGACATAACGCATACCTCCGTTGGTGATGAAAGGATTGATTCCCTGCAATAATGCAAATGACAACTCAATCACATATCAATATATAACCATGTCAATCCATATTCTGGAACCTATACCACATAACAGAGAGTTGAGAAGTGTTGTTCAGTTCAGCACAATTCAATAGGCATTTAAAACCAAGATAATTCACTAACACCTAGGCAAAGGCCTTTAACAGCACTGATTCACATTGCAACATTTGACTGGCGGATTTTTGGAACACTGGTATATAGACTACTAGAAAAGGGGGAATGGATGGAAATGTTAATGTACCTTGGCCTGTCAGATTTCGCAAGATGTTTGGACATTATGGATGCCTGCAAGTAGAAGTAATAACAGGTGAAGAAGATAAAGAGGATGGCAAGTTACCAAGAAACATAACGAGGATAGCAAACTAACAAATTTAGCCAACAGTTTGGCTATTCAGCTACCATTATAACTCAATCTAAATAGTCATTCAACTTAAAACAGTACTGCTACTGCAGAACCAGAAAGGGCATAATCAACGTCAAATCTTTCCACATACTTTTATATTCTTAAATGCACAAATAATAAAAGTTCTGAACATGTTTCTGCCACCTAACAACTATGTAATCTCTGTACATTGAGTAGTATATGGTCAGACCCTATTTCTTATTCTGAATCACACAAATAGTAACTGCAGACAAAACGTTTCTGCCACGTAACAACTATGTAATGCCTGTACAAAGAATAATATATGGTCAGACACATGGAAATTGTATGCCCCGTCATTCAAAGTTGTGATGAAACTTCATGGTATCTTAAGATTCGCTGTGTGAGAAAACTAGGCTTTTCACCAAGCAATAAGGAAAAAAAAAAGGTTCAGGAAACTAACATACACACCTGCTCTGATGGATCCTAACTGCTTGGCATCTGGCTTTTTCCCTAGAGGGGTACATAGGACCCCTTCAAAACTAAATTCACTAATTATAATTTCTTATGACATCATGTCCTTACATCTCCGCTGCCATAGATATGTCAAAATTGCTTGCTTCAACCTTGAGGGATCAAATTAGCATTAGCTCCTGTGAAAAGTCAAATTAGGATCCATGATACGTTCTGATTAGATGAGGTTACTGGGCCAATCCACGAACTTTCCAGGTCAATTTCATTCATCATCAACAAAGCAACTATACATTACGTATTTTGCCACCTGTGAGATAAATTTCTCATTTAATCATGTGTCTAGAGAGACCAATTTTGTAGCAGATCATTTAGCCAAACACGGATTGAGGACTGATTTCTTCATTGGGGCTCTATCGGGGGAGTTTGTGGCGTTGTTAAGGAGTTAGGATAGATTCTTTGGGTTACATAATTGTCACTTCTACGGTGTATATAGATTTTCAGGCCCTAGGGGTTACTCGTGGTTTATACTGGTGTACAGGTGATGGGACCTATGGTGTGGGTATCTCCCGTATTTTCATATTACTTCTACCTCTTTTGACTTAATATATCTTTCATTATTAATCAGAAAAGAAGAAAAAAAAAGGCAACCACATATTACTTGGAAAACAAAATCACTTTGTAAAGTAGCAACAATGCCACACATTGAAAATCCAGCCGCCCAGCAACAAGGAGACCTAGACACATTGAAAGCACTTTATCTGAATATGCTTAAACCCAAAGGCATCTTCACGCCAGCTGCAAACCATACAAAAAGGCCTATTTACCATTAACAAACATCTCCAAAATATCCAAAACATTTGAGATTCACTTGCTCTGATCAACCAGAAAATCTCAGATTCTAACCTTGTAATATATACTCACAATGGCTCGGTCCCAAGCTAAGCCAGTTCTAGTCCCAAGCTAAGCCAGCTTTTTATCACAAAATTTTTTATGAGACAGATTTATAACAAGCCAAGTCACTCAGCTACAAAATGCTATTTTCAATATGCAGCTTCTCATTTAAGCAATATCTGAGGGGCATTTACAAGCTCTCACAATGGACTTATATTATACAGCTTCCCATGTTGACAAGAAACAAGATAATTATGCTCGTGGGATCCTTACTGGTTCCTTTATAGTCTTGTCCAGTTTCTATTTAAAAGATTTTTAGTCTAAGAAAAAGCCTCTTTTAGCTTCATTCTATAATTGATTATCAGGTTAATATGAGTACGATATTAATATTGCATTTCTTATCATATTTTGGTATTTATTAGCATACAAGTTCAAAATATATGGTACCAGACCCAATCTCCATGTCTTCCAATATGGGGTAAGACATCCAACACCTATACACCTACCCACGTCTGATACCTGCATCTGTTTATGGTAACATATCCTTCAACCTAGTCAAAACATCAGCTCTAGGACATGGTCCTTATGAAACTAAACTAGATGCCAGATTCACAAATCATGAACTTCATTACCTGCAATGCAAAGAATAAGAATATTTCAAGCATTGATCAGCCTGCTATATATTCCCCTATTTCACTATAGCTAATGATAATATTTTTACTAGTACCTGGATCAACAAAAAACCGATTCTTTGATAAAAAAATATCTGATTTCAGCCTTTTTCCATGGGGGCACAGGAACATCAATGTTGTAGGAGAAGATTGATGGCAACTTGTACTCCATCAGTGAAACAGCATTCAATACACAAAATCATGTAGTTGTTTTCTATGGAACCAAGGCTCTTGCATGTGTTGGCATAAAAGATTGGGATGTCAACTTGAACATTTTCTTTTAAGAACAAGGCTATAGATTTTTTGGATTTTTTTTTTTTTGTTAATAATGCTTTCAAATCTTGTCAAGTTGGGAATAGTAAAAAACTGCTGGTTTTTACATCTTGTACACATGCATTTGTATAGTTTCATGCTTATTCATTATGAAAGTTGGAAGAAGCCCAATTTGAATTTCTTTTCTACACTATTTTTATAGATAACATCAGACATTGTATGCAATCCAATGATCGCCATTCTGGCAAATTTGATCAATGTCAACCAAATTTTGCCGGTGCCAGCATGGAAACACCAGATTTTGGTGGGAGGTTAAAAACCTCATATTTTACCAGCAACAGCATAAGTTCTGCCCTTGCGAGTAAAATCTAAACTGAATTAGCAGAATCCACATATTCTATTAATTTCAAATGCGCTTTGATTGATTGGTGGTTTTAAGGGGAAAAAATATTACTATTCTTGTTGCATTGATGGCTTTGAAGCAACCAACTGTTTGGTCATTGGGTTTTGATCTCCAGTGTCCTGAAAAACCCAACGGAACCATCCACCTTTGATTTAAGACCAGATTGAAGGGGTTGCAATGGCTTAATCATGCTGTTTCATATCAAGTTTTCCACAAAACAAAGTTTTTCCATGGGTTACTGTAATTTTCAGATTGTTAGTTCAACCACACAAGTGACTGATTTTGATCTCCAGAGAGAGACAAAAAAATTAAAGGCAGTAGCCAGGGTTGATTAGGTTGAAGCAGGTTTTGCGAGTACATAGAGTTGCTTCTTTAGTGTCTTAAAACCAGAGTCCCAGTAAATAAGGTGATTTGGATCTGGGCAGCGGAACCCTTTAACCGAATTTGTAGAGGTAAACTTGCAACATTTCAAGCTGTTAACAGCAGTAACATGTAAAATAACATTACTTTTATCATTTAAATGTAGGTCCAGCCCATTGTGCAGCAGATTCAATGAGCCGAATATTTTATTTTCAGTCATGTTACATGCAAGATTAAAATTTAATTGTTAGGACCATTGACTTTCTTCTCAATCCTATTACAATTTGAGTACCTTTTCTAATCTGTCTTTTTATTCCCTAGATTCTGCCAAACAACAGAAGCTGTTTTCTCCTAGATTGACTATCAAGTATTATCTTTAATACTACTATATTTATGTTTTTCAATGTATTCATTCAAAAAGATTTCATATTTACTTTGATCATTCATCAACAATATTTCTTTTGAATTCAATGAGATTATAATTATATGAATAATGCATATTTTTGACAATTATGCGATGCAAATTTATAAATTATGTAATAAGTTAATTTTATGGTTATTATGAAAGGCTTCATGATATTTTATACTATTATGCATCATCAGAATTATTTTTTCTGAAAAACATCTTGAATAATTCAATTATAATTATATGAGATACCTACAATATTGACTTCTATTTATATACATGCATGCATACCATATCATCATTATTCTAAGTTTCTTTGATTTTATGACTTTTAAAATTTTTTTCGCCTTTTTCAAATTTTTTATTTTATACAATTTCTCGATGGGGCAACACAAAAAATGCAGCAAAACAGACATGTTGGTGAAATTTTCGAAACAGCATGAAAAATTTCAGGCAACATGCCAGCAAAACTGGCAAAACAAACCTTGAAACTATCTATCAGATGATTGTTAAATCTGCAAGAATTTTGTGCTAACAACTAAAAACTTATTTTATACAATAGTGAAATATTATCTTTAAGCTCCAGCCAATCCAACCTATGTACAAAAGGCATAGATATGAACTGTACAAAAGAACATAAAAACAGCAGGAAAAGATGAAATCCAAACTCAACAGCAATTAGAAGGTAACAAAAAGATGAAATCCCAGCTCCTATTTAGAGAATTGGTTGACCAACTAATTCTACATTGCAGGACAGCCCAAAGAATTTGGAGAGCATTTTTAGACATGATGGGAGTAAGCTGGGTGTTTCTAGTAAGCTTACTTCATTATTCATGCACTGGTATTTAACCCACTTAGTGTTTTTGTGTGTGTGGGAGTGTTTTTTTGTGGGTGTGTGTGGGTTGTGGTGTGGGGGGTGGGGAATTGACAAAGAGCGCAAATTTAGCCATCTTCTCGGCAATATTGAATGCGAGGAATAAAAGGATTTTTGGGGGCATAAGGCAGAATTGGGAATCCTTGGCAGAAACTTCCAAAGTTCCAAGTGCTTGATGGTAGGGTTGCTTATTGGTCCGAGCCGGCACGGCCCAGCACGCTTAAAGCATCACCTATTAGCAGGCCGTGCCATGCCTAGGGTACTAGGCATTTGGCCCCATCAAGGCACGGCCCTCCAGGCACAATGACCTAGCGGGAGGCATGGCACGCTTTAAGTGTGCCATACAGTGCCGGCCCGCGGGCTTGCATTAAAAAGAATGGGGTTTTAGCCTTTCTTGAGTTTTTTTTTTTTTTTTTTTACAATTTTGGGGAAAATTGTATCCCAATATATGTAAAAAAGTGTGAATAATAAATATATATTTTTTTCTATTTTTTTAATGCATTTATTATGCGGCCCATGGACGGCTCGCTAGCCCGTGTGCCACGACCCAGCCTTAGCCATGGCACGAGCTGGCCGTGCATGAGGTATTGGGTTATGGGCCAAGCATAGCAGGCCCGTCTCCCGGGTGGGTTGTGCCGTGCCTGGCCCGCGGCCCGCTTAGCACGGGCTAAACGAGCCCGCGGCCCGCCTGGCACGAGCTAAATGAGCCCGTGCCGGGCCAGACCAGCCCGTTAAGCAACCCTACTTGATAGAAGGCAGTCTATAATTTGAAAGAAGTTTTGAAAATTCAAAAGGAACAAATCCCAAGGATAACAAGATCAAAATTTTAGATCTAATTAGCAGATTTTTGCATACCAGACATTTTCTGATCCCTAGTCAAATTTAACCTAACTAATGCTGTAAAACTCACAAATACTATGTGTTATCTTATTTCACATCAAAACAAAATGCAAACTCTTATAACAACATATGTTAGCATTTATTAACCATAATCCTGAGTTTGATCATCAAATTTTTTTTTTTTTAGAAGGTAAGAGGAATGTGTAAAGGCTACAAAACGTAAAGCAACGATGAATATAATTGGAGCATATAGGAGTATCCCAAATAAGAGATAAGATAAAGAAAATTAGATTAATATGGCTACGACATTTAAAATGAAGATATAGAGAGATTCCTATGGCAATGTTGAGTAAGCAAATATTGAAAGCTCTGGAAGGACAAGAAAAGTACTAAGAAAGGACCAAGATAGAGTTTGTCACAAACAATTTAAATAAAATAATCTGACTGAAGATTACATTTTTGACAAATTGGGATGGCATGATATGATTCATGTAGCCTAACCCAACTAGTAGCAATTTGGAATTCTGCTGTTCCTGTTTTACTATTTATTATAAGAAAAGCATCAATATATAGAATAATAGAAATGACAAATCTTGATAAATGTGCACCAGATGAAGGTGGTGTAGATATATCCAAAACACAGACCAACAAACTGAGGCTTGTCAGTCACATAAGTACACATCCCTCACATGTAACAACTCCAGCCACCAATGGGCTGGATACAGTTCTAAACGTGTGCGATCTGCTTTTGAACCAAAAAAGTTTTGAAGACTTCGTATCTTGACTGAGTCCAGTCGGATATGAAAGGATGGGTTTCAAATTCGATTTCAAATTTGAAACCATTAAATGCAGAATTTTTACTCCAGAATCAAAAGTTTAAATTTAATTTGTCTAACAAAAGAATATCTGGCTCTTTCCTAACCTGTTTTAGTATTGAACCAAAAATGATTCACTCGGACCTTGAGAGTGAGAGAGAGAGAGAGAGAGAGAGAGATTCTCCATTTTTTTTGGTGCCCCCTATGAAATTGGGCGGTCGGTGGAGGGGGGTTTAAACTTGTATCATAGGCTGGGGAGTACTTTCTTCCAAACCAATGTAGGCTATAAAAGGAGTACACCTCCTGATATAGCTTTGGTCCCAAATCAGCTAGGGAGAAAAAGCCTCCCCAGCCGATTCAGCTGAATTGCTCTAGATATCACATAATCTGAAAACAGTAATAAATCAGCATAAATTCCAATCCTAATTAGCATATGGTCAAATTTCTAATTCATCCAGTTTCAAGATTTTCAACATAATTTGTTTATGTCTAGTTCACTGGTGAGACACACCAGGGTGAGACCGTTAATGGGAACATATTTTTCTACATGGACAAATGTTCACTTAGCACAAACTACATGATCCATAACTAAGTTTTAGCCCCAAACACAACTGTTAGATGAAAAAGGTCCAAAAGATCTTTTATATGAACTGTGAACATGAAAAACAACATGGGAGACCATGAAATATTTTCCTGACAAATCCTTGATGCTTTAGGCAGCTTTGAAAAGAATTAAATAATATGATTCCCTATAAAGCATGGGTATAAATCTTCACTTACCAACTAGTATCAGGGTTCACTGGAACATAAAACATCAAATGAAAAATGAATCTAAAGAAAAGAGGTTTAGTTTAGTTGCTATTCGTAACAAAATCATAGTTGTATGTGGCAGGATCAATGGAGGTTTCAAACAGGAACTAGAAGCAGCATGCTGCCAGAGTTGAAGTAGAACATTTTAATTACTTCCTATCATTATATTTTGAGCAAGAAACAATTGTGAGGTGAATGCAAAGAAAGATTAGAATGTAATAACTTCTTTACTTGAAATCAAGCTACATTTCATGGAACTTAATCCATCGTCGAACAAATACATTTGAAGGAACATATGGAGTTCAAGTTCAAATTTC
Source organism: Buxus sempervirens (assembly GCA_947561395.2). Taxonomy (NCBI): domain Eukaryota; kingdom Viridiplantae; phylum Streptophyta; class Magnoliopsida; order Buxales; family Buxaceae; genus Buxus; species Buxus sempervirens. The sequence goes on from OX387189.1 coordinate 25,322,840, forward strand.
ACAACAGAAAGAAGTACAGTACCTGCTCCTGGATAATGCTCCTTGCTTCAACAAGTTGAGCTTCAAGCTCAAGCTCCCGCTCGGTTGCTTCAGAAGTAACCTCGGATTCTTTCTGTGCATCTTGCAATTGAATCATGCGCTCCTTCACAATAGAGGATAAACAATTAAATATGGCAGAAAACAGCAAACTACAACATGGCTTGATGGCTAGTTCTATTCAAATAAACATTAACCCCAGGATGTCCATAAGTCGCTACCTTAATAGAAGCCATCTTAGTTCGAAGACTTTCTTCTATTTGATCTCTAGCCATGTGAAAGGGTAGATCAAATACATCCTGCAAGTAAAGCAAAAACAAAAACTTAAAGATGGAATCTGACATATTGGAAGACAACCGATTTACTTTATTGAACTGGAGATGGTCACACCGTCTTTCCACCAAATGGGGACCGTGGAGGATCTGCATCAAGTCTTTCATTGACAGGCAAAGATTGCTTTGATGACCCATTTGGAGCATTCAAGAAGTCACGCATATCCACCTGCAGGCAAAAACAACTCCAAACTAATTTATAAAATGACCAAGCACATGAAACGAATATTGAAACAATAGTTTTCAAAAGGCTCAGGTAATAGACCAGTTCGTCACCCAGGCACCCGCCTATATGACAAAGTTGTATAATAATGTCCTTGATATGCAATACTACATATGAATACAAATTAAAAATAAATAACTTAAAAGTTCTAATGGAGCATATTGTTAATAAACTTCACAATGTATAATTATTTGTCCACTTTTTATAATTCTAAGTAGTATAAAATATAATTAGAGTACCATTTGTAGTTCTAAAATAAGATTTTGTCTTATACTTCTTGATCCAAACCACTTCACATCCAATCCAACCATAAAACTTTGATCCCACTTATTTGAAGAAAAAAACTGCCTTTGCGTCCACTCCATAATGACTATTTCCCTATGGAAACAAGCATAGAATGTGCCTCAAATGTTGATCCATAGAGCAAAAGTAACCACCAAAGCCACCTCTCTCCCCGCCTTCATTTTTTTTGGAGGCAGTTACAAACCAATGGGACCACTGCGGCACTTCTATCCATCATTATTCCGATCTTTTAGGGTCATGATTTACCTGTACACAGTTCTCTAGCAATAAAAATTATCTAGCCATTTGTTCAATCCTTAGCTGTGATAGTTATTGGCTTGAATGCCCTCCTCACCATGCTATGGGAGCAAGTAATTTTTTGGATTGAACATTGCTAATATCCTTACATGAAAGAGATATTCTTGGCCAAAAAAAAGCACCCGCACAACTACATATTCCAGTTATCCACATCTTGGTTATCAATATTGGTGATGCTCCATCAATCAGGGTTTTATCTCTCTTGAGATGCAAATTCAACTTCTCCTTATTCACCAATACACTTTCTTCAGACTCCTCATCAGTGACAAAATATGTTCAATGCCCCAGACAGGAGTATGATGGATTAAGATGAAGACTCCAACCTCTGCAACAGATCAATATCTTACACTATGAATCACCCCCCAGCCTCATTCATCTTTAACAAAATCTGCCAATATATGATTCAAACCTCTCTAAATACAATAATGTGAATTCCCAAAATGAAAACCCAACAAGGCCTAAAATTGCTTCAAATTTGGCAAATGCTTACTTAAGAGGTTCTTTTAGGCTTCAAAAATAAAAAGTATCAAAATGGGTACTTCAGAATTATAGAAAAACAAAACAGTCTCAACAAATAGATCATTTAAGTGATCATACTGATTCCCACAAAAGCAGTTTGGAGAAGCAGGTCTTTGGCTGCTTTAACAGAATCAGCTTCTCAATGAAGTGGTTCATTAGTGATTTCTTCTCAAGCATGTTCAAAAAACACCAATTGTGCATCACTAATGCGCTTCTAGGCCTATAGGAATCACTTCCAAGCCCAAAGAAGTAATGCCAAACAAGCCCTAAACAACTCAATTTGGTATTTCATAATGATACAGAAAACCTCGTATAAGAGACTACAAGATATCAGATATAATTCAGAAGTACAATAAAGTCAGTAAGCTTCGTATATGAGAAAAATATTTATTAAAGAAAAAGATAAGAATGGGATCAATATGAATTGAGATTACAATAGTTATGGCAATGACATCATTTGTAAATGCTAATGTAATCAACTGTTTATGACAGATACAATCACTACAGTACTCATCAATGGAACTGAAATTGGTTTTGTATGATTATAGAACTTCAAGTTCACAATATGCCAATATGGCTTGAATTTAATCTGGTTTCCACTTAGCATCAAGTATTTCTCACAAGTTTTAAGCCCATAAGGCTAACATGTGTTTTAGAAGCAAAAACTAATGAATTCGCTCTATTATACAATTTTTTTAGGATTAATTCATGTACATTGAATTTTCTGAAGGAATTAGTTATGAATCTCATAAATCTTACAATTAGAATCCAAATTCTGTTAAAATTCCACTCAGAAAATTTTAATCCAATGTGATTTGAAATCAATGATTGATCTTAGAGTTCTCTAGTACACACCCTACCCATAATCCTCCATCCAAAAGAAGAATGTACAGTCCAAAATGTCAATCCTCTAACACCAATGTGGTAAGTCTAAGAGAAAAAATATATAATAATCTTTACTACTATAAAAAGCACGAAGCCCCTTATTGTTTGTCCACTTTTCAGATTCCAAAAATACCCTCAACATTATTCTCTATATCAAAAGCATCCCCACTGCTAAACGTCATGTTCCAGACATTATCTCCAAGCATTTTCTCCTTTCAAATACTTATCGATTAGTATCTCCATATGTTATTTCCAAATGTTATCTCCAAGCGTTTTCTCCTTTCAAACACTTAACAATTAGTATCTGCAAACGTTATCTATAAAATGTTACAATTTGTCTCAAACGTTATCTCCAAGCGTTTTCACCTTTCAAATACTTATCAATTATTATCTCCAAACATTATCTCCTTTCAAACTTATTATAAATAAAATGTTGTAATTCGTTTTCTTTATGTCTTAACTCTCCAAGAGAATCTGTCATGTATTTTTAATCTCCAAAGAGAAGGGAAGAACCACCGGTTAGTTTTTTTTTTTTTTTTTTTTTTCCTTTTTTTAAAAGTCATTTTATCTCTTGATTTGTATCTTCATGTATATGTATTTCAAGATAGTGTTTCAAAAGGTGTTGGTATTTTATCTTTATCTTGTGTATTTAATTATCTTTGCCTTATCATTTTTCCCTTTTTTTCTCTATGACGTGGTAAGATCAAATTAGAATTAGGATTAAACTACAAATAAAAATTTTCCTTTTATTGCATCAATAAAAAATATGAAAAAAAGATAAATCTTAATTTCAAAGGATTCAGATATTTATATCAGTATAATAATTTTAGAAAATATAAAACTATAGATATTAATTAATTGGTTATTGGATATTTTTAACCTTTAAAGATATAACGCCATATGTTCATATCTAGAGACAAAATAATGTTCTCTCTATGAATATAGAATTTCTTAACGAGTAATTTAAAAATACACTCAATACTTTTATATTAATAATTTCTGAAAAAAAAATAATATATAGGGAAAAAGGTTTCTGAACATGTAGGGAGTTTATAGATAAATTCATTGTGATTGTGATGATTAGGTGAAAATAGGGCATGCATAAATGTCATCAATATTAAAAGATAATGTTGCAATCACTAATCACGAGATTCTATTGATAAATTTTATTATAATTGCCTTTATTTATTAATATGAGGTTAAAATAATTCAAACATTTAAAAAGTCATATTTAAAATTATGTATTTTATAATTTTGCTTTTTACATGTATTAAGTTAGTAACCACTTCTCACGTGCAAAGCACGTGTGTGTTTACTAGTATTAAAAAAACGAGGGAGAAAAGCAAGAAATAAAAAAATCAAAATTTAAAAAAAAATAAAAGAAAAAACTTGAGGTAGCTTCTTGAACCTCCCATCTCTTATTAGCCTAAGATTTGCCTTCAAGAGGAGGAAAAAAAAACAAAACAAAAATAAGGAGGCACTCAAAATCTAATTACAAAGCAGGTCTTAATAAATGAAGCATATTCCACAAAGCTCTTGTTTAAGCATGCTTTTAAAACATCCATAACTTTGTTCAGCCCTAAATTTGTCCAATTCAATTTGTCTCCCAGTAGGATTATGGAGTCAACAGAAAGGAATTTTTATGTGGCACCAAAAGAAGATATGTAGCTTAAGAGAGTATCTTCTAGGCATAATGTCCAGAACCAAGACATATACATTATAAACAGAGAAACGATTGAGGAGTCCTCTGCCAATACATGGAAGGAGAACAAAAGCTTGGCTTAGCTCAAAAAATGATATTATTATGATCTTCATGCCTAAATGCAAAGCTTTCAGCTCCTATTTAAGGCAATACTAGGATTAAGAAACTAAGTCTCTAAATCCTAGGCCTCTACAACTGCAGACGATTTAGTGATATAAATAACCCCATACTTCAAGCCCTCACAAATCAAGTGAAGTTTTTAATTTCTGTATGTCAGAACAATAAATCACGAAAAGGCTACACTACATGTGTCATTGCCTTTTTTCTTATCATTTTTACTCATTTCCGTATTTCTGGTGAATCAAAAGAGTGTTCTTCCATGGAATCTACCAAAATTACGATCCATGAATTTTGAAATGACCAGTATAGCATTTAGCACTCTGCATCGGACTCACTACAACTTCCAGTATTTTCACAAGATAAAGACTATAGACCATCATCCTTGTAAGCATTGTCATCTTAGCCTGGCCAATGTTCCAATCTAATGTTAGATCCCACTGCAGAATTACACTCTATAAGAGAGAGCCTGTGGATATATTTTAGAAGAAGCAATCCACTTTAGTTTGTTTCTTCCATAGACTTTAAACTCTATCACATCCACCAGAAATAAAAATAATTTTCATACCTCTGAACTCTATATGAGTTGATTACTGAATAAATTCAAGAACAAAAACGAAACATCTAGTACCTGCATTGAACGCAATAATGCCCTCAAATCAGCATTCTCTGCCATTAGTTCTTGCTTCTTTACCTCATAAGCATCCACCTATCATTTGTACAGGAGTTGATGCAGCTTGAAAATACAAATAACAAAAGATTACAAAAAATAAAATCAAATAAAATAATTATCCTTCATACAATCATTTTATAGAAGTCGTTATCAGCCTTCTTCCCATTCCATGTACCACGTTGCCGACCTTCTTTCTGTTTACCCAAAGCATCAAGCCATTAGGTGAATGGGGTTTAGAAACACCCATTAAATATTCACACAACACCTAGTTAAAAGCGAATACCTGAAGCAAATTCATTATCTCCATTCCTGATCTAGATTCCTTCTTTTTCTCCATCAAAACTTGATTCAACCTCTCCTGTGAAGCAGAAAATGGTACATTAACCTGGGTGCACTTGAGTAAAACAATCAATTTATAGACTTTCCTATGGTGATAACATATGTGAAAAGAAACCTACCTGCAACTTTATGTACTCCTTTTCCTTTTTCTTCATTTCATGTATTTGTTGAGTCCTCACTTGCTGATGAAGGTTTGATAGATCCAAGTAATTTTTCAAGAAACAAGATTCCAATATTAACACCAGCCAAATTCTTATATCTGAAAATGAGAAATCATATTACTCTAACCTGATTACCAATAACCATCCTTTGAAATTCATCCCTTTCCTGCTGAAGCTTTTCAATCTGAGCCTTAAAGGTTGCTGTTGCTTTAGCTTCCTGATCATAGAAAACATTGTGAGAAAAAAAAATGCACAAAACCAAGCTGATATGAAACAGTCAATATCACCAGGCAACGGCAAATGAATGTTAGAAGGTTAAATGTTTCAAACCGTGCGAGTTATTGTGGCCAACTCCCGTTCTTTGGCTGCTAATTGTGCCTCAAGCCTCTCAACTTTGGCTTCTAACCTTGATATGTCAGACAGAAGTCTATAAAACAAAAAGCAATATCTTTGTTCAGGAAACACCAAATAAATAATTACATTGGAACAATTTATGCCCACATTCACTGAAAAAAAATAAGCCAAGTAGCATCCTCAGTGGAGAAAAGAATTCTAACAGAAGCTATGGAAGGTGCTTTGAAAACAAAAACAAAATTGGAAAAAAAAAAGATTAGATTAAGTAGAACTTTGAAGCAAACTTGCTTTACTTAATGAAAAAAAAAAACAAACACACACACACATTAGAGAAAATCCAGCAAGATCTCCCAAAACATGCTACACAATAAAGAACAGTAGAATTAAAATTTCAAACAATGAGATTCCAGATTACAACTTTACCGCTGTCTCTGCTCATTCGCAGACTCCCTATATTCAATATCCCGTTGTCTCTGCTGGAGAAGGGAATAGATGCAATTGCAGGTACGTGCAATTGAAACCTACAAAAAGGAAAACAAATCAAATCAAAAAAAAAAAAACAAAATTACGCGTGAAGAATAAAACCTAAGGACTACATCCACTTGGAAAAAAATCGACCACAAGCAAAAAATTAGAATTATAACAGAAAATTAAAAAACAGAAGGACCAGATCCACGCCACACCGGATCATTAGCAAATAGATCGAGAGACGCCGGAAATCCAAACGTAACGAGCGTCTGGTTTAGATACTTAGCGCAATGTTCTAAGTTTCCGGCATCGGCAAATGTATACTCCCTGAACACAAATCAAATCCCTAGATGAACAGCATTCTGGCGAATAAAAAAGTAGGAACCAAAATTTCTAAGAGAATGAACTATAACTCACCCGATTCCAAATCCAGGCTGGTTAGATGACTGCAAAGTATTCAACACTAATTAGAACAATAAAAAAATGCATATAAGAGAGTGTCAATCGAGTTTAAAGAATTTTATGGTTTTCGAAGCCATACACTGAGATCGAAATCTTCATCAGTTCCAGGCATCTCCAAGACTTTCTCCGCACGTTAATGGCGGAAGAGAAGGGAAAGAAAGGGGTTTTGAGTTCAGTCGTTTGCTGAAAATGGTGGGGAAATTTGAAATCTCGAGGTTTGACGTAAAACTGGGGATCGTTATGCGGGACTCTGCTAATGTGCGCGGTAGAGTGAAAGCGCTATTTGAATATTGGTGGGTGCAGATTTTAATGCAGCCACGGGATTCGTCGTCCGGATATGATCCAACGATAGAGACCGACTTGTGGTCCACCTCTAACTGTGTTGTTTTGGCGCTCATGGTGCTATGTTTTGGTTTTGAGGGAATGGTGTAGTAACCGAAGATATTATGGGGTCCGGTGACTTCCGAGCCAGACATTGACAGGAGTGTCATGATGATAGTACTAAAACAAAAAATTATATCAATAAATAGCGTGAAAAAAAAAAAAAAAAAAGAGGAAATCTACAGAGAAAGCCTTCAAGAAGGGACTCTAGTAGAATAAAGGAGAGTTGGGAAACCACTCTTTAATTATCATTTGGAGGACATATGATCCATTGGTCGTATCTTTTTAGCAAATGCCCGAAAATGAAAAAATATAGACCATTCAGTCTTGTTTATGAATTAAAAGTCCGTTGATGATGGTGAATTAGAAGTCACATGATGGCACTAATCCCCATTGAGAGATTTGTAACCCCCATCATCTAATTTGTAATTCCCTATCGATAAAATTGTAACTCCTATCATTTAGCTTGTAATTTTTCATCAATAGACTTGTAACTCCTATTATTTAACTTGTAACTTCTCACAATAGACTTGTAATTCTATTAACAAAACCAAATGATCTATATTTTCTCATTTCTGGAATCATTTGGTCATTTGTAGTCAAAAAGGTATGACCAATGGGTCATATGTCATCCAAAAGTAATTGAACAATAATTTTCCTAAAGTTTTTAAGAATATAATTGCTGCTTCATTCATATCACACCGCATAAAGGTTCTTACCATGTCACTAGAGAGGCATTAACACCTCTCCTTCAAGCAATAAATTTTCATTTAGGCTAGCATCTCCACCTTAACCAGTGCCGTGGATTGAAACTTTTTTCTCCGGCGTCATCTTCTTCTCCGTGAAACCAATAGAATATTAAGTCATCATGTTAATGTCATGATCCTAAATGTTTAAGTGCTTAACCAACGTAGCTTTTGTAAGTCTTGGGATGCGTTTGGTATTTCTTAATTAAATATTTATTTTGACTTTTTGCTTAATAAAAGCACTTTTTAAAGTTGCAAGATTTTCTGGAAATGTAAACTAGATAAGTATTTATTCATAATAAGTAGAGAAAGACTACTTGGAAAAGAGAAGTTAATAGCTTCTCCTTCCACTCTAGAGTGAAGCTACCGATTGGCGTCTTTCATTTCTCACTCAATGCTCTTTGCCTCTTCATCCCTCCATGTTCTATTTAGCCATCTCTTTGCAGGAAACCTTTACCTATACACTTTCATCTCTCTGCATATACCAGATACTCCACTACTATTCTAAACACATCAGATGAGTGTTTGGGGGTAGTTGCCACTTGTCGTGAAAGGTAGGTTGGATCTCGAGGGAGGAGCTGCTAGAGTGGGAACAAATGGCTTCCCTTCTGCATTGCCCATTATATAGGGAAGATTGGTCTTTGCAGGTTTCAAAAACAAAGGTGCAATAGACTGAGTGAGATTCGGCTACAAAAAAAAAAAAAAGAAATAGACGAAGGAAAATACCATTCAATCCAACTTCAACATCCCAAAGTCGCTCACAACCAGTTCAATCAGCAAATTCTAGCTATCTCTATCACCAGTATTGATGATACTGAAGGCGGGAGATCAAAATTTTGAAAGAAATTGTGGAGGCATGTAAGGATTAGGGGACTTCCTAGGTTCTCGATCTTGGGGTTGACACCAATTTGATCTCCCAAATGAATCACCTAGCTTCACTTCTACATGTTTGGTGGCAATATGGGTTCGTTATTTCTAGACATCTTCAAATATTGTATTCATAGGAAGAGCAGATGAGAAGGTGTTAGGGTTTGTTTTAATTGAGGATCCGGTCTCTTTTCTTAGATGCTGCTATCTTAATAAGAGCTTAAACAAAAGTTATTATCAAACATCAATTATTTTAAATAAGCAACTTTGATACCTATGGATAAGTACTTATCCATAAGCACTAACAATCCCAAGCGCTACCTTGGAGCAACGATTAGGCACGTAAGAAATGGTATTAAAGCAGGCATCACGTCCTGGGTTCTAGTCATGGAGAGAGCGACCTACAGGTTGGATTAAAATGCCTTGGTATTACATATAGGCATATAGCTAGGGGCATGAAATTTTGTGCAATGCTTTAATGCATGCATTGCATTCTGTTACGGTCGTGAGATGCTACCATGTGAAGCATCTCATGATCAATGCTTTTTTCATGGTTGTAAATTTTTCAAGTGGGGCTCATTTGAAAAAACACTGACTGTGATATGCTCTACGTGGCAGCACCTCACAGTCACAGTAGAATGCAATGCAAGAATGCACCTCACAGCCACCAAGAGTGAAAGAGCTATCATCAAGTTAGCTACAGAAGCACAATGAAATGCTATGATCCTAGATGTTACTAGGGGAAGGCACACAATATGTGTGTAGCAAAAGAATTAGATAAGTGTAGGTAATTAATTGAGGGTTAAAAGAAAATAACATAAAAATAAAGGCCATTTTAGGCTATTGTAGGTAATTATATGTATAAGGGGAGGATAAAAATAAAGAGAAGAGAAAGTGAAGGGCATTTTAGATAATTGGAGGTAATTATATGTTAAATATTAGTGATTAAAATAAAAAGTGAGCGGTAATTTAGGTAGTTAATCTTAGTAAAGAATCTTAAGGATTCTCTTCATAGAAGTACTATTTCATGGAAAGAATATAGGAGTCGTTTTTTGGATAAAGTGAAGGATGATTGTTATAGAAAATGTAGGAAGGAAGGAGTTATGTAACTGATTAGGAAGAGTGGAAATAGCTATTCAAAATAGGCAAGGGAGCAAAAGATAAACATATCCCCAACATAATGCATTATTGTAAGAATTTTTAAAAAATATTTTAAGAATAAGAGAGTATTAGTTTTTGACACGCTTCTGAAGAGTTATAAGTGTTTAACTAACCAAAAAAGTTCCTGGGGCTTTCAGAGCAATGGTTAGGCATAACTCGTTGCCTATGGGTTTACATTTGCCATTATTCTTCTTCATTTCTTTAATCAGATCCTTGGTCCTTTCTTCTAAGATGCACAGTGATGATAACAATTGAAGCCATCAAGACCATCACTTCCTCTCAACTTATCTAGCAAAATCTTGCCCCACATCTTTATTACATCTTCAAAAGTTATGCTTAGGCTCCATTAAATGCTCGGATTCCTCTTATTCCCAAACGCTCAAAATCGGATCAGCTTGAAGAGACTGAACAACCTCATTCTTGCATAAAAAGTAGAAAAACCAGCAGATTATTCAAGGCCTAATTAATATGTATACCCTTGCAGTTTACTTTGCAACAATCGACACAAACCAAAAGGAAAGCCCTTTTTTAATATAGTGTGCATACGGCACTTATCCACGTAGTTAACGTGGGATTAGTTTATGTGATTATAATTTTTAATGGATTGGAATTGGGTAGTTTTATTTAGGATGGTGTAGTGTTTTTTGAGAATTTAGGCATTGGAATATTTTTATTTAGGATAGCATGGTAGCATTTCGATGGACTATTTATGGCAATCAAAAGCGAGGGCCAGAATCCTGAAGAATATTCCCCAGGGTCCGTGTGCGCACCTAAAACCTGGATCCTAGATCGCACACCGGGCGCACGTTCCGTGCGTGCCTCGGGACATTTGGAGTCGCCACTGCCTGAGAGGTGCAGGCAGACACGGTTTTGCCCTAATCGGGTCTAAGTCTGGTCTGCGGCTTTTTCAGAGTTCTAGCTAAGTCCTCGGTTACGTCAGGGGAAGCCCTAAGACACCCCGGCCCGCCCCGTCGGTTTGACAGGTCCCTCGGGTCTCCCTGGTTTTTGAGTCAATTTCACCCTTTTCCTAGACCAGCATGCTACCTTGTTAGGTCTGGCGGGGCCCTCTGGAGGTGTGGGTCCCTATTTATTTGATTTTATCTTTTTATTTATTTAAGTGAAGTGGGTCGGACCCGGGTCCCGTTGGAAGACCCGTGGGTTGCCATGGTTGGGCCTTGGGTCCAGTTGGGTTATTGGGTAACCCATTTGGTTATTTATTGAAGCTTTATTTATTTACAATTCATTTGGGCTTAACGGGCTTGGAATGGGCCCATTAGCCAAGGGTCAAGGGGCCTGGGCCTGTTTATTGAAAACAGGCCTAGTATGGCCAGTCAAAGTGTGGGCCACTCAAGTAGGCCCAAGGTGGTCTAGATGGGCCCATATGGGCCCATGGTCCATGGAGGGCTAAGAATAGCCCAATCAACTTCTTGGGTCGATTTAAACCGGTTTAGGTAGGAAATAGATCCAACCAGGCCGAAAAATTACATTTTTTTTTATGTTACTTTTACATCTGCCCGTATTTTTTATACAGTCCACCCTTGCCCGTGAATGAAATCCAATTTGCCTCGCCCGTGAAGCAAACACGGTCCTGACTGGACCGCTTTGAGTTTACGGGCGCAGCTTATTCTGCGCTTTTGCTGCTGATTCTTCTCGGGATCTGTTCCGTGACCTCTTGGGAGCTTTATGCAATAACTGTTGAAGTTTCCATCTTCTCCAGATTCTATACTTGTTTCATTTGGCTTAAAATGCCATTTTTCTTCTTCCTTTTGTTCTTCTTGAAGCAACAAGACATCCTCTTGATTTGTTTACCTCCAATTTTAAGAATGGAATATGGGATATTTACAGAGAATTGAGTAACCTTAAGGAAGTCATATCATAGAACAAGGAGGATCATTAAATTAGTTTCATCAAAGTGTCATTTGGACACTTTCTTTCTTTCTTTCCTTTATATATGATCAACTCCTTTATAAACTTAGCTTGCCATGACTTAAAAGAAAACAGCAAAAGGTTAGTGGAAAATGTATAATGTACCATAACTTGAAGAGAAATGAAAACTTATCATATTGTATTTGAATGGGTGAAAAATACTTACAACGCAGTTTATGACTAGTTTTAATGGTTCCTCTGAATTGGAGCAACTTCGGCAGTGCTTCCGCGTCCTCCGGGATTTTCTAGGTTGAATTTAAAAGAGCCTTGATGGGAGGTTGGGTTTAAGAAGAGGCTTTTGGAGGTTTAGGCATGGTTTTTAGGATAATAAGGGCATTTTGGGTATTTTGGTGTTTGGGATTGGGGTGGTGGCACTTGGACAGGGGTTGGCCATGGTTTGTAGGAGAGGGAGAGGGTGGAGGCCTTGGGAGTCGGCTTGTTGAAATGAGGGGGGTTGTAAAACCCCGAATTTTCCCAAATATTAAAATAAAATAACAATTAATATTCTTTAGGATTATTATGGATGGAAATAATTTATTATTGTAGAGAATATCGTTATTAGTGAAGATCGGGAGTTTGGCGCAGATCGGAGCGTCTGATCGTGAGTTATCGCGGTAAGATTAATATTTTAAAGCTAAAGTATTTTGATTGGGCGATGTGCATTGAGTTTGTTGTGTGTGCGTTGCGTGGGATAGAAGGTATATATATATATATATGCTAAAATAACCTAAACGAATAAGTTGGGAAGACTTGCTCGTATTCGTTAGCCGCACGACGGAGAGCGGCGGTAAGAGCGACCAAAGAAGAAGGAGGAAGAGGTTGCTCTGGTTTTCTTCATCCCAAAGGAGTGCTTTTGAGTCTGAGAGTTGCTGTTTAGAGAAGGAAGATGAGAGCACACGTTCAAGAGGTAGGTAGCACCGATTTCCGTTTCGTTTTGTGTTTTGGAGGTTAATCGATCGTATTGCATGTTTTAGTGTTATATATACATGTATTTAGCTTGATATCATTCATATAATTATGTTAGAATCATCCTGGACATGAAAAATCAGATTTCTAAACATTTTATGTTCGTTTTTGGGAGACCGCCTACCTCTCTGTGCTCGGCGATCCTCAGCGATCCTGGGCGCTAGTGTAAAATTTAAGACCGCCGAATATCGCTTGAAGACGGACCGCGGGCGACCTATTTTGTACTACCGCCGACCTTTGACCGCCTAGGCGATCCTGAGCGATCCTAGGCGCTCTAGCAAAAAAATGCAATTTTGACAGTTTTTCATCCCTTTTCTTCTCCAACCCTTTCCCAGACAACCCAAGCCTCTCGCATAGCACCCTTATTACATGAAAGACATTTAAGTAAATGTCCTGTGTATTTATTGCTCAATTTACTTAAGTCTTTACATGTAAATAAGGTTTTACCCCCCATTTAGAACCAATAAAAATACTTCCAAGGTCTAATTCCCAGCCAATAAAAGTCAACTTTCCAGTTCATGCCTAAATCCCGGTTTTTATCAAAAAGCCCGGTTTGGGTTTAACACCCAGATGAGTGATTCAGGAGCCCATAAAATTCTAGGAGATGTGTTTACCTTTCAATAGACTACAACCAAAATTTGAGCTCGAAACTCCTTGTAGATTTGTCTAGAAAAATTATATACCAAAATTCAGCGTTTTTAACTAGACTTAGAATATTTTTGGGGTCCGAAACTTTTTGTCTCAGAATTGATTGATTATTGGTATGGTGACCTTATTAGGGATCCTAAGACTATTTCATTCATCCAAAATGTATTTTGAGAACTTTATGACATTCATAGTCCCTAAATCATTATAAAATAGGGTATTTGGATTTCCACCCTTTGTAACACTTCTCTAAGATTATTCTTAATGTGTCCCTGAAGGCCACTTACACTAAAAGGTTCATATTAGATATTTAACCACCTTGTTTTATGATTTAGTACAATTTGGGGTTTAAAGATGATCAAATTCACTTGAAATGGTTACAAGGATTCTATATAGGTAATTTCCTTCTGAAAATATAATTGGACTGTGGACTGAATGCCATGATGGCTATAAGAGATTGTATCATCTGCGGATGAGATATGTGACCACCTGCGGGTGAGATGACCTCCTGCGGGAGAGATGAGACCTCCTGTTGGGGGAGATGTGATCCTGATTGGATTGCATCCCACAGGGGAGAGACCACCTGCGGGTGAGATGAGACCTCCTGTTGGGGGAGATGTGATCCTGAGTGGATTGCATCCCACAGGGGAGAGACCTCCTGCGGGAGAGATGAGACCTCTTGTTGGGGGAGATGTGATCCTGATTGGATTGCATCCCATAGGGGAGAGACCACCTGCGGGTGAGATGACCTCCTGCGGGAGAGATGAGACCTCCTGTTGGGGGAGATGTGATCCTGATTGGATTGCATCCCACAAGGGAGAGACCACCTGCGGGTGAGATGAGACCTCCTGTTGGGGGAGATGTGATCCTGATTGGATTGCATCCCACAGGGGAGATATGTGACCTCCTGCGGGAGAGATGTGACCTCTTGTGGGGGAGATGTAATCACGATGTGATTGCATCCCACAAGGGAAATATATGTGATTACCACCTGCGGGTGAGATGTGACCACCTGCGGGTGAGATATGATGACTCCTGCCGGAGAGACCTCATGTAGGGTAGATGTGATTACTGCGTGATTGCATCCTACATGGGAGAATGTTGTTATCAGATTGAGACTTACTATTAATTATGAATGACATGATCTACATTTGAATCAGAAGAGTTTGATTTATATTATATTGCCTTTCTAATTGAAACGAAGGTTACATAATAAACTCTCTTTATTCCGAACCCTGATTAGATTTTGGTTTCATATGGTGATTAATCGTTCTTATTATCGACCGTGACTACCTGATTATTTTATCGTGCATGAATGATTACTTTTATATATAAACTGTTTCTAGCATGTATGTGTTACCTACTGAGATAGTTGTATCTCACCCCTACTTCATATTCTACTTTTTCAGGTTATCTTGGAGAGGACGCCACGGGTTAGACAGATAGTGGGTTGAAGTCTAGAAATTTCATATGAAAAGAGTAGGATGATTTTATATAGTTGTATTTATTTTATTGGAATCATAATAGATGATTGTGTAGGATATTAAGAGTTAGTTAAATTTGTAGTTGCCTTTCATTTGATTAGTGAATGTAATTGGATGATTCAGCTTCTAATAAGTGATGTAAGCTTCCTAGTACTCTGATAAATCTTAACTCTTTATTTCCTTATATTTGAACTGATTGTAATGTACCACAAGTTAATGCCTTGATCCGAGTCAAAATGAGAAAAAAAAATGACCCGGATTCGGGGCGTTACAGGGGTGGCCTCTCTATTTATAGGCAAAATTTTCGTGCCTGTATTTGAAATACGGGCATGCCTTGCCCGTACTTCAAGTATGGTCGTGCCTTGCCCGTAATTCAAATACGGGCGAAAAACGCACATTTGTAAATCTCGCAGAATCGGCCGTACGGGACGCGTGTCCAGCCATACAGCAACGCATGTCTTCTTCCAGAAGCTTGCCCGTATTTGAAATACGGGCATGCCCTGCTCGTAATTGAAATACGGTCCAGCACGTTTTTAAAATGTTTGGATTTCAAACCTTTATTCAATTTGGTTTTTTGCAAGATTTCGTCCGATTTCTTTGATTATTTTATTGAAAAGCGAGATTCATTTTATTAAAATATTATTAAACACATTTATCTTATTGGTTTATTTCATTTTTGCTGCCTTTTTGCCACATGGGCAGTTTTTCTGAAACTTCAACTGCTCATAACTTCTTCGTCCGGTGTCCGATTTCATCAAACTTAGTGTCGTTGGAACCGGCTCGGAACCACCTATCCATTGGGATCAAGTTTGGCAGTTGAATTGGGGTCGAGCAAAAAGTCAACTTTTCGCTCCCCAAAAGTTTGATCAGCTCATATCTTTTTCATCTAGACTCCGATTCCAGCAAATCCAGTTGCGTTGGAATCGTGTCGAAATGCTCTTTTCAATGAGATGAAGTTTGATGGTCAAATTTACTTGAATCAAAAAAGTCAATTTTTGACCCCCTCAAGGTTTGACTTTTAGTTTGACTTTTCATTTTTCTTTATTTTGGGGGTGCAAAAATCAGGTGCTAACAGTCCGCTTTACTAATAGTGTAGATATCTCCTATTCATTTTTTTCAACTGAGTTTTGTTTTTATGTTTCAATCAAAGTTCAAGAACTCCACGTAGATAAAATTTACGAGAGGGATCTCTTGTTCACACTTTTCTTTTGTACTGTCAATGAATGAGTTATTTTCCATTCTGCTATGATATATGACAGTAACTATGGGGATCTATGCATTGATCCAACATATACTGGATAAAAAATGGGATTTGCAGATAGACCTAAATCATGGGGAGTCTTGAAGACCAAAGAAATTAAAAAAAGAAGACAACAATGCCAGAAAAGAGAGCTTCAATCTACAGTGCCGGAGAAGCCGAAACAAAATGAGTGTTTCCCATCTTGTAGAATCTAACAAAAAGCCTTGACGGAGGGCGTTAAAGCCCTTTGCTGATACGGCAAGAACTTCCACGTGGCACGATGGCATTGAAGCCGCAAGGATCAAAGCAGACAAAAATTGTAGACGATGTGAGCCGTATAATTGGGGCACTATTGCTTTAAGAGAAAATTATCGTACGATCAAGTTTTTCCCCTAAAAAGTTTTTTTTAATCCTACATTTTCATTGTATGACCACTACAACAAAGATTTTCAAAGTTTTGGACCTATTAGTCCTCCATGTCAGCAACTCTTGTTCCGTAGGTAAAAACAAATAGTTTTACCCTCCAACTTACTTGGTTCAACCACTTTATAAAAGGGTATGAATAACTAAATTGTTTCCAGGGTAAAAACGGGTGAACCCCTCTTCTTACGCTAAACTTGTGAGCCCCTTTTCTTGCACTTAAATCAAAACAAAAAAAGTTTTCGTTTAAAACCATCCTTTCCTCCACGACGCGTGATCGCGATTGACGACAACTTGGGAAGCGAGATTGGCAACGACAGTTAGCTGAGAAGCGGTGAGACCCTTCCTCTTTGCCCTCTTCTTCCCATACTCTTCTTCATATTCTCTCTTCATTCAAAACCTTTCTTCTCCCTTCTTCCACAACGAGATCTATTGATAGAAATGTGGGAAGGGTGATTGACAACAACTATTGAAGAGGTGAGACCCTTGGGGGGAGGGGGGGGGGGTGGTTTTACTGAGGATTATATCTATTTTGAGTAGTACAAAAAAAATAGGTAAATTGACTGTTGGTAATTATATCTATTTTGACGACCTACGTTCTCATTCTGCTTCATTATGTCTGTTTTGACGACCCACCTTCTTGTGCCATCATAGGGAGATTTTCAGTAATTAGAGTAATACAAAGAAATGGGTAAATTGATGTTTAATATAGAAAAAATTATATCCTATAATATAGAACCCTCTATTGTAATAGACTAAAAATCCATTCATCATTTCCCTATAATACAGAAAAAAATGGTGGATATTAGTAATGGAGATTTTCACTTTTTCTTCCCTATAAATTGATCCTCAACGAAAATGTGCCATCATAAAGGAGATTTTTAGTATGATTCCATTACTACAGTTAAAATGGTGGGTTGTAGTATATGTTAATGATTCTTTGACTATTTTGATCTGGACCATAACATAACATAACATATTCCTTTGACTACTGAAGAAGTCATATGGTCCAGATTAAAGAGTTCTTTAATCTGGACCAATATAGTCAAAGAATTCTTTGACTATTTTTATCCAGACCATAACATAACATATGTTAATGATTCTTTGACTGTTTTGATATGGACCATAAGATAACATATACCTTTAACATAACTATGCATTGGCTGAAATGTATAATCTTCTTCAAAGTTGGAAAAAACTTTAAAGTTTGACTATTTTGATTACTTTACAAAAAAAAAAATCATTTTCAGTATTACTCCAATTTACCCATATAATGTTAATTTTAGTGGATTTTGATATCTAAGAATCTTTAATACTGAATATATGTTTATATATTTTGGTTTCTTACATATAATGCCATTACAATTGTAGTGATCTTTGTGTTGTTAATTTTACAGACTATGGCTGAATTTAGGAAGATAATATTTTGCTTTTGTTCCTTGGGTCGTAGGATATCCTATAAAGAAGACGGTAGTTTATTTGTTGAAGGTGGTCAGTTTGCTGAGATTTGAGTTAATGAGACCACTTCTTACTATGTGTTTGTTTCAGAAACATGTCAGAAGTTGGGTGTGGATCAAAATGGTGCTATAGTTAAGTATGTGACTTCTTTTGATAAAAGAAGATTATGTTGTTTGAGTAGACAGTTAAGTATGCTGAATCTTTAAGAGTTTAATGATAACACTGCCGATGTTTTCGTATATACACCGGAGGATCACAATGGCGATGGAAATGTGTTAGAAAGAATTATATCTTCTATAGCTCCTATACCATTAGCTAGATCAGTTTCATCCCATCAATCATCATCAAGTTGGCTTGATATTTTTGAAGGAAAAGGGCAAGTCTTTAACAACGTTGTAGCCTTAAATACTACAAGCTTGTGAAGAATGATGCTAAGAGATTACGTGTTCATTGTGCTGTAAAGGGATGTCCATGGAAAATCTACACAAGTATAGTTGGTTGATTCGAAATATTTCAAGTTTTTAAATATAAGCCAAAATACATGTTCATATTGCCAATGATGAAACTACCATATCTCCCTAAACATCGAAGCAGATAGATATGTGATGTTATAGAAGAAAGGGTGCAAGATACTCCTAACTACCCAGTTAGGGAGATTATTTCTGACATTAGACATGAATATACAATGGATATTAGTTATAATCAAGCTAGCTTGGAGGAGAAAAAAAGAAGCAAAAGAAATGATTCATGATGTGATGAAGGGGACATACGAGTTTATTCCATCTTATTTCCAGCTTTTAAAGGATTCTAATCTAGGAACAATGGTAGAATATTTGGGAGATGGAACATTTTACCAATTATTTTTGGCTTTCCACGCTTCACTAGAGGGATTTTGTAATGGATGTAGGCCTCTTTAATTTATTATTGGTTGCTTTCTGAAAGAGCCATACTTAGGAACTCTTGTATTTGCTATTGCCTTGGATGCGAATGATGGCTTGTATCTTGTAGCATGTACTATCATATATGGCAAGACTTTGATGATTGGCATTGGTTTTTACAACATTTGAAGTCAGCCATTGTTGATGAAAGGGAGCTTATCATTATTTCAAATAGGAATCAAGCGACCTTAACTGCGGTTCCTATTGTTTTTGGGCATACTATGCATCACGCACACTGTTATAGGCATTTTAAGGAGAATTTTAAGAAGTTTTGAGGAAGTATCACATATAAAAAAACCTGAGGGATACATAGAAAAGAGACTTGACAAAATTGCATATTCAAGAGAAAGATCAGAATTTGAACAAGCCATGATATGGTTGCATCATAATTACAATGAAGTTCATCAGTGAGTTCTTGAAAAATAACCCCGCACATTGGGCCAATGTTGTGTATCCTGCAAAGAGATATGATAAGTTATATAGCAATTTGACCGAGTCATGTAATGCTTGGGTACTTCATGCTAGGGAATTACCTATCATGGGCTTGGATTTGACAGTCCTCGCATTGATGATTGACTTAAGTATAACATTGCTGAAAATGAAAAACTATAAATAGTTGGAAATCTTGAGTTGAGGTGACTGAAAATGGCACTTACTATTCAATTAACTTGGAGGAAAGGACATGTAATTGCTTGGGTTTGTTAATTTCTAGGAGGCACAACAATGGGTTTATGTTGTGTTGATGCATGCAGCACCCCTTAATGGCCAGCTATGTTGCATGTCAATAATTTGTATGGGGATGAAAGCCATCTGGCTTCAGTAGAACAATCATTTAGGGTATGTCTTCCACGTGTACATCGCCCCCTAGCAAGGCCAAAGAAGAAGCGAATTGAGTCACAGCCAATGGAATGAAGGGAGCTACATTGCAGTTGATGCAATGGAGTGTGGCACAGTCCAACAACTTTTAGAGCTGCAATATAGGTAAGTAACAGAAGTGATTATTGTGGTAGGAATGATTACTACATTTTATAGTCATGTTTAAATGCTAATTTTCTTTTTTTTCGTTTATAAACTAGAACAATAACTAATAGGTAATGCATGTGAATAAACCCACAGAAGAACAAAAGAATAATCATGCACTCAAATCAAAAGCCAAAGAATCCTCAACATCTCAACCACAACTACAAGGCCTAAGCACCCATTCTAAATCACATCATGAAATATAACATTGGCCGGTAAGGTGGGACTCTTCAAATGTATCAGATTTGGACCATTTCAGATTCCAAAGTTGTAGTATTTAAGGCAGTCATAAGCACTTCAATTCCTAATCTTATAATATGGTAATGAGTAAGAAAGCAAGGAATGTTGAGAAGAGCACATCTCTTATCTTATAAGAGACTTAGAAGATGCCCCTGAATTTTACCAAAAGAAAAAGGACAAAAGATGTCCTTGTTAATAGGTAATAAAATCCAAAAAAATAATGTATTAGTTAGAATTATATTGTATGCCACATTTTAAAAAAAAAGTACATGTTTTGATCGTCCAGAAACCCTTCTATCTTTTTCTTTTCAATTATTCACTCATTCCCCCTTTGATCCTATTACTTCTCCTATTTAGACTTGTTTTTATATAGTAGATGTATTTTCTTCATTGAACCCTTACCGTATAACAACTTTATTATATTTTGACCAAAAATAAGAAATTGCAATTGGTCCTTATCTATTTCAAAATGTCTTCATTATATATTCCTAAAATCTATCACAGCTTTTTATTGAACTTTCATATCCCTCTTAAATTTGGCATATCAGTCCCATTTTCTAATCCTCTATACTTCATGTTCTTTCAAACCTTTTCTCTTTAAATTCTTAAGGTGCAAGTATCTTGAAATATGAGAAAAGCTTGAGTTGGTTGTTATGACAGATCAAAGCATATCACACAGAAGAATCATAAAATCAATTCAAACATCCACTTGATACCATCCCAATGGCAAATATGTAAGAGTTTCTACAACAAGTATTTGTAGATAATGTGTTACACAAATCACATGCTAAAAAAACTAATTTGGAACCCCTTTCTCGGGTATCTAACTGTTTAAGTGACCAAGAGGATGAGTTGCACTTGGGATGATTTTTCACAAGAACTTGGGTGATGCATAAAACAGGATAATTGAGTGATAAACTTTTAATCTTAGTAATGGATTAATACCAAATATGGTGGCACATTTTTTTTTGCCAATTGATGACACATTTCTAACATGAAACAGATATAAAAATGGGTAAATTGGATACCACAAGAAGGAGAGGAGTTAAAGACAATTCTAAATCCAAGCACACTTCACCAAAAATTAGTGAAATAGAAAAAAATTCATGATTCAAAAATTAATGAAACATATATAATCCTCAGTTTAGGAAGAAAAAACCCAAACCATACAATCAAATCATGAAACAGACCCTAAGAAGGAGAATAAGAGAACTGGGGAAAAGAAGGGAGATCTAGAAGGGTCTCACCTCTTCAATCATTGTTGCCAATCGCCCTTCTCAAGTTCTCGCTAATAGATCTCACCGTGGAAGAAAGAAGAAAAAGGGTTTTAAATGAAGAGAGAATATGAAGAAGAGTATGGGCAGAAGAAGGGAGAGGAAGGATCTCACCACTTCTTAGCTAACCATCGTCGTCAATCTCACTTCCCACGTTGCTGTTGATTGTTGTTGTTGTGGACAAAGGAAGGAGGATTTGGAACAAAGACTTTTTGTTTTGATTTGGAACAAGAGTGTAAAAGAAGAGGGATTCATCTAGTAAGTTGGATGGTAAAACTATAGGGAACAAGAGTTGCTGACGTGGAGGAATAATTGGTCCAAAACTAAGTGGTCATACATTGAGAAGGTAAGAGGGTGTTTGGTAACGTTTTCAAACACTGTTTTTTTTTTAAACAGAAAACCAAAAACATGTTTGGTTTAGATAGTTTTCAAATGGTTTTTTAGAAACACGGTCTGGAAAACAACCCGTTTTTAAAAACTGGAATTTTCAATTTTTAGAAACCACGAACTGTTTTTCAGTGGCATTTTTGTAATATCCTTTTCGTTTTCTCCTCGATTCTGATCTCTGATCATTCAAAGATCACCTGAGTTCCAACTATCAGTTTGGTACCAAAGCCACAACTGAAGTTCCCATCGCTGTAAGATCAACATTTCGATAAAAAAAATCTCAAGACTTGAGGATCTAAGGGACGGAGCCCTTGTACTACTTGTCCATCTCAAGGCGATTGGCTTCTTGCAATAACACCAACGGAGACAAGGCTCTTCATCTCCTCAAAACGTGGCTGCCATCTCAACAAGAAATCTCTGATGACGAGATGAAGAAGATCTGGAATGGCTTGTTCTGCTGCGTATGGCACGTAGACAAGTAGACCTTTCAGGTGGGGCTCATCAATCGATTGGCTTCCTTGCTGGGGACTATTGATCTCCCACTCTCCATTTAGTACTTCGAGGTTTTCTTGATCATCATTCAGCAGGATTGGAGCGGAATCGATTTTCCCAGGTTAGACAAGTTCTATCTTTTGATTTGAACTTTTCTTTGCTATCTTTTCATTCTTTTGAGAGTGATTTCGTAGGATTTGGAGCTTTCGAGTTGATTAGTGGGTGTTATGGAAGAAAGGACGTTGGTGTTTTGGAAGAAGGACGCTATTAGCTGTTAATAAATTTGCTCATTAAACACTGCATGCTGCATGTTTGTAAAAATGCCTCAACTAGTTTATTTCAAAGAAATGTGAAAATTAGTTTTTGCATTATGACTTTCGAAACATATTTTTGTTGATTTTGAAAACTTGAATCGTTTTTTATCAATTGTTATGTCACGACCCGGAACCAGGTCTGCCCATCCATGGCACTCACCTGTCCCCGGTCGTCACGGGTAGGTCTTCAACCTAATTGAAATGCGGATAATTTAAAACTTTTTCCTAATACACTTGAAAGTGATAGAACAATTTATGCATGTGCGTATCCAAAGTGTATATATATAGAAATAGCAAGTCCCGTGGTGGACTTACAAAGTGAATCATATAACTACTTGGGTTGTTACAAAAAGATAGGTTCTAATCGCTCATCTCAGTTATAAGGTTTACAATCCAAAAAGTACAACTACCACATAGGGCTACAACTCGGTCCGGGTAAAACCGAATCCGAACCAGCTTCAGTTCGATTTGGTTCGGTTTTTTATATGTCTGGTTCGGTTTTGGATTTAAAATCTCCAAACCAAATTAAATCGGTTCAGTTCTGGGTTGTGTGATCGGGTAAACCGAACTGAACCGAAATAATGCATTTCTCTAACCCGGACCGAACCGAAAATACATATTTATATATATATAATTTTACCCTTAACTTTTTAACATAATACAAACGAACCTCTCTCTTAAATGACTAAATCTCTCCCAAACCCTAAACCCGACCTGCCTCCCTTCTCTCCCCTAACTCTTCGCCGCACCTGCCTCCCTCTTTTGTATGCTCTGTTGTTTGTTTAAAAATGGCTTCTGTTCTTCCCCGTCTTTCATTCATAAATTAGTTTTAATTCCTTATCGTTTTTCTGTTTTAGGTTTTGGTTCTAGTAGCTGGAATGGAAGCATGCATGGGGTTTTGATAGGGGCCAGAGGTCCATTCACTCCATCTCAGTGAATTGAGCTGGAACACCAGGCCTTGATCTACAAATACATCACTGCAAATATTCCAATACCATCCAATCTGCTTATCCCCCTTAGAAAAGCTCTCAACTCTTCTGGCTTCTCCGGATTGTCAGCCATTCCCTTGAGGCCCAATACATGTAAGCTTGTTAGATGAATGGTTGCTCTGTTTTCTTAGTTATTTGTTCTTTTGTGGACTCAATCCTTAAATTTTAAACTCTTCTTTGTACTTAGTTTCTGCTAATGCCTTGATCTTCAACGGCTACGTTCGCCTACATTCGTTGATTTTGGAAGAGAAATTTTATTGTAATCTAAAATTTTCATTGCAGTAAATAAGCTTCGAACGACAGGAAGTTTCTTGTATGATTCATATTGCCCTTTTGCCTTCATCCTTTGCTTGTCTTTCTTTTTTCCCTCTCTTTGTTGATTTTAGTCTTTACCGTTGCGTTTGTAGTGAGATGGGGTTCTTCTTTCCATATGGGTTTCTCCGGCAGCACTGATCCCGAGCCTGCCTCCCTTCTCTCCCCCTTCTCTGGAGCATCCTTGCAAGTTCCTTCAGGTTATATGCATCTTATTTTCCAATCGATGGACACCGTGATGTCTTCAGCGTCTCAAATTTCACTCCAATTTTCTAGGAACTTCTGGGGCTTGTTTGAGGTTATCAATACAAAGTTAAAACCCGAAACCCAACCCAAACCGATTGGTTTGGGTTGGGTTTCAGGTTTTATATAAATAATCGGTTCAGTTTCGATTTGGGCAATTCGGTTCTGAGGTCGGTTCGGTTCGGTTCGGTTCTAGACCGACCATCAGTAAATTTGGTTTGGTCTTGGGTTGAA
This sequence comes from Buxus sempervirens, assembly GCA_947561395.2. NCBI lineage: Eukaryota > Viridiplantae > Streptophyta > Magnoliopsida > Buxales > Buxaceae > Buxus > Buxus sempervirens. The sequence continues at coordinate 25,347,448 of OX387189.1, forward strand.
GCCAACCCGAACCAAACAGCACAGAGTTGCAGCCCTACTACCACATACATGAAAAATGACACTCTAGGTAGGACGGTAGTAATCCTCCTCTCTATACCCCGGTGCTTTCTCCTTTCCTCTATCCCCAATCCGGTCCTTTGCACCGGACATCGACGGCTCTGAAAACAAAACCGATAAAACAACTTATGAGACAAATGTCTCAATAAGCAACACATGCATGCTCGATAAAACACAATTCATGCTAATATCATTCCGAAGAAACCATGATATGCGGGTAGTTGAAATAATAGTTAAACCTTCATCACTTCAATATAATACAAGTGATGTAGTTCTATGCTTACGTGTACAAGTCAAGCAAATAAAATATCACACATCAAGTCATATGAAGTTATTATCTAGGTGGTTTAATACGTATTGCACATGACCCCATCTAACTCCACTGATTCCTCATGGTGGGTTAGGCATCCAACGCCGATCACCCTTGACGTTAGGCATCCATATGCCGATTACCCTTGATGTAGGGCATCCATGCCGATTCCTTATAGCAATGGGTATTGGCCATCGATGTTCCTTGGTGCTAGGATGATACAAGATAATACAATAGAACAAAATTAACTTGGTCATGGCATTATATACAAACACACCTACTTAAGATTTCTGGATCCATAACTTAAGGTTGTTCATTATGCAATTATTCCTTAGTTCATATCATATAACAATTCATGCTACTCACGCATGTACAATCTCAAGGGTAGCTCATAGCCTTACCCATGTCAACTTGGGCCAAGCCCTTTTTCATTATTTGTGAGACCCCAGATTTTTGATTATTTGTTTAAGTGATTAAGCAAGAAACACTTGGGTAAATTCTAAAAATTGTATTCTATATTGTGAAGGTGAATTGGAAGAAGCCTAGACTTGAAGCCAGCCAAGTGGCTAAGTCCAGGTTTATCATAAATGTATAAAGTAAGCCTTCCTTTTATTTGAGTGATTCCTAAGTTATTATATAAATTCATTCCATGTGGGAGAGACAATGGCCAAGTGGTAATTTGTTGTGTGCAATATGAGGAGAATGGCAAGATGGTGAATATTGGTGTTTCATAAGGATAAGGGCAAAGTGGGAAAGTGACTTAAGGATTTGGGGGAGAAATTTTCGTAAGTGTGAAAAGAGGGGTTTTACCCCATACGTATGAAACAAAACCCCAACCCTCTTCTCCTCTTCTCCTACCACTCTCTTCTCTTACACCCTCTTCTTTACTCCCCACTTTAATCCATCTTGTTGGGCAAGTGAGGGAAACTCTTGCAAGAAAAGAAGAAGAAGGAGGCAAAGATTTGGTGATTTTCGTTTGGGGAAGAAGCTTGGAGAAATTGGGGGGAAAACCTTCAAGAAGCACAAGAAGTGTTGCTCGTGAGTTGCTGTAAGAGAAAGAATACTTTCTTGGTTGATTGCTAGAGGTAAGCAACACCCTCCCAACCTAAATTTTCGTTTTTCTTATTTTCGTATGTAATATGGGAAATTGGGGGTTTTGGGGTAAACTTGATTTTCCTTGCAAATAGGAGAGGGATTTGTTAGGGGTTTCATAGGTAATAGGTAACCACACATTCTAGAGACAATTTAGAGACTAAAAACCATAGAAATGAGTGAGATTGAAGAAAAACCTAGAAATTTACAAAATTCAGAAAAAATCGCGACCTGAGAAATCTCCAGGGCGCCCAACAGAGTGCTCGAGGGAGATGCCGAGCGCCCGTTTAAAAATCTAGTTAAGGGGTGGCCACTTGTTGGCGCTCGAGCACCCCGCCTGTGTTTTTTTAAAACTTAGAACCCGAGAGTTGTCATTTTTAGCTAAGCCGGGCACCCAAGCCAGCGCTTGAGCTCGCACTCAAGTGCCCATGCCCGAATTTGAGTATTTTCAGATTTTAGAGCAAATCCAACTACGGATTGTTTTTATTTGAATTCAACCCATGTACAAATAGGATTTAGGTGTTTAGGAAGTGTACAAACTGGAATCATCTCAAAATTCCAACCAACCAAGATTTTGGGTATGTTCTACTAAAATAAGTTTTATAGAGAATGTTCCAAATGGTTATAGGAATGGGATAATTTCATTCCACTACTTAGAACACCTTCCAAATGATCCTTAGAAGTAGAAAACCAAAACCCAATTAAAGTTGTATCTGTTTCCAAAGAGTTGGGGCCTAGGTTGCCCAAGTAAGGTGTGAAATGCAAGATTTAATGCCATAAATGTATCTTTTTGTTATTGATTATTCTTGTGAGCAAGTGATTTATTTTAGGGCATTGGCCCATTTGTTTGGCATGATATGAAAGGGGCATTGGCCCGCTATTGATGTTAATTATATGGAGAGTAGTGGCCCGAGTTCCATGAAATAATGAAAAAGGGCTTGGCCTAAGATTGACTCGGGTAATGCCATGAGCTACCCTTGAGATTATACATATATGATGGCATGGTTTGACATATGGAATTAATTGAATGAACACTTACATAATGAACAATCTTAAGTTATGGATCCATAAATTTAAGTAGGTGTGTTTGTATATAATGCCATGACCAAGCTATTGTTGTTCTTGTTGCACTGTATATTATTGTATCATCCCGCACTAAGCAACATCAGTGGTCGATGCCCATTGCTACGGGGAATCGGCATGGATGCCTATACGTTAAGGGTAGTCGGCGTATGGATGCCTAACGTTAAGTGTAATCGGCGTTGGATGCCTAGCCACCATGAGGAATCGGTGAAGCTAGATGAGGTCATGTGCAGTATGTATTAAACACCCTAAATAACAAAGTGATAAGAATAAATGTATGATTGTTTATTAATGGTTGACTTGTACACCTAAGCACAGATTTGCACTACATGTCTTACACTGAATTGTTGACGCTTTAACTAGTATTTCAACTACCCGCATGTCATGATTTTACCGAATGATAGTGGCATAAACTGTGTTTTTACCGAGCATGCATGTGTTGCTTATTGAGACATTCGTCTCATAAGTTGTTTTATTGTTTTGCTTTTAGAGCCATTGACGTCCGGTGTGAAGGACCGGATTGGGGATAAAGGAAAGGACAAGGCACTAGGGTATTGAGAGGAGGACTTCTACCGACCTACTTAGGGCTTTATTTTCTTGTATATGGTAGTAGTTTCTTCTTGGACTTGTAAACTTTATAACTAAGATGAGCAGTTATAATCCATCATTTTGTACTAGCCAAGCATTTGTGTAAATAACTTGGTAGTCCACCACAAAGTTTGTCACTTTCTTATACACTCTTATTATGCACATGCATCAACTGTATATCACTCCCACTTACATTAGGAAAAATTTTAAATTATCCGCACTTTTATTAAGTCGAAAGACCAACCCGTGACGATCGGGAACAGGTGAGTGCCTTGGAGAGGCCGACCTGGTTCCGGGTTGTTACATTATCTCTTGGGACTGGGCCACTGCCCTCCATATAAATATAACAAGAAATGGGCCAATGTGCCAATGCCCTTCACAGTATATCACATGCTATAATAATAACCAATAATAACAATCAAAACAAGAATATTACCTCATGCATCAATTTCTACTTCAATTTGAGAAAATAAACGATTTTATTCAATAACCATAACCAATTCTTTAAAATACTTCCACAATCCTTTTGGCTCTAATTCCCCACTCCCAAGTGTCATTTGGAAGGGATTTACAATAAGGTTTGAGGTTAATATCAACTGGGATTGAGAAAGGAATCAAATTTCGAAAACTTGCAATTTATACACATGGGCGCACAGGAGGGGTCGCCTGGGCGATCGAGTTAGGCTCCCAGCTTATATTCTTTTTTCTTTCTTTCTCACGTCGCTCATCTTAACGCTTGGGCGATATGGCTGAGCGATCTACCCACGCTCAACCCGACGCAATTCTTCCCAAACTCTTGACTCTCGGCTTTTGGTTTTGGACAAAACAAAATAAAACACAGGCGAGTCACTCGGCATGGTCGCCTGGGAAATCATGCTGAGCGACCGGCAACTTTTCCCAACCGCGACTCATTTTTTTTCGCTCATTTTGGTTTGTGCTTCCACCCAAATCCTATCCTAATGTTTCTAATACTCTAAGAACATCCTAACAACCCATCAACAACCTTCTTCTAGACATGGAATCAAGATCTCTTCATTCACAACCCAAATCAAAACGAAATGTGCCCTAGCTCCAAAAATTGGTTTGAAACGATGAAATAATACAAAATAGGAGTTGGAAGGGTGTTGCTTACTTGGTTTAAGCAAGCACTGTAAAACCCCGGATTTTTCCTAAAATAAATTAAATTAAATAAGCCTAAATATTGAGAAGTTAAGATTTAATTTAGGTATTAGAAGAATAATATTATGATCCAAAGAGATATTAGTAACTAAATAAATAAACAATAATTTTAAGTAATTAGGAAATTAAATAGTGGCTTCATTTAAATAGGAAAGAGCAAGGTTGGTTTGGATAAATTGGGAGAGGAAATTAAATATAAAGGATTGGAGAAGATAGGTATTAATCCAAGTACATTATATGGTTAAGATTGATGTGAAGAATAAAGAGGAGAATTTTTGGAAAAAGATTCAAAGGTTAAGTATGGAATTTCAAGGAAAGGGTATTAGACTTAATTTGGGTTAGGTTTGAATTTAAATAGTAAATTATGGCTTAAAGTAGGAAAAATGGTATATTGGTGATTATGGTTGATAAGGAGCCTTAAGTTTAAGGATAAGATGAGCTTTGGGGTGTTTTAGTAATATTTTAAAATAAGAAATTTAATTAGCACGAAAATAAATCCTTCTCTTATATAAGATACTTAAAAGAGGAATTAGAATGAGGGTTAAGATGGGGAGGTTTCCAATTAAGAGTGGGAATCCTATTTAGAAAGTCTTCTAAACCTAGTAGGAATTCTAATTAAGAGAGCTTATAAAATGGGAGGTCTAGGAAAGGTTTAGGGTTTTTAGCAAGTTTAAAAATAAGGAGGAAAGAGAGGAAAATTCATGCTTGGGCTTGGGAGAAAAATAAAGGAAAGAAGAGAAGAGAGAAAAGAGAGGGAAGAAAGGAAAAAAGGGAGGTGCTGTAGAGGTCCGACCAGCAGACTTTGAGCTACGATCCCGGAGATCTAGTCGTTGGATCGTCATGACATTTGGAGGTTATGCTCTATACATGAGATAATTTAATCTGAACGGTGGAGATTGGATTTGGATGAGTCTAAGGTGGTGAGAATTAACCCAGAAGTTGGTGGAAAATCAGATTTTGGAAGAAAAAAAGAGTTGCAGAGATGGCCGACTAGCTAACTTCGAACGACGAGATAGAAAGATCCAATCGTTGGAATGGACTGAACGTTTAGGGTTTTGTTCTACTCATGGAGGACTTCAAACTGAATGGTGGAGATCTAAATTTGAGAAGTTTAGAGGGGTCCGGTCAAGCTCCAAAAAGGGCACAGAAGAAGTTCTGAAAAATCTGGGTTCATCAAAAAGGCAAGTAGCAAACACTTGAAACTGGAGGAATTGCATATTTTCTTGTGTTTTTGATGATTGATCGTATTGGTTCTTAAGTTGGATTTCATTGGAAAAGTTAGATGTTTATAAAGTTTTGATTTGGTGATTTGAATCTCTTTTTTAAGAATCAAGAAAAGTGTTGTTCATGGGTGGGTTGAATTAGAAAGAAACCTTAGTTAAATTTTAATTACCAAGATGTGAGTAGCATCGTTTTAAAACTGGGTTTTCGTATTTATTCGTGAGTTTAATTTGAATGAATGTGGTTTCTGGAAGAAGACAGTCCGAGTGTGGGTTTTTTCTAATATTGAATGAGATAAATAAAAATGTGGTTAGAATAATTTCAAAAGTGTTTTAAATGTCTTTTGGGGATATTAGGAGACTAAGGAAATTGTTACAGAGAGAAAAAGTTCGGCTAGTGGTGTAGATCTGGAAATAACAGAGAGTCGAAAATCCAGGTGAGTATTCGCCGAGTTGGCGCTAACTGGCGCCAACTGCAGGTAGTCGGCGCAAGGATTTTTTCCCTTATCCGCCGAGCTCGCGCCTAGCTCGCGCGGACTTGATTTCTATCTGCTCATCTCGCGCCCACTCGATTTAAGTAAGTGCAACCTAATTATTTTAACCAGCGACCTATCCTCCGACCTCGCGCCTAGCGCTGGAGGTCAGCGCATGGTCCAATAATTGGCCGAAGTAGAGTTTTGATCCAACTAAGCCAGATTTGATGATTGTGAGGGTTCAAGCACTTGACTAATGATTTGTTTAGGACTTTAGAAACATTATTCCCTATTAAATTTTCTTTGAGAATATAAGTGGAAATTCTAGAAATCTTTAGAAGCATCCAAGGTTATTTCGAAAGGGCTAATGATAGATGATCTCATTGTACCTAACCCTAGGAGTCCCTGATTTAGGTTCCTGTTATTATATACTGTACTTGAATGCGCATTCATTTCATCTGATTTTTACTTGATTGCAAGTTTCTGAAATGTATTGTAAAGAATTCTTTTGGTGTAAGTAAAGGGTTTTATTACCAATGAACATGTGTTGTGAATTGTGAGTAAATGCTGGAGATACATGAGGTACTGTTTTGGTCCAGAGGGACATGTGGTGAACTGGTTGAGTTATACATGATGTTGAATGTATTGCTTTATTTTGAAGTCAGAGTTGTGATTTTTTGTCGGTTTACTGTTTTGGTTTAGCTTGTCCTGGATCCATATTTAAGCTTAGTAATGTGATGGTATTGTTTATTGATGTAATTGCATGGCCTTATGTGTTGCCACGACCGGTGTAGAGCAGCCAGAAACCCTGAGTAAGTCTGGTTGTCAATGCCGAAACCCGGAGCGTAGGCCGGCATTGGATGACAAAACCCTGAATAGGTCGTCATTTTAGAGTGTCCGAAACCCTGAGTAGGCCGGAACTGTGTACATGGAGGTGTGGAGTGTCTACTTGGCATGTCAATTAATCAATTCAAACAATAGTCATGACATTGACCATTCGATGTTTTATTAGTATTGTTATTGAGATATGATTTGATAATATTAATGGGATTGGATTTAAACTTTGGAATTATCCTTGTTGATGTTGTTGTTGGTTTAATCGTACACCTCATGACTTATTTTATATAAACATGGACTGATTTCGTGCATGCACCTTGCTACTTGTTGAGATTTATTCTCACTCCGGTTTCTCCCATTTTTCAGGTACTCTTGGTGAGGACGTCAAGTTGTGGGCTAGTTGTAGCTGGGTAGTCTATATAGATGTAGGATTGCTCATATAATTGAAATCCTTTTATATTATAATTGTTGATTAATTAAGAGAATTTTGAATTCAAGTTTCCGCTTTTACTCTGATTATAAAGTTAGAAAAAGTTTTAAATTATTCCATATTTTAGTTGCTTTTGTTGCTTACTATAACACCTCGGGTTTTGGGAATTGGACTCAGAACCGGGGCGTTACAAGCACAACCTTCTTGCTCTCGATTGCAAGCCACGAATAGCTCTCTCTCTCTCTCTCGCTTCTTTGATGGTTCTCCACAAATTCCTCAAGCTTTCCTCCAACGAAAATCCATCGAGCAAAACCCCCAAATGAAGATCCCAAATCTCTTAACTCTCCTTCCTCACAATGGCAACACTTCCAAGAGAGAAAATGGGAAAGAAGATTATGGTAGAGAGAAGAGTGTGAGAGGAGAATGAGAGTAGAGAGAAGGGCTTGGAGAAGAGAAGGGTTTGTTCTTAGGTTTATACGAATGGGGCAATTCTCCCATTCTACACATTTAACACATTTCTCCTCCAAAACATTCCCATGGAATTTCCAAGTTTGCCCTTCTCCCATCAAGACACATGTATTTACAACTTCGCCACTCTCCTTCTACTGCATACAACGATTACAACTAAGCCATCCTCTCTCATATATATAAAACATGTTCATTAACTTAGAGATTCTATCAAATAAAGGAAATCTCTTACTTTCACACATTTGACAAATCCTTGACTTAGTCACTTGATTGGCTTCCAAGGTTCAAGCTTGGGTATTTGCCACTTCACCTTCACAACATAAAATACAAATTTTTAGGATTTGCTAAACACCTCTTGCTTAAGCACTTAAACAAGTTGTCTAAGGATCTGGGGTCTCACATGTTACCAAATGGGTTTCTTGTCACCTGTTTTTGGAAACCCAAAAAACAGTGATTGTTACCAAACGGTTCTTGTCCCTTGTTTTCAAAAACCCAAAAACAGTTGAATTGATTTTAGTTTTTAAACTATTTTTAAAAAAACGTTTCCAAACGGCCTCTAAGATTATAAAAACTTTTTACGGGAAAATGTTAGGCGGACGGTAATATTTTCTTGCGTTTTAATTAAGGTTCCAACTTTGCCCTACCCTCGCCATGATTTTTGAAATACATTTTCTTTTTTATTTTTTCATCCCAGTTAAACAGATTGCGCAATCGAGAAGGTAAAGCGACGGACGGAGAACTCACCGGAAATGGGATCGGAGGAGAAGAGTAAGTTTCCCTCTTTTATATTCAATCCATGGTCTCACTCTCCTACTCCTTCCACCGTGTCTCCTCTCTCCCTTCTTTTTCTGTATCTCTACACATCAATAACTCTATTTTTATATTCTTCTTCTTGATTCTTTTTTTTTTCCACTTGATGAGAATTTTTCGGATTCTTCTGAACTACTTGCATGATGAACAATAGGTTTTAGCCAATGTGTATCCCCTGCTATAAATTTTATGAGCCCTGACTGCTATTGGCCAAATCTGAAGATTAAAACCTGCATAATCTCGTGTTCCTCAAAAAGGACCAAAATTACTAACCTAGTAAATGGTGAAGAAATATTGGCAAGGTTATTGACAGGTTTTTTTTTTTTTTTTTCTTTTTTGGTCTGTTAAATTAATTGCAGATAATACTTCAGAAGATCATTGAAGTTGGTGAGTCTACATGCTCTCTTTTCGCCGCAGAGAAATATTCTCGATGCAGATAGATTATTTTGCCACGAAGTTCTTTGGTTCATCTGCTTTAGCGCGTATTGCACTTCCATCTCCAAGGTATGCTTTGTCATACAGTGTCATCTTTTACCGTATTAGCTTTTCTCTTATTGGGAATTTTCTTTGTTTTCCATGTAATATAATAATATTAAATTAAGACTTGAACGAAATTTTCCTGGTTTCCCATGTAATTATTATTATTTTTTGGGTGGCAAATGCAAAGTTATGTCTTTGTATGACTGAAGTTGGGAGTCCAACTGACTGCAGCAAAACTTTCATGCTTGAATTGAAAGACTCACAAATCAGGTCTTTGTTCTGCAGAGAGACCCATTTCTGGTATATTATACCTGATGAAGTGCAGAATGCATACCACCTAAACCAGTATATGGAGCTGTTGCCACCATGCGAGAAGGATAATGTTTTTCAGATGTGTGGAGACAAACTTCAAAAAAGGGCTCTGCTGGCTCGTGTCTTGGTGCGCACTACACTTGCAAGATGTAGGCTCAATCCTTTATTTCGTATTCAGGAGCTCTATAATATTATTTTTCTATGCCTTTATCACTTTTGGTTGCAGTTGACCATAATAGGTTGATTGTACTGATATATTTTGTTCTTTCATCTATAGTTGGATTTTAGTTTATTCATTATATGAAATATGGCATAAGTAGTTCTTATAAATACTGCTCTACAATTTAAGGTTTCCAAATTGCTTCTTATAATCATTTGTTTGACTAATGAGTGATGTCTATCTCAACTGGTCCATTTTAATTTTTATACTTGAAACATGGCATCGACAGTTTGTATATATTTTTGCAGAATAAGACCTAGGCCCATGAGGTAGATTTCCTGTTAATTATAGGATTGAGTGTTAGAACTGCCGTTGTTTTGAGCTACTGACAGCAAATCGCCTGTGCTGCTTAAAAACAAGGAGAAATTGATGGTATGCATTGCATGGCGTCGATTTCAGCAAGTTTGGCATGGAATGCTGTTGAGATGCACAGCGTGCTGTGGAGAAACAGTGGGAAAGAAAAGAGATAAACTAACGGGACGGGGGGGGGGGGAGGATTGAGAGAGAGAGAGAGAGAGAGAGAAAGAAGGGGATGGGGCACACTTGTTGCCTCCATCCTCAAACATAGGCAACGCCATTGAGAAAGGTTTTAACTTGTGCAGAAAAAATGGAGAAAAACAAAACAAATAAACTGAATATGAGAGAGGGGATGGGGGTGGCAAAGATTTTTTGTTGGGGGTGCGGGGAGGAGATGGGGCGTACCTGTTCATCCCCTTCATTCCAGTATGCTTGTTTGACTGAGTTACTCAGGGCTGCTAGTTAACTCACCCTAAAATCACGGGATAGCTTAGCTAGTTTTCACCAAGTACCTGAGGTTTTCAGTTACATAGGTCAAGTAGATTCTGGGCAAAATTACAACATTATTTATTTTCTGACTTAACTCTATTAAAATTTATTTTCAATCATGTAGGCAATCTCATGCTAGTAAGTGAGAGATAGATAATGTGACCGTCCAATCTTTAGTATTACTCTACCTCAATAACTGGTTCTCCTCTATATGATTTAGAACTTGTTCAATTGGATTATCAATCAGTGTTTACCCAAACATCCCATTCACCTAGTCTCCTTCATATTCCTTTAAGAGGTCCATATTCCCTTTCTAGATTAAGAAACCTTTATGCCAACAGGTCACTGCAACTGACACTAGTGCTTAAACGCAAATTACTACCCCACATAATTTTTTAATTTATAAATCTCTTCTCGTTATGTCATCAACGTTTATAATAAGTTGTTATGGTTTCCCTACATGATCAGCTTGGTTATGCTTGTATCAATTCTTAACATTGCTCTATTGCACCTTTAAAATCCAATTTTTGGTGGTTGTTTATCCATTGAGATCTTTCTTGACTCAGTATGGTTTACCTTCACCACTTGCAAGGTTTGAACCTTGGAGATGTCTTAATTTAGACTTATTCCAAATGTCCATGAAGGTGTGCATTGTTTGCACCTAGCCAAAATAAATATCAATCCATATTAGCAGGAATGGATAAAAAAATTTGATAGAATTCATATCTGGAGTTGACAAGAGTTTGCAATAATCACTATACTATTTCGGTGGAACATTTATTTCCTTTTTTCTGTGGTAAAACCATTCAAGTCTAGTATATCACTTTATTTGCTTAGGTCTGGCTGTAGGAGCAAATGTTTCTTGATAATCTAACCATATGTCTGGAATTGGATAAACCCTTAAGCCACCAATCAACCCATAATTATGACTACATTGTGTATGTGTGTGTGTGTTTTTTTTTTCTTTTAAGCTTAGCTTCTTACTTCTGAAAAACTTGTAAATGACGCTTTTGATTATCTATCTTACATGATATTGTAACGGCGATGGTGTTCTAGACTTGTGAACCCAATAAGAAATAGAAAAAATGGGATGGTGTTAAGTTGGGCTGTGGATGCAAAATGAAGACATATAAAGGAGCATGAGAGAAGATGTGAAATGGTGGAGGTTGAAGTATCTGAAGGGATAAAAATAAGACTAAGATGGACTTGGATGGCGCTGATAAAAAATGATTTGTACACATCATCTAACTAAAAGTATGGTTTCAACTTTCGAAGAATAATAAAAATTAGAAAGCATTTGATAAATATTCTAAGTTATCTCTATCAATATTGCTACCTGATTTTTCCTTCATTTTCTACTGTCACTGATGTAGGACGTGTGGGATCCAAAGTGTAGATTAGTTAGTTATTTAGTAAAAATGGAATTCCTGTTTAACTTGTATTAGGTATTTGTGTTCTATTAGGAGTCTTTAAGAGGTTTTAGAGTTAGATTTTAACTCTTATTTGTTTACTATGATTAGGAGTCCTAATTTTAGTAGGTTTCTATCTTCTTTTGGGGTCTTTAGAGGTCTATAAATAGCGGGTAAAAGTTGTACACGAATTTACATTACTTTTTGAAGAATTACAAAGTTTCTCTCTTTTATTTCTTGTGAATTCAAGGTGTTCTTGAATTTTCTCGTCTTCTAGAACGATATCTAGGCTAAGTCATCCATCAGAACAATATCTGATCTTTTCTTTCTACCTTCCCTGCGTCAATTGGTATTAGAGATAGGCTTCCTTTGTTTCAGATGGCACAGAACGAAGGAGGAGAAAACCCTAACCCCAGTGATTGTGGGATTGAGACCTTATGGCAGAGAATTGAAGAGGATCGTCGAGCAACTGATCGTTAGCTTCAAGAGATCAGAGATTTGTTCGCTACTTTGGCGGTCAATGTAAACCACGATTCCCACACCAGGAGCTCGGAGAAGAGGTTCCTGTTCATTGTGAACCAAGGGAAGATGAACCTGTTCGTCGCGGTCGGTGGCTGCAATAACTGTTGGTTTATGAAGGGAACTCGACAGATGAGGAGATTGAGGGGATAGGGGATAGCTCTACAAGAGAATCCTAGAGATCAGGGATTTCATGGCCAAGACAACAGCACTTTTTGTATGAGGATGGATCTCCCATCTTTCGACGGACAGTTGAGTATCGAGGAGTTCTTGGATTGGCTGAGCGAAGTAGAGCGCTTCTTTGAGTACATGGGTATTGAAGAGGAGAAGAAGGTGAAACTTGTTGCCTATAAATTGAAAGGGGGGGTTGCTTTTGCTTGCTAGGAGCAACTATAAGTTTCTCGGGTTCGGCAAAACCGCAGTAAGATTCGGACGTTGCACGGGATGAAGTAGTTAATGAATGCGCGATTCTTACCTGTAGACTATGACCATATCTTGTTCCAGCAATATCAAAGATGCCGGCAAGGCAACCGGACATTCCATGAATATGTTTCTGAGTTTCAACGGCTTTCTGCTAGGAATGGTCTCCCCGAGACCGAGGATCAATTGGTGGCTAGATTCGAGGAAGGTCTACGTGCCAACATCCAAGACTTAGTGATGATGTAGCCAGCACACACTTTACAGGAAGCTATCCAACTAGCCATGCGAGCGGAGTCGTAGTTGAATTGGCGAGGTGGTTGAAATTTCAACATGGTTGGTGGAAGCAGATTCAATCAAACACTTGTGCAAGTAGCAGCCGATCAGCGGGGAAAAGCCGTAGCAACTCCCCAAAACCCGCTTATGCCTGTTGGTAGCAGTCGTGGGTATGCACAACCAAGGCCTCCGGCGTCGCAGCTGCAACAACAACAGCCAAGGACGGTGGTTAACCCTCCCACCACACATAATAACCTTTACGCTACACCTCGGGGTGATAAGTGTTACTGTTGCGGTCAACCTGGCCATCGTTCCAGCCAATGTCCACAACGGCAAGCCATGAACCTTGCGGTTCATTATGATGAATTGATGATTTCGGACGAGAAGGAGAGGAATCGAGAGCAGATTTTCTTGAGGAAGAAGAACCGGTAGAGGTGACTCATGGAGATGATGGGATCTCTCTAGTGGTTTGTAGGTTGATGTACACACCACGTAAAGAGGATGTACGACGACATAACATTTTCTTAACACGGTGTACCGTGAAGGAGAAAGTGTGTCACCTAATTATCGATGGTGGTAGAAGTGAGAACATTGTATCTAGAACCATGGTGGACAAACTTGGGTTAGCGACTAAAAAGCATCCAACACCTTTTAAGATTGGGTGGATCAAAGATGTTGGGGGTGTGGTTCAGATTACTGAACAATGTCGGGTATTGGTAAGCACTATAAGGATGAAGTCCTTTGTGATGTAGTGGATATGGACGCTTGCCATATGCTCCTAGGGAGATCAGGACGCTGTCCACAAGGGTAAGGAAAACACTTACATTTTTTTCAAAGATGGCATGAAAGTGGTTCTAGCACCGAAGTAGCGAGAACCGACCCTAGCCAAACCAACAGAAAAGAGCCAGAGTTTTCTGATTGTACCAAATCTGTTACCAGAAGTGAAGGAAACAAAGCAGGTCTACGCCCTTGTTATTAAAGGGGAAGGGTAAGCTCCAAGATGTTCAATGTGCCAGACCTCGATGAATACCATGCTCCACAGGCCATTTCGGTGCTTCACTCGAGGACCAGTGTTTCTCTAAGAGGAGGGGACATGTAGGACCCAAAGTGTAGATGAATTAGTTATTTAGTAAAAGTGGAATTCCTGTTTAACTTGTATTAGGTATTTGAGTTTTATTAGGAGTCTTATGAGATTTTAGCGTTAGATTTTAACTCTTAGTTGTTTACTATGAGGAGTTCTAATTTTAGTAGGTTTTATATTATTTTGGGGTCTTTAGAAGTCTATAAATAGAGGGTAAAGGTTGTACATGAGTTTACACTAATTTTTGAAGAATTACAAAGTTTCTCTCTTTTATTCCTTGTGGATTCAAGGTGTTCTTGAATTTTCTCGTTTTCTAGAACGATATCTAGACTAAGTCGTCCATCAGAACGATATCTGATCTTTTCTTTTTACCTTCCCTGCGTCAGTTACCCAGTTGAATAGTATGATATTTGACAAGTTTGAGATTCTGTTTGTTTTTTGTCCCTGAGACATGAGCTGAGTTTTACTTTGCCAAAATGAGTTGTAAATCTCAGAGGCTTTCTTTTTTGTGCAAATAATTAAATAGGGTATAGCGCAGTCATTTAGAGATACAATATAAAGCATTGCTAGTTCAAAATGCCTTAAATATAAAGTACCGATAAAAAATAAATAAAAATATTAATTGGAATTCATGTCATGATAACTAAAGGACCAAATTTATTTAGAAAGGGATGCATTATTGTTTAGTTTGGGTTAGCTTGTACGGTTGTACCATTTTGTGGTTAAAGTCTTGGTTATCTTGAATATTTTCAGTTTTAAGTCAATATTTATAAATATTGAGAATTTTCCTGTTTGGTTATTCATCTATTTTTATGTCATAGGGCAAGATGTACCTCATGGTTGCTCCTTGAGGCATTTTGTAGTTCTTCACCTCAAGGCATGCGTCAAGACTTGTTGAATACCTTTGATAATGTTGGTTTGAATTCTTTTTTTCTTTTTCAAATTTCAAGAGATTTCTTTCTTTAAGTTAAATTTATGAAAATAAAAGAATAATATTATAAGTCAGTGTCAATGATGCAGGCTGTTTGGCAACATAATTATGGGACATTATAGTTATAGTATGAGTGTATATGAGATAAAGATGTTTTTATATGGATGCGTTGAAGGACCTGAAAAGGCAGGGGTGGAGATACATTAGGGTGTCTGATAGTAACCTTGGTAGGATTTGGGATAAAGAAACCTGGTCAAACTAGTTTGGACCTGTTAAATGGAGAGCTAGGAAGCCGCCTGTGAGAAGGTGTGGGAGTGTGAACAGAGGTGCATGTTAAAGGATCCAAATGGCCTATAGGAAGACTAGGAATAATCTGGATAGAGTCCATCAGAAATTATTTGAATACATCATCTAACTGAATATTTTATTTCTTATAGAATAGGATGGTGGAGAAGGATTCATGTTCCAAGCCCTGCAAGTGGGAATATGGTATTTTGATGATGATGATGAAATTCAATTCTATAACTGATACCAGTATCTTCAAATTGAAACATCTGTTGGTTGCATTTATGATACAATTCATAACATTTTTCTCACTCTTTTGGCAGTCATCTTTCTCATTCTGTGTGGATATTCATTGAATGATTGAAGAGTACAAGGAAAATGCCAAAAAAAAAACATGGATGGAGTCAGTTAGAATGGGTATAGGCTGACGGGTTAATTTGGAGTTTGATAGATTGGGATGGAGTAACAGCATTGATGTTGCTGTCTCCAACTAATTAGGATACTTTGGTTGATTGATTGATGTTTCTCAATGCAATATATTGATGGGTACAGAGGTTGGAAATGATTCTGCTTTCGTATTAGAGACCATCAAGTCTCCTGTTTGCTGTTTGTCTAGGTTTTAACAACTATCAAATCACTTGTCATGTATACATGCTAAAACTGTTAATTTCGTTGAGTTGGAAGGGGCTGTTATTGTAAAATCCCATCAGTCCCAAGAAGGATGTGAGGTTAGATGCATTACTAAACTGCTTTTGTGAATGCATCTGTAGCTTTTTTCTTTTTAATTGATGAAACTCTTAACTGCATGAAGATAGCTATTGTTTATTGATTTACCAGTAAAACAGGCTGCAACAGTTAATTGTAGTCATTTATTAATCAGATATTTTAAATGTATTAGCATTTTTTTTATATGTCCTGGGGATATGTGAAGAAACTAATCTTTAATTTGGTTTCACTCTTCATCATTCTTACATGGTGAAAATTTGAATCTTTATTCTATTGTCTGATTTCTTACTGGATCAGATATTAACTCTCATATTAATCCAAGGGTTTTGAAGTTCAAGAAGAACAATTTTGGGAAACCTGAGGTTAGTAATTATCTCTTCTCTAGGTCTCTTTGTCATTTGCTTTGCTGTTGGCTTTATTTACTCCTATTCTTATGATAATGTTCTATCATTTGTTCTTAACTTCCCTCTTGGTATCGTGAACTTAATGTGAAAGGTAGATTGGCAACACCACGAATGGTGGGATGCACCATCCTTGCATTTCAATATTTCACACACCTCTTCCTTGATAGCCTGTGGCGTGACTGTGGATACACCAGTAATACTCTGATCCTTCTAAGAGGCCTCGGAAACAATTTGTTTGGTGATTATATTTGCTTTTATCAATCTGTCCTGGTTGCTGTGTTCTTAAACAAGCATGAATGCTTATCTGTTTACATTCATGTTTATGTTTTTAGATCGGTATTGATGTGGAAGAAAAACAAAGGAACATAGTCACTAATATCTTATCCTTTGCTCGACGTTACTTTTCTCCTTATGAAGTGGGATTCCTTCACTCTATTTCAGACCCTGAAATTCAGCGGCAAGAGTTTGTTAAACTATGGACTCTCAAGGTGAAGGAGGTTTATGTAATTTTTAAGATTTAATTGCATAGATGTTATATTAGTTGTGGCAAATTGTCATGATATGCATCTCTGTTTATATGGAAATTTGAGAGAGCTTGGAAAATAAAACTCATGATAAAAAAAATTGGCTGCAGATATACGTTCACTTTGGAATGTAGTTACAGTTGATTAAGCATTTAATGTGAATCTGGTTTATGAAGAACTGTAGAAAATTCTGTGTTTGTTCCATGTTCCTACTGTAAATAAGTAAATATGAAGAAAATAATTCTAGTCTGTTAAAATTTTATACTACCAGTTTTAAATCTAGCAATGAGTCGTGAAAAATCTGGAATAGGAATTGGAAGATAACCAGAGACATTTATTCTAAGATTAATTTTTATGATACCACTTTTTTCTTCCTTTTGAATTCTAGAAGGGACCCATATTGAAAGTTTGCACATTTCACATGCTTGTATTTATTATATGAATTTTAAAGTAAGTGAAACTTTAATCCTCTGATTGAAATGATAATATGCCCTGGATTTTTTATGGATCAGGGGCACATGCAATGCTAACTCATAATTAATCATTACTGAATTGCAAGTTTTGAAATGAGGACGGTAGTCTTAAGACTTTTTTTTTGAAAATTTTATTATTGTCCAGGAGGCATATGTCAAAGCACTGGGAAAGGGATTCTCTGGTTCACCTTTCAAGAATTTTACTATCCGGATCAAAGCAGCTACTACAGGCAACCTGAAAGTTCCCGGAGATTCAAATTCTGAGGTATTTCACCAGGCTTCTTTGAATTGGACAAATATCCAGGCTTTTTTGGATTAGAATGCATTTGACACTACTTTAATAGTTTTTTATTTGTAATATAATAGGATCTAGACTTTATTATTGTCAGCAAGGCACATCCGTGGCTGCTAAACTAGTCAACTGATTCGCTGACAAAGTCCAAAATCCTGGTTGAGTGGACTATCTTAGATCTGATAAGTGGATTTCTTTTTGTTTTTCTGGATTTTTTTTACCCTTTTTGGTATCCAATAAACAGAGTTGATAGGATGATTGAAACCTGACTGGGGTGATCATTTGTTTTTCAGACCTCTGAGATGGGGCCTTTTAATTGGTTGTCATGAACTAATATTTTTTAGATAATATGCAGTGCTTTGAACTGGCTGTTCTTTCTGAAATTTTTCTCGACTGAAACTCTATTTTATTATCTCCTTCAATTAAGCTTTGCTTTAATATATTTTTTTCATCATTTTCTAGTATGCAGTTCATGTTAATACCAAGCTGTAATTATCTTTACCTCTTCATTTCTCAATTGTAATTCAGGCATCTGAAATTTTCGTAGAAGCTTTTGATGACCCCACAAAACAGATGAACAATTGGCAATTTTCGCTCTTTGAACTGGAGACTTCTCACTATGCTGCAATTTGTAAAGCAAGAGCCAATACTGTTGAAGGTGGGAACTATAATTGTTGTAAGTGAATCAGATAAACTTCAAAATGCATAGGTGGTTAAATTGTATGTTGTTACTTGCAGGTGAAGAGGATAGCTCAATGAAATTGACAGTGTGGAAGACTCTTCCACTCATAGAAGATGAATGTGTCTCTGGAACTGATGCTGTTGCTGGAATTAGTGGTTTGAACTAAGGAGGCTTTCTATTGCTCCCTTTAGTCTTCTTCTTTGTTCCAGCCTTGACATCACTGATCTAAACTCAGTTTATGGCCTGTGAGCAACATGTACTGCTTCAAGTGAGGATTCCTATAAAATCTTATCTCTGCACAAAGAAATCAGCAAAAAGAACATATAAAGGTCTGGCATGTTATACCCCATTCTGCATATCAGTATGTTGTCACATTTGGGCAAGTTTCTAGCAATTGAACAGGGCCATATGAGAACTCGGGTTGATGTCAAGTGCACCTTCTTAACTGAAAATAGACCTGTGTACCAACATTTGGAGACATGTCGCTTAACAAACATGATTGAGTTTTAAATTTCTGTTGACAAACTTCAATTTATATGACAATAAAGAGCAGAAATGTTTTGCATTTTATTTTTTAAGTAAATTTTTGGTAGTGTACCTATCCGCTTTTTGTCATCATGGAGCTTACTGAACAACTAACTGAATATTTGCAACAGGTAAGGCAGGTGCCCCTGAAGCAGCCAATACTAGGCAGAGTCCTAATCAATCGATTGGAGCTTATGTGGTTAGTATTCTAAATGGGATTCCATTTTAATGGAAACTGTGCCTCATCTTAATTCCCAAGAACTTTATATGAAAGGTATGGCCTAGTATAAAGATCAATGATTGGTAGTTAACAAATGATTCTTAAGTAGGTTTGGCTGTGATATATTTCAATTGTTGTACTTAATACACCAGTGGGTGGTAAGTGCATGACATGAATAAATTAAAATACTCTGGATGGTTATTAACAGAGATTTTAGAGGCTTTACAATATTGTAAGGGTGTTATGTAGACAGGAAAATGTAACCAATTGGGATATCAAAGATTTTAAAATATTATAATGGGTATTTTTTAGAAAAAAAAATGTCATATTACAATTTTTGCTCTTTGATTTATATAATTGTATAGATATTTGCTATCAAACGGTTGAAGTTGTGAAGATTCTTAGCCATTTGGATAAGAAATTACCATCTGTGTGATCGATTAAAACAGGATTAATGTATTGATTACAAAAGCATTGACTTGGTGTTGGCCAAACCCTTACATGGGTTGGTTCAGGTTTACCAAAATTCGCTACGTTGGCATACCTATCTCATCACAATCACTTATATTCTTTTGGGTTAAAACCCATTAAATAATAAATAAGAAAAAGGGTAAAAACGACAATTATGAACCATAAGCTTATGAGGCAAATTTATCAATTGCCCCATTAGAATGACATAAAAGGAGGAGTTAGATTTATCATCGAAGTTTAAATTCAATAAAGAAAAGGAAGAACGATAGTATATGCTAGAAAAACCATATAAGAATATTTTGTCCTAACTACACGTTATATATTTGAGTTATCAAATTCAGTTTTACGAATAATCCTTTCAACTTGAAATAATTGAATCATCAGCAACCGAGAGAGAAAAAGAGATAAAGGACGGCTAGAGGACTCAGAACAATCATGGTGTTGTCGGCAAGGCAATCCTGCCATTACGCACGACGAGCGAACCAAAAACTATCCTCATCGTCCCCAGAAAATAGAGAAGAAAACGTAAATTAAAGAGAGAACTTATAAATAAATACAATCGTGAATAACACATCCAATAACAGAATAGGATATGAACACATCTTGTTGGGCTGAAAATCTGTCATCTTGAGTAAAGAGACGATGGCAGCAGCCTTGTTATATTGTCTTCTCCTACTTGCCGGCCAAGCAATGAATATTGAATAAAAATTGAAAGAAGGAAGACCTTGAATATTTTAACTGAGAAAAAGGTTACTTGTTTATTATTTGATGATTTCATCATCCCAAACTGGTCAACAGATGACGTCCCACCCAGCCCTTAAACAGTCATTAGTTTTTTGTTTAACAATCAACCTTTTTGGCTATTATTATATCTATTCTATGTATAAAGGGAAATGTGGATTTTTTGCTTGACATTTTGTATCCAAAATGCCCTCTAATTTTTTCCGATGTTAGAGGTTTGTTATATCATTACTAACCGAATAAAATCATCTACGATTTAGGCCTAAATTGACTCTTGCTTTAAAAGTGGGATACTTTCACTTAGAGCATCCCACGATTAGTGTTTTTCTAAGTGAGTCCTACATAAAATATTTGCAAAAAAAAAAAAAATTAAAAACACTAAGTGTTGGATATTCCATGTGAAAGCATCCCACTTCAAAAGCAGAAGCCACTTATTTAAGCTTTTTTGTTTCTAATGTACTGTACACATAGCGCCTGCATTCCCCTAGTTGTATATAACGGGAAGCCATCCTTTGGAAAACATGCCAAAAATAAATTTTTTTTTACCCAAAATATTCTTAAAATGTCTTGTTATAATATATTTCTATAAAGATGTATTTGTCTTTTTATTTTTTCCTTCACAAATATGGATGGCAATGATTTGGTCAGAACTGATAAACTGAATTGATCGAACCTATTAATTTTGGGTTGTTATATATCAATTTCTGTTTTATACAATACAATAAAAACCTATTTGGTTTTGGTTTTTAATGTCAAGTTGAATGCAACCAAACTGAAAACCCGAATAGAACTGTCAATATTAGGGTCAGTTTTGGGTTTCTATTAATCAGTTTTGGTTTTATACTAAAAAAATTGGTTAGGTTTCAGTTTAGTTTTGGTTGGTGTTATACACACTAGCAGAGTGCACGTGCAATACTACATGTATCTAATTTGGAAGTGCGTCAGATCCATTTGTAACCATCTAAGTCTATATCTGCTCTGTTGTACGTGGGCATCAGTGTTAAACCTCATCAAACTAATCGTATGCTTACCTCCTTAAAAGACTGGGTAGCAAGGGGAGGGTCATCTTTATAACTGCAACAGTTCAGCTTTGATTCATACCTGTTGGAAATTTGAGGTATAGAAATGGATTGTTTGAATTAATATAAATCAGAAGTTAATTTTTTAACTCGTTCATCCGCCAACCAAGTGATCCAATATCCCCAAGAAAGGATAAGAAAACAAAACAAAATAATGAGTAGTGGAGACCATTCTACATAGGCAGAGCCATCACCAAAATCTATACTATTTATAATGCCAATTTCTCCCTTGGAAAGGGTGTAAAAAAAAATGCTCATAGCCCTCCACATCCATGCGGAGGTTCATTAATAAAATAAGAGGGTTCAATAAAAAGATACAAACGTCAATACCGCCTAAGAATTCGTTTTTCAACTGTTCCCTCCCATATTGTCTTCCCCCACCATCTACCTCGCAGTGCAGCCTTCCCGGAGAATACGCATGTTGCAAAAAAAAAAAAAAAATCCTCTCCTCTATATGAATCGCCTATCTCACAAAGCATCCCTACTCCTCAACATTTTATCCCTACACAAAAGCCTTACATCTGCTTTGACCTCATCCCTTACTGTGGTTTTCTTGTCTCGTGCAGAAGCCGTGCTTGAAGGCTTAAAGCTTGCATATGCACCTGGGATGACTCGGATAATTCTTGAAGGTGACTCTCTACTAATGATCAATTATCTGAACAATGTGAATGCAGAGCTACCATGGTGAATTTTTTCTATCATTGCTGAAATTGGAATCTTGTGCTCCTTTCATACAGTTAAATTTATGCACACATTTAGGGAAGGAAACAGTATTGCAGGCACTCTTGCAAATTTGTCTTTAGATAGGTATTCTTGTGATTGGATCTTAAAACCTCCTCCATTTCTATCGAATATTTTGTTTAATGAAGCTAGGTGGTTTACATATGTACCCTCTGTTATTGCATGATAAAATTACTAAGTCTTTCTTACCAAAAAAAAAAAAAATTGAATAACAAAAAAAAAAGGCAAAATAGTCTAATTACTTACCAACATTTAAAAGAAGTAAATAACTGTTTGAACAGAAAGAAAAAGAAAAGTTTATAGAATTTACAGCGAAGAAGATTGGTGAGAGAATTGGCAACTTCAGGCCGGGACCGCAAGTGGAGATTTTCGAAATGGAAGAATATCTTCGTTCTGGTGCGGAGCTATCAGCATATATTGATTTGGACGCAACCGTCGGACACCGATTCCCAACAGGTCGAAACCAAAATCGCAAAACAATAAACTTCGAACAAATTGAAAGGCTTGTGTGAAATGATCTTCTTTGAGAACGGAGAAATCCAACTGTGTGGGCTTTTGAAGGGATTCTATTCTCTGTGGAAGGCTTCCCGTGACGTTTGAAAGAGAAAAGGGTGTAAACGAATGAGTTGAGGAAGAAGTGCAGGGGAAAAACTGCTTTGTTTAAAATGCGTTGAAACATAGAAGACTTTTGTAACTTTCATTAATGTATTTTAAAAGTGAATCATAAGGGTATTTCGGGGAAAAATAATAAAATTGTTTGGCACGAATCCCAAAGGACCTCCTCTAGTTAAATATAGTATAGATGTGTTTTGTTAAAAAAAAAAAAAAAATACTTCATGAATAAAGTCACCGAATTGTAAAACATTTGGGCAAATGTGATTTTTATAATCTTGATTTATTTTGAAACTTAAGACGGAAAAAGTAGTATGCTGTTGTTAAGAAAGTATAATTACAATTAGAACCGTTGAGGTTTGTCACTTAGCACATAAATCCCCTTACATTTGGTAAGTAGCAACAATCTCACTTAATATTTGGACAAATGGTCACAAAGCTCTGTTTTGTTAGGTCAAGAATATTAAAAAGACCAAGTAACCCTTGAGATTACTTAAGTTAAAATATCAAACTAAAGTTAAAAGATTTATGCAACTAAATAAGTCTCAATAAAAACAAAATTCCAACTTTCTCTAGTGAGTATTCTCCAAAAGTTTCCTTATAAATCTACAAATAATAGAAATTTTGTCATTTAGCATATAAGGTAAGGTATTTTGTTCAAACATAAATGTTATTTTAGGCATAAAATCTTTAGAAGGGGGCTTTGTGAACATTTGTCCAAATGTTAAGTGAGATTGTTGCTACTTTCTAAATGTCATGGGAATAATGTGCAAAGTGACAAACCTCAGGGGATTTAAGTGTAATTATCCCTATTATTTATGTTGTAATACTACTTTGAAAAAGAATTCATATATCCTTTCTTGAGAAAGCATCAGCATGCAAATTTCTAAATCTTGTGTCAAGATGGTAAGAGAGAAGGTTAGAAGGTCTATTTTGGTTAGTCTTAATAAATTTCCATATAGTATTTGGCTATGTTGTGCCGTGCCACTTGGGCTAGCGGGTTGCATAATAATTTTTAAAAAAATTCAGAAAAATAGGAAAAAATGAAAAAATGAATAAAAAACACAAAAATTCTAAAAAATATATTTGATTATTCACACACATTTCTTACATATATTAGATACAATTTTCTCCAAAATTGTAAAAAAAAGGTTAAAAAAACACCACAAAAGGCAAAAAAATCCCCTTCTTTTTAATGCAAGCTCGTGGGCCGGCACGGTATGGCATGCTTAAAGCGTGCTGTGCCACCCGTGTGCTACACAGGCCATGGCCTGCCGGGCCATTGTGCCTAGGTGGGCCTAGAGTTTGGTACCCGCGGCACGGCACAGCCCGCCAATAGGTGCTGGGCCATGCTGTGCCGGACACAGGCATGCTGGGCTATGCCGGCTCGGTCCAATAAGAACCCCTAGTAGGGAACCAGCACCTTAGGGACAGCATAGCACAAGGTATGATAGGCACGACTGTCATAGGCCATGGGTTGGCATGGCACAACAGAACTAGATAAACTTAGGAACAATGTGAAGTTGTTTTGAGGGAAAATTAATTGTGTTTGGCACTTTCTCTAAAAGGCCATGTATATCTACACTACTAATAAAAGCATAAATTATTTTAAGTGTTTTTTATTTCTCACATACCAAAAAATCACTTTTTAGAAACTTTATTTCCGAAAGTGCCTTTCCCATTTAGAGTCCTCAATCTTCAAGAAAAGATGAAAAATAATTTTTAATTTAGAGTCTCAATTTAGTAGATTGAATCCTCTCCCTCTTTTTGTCTTATTTTATTTTTATAGAATCTTTCCAAAATTAAAAGCCTTTAAGGCATGAAAGGAAAAAGAAAATTTCTTATTCTTATTAACAATGAAAGAAATGTAAAAAAGATGATGAATACAAAAATTTGCCAATTAGGTATAAGTCAAAATGAAATTTTCTTATCTTAAGTAAAATACCCTACTACAAGGTCATTCATTAATTAATTGAAAAAAAGGATGACAACAAGGGGCTATTGTTAATATTATTAGTCAATAATATGGGCTGATTTTTTTTTAATTTTATTTTGTTCTTATTTTAAACTGTATGATATTTTATTATTTTAAAATTATATCTAATATTTTATTTTATAGTATTTTGATTAATAAAATATTTCCATAAACAAATTGAAAAACATTCCAGAAGCATAAAAATTCAAGGGAAATTTGCATTTACACCCCTTGAGGTTTCTAACAAAGACAGTCAGACCCCCTCAGGTTCAAAATTGATCACTTACCTCTCTTGACATTTGCTAAATGTACACCTTCACCCCTTACCATCAATTAATAGTTAACGGCGATGCTTGTATGTACAAAAAAGACCAAAATGCCCTTCGATTTTAAACCATGTTACAACTGACAACTTTTTGAACTGTATGTTTCTCATGGCCATGGCCAGCGTTTTCAGCCGAAAAATCGATTTTTTTCAAGTATCGATGCGTTTCGACACAAAAAAGTTGCTTATTTGAAAAGCGATCGATTTTTTGCGGCGTGCCGACGAAACGTGGTGGCGTTTCGAGCGAAACTGGCTATAAAGAGAAAAAAATTGATTTTTTTAAAAATTTTCATTAGCGATTTTTTGCGGCATGCCGGCGAAATTTCGACAGAATAAAAAAAATCATTTTTTTTCCAGTTTTTTGCCTTTTTGATTTTTCTGGCTTTTCGTCGGCACGTCCCGTGCCGATTTTTTCAGGGATTGGCACGCCCATCGAAATTGAAATTGAAAACCTTGGCCATGGCTGATGCTACTTAAGATTCTTCTGAGTTAGACACCATTGCCGGGGATCGTTTCTTCTTTCGAAAATTAATCTCCCAAGTTCCTACGATCTAAACGGATAAACCAAGACTTAATCATGAAAACAAATCCAAAAAGAATAGGTGAAACGGGGCAACGAGGATGGGGTTGGGGCCTCACATGTGATTCCAAACTACAAGAAACACAAATCTTTCAAAAGGAAAAGATGTGATTAGCTGGTAACCTAGAAAACAAAATCTGAAGGAATCCAGGAGGCTACGTTCACAAATTTCGCAGGTGTTGTTAACGCCTTCATCAGGCCTGGCCTGAGGTCGCTTGTTCAAGAAGAGAACTTGAACACTATTAATTTTGTTCTCAGGCCAGGCTTGGTAAAGATGACTTGAACGAAGAAGCTCATCATGGGAACTTCTTTGTTACCCTTGAAGAACACATCTGGCCTTCTATTTTTGCTTGTTATTAGCATCTGGGAGTTAGGTTTTTCCCCTTTTCTTGCATCTGATCCTTTCGTTAATTTTTGTTGTTGTGCATTAGTCTCAGATCATTTGGATATTTCTTGTAACCTACAAGGTCCACATCTGTTTTTTTCCCTCATACCCATAGATCTATTGTGGTGCTCAATCTAGAGCAATATTCAAGATTGAAGATCTGTTAAAAGATTAAGGGTTTTGGCACTAGTTTGTTGCCGTTATTGCTTAACTCTATTCTATTTGTGCTACTAATTGTGGAGAGAATCTAGTGACATACACGTCTTAGGCTAATGAACACAAGTGGGGTCTGGGTTTCTCTCTCTTGGGTTGGGGAACCTGTATCTGTAATTTTTCTTGGAAGCTTGATGCTTTGATTTTGAGACATTGATGATGCATAGTTATTGGAGAATTTTCCATACTAGGGGATTCGTTGAATTTTTGTGTTTTCCATTAAGTTCACCCCTTCCATTCTTGCTCATGGTGCAGAGTCACAGAAATCCTCCATTTCAGAGGTCTACTCTTTGTGCAAGCAGTCATGAGGAGCAGATCCTCCTGTGTTGTAGGGGTGCTTTTTGCCACAGAGTCATGGGAAAGGAGGCGTTGATTTGGATTCTCAGATTTACCATCTATTAAAGAGGACAACACAGAGTTAAAATCCCAAACTGATACAGAAACATGGCGGTCACCTATTGTCTTTGTTGTCAAGGACCTAGCTCCCAGAAACAATCAAACAAAACAAAAACGATGGGTATTTTGGTCCTTTTTGTATATACAAGCAACGACGTTAACTGTTAATTGACGGTAAAGGGTGAAGGTGTACATTTAGCAAACGTCAAGGGAGGTAAGTGATCGATTTTGAACATAAGGGGGTTTGACTGTTTTTGTCAGAAACCTCAAGGGGTGTAAATGCAAATTTCCCAAAATTCAAATATACAATGAGTAAATAATAGCTCTTTATATAATTCCAACAACTAAAACATAGCCAAAAAAAATAAAATAAAAATAAAAATAAAAATAAATAAATGAAACAATTATTTTATTTTTAGATTAAATTAATACATTTATAAAGTTTGTTTTTCTTTCATAGCTTACTATAATCAAGCAAAAATAATATATTTATAAATTTCATCATTTTTTGTTACATTGTACTTTCATTTCCAAATTATAAGTAAATGAACTAGGCCTTAAAATAGTTTTCGAAATATAAATTTAACATGTACTTTATTAGGTATTTTACAATAGTCAAGCACTTTTTTAGAATTTAGTTGGGCTAGAAGAGTGATTGCTCAAATTTAGCTAAAAGTATATATAGAAAATTACACTTACCTCTCTTCTTGTTCCTGACAATTGCAAATACCTCCCTTGAGTTTTTTGAAATAACGTTAACCTCTTTTTTGGTTTTGTTGTCTATTGCTTGTCTCTTCTTATGCATAAGAGTGTATAACTGTTATTAGACTTTGAGTGTTCTTTGACAAATTTACCCTTCTTTAAGTATAAAAAGTCTAAGATTTTAATAACAAAATGATTTTTTAAAGGTTTAATGATAGTAAAAATTAATTCGAAAATCATTAGTGAATTTAATCATTTAAAATTTTAATTTTTTTCTTATTTTAAGAAAAAATAATAAGGAAGAAAATTGTCATATTGATAATTAATTTTGTTGCTTTTCAAGCTTGATAAGGGGGCTTAGAGTCATTTTCAAAACCTCAGGGGAGGTATATCTAGTTGTTAGAAACCAATAGGGAGGTTATTGTAGTTTTCTCTATAAAATATTAGTAGAATTTGTCCTTAAAATATAAAAAAATGTGTTTGTGATGAGAGCGTTTCACCTGGAGCCACTCAGTGGTGCCAGCGTGAAATGCACGGATGGATGTTGTGAGACATGGGAAAAAATCAATTTAATGATTTCCTCATCATCACACGGGATTAAATAAAACAAAGAGTCGCCACCATTCAATTTAGGTGTGAATGGACACCAAAATATTAAATAAGCACAAAAGGCAAATTTTAGGGCAAAATATCCCTCCTAAAAAAACAACCAGAGATGGGTAAGGGGATTAAGTTATGAACAGGGGAAGGTGTTAGGCACCCCTATTCATCCACACAAGGTGGTTGCCAGGCATTGTTCATGTTTAAAATAAAGGAAAAAGCTTGCTATAAAAATCACAAAAATCACAAAAGGCAAAAATATATGGTTTTTTCATATGAATAGTCTGATTGATCCAGAACTTTCAAATATGATCATACCATTCCTAGGGTTTCATGATCAAAGCAAAATTGAGATAAAATCAAATAAAATCAATTTAAAGTGAAAAATCCAAAAATCTGGCTTCAAGTCAAATTCTAGAAATCTAGAAAAATATGATTTTTATAAAATATTTCAAAATTGAACTTGAATAGTCCAGGACATAGATAAAGCCCAAATTTCACGTTAAATCCAAAAATAAAAACCAAAAATACCCACGTTGATGAAAAACACCAAAAGGGGAGAATTTAGACCGTAGGGTCTTCTCTCAATAATGAAAAACGATTCAAAAACAACTTCATGAAACCCTAGAATTTACTTTCAGGCTTCTGGATTCAGATCTACCATATTGATCATGATAGATCCAAGATCCTAGCCTAAAATCACAAAAATCACGAAAACAGTGCTGTAGGTGCAAAAGTGGCAAAAATCCAAATTTTAGCAAAAAGAGGGGATCTCATGCTATAAACATCATAGATTAATGTTATTCATTCAGATATATCATAAAAAGCATTAAAACATGATCAAGATATTTAAAACAGCCACATCTCACAAATTAGAGCACATGGGGGTTTACCCTACGGATCCACCTGTTCCCCTTTCCCCTAGTTCTCTCTTCACGTTTTACGGTTAGAGAGACTCTTGATGTACTTAGAGATAGGTTTGGTTACACAAACACAATCAGAGGCTTTATTCTAAAAGAAAAAGAAAAAAAACAGATATGGGGTTCTATTCTAGGGATCCACATGTTCCCCTTTCCTCTAGTTCTCTCTTCACGTTTTACGGCTAGAGAGACCCTTGAGGTACTTAGAGACAAGTTTAGGAATACACAAACAGATATGGCCTTATTCTACAGCAATAGAGATGATCCTATTACCTCTAGAATTGAAAACAGAAAATAACAAGGGATAGGGGACTTACCATGATTGAGCAGGCAGGCAGCAGGGATTCCTTTCCTTCTCTTGGAGCTTTTGATTATTCAAAATTTCGTGGCCTTTAGCTAGAGGAAAGAGCCTCTATTTATAGACACACCCAGGGGCATGGTTGGTCCAGAAGGATATAGCCTGGTCTTTAAGATAGAGTGAAATACAGAGATAATGCACATCCACAGCCAACCAAGATGACTTCAGCGAATAAAATACTTAATTCGCTCGTTTAAAGATATATTGGACTAAAAATAAAGCTCGGAAATCGAGAGAAGGACAAAACTCGCACGTGTCTTTAATGCCTGTAAATGATTTACGGTCCAACGGAGACCGTATTGTTATTACGGGCGCGCCTGTCCGTAGATAATTTTCGGGCGCGATGGGCCCGTGAAGGAAATACGGGCAAAGCCTGTTTATTCAATTTTTATGCTTTTTTGACCTGTTTTAAGTTCTAATTACATGTTTTTATTACTTTATCATTTTGTAGTGCAATTTGGGGTGTCTACAGATGTTCATGTCAAAAGGGGGCCCCACACATTCAAATTCCATCCCAACTGGTGGTTTCACGGAACCACCGGATTTTGGCTCTAGAGGAAATGCTTTCATTTGTGATAGGTTTTTGCTTATTTTGTACTCATAATATAATATTAGCTTTACTATATATCTATTCATAATATGTAACATAATTGTAATGGTATAATGATGAAACGCTAAAAAAACCTATAACCATGAACTACTTTAGGTTTTTCTTTTCTTCACATGCCTAAAATAACCTTACTTGGAATTTCTATCTCAAAAGTGCCTATCTATTTAGATTTCCAATAAAAAAGCACAGAAAATAAAACAAACCAGCAATGCCACGCTGAAAACTTTTGGTATAAATAGAGAGGGAAGAATAACTCGGTCAATCCTTCCAACGTCAATAAAACCTCTTCTTCATGATCAACTTTCAAGGAGGTTAATTTGCAACTGTCGGTTCAAATTTAGTCATCGATATCTCTTCCTCCGTTCCTCGTCTCTTAATTAACCACACAAAGCCTCTTCCAAGTTTGTCGGAATAGATTTCCTTTCCCTCTTTCTGAACCCCACATTCACATCCAAATCTCCCTTTATAAGCTCTTTACAATCATCTCCATCATTGACTCATCGTTTCGTAGCAAAGATGGATCCCAAATCCTCCCTCACGCCCTCATCTTTCCTCTTCCTTTCTTTCTTCCTTATCTTCTCTTGTGCAACTGCTTTTAACATCACCAAGCTTCTGGGTCAGCACCCAGAATTCAAGACCTTCAATGAGTACCTCACGCAGACCCAACTCGCCTCCGAGATCAATAAGCGACAAACCATCACCGTCCTCGCCGTCGACGACAAGGGTTTGTCGTCAGTTTCAGGAAAACCAACTGACGTGATCAAGAATGCCCTTAGCCTGCACGTTGTGCTGGACTACTATGATGTTGAAAAGCTTCAAAAGCTGTCGAACAAGACGGCGCTCCTCACAACCTTGTTCCAGTCAAGTGGCTCCGCTAATGGCCAACAAGGGTTCTTGAATGTTACAGACCTGAGCTCAGGAGAGGTTGCTTTCGGATCTGCCGAGAAGGGCTCGTCCCTTCATGCCAAATTGGTTAAGTCTATTGCAGCTCAACCTTACAACATCTCTGTAATACAAGTCAGCTCCGTTATAGTACCAGGTGAGATTGAGAACAAAAACTCCACTTCCAAAGCACCTTCTGCTGCACCGAAGAAGTCACCGACCCAAGCTCCGACACCGTCAAAATCACCGTCGACCGGAAGCCCCGCAAAGGCTCCGTCTGCACATTCGCCCAAGTCAGCGAAAGCTCCTGCACCCTCTAATGACTCTTCTTCGACCGCCCCGTCAAGCGATGCTCCATCGGAGGCTGATGCACCATCAGATGCACCGGCGGAGGCCGATGCTCCGGCGGATGCCGATGCTCCGGCGGATGCTCCGGCGGATGCTGATGCTCCTGTGAGCTCGCCTCCGGCATCCAGCGTTGCCGATGGACCAGCTGCAGATGGACCGAACGGGGAGGCTAGTGCACCAGGTCCTGAAGGGGCATCGTCTGGCACCCGTGTGGCTCTTGGCATGAGTTTCGCTATTCTCACAGGAATCGTGTCGTCCATTGTTGCTTTCTAATTAGAAGGCTTTGATGAATCCAGAGAAGAAGGAGAGGGTTTTGGGCAAAAGTATAATGAGAGGGGAAAGAGGGAGATAAAGAAAGAATAATAACTTGTAAAGAAGAAAGGAGACAGAGAACCATGTCTGGTTAGTCTTATTTGTTTGCTACCATTTGAAATCTTCTACAAATATAAATAAATAACATCGCACAAATAATAATAACAAGGCGCATTCACTGATAATGATAACAATAATACCAAAAAAAAACTAATATGAGTAAAGGTGCTAAAGAAAATTGTTGGTGACACAGGACAAGGTTATTTGCCAAGCTTAAGTTACAAGTAGTGAATTGAGTTGTTCTACTGCAAATCCTTACTGCATTGCTTTCTGCTGTGGTCGTTCCATCTGAAACATCTTAGAGTCAATATTATTTTTGGGAAAATTATTGAAAGGACTGCCTTTTCCTATGTATTTCCAAAAACATGCTTCAGAAGTCAAATGTAAAAAAACATGCAACTTTTCTTGTGTAATTGCGTTTTAGTCCAAAATCACTATAGTTTAATTAATCGCAAATTTTACGGTTAATCGACAAAATGTTCAATTACACCAATTGAACGATCAACATTGAGATTTGTCGATTAATCGAGTGGTATTTTCAATTAATCGAAAAGTCACAACGATTATCGAAGATTCACGATGAACTAATGTGTATCCGTGGATTATTAAACTTGTATCTTTCGAAGATTTAACTTGTATCCTACGATGATCATGATTTTTTCCATAATGGTCAACCTAATATTATATGTATACCACGAAGATCATACTTGTATTCGTCGATGATTCGTCTGATATCCTTGTAGATCTAATATGTATCCTTCGATGATTTGAAATTTCAATTAACCGGAATCTTAAATCATTGTTTTGCGATTAATAAAAAAGTATCCGATTAATTGAAATTCATGGATACATGATCAACATACGATTAAAGCCCAATTCAACGTTCGTATGTTCATTCGATTTCGATTAATCGTACCTTCGTACGACTAATCGAAGGGCAAGTTTTGAACTTTGAAAAGTGTTAAAGTGATTTCGATTAATCGTAAATTATGCGATTAATCGAGCTACAGTGAATTCGGACTAAAAGGCAATTAAACGGGAAAAGTTGCAAGTTTTTGAATATTTGACTTTTTTAAAGCATGTTTTTGTAAATACTTGGGAAAAGGCAGTCCTTTCAATAATTTTCCCATTTTTTTTTCATGGTTGTAAATGTTTCATATGGGCCTACTTAAGAATAACACTGAATGTAATATACTCCACATGGTGGCATTTGAGGGCTATAGCAAAAAGCAATGCAGTAAAGAAGATTTCAACTCGTGTGGTAGTTCAATTGAGATTGTGTAGAGCCTCTATCTACACTTTTATTTGGGAGAGTGAATCATCTACGGTTGGACTTGTAAAATAGGTCCAACCGTAGCCAATGCCATGCAGCCACATGGGCTGCATGGCAGGCACATACCTGATTGACCTGACATTTGTTAGGTTTGTTGGCTACGGTTCGACCATTTTATAGGTCAAACTGTAGACGATTCAATTCTTTTATTTGGAGTCCTCCAAAGGTTCATGCATGCCATGTGTATTAAAAAATTGTTTGAATAATAGAATTGTAAATTTTTAATTACAATTGGCACAATCCTATGAAAGCAGGTGTAGATAGAGGCTCCACAGCATGTGAACTATGCTAGTTAACTAGTGCTAAAAACTAGAGACTTTAGGTAGGTAAGGTAATGACAACCAAAAAAAAAAAAAAAACTAGACTGAGTTAATTATTGGCAAATTCATTTGAGCTTTTCATTGACTTGGGCGAGTAACTCGATAGATAATTGAATACTCTTTATTTTTAAATATGTTTCTTAATTTATTTTGTATTTTATAAAAGTGTTATTCTTTTTTAATGAATAGCTGGTAACTACACGGGCCAGAAAAAAAAGAAAAATAGGAAAAAAATCATAAAAAATTCTGAAAAATATGTTTATTATTCACAAAATTGTCCTACACATAATGGGATAGATTTTGCTAAAAAAAATGTAAATAAATTAATTATTACAAGTACAAGTACAACTTTGCAAATAATACATAATACACTTGCACAAATAATACTGCATCAATATAGTATGAGCACATCTCAACTAGGTTGGCACCCATTCATCTATCTTTCATTTGCAGTTTAAAAAAAGAAAAAGAAAGAAAGTAGAGTTCCTAAACTTTGATTACAAAAAATATAATAAAACTTAGATTAATCTGTAAGACTAAATTCATTAAGATTTAAATCATCGAAGTCTCCAGCAAGTTGATCATCCTCATATTCCTGATCTCACAGTTCCGACCTTAGCCAATCTATCAGATAGACACATACTTACACCATCTCCGGTGTTAGTATACTCCTATAGTCATCTACCATTCGTCCACCTGCACTAAAAGCTGATTCCGATGCAATTGTGGACACCGGAACTGTTAGTAGATCACGTGCCATGGCAAAAAGCACAGGATAACTAACCTGATTTTGCTTCCATCATGTCAAAATATTAAAAGAGCTATGCTCATCCATAGTATGTAAAAGTAGTGGGGCATTTTCTAAATAAATCCTTAACTCAGATGATCCTCCACTACCAGATGCTGGTTGTTTTCCCCTTCTTCTCCCACTTAAAAAATTCTAGGGGGAATTATCTAGTAGTGTTTCTTGAGTCTGAGTCTAACCATGTCTGCTACTGCTAGTATCGTATTCAGAAAAAGGTTTTTCTAATAGGTCTTTTATTTTACGTATATCTATTTGAAAAGAAGATCTCATATTATCATTTATTCCTTTTATTAAATCTTCCACTTCTAATTTAATCCTAGGGTCCATTGTAC
This sequence comes from Buxus sempervirens, assembly GCA_947561395.2. Classification (NCBI taxonomy): domain Eukaryota; kingdom Viridiplantae; phylum Streptophyta; class Magnoliopsida; order Buxales; family Buxaceae; genus Buxus; species Buxus sempervirens. The sequence continues at coordinate 25,381,657 of OX387189.1, forward strand.
TAGCTAAACAATATAAATTAGGCATATCTTGCCATATTTTAAAAATTTAGCTTCCATTGCAGGGTAAATATCCTTAGCAATGGGCGTGTCTCTATATTGTTTAAAGCAAATACTTATTTGATATAGTATATTTAAAATATTTGGGGATGTTGGGTAATAAACCCCTGATAAGAATTTTGTTGCATCATAAAAAACTTTTAAAAAATCTCTTAAAATTTCTGCTATTTTCCAGTCAAGTTCTATGAGTTCACTTTGAGACACTTTTGTTTTATAAAATAGTGTAAGTTCTTGTTTCAATTCTAGTGCAGCTTCTACCATTAAATATGTTGAATTCCACCTATGTTCAACATCTAGGGTAATTTTTTTAGGTTGCTTTCCCAAACTTGCACAATAATTTTTAAATTCTCTAGCAGTTATGCTAGATTATTCTAAATATCTTACTGTATCTCTAATATTCGTTAAATGAAATTGGACAATTTTTAAGCCATCCTGTACAACTAAATTTAGGATGTGACAAGCACATCTAACATGAAATAAACATCCCTCTACATTTAAGTTTAAGTGTTGTTTTAATATGTCTATTGCAACATTATTAGTACTTGCATTATCAAGTGCTAGAGCCATAACTTTATTTCTTATTTTATACTTTCTTATATTATGTGCTATAGCTGGTCCAAAATGTTTAGAATCTAGTGACGCAAAAGTAAGTATTATTTTTTCCATATTCCAATTTTCATCTATATAATGTGTAGTTATAGCTAAATAACGTATTTGTTGTCTAATCTACAGGTCAGGGTTTGCCTCAACCCTCCTCCCTCCATTGGAGTGCCACTAGTGATAGTGGGATTTTTTCAAAAAAAAAAAAAAAATTAATTTGTTGTCTACTTGTCCAGATATCTGAGGTTAAAGCCACCTTAAAGCTATTGTTTGAAAAAATTTCTATTAATCCGGTTTTCATTTTTCATATAATGTTATAGCATCCTTTCTTAAAGTGTGGTGTGAGAAGGGTCTATATCCTGGTGCCATATATTTAATTATTAGATGGTTAAATCTTTTAGATTCTATTAATCTAAAGGGTAATTCTTCTTGTATCACCCACTTTACAATTTCAAGCCTAGTTTCTTCTTGATTAAAAACAAAAGTGCTATAATTAACACTACCGTTGAAAATTTGGGCTTGCTTAAGGTCTATTTGGCTATGTCTTGGAAGGCATCTCTGCAAATGCCGTTGCAAGTGGCCTGTACCACTTTTTCCTTTGCAACTAATTTTTTTTTTGCAGTTGTTACTGTAAAACCCTGGATTTTCCTAAATATAAAATAAATTAAATAAGCCTAAATATATAGAGAAATTAAGATTTAATTTAGGTATTGGAGGAATAACAATATAATCCAAGAGATATTAGTAATTAAATGAATAAATAATAATTTTGAGTAATTAGGAAATTAAATAGTAACTTCAAATTAATTAGAAAGAAAAGGAGGATGATTTAGATAAATTGGGAGAGTCAATTAAATATAAAGGATTAGAGAAGATAGGTATTAATCCAAGTGCATTATATGGTTAAGATTGATGTGAGGAATAAAGAGGAGAATTTTTGGAAAAAAGATTCAAAGGCTAAATATGGAATCACAAGAAAAGGGTATTTTAGTCATTTTCCAATTAGCCAAATTAATATATTGAGTAAGTAAATAATTATTAGATTTAAAATATTTAACTAGACTTAATTTGGGTTAGCTTGGAATTTAAATAGCAAATTATGGCTTAAAAGTAGGAAAAAATGTATATTGGTGATTATGGTTGATAAGGAGCCTTAAATTTGAGGATAAGAGGAGCCTTGGGGTGTTTTAGTAATATTTTAAATTAAGGAATTAAATATGCACTAAAATTAGCTAAAAAGAAGAGTTTAGATATTAATTGGTATAGTACTAGTAGAGAATTAGAAGGTGGAGAAAAAGTAGGAATTTATTTAGGTCTCCTAAACCTATTAGGACTTCTAATTAAGTGAGCTTATAAAATGGAAGGTTTAGGAAAGGTTTAGGGTTTTTAGCAAGTCAAAAATAAGGAGAAAGAAGAAGGGAATTCGTGCTTGGGCTTGGAGAAATAAGGGAAAGAAGAGAAAAGAAAAGGAGGAGATTCTATAAAGAAAAAAGGGTTGCAGAGATGGCCGACCAGCTAACTTCGAATGACGAGTTAGGAAGATCCAACCGTTGGAATGAGCTGAAATTTTAGGGTTTTGAGCTACTCATGAGGGACTTCAATCTGAACAGTGGAGATTAGATTTCGAGGAGTTTAAGGTAGTGCGATTAAGCTCAGAAAATGGCTAGGCTAGCAGATTTCTTGACAGACTTAGGCTCCGTTTGTTTTGATGTAAAATGTTTTCCAGAAAATGTTTTCGGGGTAAAGTGGGGATTTTCAAGTGTTTGTTTCCATGTAAAATACAATCTAATGTAAAACAGTTTTCCTAAAAAATAGTAATTTTCAGGAAAACGACTTACCTTTCAACATCACGTATGTCGTTTTTTAGAGAATGAAATCACGCTCGATATTGAGCGTATCTATCTATTACCGATTAAAAAGAAAACCCGAGCTTCTATCGTTCTCCTTCTAAGCCATCTACTTTTCCTTCAAATCTCTTTCAGAAAATATTTGGCCAAAATCCTTCTGGCATCACTTCTCGTAGGTTTTCGGTTCCATCAACAGAGACGGAGTTGATTGTTTGAGGAAGATACATCATCTGCATAACGTTGTTAGAGACGATATTTCACTCATCTACTATCTTTCTCCCACATCCGTGCTCTTCCCCTCAGACATATTTTTCTCTCTGCCGAGCTACTTCATTAACAGCACCAGAAAATAGAGAGAACGGTAAGTTCACATTTTCTTCTCATGCACCTAACTTTTCTTCTTCTTCTTCTCCTTCTACGCAATTTTTTTTTTCGATTGAAATAGTAGATGTTAACTTCTGTTTAATGTCCATTCCCATTTTTCTTCGTTGGTGTTTTGCGTTAACTATATTTTTAGGGCTCTTTTGGTCGTTTTGATTTTCTGGTCCATTTGCGTTAAATATAATTCTTCGTTGGTGGTTTTGATGTTAACCTCCTTCTTTGTGCATAATGTTATTACAATTGGAGGATTGGGTGTAAAGAAATGAGAGCTTTGCTTTGAGGGAAATTTTCTTTTAGATGCTGATTCTCTGTTTGAGGAAAAGTTTCTTTTAGACTTGCACGTATATTCTTTATAATGACTTCTATGTTTTCTTTTGTATTACTTGTACATATGGGACATCTTTTCCAGTTATAATATGTACTAGCAAATCAAACTGTTACCAGAACCTCTATAATCCCAAGTCCATTAACATTAATTCTGAGACGCTGCAATTTGTCGCTGGATGTGTGTTGTTCAGAACTCCCGTTTGTTCCGTTTGAATCAGACGAGGTGAAATGGTTCAACTCTTGACTTCTTTTATTCTCTATACAATGTTTGAATCTTATTGGTTTAATTAATTCAATTTTACTTTTGTTATTTTGATCCGCCGACTGGTTTGTATAATTACAGTGAAATACGAAGCAATTTTCCTTGTGAATTTTTCGGAGTCTCTGTTTTTTTTGTTTATTATTGCTATCTCATTTGTTTTTTCTCAACAATTGGAAAGGGTAGGCTCTGGCAAATTTATCTTTGTAGCCACCATATTGGAGCTTTTCCACATGGTGATCCCTCATTAGATTTCATTATATTCCTCTTTCATGAATTCATCTCTGAAAAAATCGGTGAAATAGTAGATGTTAACCTCTTTCATGAATTCATTTGAGGATGTCACAACAGTGTTTTCATTTTCCAAATCCCAATGAGCTGGCTCTGTATATCACTTTTGTCAATTTCAAATGCAAGTATGCAAACTATGAACAATATATTTAGGAATGACATCAGAGCACAATTTAAAAATTCTTCTATTGAAATGTAGTTATAGAGTTTGGAAGGAAGTTTACAACTTAGAAAGCTTATATCTATCTAAAGGAGGTAAGTTGATTTTAGGATGGGGACTGGGGACAACCAAGGATATCACTTTTTGAATTAGCCCTTGGTCTGTCTGCTTGTTAAGAAAGGAGCGTATGGGTGAGGAAATTCCAGAAATTTAACTTGGCACTTTTTAGGAAATGGCTATGTAGATTTAAGGAGGAAGGGATAATTTTGGGATAGAATTATTATGCCAAAGAATGAAAATTCTCATGGAATGGACTTTCTAAAAGAAACATCTGAGGTTTTTTCCTATTAGTGTAGAGTTGTAGACACCCCAAATTGCACAGCAAAAATGAAGAATAATTGGCAAAAATCATTATCATCTTTGAAACCAGCACAAAATTTGAGAAAATAAGCATTTTTCCTTGTATCTGATAACTCAGGTCGGATACAAGCATACCTCTTCGTATTCGACATAAGTTGTCGGATATGAGTAGACCTTAATGTATCCGGCAACATATGCCGGATACGTATAGGTGCTCGTGTATCTGACCTGACATGTCAGATACATTAGTTTTGCTCAAAATTAGGGTTTTCCGAGAGCTTTCACCTTTTACCATCATATCCTTCATTAAAGGAAGGGAAATCTCGGAAATAGCCTTAGGGTTAAGGTTGGTGGGCTATAGACATTATGTTGTGTCTACCATCCCACCAACCCTAACCCTAGCCTTTGCCTATAAATAGGAGGCTTCTCAAGCAAATGGCCATTAACTCTTGTCATTAACTCTTGCCAAGAAGTTGGAGATCAAAGAGCTCCGAGTAAAGAGGGAAACCACTGCAGTCTTGCTTCCAGAAGCCCAGGTAAGCCTCAAACCTCTCTTTATTTTTCTGTTTTTACATTCTAGATCTAGATCTCTTCTTCTACCTTTCTGTAGAATAAGGCCTCTTCTATGTGTATGAAAACCCTTCCCCTACTCAAAGTACCTCGAGACTCCCCCTAGCTGTAAAACGTGAAGGCGGGATCTAGGGGAAACGAGACTGGGGATTGATCCTAGTATTAGAAACTATTTGAATAAGCTTTGTGATTCTATGAAAACCATTCCATATTCAAAGTATCCCAAGATTATTTTGAAGAACCGTGTTTAACGGGGAGAGAGAACTAAGGGAAACGATAATGGAACGGAACCCTAGGTTGTTCTAGAACCCTTTTGATTGATCTAAATGCATGCTATGTGTTATTATGTTGAAATAAGCCTTGTGATTCTATGAAAACCGTTCCATATTCAAAGTACCCCAATATTATCTTGAAGAACCGTGTTTAACGGGGAGAGAGAACTAAGGGAAACGATAATGGAACGGAACCCTAGGTTGTTTTAGAACCACATCTGATTGATTTAAATGCATGGTATATGTTGTCATATTGTTCTTGAATGGATTTTTATACACATACACACATAGCACCCTTTTTGTCGGGTTTGGCTTATATTTCGGATCTATTGCCGTCATTGTGGTAGATCTGGAATAAATAGCCCCAATCAAATAATTCTGGAATATTTCTTGTTGGTTTCCAATATGGTTTCAAGCAAGTTTTGTTGAGTATATTGAAGGCCTCTAGGTTCAACTTCTCGGTTTTAGGCATTTTTGCTCACTTTTTGGGGTTTTTGGCATATCCTTTCCAATTGGAGAGGATGGTGAGCCAAACCTGTGCCCCATTTCTTTCTAGAGGTTCTTCAATATCTTTTCAAAATGTTTTTGATTTGTCTTGCACGGATTCCACACACTTGATCACTGTTTTAAATTGATTTTACTCAAAAAGGGCTTAACTTGACAGCAACTGTACCCCAATTTTGGACACTCATAACTTCATCGTCCGGATGAATTTTGGAGTGATTTCAGAGCCATGAGAAAGGTGAGGAGTTTATGCCTATAAAATTTCATGAATTTCTATTAAGCGGATTTTTGACACCTCTCTGTCAAATTTGATAGGTCAGTTCAGGTCTGATTACAGAACCTGTCACTTCGACTGAGCGCCATGTGTTCGTTTTAAGTCCGATTCAAATGATTCTTATTTCTGAGTTTTCCTTTGGAAGTCTAGTTTCAAATCCAGTTGGTTTCATAATTTTTTGATTCTATTTGTGTTGTTGGTAATAGATTTACTCAGAGCTGTTTAACAGCACTTTTCTGGGTAAATCTGTGATCTTCGGGGCCTATTCGGGAGACCACCCAAGGCACATCCGAATGAATTTTTGTATGAGGCTAGTTTCATCTAAAATATGGCCATACAGACTTCATTCACACCAAATTTCATGAATTTATATAGAGCCGATTTTTCTAGATAATTTTCCAAACTTGCCCACTTGCCACTTTTTATTATCTCCAGCAGCAGACTTCAAAGGAGAATAACTCCTAGGATTTTAATCGGAATGGATTGAAAATTTGCATGAGTCTTTTATCTATCATAATCTTTCAAATGAATTTGGTTTGATTCAATTTAAATTGGATTTGAATGACTTTAAGACAAATGGTTCTTGCTTTTATCGAATTTTCCGGATTTAACTCAACTTGGTATTGTGTAAATTTTGTTTTGATTTCCATCTTTTGGTGATAGTGCAGAGGTGATATTGACATAAAAGAGGATCTGGAATTCATTTGGATTTTCATGTGAAGATATCATATATTTGTCCTTTTTCAAGGTTTTTGATGATTTTTAGCGAGCTTTCTTATTTTTTTGGCATGAACAACACTTGGCAACTATCTTGTGTGGGTGAATGGGGGTGCCTAACACCTTCCCCCATTCATAATCTAATCCCCTTACCCATCTCTGGATTTGATTTTCAAGTAGAGTTATTTTTACTCTAGAATTTGCCTTTTAGCTCTTTTTGATTATTTTTGAATCTTTTGGTGTCCATTCACACCTAAAAATCTGAATGGTGGCAACTCTCCCAATTTTACGTTGAGCCCGTGTGTTGATGGAGGGGAAATCATCCAGGTGATTTTTCCCATGTCTCACAAGAGTGCAACTTTGATTAGGCTTGGTGATAGAATCATATTTTGGGAGTTATGTGTACTTTGGTGTCTCAAATCTAATGCACATTTTCCTAACTTAGATTTGGTGTTGTTTGATAGAGGACCATGGGTTCAGGCCTACATGGCCTTTCAGGATTGCATCATGGTCCAGAAACTGGAGTTCAAGTAGCCTTTGTATAACAGGGTGGGATGGATGACTTATTCAGCCAATTTCATTTGTGCTAGAAGGTTTGAACTTTCATGTTTGAATGTTGATTTGGAAGGTGATTGTGCCTTCCAATGTAGCTTTATTTATTTGATAGCTGTTTCAGACAAGTTTTTGGCAATTGATACTTTATTTTTTGAAGCTGGATTTTGCTGAATAAGTTTGATACTTTGCAATCTTTTTGAGTTGGGAAAAGAAAAAGGGTTCAAGCAAAAGCATTCTGCTATTTGATGTGTCTATTAGCGATCTGATAGATTCTCTGGAAAGAAAGGAATGGTTGCATATCTAAAGATAGGCATCTGGGAGACTAACATTCAATGCAAAATGGAAGCTAGGCATTGCCTCCAAAATTTGGGAATTTCATTTTCAGCTTTAACTCTTGGGTTGGATCATATGTATAAAAATTAATCTGCTAGTGTATCCTTTTTTTCCCCTTTTGGTTGTACTTTAGGTAGCCCACTGCACACACTGTGTAATGACTGGAAACTGAACTTACACAAGTAAGGGGAAAATAGAGTACTGTTTTCCTTTTTTTTTTTGGTAGTACGGTTTTCCCTTTTTAATCTTATTTTGTACAAATTCTGTTCCTCAAGTTGCACAGAAAACAGAATAAATATCAATTAGCAAAGTTTCTTAAATTTGTGATGCTTCATCAATTAATGTGTGAAGTTTCTTAAATTTTCAACTTAAGATAAAAGATTACACATGCTATTATTCTCGGTTCCTTCTCAAAATTCATATATTTAGTCAGATAAACATTTCTGTGCGCGTGGTCGCACGGGTAGGCACGCCTCCTAAAGGGTAATTCGGGAATGTTGGAGTCGCCATCGCCTGATGGGGTGCAGGCGGACACCTGGGTGCCTAAGTTCTTCTACTAAGGCTTGGTCTGCGGCTTGAGATTCTAAGTAGGTTCTCGGTTGCGGTCTGGGGAAGTCCGTAGACACCCCAGTCCACCCCGTCAAATGACGGGTCCCATAAGTTTCCCTGGTTTGAGTCAACTCTGGTCTCTCACTCACCCGATTCCTATTCCAGCATGTAATTCTGATTAAGTCTGGCGGGACCGCCAAAGTGGTGTGGGTCCCTTTACTTGGTTTTATCTTTCTTAGCTTAAAGTGGTGTGAGTCTGATTGGGCGGGCCCCGTTGGAAGGCCCGCGGATTCCTTGGTGGGCTTGGTTGAGCCCACGTGTCCCTTGTGGGCCTCAGTCTAGCCTGAGAGGCCCTTTGGGCTTTGGTTCAAATGAATTGATTTTACTTTAGGGTTCAGTTTGGTTATTTTAAGTGATTTCTATGCACAAGTGGGCCGGGACTGTTTGTGGGCCCTTGAGTGGGCCCCACAGTTGTTTGCCAAATGGTCTTGAGATTTATCTTGCTTAAGTTTCCAAAGTGGGCTAGGATTTGGGCTTGGGGCCCTTTACCTGGGCTTGGTCTTGAAAGCCCAAGACTTCCTGAGTTAGGGTTTTGAAACCCTAACCTTAGTTGGTTAATGGGCTTGGTGGGCCCGATAGGCCCTGCCCTTGGTCTCGGCCAAACCATGACCAAATTTAAGCATGCATGCCCCGCATAGGGCTTGGGTGGGCCTCAAGTGGTCCGGCCCGCCCAGTTCCTTTGATTATCTTATTTAAGCATGATTCAATGGTTTGGGCTGGGTGGGCCCCGTTGGAGGGCCCACTGGAAATCAAGTCAGACCGGGTGGTCTGGGTCCCATGTTGGGTTCCCGGGTGACCCGGAAACCCTATTGGCATATTTGGTTCGGTTTGAGAATGTCACCCCACAGTCAAAAATCATGAAATACACAGAATATACGAAAATCACATACACTGGGTCCAAGGGGTATTTTCGGAATTTAAAAAATATAGGCCATTCGGCCTTAAAAGGGTAGGTGCCGACCTCCGGGCGCTAGGCGCGAGGTCAGCGCGAGGTGGGCGCGAGGTGAGCACGAGGTGAGCGCGAGGTGAGCGCATCCAAATTTAGGTGAGCGCGAGGTGAGCGCATCCAAATTTAGGTGGGCGCGAGGTGAGCACGAGATGAGCGCGAGGTGAGCGCGAGATGAGCGCATCCAAATTTAGGTGGGCGCGAGGTGAGCACGAGATGAGCGCGAGGTGAGCGCGAGGTGAGCGCGAGATGAGCGCATCCAAATTTAGGTGGGCGTGAGGTGAGCACGAGCTGAGCGCGAGATGAGCGCATCCAAATTTAGGTGGGTGCGAGGTGGGTGCGAACTAGGCGCCAGGTGGGCGGACCCAAGCTAGGTGAGCGCGAGCTCAGCGCGAGGTGAGCGTGAGCTCAGCGCAAACCCTGACTCTCTGTTTTTTCTCTCCCAACTCCATTTCCGACTGGTTTTAAGCTCTGTAACTGGTTTCTGGGGATCCTTAGAACCCCAGCAGACCTCTAACATACTTGGAAATTAATCTAACCTAAGTTGTGAGGATCAAACCACTTTGCAAACCTACAAATCCGAACACCCAAACATTACAGAACATGCATAAAACTTTGAAAACAAAACACTAACTAACAAAACACGATTAAGGAAGAAGGGAAAGGGGGGTTTTATCGGGATACAAGAGAGGTGCGATCACAGGGAACATGCTCCCCTTCGAATTCGAATCAAACAAACAATGACCAACAAGATATCAGAGATGCATGGGAAGCCTGATTTATATATATATTGAACAAAAGAAAATGGAGAGCTCACCTTGGTTCCAGGTCTTTGTAGAGTAGGCCGGAGGGTTCCTTGGAGCCAACGAGCTGCAGCCGGAGCCTCCTTCTCACACCAAGAGCAAGATTACCTTCGAGTGCCGAGGGACAACAGAACGTCCAACCCCAAAGAAAATGCCGAACTCCAACAACCCGAACCAACAAAAAATGCAGAACCCCTGCAAATGAAGGGGGATGCTGCTTTTATAGAAGAGGGCGGGGTATCCGCCGACTTCGGCGCCCAGCTCGCGCCGAGCTCCTGTCGCTCGGCGCGAGCGACATAATGATTAAATCATTAAATGCCGCCGCGGGTTTGTTTAAAAAATCCGAAAATTAAGATATAGTCCCTGGGATATTTTGGTTTAATATTATTTTATTCAGATATTCTCAAATATTTTCAGATTGGTCCCTGGGATATTTTGAATGTTTAGATATTTACGGATGTGATCCCCGAGATATTTTCCTGCGCAACTCGCCACGTGTGCAGTTTTTTGCCACGTGCGCAGTTTGCTGGTTTTGCTGCTCGGGAATTTCGTCAGCTCATATCTTCTTCATCCGGGCTCCGATTTGGGCAAACTCAGTTGCGTTAGAATCGTATCCGAGCCCTCTATCCAATGGCATGGGGGTAAGCACCTGGATCGGATTTCACCAGAAAGTCAACTTTTGTCTCCGCCCAAGTTTGACCGCCCGCAGAACCTTCATCCGGACTCCGATTCCTGCAAACTCAGTTGCGCTGGAATCGTGTCGAGATCCTCTATCCAATGATATAAAGCAAGGCCTCTGGATCGGATTTTAGCAGAAAGTCAACTTTTGGCTCTGCTCAGGTTTGACCGCCCGTAGAACCTTCATCCGGACCCCGATTCCTGCAAACTCAGTTGCGTTGGAACCGTGTCGAGATTCTCTATCCAATGATATAAAGCAAGGCCTCTGGATCGGATTTTAGTAGAAAGTCAACTTTTGGCTTCGCCCAAGTTTGACCGCCCGCAGAACCTTCATCTGGACTCCGATTCCTGCAAACTCAGTTGCGTTGGAATCGTGTCGAGATTCTCTATCCAATGATATAAAGCAAGGTGGCCAAATATCACTTAATCAAAAAGTCAACTTTTTGTCCCCTCGGGGTTTGACTTTCTGCCAGGGTTTTGAGCTGTTTTGCTATCTTTTAGCACATTTTTTGTTTTCTTATTTTCTTTTCTTCTCCTTCTTTCTTTTTTTTTTTTTTTGGTTTGATCAAAATTTGGGTGCTTACAATTTTATATCATTATAGCCATGTTCCTTTCTGGTTTCCTCGAGGCCTTTTTAATCCTTCAACTTGCACCATCTCACAGCTTCTCATGGCATGGCTTAGGTTATTTTTCTTATCTTATTTTATTCTTTTTGTAAATGATTGTAGATGAATGGTGGTGGTTATAATGACAAGAATGTGATCTTCCAAGTTATGGTGGGCTCTGCTATCTCGCTCATGTTTGCATTTGTAACAACACTTATAGCCATCAACTCTACTATTATATCGAGAAGCCCTCATACTAATAGAGATAAACATAGAGGAGTATACATTAGTAGTATAATATATGGAAGTGAATCACATTGTATAGATATTATACGGATGACTCCAAAAGCTTTTTTCAGGCTTTGTGATATTATGAAAGAGAAGGATCTACTTCGACCGACATTGAATGTAATTGTGGAAGAGCAATTATTAATATTCCTCCACATCATTGGTCGCAATGTGAGATTACAGGTTATTGGTTCTCGATTCTTTAGATCTGTAGAAACTATACATCGATATTTTAGAAAAACACTCAGAGCAATCATGAAATTGCATATAGATCTTGTTAGACTACCACAATCTTCAACTCCATCAGAGATTTGAAATAATCGAAGATACTGGCCATGGTTCAAGGTAAGAATTTAGTGGTTAATAATGCTAATTTTCTTATGTAAGATTTTCTTTTTAAAGTTTATAACTCTTTTGCTACATTATCAATAACCAATAGGATTGTGTTGGGGCGATAGATGGAACAATTGTTCGTGCTTCAGTTCCTAGTACAATTCAGGGAAGATTTCGTGGACGAAAACATGGATTAACACAAAGTGTTTTGGCAGCTGTTTCTTTTGATCTTAAATTTATGTATGTGCTTGCTGGGTGGGAAGGATCAGCACATGATTCTAAAATTTTGGAAGATGCTTTATCAAGACCTAACGGACTTCAAGTGCTTGAAGGTAGATTGAAAATCTCTTTTTCAAAGAATAAATATTTATATTTTTATACATTACAAATAACAACTCATTAATCTTGTAGGAAAATATTTTCTCGTGGATGCCGGATACGATCTTCGAAATGGATTTATTCCACCATATCATGGTGTTCAATACCATTTAAAAGAGTACTCTGACCATTCACCTGAAAATGAAAGAGAATTGTTCAACTTACGACATTCCTCTTTAAGAAATGCTGTTGAACGAGCTTTTGGAGTGTTGAAAAAACGTTTTCGTGTATTAGATGCTGAGCCATACTGGAAATATGCAATCCAAGTAGATGTTGTACTTGCATGCTGTGTTTTACACAACCATATAATGGGAGTTGATCCTAACGATAGGTTTATGCATGAGACAAATCGAGAGATTTCAGCTACATCACAAAGATCTGGAAGGACACAAAGAGAAGAGAGGGAAGAAAATAGAGAATGGGCTATGAGAAGAGATGTAATAGCAAATATGATGTATGATGACTATAAAGCTAGATGATGAATTTTTTTTACTGTGTAGGCAAAAGTATATTGACATTTGCTCTTTGTATAACATATCTTGTTTATTTGATATTAATAAAATAGTGCATATTTTTATGTGAACTGATTATGATCATTTGTATGTGCATGTGATTTTTTTCTTTCAATGCAATAGAAAGGGATTTGTCTAAGGATGAAAATCCTTCCAACGGAAGAGTCAACTTAAATGATAAGGAAAAAGAAGTTGTTGTAAGCAAAAAACTCAAGATCAAGCAATTTAGATGGACAAAAATAATGGATGATCTTTTTCTTCGTATACTTGTTGAAGAAGCGAGTGTGGGAAACAAAATTGACAAGAGATTCAAGAGTAGATTCAAGAGTGAATCCTACAGCCGTGTTTCTAAAGCCATAACTGAGACATTTGAAGTTGAATGCCTTAGTAGACATGTGATCAACCATTATAGAACTACCAAAGCATTATGGAGTAAAATACAGGAAGTTCGTAATAATTCTGGGTTTGGATGGGATGAAGATGCTAAGGTTATTAAAGCAGGACCAAAGGAATATTCTGAATATGTTAAGGTATGGTAGAATGTAATTTTATATTTATTTATTGTCCTTTCATAACTTATTTATTAACATTATGGAATCATTTGTTGTTTTGAACTCAGGCTCATCCTACTAAAGCACAGTTTTTAAATAAACCAATAGATATGTATGATGAGATGGCTCTTGTGTGCAGGGATGATCATGCAAGAGGAGATTTTACCAAGAACTTTTATGATATAGAAACCCCAGTTGAATTGTGTGATGAAGATGAAAACAAGCTTGTTGATAAGATCAATAGCATCGAAGATATCATATTTAACACACAGATTGACAAGCAGCAACATTCCAAAAAGCCTACAGAAAAGGAAGTTAGAAAACATGGAAAGCGAAGGCTTTCTTCTGAAGGCATGGAAGAAAAAGTTGAGGAAATGGCCATGCAAATTGGAAAGGTTGCAGCGGCAATTATTGAGCTATCTGGCAGTCACATTACAAATGTGTTATATGAAGAAATAATGAAGATCGAAGGCTTCGAGGATACATTTCTTGCATCAGCATTTGATTATCTGGTACAACACAAAGACATTGCACAAGCATTCTTGGCTAAGAATGATAAGCTTCGCAAATATTGGTTGCAAAAATTTGACCCAAATAAAATGATCTAAATGAAGTACTAGTTGTTAGATTTTCTTTAGTACTTATAATTCTAATTTAGTATTTTAGATTGTAACAATTGGTTTAGACATTTGAAATTGTTTTATTATTGGTTAAAATTTTACTTGACTATGAATGGTGTTAGTTATGATTTAGAATTTTTAATTTTATGAGAATTATTCTATTTATATACAATTTTTTATAGAATAAGAATTTTATTATGAAATTGAGTATGAGATCCAATTAAGAGTGCATGTAGTGTATCTTTTAAATAATTTAAAAGATGTAGAGCGTCATGTAGTGCATGTAGGGAAATATGGCCAATCAACATTTTTTTAAGATTGCATGTAGTGTATCTTTTAAATTAAGAGTGCATCTTTTAAATAATTTTTAGTTATGTTCCATAAAAAATATAGATTTCTTAATGGTTCTTTATTTTGTCCGAACTTTTGAGCCAATAGGTTATAGCAAGTCTTAGGTCATTTTCCATGATTATTTTCATTTGTTCCAAACATAAGAAAATGAAAAATTTTCATTTTCAACTATATTTTCCAATGTTCATCCAAACAATTGAAAATCTTCTATTTTCCTGAAAACATTTTCCAATGTAAAATGTTTTCCCTTGATTTTCCTGAAAACATTTTCCAATGTAAAATGTTTTCCAAGGGAAAACATTTTACATCAAAACAAACGGAGCCTTAGTTAATGTAATGAGGCAAGTAGCAAACACTCAGAAAACTAGAGAAATTGCATGATTTTCGTGTTTTTATTATTTAGATATATGTTATGAGATGATTTAGAAACAAACCATGTTTTCTAGACAAGGATTTTCGTAGGTGTTATGTGTTTGTTTTGGGTTTTCTAAAAAAACTGTTAAAAGTGTGGTTATATGATTGGTTTTGATACGATTTGATTTATTTATGATGTTTTACTTGTTGGAAATTGTTCTAACATATTTATAAAGTGTTTAGAATGATTTAGAATAGATTTGATGCATTGGATATTGAGTTGTGGAATTTTTATTGAATTTCGTAATTTTTTAGAAATTTACATCGTATCGGGCCGCCCAAACAGTCGCTCGAGCGACTTGTGTATTTGTCAAAACCCGAGAGCGATTTTCCCAGATTTAATTGTCACCCGAACAGTCGCTCGAACGACCAATCGAGCGACCAAACCTGAAACGACCTATTGTGTAAGGCCGTTCGAGCGCCCCAAGGCCGCTCGAGCGCCTTGTCTGTCAGATTTTGAAAATTGGCCTTTCAACCTAGTTTTTCACTATGGAATTGTTTTTATCCATTTTTAACCTATGTACCATCAAGTTTAGAGTATTTGGAGATTGTTTGCACTGGCGGATGTTTAAAATTCATTTTTATAAAGATTTTGGGTAGATTTGACCAAAGAGGCACTTCTACTTGATACCAATGTTCCAAACAATTCTATTCTTAACAAAACTTGATTTTAAGAGTTCCTACACCTGTATTTGGACTATCTGGACATGTTTTGAGTGATAAATGATTTTACATACGCCCGGATTATTTTGCCTATTGAAACCGTGATTTTGAGATATGTATTTGACTCCACTTGTGTGGGTTTTTGGGTCACAGTTGTGACAAGGCAGGTGCTTGGTTTATTATTTCCTCAAGGCAGATTTGGTTACTTTTATTTATCCTCAGTCCGTGTATTGGGCGGGATACTTCCTCAATCCGTGTACTCAGTGGGAAGCTGATTACTTTTATTTATCCTCAGTCTGTGTACTCGGCGGGATACTTCCTCAATCCGTGTACTCGGTGGGAAGCTGGTTACTTTTATTTATCCTCAATCCATGTACTTGGTGGGAAGCTTGTTATTTGGTTTACTTCCTTAGTCTGTGTACTCGGCGGGAAGTTGGTTGTTTTGTGGCTGGTGTCTTTTATCTTTAGTCCGTGTACTCGGCGAGATACTTTCTGGTGGTTTTGATTATTTTTCATTGTGTGATGTTACAGGGTGGTATGCTGTTTGCCGTGATTTTTATATTATCGTTTTTCTAGTTGTTGTTGGTTTAATTGTGCACCTCATGACTTATGTTCATGAAAATTATGGAATGATTTCATGCATGCACCTTGCTACTTGTTGAGATTTATTCTCACTCCAGTTTTCCCCAATTTTTCAGGTACTCTTGGAGAGGACGACGAGCTTGGGCTAGTATGAAAAAGGGGTAGTCAGTTTAGTTGTAAAATTAGTTTCATGAGAATAAGAACATTGTATTTGTTAAAGATTAGTTGTTAGTGAATATTATTTCAAGTTTCCGCATATAACTTTGATGATGGAATTAATAAAGGCTTAAATTGATTCAGATTTTTAGTTGCTTTTGTTACTTATCATAACACCTCGGGTCCGAAAAATTTGACCCGGAACTGGGGCGTTACAGTTACAAACTGCTCTCTCTTCACTTCCTATAGTTTCAATTGTAAAATTTATTCAGACACCAGAGGTTCTACTCCTCTTGGTGCTCCTAGGTGGTAGGGAAGATGATCCCATCTCTTGGGAAGGCAAATCAGGTTCATGATCTTGGATGGGAGGGTCACAATATGGAGATGAGGTCATATAATCAGAAAAATTTGGGTCAAAGTAGGGTCTAAGAAATTCCCTTTCCTTAGTGTTAAAGTACATAGACTGCCTGGGGTCCATTATCAAATTTCGAAAAAAAATTTGTTAATAAATAATATAATAATAAATTATTGGTGATATACTACCTATAGTAAAGTGAGGAATAATGTATGCAAAAATGCACTAGGAAAATTCCCAGGTAACTGGAGGTGTCACAAATGATCCCACTTAAAACCTAGTTTCCTAAGGCAATTATCTCGTCCTTTGTGCCAGAACTTTCCTAGAGATGCACTTAGTTGCACAGTAGTCACCCACTATACCAGGCTTTAAAATAATAAGCAAGGTAGAAGCAGAGACTTACTTATATATATATATATATATATATATATATTAAAATCAGAAAATTAAATAGAAGAATACCTCTTTAGAATGAAGCTTGAACTTTGCAGTTGAAGCCTTCAACCTCCAGAATCCAACTTCCCACTTTTGATGCTTGAACAATTTAAAAAATGTAACTATTTCTTGATAGCTATAGAGATGAAGAGAGTAAGGGAGATTGTAGAAGAGAGTAAGAGATTGTAGAAGAGGTGTAGTTTGGAGTAGGAAGGGTTAGGCTATTTATAGAAAACCAAAAGTGGCTTTGTACCACCTCTACCCTCTAATATGACTATTATTTGGCAGTTGGAAGGGTATAAATTGTCAATTACAAGCATACCCCCCATAATATGGCTGTTGGGGGGGGGGTAAAACAGTTAAAGAAAGTGGTAAAAACCACTTTTGGAGGGTTAAATAGGGGTTTGGCTAGCTCTTGGTGGGCTGGCATGCCGGGCCAGCACGGGGGCGGCCCACCGGCCTGTTGTTAGCACCTTATTTTTGCACCCTCAAAAATGCAGAAAATGAAAATCCTAACTAAGTCAAATCCGGAGGGATCTAAAAGTTGACTTTTTAATTTGGTGCAAATCGACCACCATACCTTTTCCCATTGAAAAGAGAATTCCGACATGATTCTAAAATGTTGCATTGAAATGATTTCGGTATACTGAATGATTTTCCTGAGTGAATTATTTAAGTATTGAATTATCATCGGAATCTGTTGGCATTGCCTGTGGAAACTCCATGAGGGAGTAATTTGGTCCTGAGTGACCCTTGATAAATAGCAATTGTGTTTAATTGTTGCTGTGTTATATGTTGGATTTACATGCTATTTTATCGGTTATGTGAAAAATGCTGAATTTTAGATTGCTACTGGTTTAGCTTGCCTTGGATCCATGACTAAGCTTAGTAATGTGATGTATATGCTTTATTGGTGTAATGGCATGGCCATTGAGTGTTGCCACGACTGGTGTAGAGTAGCCTGAAACCCTGAGTAGGCCAGGTTGTCAATGCCGATACCCGGAGTAGGCCGCCATTGGGTGATGAAACCCTGAGTAGGCCGTCACTTCAGAGTTCCGAAACCCTGAGTAGGCTGGAACTGTGTACATGGAGATGTGGATGTCGCTTTGGCATGTTGATTAACCAATCTAAGCAACTACATGACATTGACCAAATGTTTGGGACTTGACTTTAATTGACACGAGATGTTTTATCCATTGGTTTAATGGTATTTGTGGTTCACCGAATGTGATTTATCAGCTATTTGGTATTTGTATTTCTCCCACCGGTGTAGAGCAGCATCGTGACCCTGAGTGGTTCGGTGTTGTCAATGCCGAAACCCGGAGTAGGCCGGCATTGGATGACGAAACCCTGAGTAGGCCGCCATTTCAATGTCCGAAACCCTGAGTAGGCCGAATACACACTTGGAGGCGTGGACATGGCTATGATGTGATTTGTTATGATGACACTTGTTGGGACCAAAGATATATCTATTTAGTTGTTGAAATTATGATTTCATCGATATGTTGTTACCTGATTATACGTGACTTTACGGCTATATTCGTGATTTGATACCGATGTTATTGCTTTGGTTTACATGATGGATCTATGTGTTTATATCACCTGGATTGTTGGAATTTAGTTGGATTATTCGAATTATATGTGTTATCGTTACCGTATATGTTTTGTAACCGTTGCATGTTTTAGAGATGAAATAAATGGTTTTGAGCATGCATGTGCTACTCATTGGGATATTCGTATCTCATTCCGTATTGTTTTGTTTTCAGATCTTGGAAAGGACGATATCGGTGGGTAAATATTTAGATCATGTGAGTATCAGATTATAGATATGATATTTCATTTGAGATGGGTTTAGTTGACTCTGATGTTATATTTATTGCTTATTTCATGTGTTCCTTCACTCTGATATTGTGATCCTGTGTGGAAAGATAACCCTTCGGAGACAAGTTACGGTTTATTATGTAACCCGGATCTGGGGCGTTACACTTTATTACTCTTCTTACCTCTCTCTGGGAGACTCAATCTTCCTATTTTACCCTCCGAAACTTCTGGATTTACTCCAATTCCTGCCTTAGGCTTGAATTGCAATAATCTAGAAGGGTATTTTGGCATACCCTTGGGTCTTTTATACCCTTGGCCTTGCCTATAAATAGAGGG
Source organism: Buxus sempervirens (assembly GCA_947561395.2). Classification (NCBI taxonomy): domain Eukaryota; kingdom Viridiplantae; phylum Streptophyta; class Magnoliopsida; order Buxales; family Buxaceae; genus Buxus; species Buxus sempervirens. The sequence continues at coordinate 25,400,600 of OX387189.1, forward strand.
TCTCGATCTCCTCTTGCAAAGGGTTGATAGTTTGAAGCTTGAAGAGCTTTTGAAGAAGAAGAGAAACTCTGCCCAACTATCCACTCAACTCTCTCAAGCTACCAAGGTAAACACCAATGCTTTTCTCTTCATTTTTTCTTTAATACAAGCACTCTCTCCTTCTACCTTTCTATAGTGTAAGGCCTTCTGTGTTTGGAACCCCAAACCACACTCAACGTACCTTAAGCACCCTCTTTAGCCGTTAAACGTGAAGAGAGAGCTAGGCGAAACGAGTGATGGAATGGAACCTTAGGCTAGAACCACTCTTGAATGATACGCTTGCATATTCATGTTGATTTTGTGTGTGATTGCTGTTTTTTTGGAGTGATTTTGTTTTAAATCTAGAGAGAATACAAGGATCCATGCTCTTTATAACATTGGATCCCAATTTTCTCCTAAAAATCTGATTTCCAACACAACCACACACATATTACTTGATTTTGTGTTAAAATAGGCTTAGATCTTGGATCCACCATGCTCAATATGGTAGATCTGAGATCAGAGGCCTTAGAACAATCTCTCAGGACTTCATTAGTTAATTTCAAGTGATTTCATCTTCAAGAGAAGACCCCATGGTCTAATCTCTTTGTTTTGAGCTTTTTGCCTCAATGTGGGTAGATTTGGCTCTTCCTCTCCAAATAATGAGAGATCTAAGCCAAATCCTTGCCCTAAATCTTTTTTGAGTATTTTCCCACTCACTACAAGTGTTTTCAATCTTACTCAATTGAATCACATCCACACACTCATTGTTTTGCCCTACTTTCACTTAAATTTTACAAATCTGGACTGAACCTGTACCTTGTCTTGGATTATTTATATTTTTATCATTCGGATGAATTTTTGAGTGATTGCAAAGACATGTGATAGTTGAAGATGTCTAGTTTAATCCTGTAAAATTTGAGCAATTTATATGAAGCCATGTTTTTGAAACCATTTGATCAAAGTTGATAAGTCAGACCATAGCAGATTGCTGTACTTGCGACTTTGATTGAGCACCAAAGGCTCATTTTAACTCCGATTTGAGTGATTTTAATATCTGAGTTTTCCTTTATGAGTTTATTTTCAAATCCAATTGGTTTCAAGAGTTTTCACTTTGATTTGGGTTATGTGTGTTTGATTGACTCTGAACTGCTCAGTAGCAAAGAACAGAGTCAATCTGTGATCCTTTAGGCATGTTTGAGAGGTCACACAAGCCACAAATGGATGAAGCAACTCTCGGCTCTTCCTCAAGTTTGATCGCCCGCAAAACCCTCATCCGGACTCCGATTCCCGCAAACCCATTTGGGTTGGAACCGTGTCGAGATTCTTTATCCAATGGTATAGAGCAAGGTACTTGGCACGGAATTCGAGGAAAAGTCAACTCTCGGCTCTTCCTCAAGTTTGACCGCCCGTAGAACCCTCATCCGGACTCCGATTCCCGCAAACCCAGTTGCGTTGGACTCGTGTCGAGATTCTCTATCCATTGAGATAAAGCAAGGTGGCCAAATTTTATCTGATTAAAAGGTCAACTTTCCACCCCTCAGGGTTTGACTTTTTAGCCGGGTTTTGCATCTTTGGCTTTTCGGGAGCGCAAAAATGAGGTGCTTACAGAACACAAGGGGGATCAAAGGGGCTTCCCCTTTCCATTCTTTTTTTGGAAGGATTCTAGCACAGAAACAAGGATTAAACATCCCTATTTTGGTCTCCTATGATCAAAAATAACAACCACAATATGCAAAACAAGTCATTAGAACATGCTTTATTAGGTGCCTATCACATCACAAAGTGTGGGTATGGGATTACTATGCTTGAAATCTAGAGAAAACATATTTTTACATGCATGCAATCCTACCCTAAATAGTGACATTTATATGTACCTAAACATGCTTCTAACAAATAAGGACGTGAGCATGCATTACACATGATCTTCATCATGACCTTACCCATCCAATCTACTTAGTTAACTTAGGAAAAGAACATTTAAAGAAAGGAAAAGGAGGGGGGGTTACATGAAGGGATACATTGGAATAAATGGAAGGAACATGCTCCTCCATCAAAAGTAAAATGATAGCAATATTAATACCTCTACGGAATAGCAACCCTATGCCACTTAAAACCATGCTTAAGGGACTCTCCTTCTCCTAAAATACCCATCTTACCTCATGAAAGCAACATCCTTGTGATGGCAAATATCAAAACAAAATAGTGAAAACAAAGGAACAAGCATGAATTTATCCTAGCAGCAAGCACATGACATGCACAAAAACCAACATGCTTCAAATCATGTCATCTTTATATATGTGAAACAAGACAGACAAAGAGCTCACCTTGGGGGTTTAGACCCCTTTTTGAGTGTGTGGAACTCCTTGAGATTCATGAGCAGCTGCTGGAGCAGCACCTCTCCCCCACCAACAGTAAGATCTCCTTCCTTGGCTTGGATGAGAAAGAGGAGGAGGAGAAAAACCAAGGGTAGAAAGGGCTTAAGGTGGTATTCGGTTGGTATGGAGGCTAAGAGAGGTGAGAGAGGGGGGGATTTGAGCCAAGGTTAGTGGGGAAGAAAGGGGGAAAATAGCCAAAAGAAGCCCACCCTCAAAATGGGGCTGCTGTTGCCTTTTTATAGAAACATTTTTGTATCCGGCATTTAATGTCGGATACACTACACTTCCTTTGTATCCGGCATATTATATCGGATATACTGCATTTCCTTTGTATCCGGCATATTATATCGGATACAAACACAATCATTTCGAAAATTAAATGTCGCCGCGAATTTGTCGGGGAATCGGTGCGATTCTCGCCGAGCAAATCTTTGTATCTGACACTTGATGTCGGTTATACACAAACCTATGTGTATCCGATATATTTGACTGGACACAAATAAAAAAATTATGGATTTGTCCCTCGACTGGACTGATTCGACCGATTTGACACTTTTGGATATCTACGGATTGCCCCCTGCGAAATTTTGCTTTAAACCCTGGGATATTTTGCATATTTGGATATTTACGGATTGCCCCTCGAGATATTTTCTTGCGCCACTTGCCACATGTCTGGCTTTTTGCCACGTGTGCAGTTTTCGGTTTTTTTGCTCGGAAACTTCGAAGGCTCATATCTCCTTCATCCGGACTCCGATTTGAGCAAACTTAGTTGCGTTGGACTCGTATCGAATCCCTCTATCCAATGATGTAGATCTAAGCATATGGCACAGGGTTCGAAAAAAGTCAACTTTCGGCTCACCCTCAAGTTTGACCAGCCCACAGAACCTTCATCCGGACTCCGATTCCAGCAAATTCAGTTGAGTTGGACTTGTGTCGGGATTCTCTATCCATTGAGATAAAGTAAGGTGGCCAATTATCACTTGATCAAAAGGTCAAATTTCGACCCCTCAGGGTTTGAATTTTTAGCCAGGTTTTGCATTTTCAGCACTTCCAGGGGTGAAAAAATAAGGTGCTTACAATTACCTTTACTATTTAATATCAAGACCACTTATGCTCTAACCTTGTTGACAATACTGATTTCTACTGGTTACTATCAGTGCTGGCAATCCCAACTAGACACAAATTAAAATCTGCTCTATCATTCTCTCATTAGCTGATCCTTTATGCAACAGAATTCAGATTTGCTATCTTCCTCTATCTTCCTCTAAGAGTCATTAATATTGTTGTAGAAAATTTCAGCATGCATTTAGTATCATGCTTTCCCCCAATAAATCTCTAATTGATATTAGCACTTTGATCTTCAATAATCTTGTTTTAACAGATTTAAGAAAATATCATTACACTCAATTTCCAAACAGTTGTAGGTTTTTCTTTCAATTTTTGGCTTGGCCGCTCACCTGCACATCTGGCACTAACCTGGTGAGGTTGGTGCCAGGTCCAAGCACTAGGCGGCAGTGTTGTTTTGGGTCTGGTGCCAACCTCTTTGAGATTGGTGCCAGGTCCAAAAGGTTAGCACCAGGTCCAAAAGGTTAGCACCAGGTTATTTATCTCTTCGACATTTCTTCCAACTTGCGAAAATTGCATATTCTTCAATTCCAAACCAAAACCTTCCATCCGAAATGGGTCTCGCATAATAAAAATCATCTAACTGACCATCTATAACTACTTTAAAATTATTCTAACCAGACCTTTTAGAGCTAAGAGATTAAATGCCAAAACAGAACCGGAATATGGTATTTTCGTTTAATCCAATTCTATCATTTCTATATGATCATAAACCACATGAAATCATGAAATTTTGGAAGGTGCTACTTGCCTGTGTTTTGCTTAACTCCAACATCACCAGAAAAATCCAATGTCTCTCCACACTCAGATTTTCCTCAACGGACTGACATTTTGAATAGAAAAACCAAAATTCAAAATCCTAAAGCCTGATTTATTTTCTTATTAAACTTTTGATAAAACCAAATCAGACTAACCTAAATCCAATCATAAAATTGCTCACTTGATCTGAAATGAGAGTTGGATGAAAAATTGCACAACCAGATCTACTGCACTTCCTCTAACGAATAGAACTTCTCATTCTTTAAAATCTTCAGTTAGCTCTCCTCCATTTCGATCACCTCCAAAGTTTCTGTTTAGTTTTTCCCAACCTCTCAAATCTCCCCTCCATACGTTTGGTTGTAACTGTTCCAAACGCTCGGAATAGACAATGACTCTATACGTTAAGAAAACTCCTCAACTTCTTGATGATCCGCCGGTGTGTAACTCCATCAACACTCCCTACACCTACAGCCTAACCACCATTGATTAAATGGTTAGCCACCCAAACAAAAGATCGACACTACTTTATTCATTTTAAATAAAGTTTCTAATTAGTATTTATTTACTTTAAAATTTATACATAACCACACTTAATTTAATCTAATAAAATTTACCTTAATAACTTACTAAATTATTAAAATACGATATAATTACCACCACTTACCCCAAATTTACTTAATCTCCGAATTGCTGAACTTTCCAAATTACCCTTGCGACAACTACTGGAGTTATTGGCACATTATTAATTTTTAATAATATTAGCAAATTCCTTATTTTAGGCTAATCCAAAAAATCCGGGGTCTTAAAAATGTCTTAGTAAGTAGCACAATGCATGATAAGAACATTTTATGCAACTTTCAGATAATAAAGTAACATGCTCATATACAATACGATCAAACTCTACCAAATCATGCGAGGAAGCAGTTCAATTATAACAATACAATATCAGTATAAAGTGTTTGTACAGGACTTGTGGATTAGCATGTCCAAAAATCAAGATAACTACCCCCAACCGATATGCCACCTCATGACTTGCGGGTAGAAGCCTGATCACGGTTATCAACTTGAGTGGAGCACCCATGCATGGGTTGGCAACAAACAACCTAGTCAACTGCGAACTACCAACTATAAAACCATACGCACGCGTACACACGTGTACACACGCACATGAAGACCTCGCTGATCCCACACGGCTGAACGGGTTGCCGCAGCTCACTATCCTACAAGAAAGCCTCACCGATCCCACACGGTGGAATGCGAATGTGGCCCGGGTGTTAACTCAACAAGCCATCACTAATACCCTGACTAGGTTGACTATGGATCCACAACCATCTCTAAGCCCACTAGACTCGTATAAACTCATAAAAACCAACCACGGTTAAACAATCTCACAATTCTAAGCTTCTGGGGTGAATTTAGGTTCACTACCCACAATGCCTCAAGCATGTGGTGAACTTGAGTTCATTACCCCTAGAATCCATATTTGTGGTGGATGCAGGTTCGCTACCCCCAGCTAGGGTGAACAACAGTCCACTACCCCCAACTAAGGTGAACGGCAATCCACTACCCACAAATATTCAACACACCATAGGCCACCGGACTTTTTAAGGTAACAGGAAGCCTCCGCTTCACTTTCCAATCACAAAACTCAACTTGTTTTATAAACTAGCAAATTCACTTCCAAAGACATCATTTCTTTAAAATACCAAATCAAAACCAATCTAAGTACAAACGTAACCACAAATCCGATTATATTAAATTCCACGATAAACCAAGTAGAAGAAGTCTCTAAAAACATACAATTGTTCACACATGGATCAAATTCAATAAAAACACATCCCGCACTGAATATTTGCTCAAAATACCCAAAATTGCATTTTCTGTGTGATGGGGCGCTTAGCCTGGGCGCCTAAGTGACTTGGCTGGGAAGCCCTTTTAATTTGACCTGGCGACCTAGCTAGGCGACCCCTTTAATTTTTGCCCGATTTTGGTCGCCTAAGCGACCAAAACTTGACGTTTTCCGAAACCTCCCTTTTCCCAAATCTAACTACCAAACTTGTTTTATTCCCTCTTAAACACTTAATAATCATCGAAGAACACTCAAGAATCAAAACCCATCCATTAACAACTAGATTTACACAATAAATCTTCCCCAACCCAAACCAAACACAATTTCCACGAAAATGCCATATGAAACCAAACGAACATAGTTTTTTTTTATTTAAACTGGAATTTCTTTTGCAAACAAGAAGTAGAAGGGTGCTACTTACTTGGAGATCACAAATCCAAAGCTAATGCCTTCCCCTTCTTCTCCTTCTTCCTCTTTGTGCAAACTTGAGCTCTCCTCTTTCTCCTTCGCCCTTCATGTACAAGGCACAGTCGTGTTTTGCCCTTAACAGATTTTGGGGATTAAGGCATTGGTTCCTGTGAGACATGGAAAATCAATTCAATGATTTCCTAATCATCACACGGGATTGGTTAAAAATAAAGAGTTGCCACCATTCTATTTAGGTGTGAATGGACACCAAAATCATCAAATAAGCACAAAAAGGCAAAATTAGAGTAAAAATAACTATTTTAAAAACAAAACAAAAACAACCATAGATGTAACGCCCCAGACCCATAACCAGCAAGATATTGTCCGCTTTGGGCCCACGGGCTTTCACGGATTTGTTCTTAAGGACAACACGAGAAAACTTCCCAGGGGTCACCCATCCTAGCAGTGCTCCCACCCGAGCACGCTTAACTTTAGGGTTCCCAAGGGATTTAGTCCCGTGTTGCTCCTTAAAAGGCCTCTTGCTAATTTGGGGGTCTTAAGACTACTTATAGCATCCCCGAGCGTTGTGGGATCCCAACCATATGCACATCCTCGCCTGGTAGCTCGCCACTGTGGTAGCTCGCCCAGGTCTCTCACCCCGCCCACATCACAGCCGCCCACTCAGACAGCCAGGATGTCACAAGAGATAAGTAAGGGGATTAGGTTATGAATAGGGGAAGGTGTTAGGCACTCCTATTCATCCACACAAGGTGGTTGCCAGGTATTGTTCATGTTAAAATAAAGAATGCTTGCTTAAAAAAGGAAAAAAACAACATAAAAATAATAAAAGTGTATGGTTTTTCATATGAATATCCAGATTAATTTAGAACCTTCAATATGATCATACCATTCCTAGGGTTTCATGATTAAAATAAAATTGAGATAAAAATAAGATAAAATCAATCTAAAGAGAAACTTGAAAAACTAGCTTTAGGCTAAACCATTAAAAGGTTGAAAAACCAGATTGAAATCTCTTGATTAAATCATTAAAGAATAAAGTTACTTTGAGTACAGATCTGATCCGGATCTCTCAATAGTGGAGAAATAGAACCCCCACTCAACCCATGTTAATGAAAAAAATCAAAAGGGAGAGTTTAGAGCATAGGATCCTTACTCCAAGATCAAAAACAATTTTAAAATCATATCATGAAACCCTACAGGTTAATTTCAGGCTTTTGGTTTTAGATCTACTATATTGATCATGGTAGATCCAGAATCCTAGCCAAACATCATCAAAATTAAGAAAAACAGTACTGTAGGTGCAAAGGTGTGAAAAATCCAAACTACAGAAAAAAGTGGGGATCTCATGCTGTAAATATCATGAATTCATAGGAATAATCCAGATTCAAAATAAAACCATTAAAACATGACCAGGATAGTAAAAGCAACCATATATCACAAATTATAGCATACGGGGGTCTACCCTACGGATCCACCTGTTCTCTTTTCCTCTAGCTCTCTCTTCACGTTTTACGACTAGAGAGGATTCTTGAGGTACTTGGAGATAGGTTTGGGGATACAAACACAATCAAAGGCCTTATTCTATAGAAAATAAGAACAACCTATTATGAGGTGCTATTCTAAGGATCCACCTGTTCCCCTTTCTCCTAGCTCTCTCTTCACGTTTTACGGCTAGAGAGGATTCTTGAGGTACTTGGAGGCAGGTTTGGGAATACAAGTATAAACTAGGCCTTAATCTACAACAATGGAGAAGATTAGATTATTTCTAGAATTGAAAACAGAAAATAAAAGAGAAAAGGGACTTACCTAGATTGAGCAAGTAGAGCAGCAGGGATTCCTTTCTTCACTTGGAGCTCTTCAGACTTCAAATTAATGGCCATTTGCTTGAGGATTTGCCCTCTATTTATAGGCAAACCCAGGGGCATGGTTGGTCCAGAGGGATATACCAAAAACCTCCAGATTGAATTGAAAAATAGGGATAATGCCAATCCATGGCCAAATAGAATAAATAAGAGAATTCGAATAGATAAATAAGAGAACTCGCATATCCCAGAGAGATATTTGGATGCAGATAAGGCTCAGAAATCAAGAGAGGATAAATTCGCACAAAAACCCCGTGTCTGTATATACATTGTGGGCAAGTGCTGCCCGCATTCCCAATACGGGCACGGCATGCCCGTATATTATTTGCGGGCGCGACCAGCCCGCAGATACAATACGGGCAATGCATGATTGATGGAATTTTATGCATTTTTGATTTGTTTCAAATCCCAATTACATTTTTTCAATTATTTTCTCGTTTTGTAATGTAATTTGGGGTGTCTACAGTTCCTTTGCCTCCTTTTTACAAAATTGCCCCTTCCACATTGCCTTCACCTTCAAAACACACTTAATTAGTCTAACAAATCCAAATTAACAACAAGCTAAATAATTTGGCTTAATTAGAGGATACGGGGTCTCACATATACCCCGCCTTTACCACCTTCTTCACCTGAAGCTATGGGCGAGCCTGGGCCATAGCCAGGACAGCAGCAGGATTTCACTGAAGAAGCAGGGGCATTCTTTGCAATGTGTGCGCACCTAAACCTGGCCTAGATCGCACACCGGGCGCACCTTTGGTGCGTGCCTCGGGACATTCAGAGTCGCCACTGCCTGAGAGTGCAGGCAGACACGGTTTTGCCTTAATCGGGTCTAAGTCTGGTCTGTGGCTTTTCAGAGTTCTAGCTACGTCCTCGGTTACGATCCGGGGAAGTCCTAAAGACACCCCGGTCCGCCCCGTTGGTTTGACGGGTCCCTCGGGTCTCCCTGGTTTTTTGAGTCAAGTTCACCCTTCTTAGACCAGCATGCTGCTTATTGGGTCTGGCGGGGCCCTTTGGAGGTGTGGGTCCCCTTTTATTTGATTTTATCTTCTTATTTATTTAAGTGAAGTGGGTCAGGCCCGGGTCCCGTTGGAAGACCAGTGGGTTGCCATGATTGGGCCTAGGGCCCGGTTGGGTTATTGGGTAACCCATTTGGTTATCTTATTTATTTACTAATTCCATGGGTTTAGTGGGCTTGGATTTGGCCCATTCGCCAAGAGTCAAGTGGTCTTGGGCCTGTTTATTGAAAACAAGCCTGGTATAGACCAGTCAAAAGTGGGCCCCACAAGTGGGCCAAAGGGATCTTGATGGGCCTATCTAGGCCCAAAGTCCAAAAATGGGCTTAAGATAGCCCAAGTGGTTTATGGGAATGGTTTAGACCGGATTAGGTCCAACCGAACCAAGAAATTACACTTTTTACATTATTTTTACATCTGCCCGTATTTTCTTTACGGTCTTGCCTGCCCGTGAATGGATTCCGGTCCCTCCTGTCCGTGAATCAAACACGGTCCAGGTTGGACCGGCCTGAGTTTACGGACGCGATTTAGTTTGCATATTTGCTGCCGATTTCAATCTGTATCAGTTCCGTGGCTTTTCTGGGTCTTCTGGTAACCTCCACCGGGCTTCTACTTTCCTTCCAGGTTCCACATTTCCTTCATTTGGCTTATAAAGCCACTTTTCTTCTCTTCTCATGTTCTTTGAGTCTTAGGCTTCTTTCCTTCTTTTGTTTGTTCAACCAACCACATCCCTCATTCAAGAGAGAGGAGGGGATATTACAAGAATACATACATTTTCAAAGAAACAAAATGAGTAGTTAAACTGGTTGATTAAAGTGTCATTTAGATCATTTCTTCCTCCTTCCTCTATCTCCCTTTTTTTTTTTTTTATAATGACCATCTTCTTGAAGTTGGTCTCTCATGTCATTCAAAAAACAGCAATGGGATTAGTGATTATAAGAACAAAATGTAGGAAAGAAACTTGAAGAAACATTGAAATCAATAACATTATATCATAAAATTTAACATACTTACAATATGGTTTTTTTGTGAGTGATGAATTCTCCGGTGAATTTGGCAGCGCTTCCGCGTCCTCCAAATTTTGTTAGGATGAAATGGGAAGAGCTTGGTTAAGGGGGGTGGGTTCAAGGCCAAATTGAAGTGGATTTGGGCATAGTTTTGGGGTAATCTTAGAGCATAGGGGTAGTTTGGGTATAAAAAGAGGTTTAGGTTTTGGAAGGGCAGCAGTTGGGCAGGGTTTGGTCGTGGTAACAGCAAGGGAGAGAGGGAGTGAAGGCCTGGGAGAAGGCTTGTCCAAATGAGGGGGGGGGGGTGGCCTCTATTTATAGGCAAAATTTCCGTGCCCGTATTTGAAGTACGGGCGTGCCTTGCCCGTACTTCGAGTACGGGCGTGCCTTGCCCGTAATTCAAATACGGGCGAAAAACGCACATTTGCAAATCTCGCGAATCAGCCGTACGGGACGCGTGTCCCGCCGTACAGCGACGCGTGTTTTCTTCTGGAATCTTGCCCGTATTTCAAATACGGGCATGCCCTACCCGTAATTCAAATACGGTCCCGCACGTTTTTTAAAATGTTTGGATTTCAAACCTTTATTCAATTTGGTTTATTGCAAGATTTTTATTCGATTTTTCCGATTATTTTATTAAAAAGCGAGATTCTCTTTATTAAAATATTATTAAACACATTTATCTTATTTATTTTATTGGTTTATTCCATTTTGCTGCCTTTTTTGCCACATGGGCAGTTTTCCTTAAACTTCAACTGCTCATAACTTCTTCATCCGGTGTCCGATTTCAGCAAACTTAGTGTCGTTGGAACCGGTTTGGAATCACCTGTCCACTGGGGTCAAGTTTGGCAGCTGAATTGGGGTTGAGCAAAAAGTCAACTTTTCGCTCCCCGAAAGTTTGACCGGCTCGTAACTTTCTCATCTGGACTCTGATTCCAGCAAATTCAGTTGCGTTGGAATCGTGTCGAAATGCTATTTTTGATGAGATGAAGTTTGGTGGCCAAATTTACTTAAATCAAAAAGTCAATTTTTTGACCCCTTCAGGGTTTGACTAAAAGTTTGACTTTTCATTTTTTGCCATTTTAGGGGTGCAAAAATCAGGTGTCTACACAATGGCTAAAGATGAAAGCTAAAAAGCCGAAAAAGTAGAAAAAAAAACTAGAGTTGCCTTTCATTGATTGGGTAACAATAAATGTAACGCCCTGAAACCGGGTCAGTGCAAACCGGCACCCAACTTGAACACAGTTCGCTACTGTAACAACCCAAGTCCGGTTCAACAACCAAACCCAAGGTGTTACCACGAAGCTGGGGTCAGATACAAACCAAGATTCACAAGAATTTTAAACTTTACTAATTAATTACATCAGAGTTATGGTGGCCAATAAAAACAATTCTTTATTCAATAATATCAATTCAGTTTACAATAAAGTTTATTTAATCAACATGTGGCATTAATACCAATTATAATTCTACCCATCAAATTAAAACCCCATCTTCGCGATCTCTCTAAGCAACCTGAAAAATAGGGGTAAACGGAGTGAGATTTACATCTCAGCAAGTAGCAGGTGCATGCGATAAGAAACAGTCCAATGCAAGCAGATAGTTATGAGGTATTCGATTAATCAACGATAAAACGAGAAATCCAAGTTATCCATGGTAATTCCAAATAAAGCAATAAAATAGATAATCATGTATAAATACCAGTAACTTGATGTTAACGGGGTAAAACCGACAAAAGCGATAAAACACGTGCCATTGCAGGACTCACAAAGATGATAAGTATTTGAGATGACACTTAACTAACTGCTATACCACCGTGAGACTTAGGGGCAGTGCTACTTAATGATACTCAAGCCCATGCAGCGCAGCTATAGACAAGAGCCGTAGTCACTGACTTATTGCGCACAAACTCAACAGAGTTGGCATGTACCACCAGCATGCAGCACCAGAATCAATACATGGAGATGGTCGCTTATCCACATGTACAGGGAATCACTAGTGGCGCATCGGGGTGTCCCTCCAGACATAGGACCTTCCCAAAGCAAACTAACTTGCAAGGGAAGCACGCTCGCATATAGGAGTAACTTAACCCAAACTAAATACCACTTAGCTAACCAGCCAAAACTATGGATCCTGTGAGACATGGGAAAAATCACCGGGATGATTTCCCCTCCGTCAACACATGGGGCTCAACGTAAAATGGGAGAGTCGCCACCATTCAGATTTTTGGGGTGTGAATGGACACCAAAAGATTCAAAATAAGCAAAAAGAGTAAAAAGACAAATACTAGAGTAAAAATAACTTTACTTGAAAATCAAATCCAGAGATGGGTAAGGGGATTAGATTATGAACGGGGGAAGGTGTTAGGCACCCCCATTCACCTATCCAAGGTGGTTTCCAAGTGTTGTTTATGCTAAAAAAAATAAGAAAGCTTGCTAAAAATCATTAAAAACCTTGAAAAAGGACAAATGTATGATATCTTCACATGAAAATCCAAATGAATTCCAGATCCTCTTTTATGTCAATATCACTTCTGGAATATCACCAAAAGATGGAAATCAAAGCAAAAGTTGCACAAAACCAAGTTGAGTTAAATCCGGAGAATTCGGTAAAAGCAAGAACCATTTGTCTTGAAATCATTCAAATCCAATTTAAATTGAATCAAACCAAATTCATTTGAAAGATTATGATAGATAGAAGACTCATGCAAATTTTCAATCCATTCCGATAAAAATCCTAGGAGTTATTCTCCTTTGAAGTCTGCTGCTGGAGATAATTAAAAGTGATAAGTGGGCAACTTTGGAAAATCATTTAGAAACCTTGGCTCCATATAAATCCATGAAATTTGGTGTGAGTGAAGTCTGTATGACCATATTTCAAATGAAACTAGCCTCATACAAAAATTCATTCGGATGTGCCTTGGGTGGTTTCCCGAACAGGCCCCGAAGATCACAGATTTACCCATAAAAGTGCTGTTGAGCAGGTCTGAGTAAATCTGTTATCAACAACACAAATGGAGTCAAAAAAATATGAAACCAACTGGATTTGAAACTAGACTCCCAAAGGAAAACACAGAAATAAGAATCACTCTAATCAGACTTAAAACGAATACATGGCGCTCAGTCGAAATGACAGGTTCTGTAATCAGACCTGAAATGACCTATCAACTTCGACAGAGAGGTATCAAAAATCCGCTAGATAGAAATTAATGAAATTTTACAGGCATAAACTAGATAGACTCAACTTTCCCATGGCTCTAGAATCACTCCAAAATTCATCCGGACGATGAAGTTACTAGTGTCCGAAGTTGAGGTACAGTTGCTGTCAAGTTAAACCTTTTTTTTGTTGAAGAAAATCAACTCAAACAGTGATAAAGTGTGTGGAATCCGTGCAAGATAAATCAAAACCAGTTTGAAAAGATATTGAAGAACCTCTAGAAAGAAATGGGGCACAGGTTTGGCTCACCATCCTCTCCGATTGGAAAGGATATGCTAAAAACCCCAAAAAGTGAGCAAAAATGCCCAAAACCGAGAGGTTGGACCTAGAGGTCTTCAATATTTGCTTGAAATCATGTTGAAAATCAATAAGAAACATCCCAGAATTGTTTGGGGGTATTATTCCAGATCTACCACAATGACGACAATAGATCCAAAATACGAGCCAAATCCGACAAAATAAGTGCTATGTGTGTATGTGTAAAAATCCATTCTTTAACAACATAATAACATATAGCATGCATTTAGATCAATCAAAAGGGTTCTAGAACAACCTAGGGTTTCGTTCCATTATCGTTTCCCTTAGTTCTTTCTCCCCGTTAAACACGGTTCTTCAAGATAATCTTAGGGTACTTTGAATAAGAAACGGTTTTCAAAGAATCACAAGGCTTATTCCAACATAATAATATATAGCATGCATTTAGATCAATCAAAATGGTTCTAGAACAACCTAGGGTTCCGTTCTATTATCGTTTTCCTTAGTTCTCTCTCCCCGTTAAACACAGTTCTTCAAGATAATCTTGGGGTACTTTGAATATGAAACGGTTTTCTTAGATTCAAAAGGCTTATTCAAATAGGTTCTAACACTAGGATCAATCCCCAGTCTCGTTTCCCCTAGATCCCGCCTTCACGTTTTAGGCTAGGGGGAGTCTCGAGGTACTTTGAGTAGGGGAAGGGTTTTCATACACATAGAAGAGGCCTTATTCTACAGAAAGGTAGAAGAAGATATCTAAATCTAGAATGTAAAAATAGAAAAATAAAGAGAGGTTTGAGGCTTACCTGGGCTTCTGGAAGCAAGACTGCAACGATTCCCCTCTTCACTCGGAGCTCTTTGATCTATAACTTCTTGGCAAAAGTTCTTGGCAAGAGTTAATGGCCATTTGCTTAAGGAGGAGCCTTCTATTTATAGGCAAAGGCTAGGGTTAGGGTTGGTGGGATGGTAGACACACACTAATGTCTAGAGCCCACCAACCTTAACCCTAAGGCTATTTTCGAGATTTCCACTCCTTTAATGAAGGATATGATGGTAAAAAGTGAAAACTCTCGGAAAACCCTAATTTTGAGAAAAAATCATGTATCTGACATGTCAGGTCGGATACACAAGCGCCTATACGTATCCGGCATATGTTGCCGGATACATTAAGGTCTACTTGTATCCGACAATTTATGTCGGATACGAAAAAGTGTGCTTGTATCCGACCTGAGTTGTCGGATACAAGGAAAAAGCTTGTTTTCTCAAATTTTGTGCTGGTTTCAAAGGAAATAATGATTTTTGCCAATTATTTTTCATTTTTTACTATGCAATTTGGGGTGTCTACAGATCCATATTGTGCGCACGTGGGAAACGCGGCACGGGGTAATTCGGAGTCGCCACCGCCTGACGGGGTGCAGGCGGACACCTGGGTGCCTAATCTTGTTTATTTTAGGGCTTGTGGTCTACGGCTTGAGATTCTTAGTTTGGTTCTCGGTTGCGGTCTGGGGAAGTCCTTAGACACCCCAGTCCACCCCGTCGGATGACGGGTCCCGTGGGTTCCCTGTTTTGAGTCAGCTCTCTTTTGGTTTCTCGCCCGGTTCCTAACCCCGCATGTAATTCAGGTTGAGTCTTGGCGGGACCGCCTGAGTTGGTGTGGGTCCCTTTAGTTGATTTTAACTTTCATTTTAGGGTTTTCTGAGTCTGATTGGGTGGGCCCCGTTGGAAGGCCCAACCGGTGTCCTGAATGGGCTTGAGTTGGCCCGTGTGCCCTTGTGGGCCTCGGCCTATCCTAGGAGGCCCTGTGGGCTTTGATTAATGTATTGATTTTACATGGAGGTTCAAGTTTGATTATTAAGTTATTTTCATGCAGGTAGTGGGCCGGATTGGTTTGTGGGCCCCTTAGGCAGGCCCACCTGGTGGCCGAGTGATTTTCTGTTATCTCATTTTAGTCTTGCCAAAGTGGGCTGGTCACTGGGCTTGGGGCCCATGATCCAGGTTTCGGGCTTCGAAAGCCCAGTGCTTCAAAGTTTAGGGTTTGCACCCTAACTTGGTTCGGTTAGCGGGCTTTGGTGGGCCCGACAGGCCCTAGCCCATGGTCTCGGCCAAACCATATAATTCATGCACTCATTCATATCATGGTTCGGGCGGGCCGCATTGGTTGGGCCCATCCGATTAGCTTGATTCATTTTTACTTAGATTATTTGATTAGCATGCATTTGGTTCATTGGGCTTGGTGGGCCCCGTTGGATGGCCCACAAGTGTGCCAAGCTGGACCGGTTGGTCCGAGTCCCAAGTTGGGTTTCCGGGTGGACCGGAAACCCTGTTGGTTCAGTTGGTTTAGCTCCGAGTCATTCAAAATTCGGCAAAGGATCAATGACATGCAAAAAATCATGCTGCTGTGTGTATCCGGTAACTCAGGCCGGATACACAGGGTCTGTGGGTGATCCGGCCAGTGCATCCGGATACCCAGAGACCATAGGTGATCCGGCCTGAGTATCCGGATCACACTGGAATTGGCCTTTTTGGGTTTTGGCCTTTTGGGACTGATCCCAGGGGGTTCCAGGGACATGTTAAGGGTCTTGTGGGCTCCTGGATGAGCCCACATATGTTCAGATTGTGGGAGGAGCCACCTTTGGCTTCTCCCCTTTGAATCCTTCTAGCTAAGTAAGAGAATGCAAAATGACGGGGAAGGGGATCATGCTTGTATGAAACAGTATTTCAATGGGGCAATTTATACACATCAACAAGGTGGGAACAATGAATAGCAAGCATGCATGTGTATAATGACTAAAATCAGCACAGGTAAGTATGTCCATGAATGAGGAGATAAAGTATGGCCTAGCATGCATTTCCCACGCATCACCCCGATGTTTAGACTCACGAATCCATGCTTACCCTTAACGGAAACCAGACGAAGGGGAGAGGAGGGGGATTTAAAGGGGGTACAACAGATCATATTAAGAAGGAACATGCTCCCTTTGGAAACCACTTAATATACATCTATGGACCGTAGCTAAAAGGGATTAGGACATGCTTGAATAAGAATCCCAGGCTTCCTTAACAAAGCCTACGTGACCCCCATACTGATGGATGCATTCATGCTATGAGAAAGGTGGTAAAGAACGTGGTTGCACCACCATGCAAGTGTTCATACCAAGCAAGGGGGAAAACAGGAGAAAAGAAGCCGGAAAAATCTAATTTTAACATATGTTAAGTACAATATGGTGAGGAGTCTTACCTGAGGTCCTTGACCTCTTGTGCAAGGTGGTGGTATGCCTTGGGGATGGTACAGCACCTGGAGACCTCCTTGGAACACCAACAGCAACTCAAGTCCTTCTTCTTTTAGTAGGGATAGAGAGGAGAAGGAGAAGGGGGGAAGGGCTTGGGATGGTATGGGGGCCAAAAGGGGTTGAAGAGGTGGGGATTCGTGTGGGAGAAGAGTGGAAGGAGGAAGCTCAAGACAGCCAAGAAAAGCCCAACCCCGGAAATGAGCTGCTGGTTTGCTATTTATAGAAATTTTAATGTATCCGGCAACTCAGGCCGGATACACTAAGGCCTCTTCGTATCCGGACTTGAAGTCCGGATACCCTAGCTTCCCTTTGTATCCGGTCTTCAAGTCCGGATACAAGACATAATCATTCGAAAATTAAATGCCGCCGCGAATTTGTCGGGCGATCGGCGCGGATCTCGCGCGAATATCTTGATGTATCCGGTCTTCAAGTCCGGCCATGAAGGACAGGCAGTGTATCCGGTACATGTGACCGGATACAAATCGAAAAATTACGGATTTGCCCTTCGACTTGACCGATTCGACCGATTCGACCCTTTTTGATATCTACGGATCGCCCGTACGAAATTTTTATATTTAAGATTTAGTCCCTGAGATATTTTGCTGCATTGGCTGCCACGTGTGCAGTTCTTGCGCCACGTGTGCAGTTTCCGGCTTTTGCTACCCGGAAACTTTGACAGATCATATCTCCTTCATCCGAACTCCGATTTGAGCAAACTCAATTGTGTTAAACTCGTATCGGAGCCCTCTATTTAATGACATGGGGCTAAGTACTTGGCATGGATTCCGAGAAATAGTCAACTTTTGGCTTTTCCTTAAGTTTGACCGCCCGCAGAACCTTCATCCGGACTCTGATTCCTGCAAACCCAGTTGCGCTGGAACCGTGTCGGGATTCTCTATCCATTGGGCTAAAGTAAGGTATTTGGCACGGAAATCGAGGAAAAGTCAACTCTTGGCTTTTCTTTAAGTTTGACCGCCTGCAGAACCTTTATCCGGACTCTGATTCCTGCAAACCCAATTGCGTTGGAACCGTGTCGGGATTCTTTATCCAACGGGATAGACCAAGGTGGCCAAATTTTATCTGATTTAAAGGTCAACTTTTCACCCCTTCAGGGTTTGACTTCTTGGCCGGGTTTTTACATTTTCTGGCTTTTTGGGAGCGCAAAAATGAGGTGCTTACAGCTGCCCCTCTTTGCCGGAGTCACCTTGCGGATGAATGGCAAAGAGAAAGAAGAATCTCGTTTTTGCGCTTGGCATTTCCGTCGGCATGGTTGACAAGCTAGGTCCTTTGAAATTTTCACTTGGAGAGGGAAGCGGCCCAAATCATGTGGCGTCACTTCCCGGCTTCGGAGTTTCCTTACCCTTTTCTTTCGGGTTTTTGTAGGGCAACTCTTTAGCCTTTGGTTTAAGTTTGAAAGAGATGAGATTGGACTTGAGCTCGCCAACCTGTTTCGGCGTTGATGCCAGACACTGGACAATATTCTTTTCTTCTTGTGTGTTCCATTAAAGCTTTTAGGTGATTTTTGACTTTTGATCCATTTTATGTTTTTTTACCCGAAGCTTACCTTTCTCTTGACGGCCAAGGGTTGGGTTAGGATGCGGGCCGAGTGGGGAAAAGAGGAAGGAAGAGTGGAGGAGGAGCTGCTGTTGGTGAGGAGGCGCTCCCAGCGCTGTCCAGTGCCTCAGAGGGGCCCACACACCTGCTCTAATCTATTTATAAAAGTGTGAAATCAAAATTACAAAAGGGGCCATCTTGCCCGGTGATATCTTCATTTATGCTTCTTCTTCTTCATGTCTTCTTGTCCCTTCTTTGGTAGCTCTGGCTTGTTCTCTTAGAGAGGCTCCCTGGCTGGGCATGACTGTTGCTGGAGATTGGGAAGGAGTCCTTTCCTCATTGCCTCTCCTTTTGATTCAATCCTTGTCATTGGCGAGCGTGGGAGTCCCCATGGGAAGGATGCTCCACTGGGGATAAGCGGGGATTCCTCACTCTGCCATTTTCCTTTATACGGCCTTCTCCCTTTGCTTGGGTGCGAATTCTTCATGTTCGTTCAAGCTTTTGTCGAGTGCGAGAGGTTCCACCAGGGATTGATGCAAGCTTGCTTGTCTTCTTTCCGCTCTTCTTCGCAAAGCCGGCCTCTTCAGACTGGACAAGGCTTGAGAAGTCCACATCATCAAGTATCTTACTGCTTGGGAGGACTCAACTGGGGATGCAAGGGTGTCGTCCTTTGTTTGTTGAAGGTCTTCCACTGGGGATTTTGGAGACGACGTCCGTCATCTCACTTTCGGCGTACCTGTGAAGGCAGGCAAAGACAACATGTTAGCCATGGAATAGTTTGGGGAGTGCAAAACATTTCTCTTATTCTCTTTTTGCTCTGAGCCTTTTGCCCATTGCAGCCAGCAGCGGCCCTTGTCAATGTTAAGAGATTATCAACTCAGGTTAGTGGCCCAACGTGGAGCTCAAAACAGTTAAGCAGAATAATTATAGAGAAAACAGGTGTGTCAGTGTGTGCCTGTGTTCGCAATATCAACGAAATTTCCCAAGGTCAGAAGGGACTTGGAGTGCTTGGTATTTTCAGAAGCATCGTCATCA
Organism: Buxus sempervirens; assembly: GCA_947561395.2. Lineage (NCBI taxonomy): Eukaryota > Viridiplantae > Streptophyta > Magnoliopsida > Buxales > Buxaceae > Buxus > Buxus sempervirens. Next base: position 25,420,387 of record OX387189.1, read on the forward strand.
CGGGCCACTGTGAAGTCTTTAACTCGGGCGCAACCTGCCGGTTCGGACCCCTCAGATCTGTGCAATTTTCTCAGTTTACTGTCTGCCACTGTCACTGTTCTTCTCTGCATCTTGCTCTGCTCAATCCAGATGTGACCAGCTCTCTCTCTTTTTTTTTTTTTTATGGACTAACCACACACCGCCCTTTTTCCGGGTTTTCACTGTGTCTAGCCTTTCTAGAAAGCTCTGAATTCCGTTATGGCTGACGAATGCTGACTTAACTGTTTGCCCTGACCATTCTTTTCGAGATCCGAGAGGTCTTAGAGATAGGACGAAACGTAGGCTTGGTTTTGGCTATGGAAGAAAGGATAAGCGGCTCAAAAAGCTTTAATTTTTGGGTTTGCAAAGTGTGCTACTTTTATTGTTGGTGGGACTTACATCCTAGCTTATTTGTATCTCTATATTTTTGCTGGGCAAACATTTCCCCATTTTCTGTGTTTCTTTTTTTTCTTTCTCTTTCTTTAACAATTTCTCTTCTTTTTGAGGTTTTTCTGGGACAGAATGCCCTGTTTCTTTTTGCTTTGCCAGGAATGCCCGGGTTTGATGTGTAGAACACTTGCAATGGGTTGAAAGAATTTTAAGGCTCAAAATTGTCTAACTAGGGGAGAATTTAAGGTATTTGGAAGGATTTACAGTCTAAAGGAGAGTCAAGGAAGGCCTCTCTTCATTTCTCAATCAGAATGATCTTAGGCATAGTACAGTTTGACTGCGTCTGCATTTATCGGCTCAGGAAAAATTGCCCCGTCCATTTCTTGTAGGATGAGTGCTCCTCGGGACAGAACCTTGTGGACTACGAACGGCCCTTCGTAGTTTGGCTTGAATTTCCCTCTGTTGTCTTCTTGATGAGGGAAGATTCTCTTCAGTACCAGATCTCCCTCTTTGAACCGTCGTGGCTTCACTTTCTTGTTGTAGGCTCGCGCCACTCTCTGCTGATAAAGCTGGCCATGGCACAAAGCCTTAATCCTCTTTTCATCCAACAATTGCAACTGGTCAAATCTGGATTCTTCCCATTCGACGTCACTAATCTCTGCTTCCTTTAGAATTCTGAGTGACGGAATCTGTGCTTCCACTGGGAGGACTGCTTCCATTCCATATACCAGGGAGAATGGGGTTGCCCCGGTCGATGTCTTAATCGACGTCCGATAGGCGTGCAGTGCGTAGGGCAGCTTCTCATGCCAGTCTCTGTAAGTGACTACCATTTTCTCAAGTATCTTCTTCAGATTCTTGTTGGCAGCCTCTACTGCCCCATTCATCTTGGGCCGGTATGCCGTGGAGTTCAGATGTTTGATCTTCAGATCTTCACACATCTTTTCCATGTCCTTATTATTCAGATTCTTTGCATTATCAGTGATGATCGCTTCTGGAACTCCGTAGTGACAGACTATATTGTTTCTGATAAACTTGAGCACATGAGATTTCTTGACATTTACGAAGGACATGGCCTCTACCCACTTGGTAAAATAGTCAATTGCCACTAAGATGAACCGATACCCGTTTGAAGCCATTGGATGGATTTGGCCTATCATGTCAATTCCCCAGATGGCGAACGGCCAAGGTGATGTCATAGAGTACAGCGCATTCGGCGGCGCATGGATGTTGTCGGCATAAATCTGGCATAACTGGCATTTTCTAACATGAGCGTAGCAGTCGGCTTCCATGGTCATCCAGTAATAGCCCATCCTTAGAATCTTCCTTGCTAGCATATGCCCATTCATGTGTGCGCCGCACAACCCTCCATGGACTTCCTCAATCAATTTCTGCGCCTCGGCTTCTCTGACACATAGCAGTAGGGAGTCATTGTATGACTTCTTGTACAGTCTGCCCCCACTATAGAAGTATTGCCTTGCCAACCTTTGGATAGTCCGCTTCTCTGCAGCTAAGGCACCTTCTGGCAAAATTCTGTTCCTTATGTACCTTTCGATGTCTGCGTACCAAGGCTCTTCTCCGGGTGTGCTTTTCTCGATACTGAAGCAGTAGATAGGGTAGCGCCGAATTTCTATCTCCAATGGTTGTACCCAGGCGTCACCCGTGATGGTGGCCATTGATGCCAGCGTAGCTAGTGCATCTGCAAACCGGTTCCCATCTCGTGGCATGTAGTCAAATGTTACGCTTTCAAATTCCTCTTCTAATTCCTTGACCAATTCTTGGTAGGGCACCAACTTTACGTCTCTGGTCTTCCAGTCTCCCATCACTTGATAGATGATAAGACTTGAATCACCAAATACCTTTAGCTCTTGTATATGCATCTCGATTGCCGCTCGCAAGCCTAATACACATGCTTCATACTCGGCCATGTTGCTAGTGCAATCAAACAGAAGTTTTGCTGCTATCGGGTGATGGACACCGTCTGGGGAGATTAGCACTGCTCCGATCCCTTTTCCATTTACATTCACTGCCCCGTCAAAGAACATCTGCCACTTGGTTTCTTCTGTATCATCTGCAGACTCTGTACACATTACATCTTCGTCCGGGAAGTGAGCCAGAAGTGGTTGGTAGTCAGGTAGTGGATGCTCTGTCAAGTGATCTGCCACGGCTTGCCCTTTTATCGCCTTTCTAGTCGTGTAGACAATGTCATACTCAGATAAAAGGACTTGCCACCTGGCAACCCTACCAGTGGAGATCGGCTTCTCAAAGATGTACTTCAATGGATCCAGACTGGAGATTAGTAGGACTGTGTGACTAAGCAAATAGTGTCGGAGCTTCTGAGCTGCCCAGACTAGGGCACAACACGTCTTTTCAAGCACTGTGTATCTGACTTCGATGTTGGTAAATTTCTTGCTTAGGTAGTAGATTGCTTGTTCTTTCCGTCCTTTCTCATCGTGTTGTCCTAACACACATCCTACAGCCGTCTCAGAGACTGTCAGATACATAATCAAGGGTCGTCCTGGGACAGGTGGGACCAATGTTGGCGGACTCATCAGGTAGGCCTTGATCTTATCAAACGCTACTTGACAGTCGTCATTCCAAACCACAGGGTTGTCTTTCTTTAGCAGCTTGAATATAGGCTCACACACAGGAGTCATCTGTGCAATGAACCTGCTGATATACTGCAATCTGCCCAGGAACCCTCTCACTTCCTTTTCTGTAGATGGGGGAGGCATCTCCAGAATTGCCTTTGCTTTGACGGGGTCGACCTCAATGCCACGCTTGCCTACTAGGAAGCCGAGCAACTTTCCTGAAGTGACTCCAAATACACATTTGTTTGGGTTGAGCCGGAGCTTGTGCTCTCTTAGTCTGTCAAACATCTTTCCAAGGTTCACCAAGTGATCTTCTTCTTCCTTAGACTTTGCTATCATGTCATCCACGTACACCTCCATCTCCTTGTGTATCATGTCATGGAACAACAGAGTCATCGCACGCTGATATGTAGCACCCGCATTCTTCAGTCCGAACGGCATCATGCGGTAACAGTAAGTGCCCCAGTGCGTGATAAAGGATGTCTTCTCCATATCCTCAGGTGCCATCCTTATCTGGTTGTAACCAGAGAAGCCGTCCATGAAAGAGAACATTGAATGCGTTGCTGTATTGTCCACCAGTACATCAATGTGCGGCAATGGGAAGTCGTCCTTCGGACTTGCTCTATTCAGATCTCTATAGTCGACACACATCCTGACTTTCCCGTCTTTCTTGGGAACTGGCACGATGTTGGCCAACCACTCTGGGTAGTGAGTTACTTGCAGGAATCCGGCATCCAACTGCTTGGTGACCTCTTCCTTGATCTTCAGGGCCCACTCTGGCTTCGTGCGCCTGAGCTTCTGTTTCACAGGTACGGCCTCAGACTTTGTTGGTAACCGATGCACAACCAAGTCCGTATCTAACCCGGGCATATCCTCGTATGACCATGCAAACACGTCAGAATAAGATTTAAGAAAATCAAACATCTGTTTTCTCAATAATGGTGACAGCTTTTTACCAATTTGGAGGATCCTTGGTTGTGCTATTTCACCTATGTCAATTGAATCTGTTTCCTCAATGTTAGCCTGGAGACCCTTTTCGTGCCTTTCCAGTGCAAGTTGGATTTCGAGCGGGGTCTCCCATGATTCATCGCCGTCCTCATGCTCGAAAGGCTCACAGGGGACGATGTCTGAATCTTCTAGCTGCGATGGGCAAGTGCCCCAATCTGACTTGTCGAGTTCTTGCTCGTTGTCAGGATTGGACACTGGCTCATGCATTTCACTTATTATTGCCATCTGGACTGGCCTTTCTTTTTGTTTTTCTTGCTCACTTATGGCAATCTTATTACCTATCCCGTGCCCCAGACTTTCCGGGTGTGCGTCGGGATTGATACTAAGATGGCGATGCTCAAGTTGTTCATTTTTGTTATTTTATTTTTCAAACAAATGTAAGTAGTAAGAAGAGTTCAGGTATTCATTTAAAATATGAGCAGTAGCCACAACAGAAAGTTCAGAGGTAGCAGAAACCCCCTTTGGGATAGTAGCTTTGCTGATGGCAAAAGGCGTGGCGCTCCAGCTTTTGAGTGGTGCTCGATCTTCCTTGTTGATGATGACTGCCGCTTCTGGTTCTTCAGCTAGTACCATGTTGGCGCTGTCGTCAGAAGATAGGGAGATCGGATCATGTACTGCGCCTCCCACTGGCTTGTTCTGGCTTCTCTCTGACTGGGAGCCAGATTCTGATGATATTGCCATCCATTCTCCACTGATGGGGATGGCCCACGGTATCTCGTCCCTGGGTGGCGCATACGCGATGGTGACTTCGTTGGCCGGGTCAACTCTGGGGGGTGCAAACATTATGGGTATCCTAGTGGGTATCCCAGGCACCATGGAGGAGTAAGCTGGTGGTGCCCATTTGCCGTAAGCCGCATGGTATACCTCTTCCGGTACCGGCCCTAGCACTTGGGGCATGCTACGGAACATGCGGTTCAAACCATCGCGAGTTCCAGGGTGCGGGATATAGGGGCGTGGAGGAGGCGACCTTGGCCTGTGGGTTGGCGCTCCTGAGCTGTCTCGCCCTTCCATCATGCAGACATACATGACCGGACCTTCTTCTTTGGATTCCTCAATGGGAGCAGGTGACGGCGCTTCCATCACCATTGCAGAGTTGATTGGGATCCCTTCAGGGATGACTTGCTCGTCGGGTGGGGCGAAGGCCATGGTAACTTCGTCGACTGAGTCCAGGGCAACCAGTGCTGGCAGGTCATCTGGCGAGCCCTCAGGAGCCAACGGGTCCACTTCAATCACTTCCATGGGGGCCGGCTCTTCCCAGAGCATCTGAGCCAATCCTTGCAGGTAGTCTTCTTCTGCAGCAGGAGTTTCCAAAAACTCATCTCCCCATCCCTGGGGGACTATGTTCTCAATGGCTTGGGCCGCTTCACGCTTCCTGTTAGAGAAGCGGTGGTATAAGTTCCCGTGTGTGCATATGGGCCAGTGGGGGTCTCTTCCTTCAGTCCTTGCCCTTTTCCTCTCGGCGCGGTTCCCAAGGAGTCGGGAGTAGTCTTCTGGCCGCGGTCTGAACCCCAGTCCAAAACCAGTAGTCTGCTCATAAGGTTGGATGGCTGCCTTAATTCCCTGCTTATACTTGCCCAGTCCATCTCCGGCTCTGAGACCCCAGTCTGCGCAGTCAGCAGCGCTAAACATGTACTTTCTCCTCTTTTTCGAGAGTCGTCGCCCCATTTTAGACTCAGGGATATTATTCACCTGCACCATCTCCACAACTTGGAAATTGAGGGTGGTGGGCAACTCATAGTCCACATAGGGTACCCCAACCCTTTCGAACTCTCGATGATCCTTAGCGTGTACTGTTATAAGTTCGTTGCCTGATACGAACCGGATCATCCTGTGCAGTGTGGAAGATACTGCTCCTGCCTGATGCAGCCAAGGCCTCCCGATCAGCAGATTAAATGAGGCGTTGATGTCCATGAGTTCAAACTCCATGGTAAAGGGCCTATCTGCTATTATGATCACCAAAGTGACCTCTCCCAGTGAGTCTCTTCTAGCATTGTCGAAGCCCCTGACATTGTGAGCGCTTGGCTTGATCATCGAAGGATTCAATTGCAGGCTATGGAAGGTCCTCATTGGACATATATTCAGTGCCGATCCATTGTCGATCATGGCCTGCTTTACAACGAGATCTACACATTTCACCGTTATATAGAGTGGCTCAGTATGGTCGCAACCCTCAGGCGGCAGATCTACTGCAGAGAAGGAGATGGCCTGGGGTGCTATGATCACTGACACCACTGCCCCTAGCTGCTCAGGATCAATGCTTGCTGGTACGTGTGCGTCCCCCAGGACCTTCATTAACACTGCCCTGTGCTTTTCTGAATCAATCAGAAGTCGCATTATGGAGATTTGGGCGGGCACCTTGTTCAACTGCTGGAGGAGGTCGTACTCTGGAGTGAACACACTATGGTGCAAATCTGTGACTTCCTCTTCTGTGGCCCTTCCCTTTCTTTTGAGGGTCGGTGGCAATTCTGTGACCACGTCCTTCCCTTTTCCTTTCCTTTTTGCTTCTGCTTCTGCTCCCTCCTCTGGTGCGGGTGGGGGGTCGGTGTTTATGTATCGACCGGATCGGGTGATCCGATCGATTTCTGCTTCAATGGTGGTGGTGGTGGCTTGATGGTAGAAAGATGGGGTGGGGTAAGGTGGGGATACCATGTTGTACGAGGGTGGTTCCAGGTTGAGTTGTGAAAGGTTAAGGGTGGGTGGTTCAAATGAAAGGAAGAAGGGGTCTTGTGGAGGTGAGTCCATGATGTCATGGATGTTGAGGTTTAAAGGGCTAGGGTGAGAGATGGGGGTTGGGTAGAAGAATTCCTAGTCTTCGGATGGGTGGAAGTGCACCAGAGGGAAATGTGTAGAAGGGTCACCGCCGTCTCCTTCGATAACGTTCACTGTCTCACTCTTTTCTGCGGACGTGTCATCTGAGCCTGCGTCAGCAGACTCGTCCGAGCTCTCGTATGGATCCGGCAAGTTCGCGAGTTCAGGAGTGGATGGTGGTTCCTCTTCTGCTGTGGCATGAGGGGGAGCGAACCACTCAAGCATGTTGTATGGGAGGGGGGCAGGATTAGACTCAAGTGATGACGAGTCGGTAGAGTATGCCAGATATGGGTGTGGCCCCGATGTCGCGGACATGCCCTCTGGCGGCCATCCGGTGGATAACTGGGGCGGCACCCTTGAACTACCTACTGAAGCGTCCGAGATCTGCGGCCTATCCCTGATCTGGAGCCCACTGGAGCTGCCCACTCCTTCCCTGCGTGGGGGGGATGGGGAATCACTGATCCATCCACATTGTATCGGGTTCCAAGGTCCCGTGACTTCCTCACTGCTCTGAGGTTCATCCTCAATCGTGCAGACATGGACGTCTGTATTCTCATTAACTGCCCTTGCTGCCGAGGGGGTTCCTGTTTGCAGCTGTACCCTCACTGCTGCCCTGGCCGTCCGATAAGTATGGAAGGGTTGAGCTGCTCGGTGCCTTGATCACTGCTCACTTGATTTGCCGTCCTACTAGTGGAGGCCTTTGAGTGATCTGGGAGAGGATTGGTAGTTACTCCGGCTGCCGGAGTCTGGGCAGGTGGCGCTGGAGGGTCGACCGTGATGCGCTTACTATCAATCAGGTCTTGGATATCGTGCCTCAAATCCCAGCACCGATTGGTGTGGTGCCCTGGAGCACCAGAGTGGTACTCGCACCGCTCTGCAGCGTTATAGCTTCTGGCGTTGACCAAACGAGGGTTTGGGGGTTTGACTTGCACGTACCCCTTCTTTAGCAAAGTAGGCAGCAACTCTGCCGGCGCATACGGGAGTGGAGTGAAAACCCGCTTCATTCTGGCCTCCATCTCTTCCCTTGTTCTTCTTACCCCTTGGTAAGCAGCTTGTCCGGTTCCTTGGGGTGCCACTGCCTCCGGTCCTTGGGAGAAATGGTGGGGTTGTGTGGGGTATACATAATTCACTGCCTGTTGTTCTGACCTCCTAGGCTCTTGCCCTTGGTTTCTGCTGGCTTGCCCTGACACTGGCCTCCTTGGTGCGGCACTCTGCCCACTGCCATCTATCTTTCCGGCCCTTACTGCGTCTTCAATCCGATCTGCAGTCAAGATCAGGTCATTGAAGTTTGATGTACTCTGCCCCAGCAGCAGAGTGAAGAAAGGTTGGCCCAATGACGCAATAAACAATGATGTCATCTCTTGTTCTAGCAACGGCGGCTGTACTAATGCTGCCAATTCCTTCTAGCGCTTGGCGTATTCTCTTACTGACTCTTGGCTCTTCTTTGCCAGCCTCTGCAATTCTGCCCTCGTCTGCACTATCTGACTGTTCAGGCGGTACTGCTGGATGAAGACTGCTGCCAGGTCATTCCATGTCTTGATCTTAGCCTTGTCTAGACTCAGGAACCAAGAGTAAGCGGCCCCGGCTAGTGACTTCTGGAAGAACTGCACCATAATCCGCTCTTCCTTGGCATACTGGCACATGTCACCAGAATAGGACCTCAGATGGTTCAGGGGGCACCCGGTGCCGTCGAACTGGTGCAACTCAGGGCATTTGAACTTAGCCGGGAGTTGGATGTCTGAAAAGAAACAGAGGCTTTCCAGAGTAGCCTCACTCTGCACTGTGCTGGGTTGGAGTTGCTCCTTGAGGGCAGCCATTTCCGTTCTATTCTCTTCCCTAACTGCTGTCAGTTTCTCCTCAAACTGCACCTCCTGAGTTCTGTACCAGTCCTCGTCACCTTGCCCCAGATGGATAGGCAGAAATTGCTCTTGTTGTGCCACATGAAATGGCGCTGCCTGTGGTGGTGGTGGTGGCGGTGCTAGGGGAGGGGGGTTTACTGGACGCGGCGGTGGCACCGCTTCTGCTTGTGGTGGGAACTGCGGCGGTGGCTGCTGGGCAACCGGCACCCCGGGTGGGCCCTGCCGTAACTCTCTCAGCTCTGTCATTAGTTCCTGGATGATGGCACCCATGCTGTCCATCTTTTGTTGCATCTCATTAACCACTTGCGCATGACTAGACTCTGCAGGATGTTGCCCTGGCGGCGTCTGCTCTCCTTGCTGGTCCATTTCGAGCCTTCTCCTCGATCTTAACAGGTACGGGCTTCTGAAAGCAATTTTTGGTACCTGGTGGGACAATTCGCAGGCATTAGTGCAATTTTACACAAATTGGTTATGCAATTAGTAGAATCTGTTTCTTCGATTTATGCTGTTTTTGTTTGTTTGATTGGATTTGGACTAACTAATCTATTTTAGCTACCCTAAGGCAACAAGGGAAGAGAACCTTGATGAATTTTGAAGACTGATCTATTTTAGCTACCCTAAGGTAGCAAGGGAAGAGAACCTGATTTTCGAAAAACTGATCTATTTTAGTTACTTGGAAGTGACCGGGAAAGAGAACCCTAGTAACCGGATCTGTTTTAGTCACCCGTAGGTAACTGGGAGAGAGAACCCAAAGAATTTTGAACACTGATCTATTTTAGTCGCTCGGAAGCGACTGGGAGAGAGAACCCTAATAACCGGATCTATTTTAACCACCCGTAGGCAACCGGGAGAGAGAACCCTAAATGGACTAGCTGATCTATTTTAGCTACCCGCAGGTAACAAGGGAAGAGAACCTTGGTGAATTTGAAGATTGATCTATTTTAGTTACCTGGAAGTAACCGGGAGAGAGAACCCTAGTAACCGGATCTATTTTAGTCACCCGCGGGCAACTGGGAGAGAGAACCCTATTTTTTTCTGAAAGCTGATCTATTTTAGCTGTTTTGGCAAGGAAAGAGAACCTTTAATTTAAGGGGTTTTGTTTGAGCTCAGAATCACGAGGTTGGACCAATGCAGGGTCTCCGCAGGGGGTGAGCTGAAAAAGCAGCACCCAGGCATACCTCGGCCAATCTCCAGTTCATTCACTGGCGGCGTCGGTGCCAAACTTCGGCTAGTAGTTCCTGGGCGTGCCTTAGCTAGTCGTTGGTTTAATCACCATTGACTTCGGCGCCTCACAAAGGGGAAGGCTATGCCAGGACGCTCCTCCACCAATATCCGACTCATCCGTCGGCGGCTTCGGTGCCCTCAGGATTCGGCTAGTAGTACCCGGACGCTCCGCAGCCAATATCCGATTCAATCACCGGCGGCTTTGGTGTCACTAAAAGGGGTAGGCTATGCCAGGACGATCCTCCACCAATATCCGACTCATCCGCCGGTGGTTTCGGTGCCCTAAGAATTAGGCTAGTAGTACCCAGACGCTCCGCAGCCAATATCCGATTCAATCACCGGCGGCTTTGGTGTCACTAAAAGGGGTAGGCTATGCCAGGACGATCCTCCACCAATATCCGACTCATCCGTCGGCGGCTTCGGTGCCCTACAGGTTAGACCGAATGATCTTGAAAAGATGCAGACGGGTGTGATCTGAGCTCAAAGTCTCGGGTGTTTTTAAACACTTGCCGGGTTTGGCGATCTCAATGAGAGAGATGCAATCAAAGGAAACTAGGTGGTCGCAGCGACCAGGGAGATTGAAATTATCTGAGAATAGGTGGTCTGTCGGAGACCAAGTTGCCCTATTGGAGGGAATTGATCCTTTTATTTCAAATTCTTGTCTTGTTAAGTTTGAACAATATATAGCAAAGTGGAAATAAATTCATGCTTTAATCAAAAGGTGCCGTCATGGCACAAAGTACACCATTATTCATAACAAATACAACAAAGCCAAAGTCTAGCTAGGTTGGTCATCATCATAGTGGGAGGACACGTCTTGCCTCCTCAAGGCTCGCAGAAGCTTGTTCCGCAGACGTCGGTCCTCCTCAGCGCGCTTGCGCACCAATTCCATTTCCTGTTGCAAGGCCATATTGGCCTGCCTACTCTCCCGTTCCGAATCCACATAAGCTGAATGGATACGGGAGTGGGTCTCCTGCAGTTCGGCCACCCTGTCCCTATATGTGTTAGGGGGCGGAACTGGAATGTCGCTTGTAGCGACAGGCTGAAGAGGTGGGGGGCCGTCGTGGCCAAACTCCCGAGCTATCCACTGCTCGTAGTCTCGAAAATGTGATTCGATGAAGACGTCCTCTCGATATACACACACTGTCTTCCACTCCATCAGCAGTTGGGTCCTTAGTCCCTTGGTGAGTGGACCAATCAAACTGCTCATGTCATCCTTGACCGGGATTCCCTGCGGTTTCCCAAACTGTCTCAGAACCTGAATCGGATAGTACGGCACGGCATGGGTGAGGCCGATCAGGGCAAGTCCCTCTCTTTTCTTGAAAGCTATGATGGGGGTGTAGGGGATATTGTAGGTACCCCACCATCTAATGTCTGTTTCTCCCTTCAGGTGGAGAAAATGGTTAAACCAATCCTCACGGGCGGGTAGGTCTGGTTTGATCTCTCTTTGAGCCAACCAATGAATATTGTCACCGGTTGCCTTGTAATATGCACTGACAGGTGATGACACCGTCAGGTGGTCTTGCAGCCAAAGGTGGAGAAGGGGAGCGCACCCTTGAAACCTCCGAGTTCCGTTTTTGGACAAAGTCAGGGAATGGAACAGTTGAGCTAGGATCAGTGGCATGATTCGGTACCCTGCCCTGAGTTGATCCACAATTTCCATGAGGGCCAAATTAATGGTGTCTCCCCCAGTTGGAAAGAAGATTTGTGACAGAACCACAAGGGTGAAGGTGTCAAACCAAGCCCGGGGTCTTTCCTGCTTTTTGTTTCTCATTTTCTCAGCTATGAAAGTTTTAGAGACCCGAGTAAATGATTTGTCACCTCCTAAGGTCTGAAATTCTCCCCTTGAGAGGCCAAAGAAAACACAAGCTTCATTCTTGTAACTTTCTTTGAGACTTGGCCTAGCGGGTTCTCCTAAGTCACGAAATCGGAGGAACAGGTCAAGTTCCTCAATTGTGGGAGTCAACTCATTGACCCCGAATCGAAACACTGAAAGCTGGGGATCCCAGAAAAGCAGGGCTGCTTGGATCATATCCCAGTTAATCGGCACATTTAACAAGGACAAAGTCTGTCCCATGTGGTATTTGTGCTCCCATTCAATCTGCTCACTCCCTTGGAGCTGCCTTGTCCAAGAACGGATCCAGGGGGTATCCCAGGCGCACTTCTCTATCCTAGGGAAACGGGTTCTCTCAGATGAGGATGAAGATGCCATGCCAACTATTCGATCAAAATTCCGAGTCAAATTAAGGTTCCACACCAAGACTTTAAGTTAGTCCTAAGACATGCATAATTTTAAGCAAAAGAGATAACCACTAGCAGTTCTATCATGCTTCACCAAAATGAGCAAAAACAAAACAGTGCGGAATTTAACTCAGGCACACATGGTGTGTGGTCCTAGGGGTTGGCGCCAGTTAAGGCCGACTCCTAGACATACTTGTGTAGAGGAGCACATTCAAGTCCCGATCAGTCTTTCTGTCTTTCATCTGTTCTTTCATCTGCTTTCAGTGTCAGACCATAGCAAAAATTACAACTTGCCATCGAGGGCGAAGGTTTACAAGATATTTACAAAAACTTCAAAGAATTCATCCTTAAGGCTGTCGGGAGCCAAAAGGGAGGATACAAATTGCTTTCAAAGTGGGGTAGGCTAAAAATCCCTAAATCTAGGGTTTAGTACCCTGGCATGCTTTCATCTGTCTGTCTGATCTGGCCGGCTTTCGTCTGCTCGAAAAGACCAATCTGGACTTAAAGTGCTCCCAGCGGACTCTAATGGGTTGGGGGCCCATAGCATACAGGACTCCATGCATGGATCTGGGGTGGTTCCCCTGATCATGGTTAGGTGAGTTTCCTAAGCCAGGGCCGAGGTAGCCCAACATCTAGGGTTTACTCCATTTGATGCAAAAAGCGGGGGTTGCTGCCCCTGATGGACTCTGAATTTTATTCTAATTTTATTCATCATTCACATCCTACTCACCCTCTCATGCTCAACGCAAGGTTCATTCAGAAACGTTAGGTGGGGAAGGATACCCAGCCCGAGACATAAGCCTACAAGGGTCTGGACCAGTACTGGATCCTCGCGTGCCACGGCAAGAAACCAGTGGTGCTAACGGACTCCAGTAAACTGGGGGGATGGGTTTACCCTGCTTTCCCCGGCAAGCCACGGGAGCGTAGGTGCTAATACCATCCCAAAGATCAGCTCATAGTAAGAAGAAGGGTAGGCTGCTAGAGAGGTCTAAGTTTTGGTAAAGAAGTAGCAATATCCGATTCACTCATCTATCAAAGGTCGGATCATCCACGCAGTCTCCCTCGTGCGTGTCACCCCACGCAGTTTTATCATGCAAATGCGGGAATTGAAATTTTTAAATTTATGCAATCATCCTTCCACGGTGTGGTGGTGTGCCCGTGTGTGCAGTTGGGCTGCGTGCTGTGCCTATACTGGTGAGTTTTGTCTGGATTTAGGTTATAAAGGAATCCCTACTGCCTCGTATAGTAAGGTGCAGAATTGGCACGCTTTACGATGTCCTGGGAGAATCCCCAGGTAAGTGGAGGGTCACAGGGGACCTCTTAAATTCCACTTGCCTTAGGCAATTATCGCGTCCTTGTGGCAGGACTCCCCAGAACACGTAGTTACGTGTATTCTGTACCTTGCTAAGCGGGGTAGCAAAAGTTCCTAGAATATCGCCTAAGTCCCTCTTGAGCTGACTCGGTCCTAAGTAGGGTCCTACTGGGCTGAGTGGTCCCCAGTGGAGTCGTCAGGCTGTGCGCGCGTGGGAAACGCGGCACGGGGTAATTCGGAGTCGCCACCGCCTGATGGGGTGCAGGCGGACACCTGGGTGCCTAATCTTGTTTATTTTAGGGCTTGTGGTCTACGGCTTGAGATTCTTAGTTTGGTTCTCGGTTGCGGTCTGGGGAAGTCCTTAGACACCCCAGTCCACCCCGTCGGATGACGGGTCCCGTGGGTTCCCTGTTTTGAGTCAGCTCTCTTTTGGTTTCTCGCCCGGTTCCTAACCCCGCATGTAATTCAGGTTGAGTCTTGGCGGGACCGCCTGAGTTGGTGTGGGTCCCTTTTGTAAGCACCTCATTTTTGCGCTCCCAAAAAAAAAAAAAAAAAAAAAAAACCAAAAATACAAACCCTGGACAGAAAGTCAAACCCTAAGGGGTGAAAAGTTGACTTTTTGATCAAGTGAAAATTGGCCACCTTGCTTTATACCATTGGATAGAGAATCCCGACACGAGTCCAACGCAACTGGGTTTGCAGGAATCGGGGTCCGGATGAAGGTTCTGCGGGCGGTCAAAGTTAAGGAAAAGCCGAGAGTTGACTTTTCCTCGAATTCCGTGCAAAGTACCTTGCTTTATATCATTGGATAGAGAATCTCGACATGGTTCCAACGCAACTAAGTTTGCAGGAATCGGGGTCCGGATGAAGGTTCTGCGGGCGGTCAAACTTGAGCAGAGCCAAAAGTTGACTTTCTGCTAAAATCCGATCCAGAGGCCTACCCCTAGGTCATTGGATAGAGAATCTCGACACGGTTCCAACGCAACTGAGTTTGCAAGAATCGGGGTCCGGATGAAGGTTCTGCGGGTGGTCAAACCTGAGCAGAGCCAAAAGTTGACTTTCTGCTAAAATCCGATCCAGAGGCCTACCCCTAGGTCATTGGATAGAGAATCTCGACACGGTTCCAACGCAACTAAGTTTGCAGGAATCGGGGTCCGGATGAAGGTTCTGCGGGCGGTCAAACTTGAGCAGAGCCAAAAGTTGACTTTCTGCTAAAATCCGATCCGGAGGCCTACCCCTAGGTCATGGGATGGAGGGCTCCGATACGATTCTAATGAAACTAAGTTTGCCCAGATCGGAGTCCGGATGAAGGAAATATGAGCTGATGAAATTCCCGTGCAGCAAAACCGGCAATCTGCGCACGTGGCAAAAAGCTGCACACGTTGCGAGTTGCGCAGGGAAATATCTCGGGGATTAAATCCGTAAATATCCAAACATACGAAATATCCCAAGGACCAATTTGAAAATATTTGAAAATATCTGAATAAAATAATATTAAACCAAAATATCCCAGGGACCATATCTTAATTTTCGGATTTTTTAAACAAACCCGCGGCGGCATTTAATGTTTTAATGATTTTGTCGCTCGCGCCGAGCGACAGGAGCTCGGCGCGAGCTGGGCGCCAAGGTGGGCGGATGCCCATTTTTCCTTCTATAAAAGCTCCAGCAGCCTTCATTTGCAGGGGTTCGGCATTTTTTTGGTTCACCTTCTTGTGGTTGGAGATTTGTTGGCCGGGCATTCTTTAAGGTTGCCTGTTTCTTTCGGGATTCTTGGTTCGGCTTTTGAAGACCCCGTTCCTCTCTTCCTCTTCTTCCTCATCAAACCCGAAGGAGACCTCGCTGTGGGTGTGGAGAGTAACTGCTCTGGCAACCATTTGTGCTTCAAGGAGATGCTTCCCCCCTCTAGGGTCTCGAAACATTCAAGGTAATGTTCTCTCTTGTATTTTTTACACAGAATATCTAAGATTAGATTCATTTGGCCATGTTTAGAAAGATAAGTCTCTCCCGGGACCAGATCTGGTCTTTTGCCTGCTTCGGATTCATTTTGCCTGCTTGCTTTTGTTATTGGTTTCATCTTAAAGGAGTATGTTCCTGCGAAGATCTAATGTATCCCGATAAAGCGCCCCGTTCCCTTCTTCCTTATTCGGGTTCTGTTAATTCATGGTGTTGTTAGTGTCTGTTTCCGGATGATTTTATTATGTTCTGTTAGTGTTTTGTTCGGATTTGTAGGTTTTCAAAGAGGTTTGATCCTCACAACTTAGGTTAGATTAACTCCAGGTATGTTAGAGGTCTGCTGGGGTTCTAAGGATCCCCAGAAACCAGTTACAGAGCTTCAAACCAGTCGGAAATGGAGTTTGGAGAGAAAAAACAGAGACTCAGGGTTTGCGCTGAGCTCACGCTCACCTCGCGCTGAGCTCGCGCTCACCTAGCTTGGGTCCGCTCACCTTGCGCTGAGCTCACGCTCATCTCGCGCTGAGCTCGCGCTCACCTAGCTTGGGTCCGCTCACCTCGCGTTGAGCTCACGCTCATCTCGCGCTGAGCTCGCGCTCACCTAGCTTGGGTCCGCTCACCTCGCGCTCACCTCATGCTCACCTAAAATTGGATGCGCTCACCTCGCGCTCACCTCGTGCTCACCTCGTGCTCACCTAAAATTGGATGCGCTCACCTCGCGCTCACCTCGTGCTCACCTAAAATTGGATGCGCTCACCTCGTGCTCACCTCGCGCTCACCTCGTGCTCACCTCACGCTCACCTCGATTTTTGGGTGCGCCCACTTCACCTTTACCTTAAAAAAATCCCGAAAATGCCCTTTAGCTTAAATAAAATCCCGAAAATGCCCTTTACCCTGAAAAATCCCGAAAATACCCTTTGTCTTGAAAAATCCCGAAAATGCCCTTTACCTAAAATAAAATCCCAAAAATGCCCTTTACCCTGAAAAATCCCGAAAATGCCCTTTACCCTTAAAAAATCCCGAAAATGCCCTTTACCTTAAATAAAATCCCGAAAATGCCCTTTACCTTAAAAAATCCCGAAAAGGCCCTTTGCCTTAAATAAAATCCCGAAAATGCCCTTTACCCTGAAAAATCCCGAAAATGCCCTTTACCCTGAAAAATCCCGAAAATACCCTTTGTCTTGAAAAATCCCGAAAATGCCCTTTACCTTAAATAAAATCCCGAAAATGCCCTTTACCCTGAAAAATCCCGAAAATGCCCTTTACCCTTAAAAAATCCCGAAAATGCCCTTTGCCTTAAATAAAATCCCGAAAATGCTCTTTACCCTGAAAAATCCCGAAAATGCCCTTTACCTTAAAAAATCCCGAAAAGGCCCTTTGCCTTAAATAAAATCCCGAAAATGCCCTTTACCCTGAAAAATCCCGAAAATGCCCTTTACCTTAAATAAAATCCCGAAAATGCCCTTTACCCTGAAAAATCCCGAAAATGCCCTTTACCCTTAAAAAATCCCGAAAATGCCCTTTACCCTGAAAAATCCCGAAAATGCCCTTTACCCTTAAAAAATCCCGAAAATGCCCTTTACCCTGAAAAATCCCGAAAATCCCCTTTACCTTAAATAAAATCCCGAAAATGCCCTTTACCCTGAAAAATCCCGAAAATGCCCTTTACCCTTAAAAAATCCCGAAAATGCCCTTTCCCTTAAATAAAATCCCGAAAATGCCCTTTACCCTGAAAAATCCCGAAAATGCCCTTTACCCTTAAAAAAAATCCCGAAAATGCCCTTTGCATTAAATAAAATTCCGAAAATGCCCTTTACCCTGAAAAATCCCGAAAATACCCTTTACCTTGATAAATCCCTCTCCTTGGACCTAGTATAATGAGCCAGTCTCTCCTTGATAAATATCAATTTTGATCTGTTTCTGTGATGTATATTCTGTAACGTTTGCTAGACATAGGTGGCATTCCTGAATCAAACCAAATGAGCCAAAAAGGGTTTCTGGGTCACCCGGAAACCCGACATGGGACTTGGACTCCCGGTCCAACTTGACTTCCAGTGGGCCTTCCAACGGGGCCCACCAAGCCCAATAAACACCAAAGCATGCCATTAAAATAACTTAAGTAAAATGAACGATTTGAACCGGGCGGGCCAAACCCAATGCGGCCCACCCGAGCCTTGTTATGTGAAATTGATGCATGAATTGCGTGGTTTGGCCGAGACCAAGGGCAAGGGCCTACCGGGCCCGCCAAAGCCCACCCACCGAACCAAGGAAGGGTGCAAACCCTAACTTCCGGTAACTTGGGCTTACAAGCCCAGATTTGGACTGCGGGCCCCAAGCCCAGTGTCCGAATCACTTTGGCAACATTAAAAAGACAAATCCAATAAAAAATACTTGGCCACCATGTGGGCCCACCTAAGGGGCCCATAAACCAGTCCGGCCCACTTGCGCATAAAAAACACTTAACCTTCAAATCTGAATCTAAAGTAAAATCAATGCACCAACCAAAGCCCAAAGGGCCTCCTAGGATAGGCCAAGGCCCACAAGGGCACACGGGCTTGACTAAGCCCACCAAGGATACCGTGGGCCTCCCAACGGGGCCCACCCAATCAGACTCAGGTCACCTAAGTAATCAAGATAAAAGCAACTAAAGGGACCCACACCACTCAGGTGGTCCCGCCAGACTTAACCAAATTGCATATCGGATTAGGAATCAGGTGAGACCAATGTAAGCTGACTCAAACCAGGGAACCCACGGGACCCGTCATCCGACGGGGTGGACCGGGGTGTCTACGGACTTCCCCGAACCACAACCGAGAACAGACTTAGAATCTCAAGCCGCAGACCAAAAAGCCCTAATAGGCAAGATTAGGCACCCAGGTGTCCGCCTGCACCCCATCAGGCGGTGGCGACTCCGATTTCCCGTGCCGCGTTTCCCACGCGCGCACACCTTTAGTTGATTTTATCTTTCATTTTAGGGTTTTCTGAGTCTGATTGGGTGGGCCCCGTTGGAAGGCCCAACCGGTGTCCTGAATGGGCTTGAGTTGGCCCGTGTGCCCTTGTGGGCCTCGGCCTATCCTAGGAGGCCCTGTGGGCTTTGATTAATGTATTGATTTTACATGGAGGTTCAAGTTTGATTATTAAGTTATTTTCATGCAGTTAGTGGGCCGGATTGGTTTGTGGGCCCCTTAGGCAGGCCCACCTGGTGGCCGAGTGATTTTCTGTTATCTCATTTTAGTCTTGCCAAAGTGGGCTGGTCACTGGGCTTGGGGCCCATGATCCAGGTTTCGGGCTTCGAAAGCCCAGTGCTTCAAAGTTTAGGGTTTGCACCCTAACTTGGTTCGGTTAGTGGGCTTTGGTGGGCCCGACAGGCCCTAGCCCATGGTCTCGGCCAAACCATACAATTCATGCACTCATTCATATCATGGTTCGGGCGGGCCGCATTGGTTGGGCCCATCCGATTAGCTTGATTCATTTTTACTTAGATTATTTGATTAGCATGCATTTGGTTCATTGGGCTTGGTGGGCCCCGTTGGAAGGCCCACAAGTGTGCCAAGCTGGACCGGTTGGTCCGAGTCCCAAGTTGGGTTTCCGGGTGGACCGGAAACCCTGTTGGTTCAGTTGGTTTAGCTCTGAGTCATTCAAAATTCGGCAAAGGATCAATGACATGCAAAAAATCATGCTGCTGTGTGTATTCGGCAACTCAGGCCGGATACACAGGGTCTGTGGGTGATCCGGCCAGTGCATCCGGATACCCAGAGGCCATAGGTGATCCGGCCTGAGTATCCGGATCACACTGGAATTGGCCTTTTTGGGTTTTGGCCTTTTGGGACTGATCCCAGGGGGTTCCAGGGACATGTTAAGGGTCTTGTGGGCTCCTGGATGAGCCCACGTTTGTTCAGATTGTGGGAGGAGCCACCTTTGGCTTCTCCCCTTTGAATCCTTCTAGCTAAGTAAGAGAATGCAAAATGACGGGGAAGGGGATCATGCTTGTATGAAACAGTATTTCAATGGGGCAATTTATACACATCAACAAGGTGGGAACAATGAATAGCAAGCATGCATGTGTATAATGACTAAAATCAGCACAGGTAAGTATGTCCATGAATGAGGAGATAAAGTATGGCCTAGCATGCATTTCCCACGCATCACCCCGATGTTTAGACTCACGAATCCATGCTTACCCTTAACGGAAACCAGACGAAGGGGAGAGGAGGGGGATTTAAAGGGGGTACAACAGATCATATTAAGAAGGAACATGCTCCCTTTGGAAACCACTTAATATACATCTATGGACCGTAGCTAAAAGGGATTAGGACATGCTTGAATAAGAATCCCAGGCTTCCTTAACAAAGCCTACGTGACCCCCATACTGATGGATGCATTCATGCTATGAGAAAGGTGGTAAAGAACGTGGTTGCACCACCATGCAAGTGTTCATACCAAGCAAGGGGGAAAACAGGAGAAAAGAAGCCGGAAAAATCTAATTTTAATATATGTTAAGTACAATATGGTGAGGAGTCTTACCTGAGGTCCTTGACCTCTTGTGCAAGGTGGTGGTATGCCTTGGGGATGGTACAGCACCTGGAGACCTCCTTTGAACACCAACAGCAACTCAAGTCCTTCTTCTTTTAGTAGGGATAGAGAGGAGAAGGAGAAGGGGGGAAGGGCTTGGGATGGTATGGGGGCCAAAAGGGGTTGAAGAGGTGGGGATTCGTGTGGGAGAAGAGTGGAGGGAGGAAGCTCAAGACAGCCAAGAAAAGCCCAACCCCGGAAATGAGCTGCTGGTTTGCTATTTATAGAAATTTTAATGTATCTGGCAACTCAGGCCGGATACACTAAGGCCTCTTCGTATCCGGACTTGAAGTCCGGATACCCTAGCTTCCCTTTGTATCCGGTCTTCAAGTCCGGATACAAGACATAATCATTCGAAAATTAAATGCCGCCGCGAATTTGTCGGGCGATCGGCGCGGATCTCGCGCGAATATCTTGATGTATCCGGTCTTCAAGTCCGGCCATGAAGGACAGGCAGTGTATCCGGTACATGTGACCGGATACAAATCGAAAAATTACGGATTTGGCCTTCGACTTGACCGATTCGACCGATTCGACCCTTTTTGATATCTACGGATCGCCCGTACGAAATTTTTATATTTAAGATTTAGTCCCTGAGATATTTTGCTGCATTGGCTGCCACGTGTGCAGTTCTTGCGCCACGTGTGCAGTTTCCGGCTTTTGCTACCCGGAAACTTTGACAGATCATATCTCCTTCATCCGAACTCCGATTTGAGCAAACTCAATTGTGTTAAACTCGTATCGGAGCCCTCTATTTAATGACATGGGGCTAAGTACTTGGCATGGATTCCGAGAAATAGTCAACTTTTGGCTTTTCCTTAAGTTTGACCGCCCGCAGAACCTTCATCCGGACTCTGATTCCTACAAACCCAGTTGCGCTGGAACCGTGTCGGGATTCTCTATCCATTGGGCTAAAGTAAGGTATTTGGCACGGAAATCGAGGAAAAGTCAACTCTTGGCTTTTCCTTAAGTTTGACCGCCTGCAGAACCTTTATCCGGACTCTGATTCCTGCAAACCCAGTTGCGTTGGAACCGTGTCGAGATTCTTTATCCAACGGGATAGACCAAGGTGGCCAAATTTTATCTGATTTAAAGGTCAACTTTTCACCCTTTCAGGGTTTGACTTCTTGGCCGGGTTTTTACATTTTCTGGCTTTTTGGGAGCGCAAAAATGAGGTGCTTACACATATACGGCTAAGCCCACTGACACAAAACAAGATAAAACCACATACGGGAGGACATGCTAATGTAGGAGGCATACCCACTTTTACCCGTAAAGGATTACACATCTCTACACAGAGGATTACCCATCTCTGCCGTAAAAGATAGTATCAAACTCTACCACAGATGCCGTACCACTCAACCGTAAAAGAAAAGCAAATAACTTCATACCACATACCAATTCATACCAGAATATTCAATTCCAAGTGAAAATCGTGATTCAATCCTTAATAATCCAAATGAAGCCTTTTTCAGAATTTCATATGCAATTTCCCCAAATATTTTCAAAGTAAAGCTCATATACCATAAATTCGATAGAAATCAATGTTTCTCCAATTTCATAAACCAATATTCATATTAAAGCTCAAAATAAAGGAAATCAAATCCTACTTAGAGTTTTCTTTATTAATCCCTTTATTAGAATCCAATTTCCTATCTTAACACCTAAAGTAGTTTCTTTTTAACTTTTCTGTATTTTTATTTTCCAGCACGTCCTACAGACCTAGAATGAATTTTAAAAGATGTTTATAAGCTATAAGTATCAGTAGTATTATTTCTAGCAATATCCATACCCTTTGACCCTTTTATAAACAAACCTTTCATTGAAACCTTTAATTTATTGGATAATCTTTCCCATTTAATTTTATAATTTTTATACCTTAATTAGGTCCTTATAATGATGCTAACATGCTTAACTAATTAGAAAAATTATTGGATATTTATTCAAGTTACGAAATCCCCAAAATCTGCAAATTTTACATAGAGCGCCGACCTCTACAGGGCTAGGCGATCCTAAGCGCTCGTGCAAAATTAAACAGAATTTTCCAGATTTTTAAAGTTTGGATTTTTATGCTCTTGCTATATGTTTCTTTGGTCTAATTTAATCTAATAACATTCTAAAACATTCTTAAAGCCTTCTAGATCAATTCTTGTTAATTAAATACCATCCTATAATTAATTTCATGATTAAACCAAGTTTTCTTCTTTACTTCCACAAATCCTTCAAGAATACCAATCAATAACGTATAACCCATTTGATTCCATGTAAATACTGTTCCGACTAATCCGTTCAATCAATATTAAATCACAGAAAATGAAATCATGCAATTCCTCACGTTTTCCAAAGATTACTACTTGCCTTATACGCTAAAATCCTTCTTCCATTGAAGCTTCTAATTATGGACCTTACTTTTGCTCACAAACTCACCAAGCTAGAGTCTCCCAATTCAAATCTCCACCATACACAATGTATTTCCATCAGTGAAGACCAAAACCTCCAAATTTGAAGGCGATCCACCGCACGGATTTTCCCCGATCACGTTTTGATGATGGCTGGTCAGACATCTCCATTAGCCACCTTCTTCCTTTCTCTCCCTCTTTTCTCTCAATAATAACCCACGAAATTTCCCTCTTATCTAACCTCAGTTTCCTATTTATATTAGGTCTAATTAATGTCTAACCCATTCTAATTAATTCATACTTTTTCTCCACCTTTTATTTTTCTACTTAAACACTAATAATTTAATCTCTTATCATCTAAACTCCTATTTATAACCTATTTTCGTGCATAATATTTAATTAAACTTTAATATCACTTAAAACCTTATTTTCTCCAAATTAATACGTGAAATCTCCTAATTACCCTTTTTCCCACTTTTAGGGTTTTATTAATTTCTTTTAATTTCTAAATTGTCAAAATAAATTATTTCCTTATATTTTCTAATTCTAGTTATTATTTAATGATCTAATTATTAATTACCCTTTTCTGAAAATTACCAAAATACCCTTTTTACTCTTTTAGTCTAATTTCATTAAAATTCTTTCTTTATTTTCAACTTAGGACTTATTCGAATTAATTATTCTCTAAATCTTCACTTTTTATTTTAACCAGGACTCAACTCACATTTTCTTTTATTTACTATTTATTTATTTATTAGGTGAAAATTTGGGGTTTTACAATAAAGGCCCTAGATGATGTTATATTCGGAATAATTCCCGAAGCAGAAAAAGGTAGTGCATTTCATCCGGTGATGATGGCATCGGATTCGGAACCTGAGAAGCAGGCTTGAACTATATCACCTGCTCCAAAAGAATTTGTTTTAAAAAATTGGGAGGAAACTCTTCTTACTTTTGAGGCCGTGTGTGGTTGGCAAACAGCCGTGGCCTCCAAAAAAAAAAAACTCCATTAGTGGAATGCTCTTTTCCTAAAGGTTTTAGTGAGCCTTCATCTTCAGGAAAAGCTCTCTCAGAAGGCTCTCCAAAAACCCAAAAAGTGTTTTAAAACTTTTCTAGAAAATTTAAATCTTTCAAAAAGGTCCAAATTGCTTATGAACCATATATGCAAACTGAATTAGAGCAAGGTGAATATGACTTCTACCTTGAGCTTGACTTCGACCTAATGGGGATCGAAGAGGAGACCAAGGCCGAAGAAGATGACCTTCCAAAAGAAATTTCATATCAATTGGAGCGTCATAAAAGGGTATTATTCAACCTAATTTTGAAGAGACCATTTCCATTAATCTAGGGATTGAAAAGGACCCAAAAATTGTAAAAATTGGTGCATGCCTGTCTGATTTGCAGCAGAGGGAAATGTCACAATTCTTGGCAGATTACAAGGACGTGTTTGCGTGGTCTTATAGGGATATGCTGGGATTGGATACAGACATGGTGGTACACAGGCTGCCAATTCTTCCAGGTGTAAAGCCAATTAAGCAGAAATTGAGGAGGTTAAAACCTGAATGGACCTTGAAGGTTAAGGATGAGGTGGTTAAGCATTTTCAAGCTGGATTTTTGGCAGTTTCCACATACCCCGATTGGCTTGCAAATATTGTGCCGGTTCCAAAGATGGATGGTAAAGTCAGAATGTGTATAGATTACAGAGATTTGAATAAGGTAAGCCCAAATGATGATTTTCCTTTTTCGCACATCGACATATTGGTCGATAATACCGCAGTGCACAGTTTGTTCTCATTCATGGACGGCTTCTCTGGGTATGATCAAATCAAGATGGCAAAGGAAGATTAAGAGAAAATAGCGTTTATTACACCTTGGGGTGCCTTTCACTACACAGTCATGTCATTCGGACTTAAGAACTCTGGGGCAACCTATTAGCGAGCCATGACGGCACTTTTTCATGACATGATCCATAAGGAAATGGAGGTCTATGTGGATGATATGATTGCCAAATCCTGTAAGGAAGAAGACCACTTGATTAACTTGAAGAAGGTATTTGATCGTCTCAGGAAGTACAGTCTACGGCTTAATCCAGCAAAGTGTGTTTTTGGAGCCACGTCAGGAAAACTACTTGGATTCATTGAAAGCAGAAGAGGGATTGAGGTTGATTCAGCTAAAGCAAAAGCAATTATTGAAATGCCACCACCCAGAACAGAGAAAGAAGTTAGGGGTTTTCCTGAAAGAATTTAGTACGTTAGCCGGTTCATAGCACAGCTCACTGCTATCTATGAACCGATTTTCAAGCTTCTAAGAAAGAACGACCCAACAGTGTGGAATGGTGATTGCCAACAAGCTTTCGACAAGATAAAGGAGTATTTGTTGAATCCACATGTTCTAGTACCGCCAACTCTAGGAAGACCACTGATTCTCTATTTGTCGGTTTTGGAGACATCAATGGGATGTGTATTCGGGCAGCACGATGAGACAGGGAGAAAAGAGAAGGCTATCTACTACTTAAACAAAAAGTTTACAGATTATGAAACAAGATATTCGCCCTTAGAAAAGACTTGTTGTGATTTAGTCTGGGCAACTCAGAGGCTTAGGCATTACTTCCTAAGTTATTCTACATTGTTGATATCTAGAATGGATCCTCTGAAGTACTTGTTTGAGAAGTTGGCATTGACTGGTAGAATAGCAAGATGCCAGTTATTGCTCTCAGAATTTGACCTTACATACATCACTCAAAAGGCGATTAAATGTCAAGCAATTGCTGATCATCTAGCTGAGCATCCTTTATCAGATTACCAGCCTCTTAAGACAAACTTTCCTGATGAGGCAATTTTGTTTGCTGAAGAAGAAGAAAGTAAAGACTCCTAGTAGATGTTCTTTGATGGGGCTGCTAATATGAATGGAAACGGAATTGGGGCAGTTTTAGTAAAGCTCGATGGTTCACATATCCCAGTTGTAGTGAAGTTGAGATTTCAGTGCACGAACGACATTGCAGAGTATGAAGCGTGTATAATTGGGCTACAAGCTGCTCTAGACCATGATGTAGAGGAACTTGATGCATACGGGGATTCGAGTCTTATCATCTTCCAAGGATCACAAATTGATCCCATATCACTAGTATTTATAAGAAATAAGCACCAAGTTTACTCGAATTTCCTTTAGTTATATGCCAAGGTCCAAGAATCAATTTGCGGACGCTTTGGCGACATTGGCTTCAATGGTTAGTATTCCAGAAGGAGTAGATATTAAACCACTTGAAATTGAAGTCAGAGATGAACTAGCTTATTGTCTTGTTCTAGAAGGAGTACAAGAAGAAGAAATACCGTGGTTTCAGGATATCAAAAATTTCTTGAAGGATCGGAGTCTTCCAAAAGGTGATACTTCTACTGAGAAAAAAACAATACAGAGGTTAGTAGGACAGTTTCTACTAAGTGGTGGGCAGTTATACAAGAGATCATATAATGATGTTCTACTCAGATGCGTCACCAAGGCCGAAGCAGAAAGGTTAATAGAAATAGTTCATGGAGGAGTTTGTGGGTCGCATATGAACCAACACATGCTTGCAAAGAAAATTCTACGATTGGAATATTATTGGTTGACGATGGAGCACGATTGCTGTATACATGTTAAGAGGTGTCATTTGGGCCAAATATATGCTGATAACAAGCATGCACCACCATGAGAGTTGCATAATATGACATCACCATGGCCTTTTTCTATGTGGGGTGTCAACACCTCATTTTTGCACCCCCGGAAGTGTCGGAAATGCAAACCCTAGCGGAAAAGTCAAACCCTGAGGGGACAAAAGTTGACTTTTTGATCAAGTGATAATTGACCACCTTGCTTTATCTCAATGGATAAAGAATCCCGACACGGTTCCAACACAACTGAGTTTGCTGGAATCAGAGTCCGGATGAAGGTTCTGCAGGCCAGTCAAACATGAGGGGGAGCCGAAAGTTGACTTTCTGCTAAACCCTAAATCAGCTATTTAACCCTATCCCAATGGATAGAGGACTCCGATACGGTTCTAACGCAATTGAGCTTGCTCAAATCAGAGTCCGGATGAAGAAGATATGACCTGTTGAAGTTTCTGGGCAGCAAAAGCCGGAAACTGCACACGTGGCAAAAGGCTGCACACTTGGCAAGAGGCGCAAGAAAATATCTTGGGGGGTGGGGAATTCGTGAATATCCAAACATGCAAAATATCTCAGGGACTAAATCAAAAATTCGCAGGGACCAAATTTGTGAATATCCAAGTGTATCGGAGCAATCTGCGAATATCTAGGGGGCAAATCCGTAAATATCCGATGTGTATCCGACCATATATGTCGGATACACACTTCTTTCTTCATATCTGACATATATTGCCAGATACAAAAGATTTTCCCGCGAGATTCGCGCGGATTCGCTGACAGATACGCGTAGAAAATTAAAAATTTGAAATAATTGTGTTTGTATTCGACATTTTATGTCGGATACAAAGGAAGTGCAGTGTATCCAACATAAAATGCCGGATAAAAAGGAAGTGTAGTGTATCTGACATTAAATGCCGGATACAAAAATTTTTCTATAAAAAGGCAACAGCAGCCCCATTTCGGGGGTTGGCTTTTCTTGGCTTGCTTCCACCTCTTCTCCCCCGCTACCCCTGGTGCGAAACCCCTCCCCTTTGCCCCTCCTTGCTTCCCAAAGCTAAACACTTTCTTGCTTGACCATCTTACCCCTCTTTACTCTCTTCTCTTCCTCCTCAAGAACTAGGAGAAGGAGTAGAAGCTACTGTTGGTGGGAGGAGGTGCTGCTCCAGCTGTTTCCTTCACTTTAAGGAGGCTCCACACATCTCATTCCAGGGTTTTAACCCTAAGGTATTGTTTCTCATTCCCACTTGTTTTACATATATGAAGATGAGGTGATTTCAAGAAGGTTTTAAAGGTTTTGTATTTATTGTTTGAAAGCTATCCTTTAGCATGCTTTTATGTGTCTTCTCCTCATCTCCATCATGTAAAATGGCTCCCATGGTACGGGGAGTGCACGCATGAGTTCAAATGAGGGGGAGTTCCCCCCATGCAAGGTTTAATCATCTTTTAGCATGATATTATGTTGTTGACTTGTTTCATTTGGAAGGGGGAGAATGTTCCCCCATGAGTGCTAATCTTTTGTATCCCCATATAAACCCCCTCCTTCATCCCTTCTTGTAATGGTTTTCCCCTTGTTTCATGAGGAATGGTGTTCATATATCTTAGTAGGGTTGGTGAGCCACTATGTGGGCATGATTGGTAGTGCTGATTTGCATGTTTAACATATGGTAGGGTATTTCGTTTTTTCTCTTATCTTTGAAATGCATGCTCCCCCCATCCCATGCCTAGTTGCTGTTTTTTTAAACCAAGCCAAGTATGCTACGGTTGTGTGCACTTGCTTTGCCCCTTGTGCTTGTTGTTTTTATACCTAGGAGCATGTCATCCCATCCCACTTTTTCCCTGCTGTTTTCACCTCCTTTAGCATGAGCAACTCCTTTCATGTTGCTGTGTTGTCCATCTAAATGCCATAATTTCGTGTGTGCATCAACGTGCTCCCCTCACCCCTTTTAACTTGCTGTTATGTGGTCAATAAGTATGCTTCCCTCACCCCGTAGCCCACTGTTATGGCTCGCATGAGCTGCTATTGGAGGTAGCAGCAGCACCCCCATGTCCATACTTGCCATCCTCTTTAGTTTTTCAAGTAAGTCCCACTATCGTTGTCCGCCGCCCCCCCCCCCCCCCCCCCCCATGGATGAGAAATAGGGCAGCATGCATGTGTTCCGCTCATGGGATGAAGTATGTTTTGGGTGCTCGATTGCATGGATTGGTCCTTGTTTAGCTCTTGAAAGTGGCTCAAATGGGAGAAGGCAGCCTTCCATGCCTTCTCTTCCCTCTTCCTTGTTGAAAAGCCTTCAAAAGACCAAAAATGGGATGTTCTCCATTCCTTAGACCAACATGGGCTTGTGCTGGGGCTCACGCAACTTGTAGAAGCATCCTAGAAGACCCAGGAACCCAAGCACCATAGCAAAAATCCGAAAAACCATGTTTTTGTGTTGATTCGACAACTCAGGTCGGATCAACATGGTTCTCTTTGTATCCGACAGTCATGGCCGGATACAAATAGCTGTGTTTGTAGCCGACAACTAAGGTCAGCTATGCTACTAGAATGCCAATTTTGCTATTTTATGATCTTGTGATATTTTCTTGCTTTATTTGATCAAACTGGATGAGCTAGAAGGGTTTCCGGGTCAACCAGAAACCCAAGATGGGCCATGGACCAACCCGGTTCAATTTTATTTCCAGTGGACCTTCCAACGGGGCCCACCCAGCCCGAACCATTCAATTGTGCTTAAATAAGATAATTAAAAGAGTTGAATGGGTCAAACCCATTGAGGCCCACCAAAGCCCAACTTGGGAAGCATGATGCTTAGATTTAGGCATGGTTTGGCCGAGACCACGGGCAGGGCTTGTTGGGCCCACTAAGCCCATTGAACCCAACAAAGATTAGGGCACCCAAGCCCTAACTCAGGAAGTCTTGGGCTTTCAAGCCCAAGCCCAGGTAAAGGGCCTCAAGCCCAAAGCTTGGCCCATTTTGGCACAACTTAATCAAGATAACCTGAAATCATTTGGCAACCAATTGTGTGGTGGGTGGGGCCCACAAAGCAAGGCCGACCCACTTTGGGTAAAAATCATGTAAAATCCCAACTTCAACTTTAAAGAAGAATCAATTCAACTGAACGAAAGCCCAAAGGGCCTCTCAGGCTTAAACTGAGGCCCATCTAGAGGCATGTGGGCTGGACCTAGCCCACCCAGGGAATCCGTGGGTCTTCCAATGGGACCCACCCGATCAGACCCAGATCACTCTAAGCTAAAAAAGATAAAATCAAGTAAAGGGACCCACACTACTTTGGCGGTCCCGCCAGACTTAACCAAAATGTGCATGCTGGATTAGGAATTGGGTGAGTAGACCAAAGTTGACTCAAACCAAGGAAACCATGGGACCCGTCATCCGACGGGGTGGACTGGGGTGTCTACGGACTTCCCCAGACCGCAACCGAGAACTTGCTTAGAATCTCTAGCCGCAGACCAAGCCTTAATAGAAAAACATAGGCACCCAGGTGTCTGCCTACATCCCATCAGGCAGTGGCGACTCCAAATTACCGTTTTACCCCGCACACATGGGGCATTGATGTTATTGGGATGAATTCTCTGAAGGCATCAAATGGATACAGATTTATTCTCGTAGCAATTGACTACTTCACCTAGTGGGTTGAAGTTGCTTCATATGCAAATATCACAAGGAACCATGTTATTAAATTTTTGAAGCATAACATCATTTGTCGCTATGGTTTGTCAAATGCCATAGTATCAGACAATGCTTAAAATATTAAGAACAAGGACATGAAGCAGATGTGTGAGTAATTTCAAATCACCCATCACAAATCAGCTCCATATAGACCAAAGATGAATGGGGTAGTAGAAGCAACAAATAAGAACATAAAGAAGATAATCCAGAAGATGGTAGTGAGTTATAGCGATTGGCACGAGATGCTACCATTTTCTCTACATGCCTACAGAACTTCAATCAGGACTTCTACTAGGGCAACTCTGTATTCCTTGGTTTATGGAACAGAAGCAGTTTTACCGGTCGAAGTTGACATCCTGTCACTAAGAGTGCTAATGGAGGCTGAATTAGA